>CM062804.1:759375989-760794675 GCA_031772625.1 Pinus tabuliformis
CTTTTCCTCTCCCCCATGTGCGGTTTCTTGGTGAAAAGTTGAAGTTAATATTGCAAGATAAGGCTAAGGTTTATCTACTACTAATCTTGGCTATAATTTTTTTTTCCTTCATACACTTGCAATGTTTTTAAGATAAAATAAGTTCATAAGAAAAGTTTAAAGGATTTCATACCTGAGCCTTATCCTTGATGTGTTTTTGCAGATGATATTGAGGCTGCTGATATGAATGTTGAAGTTTCCTTTGGTGGTCTTGAAGCTGCTACTAATGATCTTGAAGCTGCATGTGATAATATGTTGGGGGTCCTATTGCTGATAGCCTTGAATCTGGAGGTGTCCTAGGTTTTTGTGATGTTGATGTTGTTGCTTCACATCCTTGGCTAAAATGTTGTTTCTAAGCTTCATAACATGATGGTTTTAGAGGTGTTGACTTCCTTCGTTTGCTGATGCATAGGTCTTCATAGCATGATGTTATTTCTGGCTGATGTCATATTTTTTTGTGCCTCTTTCTTGCATTCAATCTGTTGTTGTTGGAGTTGATGGATGCCAACCCACATTCTAAACCTTTGTCTTCCAGTTACCGTGATAGTGTTGTCTTAGTCAAATTTGACCTTCTTGGAGTGTTGGGCTTGGCCATCGGTGATGTTCAACTTCCCCACACTTTTCACAACTATCATACACCCTTCCAACACTTCACTTCACCATTATTTTCCTCCAAAACCCCTCATCCAACTTCCATAGTAGTTCAAGACATCCTATAGTAGTATAGGGAATCCTGTAGAAAACCTGTAGCAGACTTGTTTTTCCCATATCTCCCAAAGGGTATACTGGATTAACCTGAAAAACCATGGCTCATGGATGCATGAATCTTGAGAAAAATAAAAAATGGCTGTAGGTGATGGGGGTCGATATCTCGAAAACTGTTCACTAGAATTTGCTAAAATTTCGTGGGCATGTTACCATCATCAATATGCATCTCCCCATGAAAAAATGTGGCAAATGGATGCATGAATATTGAGAAATTTTAAAAATGGTTGTAGGTGACGGAGGTCAATTTCTTGAAAAATGTGCACTGAAATTTTCTGAAATTGCTTGGGCATGTTACTATCATCCATATGTATCTCCGCTTGAAATAGATTGGAATATGGATGCACGAGTTTAAAGATATGGAAAAAATAATTTTCTCCTCTGTGTATTTTTACTTCCTGTAGCAAAATAAAGCCTTCCTGTAGCATTTTAGGACAACAAGGAAAATGAGTTGTAAAATATTGGGAATGATGAGTGGATGGTGGAAATATATGAGGGTGATGGATTTTCATGGCCTTGGTCCTTCCGTAGGATCTGAGCAAAGGAGGAGAAAGTCTAAGTTTAACTTCCTTTGACTAGGCTTTTGATCAACTTTTCTTTTAGAGGCTAACTTGTTTTTGTTGCTTGTAGAGATTAGAGAGTGTCTGCATTCATGAGAGAGAGATACATGGAGCAAAATTGTTTTATTATTTTTTTTCCTTTTTTTCTTCTAGACCTACTAGCTGCATCAATGAGGTTTTCAACTAGTAGGTCTACCTAGGTGCCTCAAAGGAGGTTTTCACCTAGGATCTTTTGTTTTTCTCTTTTTTTCTCATTTTTCCCAACCTATTGACTGCCTCATGGAGGTTTTCATCAATGAGCCAATCTCAGGTTTGTCAAAGGAGGTTCTCACATGAGACTTTATTTTTTTCTCTTATTTTCCATTTTTTATTTTTTTTTTGTATCCTACTCTAGTTGAAAAACAAAATCCCTTTCAAGTATAAGAATACTTCCAATGGAGCCATGTGCACATCAAGATGACAAATAAAATGATGTGTATGCTTGAAGCATATGCTTTGACATGTACCTACATTTCAGAGACCAAATGCTTTGGTTGATATGAGATCAGGAATTGTTGAAGAAGAGTGTGTGGCTGCAAATTACTAATTGTCTAGAACCATATTTTAATATAGTTTTGATGCCCCTAGTCCACTTTTTGATTTGGATAATCTTGGATGTATTCTTCTTCCATGAAGTTCAGATCTTATTCTTTTTTCTGATTATTCTTTTGAACACATGGAGGATCTGATGGTAACATGAGGGAAATTTCTCAATCTCTGATTTTGATGTCTGCTCTTCGTCAAGTGCAACCCATGATTCGTTGGTCTTCTCATTTGAATCTTGGTTTTCTGAATGTTGTCCTTTAGTGACATCAAGAGAATATATTTTTTTCAATGCTCTTCTTGAGTTAAGATGAATACCATTGATATCAAGAGGAGACGTTTGGAAGTGTTTTGCCTCAACATTGTAAGTTGGTTGAGCTACTTCCTTGTGTGGGTTTGGAAATGGTGGTACAGGTAGTTGACTAGGAATGGATCTTTGAGATGGATGTGGTTGGGGTTGTGATTGTGGTGGAGGTGAAAGGTAGGGATTGAATGGATTTGGATATGGACGATATTGAGGAAAATATTCAGGATATTGTGAATGACTCACATAATTTCCTTGCCAACCTTGTTGCCAAGATTGGTTTTGGGGTTGAGATGACCAAGGTTGCCAGGGAAAGGGTGTGTTCCAATTACTTTGAGATGGATGTGCATAAACTTGAAATTGTGAATTAGGCTCTTGCATCATATCAGGTTGAATAGGCTGCCATGGTCCACTTGGAGCTACATAACATAACTACATTAGCAATTGACTTGCTCCATTGTCATCTTGGTAAACTTCCTTCAACCTTGGTAATGAGGGGCAATAGTTAACATCATATGATTCTACATGGACAAAAAAATATCAACGTCTTATTTTTTCTCATTTTGTATTCTTAACATTTCTACTCATTCACTTAGATTGCTAAGAATTTTTGTTTTAAAGTTATCAAGAAAATTTCCAAGTTTATCTTGACTTACCGATCTTGATGTTGATTGACTTTCTCTTGCCCTTCCTCTTGATATGTGTTTGCATGTTTCACAATTTTTTTCAAATGATAAGTGGTATACATCACCTCTACTCATGATATCTACGAGATTAATCCATTCATCCTTAATTATTCTAAGTAAGAGGCTTTTTAGTGTGTCAGATCCTAAATGATGTAGTTTTTCCCTCTTACAATTATACATGAACCTCTCTATTAGATCCTCAAGGCTCTCATATTCTTTTTTATTCATTCTAGATATTTCTTCTTTAAGATCACGATCTTTATATTTTTCTAGAAATATCTTTTGCATATCATTTTATGATCTTATTGAATTAGTCCCCATAGTCGTGAACCATTTAAGAGCTCTATATTTCAATGTTTCCGAAAAAAAACTCAATTTTTGAGTGTTTAATAAGTAACCATAAGATGTACAAACAATTTCAAATTCAAAGAGAAAGGTTTCTGGATCCTTTGACCTTAGACCATGAAAGTTTGGAAGAAAAGATGGAGGGATGTTCTTCATATGCACACTGACTTCAGTATCTTGAATGCGAAATACAAGAGGATCTTCTTCATTGTCATCATCTCCATCCATTTCTTCTACCTTCTCTGTCACCTTCTCTTCTTCTACTTCCTTAAATTAATGGTGATGTGGCTCTTACTGCACCATGTGATCAAATAGGGGGGTTGGTGTTGGAGTTTTTTTTGAATAAGAATGTTAATGTAATGCAATTTTTTGTTCTTGAAATGAAACATGCCTAATGTTTTTGTTTTTTGTTTTTGTAGAATGTAAAATGAAATGAATAAATTGGGGAAGAAAACAATGCATACTTTCACACCTCCCTAGCAATGGCGCCAAAAAGTGATGAGCCTCAATTTTGCAACACGAATGTTGCAACTCCCAAGGCTACCAACTTTAATTATCAACCCGGGGTTCATAAAAAATTAAGAGGTATCGACACTATATGTGCATCATACAATGTGTCCTTCTTTTGTTGTCATGATGTAATGGAATGCATGTAATGAAATGAAATCCTAACTAGTTACAAAAATGGAAATGATCGAAATGGAAACCTTAACCTATTGCAAGAAAGAAAATACAAGGAAAAACTATTCTAATTGCATAAAGTAAATATCATTAAATAAATATAAATCATTACATTTCAAAGAGTTTATATCCATTGAAAACGTTCATTGAATGTGGCAATCAAGAAAATCATTATTGTATTATCCAATTCATAAATTTGTCCATTAACCCAATTCACTGAGATGTTTTGCATGGGTAAAAAGGCAAGTCGTAAGTGGTTTTTATTCCTCCTCAACAATTGATTTAGATCCTAGGGGTCATGATTTAACCCTAAGTGACAAAAGACAACCATTTTGAGCAAATATCGGCAAGTATATACATGTTGAAAGAGTGCTACAAGAATCTGCTACAGGAAACATGTTTTCTACATGAAGATATAATTCACCGAATGACCAAGAAAATAAAATCCAAATTGGATGGGAATTTCTATTGACTAGGATGTATTATGTCTCCATTCCGAGTGGAATCACTCAAAAATACACCTATTAACACATGCTAAAAAATAGAAAAAAATTACTAGTCTAAAATCTAGAAATTTGAGAACTAGTGAGCTAGTTAATGTATCAAATGCCTAACCTAATCAAGTCTGAATGAAATGGAGTAAATGTTTTTATTAACTGGAATTTTTTTGTGATATAATTCAATTGGAATCAACTCAATTGAATCTCATTAGCATGTTCTAAAAAATACTAGAAATTTACTACTATTTGCCACAAGGGACTTCCAGAAATTTAGATTTGGGAATAAGCAAACTAATCCAAGTAGCTCAATGATTACTATGACCTTCCAAATTTGTTCAAAGTATGAAATCATGCTTTTGATCCTGCAAAATAACTTACTTCAACCATTTAACCTAATCCTACAACAAGAAATCATCAATACTAAATGCAGAAATAGAAAAAGACAAGAACAAGAGATGCATGTGAATAAGAAGTGAAAGGAAGAAAAGTAAATGATACAAAAGGGATCTAAGGCTCCTGAGATGGTCAAGCACAAGGAAAATCAGAGTCCTATGAAGGAGACCAAGATTTAGAATCTGAACATGGCACCAATCTTCATTATTTCCATCAATACAATTACATCCGTGCAAGAAATGAAAGTGGAGCTGCAAAAATGCGAGTTCTCTCCACAAGAAGACTAATAAAAATCAACCCCTATAGGAAAATTTGACTTGGTACATATAAAACATGCTTAGGAAGAATTCCCCGTGAAAGGAGGAATCTTTCCCCTCCAAAATCCCTCAAATAGTGGATCTAGTTTCCAACACTAGGAATCTGTGTTAAATGACAGGGAACACATTCCTAGATTTTCTCAATCATTGGAGTTAGAGAATCTGTGCAATAATTTCAGAATATATTGTTGATTTATTACTAGTATTGATCCTCGTGTAGTATGGAGCCCCTAAATTATTTCCTCCTCCAAATCTCCATAATCTATCCAATATACTCACAATATTCTACAAAAATAAATAATATTAGCCACAAATATGAAATTATCCATAAACCTTCCTAATGAACATATTAAAGCTAAAAAACATTTTTAAGTGTAGAAGGAGAGGTTTAATATAGCCTTCATGTGCCTAATAAAGGTTAGACAGGCCTTAGTTTATGTCTAATTTGGAGAACCATCACCAAGTATCAAAATACCCTTGCATCCATTAAAAAGTACTATTATTGGATAAATTTGAAGAATGATTTGGCTAATAATGCATAAAATGTCAGCGGATAAAAGGATGAATGAAATCATCCGATGGGATTGTTATAGCCTAAACCCATTCCAAAATAGAATTGGGAGGTAATTTCTATGGATTTTATTACTGGAGTACCTAGAACCACTGGGCAACATGATGCAATCATGGTGGTGGTGGATAAGCTAAGCAACGTAGCTCATTTTGTAGTAGTCAAGTCCACTAACTCTACTAGTGACATAGCACAAATCTTAATAAAGGAGATCATGAGGCTACATGGCATCCCCAAGAAGATTGTGTCAAACTGAGATGCTAGGTTCACTTTGAGGTTTTGGAAGGAATTGTTTGTAGGATTGGGAACATAATTGGCATTTAGTACAACCTATCATCCATAAATAGATGGGGAAAAAAAGAGGATTAACATAATCCTTGAGGAGATGTTAAGGATGTATCTGATGCATCAACCCAAGAAGTAGGAAGAATATCTTCCACTTGTGGAATTTGGATACAACAATGGACACCAAGAATCCATAAAGATGAGCCCATTTGAGGCATTCTATGGAAAGAGTTGCAAAACTCCCTTTAGTTGGATTGATCCAGTGAACAGGGTCCATGTAGGATCTGATACACTCAAGGATATGGAGTAGCAAGTTCAGATCATAAAACAAAGTTTGAAAGTGGCACATGATAGGTAGAAAAGCAAAATAGGGTCCACAAAGAGTTCCAAGTTGGGAGCATGTCTATTTGAGAATTAAATCTAAAATGAGTTCCTTGAGGATTAGGACATGTGCCAAGTTGGCACCATGATATCGTGGACATTTTGAAATCCTTGAGGGGATTGGACCAGTGGCATATAGGTTGGCCTTACCTCCATTAGTTAGAATTCATGATGTTTTGATGTCTCTTTGCTTAAAATATATATACAAAATTTTAATCATGTCATTGATTGGTCTGCGCTATAGGTTGAACCATAGGGAGATTTCCAACCAGAGCCAACGTGCATTCTTGATTGTAGGAGTCTCATGCTCCATAATTGAGCTATAAAGCAAGTCAAGGTGTAGTGGAATCACTTTGGGCCAAAGGAAGCCACGTGGGAAATGGTTGATGCCATGAGAGCTAATTATCACTTTTTGTTAGTTGGTTGAGGCAAATGTGTATATGTTTGTGTTGTAGTGGCTACAACCACCCTCCAAAATTTTTCCTTAGCTCAGTTTTGGAGCCTCCCTACCAACCTTTCATAGTAGCATGTCTTGCGTCGTCAAGTACACAAGCTTTAGTGATTTTCTTGCAGAATGACAACTTGTCCATCAAAAATTGTTGCATCCCCCTCACAGGTTGTTTCACCGGACTTGGTCCAACTACAGGCTGAGAAGCTCCCTCAAGAAATTGCACACTTTTGGAGCGAAACCAGCCTTCCCTCATGAAATTGTGCAATTTTGTATGGCAACCTGTTGGGCTCCAGAATTGTGCAAATCTGCGTGTCACTGTTCACTAAGAAAATTGCACAATTCCTCCCAGCAGGACTGCTCAACCCAGAAACTACACAAGTCTGGGCAGCAGTCAACTTCTTTGCCTAGAAATTGCGCAATCCCTCTGGGCATCCAGCCCAGCTCCCTCCCAGAAATGCGCATTTTCCCCCCTCAGCAGAGCAGATTTTTGCATCTGTATTTAGGTTGACCAGTTCCCTCCAGGGCTTAGCAAAATTGATTTGCATGCATAGACTACTTCTCCAAAGGTAACATGCAAAGGCATCCCTTGATTCAAGGATCTACTTTTAGCAGCTGGAGGTTACGTGAAAGGATCATTTCATAAACCTCCCACAAAGTGTCTCTTTTCCTAGATTTGTGGCATGCACGTCGCAACCTTGATTTTATCAAAACTCATCAACTAGACACTGCAAAGCTCATTACTCACATCTAGCTTGCAGCTCTGACATCCCAAATTGCATCTAGGAGTCGTTTGCACATTCAGCGCAATCGTTTTGGGGTAATCTCGCTTTTCATGTCTCGCGTTGTGTTTCTGTCACTTTTTGTGTTTCGATTTATGTGAGTTATGTCTGCTTGATTTGAGTGAGCGCTTGCTATCATTTTGATGTATGTTAGATTGTAGAAGCATTGTTTCAGTTCTTGTTCGCATCTCACTATTGTCGCATGCATGACACTATTTTTGCAAAGATGGTTGCCGTTGTCGCAACTTGCTTCACACACATGCATGCTTTCCCGTTTTTCAAATCCTGCACTTTTCTTTTGCATGTATCATCATTCACCCTTGTACACACTCATCTCATCATGCATTCAAACTTCTCATGTTTTTAGTCAACCATCAGCTGGTCTGGGCTATCTTGGCCTGGACCGTGCCTTTCTCGGATAGCACTGTGCATTTTTGGAAGCGAAGGCTATGCATTCCCTCCAGAAATTGCGCAATTCTGGCCCTACACTGACCTCCAAGCTTGCATTGCGCAATTGTTGGAGGCAGTGTCTTGCTGGCCCCAGAAACTGCGCAATGCAGTTTGCTGGTTGCATGTCACTGCTGACTGAAATTGCGCATTGTGCAATTTCAGTCCTCAGCAGGCCAAGCTAGACTATGCATTACATAGTTCCAACAATTAGTCATTGTCCTGATAGCCTAGACTATGCTTTGCGCAGTTTTGACAGGTAGTCTTTCGACCTCCCATCGGAAATTGCGTAACCTTCACGATCAATCACACATGTATGTTGCAAGTTAGTCCTCAATTTTGTTTTGGTTTTCGACTGACAGATTGATTTCAATGAGTGTTTCTATGTGTCTAGGCATCACAGGTGTTTGTTTGTCTCTTAGTAGCACAAGTACAACGACTTCCAGGAGAGAAAATTCAAAGACATTGTTAAGAGCGCAACCAGGGATGCAGTCGGTCAAGTGTCTATGAACTTGCCTATCGACGAAGACAAGAAGTTTTTCATGGATGAGGATATAAAGATCAATGGCAATGACATCACAGTGAGCAACACCATTAGAAGCAGTAGAAGGCAACACACCTACATGCGATGAATGCAAGAGGAAGGTTTTTGACAGCATATAGGCAGAGCAAAGTTTCAAGTTCAAAGTAGATCCACTCATGACAAAAGCAACTTTGAAGATTGAGGGTCTGAGGTGATGGTGCAACATGAAGATCGCGAGAAGGCAGAGAATGGAATAGAGAAGGAATTGCATGTGTTGAAGAAACAACTCAGGGAAGAGAAAGAGCTGCACAGACGAGAGAATGAGTTGCAGCAGGAATAGGTACAACAGGGGGCGCAACATGCATAGAGAGATGAAACTACGCCCGTACAAGTTATGGATCCATCCCATTGGCTGGCATGGAGTAGACAAGGTGAGCAGTGTTGTTGATTGCATGCATGTCATTGTGTGCATGCATGAGATCCCCCCATTTAGCACATTCACCTAGGCAAAGACAAGAAGCAATTCCAACCGGAGTTGAACATGTATTTTGACAAGTTGATGTGCACGTCCATCAACACATGCTTTGAGATCAACGCATACACTATGCATCAACATGTTGCCAGTTTGGTCACACCTAGGACGACCATGTGCATGATATCAGATGAGTTGGATGGAGGAGCCATATCAGTGTACCCGGATGAAACAAAGGTAATATTTTTCTTCAACAAGATGTCACCATTGAGAGCACGGACACCATCACAGACAACCAAGCCTGGCATCAATTCGCCACCATCGACCATCACAAGGAGGTTAAAGATTTGGTCTCACCATGCAACGGTCTGAGTGTTAGTGATATCTTGCATGGCTTGCTCAAGCCATTTTGTCTCACATGGGTACATGTGCATTATAATGTAACGTCTTGTCAAGTGGAAGTTCAAGTGTCGATAGTTGGATGTAATAGTCATAGAGTACATGAGGAGTCATGAGGGTAGATGAACTGTCACAAAGGAGAATGTCAAGGGACACCCGACCCTTTCCTATAAATAGTCCCTAATAACTCATTATAGGGGCTTTTGGTCAACTAAGCTTTGATAGGACTATCTTAGAGAGAGCTTGGACAATATTGTAACTTTCCTTGGCTTCTCCACTATGTAGAGCTAGTATATCTCTTTGGAGGAGTAGGCGGTTGTGGCTGTAACGTTCCGCTATTGGAACTAGTGGTTGGACATGGATGTATTGTATGACTAGAACTTACACTTCTTAACATAACAAAGCCATCACAGATTCATGCATATGTTGTTATTGTAGTTGGACTATTCTGGCTGCTGTAGAAATGCATGTTATTTAACTTAAGCATTTGTGTATGAACTATTTTGTATGCAATTGTATGAATCTTGTTGCAGACGTGTTGTTGTTTTAACCATCACTTTGGATTCCTCGCTAACTTGATTTCTAGCTGGTGATGCATCTTCGCTCGTTTGTTCCCTTCCAAAACAAGTACTATTACAGGTTTCCAAGAGGCACACTAATCTCATCCTCCGTGTGTTAGAACCATTCATGCACCTTCCTTGACTCATCGCAGCTGTCACACCCTTTCTACCAACAGGGACATCTTACTTACCTCTGTGTGAAACTGTGGTCAAGGCATTACCTTACGACCCACTGCTGGGACTCCTACACCAAACGGTCTGAGTTCTAATTGGGAATTCTTTCCACGGAGATCCCTTGACATGTTGGTAGGTCCAACACCGTCAAAAGTTTGTAGATATTGTATAGAGTTGTGTATATAGAGCTCCATAAAATATTATGTAATTGTGTTTTATTTCTGGTGTTGCAAATGGGCAGATGAACATTGAGGGCAGTGTTCCCTCAAGGGCGATGAGTCTGTGAAAACCCCACCCATGGTTCTATCATAAAATGCATTTTAAATATTATTTATAAAGATGTGAAATTTGAAAAGGAGATTGAGTCAAAGGGACACAGATTCTAGAGCTGGGGAGGAGGATTGCTTGCTTGGGATGATTGAGGCTTTCTTATGTAAAGAAGAAACTTGAATTTCTTGGACAACCATTAAAGGTTTGTGGGAGCATGAATTTAATATGCTAGCTCTTAAATTAACTGAGCTACAAAGGAAAGGGAACATACCCATACATTGGATAACATTGTTAAGGAAAAGAGGACAAATATTTATGGAGGATCAGACCAGGCAAGGCAGCAGGAACAGGGATGAAGAATCCCTATAAAACAAGGAAAAAAAGGTAGCAACGACCATTTTAAGAGATTCTGGCAGTAGTGGGAGAAGGAACCACCTTAGAGCATTAAACGAGAGCATTCAATAGGAATTGAAGAGAATAGGAAGAGGAAACTGGTTCGATTAGTAGGAAAATTGAAACAGAAGAGAAGAGAAGTTGATTAGTCCTTAGGTTCCATAGAAGGTTGTGGGTTGAGCTGCTAGTTTTTGGAGCCCTGTAATAGTTTGGGGTTCCTTAGAGGCTATGAGTTCAGATAGGATCCCTAGAGCCCTATAATAGCTTGGGTCCCTGGAGGTTGTGGATTGAGACAAAGTCTCTAGAGCCCTGTTACAACTTGGGTCCCAGGAGACTATGGGTTGGGATGTAATCTATAGAGCCCCATAAGAAATTCGGTCCCCTTGAGGTTGTGGACTAATATAGTAGGATATGGAGCCCTGGAAAAATTGGGAAGAGGCTAATCCTCAAGTAGCATAAAATGAAGAAATGATTATGTTCTTCTTAGAAGGGACTGAATCACTTTGTGTGCACTTGGGGTGAGGTAGAGAACCTATGGACTCCTTTTTCTTAAGAAGATGGTAGTAGTGAACTTGTGGGATTGAGGAAGAGGTCCTCTGGGGTTCCCTGTTGTTAGTTGGAAACTGGTGATTGATTCTCTTAAGCAAGCACCCCCATCAGACTCTAGAATATGGCTCGGGGGTGACAACTCCAAGTAAGTGTGGTTGCAACTGTCTATGGTTGGGTGGAGAGTCTTTGTCCTAGAATCAGTTTCCATACAAATTTAAAGATAAGTATCCATTTATTCATGTTTACTTCTTGATGCATCATGATACATTTTTGGTTGCAATAGTTTTGGACTTAGGACTGTATTTGTGCTATTAATATGATGAACATGTGGATGCACCTCTGTGCAGTGATGGCACTTATAGTTATGGAAATTTCATGTAAACTTGTGTGCATATGGCATCTCTGTAATGAACAATTTTAATAGTCAGAATGAACTAATGTAGATACTTATTTGCATTAGAATGAGGTGTTGTGTTAAACTATTCGTTATTGTGGTTCATGACAAGTAACATGCAACAAAAATTAAAGTGCCATATACAATCGTTAGCTTGGGTTGTATCCCTATGCTAAACCCTGGATCTATGCACCATGATTAATTTATATTGATAATAGAACTTAAATAAATAACATAAAAACATCATGCCATGCTATAGGTCGTATCGGGAGCCATAAGAACTTGGAATGAAACTTGGAACATTGGGCAGGAAGACCCTTTTTATTAATATGAAATCATTACATAAGAGATCGCCTACTTGGCAAGGTCTGTACATGTACATGCCTATTCTTTCACTGGGCTATGATCCCCTTTACCCATGCAAAAGGTGTCATGCTAATGGTTAAGGGTTATTTTATTTTTAGTGGAAGGATAGTTGAAACCCATGGAGGTAGGCTTAGTCAGCCATGCATTATCAGTATCCTAGATATCTTCCGCCAACATTAGGGTGTAGCTAGCTTGAACCTATAAGATTATGCATAGCGCCATGGAGCTTCTTATAGGCTTGTGTTGGAGTCTGGAACCCTTCACGTGGTAGGTGAGGTGGAGACCTTTTATGATTTCACACCAAGCACTCGCGTTGTAACCCTCAGACACATACAAAGAAACAATCAATGATAAGCTCTCGGATGCGGGTTTGTTCTTATATACAATTTGTACCAAATATTCAAGGCATTATTAATGGGAGAACATCTATAAATATTTTGAGGATGAAGAACCTTGAGTTACAATGCGGACAGTCATAGTGGCTAACGAAACACCTATGTTAGAGACAACCCCTCAAGATGCAGTGAATTATTTCTTGCACAAAATTGCAGCAAGGCCCCAACTCATGCCTTATATAGATATGGTCAGCTGGGTAGTGGATAATTTTAACATTATATACAGAAAGTTTCATTTGCAGAAAGGCACGATGATTGGTTCATTTTAAGCAAGGGACCTTCAAGCTATGTATCATTTTCTAGAACCACAGTGCACTTTTGAAAAATATTATGTGCAGGCTTCTATCAAAAAGCATGGAGAACCTGTTGATTGCATAAGAGAGTGGAGGAAATACCCAAATAAACACAAGGAAGAGGAGGACGGTAAGTATTCAATAGACTCACTTTCTTCCCCTTTCAGTTTGATTACCACCATGCTATACAGATTGTGTGCCTATCCCAACATTAATGAATTTCCTGATTCTGGAGTTTATTTAATTGATGGGGCCTCTAAGGGTTATGAATTTGATTGGGCCACCCTATTGTCCAAAAATTTGGCTAATTTTGGCTTTCTGCACCTCCTGGAGTGTTTCTAAGAACAAAATCCCTCCATTTTACATGTCTGCCTGCATTATGGACTGTCTTGGTTTTTCCTTGGATTTCCTAACCATGGGATAGAAATGGATCCCTCCTCATCCTCTTCCAATTCATATTTATCATAATGTGCTTTGGGAGTCTAATTATTTATGTCATTTTTATGAAAATTTTCATTTAGTCATCGTTCCTATCTATGAAATAGTGTTTGAAGCCAAGCCTCTTAGAATGTCCTCGGAGGCCATGGATAACCTTAAGAAGATTGGGAACTAGTTTAGTAAGGAATTGTTTATGTACATCAAAGTTTGGGGAATCTATGCAACACCTCATGTTCTACTTGTCTACGTTCCTAAAAAACTACTATGCATAGAAGTGGCCTATCAGACAGTCGATTATGGAATAACTAAATCACCGAAAGATAACAATAAAAGGGTTGGGCCCGAGTTCCTTATACCTTTCAGAATTCATTCCATGGATAATTATGGTTATGCAGAGAAAGAGGTGTAGCCTATAGAGGTCCTAAGATTTTCCTTTTTTCCTTTTAGATCATATGACCCTAGTAGGGTAGCAAAATAGATTGCCTCGTCCTTCGACATACGAAGGTATCATCACGAGGAACATAAATTTGATGATTAGTTTTCTGAAACGTCCTCATATAATACAATCTTGAATAGTGTGGATGAAATATTGGTAGAAAAGGAGAGATAATAGTTTTTCAATTTCATAAATTTAAGATTGTCTCCTCTGCCTATGTACTTATTGCAACTTCCCTTGAAAAACATTCCTCTATAAATAACACAATTGTTTCTACTCACCAATATGTTTCCTCTCAATTGTAGCAAACAAGAATAGCAAGTTCTTTAGCCCCTGAAGAAAAGGCTCATATAGTAGACCCAAGTATAGAAAAGTTATGGTTAGAGTTTAATCAGATTGTAAAACAACCAAAGTAAGGGGTACACGAAAATGTGATTGTTGGAGGGGAGACTGCTTCTCAACAACAAAATCAACAAAGTAATCCCAATATTATGCAAAAGATCATGCCATAGTAGACAATATCTGAGAAGACACCAGTGGCCACCTAACTTGAGATGGAAATGATTCCTTCTAATCCTAGCTCTGAAATCTTCCTCAGTAGTGACAATATTCCTCAAATGGATATATTTTACAGTGCAATTCATAAATTTGTGATAAACAATGGAAAAATGAAGAGTAAATTGGATGAATCACAATCTCTAGTTCTAGGAAAATCTTCTTAATTTTCTCCTCTTGAGGTCCTCTAGAAAGGATCTTCTGTCGCCCTTGTTGATGAACTTGGGAAATTGACCCAATTTACAGGTGCCTATGCCTCTACAACAATGGAAAAGTCAATAGAGGTACACGAATTGTTGAGGGAAAAGATGAAAAAATAGCCACCATGGAGTAGGGATTCATGCAAGAAAAGAAAGAGTTGAGAGTACATTGGCAAGATAATTTGAATCACAAGGAAATCACATTGGTAGAACTATAGAAGCAACGCTTCAAATTCAACATAAATAAGAAATAAAGTTAAAATATAGGCAACTCAAAGATTCACAACATAAGTTGGAGTAATTAAAGGTTGGGATCACTCAGCTAGTCAATTTCAAACAAGAGGCCTATGATATTAATACACTACTCCAGAAACAATAACAACTTTTCAATGAAAAGCTAACCTTGAGACACAATGACAAAGGAGAAAGTTGACATGGACCCTTATTATGATTATACCAAATGAGAACTAAACGAGCTACTAAAATGGAAAAATAATGCATCATGAAAGAAATTTCATTTTCCCAAAGTTGATGAAATACAAAAATCCATTATCTTCAAAAGTTGGCAATTCAGAATTCATTTGGTGAAAAAGCTAATGAATGATGAATGTGAGCTTTCAAGTACTGTAGTGGAATCCAATAATGATTCATTAATTGAATCAAATTTGATATCAAGTCATCCAGTGGACTCATTTCCATATGTGGAAAATTAAAAAATAATTGCCTTGAGGAAAGATCTGAGTTTGTTAAAATAATTGACCAATTAACTAAGGTCAGTATTGAACTTAATTTGAAATTCTTGATCAAGCCTCATAGTCATTTGTTGGTCTTAAACTAACTTACTAATTCATCCATTCAAATGTTTCCACCTTTGAAGGAATCCATCTTCAACTACTAGGTGAACACTAAGCCTCGATCCCCTCCAGAGTTGGCACCACTTCTAGAAATCCAAAAGCTATGGCAACAAACTATTGGTTCGAATTCAACTGGTTGGTAGCTACTGTAACCATTTAATTTTTATGTTTTTTTTGTTGTTAGAGAATTTTTAGGGGGATTAGTTTCACTCCTTTATTGTAAAGAAAGCTATAAATATTCCTCTCAAACTCATTGCAAAGGGTTCTGAATTTTGAAGAAAATGAAAAGCTTTAGTTGCACTTTTGTACTCAAGTTTTACTTTAATATTATCTAAACAATTTTCAATTCCAGTATGGACAAATTTTCAACAGATTGGGTACTTCTATCAACTTGTCTGCTATCTAATTTTTAAAGGGGATTATTTCTATTCTTAACTTTGTGTTCATGTATATGTTCTTATTAGTTCAAACATAATCACTTTTGACGTGTGCGAATTAATTCATTTATAATATAGTGAACAACAAAAATTATTATTTTCATATGTGGTGAGCTTAATGTTAAATTTATTAATTATTTAACCAGGTTAACTATTTAATTGATTTTGAAAGCGTTAATTTGTGAGAATCTTTATTGTCATGAAACAATGTTATATTTCTAGTACATATGTTTTGATATACTCGGGTAGAGTAAATAGGTTAGATTAATTTGAGTTTATATTACCTATTATACTAGTTTATCAGTTTATCAATTAGTATCACCACCCATTCCATCTCCATCCATAATTAGTTTTTTATGGGTAAATAGACCCATAAATACTGTTTAGAACCACCAATGTATACAAAAAAGAGTATGCTTTGGGGCTCTAACCAAGTGGATTCCCAAATGTTGATGAAGTCATTTTTGGCCATCAAAATTTTTGGCATGTTGTAGCAACTACAACACCCTCCAAAATTTTGGTTTGCATCCAAATTTCGAATCCTTCCTTGGTTTTTCCTTTGATGGTTGCAAACACTCAAGCTCACCCCATGAGCTCTTGTGAAGTCTCTCCACCTATTTTCTTGTCCGACCAACGATCATATTTTGGCATGTTGATTTCTTTGTCATGCTTGCGATCATGTTCTGATGATTTTGAAGGTTGGTCTTTGTGTGCATGAGTTGTATTCTCTCTGTGAACATCGATCATACTCACAAAAAAAGTTGTAAGCATTGTCATGCAAGTGTCGTCACAGTCGTTCGAAGGTCTATCTCAAGTGTCACACTTGTCGCTCTTAACCTTAAGACAGTCTCATTGAGCACATGTTTGTCTTGTTGGTTTGTGGTGTCCTATCATCGAGTCATGCTAAGTGTCTGATCATAATGTCACGTCTACACAAGTTCACCGTCTCTCACACTTAGCGATTTTTCCTAAAAATATATCGACTCGACAAACCCCTTCAACCAGACCTTGACTGAGCTACATTGCGTAGTCTTGGCTCTAAGTGACCCTACTTTGTTGCACATAACTACATAGTGCTTGAGGTTGTCCTTCGGGGTAGCTGCACTGCGTAATCCTAGAAGTGAGCAGGTTGTCTGTCTCCCAGAACTGTGCAGAAGTTGTCTCCAAGCCCGATCCAATCTGTGCTTCCTGCAAGATCAGTTATCAAGCCTCCCTCTGGTCAACTAGAAATTTTCACTACACTATGACCCAGGGCTACACTTCTCTACAAAACTATTCAGACATGCCTAGCTACCTACCCTGCACTACCTATAGAAACTACGTAGTCATGTTGAGTCAGGCCTCTATTGCCTTGCTGTTACAGAACATTTTGTCACTGTCCGTGTACTCCCCATTCCTCGATCCTGGAGGACCTCTACAGTGAACCCCACATGCTTTCCCATCATGAAGAGCATGCCTTTACATCCCTCTTCATGAGCAGGACATTTACCTTTTGCATCATTTCCCAAGAATCTTCCTTCGATCCCAGTTTTTAAGACCGATGCTAGTGCTCAATTGCTTCCTCATGCTGATTTGCAGAGGTTGAAACCAGGCCTAGCACCAAACACCGAAAGTGAGCCTTTCATCACTCACATCGATCCTCTTTTGGAAAGTTTTTAAAAATGGAGTCGAAGCTTCCAGGTCTAGAAGCTTCGTGAATGGAAGTCTAGTAAATGGTTGCGCTGAATAGAGCCGAGAAAGTCAGTTTGGGCTCCTTTACCCTATTAAGATGGAACAAACCAAAGAGATAATCCCTCTCCCATCATAAGAGGAACCATCTCCCCTCCATCAAAGCTATATAAACTCCTCTTTTTCCAAGCTGAATTGGTCTTTTTGGAGCTTGAATAACCAACAAGATATCTATAGCTTTAGCCTTCTAGTTTATGTTTGTGAAGGGACAATAGTGTGTTTGGTTTGGTTTGGAACTAAAGGGAAGAAGCCTTAAACTTCCATTGTTGAGGCTAACCATGAGATGCTAGAAGTGGTGTTGGAACCTAGATATGTCGGAGGAGACTTGCAATGTCAAGGCTTTGGTTGTATCTCTGTTTGAGTTTTATATGAATACAACTAATGGTTTATTTCCTACATTGAGTGTCATATTACATTTGATGGCTTAAGATTCCTCAACATTTTAAGTAGATTTAATGTAATTGTGTGCTATTACATTTTCTGTTGTCTCTTATGTATTTGTTTAAGGTATTTGAAGGAGAAGAACAAAAGGAAGCTAGAGCAAAGGAGCGAGGTCATCATCAAGAAGGTTAGTGTTCTAAGAGGTAGGACCTCTTATTCGATTCAAGTCTAAGGAAGTTTTCATTAGGTTGTTCTGTTTGTGGTTAGACCCACTCTTGGGCTAGAGGGATCACCTCTGTCCACAAAGGAGATTTACCTACACCACAAATTGGTGACTCTGCTAGGGAGCCATCCCTCTCTTTTGATTGTTTTTCATTTCGTGGTTTGTGTGAAATTTTGTTGTATCACCCTTTCCCTTTGGTTTTCTGCGCTTTTCCTAGTTTACTGCTTTGGTTCTGAAAATTAGAGTGACAAGTTTGGGTTTGATATTCGATTTTTTTTTTTCCTTGGAATCCTAGATCAACGCATTTTATTTTTTGACAGTCGTGTTGACCACTGCGAATTGCTCTTAAACAGTCGTGTCATACGCCCTTGTGGCGCTTGTTTCCATTTAGGCAATCGCGCTGATTCTTGTAGCTGAAGATCATGGTTTCTCCTGAATCATAACCAGTGTGTCTTGCCCTCATAATTTCTGCCTCTTAGCCTGTTTTCCTTTGTTCTCCCTGGCTAGAAAGCTTCATTAGCTTGGTTTGTGTGCTTGTTTGGTTTGAGATTCCCTTACGATATTTTGAGTCTTTGGATGGTTTATGACCCGAGGGAATCTTGGGCACTGTCCATTAAATTGTTTGTGTGCTCGGCAAGTCAATTTGTTGGTTAACTGCTCCATGCATTTCGTGTTTTAGTCATCTTGTTGCTTTGCTTTCAATTGAACAAGTTTGAAAAGTTTCTTTTGCTCTTCTCTTTGTTGAACGTCTCTTTTTGAGCATAGATTAAAATTTCTCATCTTGTTTCTATTGAGTCTTTGCATGATTGGCTTGGAAAATAGTTCCCTTTTTCGTGCTTTTCATATGATTGATGTTGATTTTTTGAAATTTTTTTCATTGAAGTGTTTATGTGAAAGATTTAATTTTATCATTCCATTGAAAAATACATCATTCTAGTTTCCTGAATCGATAAGTTGCTTTAAGTAGAATCATTGAAAGCTAGAATCGCATCACCATTTACATTCGAAATGAAATGAACTTATTTTACCATTAAAAGGACTAGTTGAAGTGCATTAGATAGGAAGATAGGAAGTGGAAATAATTTTCATTATTTTGTTTTCAAAAAGTGAAGTAGTGAAGAATCATCTTTCTTTCAGTTGCTTGTTTGGTGCATTGATTGTTTTCTCTACTCTGATTAGTGTAAACATTCATCAAATTGAAAGGATTTTGTCTCATTTCGCTGCATATAGGAGTTTTTTTCGAGTCACACCAATAAGGCCTAAAAATTGAGACATAATTTCAAGATAAAATTTAAAATATATTAAATTAACCTAAGGCACATTTGAACCTAATACTCACATTTTAGAGGTCTAGGCTAGAGACGTGTCTTTAAACCTAGCCACTGTGGTTCACTTCGGCACTAGACAGTGCTAGTACGGACTTATGCTCCCCATACCGTCGCATATATAAAGGGAGACCCCACTAGGTTTGAAATCCTTTATCTATAGGAAGCCGAGTCTGGGACCTTGTAAATGTGATACACTGAACGCAGCATTCAAGGAGATTGCCTGCTCGTATGATTCAGTTTGCTGGGAGGTATTATGTATTTTTTAAGAAGAGTTTCAGCGTAAATCACATGTAGAAAACCTTTGTCGACGCGTTTCGAACCAACTAGTGTGGTTCATCGTCAGGACAAGTTGAGGAGTTAGATCATGGCTGCCAATTAAATAGGGAGAGCAGATCATCCAAACGGATAGGTTGACTAGGTTGACCATCAACGGCTATATAAAACGGCTAGATTATATAATAATAATAATTTAAAATGTTAATAAGTCAAAGGTAATAGTAATAGAATAATATTATAATTATAGTAAATAATTTTCTTCTAATAACTAATTAAAATATATTAGTTAATCTATCTTATTTTATTAATATATTTTTCCTAGGGTATTAAATTAATTAATTTAATCATATAACTACTAGGGATAACTAAGGGGGTTTTTTTTATATAGTAGAATGTTATACTATTTTATTTTATTTATATATTAAATTACCTAATTCTAATTTATTTAATCAATTGATTCGCTAGGGATAAGTAAAGGGGGTTTATATATATATATATATATATATATAATTTTATTTTATTTTTATTTATTATTTATTTATATTAATTTATTTAATTACTTGTTAATTTATTTAATCGTTTAAATCCCTATGATAAGTAAAGGGTTTTTAATAATAATGATTTAATGGAATTAATAATTATTTATGAGTATTGGTTAAAATTAATTTTTATTTTTATTTTTATTTTACCTATAAAATAAAAATAAGAATTAATATAAAAATTAATTTTAACCAATACTCATAAATAATTTATTAATTTCTATTAAATCATTATTATTAAAAACCCTTTACTTATCCCCAGGATTTAAACGATTAAATAATTTAACAAGTAATTAAATAAATTAATATAAATAAATAAAAATAAAATAAAATAATATATATATATCTAATATGTAAACCCCCCTTTACTTATCCCCAGCGATTCAATTGATTAAATAAATTAGGATTAGGTAATTTAATATATAAATAAAATAAAATAGTATAACATTCTATTATATAAAAAAACCCCTTACTTATCCCTAGTAGTTATATGATTAAATAAATTAATTTAATAACCTAAGAAAAATATATTAATAAAATAAGATAGATTAAGTAATATATTTTAATTAGTTATTAGAAGAAAATTATTTACTATAATTATAATATTATTTTATTACTATTACCTTTGAATTATTACCATTTTAAATTATTATTATTATATAATCTAGCCGTTTTATATAGTCGTTGATGGTCAACCTAGTCAACCTAGCCGTTTGGATGATTTGCTTTCCCTATTTAATTGGCAGCCATGATCTGACTCCTAGACTTGTCCTGACAATGAACCACACTAGTTGGTTCGAAACACGTCGACAAAGGTTTTCTACATGTGATTTACGCTGAAACTATTCTTAAAAAATGTTTTGGATCACAGAAGCCTCAATTCAACAAGGTATTATGTAATTCACGGCTACCTGGTAATCCCTTTTTCCTAGATTATCCTAAGTAGTCATTTTGGTATTTTTGACTCTTTAAATTTAAAAGATCATCGGGCAGTTGTCCTTTCGAGCTTGTTAACTCTGAAAGCTACTAGAGTCACCTTTCGCCCTTCTCTCGACTCTTAAAATATGAAAAGGAAATTTTTTTTTTAGTGTCTTAAAATTAACTACCCACGAAATATTCCTGGTTAAAGTTATCTTCCTTAGTGATTCTTTTCCGTTTATTCCAATGTCAACATTTCCAGAGTCTACCAGTCAAGGATTCCCCTAAGATGGGAATCCTGATCCTTTTCCTTCTTTTGGAATCACTGGTGATCCTTATATGGCAACGTTGTCCCTCTGAGGGTTAACCATTGGTTTACCTATCTGGTTATTTTCAACCTCGGTGGTCCTGAGTGTCCAAAAATCCTGCCCAGCCATCTCCTTCATTTGAACCACATCATGTTGATTCTAAGGTTAACCTCTCACCTTCTTCCCCTATTTCTTCACCTTTCTCTTCTACTTCGCCTAGTGAAAGTTTGAAATCCAGTAACTAAGAGGCTAAGAAGAAGAAGAAGAGGACAAAGAAGAAGAAATTAGATAAGTGAGAGACCAACCGTGCAGATGTTACTCCAAATCCACCTCTCGTAGACAAACCTTCTGATCGTCCACGAAAGGTCAGATTCCCTTGCAAGATGTGTAAGGATGACCATCTCCTTCGAGACTATCTTGGCATTCCCAAAGTCTTAGAGGTATGGTCTCAAGACCTAAATCGACCATCCCCATTGACCTCTGGAGATCATTTCGATGCTACACCTTCTGATAATGATGGTAAGAAGAAGGGAAATATTATATTCCCCTGTAGGTTATGTGAAGGGAAGCACCTTCTTCACCCTTGTCCTCTTATGGATAAAAATTCCAAAGTTTTGGAAAACCTTACAGCTCCTCAACCCCAACTCCCTGTTGGTTATCAAAGACTTTCGTCTCACCCTCTCCTGGTTGGTAAAGACCCTCTCCTAGTTGGTAAAGATATTGACTTGAATCCATCTCTTGCCCGTCCTGATCTTCCTGAGCTTGGATATCTTCTATTTGTTCCTGACCAACCATTGGTTGAAAAGAGTGTCGAGTTGGCTCCACCTTCAATCGTTCACTCTGTCCTCGAAGAGAGTGATGATCATACTGCTAATGTTCTTCTCGTCTCCTTAGATTATCATGAATATAAGAGTGACCCTCCCGTCTTGGTTGTTCAGGAGAGTCCTTATCCTACCCTTGTAGAGCATGGGGGAAATCATATGATACCCCCACGAAGTAGTTTTGTCGTTTCTTTTAATCGGAGTCAATTGATTTCTTTCCTCCTTCCATCTTATGTGCCTTTCCAAATTAGAGTACAAGCCTATAATATGGTAGTAAATGGCACTATATTAGATGAGGGTGTTTTTGTTAACATCATGTCTTCTACTACTTAGCAAGCTTTGTGATCCCCACAGCTTGTGCCTGTCACACAAAATCTGTTGGCTTTCAATGGAGGAGCCAGTCAACCTTTATGGATCCTTCTGAAGTTCCCTATTACTTTAGGAGAAAGACCGTCTACATAGACATGATTTTAGTCCAAGGTCCCTTAGACTTTGATCTTCTGCTTGGGTGCGACTATGTTTATGTCCTCGGAGCTCTTGTTTCGTCACTTTTTCGTGTGGTTTTTTTCCACACGAAGGGGGAATAGTGACCATTAATCAACTGTCGTTCATCGGTCACCAGGTGAATCCTATCCTACCACCATCCCCTCATTACCTTCCCCGTCACAGGTCAATTATGTGGCTACCCGTTCCATCTCCACGTCTGCTAATGATTACACAAATGCTATAGTACATTATGTACTAGGGGCATTGGAACCCGATCTATCATTGGTACAAGTTGACATGTATTCCTCCCAAAGTGTAGTTCTCCCGTTTAGTGAGGACCTCTTGGGAGCCATGTTCTCGTATGGTCCATGATTAGCTATCATGAGGATAGTTTGTTCCTGTATCAACCTCATTAAAAAATGAAACAAGGGGTGTGAGCATAGTTCCTTGTCTTGTGTCAAGCTCGTTAAAGAATGAATCAAGGAGTCTGAGGACAATTTCTTCCTGTATCAACATCGTTAAAAATGAAAAAAAGTGTCAGAGCATGGTTCTTTGTCTTGTGTCAATCTCCTTAAAAAAACAAAACATGGAGTCTTGAGGATAGTTCTTTTACCATGTCAACCTCGTTAAAAAATGAAACAACTCCCTTTTCTGACTCGAGTCTTTGATTAAGATCTCGTCAAATTCCAGTCGAGTCTTTCCTTGATCTTGAAAGTGAAACTTCATTCCATCCACCTTTTAGCAACTCGATGTCTACTTCGGTGAATGAAATGAAGTTTCGGGGGCATGTGCCTCAGCTCTCATCATGTTGGGGGCATGCCATTTTTTCATCCAAGCATAGTTTTTCGTTTCAAGCTTGTGTAAACATGAAACCAAATCCAAGCATATTTTTTCATTTCAAGCTTGTGTTAACATGAAATTGAATAGAAGAAGAGTTCCCCATGGTTCAAGCTTGTGAAAAAATGAACCCATGCCCACTTTACATCTCATGATTGCCATTTTTATCAGCTAAATTCTGCTAGATGAGCCTTGGTTGTTTCATTCCATCACCACCATCTCTTTGGACGATCATATTTTTTCACTTGGTTGTTTTTCCTTTCCTAAGTAATTGCAACAAGTTTTGTTAGCCAGCCTCTTAACCATTACATTTTTTTGAGCAGTTCCATCATTTTTTGAACCAATTTCTACCCTTTATACCACTCGTTCCTCTAGGATGAGTAACCTTTAAGCTCTTTTCTGACTCGTAAAAGATGAAAAGATTGCCAATTATATTTTACCTTTTATACTAGTTAAAGTAAATAAAAGTAGGGAGTCATCTTTAAGCTCTTTTCTGACTCTCAAAATATGAAATATTGTCAAGCTCTTATCATTTTGAACTCATTAAAGTGTGTGAAATGTCGTTTACCCAATATAATTTTACCCCTTTTTTGGACTGGGATAAACTATTTACGAAAAAGGTACTCCTTGGCTGACATGCTCAAGAGGTTCTATTGAATATTATTTTCTACCTTTTTGGGTTCGAGAGACAACTTTATGAAAAGGGACCTTTGGATTTTTCTTTTCTGCTTCTTTTTCAAACTCTTTAAACATGAAAAAGATACCGAGTTACACCTTTGTCGGACTCATTAAAAATTAAACGACATTGGATTTGTCACCATGACGGACATGAGCTTCTCCTTCGTAGCATTCATTAATCTTACTAGGTTGGATTCATCCGAATGATGGAATTACAGTGCAAACACATGTTGTTGGGAGCGGGATCCCCTAAGGGAAGTTTTGGGGCTAAAAGCCCATGTTTAAGTCAATTTTTGTAATATTATTGTAAAGACTCTGCATTTTGTGGTCGCGGAGCGTGAAGGTGTTATGTGTCATAAAGGGTAGTCCGCCCTTAGTTTTGTAAAAGTAAAGTTGGCTGTAAGAGAACTACCCATGGTTTGCGGACCATGGGATTGTATAAAAAGAGTTAAGCTCTAAGTAGTTAAAAAGAAGAAAGACAATGATGGATGATATAATACAATTATACCTTTAGAGAAAGAATTCTAAGTCTTGGGTTGTAGTGTAGGTAAAGGCTCTACAGATGAGTGCGCAGAGGCCTAGGGTAGAAGTCTGCAGCTGAGTGTGCGGACCCCTGCAGCTGTGTCCACAGGGTGGACATAGTTTGTAACCATTTGGGAGATATTAATAAAGAGAGATATTATGCAATTTCCGTGTCTTTGCTCTATTGATGCATCTTGATATGTTATGTATGAATTTTCTTTATTATGCTTATATGGTGCACGAATGGATGCAATTACATTGAATAACTAAACGCATACATGAATATTTGTTTAAGTGGGGATAACTATAATTTTTTATTAATATAAGCAAGGCACTTAGATTAATTGGGGAATTTGTATGGCACGCTGCCATAGTAGTGCAAGAGTACCTGAGAAGCAGGGTTTGTCTTGTAAGACCTAGAGCGAAGAAACCTACACAAAGGAAGGGATAGAGGGAATTAAACAACATCACGACCATTTCAGGGTGCAGAAACATGGCTCCAGCATCCCCCCATACTGCTCTGGGTGAGACTTCAGTCCGCGCTCTGCGGGCTGATGCCGAAAGGACCAGTAGTGTAGGGATTTTTTTGGCTAATTAACGATGAACCTGGGTCAGACCCCAACAAGCCAACAAATGCTTCCGTTGTTGAGACCGGAATCTGCATAAGAGATCTGTGATGTCGTATCATTGAAATCCAACTAAGAGGGATATTGGAGACTGTTTGGATAGAAAAATCCACGAATTCGCGGCACAAGAGAACATAAATCTGCGACCAACAAAGGAATGGTGGTTGTACAGATACTTGTATACAGAGATCCACGAGATCTTTTTCTGCTCCTTCCCTATTGAGCTATACGAGTGGATCGCGAAGCTAGTAGATAGCCAAGGAAGGTGGAAACTTAACGGTCCTATTGTGTGGACCCTGGAGCTAGTGTGAAGGTTGGAAGCATCGAAGGATAAGATCGCTTGCGCTGTCGATCATTGGCTCGATCATGTCATAGGAGGATTTGCGACTGAATTCATGGTCGAGACCTCAATCAGCTATACCCAGGCAGAGCGACGCTTTTTCAAAGGATCATGAGGTAAGTATGTAAAATCTTTGAATACTTGGATTAAAATTTTGTTGTGCGAAAAATGGGTTATGGAGCTATCTTGATGTTCAGAACTACGTGAAGCAGAAAAATTATAGGAACAAAGAGAAAAAGGGTCTAGAGTATAGCCCTTTGATTTCACCTACGCGAAGTGACGAAGAAGGAATAGCGAAGGTTTATCCATGAAGTGCTATTCAGTTAATAAGAGAAGGATTCCCGCGAATACCACCTCTACCCACACCACCTCCAACTTCACCACCCTCACCTCCAACTTCGCCCGTACCACCTCTACCTCCACTGCAGTTCCATATGGAAAATACAATGAAGTTGACTTTGTTCAAAGGCTTGGGAAATGAGGACCCAGACCAATTTTGGTTTGTTGTGAGGGCTGTATAGGAAGCTCAGGGTGTTACAGATGATAATATAAAGAAGGCGACACTGGTTAGTGCTCTGCAAGATCATGTGCTAGCCTGGCATACTAAGTACTCTAACGATAACCCAAATGCTAGAGTAGCAGAGATCTAGGTAGCGCTAAATAGGGAATTTAGTAGGCCTAAATTTAAGAAGCAATCGATTGTGGGATTCAAAGAGATCGTGATGCAACCAGGCGAGACGCCTTGGGAACTAGATCAGAGAATGAAATGCACAATCCGCGAAGCCAACATGAAATTGACCGATGGACAGCATCACAAGTGGTTTGTGGCTTCGCTACTACCACACTTAAGGAATGTGCTATTGCAGCAGAAGGTAACAACTCAGGCTGAGGCCTTGGAGATTGCCATGAGACTACATGAGACTCCAATGCAAGATCCTAATCTAGGAGTTGAGTAGATCCATGCACAGCTAAATAATATGTGCCTTGAGATGCAAAGTCTAAAGCAAGACATGATGGTCTGACCAGAGGTATGCAAGGAGGTATGGTGCTTGAAATGCAAGAGTCAGGGTCATGACAAAGACCATTGCCCGGTCTTTGCAAACTACATTGCAGGAGGAGGACCAATGCCTTTAAGGCCAAAAGCTCAAGCAGGACCTAGCATGGGGCCTACATTATGGAATGCTATTTTTCAGGTAGCCAGAAACACATGCTACAGATAACTGTCAGTTGCTACAAAAGTATGTACAAGCATCGCAACAACTGTTTTGCAACTTTTGTAGGTCGGCGGGACATGACGAGTGTACTTGCAGGAGCTATGTGTTGATGATGGATAGAACTCCCACCTATAGGGTTCAGACCGAAACACGGCCCCTTGACAAAAATACAGGGATGGCGTGGATAGGATTTCAGGGGCGCGGATGAGGCCAAGGCGGAGGAGGACTTGGTCGAGGTCATGGACAGTTGATTTGGTACAATTGCGGAGGGCAAGGACACTATGCCCACGATTGCACTAATCCAACGCGCCCGTCGTGCAAGTATTACACGCTGTTTGATCATGAAACATATGATTTTCCATGCTGATAGCCAGGATATGTGACAAAGGAGAGTTACTGCCTCCCCCGACTCAGAACCTGTAGATGATGAAGTCTGAGCTATGTGAGGAAGATCCGAATGTAAATATAGTGCTCAGAAGTGGAATCACGACAGGAGATGACAAGGGGAAACAACCAGAAGATAGTACATGGGTTCACAAAGCCCCAAAAAAAGAGGCCGATTTCGATTTGGAGCGTGCTTCTGAAGCCTTCATGGATGTTATAGGGAAAAGTGGCTATGCAGAACTGCTAATCCCACTAAGGTGTGGTAGCTACCTTAGAAACAAACAAAGTAAAACTAATTTCGTTTTCCTTTATGAAGAATAGATGAGAGAAGAATAAAGGAGACCAACCTCTGTCTTGCGCTTGGTTCCTTGCTCGATTCCTCTCTCTTCTGATAGTCTTTTGCTACTTGCTTCCTTGTACACCCAGCTTCACAGAGTACCTGTAGAATCAAAGCAGCATAACACTATACAAGAACATGGATCTATTATCATAAAAAATCTAGGATCAGATGTAAATTGACCATACAAATGCATGAAACATAAATGACACAAGAGTATGGAGGAAAACTTGAATAGCTTTATTGATAATCAAGAAAGAGCCAAGAGAGTTACAACTAGTTGTTCTGACCCAGCATCATCCTCTCAGCAAGTAAGCCCTTCTTCACCTCATGCAAAGCTTAGATCACCCAACACTATGATGTTGCCTCAAGAAACCAATAGCAATTCCTTACAAGATGCAAAATTCCAGCCCTCAACCTCCTTGGATCTCTGGGATGAGGGATCCATATATAGATATCTGTAAGGGAGATGAGTCAGCTTGTGATTTGATTAGTGTCTTCCCTCTGATAGTTCTTGCTTCCAATTGGAGATTGATGATCTCTTACTCATCCTTGGTCGAATTCAGAATGGCAAGTGTCACAGGAGAAGTTTCTGGAAGATTCCACGCTTTTCCACCTCGCGGATTGACACTGCCATTTGTCTCTTCTCGCCCATCGCACCCCATAGAAGGGCTTTTTGAAATGCAAGCACCCACTGAGTGTATTTAGGTGAGATGCAACGCGCTTTGCCTATGGAGCAGGTGAAATGATCTTGTTTTGACCAGTTCTGAGTGGTTTTTCATGGAGAACTTCTGGGAGAAGCTGTAATAAGTTGACCTTGTTCCTTTAAGGGTTGGAACAACACTTTTAGGGACTTAGGAGCCCCTGGTTTATGGACATTTTATGCTTGGGGTTGCAGTGCCCAAAAATGTCTATAACAATGGAAGATAAGAAGAGCTTCGCTGAGACCTCCACCTTAGGAAGCAAGGATAAGCCTGAGCTGGAGATGGACCCCTCATTGATCACAACTTTCCTGAAGACCTTTATGAATTTACTACGTGATAGTAAGGCCGTGAAAGGGTTTCAATAACTCATCAATAGATGTGTTGGAACCATGCCATGTGAGTCATGCTTAGTACAAAATATTGGCAAGCATAAAACAAGGATGGGACAGGAGATGAGATTAACTACGTAGATAAAAGAGTATGAAATGGATCAGGCATTTTGGACCTAGGATCAGATGCAATTTCCTACCAAAATAGACTTGGGAGTGAATGGGGAGACCTACGCTGCAATGGTCTCTGATTCAGTTAAGGATGGCGAATCAGCAGAAAATCATCCCCATGGGGTGGCTTCACGGGGTGATTGTGGATATTGAGGGAGTGAACACACTGGCTGATTTTGAAGTAATAGAGATAGTAGATGACAACAATCCCCATCCTTCGCTCCTGGGAATTGACGGGGCTACTAATATGAATGGGCCAATCAATATGAAGAAGTGAAAGATGATATTTGAGAAGAAATCACTTTGCGTAATAGTACTCTCGATGCTGCTGAAGGATCATGCTATATTGAACCTGTCCGTGATTATGAGAGTGATGACAACCTAGACTGTATCTATAAGATAATAGCACGAGATCAAGATTGGGTGGATTCCACTGTAGATGGACGGATTACACAGGATTGCAAGAGTTCCTACACTTCGGACTTCAACAAAGAAATAGAACATTGGCAGAATCGGTTACATGAAGTAACTACGCTGAATTGCAACATGATGACTCGGTTGCGATGTTATGTGTCATCAGAGGTAAGAAATGTGCCTACTTATGATGGTTTGAATGAGGTAGATATATTTTTGGATGCATTTGAAAGGGGGGTACCAAAAAAGCAGCGCTTTGAGGCCTTAGATTGGGCACTAAGCACTACACTTGCAAGATGGTGGGGTACGCACAAAGGAAGATTTGATGATTGGCGCGAATGTAGGAGTATGATTAAAAAACATTTTGGGAAGCCTAAGATGTGATTGACATACAAGTATGATGGGTAGAACGATCGACGCTTGCATTTGGCCAAATGGACACAAGCTTATGGAGAAAAGCCCCAACTTGAGTGGGTGCACATGTTCTGCAATACCCTGGATGTTATCCCAATGAATCGGTATATAGAAACAAAGATCCACCATGGGACAGACGAATGGGATATCCTGCACGAAGAATTCATGATGACATTCAATTTTGAGGACGGTTTTGATAGTATTGATGAAGCGCTACAAGAGGTGAAAGCAATTATCTTTAGGATACTGTTGATCCTTTCTACCCGATTTGGCTTGAATGGGTTACTTAGCTAAGTCGCGCGCTCGAATGGTATAATGTAAATACTAAAGAAGAGGACAAGGATCCATGGAAGATTAAAATTCTAGAAACAGAAGGCCATTGTGAGGTTTAAGGATTGCAGATTGAGAACCTTGATATAACTGTGTTGTTGAGAACGAAATAAGTAAACATTGGTATGGAGGAAGAACCAAAATTCGTGAAGATTGGAGACTACTGGGATGATGCGACAGTGGATAATGTTGCTGAATTTCTCTGCGAATACCAAGACTTATTCCCTACCAAGTTTACGGATCTGAAAGGAATAATTGAGGACCTAGGAATGATAAAGATCACGTTAAAGCTCGACGCGAAGCAAATTAAGCAAAGGCCCTACCATCTCAATCTGAAATATAAGGAGAAGGTCTGCTTAGAGATAGAGGAGATGCTCATGGCAGGCATCATTAAGCCTGTGGAAGAATCTGATTGGGTAAGCCCAATGGTGGTGCAAGAGAAGAAGCAGAAGGATGAAATAAGGATATGCGTGGATCTCAAAAAACTAAATGACGCTTGTGTGCATGATATTTTCCCGACTCCATTCACGGATGAAATGTTGGAAAATGTAGGTAGCCATGAAGTATATTCATTCACTAATGGGTTCTCTAGGTACCACCAAATCAAAATCACTTCGAAGGATAGGAGCAAGACCACCTTCGTGGCTGAGTGGGGTTGTTTTCAATACACTGTAATGTTATTTGGATTGAAGAATGCACCTGCAATATTTTTGTGCGTGGTGGTTGCGGCATTCAAGGAATTTATTCATAAGTTCCTGGAGGTATATTTGGATGAATGGAATGTATTTGGGCTGGTTAAGCACTATGTAGCAAGCTTGCGCCTGATGCTAGATACCTATTGAAGATACCAGATCATGATGAATCTCAAGAAGTGTCTGTTTTGCGTTCCTTTTGGGAACCTATTAGGGCATGTGGTTTGTAGACAAGGAATGATGGTAGACCCCATGAAGATCACGGTGATACTGAACTTGGAAGCGCCGAGGAGTGTGAAACAACTGCGCGCTACTTTGGGACATACGGGATATTACAGAAAGTTTATCAAAAGCTATGCCTAGATCACCACGCCTATGGAGAAATTGTTGAAGAAGGATGTCACATTATGCTAGAACAATGACTGTAAGAAGAGCTTGGACATATTGAAAGAAAAGATGGTTACCGCACCGATTCTAGTCTTCCCGAATTGGAAGAAAGAGTTTCATGTACATGTCGATGTGTCATGTATAGCACTGGGAGCAGTAATAACACAGGTTGGTGAAGAAGGCTTGGACCATCCTATCACATTCGCAAGCTGCAGATTATCCAAAGCAGAGAAGAACTATTCTACCACTGAGCGTGAGGGGCTAGCTATGGTGTATGCACTCCAGAAGTATAGGCACTACTTGCTAGGAGGCCATTTTAAGATGTATACGGATCACTCCGCATTGAAGTACTTGGTCAATAAGCCTGTGTTGGGGGGGCGAAGTTGTAGATGGCTCTTATTATTCCAGGGGTACAATTTTGAAGTTGTTGTGAACCCTGGACGATTGAACGTTAGACCGGACCATCTGTCACGTATCGAAACAGGGGAGGAACCTACTAACTTGGAAGAAGGATTGCCTGACACGCAACTATTTGCAGTGCGTGTTGTGGATGGTCATTTTGAGGATATAATACACTTCCTAACAATAGGAACTGCACCGGAAGGATACACTGTCCAACAAAAGAAGGAATTAGTGGTGCACGCAACAGATTTTTTTGTCATTGTTGAGCATTTGTACAAAATGGGTACTGATGAGATATTGCGATGATATGTACCTAAGTTTGAGAGAAGTAGCATCCTCGTGGACACTCATGGGGGCACCGTGGGAGGACATTATGCAAGGAGAGCAACCGCACAGAAGATTCTACATGCAGGGTCATGGTGGCCAACCCTTCATCAGGATTCAAAAGCATATTGCAAGACGTCTGATGTATGTCAAAGAACGGGTAGGCCATTGTGGAGGGATGAAATGGATTTGAATCCACAAATGATGTTGCAACCTTTCAAGAAGTGGGCGATCGATTTTGTAGGACCCATTCAACCACAAGCAATGACAGGAGCAAGATACATTATCACTACGACAAAGTATTTGACTCGTTGGGCAAAAGCGCAGCAGGTGAAGGATTGCACGGGTGCGACGGCCGCGAAGTTCCTATTTGAACTTGTACTGATGCGATTTGGTTGTCCAAGGATCTTGATGAGTGATCATGGTACACACTTAGAGAATGCAATAATCAACACACTAACAAAGGAATTTCAGGTATATCACTAGAAGAGCACACCTTATCACCCACAGGCTAATGGGACAGTGGAGGCATTCAACAAAGCGCTTGAAAACACACTGACCAAGGTTTGCAATGCTCAACGAAGTGATTGGGACCTACGCATACTTGCTATATTGTGGGCTTATCAAACAACATGCAAGAAATTGATGGGACAAACCCCTTTTAGGCTTGTCTATGGTGTGGAAGCCGTAATGCCTATGGAATACATCATGCCTAGTCTACGCATAGTAATGCTCATAGGTATGACGGATTGAGAAACCCTCGAAGAGAGGCTCGCACAGCTGGATAAGCTCAAAGAAGAAAGATTTTTGGTTGGATTTCACTAGCAGGTCTAAAAGCAACTTGAAAAGGCATGACATGATCGACACATCAAGTAGCGCACACTTAAGGTAAATGACCTAGTTTTTTTATTTGATAGTAAGTTTGATAAATTTCCATGGAAATTTAGAATGCATTGGTTAGGGCCTTATGTTATTAAGGAGATTACTGATGGAGGAGCGGTACAGCTGGTCAAGTTAAATGGAGAACACTTCCTAGGAAAGGCGAATGGCAGTCACTTGAAGCCATACACTGGTGGTCCAGCCATGTGACTCAATGAAAGTAGCACAGTCTTAGCACTCCAGATAGCTAAAAGGAGGTGTGGGACTATAAACTACATTGCCTGGGTGATGAGCCTCGGTATTGCAACAAGAATGCTGCAACTCTCAAGGCTACCGACTTTAATTATCAACCGAGGGTTCGTACAAAATTAAGAGGTATCGACACTATATGTGCAGCATACAACGTGTCCTTCCTTTGCTATCATAATGTAATGGAGTGTATGTAATGAATTCAAATCCCAAATAAATTGAATAAAATGAAATGTTCGAAATGGAACCTTAGTCTATTGCAAGAAAGAGAGTACAAGGAAAGAGAATGAAATCAAACGCTAAAACACACCATTTTCTAACTAACTCCTAAGAGGCTTTGCTTCAAAAGAATGCTAAGTTACATGTATGCAATCCTACTATCCTAAGCATGTAGATTCAAACAATCAAACCTTCTACTGTTGTGCATGTAAATGAATAAAATAAATTTGTTTTTCTTTTTGTCTTTTTGATGTGAGAGTGTGAAAGCTAATCTTTTTTGGTGATGTGGCAGGTGGCTTGGAGATGATGGTGAATGGTTAGAAGTCTTGAGAGACAAGTAGGGACCCTTTTCTATCTTCCTAAAGGTTTTTTCCTCAATTTGGCCTCAAAACAGGCTTTCCTACAGGATGCTACAATGATTTCCTACAGGATGTACAGATTTACAATAATTCATCGAATGACCAAGAAAATCAAATCAAAATTGGATGGGACAAATTTTGGTATTAACTAGGATGTCTTAGGTCCCCATTCCAAGTGGAGTCACTCAAAAAGACCTCTATTAATCCATGAAAAAAAATAAAAACTTTACTAGTTGAAAATCTAGAAATTCGAGAACTAGTGAGCTAGTAAATCTAAAAAAATGCCTAACCAAATCAAGTGTAAATAAAATGGGGTAATTTTTGTTATGAACTAGATTTTTTTTGTGATCTAATTCAAGTGGAATCAATTCGATTGAAGCTTGTTAGCATGCTAGAAAAAAATAGCAGAAATTTACTATTCTTTGCCAAAAAGGAGGTCTAACAATCTAGATTTGGGAATAAGAAGACTAATCCAAGCAGCCCAATGATTTCTATGAACTTCCAAAGCCTTTCCAAGGATGAAATAATTCTTATGATCCTGAAAAAGAACTTATATCAACCATTTAACTCAATCCTACAAGAAGAAATTATTAATCCTAACTACAGAAATAGAAAGACATAAAAACTAGAGATGCATGTGAATAAGCAATGAAAAGAAGGAAAGAAAATGATACAAAAGGGCTCTGAGGCTCTTGGGACGGCCAAGCCAAAGAAAATCATAGACCTATGGAGGAGAACAAGATTTGGAAGCTGAACATGACACCAATCTTCATTATTTTCATCACTGGAATTACATACCTGCAAGAAAATACAATGGAGCTGCAAAAATGCAAGCTCTCTACATCATAACCCTAATGAAAATCTATCCCCTAGAGGAAAATTCGACTTGGTACTTATAAAAAATTATTAGGAAACATTCCACATGAATGGAGGAAGCTTTCCCCACCAAAATACCTTGATTAGTGGATCTAGTCCCCAATACTAGGAATTTGCATTAAATGGTAGGGAACACATTCCTAGATTTTCTCAATCATTGGAGTTCCACAATTTGTGCCATAATTCCATAATATCTTGTTGACTTATTATTTATTATTGATCCTGCAGTAGTAAGGAACAAGTCCCTAAATTATCTCCTCCTCCAACTATTCATAATCTGCCTAATATTCTCATAATATTCCACAAAAAAAATAATTTTAGGCACAAATGTTCAATTATTCATAAACCTTCCTAATGAATATATTAAAGTTAAAAATAAATTATCTAATGCAAAAAGAAAGGTTTAATGTGTTGAAGGATGGTCATAGGCCTTAATTAATGTTTTAAATTAGAGGCATGGGCCTTAATTTATGTCTAATTTAAAGGCCCATCACCGTGTTGGAGAGCTGCGCAATTGGAAGATGGTGCAGAGTGAGGATGTGTCACTGGGTTCGCGACAACGTGGAGGGAGCTGCGCTACCCAGGGAGAAATCACGCAGATTAGCTATAAGGTGACCATTAAAGTCACTGTTCATGAAAAGACGGCATAAGTGATGCCAAATGGAGTGGGTGATTGGCATTTAAGACGGAATTTATGGCTTAGATCCTTGAAAATATGCCACCAATCTAAAATTAATGAACCAATTTTGGGGGGAAGGGTCGGATTTGAATTCAAAATGCCCTATGAATTACAAGTGGTTTTCCAGCTAAAAACACTTGGCATTTTGAGAATTGAGTTGTTGTGCTCTCAGGTGCACATGAATTGTGAATTCTTTCAAGATCTAGTAGAGACTCTGGCGTTTGAACAATTGTCAAAGGAGATACAAGCACTAGCGAATAACATCATGTTGACACGCGTAGGAGCTATGGACACCGAAGGAGTGGCCGCTGAGGAGAATGTGCAAGAGAGTGATATGGAGGCTGAAGTAGCTGCCCCGGAAGTAGCCGAAGTATGGCGGAGGTCCCTAAATCCCTGAGAACACCAAGGCTGAAGCCAACCCCGACCAAGGAGACCATGAAAGACAAGAAGGGCAAGAAGCCTTCCATACCAGTGCATGCATTGGTAACACGAAACCCACCAAAGCCCATTGCCCAGGAGAAAGGCAAGGCTATAAACCTAGAAGCAGAGGAGGAGGATATCGAAGACATCCCCATGGATGATGAGGATGTGAGAGTGGAAATAGAGGAGGTTGAAGCCTAGGGTGCAGACCCTATTACACGGTTGTCAGAGTATGTCCCTCTGCGCAACCCTAAGTCCAAGGTCCCAAAGGACATTGATGAAAGTAAGACTCCCCTGCAAACCCCTCTGCTATCGGATGAAATTGCTTTTGACGGTCCGCGTTTGGCACAGGTGCCCATATTGAAGCTCGAAGACTGGGACTTGGTGGACTACAAGAACTTCCCACACTTGGCGACTGAACATCTGATGTGCCGCATCATAGACACAAATACGGGGATGACTGCACTGGAGTCGCGGAAGTGGCTCAGAGGAGTAAAGAAGGCAAGATTACTCAACGTGCTCTAGGTGTCGCACTATAACCGCACCCACGTTACGATTTTAGTCATCAAGCAACTGTTGTGCTTGGTGCATGATGGGTGTCTTTGGCTGGAAGAGCTGATACCCATCACTGATATGTTGATTCACCACATAACATGCCTGCCGTATATAGGTGAAAATCTAGTTGAGATCTTTGGTGGCAAGGGTGGCGAGTTGGCGCTCGTAGAATTAATGAAATAAAAGTTCAAGCTAATGAAGAAGTCACACGGGTATGTTATCTCCGGCATCTATGACCCCACTGTGAAGGTGGAAACACAGATCCTTGCAGGGAAGGTGGTGCAGAAGTGCTGCGCTGATGAGGTACCGACACTTGTCGTCGCACTCGTACAACAGTGCACGGAAGGAGTCCAGTTTAACTGGTCAGACTACCTTCGTGGAGAGCTCCTAGTGAACTTCCACGAAGCGGAAGAACAAAGAAAGACGTTCCACTACACGTGGTTCTTTCTGTCGATTGTGCTCGTAGTGTGAGAGCTACCAGAGGAGAGCCAATTCCCCTTAGTCGCGCCAGACCTTCTTGAAGTAGCGAAGTACGCTTAGCTGTGGGTGACCAAGGATGTGGAGCACGTTTGAGACAACAAGATCTTCTGGATCTTGATGGAAATGAATATTAGGATGGCTATCAATCGCAAGCCTCGATTGCCACCCACGGTATATGCTGACTTGCAGAGCTATTGCGAGTTTAAGACTGATTTCCATTGGATTTCTATTAGGGCCTGGAAGGACCTTGCAGAGAAGTGGTATGATTTGTCGTACCTAGCCATAGATGATGATGTTGATGCTGTGTTGGATAAATGGCCAGTAGAGTGGTGCACATCGATGGACTTGGCAGTGGGTGGAAGAAAGTATGCCACACAAAAGAAGAAGGAAGACGTCAAGCTGAAGATGGCGTAGCTGGTCGAAAAGAGGAAAAAGGAGGTCGCTGAGAAGGCCCAGGCAGAACAAGAAGGAAAGGAGGCAGGAAAACAGACAGGTGGGGCAGAGAGGGTGACTTATATGGCATTGGTGACACAGTCTGAGATGTCACCATGGAGGCCCTGCAACAATTCGTAAAATAGTAGTAGATCATCCTAGGGGCCATCCAGACTGGGTTGTAGTATTTTCAGACCCGCGCGACGCAAGCTTCTCCGCTGTCCACCATCTTGGCTATCGTCACGTAAGAGGCTACCGATATGCTGTGCACGAAGGCGTCTAGTGCGATAGTGCTGCTAGATGGAGCATTGACAATGGAAAATGAGGCTAGCGGGCCCACTATCAGCGCTTTGAAGGGAGTGGGACTAAACCTGGCAGCACTTCCACGTGAAGCACTCCACCTCTTGCAGGATAGAGTAATTGCAGAGTTGAGGACCCGTGAGCATCGCATCCTCCAGGTGATCAGTGAACAAAAGATAAAAAAAGAGTAGATGGCCCTACAAAGGAATGCTGCCATCACTGCTGAGGCCGAGGCAACCAGCCAGAGTAAGAGGATCATACAGGTCATTTAGGAGGCATGCAAAATTGTCCTAGAGTTGGCCATTCCGGAGGAGGAGCTAGTTGAGGTCCGCATCCACAAATTGGCCATAGGGGTGCATGACACCTGGATAGAGATGGCACGGGTTCAGTTGAAGCTGAACCTGCAGATTACAGAGCTCCAGTTGAGGGCCCAGCCTTCAACACCGCCAAAGGTAAAGGAACAACTAGCGTTCGCTGTCACTGAAGTAGTTGCGGTGGTGGAGAGTGTTGTAGCGGACTGCACACAGTTGTTCGAAAAATCATTTGAGGTCTTGACCAGCTTGCAAGAGGAACCAAACATCCAGAGGCTAGAAACGGAAGCGCGCGAACTCCAACAATGCTATGATGAAATTAAGGGCACAACATGAATATTCACGCTGACATAGAGGTTAGCCAAGCTATATGAAGCCATGCAACTAAAGGAACAGGTGGAAACAACACTGCATAAGGAAGCAGTGCTGAAAGTGCGACTAAAACCCTGGATGGAGGAAGATTACGCAGTCACAGGAAGGATTGAAGGCAAGCTTGTGACTCTGTAAGCGACACAACAATAGCTTCAAGCTAACAACGCAGGGGTAGTAACCGAGAAGATAGTTGAAGATGCGAAGCAGGTAGCATCTCAGTGCACATAAAAAGTTGCAGTCATCAGGGTCAAGTTATATGGGCTTCGCGCAAAGATCTCCGCGCCTACCGAGTGACTCGAGGGCGAGTCACGATGTTTGTGTTGGGGGTTTGTTGGGAGCAGGATCCCCCAAGGGCATTTTTGTGGCTAAAATCCCATGTTTAAGTCAATTTTTGTTATCTTATTGTAAAGACTTCGCATTTTGTGGTCACAGAGCACGAAGGTGTTATGTGTCATAAAGGGTAGTCTGCCCATGGTTTTGTAAAAGTAAAGTCGGCTATAATAGAACTACCCATGGTGGTCCGCGGACCATGGGATTGTATAAAAAGAGCTAAGCTCTAAGTAGTTAAAAAGAAGAAATACAATGATGGATGATGTAATAGAATCATAACTTTAGAGCAAGAAGTCTAAGTCTTGGGTTGTAGCGTAGGTAAAGGCTCTGCAACTGAGTGCACGGACCCCTGCAGCTGTGTGCGTAGGGCAGACAGAGTTTGTAACTTCTTGGGAGATATTAATAAAGAGATATATTCTACAATTTCTATGTCTTTGTTCTGTTGATGCATCTTGATATGTTATGTATGAATTTTCTTTATTATGCTTATATGGTGCACGAATGAATGCAATTACATTGAATAACTGAATGCATACGCGAATATTTGTTTATGTGGGGATAACTATAATTGTTTGATAATATAAGCAAGGCACTTAGATTAAGTGGGGAATTTGTACAGCACACTACCATAGTAGCGCAAAAGTACCTGAGCAACAGGCTCGTGCTACGTGAAGGATGATCCTATCCTTTCACGAATGTATTGAAGAACGAAACAAAGGGTTTGTCTTGCAAGCCCTAGAGCGTAGCAACCTGTGCAACGGAAGGGAGGGAATTAAATGACATCACAACCACCTCAGGGTGTAGAAATTTGGTTCCAACATCCCCCCATACTGCTTCGGGTGAGACTTCAGTCCGTGTTCTGCAGGTTGATGCCAAAAGGGCCAGTAGTGTAGGGATTTATTTGGCTAATTAACGTTGAACCTGGGTCAGGCCCCAACAAGACAACACATGCTATTCCCTTCAATCTTGCGATAAAAAATAATTTGGGTACCTACCAGAAATGGTGGGGGAAAATGGGAAATTCTATCAGTTGTGTCGGCAGCTCACTCTTGAGCATGAAACTCTCTGCTTCATGTCAGGTTGGGATATCCAAACTTCATCATTGAATTTCCTCGATTGGGCCATTCACTTTTACCTTTCCATTTGATCTCTACCACATCATCATGACCTCCGATCCTATGGATCGAAAAGCTGCCAAACTCCGGAGTCGTGTCGCTGATATGTTCAAGAGTTATCCTTATGCAGTTACACTCATTCTTGATTCTCTGTATCATCCATAATCATTACATCTTTTTTATCTTGCATCAATGATGTGGGATACATCATGGCCCTCCTTCGACAATATCACTTCCTATCGACTTCAGCTCATTATCTGGGAAGTTTTCCGAGAGATTCCCTTCCAGTACCTTAGAGCTTGCATGCATTAATCGCAAGTTCTTTGCAATCGATGACAAGTTCACATCATTGGATTTCGATCAAGTGATTTCATGGGTGTTTGACTTCAGTTCCTTATTCACATTCTTTGGATTGCTGCTAGTACCTTGAGATCCATCATCATTATTGGTGGTTTCTCCCACGCTTGTTAACGGTTGACATCATTGACCGGCAATCAGGCGATTTTCTAGCATGTTTGACTTCAACACATCTATTCACATGTTAGAATTTGTACTTTGATCGGGTTGTGTTGGAGCGCAAGACCCTAGGCTCAGATTACTAAATTCCAGGTTACAAGGTGATATGGCATGATCACGCTGATATACGTGCCTCTTTCAGATGGATGGCTGCGACCATTCCATGATTTTTTATATGTGATCCTCCTCATTATTGGATGGTTGTGACCATACCTTGGATTCAATATGATCCTCCTCATTGGATGGCTGCGCCCATGCCTTCGCTCCATTTACATGATCTTTCTCTCGATGGTTGTGTCCATACCATGATTCATGTATCACTTATCAGAGTTTTCAGTGATGTATATGAATCTATGCTTGCTTGTAGGTTTTCCAAAGACTGACTTTGGTTCAACGCATCTACTTGTAAATCATTTCACCCCTCACTCTAGTTCGGAGTTCACGCTTTAGGGGAAATCTGTTACGCAACATTTTGTCACTGTCCCTGTACTCCTCGTTCCCTGATCCTGAAGGACCTCTATAGTGAACCCCACATGCTTTACCGTCATCAAGAGCATGCATTTACATCCCTCTTCATGAGAAGGACATTTCCCTTTTGCATCATTTCCCAAGAATCTTCCTTCAATTCCAGTTTTCAAGACCGGCGCTAGTGGTCAATTCCTTCCTCACGTCGATTTGCAGAGTTTGAAACCAGGCCTAGTGCCAAACGGTGCAAGTGAGCCTTTCATCACTCGCGTTGATCTTCTGTTGGCAAGTTTTTAAAAATGGAGTCGAAGCTTCCAGGTCTAGAAGCTTCGTGAACGGAAGTCGGGTAAATGGTTGGATTGGATAGAGCCGAGAAAGTCAATTTGGGCTCCTTTCCCCTATTAAGATGGAACAAACCAAAGAGTTAAGCCCTCTCCCATCATAAGAGGAACCACCTCCCCTCCATCAAAGCTATATAGACTCCTCCTTTTCCAAGCTGAACTGGTCTTTTTGGAGCTTGAATAACTAACAAGATATCTATAGCTTTAGCCTTCTAGTTTATGTTTGTGAAAGGAGAATAGTGTGTTTGGTTTGGTTTGGAACTAAAGGGAAGAAGCCTTAAACTTCCATTGTTGAGGCTTACCATGAGATGCTAGCAGTGGTGTTGGAACCCAGATATGTCGGAGGAGACCTACGACATCAAGGCTTTGGTTGTACCTATGTCTCAGTTTTATATAAATACAACTAATGGTTTATTTCCTACATTGAGTGTCATATTACATTTGATGGCTTAAGATTCCTTGACTTTTTAAGTAGATTGAATTCGATTGTATGCTATTACGTTTGCTATTGTCTCTTGTGTATTTGTTTCAGGTATTTGAAGGAGAAGAATGAAAGGAAGCTAGAGTAAAGGAGCGAGGTCACCATCAAGCGGATTAGCCCTCTCATTCGATTCTAGTCTAAGGAAGTTTTCATTAGGTTTTTTTGTTTGCGAGTAGATCCACTCTTGGGATAGAGGGATCACCTCTTTCTGCAAAGCAGATTTAACTACACCACACTTGCTCTGCATGGTCCCAGAAATTTTAGAGGCCTATCTAGGAGGTCCTCCTGCTGGCTTACTCAGCTCTGCTTATGAAAATTGTGCAATCTTGATTGGTACACCTTTTGCTGCCCCACTCTGCACTATTTCTGGAAACTACATATTCATGATGGGAAGGTCCCTACTGCATGTCCTACACTATCCCTCAAAACTGCATAGTTGTGACCAGTGGCTACTCGAAGCCTGATCATGTCTTGCTCTTGTAAAATGCACATAATTTCCTACCAGTGCCCTCTGCTTCCCTGATCTGTCTCCCTCCGAGAAACTATGTAGATTCCCAACTGGACCATGAGTTACCCACTCAGTCATCATCCTGAAAAATGCGCAAAACTTTCTTGTATTCCCCCCCGACACCTTTCCTTATCTTCCTCCTAGGAACTGCGTAGTTCTTCCCAACTAGGTTCCACCTTGCAGTTGTCACTACTGTCCCTGATTGCGTAATTTTATCTCTGAGTGACCTCTGCATAGTTTTTCTTGATACTACTCTAGAGCCCCTCATCCCAACTTGAGTTGTTCTCTTCATAGGTTTAGTGTTTAGTCCTCCCTCCCGGTCACCTAGATCCAAAACCAAAAACAATGCATCATGCTAGACTAAGATATTTTTGGATTTGATGTCGTCTCATCATGATCGAATTGCAGGAACATGTACATTGATGTAACATGGTGTGACGACGAACAAGATGAAGAAGGAGCACATGCTAGGAGACTTTCTCATAGCTAAACGAACATGCAAAGAACAACGAGAAGCAAGTGAAAGGGATACATACATTGAACCATCAAGCATAGACCAAGACCATCGAAGACCCTGCAACACTTAGCCATGTTGAGGTGAAGACACAACACACCAAGAGCAAACCCATCACTCAAAAGAATAACATCTTTACATGGACACCATAGTCAGCCAATACATGTCATCAGTGTCATGTTGAGTTGTGTCATGAGTTGTCTCGGCCACATCACTACTATGGGCCATACTTGTTGTAATCAAATGTAATGTAAAGTGAAAGTCCAATGGACACACATATGAAGTTGAAGAGTCACGTCAGTTGAAAATTCATAGGAAGTTGAATGGTCATGAGGGAAGTCCAAGAGCCACAAGGGTCAAGCATCACCCTTGGCTATATATACCCCCTCATTGTATGAGAAAAGGACTTTTCACCTTGGCTCCTCCCACATAGCCTTGAGAGTTTATAGTCTTTTCTTTTAGGAGCAAGGAGTGGCTCCAGTGTCCTACTACTGGGACTAGAGATGTATGGTGTATAGTCTTAAGACTTTTTCTTAATTCAGAAGCATGTTTTAGGCCAACACGTTTTCACACATGTTTTGTAGATGTTTGTAAGGCTACTCTTTAAACATTTGTAATGCATGTTTGTTTAACCTGTACTAAGATAGTTGAACTACTTTGGTTATTTTAGTACTTACATGATTGAAAATGTGTTGTATTGTTTATCACCATTGTCTCGTACATGTGGACTACTCCGCAAGACATTAGACATACCATTATTATTTTCTTGGTTATAACGACTGCCACCTTTGTGTAGACTACTATGCTAGATGATGTAAGCATTTTCCCGTCCAATTTGGTTTTAAAGGTTGCCACATTCAGTGTGACTACTTTTTTGGATGCTGGTCAAACCCTTTTTGTTTTGCATGTGTCTCTCCCTGGGTGGTACTGCTACCTCTCATCTAGAGACTCACTTTTACCCTCTCCTTTACTGTAAGAGAACCCAAACACAAAGTTACAATACACACTCGCTAGGCATACTCACCTCACTTTTTGAAGACACAAGCATAACACTCTCATGTGTTGAAAAACAAGAGCTAAGGAAAATCTCTAAGATAATGGAAACTGGGCCATCGTACCAGATGGGACTCCTACACCAAACATTGTGAGGTCTAGTTGGGACTTCATACAAGGGAGATCGCCTTTGTTGTCGGGTCCAACACAGTAAAAAAAATGACGCTAGAAGAAGGGCCAGACGATAGGCTATGCCTGTAGATTCTGGTTGAATCTCTTATTTAAAATGGCTCTTCTTGAAATCATAATCTCGGGATGTTTTTCCAAAAATATTAATTGTACCACCCCTACAGAACTCATTCATGACTTTTTTGAACTTAAGTTTGATGGTGAGAGTGAATCAATTTTTTGTGAACATCTCTTTCAAGTTATCCATCTCTTTTTGTGTAACAAATTATATTATGAAGATGTCATGGCTATATTACTCACCCTCACATTCAAAGGTCGTGTTAAGAAATGGTGTCATACATTACCCGTTGCTTCTATTCATTCAATCGCTCAGCTTGCCAATATGTTGTGTAAATATTTCGATAAGTACAACCACCAAGATGTCTGTAAAAGAATTCATCATTTAAGAATGAATCCTAATGAATCAGTTAAGGACTTTGATGATCGGTTCCTTCATCTCTGTTACAAAATTTTCGGATAAAAAAAATGAACTTAGATTTATTGGAGCAAGAGTTTAAATGCTTGGTTCATGTTTCCAAATATGGTTAGCCTCTTGATTTCCATTCCTCGCCAACTCTTGCGAACCATGAGGCACATCATATCACAGAGGAAGAGCCCAACACCTTGTTTTTTCCTTGTCCTCCTCCTTTTTTCGCCCCGATGTGTGTTACCCCTTGTGGTGATTTCAAAGCTGAGAAATCTGCATAGCTTGTCCCCAACACATATTCTCATCCATCACCCAATTCAATGGAGGAAATTCCATAATGGCTCAGGAAGCCTATAGTGAAGACTCATTCCTCCATTCCGCAAGAGGATGTCACCATTCACAACTCAAGTCTCGAATATGATCTGCTCCTTTGCCATCCTCCATCATCTATAAGCCATGACTCCTTATACCATGACTCACTTGATCAATCTGCTTCACTAGCTAGTTGTTCACATTCTATTGATTCTCAAGCTGCTGGCTCAAATTGCAATAAGGTGCCAAGCAGTCACATTACATAGGAAGAGGAGTAGAAAGGTGAGGAAACTATCAATCTTCTTCTCTGTTTCAAAATTGTGCACATCAAAACAATGAGCTTCCATTCTTTGGAGATTCTCAATCTGCCAATCTCGGTGTAACATCCTATACAATTAATTATTTCTATCAACCCCCTGTCTTGGGCAGCCATCACTCCCATACTTCCATATGCTATGACGAATGCCCAAGCACATCATGTGATATTTCATTTTTCTCATGAAGCCTCTAACTTAGATCTGGAATGTGCTCCGGTCAAAGAAGACATTCATATAAAAACTTCCTCTTCACATCACTTGTCATGTGTCCTACCATTCACAACGCATCCACATGCGTTTGAGATAGTCCATGTTATCTTACTTATTCATCTGATGAGTTATCTCCACAATTGACACAAGGAAATGGGGTTGTCCATGATGAAGTTGAAAACAGTTTAATCATAGAGTGTACTTCCCATTCCCCATCATCTCTCCTCTTGCATGAAGACAACTCTTCAAGTCAGCCTGCTGAAGATGAAAAATCTAGTGCAACCTGTGACAGAGATGGCTGCCATCCTGAGAGAATCTTTTAAATCAACAACAACAACTATCCTCAAGCCATGCATGATCTAGTTCAAGCTTCAAAATATGATCCTGCAATTTTGGAAAGTTTTAGGAGTGGAGGCACTTCAACATCTGTTGATGGTTATGTCAAGACCTCACGACTCTGGTAAGCCCCAGAATCCAATCAGATCTAGTTTCTCACACACAATTCATCTATCTACATGGTTTCATTCGATGTGAATTCATGTGTAATAAATGTTTGGTATTTCGGATGTGATTTCTCAAATTTTCAAACTTTCACTTATGACCAAATTCACAAATTTGTCACAATGCATTCATCTTCATGAACATATGTTACAACAAACTTGGGATGGTAGTGTCAAACCCTCATGAAGTCATGGAATTATGAAGTTGATAATCTCAAATACTGTATTTTCCGTGATCATACTTATCGAATCTTCCATTTCATGATCAACTCCTTGGTTTGCTTACAATCCTTGTACTACAAATTTTTCCACTCATCACACCAAAAATCTCTCTGGGTGATGGTGAATGCACAAGTTATCCCATGAATCAAGTTCCTCTTCATTCACTACGCCCCAATTGGTTTCACGCATTCACAATTCTAGCATCCTTGTTACATTTTTGTGATGACCATGGTACCTGCACAATTTTCTACTAGTTGTAGGAAGGTGGTATGTCATGTCAATCTCACAAAAAACATGGTTCCATTTTTCAAATCATTCGCAAGATTGTTCAAATGAATTTGTCTTTGTTCATTTCAAACTGGGAATCTGATATTTCAACGAGCTCCTCTGATCATTCCCCTATCTTGGGTGTCTATCATTTAGCTTATCATTTTCCCAACATCACATCCAATGATAGTTGCATTGTGCTCTCTGATCTTCACCATTTGACATCTCGCTCTTCATATTTTTTTCAAGCAGAGGAGGCACTTCAGCTTGTGATGATGGTAACAACAGGTCCTCACTATCTTGGCATGACTGTTGAGAATGATTAGACATATTTTTCCTTACAAGATTCCCATCATGATCCCATCTGTCAAATAAAAAATTCACCCTTTCATAGATCACGAAGTTGTCCAAACAACCATCATGAATTTTATGATCTAATTTCTGAATGGATGGAACAATCTTACTTGGCAAGCCATGTTGTAGGTAGCAAGCTTCAATCCTTCTTGATGCTTGCTAAGAAGCTCGGTGCGGAAAAAGACACACTCGCAAGAGGGTTTTGAGGTTTGTTGAATAATGGTATCCATCATAGAGTTAAGCACGTGTATTGGGTGGTTGTGACACATTTTTTTTCCCACAGGCAAGAAAAATGTAAGCACGTGTAACCCTGACCATTTAGTTTTTATAATAGGAGTAGGATTAGTTGCATCTAAGTTTTCCTTTCCTTGTACTTGTTTTGCACTCACAATATGTCATGGTTTTTGTATTCCGGTTTTACATCATGTTTGCCTTGACCAATTTGATTTCTTGTATTTTAGTTTTATTTGCTTGTTGTGTATGCCTTTCCCCTCATCTTGTTTTTTCTTTCATGATGAGTTTTCCATTTGTTTGCACTGCACGAATAAGTGTTGTGCTTACACTTTGTTCTGGATTACGAATGTGCATGTGGTTGAAGTTCAAAGAGTCTTGTGACATTGTAGCGCTTGGCCAGTCCTATGTTCCCCTTCTTTGTGCTTGGTTGTAACTTTTGTCTGATGAAGTCTTGACAGAAAATACAATCTGTTTGTGAGGAAAGTTTTGGTCAAACCATGAACCCGTGTCTAGCCCGGGGAACCTCACGCCTGTACTCAGTTTTCTTCTCTGTGTGTTCAAGCTTATCCAACAAGTATAAACGAAGGAGGGGAAAATATAAATGAGAAAACCTAAATTAGAGGTATTACATGCTTCTCTAAAGCAACAACATACTCTTCTCTCAATAAGTTGGGATCCCTCTTCCGCCGAAAAATAAAAAAGTTCCTATGCACAGTCCTCCTTCAAAAAATAACGAAGGAGAAAGAAGAGAAGGCTTCTTGCGTAGAGAGGTGAAGCAAGAAACTACAATGGGGTATTGTCCAGGCGCACTAACAGTGGAGAAATATTTTTTCTCCTGCGTCACTTGGCCGGGCTACTATCCAGGCCTGCTGGCAATGGAGCAACACCAGAGATGAAAACTTATACTCTGAAAATCTTAAGCTCGCTATCCAGACTACCCTTCCCGATTTTGAAACACTGTGATCTATCTGAATATTTGTTGTGTTTGATTGAGTTGGTACATGGTGAATCATATCTATCCATGGGGTAAGTAGGGAAGCCGAAGTGATCTGAAAAACGAATCAATACTTCTTGAAAGGCCAATGCCATGTGCTGAAAATGAACCAAAACAGAGAAGCTGGTATTCAACGAGTGTGTCATCAAGTGTTGTAGCATATACAACACCCTCCAAAATTTTGGTTGGCATCCAAATTTTGGAGCCTTCCTTGGTTTTTCCTTTGATGGTTGTAAACACTCAAGCTCACCCAATGAAATCTTGTGAAGTCTCTCCACCTCTTTGCTTGTCCGACTAGTGGTCATGTTTTGGCATGTTGATTGCTTTGTCATTCTTGCAATCTTGTTCTGGCGATTTTGAAGGTTGGTCTTTGTGTGCATGAGTTGTCTTCGATTTGTGAACATCATTTGTAATCACACACAAAGTTGTAATCATTGTCACACAAGTGTCATCATAGTCATTCAAAGGTCTATCTCAAGTGTCGCACTTGTTGATTTTAACCTTAAGATAGTCTCACTAAGCACATGTTTGTCTTGTTGGTTTGTGGTATCCTCTCATTGAGTCATGCTAAGTGTATGATCACAATGTCACGTTTACACAAGTTCACTTGCACTCACACTTAGCCATTTTTCCTGAAAATATGTTGACCGAACAAACCCCTTCAACCAGACCCCGACTAAGCTGCACTACGCAGTCTCAACTCTCAGTGACCCTACTCTACTGCCCAAAACTACACAATGCTTGAGGATGTCCTCTGGGGTAGCTGCACTATGCAGTCTCTGCTCTCAGTGACCCTACTTTACTACCCAGAACTATGCAGTGATTAAGGATTTCCTCTGGGGCAGCTGCACTATGCAGTCTCAGCTCTCAGTGACCCTAATCTACTGCCCAAAAGTACTCAGTGCTTAAGGATGTCCTGTAGGGCAGCTGCATTGCGCAATCCTAAAAGGGAGTAGTTTGTATGTCTTCTAGGAGTGCGCAGAAGTTGTCTCCAAGCTTGATCCAATCTTCACTTCCCACAAGATCGGTTATCAAGCCTCCCTCTGGTCTACTGGAAATCTACATTACATTGTGACATGGGGTTGTATTGCTCTCCAAAACTGCACAGACATGGCCAACTAGCTGCCTTGCACTGCTTGCAGAAATTGCATAGTCATGTTGATTCAGGCCTCCGCTGCCTTGCTCTACATTGTTCCTAGAAATTGTAGAGGCCTATCTGGTAGGCCCTCCTACTGGCTTGCTTTTCTCTGCTCCCGAAAATTGCATAGTCCTAACTGGTACACCTTCTCCTACCCCGCTCTGCACTATTTTTGGAAATTGTGTAGTCATGATGGGAAGGCCCCTACTACTACTACTTGTCCCACACTGTCCCTCAAAACTGCACAGTTGTGACCAATAGCTTCCCGTAGCCTGATCATGCCTTACTCTGGAAATATACGCAGAATTTCCTACCAGTGCCCTCTGTTGCCCCACCCTGTCTCCCTCCGAGAAACTGTGTAGATTCCCAGCTGGACCCCTTGTGGCCCGCTTATTCCTCATCCTGAAAATTTCACAGAACTATCCAGCAGTTCCCCCTGACACCCTGCCTTACCCTCCTCCCAATAATTGTGTAGTTCTTCCCTGCTGGGTTCCACCTTGCAACTGTCACTGTTGTCCCTGATTGCACAAATTTTACTCCAAGTGACGTCTGCATAGTTTTTCCTAACAATACTCTGGAGCACCTCATTGCGGTCTGAGTTGTGCTCTATGCACTTTTAGTGTCTTTTCCTCCCTCTTGATCACCTAGACCCGAAACTAAAAATAATGCATCAGGCTAGACTTCGATATTTTTGGATTTGATGTCATCTCATCATGAGGGAATTGAAAAAAAAGGTACATTGATGCAACATGGCATGAAGACGAATGAGATGAAGAAGGAGTGCATGCTAGGAGACTTGCTTGCAGTAGAACGGACATATAAAGCACATTGAGAATCAAGCGAAATGGGTACATGAATTTAACCATCAAGCAAAGACCAATACCATCGAAGACCCCACAACACTTTGCTATGCGAAGGTGAAGACACAACACACCAAGAGCACATCCATCACTCAACAATATAGCAACTTGACATGGACACCATAGTTAGCTAATACATTTCAGCAATGTCATGGATTGTCTTGACCACATCACTATTATGGCCCATACTTGTTGTAATCAAATTTAATGTAAAGTGAAAGTCATGAGGGAAGTCCAAGAGTCACAAGGGTCAAGCAGCACCCTTGGCTATATATATCCCCTCTTATTGAGCAAAGGACATTTCACCTTGGCTCCTCCCACATAACCATGACAGTTTGTAGTCTATTCTTTGAGGAGAAAGGGGTGGTTCCAATGTCCCACTATTGGGACTAGTGATGTATGGTGTACAGATGTGTCTTGGGAATTTTGCTTGATTCAGAAGCCCATTTCAGGCCAACACTTTTTCATACATGTTTTGTAGATGTTTGTAAGACTACTCTTTAAACATTTGCAATGCATGTTTTCTTAACCTTTACTAAGATAGCTGAACTACTTTGGTTATTTTAGTATACATTGTTGAAGATGTGTTGTATTGTTTATCACCATTGTCTCGTCCATGTGGACTACTCCGTAGGACATTACACAAACCATTATTTTTTTCTTGGTTATAACGACAATCACCTTCACGTGGACTATTCTGCTAGATGATGTACTTTTATTTTCCCTTGCACTTTGGTTTTAGCGATTGCCACATTCGGTGTGGACTACTCTATTGGATGTTGGTCAGACCCTTGTTGTTTTGCATGTGTCTCTCCCTGGGTGGTACTATTACCTCTCATCTAGAGGCTCACTTTTACCCTCTCCTTTACAGTAAGAGAACCCAGACACAGTTACATTACGCACTCACGAGGCATACTCACTTCACTTTTTGAAGATACAATCAAAACACTCTCATGTGCTAAACATCAAGAGTTAATGCAAATATCTAACATAATGGAAATTGGGCCATCATATTGGATGGGAATCCTACACCAAATGGTGTGAGGTCTAGTTGGGACTTCATACTGGGGATATCCCCTTTTTTGGCGGGTCCAACACCATCATCATGGCACTAGAAGGAGGTCCATCAAACTGTGAATGGAAAAAGGTTCACATATTAAATCAAGTAGCCATTCCAAGAGTCAATCTCCACGCCAACCCTCACCTTCAACTTCTAGATCTCCTTCTTATTATCCACCTCTTGGATAGGAAGTTGAACAACCTTCTCATAAATCTCCTAGCCCTGTATGAATATTTCCTAGTGAGCCTTTGGTAAATACTCCTCTTCCTACTCAACCAGTTGAGCCTACTAAGATTCAAACCATTATTCATAAAATTGAAGAGTTTTCAATTTCTCAAGAGTAGGCTGATATACCCAAACCTTCTAAATTTTGTATCACATAATCCTTAAAATATTCTAGATTTCTGACTAGAGATTAGAGCAAGAAATTAGGAATAGGCCCTTTTGAGCTTTTTAGGTCTCCATACTACTAGTGTAACCCCTTATTGTTATTAGTACAACCCCCTTATTATATTTTTGTGCCCATGTAGTCCCCATATTGTTATTATTGTGCCCCATAGAAGCCCACTATTGTTATGTTGTGCCCTTACATTTTATTGTTATGTCGGCTCTGATTATATTATGACCCCTTAGACTCCTATATATAGAAAGGAGGTCTTGTCATTTGTATCATCCAAGAATTGTTCATTTATGTAATGTAAAGGAGGTTTCCCCCTCGAAGAGGCTGAATTCTAAGGCGTTCATCTACCTTTTCTATCTTTTTGTGAGCTGGTTTCATAACATTTGGTATGAGAGCTTTGACTTCTAGGGTTTTGCTGCTCCAAATAGGTCATCATGGAATTTTCGCTATAACATTTTTTCTGCGACATTTCAGAAGTGAAAAAAAACCCATTTGAGATGAAATCGTACTACACCTTGGGTTTGAATTTCAGAGCTTGTCTCACTATATTTTCGGAGATATGATTTGAGGAAGTTAGGGTTTTTTCAAGCTCCAGAATTTAAGCTAAAACAGGTCATCGCGGGAGTTTCACTATAACTCTTTCGCTATGAAGCTTCAGAAGCTAAAACAAAAACCCATTTGAGAAGATATCAGTTTGAACCTTGGCTCCAAATTTTAGATCCTGTCTTGCTATATTTTTGGAGATATAGTATGAGGAAGTTAGGGTTTTTGCAGACCCCCGTATTAAATTCTAAATAGGTCACCGTGGGAAAATCGTCATAACTTTCTCTCTGAGAAACAAATTGAAATTTTGTAAGAAGTTACAGAAAAAGGACGGACTATAGTTTGTTGTGCATAGTTTTTAGATCCAAAGGTCTAAATAGTGACACGTGGCATGTCATACAAGTTCGCTCTACTGAAACAAACAAAGCACCTGCATTGTAACCCTCAGACACAGACAAAGAAACAATCAATGATATGCTCTCGGATGCGGGTTGTTCTTAGATACATTTTGTACCAAATATTCAAGGCATTATTAATGGGAGAACATCCATAAATATTTTGAGGATGATGAACCTCGAGTTACAATGAGAACAATCATAGTGGCTGACAAAACACCTATGTTAGAGAGAACCCCTCAAGATGTAGTGAATTATTTCTTGCACAAAATTGTAGCAAGGCCCCAACTCATGCCTTATATGGATATGGTCAGTTGGGTAGTGGATAATTTTAACATTATATTCAGAAAGTTTCATTTACAGAAAGGCATGATGATTAGTTCATTTTAAGCAAAGGACTGTTACACAGTAATTTGTCACCATTTGTCACCGTCCCTGTTACCCCTTTCCCACACTTTGGAGGGCTCATTCCGGGACCTGTGAGAAGTGACATAACTTGAAAATACTTGCATTATGTTCCCCTAAGTATGGACTTCATATGTCCTGAACACATCTCCTGCAGAATATCCTTAAAAAGTCTCCTTTTTCCATTAGCGCGGATCCACAATGTATTACCCGCGCCAATGGGGGAAATCCTCCAAAGAGGGCGCACCAGTTGGCGCTCTGTCTCAGAACTATACCTGCACCAACCGAGTTTGGAAAAGCTTTTTAACAAACACATGCGCGAAGGTTTTTTCCTTTCGACTCATGAAGCTTTTTAAGGATAATGCCAATCCCATGGATGTCCTGATTCATCGTATCTCCCTTTCCTCTATCCATAATAGCTTTTGAGGATAAACCCAATCCCATAGATGGTGTGATTCATTGTATCTCCCTTTCCTCCATCTATAAAAGCTTGCTCTATTGCCTTGGACAAGCTAGTTCGAGCATAGGGAGAATTATACTTTCGAAAGTCTGAGAGATTGCTGTAAGAGTCTTCTTTGCATTCATAATCAAAGAGAGAGAGGCTTGTTCCGAATCCCAACAAGCCTTGCAAGACATATGTAGCTGATCACCCAGCCAAAGGAGGATTTGACGTCAGAACTATGGTTGTATTCTTCTTTGTTGATTATCAATAGTAGATGACTATCATTATGGTTCCACTCTTGTTGTTCATTATAATGATGTTTGGAGTTATATCTTTTCTGACCGATATATAATTGCATCTATTGGATTTTATGCTTGTATTGGTGTCGTTCTTTTTATGTGTAGGTGTCCATTCATGGAGATCGTGAGGATCGTGACCGACCGGAACAAAGGAACGGGAGTGTCGGCTCTTCTGCAACACTAGCGTTGGAATCCAAGTAGGCTCTCATCATTTACCTTTAATTTGTAATTAGGAACCTGCGTGGTAGCATTGTTTGATTGTTGCTAGACCCATTCTGGGCTAGTAGGGATCGCCTCTGTCTGCAGAGGGGATTTACCTCTCCAACAATTTGGCGACTCCACTAGGGACGCTATTTGTTGTTTGATTCGTAAACTTTGGACGGAGCCTGAAGTACGGCCAGGGAGCCTTCGAAACACTATTGCTTTGCATTAGAGAAGTAGATCAATGCCACTTCAGTCAATCTCCGGTTTGGTTTACAAACCGAACAACTTGGAGTTTGTCTTGCACTTTGGTTTTCTCTTGTTTTGCTTGCTTAGATAAGCTTTCTGGGTTGAATTTTTAAGTTGTCTCTTGCTGCCTGGTCTGTCTGGATACTGTTGATCAAGCCGTGGACTGCTTGTTTTTATTTTTAAGCTAGCAAACTTGATTAGCGTGATTTTTTCCCTGACAGTCGCGCCAGTGGGCGCATGTTGCACAAAAACAACTCGCGCTAATCCCTTAAAAGCGCGAGTTACAGCCTGACAGTCGCGCCAGGCCTGTGAACTTTTCCAGTTTGCTTGTTTGGAAGCCTTCTGAGCTTGGATTTCTGTCTTGTCACATCTTTTTCAACTACTGGAGTGTGTCAGAGCTTTGTTTGACTGGTTTTGACCTTCATCCTTCGGGTGTTTGCCTCTTTCCATCGATTTCACATTCCAGCCCTAGGGCATCTAGTGGCTTTGTGCATCGAGCCTTCCGTGGGAGTTTTTGGTTCTTTGATTGTCCAGTCGACTTCTTGGCTACTTTTTGCACTTGTCTAGTGGTTGTCAAAACTTTTTATTGTGTTCTTCGAGCAATTTTACCTCTTTTTCGTTTGGATTTCGCTTGGCTTCATTTGGGCTTAGATTACATAGCTCATTGAGGTCTTTGTGATTTTTCTTGGTTTGAAAGATTGTCTTGGTGTTTCAGGGACCTGATTGTGTTTTCATTGAGTGAAATTTTTCTTTTACTCTTTGTTATTATCTCTCAAAATTTGTTTAGTGCATTTTGCCATCGAAAAGAAAACGAACAATCTCTTTTGCATTACAATAGTTAATGGAAATTAGAGCTTTTCATTGTTATTAGCGATTAGTGACTGTAAAGAAAAGTTTTGTTTATTTCCATTAGCTGCATTAGAGTTATTGTTGATTGTTTTATGATCATTTTGTTTGATTGAAAGATCTCAACTCTCTTGTAGCTAGCATTCATCGAATGAAATGATATATTTTGGCATATAGCTTGCATTTAGGAAATTGTGAGAGATTACATACGGTAGGACCTAGAAACTGAAACCTAATCAAAGATCAACCGTAAAATGAACTGAATGAATCTAAAAACACGTTGGAACTTAACACATACATCTAGAGGTCTAGGCTAGAGACGTGTTCTGGCGTCGTTAAACCTAGTCACTATTGTTTCACATTATGGTTGGGTGATTCCTCCTTTTGTGACTCGATAGTGTTCTAGCACGGATTTGTGCTCCCACGTACCGTCAAGTATATGGGGAGACCCAACTAGGTTATCATCCTTTATCCACAGGAAGCCGTGTCTGCCGCCTTACAAGCCGTAATGCAATGAACACAACATTCGGGAAGATTGACTGTTGTACGGAAAGTCCTTGGTTTTCATATGATTGCCAAGGTGTATATGTAGTTTTATGGATTGTCTGGTAAACCCTTTGCCTAGTTCTCTAGAGTAGTCACTTTTGATCCTCTTCGGACTCCCTAAAAGAAAAGGCTCACCTTAGCATTTGTCACTTCGGGCTCACTAAAAATTCGAAGGAGATTAGAGTCATCTTTTTGTCCTTTTCTCGACTCTTAAAACATGAAAAGGTCAAGTTCAGTTCCTTTGTCTTAAAATTTATTCGGCCGCGATTCACATTTCCCCGGTTAGATCTTGTTTGCGTTAGTTTGAGTAGGGTCCTTTCTCGTTAGCTTCCCTAGTATTTTGTGAAGTTTTCATCCTAGCGGAATTACCAATTTCGTCCCCTATTCCAAGTGACCAAGGGTCTTCATCCTTTGCTGCTCTCGAGATACCGATTGCGAGTGATACTCTTCCTGTTATTCCAAGTATCTAACCGATTAACTCTCGTGCTCCAGGCCACGAGACTTACGAATTTCATTGGAACCCCATTTGGGAACCTTCTGAAGACGGTATCCATTTTTGGGAATACACTTCCCTTCGTGTTTTGGCCCCACTATTTTCCTCCGATATGGAGGAAGTATCCCCTACTTCGACTGAAGAATCCGTTGCGACGAGCAGTGAAATTCCCACCCCAATGGAACCTATACCTGTTAGTAGCACCCCTACTACTGGGAGACTACCTACAGGCTATAAAGCATTAAAGGATGTTATGTCTTCTAGGACTCCCTCCACGAGTTCTATTTGGTCACAACTCGCCATTCCCACCACGGAGCCTTTTACTCCACAGGGTCACAATACATCTGTTACCTCAATCCCAACCATTCCAACGGTATGTTTAGCTTCTTCAACCCCCGTTTTCAGTGGTCCTTCGGCCTCTATATTCGGAGTCGTTGATCCTACGTCAAACGTCCTAGAAGAGGGGCCATACGACTAGTATTTACGACATCTTGGTAGGCCTTTGTCGTCTCAACTGACTGTTGAGATTTCGGTCCCATTGTCAATTGATTGGGGTGCCACCTATTATCATTGTGGCCAAGCATTGCCTGTGCAACCCCAAGGGCCACCTAATCAAGACCAACAGTCTTACACAGGGCAACCTGGGAGCCAACAAGGACAACCCTTCCAGGGACGACCTTTGGCCTCTGGTGGTCCGTCTTTCACCTCTTATACTCAACCTTCTGGTAACCCAGGTCAATCTTCTGTTTAACAGGGCCAGCCTGGTATCCAGCAAGGTTACCCTACTGGATAGATTGGTCAATACTATGTTCACCCAAACCAACCTAATGTCCAGTATGGTCCATCTTCTGGACAAGCCGGTCAACCGTATGGTCAACCCACCGTCCAGTATAGTCGAGCACCTGGGCAAGTCGGCCAGCCTCAAATCCAATCAGGCCAACCAACTGCCCAGCCCACTCGGCCATCTGGTCCGTCAGGACAACCCTCAGTTGTGCAACAACAACTCCACCCCTAGCAAGTACAACCTTCTGGGCAGGTGGGCCAACCTCAATATCAACTAGGTCACCCTTCCGGCCAGATGGCCCGACCTACAGGACATCCTTCTGGCGTTGCTCAACCGGGCACTCAGATGGTTGTTGTCTCACAAGCTCAACCTGGTTTTAGGCCCCAGGCTGGACCCCAGGCCCCATCCGGTCTTCAAATGCAAGTTGGAATTCAACCCCAACCAGTATATCAAACTCAGCCTTTTTATCAAACTCAGTTTGGAGTCCAGCCGCCTTATGGTTACCAGCAACCCCAAGGGCAACCTTCGTTCTCCCCATATCAAAATTATCAACAACTGCAGGGAAGTCCTTATCAGAATTATCCGCAATCGTACGGTGCTCCTGCAGGATAGTTTGGTAATCCATGGAACGCTGGGGGGCAGAACCAAAATCCCTACGGACAGAATCCCTACGGACAAAACCCTATGGGGCCAAATCCGTCCGGACAAAGCCCATGGGGGCAACCGCCAGTTGGTTGGAACCTTGGTGCTCCATCCTACCCGCTGCCCCAGATGTCTTTCAATGCTCAGTTACCCTTCTTAGCAACCTTAGAACTACCGGATTTGTCCAAACTGACCAATGATCCCATTCTCCATAATCCGTATTGGCCTCCGGTTCCGACGAAAATTCCCGGTGATTGTCCCAAATTCGATGGTAAAGCTAATGAATATCCTCAAGCTCACGTCATGACCTATCACCTGTGGTGTTCATCGAATTCGTGGCTTGATGATTCGATTCGGCTTCGCCTTTTTCAAAGGACTCTCATTGGCTCTGCAGCTAAGTGGTATATTGAGCTCACTCGTGGATCCTTTCAGGATTTTAACTCGTTGGCTATGGAATTTCTAACTCATTTTCAATTTCCCATTCGATATGAAACGGGTACACACCTCCTGACATCCTTAAGACAGACAACGGCTACACATATCTCTGATCATATCCATGAATGGAGACGGCGTCGACGTATGATCAAGTTTTGGATTCCCGACCAACTTCTTACCGACTGGTTTACGACTTCATTCGTTCCTCCAATAGCACGGGACATTGCAATGGGGGCATGTGTCACTGAAGAGCAAGCTATCGCGCGCGCTCAGTACCTTGACTTGGTTTATTCCCAGTCTGGTACATTGTATGATTATTTGCCTGATGCCCCGAGACCAGGAACATCTAAAGCCCCGCCAAAACCATTTGTTGACGGTATTATTGGTTATGTTAACTCATCCTCGAAGAAGAATTCTGTGAACCCTGGGAAGCAAAAATCAAATGCTTCGAATGAACACACTTCTCAGGCTACACCCACTTCCAATATTACTTCTGAGGTCAATGTCGTCCAGTCCACCACGGCAGACAAAGCCTCGAAAGGGAAGAATAAGCCGGATCAACCTAAACAGGACTCCCCTAAACCTCCACCCGAGTAAGGTGCCAAGCGCAAACCCAAGTATCCTTGTCTTATTTTTGATGAAGATCACTATACCAAAGACTGCCCCAGACGGTCTGAAGTTAGTCGTTTGTTGAAAGGCGCTCCTGGGACTCCTACGGTGCTCAAAGAACCCTTTCCCTCACAACAAACTAAAATGGTGGCTGACCATTCTCAACCTCCATCTTCCTTCGATTCTCAAGTATTTATGGCTGGAACGATACCTGTCCACATTAGTACTCGGACAAAAGAATATTCGTCATCTGTCGGGAAAGAGCCTAAGGTCCCCTCTAGTGCTCCTCCGTCCAGTTCAGGCCCGCTCCACATCGAGAGACCTAGCACTGAGACGCCTATTCGACCCCCTCCAAAAGGAGTACTCCGGAAATCTTCTTACAACCCAAATTCTCGTGCTGCACAACACTACAGTATTGTTGAGGACTTAGCTCAGACTCCGTCGGCTATGTCCGCTTTAGAAGTCCTCCAGAGTTGCCCTTCTCAGAGGAAGTCCTTGCTATCGGCTATCGGTGGCATAGACCCGGCCGACTCGGACCTGATTACTTTTGATTTGGAAAGCCATACGCCGAGACTGCCTCACCAAATCGCATTCCTCATACAGGTTATTATTAATTCCAAAACGATTCATCGTACAGTCATTGATGAAGGTGCTTCAACTTGCATCATGTCTATTGCCTGTTGGAAAGCTATTGGTTCTTCGACGCTGAGCCAGTCTCCTACAACCTTGGAAGCTTTTGATGGAAGAGCATCCTGTCCCTATGGTATACTCCAATGTTTGCCCATCTCTTTGGAAGGGAAGACGGTCGAGATGGAAGTTGAAGTTGTTGATGCTAATCTTACCTACAACCTCCTTCTCGGACGTAGCTGGACATATGCAATGCAAGTTGTAGCTTCATCTTTGTTTCATATCATCCATTTCCCTCATCAAGGGAAGAATGTTACTGTAGACCAGCTTTCATTCTTCGCTTCCTCTTCCGAAGGAAACATCCCTTTTGTGGAGCATACCTCCAAATCATATGAGAGTCTGGGAGCCGGGCTTTTTAAAGATCCTACCCTCATGGGTGTTTTTCCGCTCCCACCTCCTAACGTCGCTTCCGTCAATATGATTACTGTTCGTTCTGATCCATGGATCCTCCCTCCCCCTGATCAAGTAGAATCTTGGGGCGATGAGATGCCATTGAGTCCCGCCGAGCTCAACTACATTGAAATCATTGCTGCATCAGCTCCCTCTTCTGAACCTGCTCCTTCGAGCAAAGTTCCCGACTCGTTCGCTCCATCCTCATGGCTTGGAAATGAGAATTCTTCGGACCCTTTAAAAGAAATATTCCCTTCTGACGAAGCCATTATTAAGACTATGTCTCCTGAGGAACCTCCTTGGCATGATTATCACCATCGTTCCTCGTTTCTCCCTGCCCATTAGAATATGCTTACCTGTCTCGAATGGTTTTCTCCTTGTCTCCCATTTCAAACCCTTCAAATACCTATCCAAGTTTATCAAGTGTCCTCTGAAGGAAATATGGCGAACATCATGCAAACCCAGCCTATTGACATCTCTTGCGAAACCAGGGATTGTTGAACATCTTCACATTGGAGTCACTTGTACTCCGAAGGAGATTCGACTCTATACCAATCTTTTTTGCGAATTTCGTGATGTCTTTGCATGGTCCTACGAAGAAATGCCCAGCATTGATCCTAGCATAGTGGTGCATGAGATACTCACGTATCCAGGTGCTAAGCCTGTTCGTCAACGTTTACGCCCCGTACACCCCCGCAAGGCTGCAGCTATTAAGGCGGAAGTGGAAAAGCTTCTTAAAGCTGGTTTTATTTACCCTATCCCACTCACAGATTGGGTCTCCAACATCATGCCTGTGAATAAAAAATAGGGTACCATCCGTGTTTGTGTCGATTATCGTGATATTAATCGGGCCTGTCCTAAAGATAATTTCCCCACACCATTCATTGATCAAATTATTGACGAGTGTGCCGGAAGCAAAATGTACTCCTTTATGGACGGTTTTTCTGGGTATAACCAGATAAATATTGCCCCCGCTGATCAACACAAGACCGCTTTTATCTGTCCATGGGGCACTTTTGCTTATAAGAAGCTCCCTTTCGGTCTCAAAAATGCCGGTGCTACCTTCCAACATGCAATGTCTTACGCTTTTCATGACATTCGTCATATTGTACAACCATACCTGGATGATCTACCAGCTCATTCAGCCAAATGCTAGGACCACCCTACTCACCTTCGCGATATCTTTCTTCGTTGTCGACACTACCGTATCAGACTCAATCCTCACAAATGTGTCTTCTGCATTGAATCCGACCGACTTCTCGGGTTTATCGTCTCCCGAGAGGGCATCCGTTTGGATCCCCTTAAAGTTGAGGCTGTTTTGAATCTCCCTCCCCCTACTTCTCTACAGCAATTGCAAAGCTTGCAGGGTAAAGCAAACTTTCTAAGACGATTCATTCCAAACTATGCCGAAGTGGCTAAAGGTTTCACACGATTGCTAAAACGAGACGTTCCTTTTCATTGGGATGCTCTCGCTCAAAAGTCTTTCGAGCATCTCAAGAATCTCTTGGTTTCCGCTCCATTGTTGCGTCCTATGAACTATCATCACGACTATACTCTATATTTGGTTGTCACCGACACCACTATCAGCATGGTTCTCGTTCAAAGTGACTATGATGACACTGAGCATGTTATATATTATCTCAGCCGCAAACTTTTAGATACGGAAACTCGATATGCTTATGTCGAGAAGTTGGCTTTGGCTGTCGTTTGTGCCATCCAACGCTTCCATCACTACATTCTGCTACGCACCACCACCGTGGTTTCTGATTGCAACCCCATGACGTACATTTTGTCACGCCAGTTGCTGGGGGGCAAGTACTCAAAGTGGATTGTCATTCTCTGAGAGTTCGACTTGGAATTTACCACTGCCAAGTCCAAGAAATCCCTTGTATTTGCTGAGTTACTTTGCTCTTTGCCATCTTCTTCCACGCCCTCTCACTCAGAGGATCATATTCCGGATGAGACCTTGTTTCTCATTAGCACCCTTGATCCCTGGTACGGGGATATCATTGTATATCTGCAAACGGCCTCCTTTCGCCCCGCCCTGTCCAAAGATGCTCGGCGAAGGATCCGTCATCAGTCTCAACCATACCGTATCATTGGGGATACACTATATCGCCTCGGCGCCGACTCTGTTCTCTGCCGATTTCTAACTCTCGAGGAAGCTGAGCGTGTTTTGAATGGCTGCCACTCTGGCGCCTGTGGTGGTCACATGTCCGGATATGCCACTGCCAAAAAAATCCTCCATGCTGGCTACTTTTTGCCCTCTATCTTTAAGGATTGCATTCTTGTCGTCCGCTCTTGTCATGAGTGTCAGATATACCAGCGGAAGATGCATGCGCCTCCCGCTCCATTGCACCCTGTTGTCACCGTCAGCCCTTTTGCAAAATGGGGCATTGATTATACAACCTGTAACCCTTGCTCGACCGGGGGGCATGGGTATATTATCGTTGCCGTCGATTACTTCACTAAATGGGCCGAGGCGATGCCCACATTAACTGAAGATGGTCACACAGTGGCACAATTCTTGTTCAACCATGTTATCTCGCGATTCAACGTCCCTCAAGCCATTTTCACTGATCACGGGAAGCATTTCCATAATCATATGATGACAGAACTAACAACCCAGCTGGGCTTACGGCATGATAGTTCGACTCCATACTATCCTCAGGCCAATGGCCAAGTTGAAGCTATCAACAAGATTTTGGTTACAATGCTTCAACGTACTGTTGGCATGCATAATTCTAACTAGCACTTGATGTTGTTCCCTGCCTTGTGGGCCTACCGAACCTCCGTGAAGGATGCCACCGATTTCACTCCATTTCAACTAATTTATGTACTGGAGGCTACCCTTCTAATAGAGTGCGAAATCCCTTCATTAAAATTGGCCGTTGAACTACTTCCCAACACTACTCTGGTAGAAGAACTCCTTCTTTACCTGGAATGGCTAGATGAGACCCGTCGCCTAGCCTCTCTGGCCATTGAAGCACAAAATAAGAGAGTGAAAACTCACTTCGATAAGACTGTCCATCCGCGTTCTTTCGTTGAGGGAGATTTAGTCCTGTTATATGATCAGGCAAATGATAAGCTGGGGGCAGGAAAACTCGAGCCTATGTGGCTAGGTCCTTATATTGTCAAGAAATTTTTGCAAAAAGGGGCCTACGAGCTAATTGACTATGAAGGGAACCCTCTCGAGAATCCTCGAAACGGGCTGTACTTGAAAAAGTACTATGCGTGATGCTTATACACTTTATTTTGTACATACATGTACTTTAGTAGGTGTGTTGTGTGTGTGTGTGTATTTTTGTTTTGAAGGCGTGACTGCCGCTTATTGTGTCTTTCGCTTCTTGTGTAGATGTCTGATACACCTTATGTTGGTTTCGTTGATGGTGCCTGCCGCAGTACTCGCAACTTGTCCTCTACGGCGTGGGTGATCTATGATCCTCATGGCGAGTTGATAGATCTTCAAGGTGTGTGTTTGGGCTGTACCACTAACAATTTCGCTGAATATTGTGCTGTAATTGAACTACTTGCTGAAGCAATTAATCTCGGCATTCGTGCATTGGTAGTGAACCTAGACTCTCAACTTGTCGTCCACCAGCTCAACGGGCAATATTCCGTCAGAGACCATTGCATTCTAAGGTTGTATTTGCGTGTGAGATTGTTATAAAGGAACTTTGATTTCATTACATATCAGCACATTCCAAGACAATTGAACACATTAACTGATGCATTAGCTAACCATGTATTAGATAGACATTTGCATAATATATAAAACATCATACAAGAAAGCATATAAAGCACAAAAATAAAACCATAAAAATAGGCATATGCATATATATATATATATATGTGTGTGTCGCAATGTTTGCACCACATGCATCATATAGTTCAAAAAATAATACATGTTCATCTCAAATACATTCGGAGACGACATGTCTCTCAAAAAATATGCATGAAAAAGAAACCTAGGAGTCTAGTCCCGGTGGTGCTCATGATAGCACAACACCGCGCGCACCAAGCGTCTCAACAGACGATGGACACGATTAGGCACCCCCACTGTGTGCCTCTGGTATGCTAGTGGCATATCTGCCAGTCTAGCGTAATCAAGAATCCCTCGGGCGAGTCCCTCGAGATTCTGAATCAGTTCCTCCCCCTCGGCACCCTCTTCCTGAGGGTCGGCAGCGGGCTGGTTCCTCCGAGCGATGGGAGACATGCCAACTGGTCGCTCTAGGCCAACATCTGCATATATATACAATTATTGTTAGGACAAACATGTATTAACAAAAAAAAAAAAAAACAAAACAAAACATATAAAACATCAAAAACAAAAAGAGATCTTACCCAGCTCCTCGTCCCACTCCTCTCCCTCGGGCAGTGGGAGATTTGGGTCTCTAGTGAAGTCAGTCCCTGCATATGGCCAATCCTCTGCCACAATCAGCTGACGGCGGAGCCATATAAAGAACTCAGGCCTCCAGGAAATCTGTTGGCCCCCTCCTCCCCTGGGCATCAGTGCTGCCCAGCGAGCCATCCTAGGCTCTCGTGGCAAAGGATCAGCCACTATAGCTCCCTGTCCCTGAAAAATTGGTAATCGTTCCAAGAAGAACGATACCACGATCGAGCCGTACCCAAACTGCTTTACCCCTCCTCGCTTGCACTTTGTAAGCTGCCTCTTGATGTTAGTGGTCACTGCTGTGGCCTAGTCAAAGATGGTAGGATTTAGGCATTCTGTGGCTAACAGAAGATGGTTTTTGCTCGCCTCATGGGGTGCCTGCACCCCTACAGCTCGAGTAATGGTGAACAGTATCACCCTGAGAGTCAAGTCCGGAACGGTGGGAATATCCACCTTTGCACTGTTCCTTCCAAATTGTGCCCCTGGGCACACTCGGTCTCGAACTTCGGTCATCTTCTCCCCGGAAGGTCTACTCCCGGTCAAAATGGGCCTCACCCCTCTCCGTGACAACCCCGTGATGAAGTAGACATCGGACACATCAAGCTCCAGCACTTGGTCCCGTAAACGGAACACTTGGTCATTAACATCCCACAGATCAATTATGAATTGCAGTAGCTCGGGCTGAGCACGCAAGTAAGGTGTAAGAAAGAATTTCTTAAGCCCGCAGTCCCTTAGGGCATTCATACACCCTTCATCCTCAAGGGCCAAAGCATCCAAAGTATCATGTTCTCATTCCTTCCATTCTACTACCATTTTGCCTGCTTTCCTGCATCCACAAGAACACATAAATCACAATTAGATCACTGGTAAACTTGCAATCCAGTTAAATTCAAAATGCATTGTGAAATTTTAAGCAAAAAATTGAGTTGTGCGGTTGGCGCGACTGTTTCTAAAATAGTCGCACCAATGGCGCGATCCTTTTGAAAAATCGCCCCATTAGCGCGGGTCTGTGTCGGATACCCGCGCTAATGGGTGAAGCCCTAAATTTTGTAATACCCCCTTGCAGAGGCCAATCATGAAGAAAAGGCATAAAAAAAAAGTGTATGGAAATGGAGCCAAGGGAAGCGCCTCTTACTTGGAATCGACGAAATCTCGAATGGTTGCACGGATTGGCCGTAATCGCTGTCTGAAGTTCACTCCCCAAACAGACCACTGCTACTCTTCAGAGAGGTAAAAAGTAAAAGTAATTCTATTTTTACCATTTTCACCATATTTATAACTTTTTGACTTATACTCAGGTTTGAAAAGTTACTTTTTGAATATTTTAATATATCTTTGGTCGAAAATGGATTTTACACTTGCTTTTTGTCCAGCGACAGGTCTTTTACGCAACCTCGATGGTGAAACGAGTTGTATTTTATACTTTTTCGGACTTGGTAAATACACGAAAAATTCACTGTGGAGTCATCTTTCAGCTCTTTTCTGACTCTCTAAACATGAAAAGATCGTCGGGTTATCCCTCTTGACTCGTTAAACGTAAATAAGAGGCGGTCGTCTTTAAACTCTTTTCCGACCGTGTAAGAACGAAAAGATCATCGGACCCTTGTCGTTTCAGGTTCGTTAACAGTTACGAAGCGACGTGGTTTCGATCGCTTTTTTACTTTTTCAGGTCAAAATCACTACTCATGAAAAGTACTCCTCGATTGTAATGGTCGGGCAGTTCTTTCGAGCATTGTTTTATACTTTTTCGGGCTCGAGAGACAAAACTTTACGAAAAAGGACACCCTTGGAGTTTTCTTTTCTGTTGTCTTTTCAAACTCTCTAAACATGAAAAGACGCCGAGTTCTTCCTCTGTCAGACTCGTTAAAACTCGATGACATTGGAGTCCGTCGAGATGACACTTTACAAGCATATGCTATCCCCGTCAAGCTTGTTAATAAAAATAACTGGGGTACTCGCCAGAAATGATGGGGGAAAATGGAACCATAATTATTGTCGTGTCGGTAGTATGTTGCTCTTGAACATGGCACTTGTCTGCTTTCGTGTCTGGGTGGGGACATCTCATCTCGTTTTTCACTTGCGTCTGTGGATTTGGGTGATCCTGTTTGACCTCTCATTTGCTCATTGCCTCGTCACCATGACCTTTGATCCATTGATGTCAAATACTACCAAGTCCACTGTCGTGTTGCCGATATGTTCAAGAGAAGTTGACCTCTGCAGAATAACAACCTCCCTCTGATAGCTCACATAATTCTGATTCACCACAACATTCTTCCTCTGTCTCGTGTCGATGATGTGGGAAACACTATGGCCCACCTTTGATCAAGGTCACTTCCTGTCGACTTCAGCTCATTATCCAGGAAGCTGATCTAGAGACTCCCTTCTGGTGCCTTGGAGCCTGCATGCCTCAATGGCAGGTTCTTCGTGTTCGACATGAGGTTTTCATCATTGGCCTCCGATCGAATGATTCTACGGGTGTTCGACGCCAGCTCACTGATTCACACGCCGTAGATTGTACCTATAGTACCTTGAGGGCCATTGTCATTATTGGTGGTACCTCTCGCGTCTGTTAACAGTTTTCATTATTGACTGGTAATTAGACGATGTTCATGCATGTTCGACTTCAACTCATGTATTCACATGCTTGAACTTGTACTTTTGTTCGGGTCGAGATGGAGCGCAAGACCCTGGATTTTGTCTGTTGGAATCTAGGCTGTGATTTTGTGGATTATTATTACATGATTCATTCACTGGATGGCTGCGACCATGCTTGAGTCTATTCATCGATCCTCACCGGATGGCTGCGCCCATACCTTGGATCTAGATTATTATGTACTCTATTATGGATGGCTGCACCCATACCACATATATCATGTACTTGAGATATCAATTGTACCTCTCTATGCAGATTCTCCAGCGACAGCTACATGTGTTCTTGTAAAGCATTTCACCCCTCTCTCTCTCTCGAGCCTCGTGCTTTAGGGGGCATCTGTTACACAGTAATTTGTCACCATTTGTCACCATCCCTGTTACCCCTTTCCCGCACTTTGGAGGGCTCATTCTGGGACCTGTGAGAAGTGACATAACTTGAAAACACTTGCATTATGTTCCCCTAAGTATGGACTTCATATGTCCTGAAGACATCTCCTGCAGAATATCCTTAAAAAAGTCTCCTTTTTCCATTAGCGCGGATCCACAGTGTATTACCTGCGCCAATGGGGGAAATCCTCCAAAGAGGGCACTCCAGTTGGTGCTCTATCTCAGAACTATACCTGCGCCAACCGAGTTTGGAAAAGCTTTTTAACAAACACACGCGCGAAGGTTTTTTCCTTTCGACTCATGAAGCTTTTTAAGGATAATGCCAATCCCATGGATGTCCTGATTCATCGTATCTCCCTTTCCTCTATCCATAATAGCTTTTGAGGATAAACCCAATCCCATAGATGGTGTGATTCATTGTATCTCCCTTTCCTCCATCTATAAAAGCTTGCTCTATTGCCTTGGACAAGCTAGTTCGAGCATAGGGAGAATTATACTTTCGGAAGTCTGAGAGATTGCTGTAAGAGTCTTCTTTGCATTCATAATCAAAGAGAGAGAGGCTTGTTTTGAATCCCAACAAGCCTTGCAAGACATATGTAGCTGATCACCCAGCCAAAGGAGGATTTGACATCAGAACTATGGTTGTATTCTTCTTTGTTGATTATCAATAGTAGATGACTATCATTATGGTTCCACTCTTGTTGTTCATTATAATGATGTTTGGAGTTATATCTTTTCTGACCGATATATAATTGCATCTATTGGATTTTATGCTTGTATTGGTGTCGTTCTTTGCATGTGTAGGTGTCCATTCATGGAGATTGTGAGGATCGTGACCGACCGGAGCAAAGGAATGGGAGTGTCGGCTCTTCTGCAACACTAGCGTTGGAATCCAAGTAGGCTCTCATCATTTACCTTTAATTTGTAATTAGGAACCTGCGTGATAGCATTGTTTGATTGTTGCTAGACCCATTCTGGGCTAGTAGGGATCGTCTCTGTCCGCAGAGGGGATTTACCTCTCCAACTGGACCTTCAAGCTATGTATCATTTTCTATAACCACAGTGCACTTTTGACAAATACTATGTGCGGGATTCTATCAAAAAGCATGGAGAACCTGTTGATTGCATAAGAGAGTGGAGGAAATACCCAAATAAACACAAGGAAGAGGAGGACGGTAAGTATTCAATAGGCTCACTTTCTTCCCCTTTCAGTCTAATTACCACCATGCTATACAAATTGTGTGCCTATCCCAACATTAATTAATTTCCTGATTCTTGGGTTTATTTAATTGATGGGGCACCTAAGGGTTATGAATTTGATTGGGCCACCCTATTGTCCAACAATTTGGCTAATTTTGGCTTTCTACACCTCTTGGAGTGTTTCTATGAACAAAATCCCTCCATTTTACATGTTTTCCTACATTATGGACTGTCTTTGTTTTTCCTTGGATTTCCTAACCATGGGATAGAAATGGACCCCTTCTGATCCTCTTCCAATTCATATTTATCATAATGTGCTTTGGGAGTCCAATTATTTATGTCATTATTATGAAAATTTTCATTGAGTCATCGTTCCTATCTATGAAATAGTGTTTGAAGCCAAGCCTCTTAGAATGTCCTTGGAGGCCATGGATAACCTTAAGAAGATTGGGAACTAGTTTAGTGAGGAATTGTTTATGTGCATCAAAGTTTGGGGAAGCTATGCAACACCTCATGTTCTACTCATCTACATTCCTAACAAACTACTCTATAGAGAAGTGGCCTATCATACAATCTATTATGGAATAACTAAAGCACCGAAAGATAACAATAAAAGGGTTGGCCCTGAGTTCCTTATACCTTTCAGAATTCATTCCATGGATAATTATGGTTATGCAGAGAAAGAGGTGTAGCCTATAGAGGTCCTAAGATTTTCCATTTTTCCTTTTAGAGCATATGACCCTAGTAGGGTAGCAAAACAGATTGCCTCGTCCTTCGACATACGAAGGTATCATCACGAGGAACATAAATTTGATTATTAGTTTTCTGAAACATCCTCATATAATACAATCTTGAATAGTGTGGATGAAATATTGGCAGTAAAGGAGAGATAATAGTTTTTCAATTTCATAAATTTAAGATTGTCTCCTCTGCTTATGTACTTATTGCAACTTCCCTTGAAAAAAATTCCTCTCTAAATAGCACAATGGTTTCTACTCACCAATATGTTGCCTCTCAATTGCAACAAACAGGAATAGCAAGTTCTTTAGCCCTTGAAGAAAAGGCTCATATAGTAGACCCAAGTATAGAAAAGTTATGGTTAGAGTTTAATTAGATTGTAAAACAACCAAAGGGGTACACAAAAACGTGATCATTGGAGGGGAGACTGCTTCTCAACAACAAAATCAACAAAGTAATCCTAGTATTATGCAAAAGATCATGCCATAGTAGACAATATCTGAGAAGACACCAGTGGCCACCCAACTTGAGATGGAAATGATTCCTTCTAATCCTACCTCTGAAATATTCCTCAGTAATGACAATATTCCTCAAATGGATATATTTTATAGTGCAATTCATAAAGTTGTGGTAAACAACGGAAAAACGAAGAGGAAATTGGATGAATCCCAATCTCTAGTTCTAGGAAAATCTTCTCAATTTTCTCCTCTTGACGTCCTCTAGAAAGGATCTTCTGTCGGCCTTGCTGATGAACTTGGGAAATTAACCCAATTTACAGGTGCCTATTCCTCTAAAACAATGGAAAAGTCAATAGAGGTACACGAATTTTTGAAGGAAAAGATGAAAAAATAGCCACCATGGAGTAGGGATTCATGCAAGAAAAGGAAGAGTTAAAAGTACATTGGCAAGATAATCTGAATCACAAGGAAATCACATTCTTAGAACTATAGAAGAAATTTCATGCCCTTCAAATTCAACATAAATAATAAATAAAGTTAAAATATAGGTAGCTCAAAGATTCACAACATAAGTTGGAGCAATTAAAGGTTGGGATCACTCAGCTAGTCAATTTCAAACAAGAGGCCTATGATCTTAATACACTACTCCAGAAACAATAACAACTTTTCTATGAAAAGCTAAGCTTGAGACAAATTGTCAAAGGAGAAAGTTGACATGGACTCTTATTATGATTATACGAAATGAGACCTAAACGAGCTACTAAAATGGAAAAATAGCGCATCGGGAAAGAAATTTCATTTTCCCAAAGTTGATGAAATACAAAAATCCATTATCTTCAAAAGTTGGCAATTCAGAATTCATTTGGTGAAAAAGTTAATCAATGATGCATGTGAGTTTTCAAATGCCATAGTGGAATCCATTAATGATTCATTACTTGAATCAAATTTGATATCTAGTCATCCAGTGGACTCATTTCCAGATGTGGATAAATTACAAAAGAATTGGCTTGAGGAAAAATCTGAGTTTGTTAAAATAATTGACCAATTAACTAAGGTCAATATTGAACTTAATTTGAAATTCTTGATCAAGCCTCATAGTCATTTGTTGGTCCTAAACTAACTTACTAATTCATCCATTCAAATGTTTCCACCTTTGAAGGAATTCATCTTCAACTACTAGGTGAACATCAAGCCTCGATCCCCTCTAGAGTTGACACCACTTCTAGAAATCCAAAAGCTATGGCAACAAACTATTGGTTCGAATTCAACTAGTTGATAGCTACTGTAACCATTTAATTTTTATGATTTTTTTGTTGTTAGAGAATTTTTAGGGGGATCAGTTTCACTCCTTTATTGTAAAGAAAGCTATAAATATTCCTCTCAAACTCATTGCAAAGGGTTCTGAATTTTGAAGAAAAGGAAAAGCTTTAGTTGCAATTTTGTACTCAAGTTTTACTTTAATATTATCTGAACAATTTTCAATTCCAGTATGGACAAATTTTCAACAGATTGGGTACTTCTATCAACTTGTCTGCTATCTATTTTTTAAAGGGGATATTTCTATTCTTAACTTTGTGTTTGTGTATATGTTCTTATTAGTTCAAACATAATCACTTTTGATGTGTGCGAATTAATTCATTTATAATATAGTGAACAACAAAAATTATTATTTTCATGTGTGGTGAGCTTAATGTTAATTTTATTGATTATTTAACCAAGTTAACTATTTAATTAATTTTGAAAGCATTAATTTGTGAGAATCTTTATTGTCATGAAACAATGTTATATTTCTAGTACATATGTTTTGATATACTCGGGTAGAGTAAATAGGTTAGATTAATTTGAGTTTATATTACCTATTATACTAGTTTATTAGTTTATCAATTAGCATCACCACCTATTCCATCTCCATCCATAATTAAATTTTTATGGGTAAATAGACCCATAAATACTGTTCAGAACCACCAATGCATACGAAAAAGAGTATGATTTGGGGCTCTAACCAAGTGGATTCCCGAATGTTGATGCAGTCATTTTTGGCCATCAAAATTTTTGGCATGTTGTAGCAGCTACAACACCCTCCAAAATTTTGGTTTGCATCCAAATTTCGAAGCCTTCCTTGGTTTTTCCTTTGATGCTTACAAACACTTGAGCTCACCCCATGAGCTCTTGTGAAGTCTCTCCACCTATTTTCTTGTCCGACCAATGATCATATTTTGGCATGTTGATTTCTTTGTCATGCTTGTGATCTTGTTCTGGTGATTTTGAAGGTTGGTCTTTGTGTGCATGAGTTGTCTTCGCTCTGTGAACATCGATCATACTCACACATAAAGTTGTAAGCATTGTCGTGCAAGTGTCGTCACGGTCATTCGAAGGTCTATCTCAAGTGTCACACTTGTCGCTCTTAACCTTAAGATAGTCTCATTGAGCACATGTTTGTCTTGTTGGTTTGTGGTGTCCTATCGTTGAGTCATGCTAAGTGTTTGATCATAATATCACGTCTACACAAGTTCACTTTCTCTCACACTTAGCCATTTTTCCTAAAATTATATCGACCGGACAAACCCCTTCAACCAAACCTTGACTGAGCTACATTACGTAGTCTTGCCTCTAAGTGACCCTACTTTGTTGCACATAAATACACAGTGCTTGAGGTTGTCCTTCGGGGTAGCTGCACTGCGCAGTCCCGGAAGTGAGCAGGTTGTCTATATCCCAGAACTGTGTAGAAGTTGTTTCCAAGCCCGATCCAATCTGTGCTTCCTGCAAGATCAGTTATCAAGCCTCCCTCTAGTCTACTAGAACTTTTCACTGCACTATGACCCGGGGCTGCACTTCTCTACAAAACTATTCAGACATGCCCAGCTACCTACCCTGCACTACTTGTAGAAACTACGTAGTCATGTTGAGTCAGGCCTTTGTTGCCTTGCCATTACACAACATTTTGTCACTATCCCTGTACTCCCCATTCCTCGATCCTGGAGGACCTCTATAGTGAACCCCACATGCTTTCCCATCGTGAATAGCATGCCTTTACATCCCTCCTCATGAGCAGGACATTTACCTTTTGCATCGTTTCCCAAGAATCTTCCTTCAATCCCAATTTTTAAGACCGACACTAGTGCTCAATTCCTTCCTCGCATCGATTTGCAGAGTTTGAAATCAAGCCTAGCACTGAACACCACAAGTGAGCCTTTCATCACTCACGTCGATCCTCTTTTGGCAAGTTTTTAAAAATGGAGTCGAAGCTTCCAGGTCTAGAAGCTTCGTGAACAAAAGTCTAGTAAATGGTTGGGCTGGATAGAGCCGAGAAAGTCAGTTTGGGCTCCTTTCCCTTATTAATATGGAACAAATCAAAGAGATAATCCCTCTCCCATCATAAGAGGAACCATCTCCCCTCCATCAAAGCTATATAAACTCCTCCTTTTCTAAGTTGAATTGGTCTTTTTGGAGCTTGAATAACCAACAAGATATCTATAGCTTTAGCCTTCTAGTTTATGTTTGTGAAGGGACAATATTGTGTTTGGTTTGGTTTGGAAATAAAGGGAAGAAGCCTTAAACTTCCATTTTTGAGGCTAACCATGAGATGCTAGTAGTGGTGTTGGAACCCAGATACGTCGGAGGAGACCTGCAATGTCAAGGCTTTGGTTGTATCTCTTTCTGAGTTTTATATGAATACAACTAATGGTTTATTTCCTACATTGAGTGTCATATTACATTTGATGGCTTAAGTTTCCTCAACTTTTTAAGTAGATTGAATGCGATTGTGTGCTATTACATTTTATGTTGTCTCTTGTGTATTTGTTTAAGCTATTTGAAGGAGAAGAATGAAAGGAAGCTAGAGCGAAGGAGCGAGGTCATCATCAAGAAGATTAGTGTTCTAAGAGGTATGCCCTCTTATTCAATTCAAGTCTAAGGAAGTTTTCATTAGGTTGTTCTGTTTGTGGCTAGACCCACTCTTGGGCTAGAGGGATCACCTCTGTCTGCAAAGGATATTTACCTACACCACAAATTGGTGACTCCGCTGGGGAGCCATCCCTCTCTTTTGATTTTTTTTCATTTCGTGCTTTGTGTGAACTTTTGTTGTATCACCCTTTCCATTTAGTTTTCTGTGCTTTTCCTAGTTTACTGCTTTGGTTCTGAAATTTAGAGTGACAAGTTTGGTTTTGATATTCGATTTTTTTTTTTTTCCTTGGAATCCTAGATCAATGCGTTTTATTTTTTGACAGTCGTGTCGACCAACGTGAATTTCTCTAAAACAGTCACGTCGTACCCCCTTGTGGCGCTTGTTTTCATTTAGGCAATCGCACTGATTCCTGTAGCTGAAGATTAGGGTTTCTCCTGAATCATAACCAGTGTGTCTTGCCCTCATAATTTCTACCTCTTAGCCTGTTTTCCTTTGTTCTCCCTGGCTAGAAAGCTTCAATAGCTTGGTTTGTGTCCTTGTTTGGTTTGAGATTCCCTTACTTGATTTTTTGAGTCTTTGGATGGTTTGTGACCCTAGGGAATCTAGGGCACTGTCCATTCAACTGTTTTTTGTGCTCGGCAAGTCAATTTGTTGGTTAACTGCTCCATGCATTTCATGTTTTAGTCATCTTGTTGCTCTGATTCCAATTGAACAAGTTTGAAAAGTTTCTTTTGCTCTTCTCTTGGTTGAACATCTCTTTTCGAGCATAGATTAAAATTGCTCATCTTGTTTCTATTGAGTCTTTGCATGATTGGTTTGGAAAATAGTTCTCTTTTTCATGCTTTTCATATGATTGATGTTGATTTTTGAAATTTTTTCATTGAAGTGTTTATGTGAAAAATTCATTTTTATCATTCCATTAAAAAATACATCATTCTAGTTTCCTGAATCGATAAGTTGCTTTAAGTAGAATCATTGAAAGCTAGAATCGCATCACCATTTGCATTCGAAATGAAATGAACTTATTTTGCCATTGAAAGGACTAGTTGAAGTGCATTAGATAGGAAGATAGGAAGTGGAAATAATTTTCATTATTTTGTTTTCAAAAAGCGAAGTAGTGAAGAATCATCATTAGTGTAAACATTCATCGAATTGAAAGGATTTTGTCTCATTTAGCTGCATATAGGATTTTTTTCAAGTCACAACAATAAGGCCTGAAAATTAGACATAATTTCAAGATAAACTTTAAAATGTATTAAATTAACCTAAGGCACATTTGAAACCTAACGCTCACATTTTAGAGGTCTAGGATAGATATGTGTTTCGGTGTCTTTAAACCTAGCAACTGTGGTTCACTTCGGCACTAGACAGTGCTAGTACAGACTTATGCTCCCCATACCGTCGCATATATAAAGGGAGACCCCACTAGGTTTGAAATCCTTTATCTGTAGGAAGTCGACTCTACCACCTTGTAAATGTGATACACTGAATTTCTAGGAGATTGCCTGCTCGTATGTTTCAGTTTGTTGGGAGGTATTATGTATTTTTTAAGAAGAGTTTCAACATAAATCACATGTAGAAAACCTTTGTCGACGCGTTTCGAACCAACTAGTGTGGTTCATCGTCAGGACAAGTTGAGGAGTCAGATCATGGTTGCCAATTAAATAGGGAGAGCAAATCATCCAAATAGCTAGGTTGACTAGGTTGACCATCAATGGCTATATAAAACGGCTAGATTATATAATAATAATAATTTAAAATGTTAATAAGTCAAAGGTAATAGTAATAGAATAATATTATAATTATAGTAAATAATTTTCTTCTAATAACTAATTAAAATATATTAGTTAATCTATCCTATTTTATTAATATATTTTTCTTAGGTTATTAAATTAATTAATTTAATTCCTTTTTAATTTATTTAATCATATAACTACTAGGGATAAGTAAGGGGGTTTTTTTATATAATAGAATGTTATACTATTTTATTTTATTTGTATATTAAATTACCTAATTCTAATTTATTTAATCAATTGAATCGCTGGGGATAAGTAAAGGGGGGTTTACATATTAGAAATATATATAATTTTATTTTATTTTTATTTTTTATTTTTTTATATTAATTTATTTAATTACTTGTTAATTTATTTAATCGTTTAAATCACTAGGGATAAGTAAATGGTTTTTAATAATAATGATTTAATGGAATTAATAAATTATTTATGAGTATTGGTTAAAATTAATTTTTATTTTTATTTTTATTTTACACCATTTGGATGATCTGCTCTCCCTATTTAATTGGCAGCCATGATCTGACTCCTCAACTTGTCCTGACGATGAACCATACTAGTTGGTTTGAAATGCATCGACAAAGGTTTTCTACATGTGATTTACGTTGAAACTCTTCTTAAAAAATGTTATGGATCATAGAAGCCTCAATTCAACTAGGTATTGTGTAATTCACGGTTACCTGGTAATCCCTTTTTCCTAGATTATCCTAAGTGGTCATTTTGGTATTTTTGACTCTTTAAATTTAAAAGATCATCGAGGACTTTTCCTTTCGAGCTTGTTAACTCCGAAAGCAACTAGAGTCACGTTTCACCCTTCTCTCGACTCTTAAAATATGAAAAGGAAAAGTTTTTTTTAGTGTCTTAAAATTAACTACCCACGAAATATTCCTGGTTAAAGTTATCTTCCTTAGTGATTCTTTTGGGTCGATTCCAATGTCAACATTTCCAGAGTCTACCAGTCAAGGATTCCCCTCGGGTGGGAATCCTGATCCTTTTCCTTCTTTTGGAAACAATGGTGCTCCTTATATGGCAACGTTGTCCCTCCGAGGGTTAACCATTGGTTTACCTATCTGGTTATTTTCAACCTCGGTGGTCCCGAGAGTCCAAAAATCCTGCCCAGCCATCTCCTTCATTTGAACCACATCGCGTTGATTCTAAGGTTAACATCTCACGTTCTTCCCCTATTTCTTCACCTTCCTCTTCTACTTCACCTGGTGAAAGTTTGAAATCCAGTAACCAGGAGGCTAACAAGAAGAAGAAGAGGACAAAGAAGAAGAAGTTAGATAAGCAAGAGACCAACCGTGCAGATGTTACTCCAAATTCACCTCTCATAGACAAACCTTCTGATCCTCCACGAAAGGTCAGATTCCCTTGCACGCTGTGTAAGGATGACCATCTCCTTCGAGACTATCTTGGAATTCCCAAACTCTTATAGGTATGGTCTCAAGACCTGAATCGACCATCCCCATTGACCTCTGGAGATCATTTTGATGCTACACCTTCTGATAATGATGGTAAGAAGAAGGGAAATATTATATTCCCCTATAGGTTATGTGAAGGGAAGCACTTCTTCACCTTGGTCCTCTTATGGATAATACTTCCAATGTTTTGGAAAACCTTACAGCTCCTCAACCCCAACTCCCTGTTGGTTATCAAAGACTTTCTTCTCACCCTCTCCTAGTTGGTAAAGACCCTCACCTAGCTGGTAAAGATATTGAATTGGATCCATCTCTTGCCCGTCCTGCTCTTCCTGAGCTTGAATATCTTTTGTTTGTTCCTGAGCAACCATTGGTCGAAAAGAGTGTTGAGTTGGCTCCACCTTCAATTGTTCACTCTGTCCCCGAAGAGAGTGATGATCATACTTATCATGTTCTTCTCGTATCCTTAGATTCTCATGAATTGAAGAGTGACCCTCCCATCTCGGTTGTTCAGGAGAGTCCTTATCTTATCCTTGTAGAGCATGGGGGAAATCATATGATACCCCCACGAAGTAGTTTTGTCGTTGCTTTTGATTGGAGTCAATTGATTGCTTTCCTCCTTCCATCTTATGTCCCTTTCCAGATCACAGTACAAGGCTATAATATGGTAGTACATGGCACTATATTAGATGAGGGTGCTTTTGTTAACATCATGTCTTCTACTACTTGGCAAGCTTTGTGATCCCCACATCTTTGTGATCCGATGTTGTTTAATTTTTTAATGAGTCTGACAAAGTTGTAACTCGGTATCTTTTTCATGTTTAGAGAGTTTGAAAAAGAAGTAGAAAAGATATCGAGTTACACCTTTGTCGGACTTGTTAAGAAATTAAACGACATTGGATTCGTCACCATGATGGACATGAGCTTCTCCTTCCTAAGGCTCATTAATCTTACTAGGTTGGATTCATTCGAATGATGGAATTACAGTGCAAACACATGTTGGTGGGAGTGGGATCTGCCAAGGGAAGTTTTGGGGCTAAAATCCCATGTTTAAGTCAATTTTTGTAATATTATTGTAAAGACTCTACATTTTGTGGTCGCGGAGCGTGAAGGTGTTATGTGTCATAAAGGGTAGTCCGCCCTTAGTTTTGTAAAAGCAAAGTTAGTTGTAAGAGAACTACCCATGGTCCGCAGACTATGGGATTGTATAAAAAGAGCTAAGCTCTAAGTAATTAAAAAGAAGAAAGACAATGATGGATGATATAATACAATCATATCTTTAGAGAAAGATGTCTAAGTCTTGGGTTGTAGCGTAGGTAAAGCCTCTGCAGCGGAGTGCACAGAGGCCTAGGGTAGAAGTCTACAGCTGAGTGTGCAGACCCCTGTAGCTCTGTGCACAGGGAGGAAAGAGTTTGTAACCACTTGGGAGATATTAATAAAGAGAGATATTATGCAATTTCTATGTCTGTGTTCTATTGATGCATCTTGATATGTTATGTATGAATTTTCTTTATTGTGCTTATATGGTGCGCGAATGGATGCAATTACATTGAATAACTGAACGCATACATCAATATTTGTTTACGTGGGTATAGTTATAACTGTTTGTTAATATAAGTAAGGCACTTAGATTAATTGGGGAATTTGTATGGCACGCTGCCATAGTAGCGCGAAAGTACCTGAGAATCAGGGTTTGTCTTGCAAGACCTAGAGCGAAGAAACCTACGCGAAGGAAGGGATAGAGGGAATTAAAAAACATCAAGACCATCTCAGGGTGTGGAAACTTGGTTCCAGCATCCCCCCATACTGCTTCGGGTGAGACTTCAATCCGTGCTCCACGGGCTGATGCCGAAAGGGCCAGTAGTGTAGGGATTTTTTTGGCTAATTAACGATGAACCTGGGTCAGGCCCCAACAAACGAAAAAATGATTCTGTTGCCGAGACCGGAATTTGCATAAGAGATGTGTGATGTTGTATCATTGAAATCCAACTAAGAGGGATATTGGAGACTGGTTGGATAGAAAAATCCACGAATTCGGCACAAGAGAACATAAATCTATAACCGACAAAGACATAGTGGTTGGACAGATACCTGTATATAGAGATCCATGAGATCTTTTTCTGCTCCTTCCCTATTGAGCTATAAGAGTGGATCGCGAAGCTAGAAGATAGCCAAGGAAGGTGGAAATTTGATGATCCTATTGTGTGGACCCCGGAGCTTGTGCGAAGGTTGGAAGCGTCAAAGGATAAGATCGCCCGCGCTGTCAATCATTGGCTCGATCATGTAATAGGAGGATTTACGACTGAATTCACAATTGAGACCTCAATCAGCTATAGCGAGGCAGAGCGACGCTTTTTCAAAGGATCGTGAGCTAAGTATGTAAAATCTTTGAATACTTGGATTAAAATGTTGTTGTGCGAAAAATGGGTTATGGAGCTACCTTGATGTTCAGAACTACGTGAAGCGGAAAAAATTATAGGAACAAAGGGAAAAAGGATCTGGAGTATAGCCCTTTGATTTCACCTCCGCGAAGTGACGAAGAAGGAATAGCGAAGGTTTCTCCATGAAGTGCTATTCAGTTAATAAGACAAGGATTCCCGCGAATACCACCTCTACCCACACCACCTCCAATTTCACCACCCTCACCTCCAACTTCGCCCGTACCACCTCCACCTCCACTATGGTTCAATATGGAAAATACAGTGAAGTTGACTTTGTTCAAAGGCTTGGGAAATGAGGACCCGGACCAATTTTGGTTCGTTGTGAGGGCTGTATAGGAAGCTCAAGGTGTTACAGATGATAATATAAAGAAGTTGACACTAGTTAGTGCTTTGCAAGATCATGCACTAGCCTGGCATACTAAGTACTCTAACGATAACCCAAATACTGGAGTAGTAGACATCTAGGTAGCGCTAAATAGGGAATTTAGTAGGCCTAAATCTGAGAAGCAATCAATTGTGGCATTCAAAGAGATCATGATGCAACCAGGCGAGACACCTTGGGAACTAGATTAGAGGTTGAAATGCACAATCTATGAAGCCACCATGAAATTTACCGATGGACAGCATCACGAGTGGTTTGTGGCTTCGCTACTACCACACTTAAGGAATGTGGTATCGCAGTAGAAGGTAACAACTCAGGCTGAGGCCTTAGAGATTTCCATGAGACTACATGAGACTCTGATACAAGATCCTAATCTAGTAGTTGAGTAGATCCATGCACAGCTAAAGAATCTGTGCCTTGAGATGCAAAGTATAAAGCAGGACATGACGGTCCGACCAGAGGTACGCAAGGAGGTATGGTGCTTGAAATGCAAGAGTCAGGGTCATGAAAAAGACCATTGTCGAGTCTTTGCAAACTACATTGTAGGAGGATGACCGATGCCTTTAAGGCCAGAAGCTCAAGCAGAACCTAGCATGGGGCCTGAATTTTGGTGTGCTATCTGTCAGGTAGCCAGAAACACATGCCACAGATAACTATCACTTGCTACAAAAGTATGTACAAGCACCGCAACAACTGTTTTGCAACTTTTGTAGGTCGGCGGGACATGACGAGCGTACTTGCAGGGGCTATGTGTTGATGATGGATAGAACTCCCACCTATAGGGTTCAGGCTGAAATGTGGCCCCTTGACCAAAATACAGGGATGGCGTGGACAGGGTTTCAGGGGCGCGGACGAGGCCGAGGCGAAGGAGGACCTGGTCGAGGTCACAGATAGTTGATTTGTTACAATTGTGGAGGGCCAGGACACTATTCCCACGATTTCACTAATCCAGCATGCCTGTCGTGCAAGTATTACATGCTATTTGATCATGAAACAGATGATTGTCCATGTTGATAGCTAGGATACATGACAAAGGAGAGCTACTGCCTCCCCCAACTCAAAACCTGCAGATGATGAAGTCTGAGCTGTGCAAGAAAGATCCGAACGTCAATATAGTGCTCAGAAGTGGAATCGCGATAGGAGATGACAAGGGGAAACAACCAAAAGATAGTACATGGGTTCACAAAGCCCCGACAAAAGAGGCTAATTTTGATTTGGAGCGCACTCGTGAAGCCTTCATGGAAGCTAAGAAGAGCTTCGCTGAGGCCTCCACCTTAGGAAGCAAGGATAATCCTGAGTCGAAGATGGACCCCTCTATGATCACAACTTTCTTGGAGATGTTTATGAAGTTATTGCATGATAGTAAGGTTGTGAAAGGGTTACAAGAACTCATCAATAGATGCGTTGGAACTGCACCATGTGAGTCATGCTTAGTATGAAAGATTGGCAAGCATAAAACAAGGATGGGGCGGGAGATGAGACTGACCACGTAGATAGGAGAGTATGAAATGGATCAGGTCATTTTGGACCTAGGATCAGATGCAATTGTCCTACCAAAATAGACTTGGGAGCGAATGGGGAGACCTACTCTGCAATGGTCTCTGATTCAGCTAAGGATGGTGAGTCAGCAGAAAATCATCCCCATGGGGTGGCTCCATGGCGTGACTATGGATATTGAGGGAGTGAACACACTGGCTGACTTTGAACTAATAGAGATACTAGATGACAACAATCCCCATCCTTTGCTCCTAGGAATTGACTAGGCTACTGATATGAACGGGGCAATCAATTTGAAGAAGTGAAAGATGACCTTTGAGAAGAAATCACTGTGTGTAATAGTACCCCTCGATGCTGCTGAAGGATCGCGCTATACTAAACCTGTCTGTGATTTTGAGATTGATGACGACCTGGACTGTATCTATAAGATAACAGTACGAGATCAATATTGGGTGGATCCCACTGCAGATGGATGAATTACACGGGATCGCGAGAGTTCCTGCACTTTGGACTTCGACAAAGAAATAGAACGTTGGCAGAATCGGTTACATGAAGTAACTACGTTGAATCGCAACATGATGACCCGGTTTCTATGTTACGTGTCATCAGAGGTAAGAAATATGCCTACTTATGATGGTCTGAATGAGGTAAATATCTTTTTGGATGCATTTGAAAGGGAGGTACCAGAAAAGCAACGCTTCGAGGCCTTAGACTGGGCACTAAGCGCTACGCTTGCAAGATGGTGGGGTACGCAAAATGGAAGATTTGATGATTGGCGCGAATGTAGGAGGATGATTAGAACATGATTTGGGAAGCCTAAGATGTGACTGACATACAAGTATGACGGGTAGAACAATCCACGCGTGCATCTGGCCAAATGGACACAAGCTTATGGAGAAAAGCCCCAATCTGATGCACATGTTCTATAATACCCTGGATGTTATCCCAATGAATCAGTATATAGAAACAAAGATCCGCCATGGGACAGGCGAATGGGATATCCTGCACAAAGGATTCATGATGACATTCAATTTTGAGGATAGTTTTGATAGTATTGATGAAGCGCTACAAGAGGTGAAAGTAGTTATCTTTAGGGTACTGCAGGATCCTTTAGACCTGATTTAGCTTGAATGGGCTACTCAGTTGAGTCACACGCTCGAATGTTATAATGTAAATATTAAAGAAGAGGATGAGGATCCGTGGAAGATTAAAATTCCAGAAACAGAAGGCCATTGCGAGGTTCAAGGACTGCAGATTGAGAACCCCGATATAACTACGTTTTTGAGAACAAAACAAGTAAAAATTGGTACGGAGGAAGAACCCAAATTTGCGAGGATTGGAGACTACTGGGATGATGCGACAGTAGATAATGTTGCTAAATTTCTCTGTGAATACCAAGACTTATTCCCTACCAAGTTTACGGTTCTGGAAGGAATAATTGGGGACCTAGGAATGATGAAGATCACGTTAAAGATCGACGCGAAGCCAATTAAGCAAAGGCCCTACCATCTCAATCTGAAATATAAGGAGAAGGTCCGCTTAGAGATAGAGTAGATGCTTGTGGCAGGCATCATTGAGCCCGTGGAAGAATCCGATTGGGTAAGCCCAATGGTGGTGTAAGAGAAGAAGCAGAAGGATGAGATAAGGATATGCGTGGATCTCAAAAAACTGAATGATGCTTCTGTGCATGATATTTTCCCGACTCGATTCACGGATGAAGTGTTGGACAATGTAGGCAACCATGAAGTATATTCCCTCACTAATGGGTTCTCTAGGTACCACCAAATCAAAATCGCGGTGGAGGATAGGAGCAAGACCACCTTTGCGACTGAGTGGGGTTGTTTTCAATACACTGTAATGTTGTTTGGATTGAAGAATGCACCTACAATATTTTTGCGCGTGGTGGTTGTGGCATTCAAGGAATTTATTCATAAGTTCCTGGAGGTATATTTGGATGACAGGAATGTATTTGGGCTAGTTAAGTGCCATGTAGCAAGCTTGCGCCTGATGCTAGATACTTGTGGAAGATACCAGATCATGCTCAATCTCAAGAAGTGTCTGTTTTGCATTCCTTTTGGGAACCTATTGGGGCATGTGGTTTGTAGATAAGGAATGATGGAAACTGAACTTGGAAGTGCTGAGGAGTGTGAAACAACTGCGTACTACTTTGGGACATACATGATATTACAAATTTTTTATTAAAAGTTATGCCCAGATCACCATGCTTATGGAGAATTGTTGAAGAAGGATGCCATGTTATGCTGGAACAATGAATGTAAGAAGAGCTTGGACATATTGAAAGAAAAGATGGTTACCGCACCGTTTCTAGTCTTCCTGGACTGGAAGAAAGAGTTTCATGTACATGTCGACGCGTCATGTATAGCGCTAGGAGCAGTACTAACACAGGCTGGTGAAGAAGGCTTGGACCATCCTATCGCATTCGCAAGCTGCAGATTATCCAAAGCAGAGAAGAACTATTCTACCACTGAGAGCGAGGGGCTAGCTATGGTGTATGTGCTCCAGACGTATAGGCACTACTTGCTAGGAGGCCATTTTAAGATGTATACGGATCAATCTGCGCTGAAGTACCTGGTCAATAAGCGTGTTTTGGGGGGGTGAAGCTGTAGATGGCTCTTATTATTCCAAGAATACGATTTTGAAGTTGTTGTGAACCCTGGACGATTGAACACTAGACCAGACCACCTGTCGCGCATCGAAACAGGGGAGGAACCTACTAACTTGGAAGAAGGATTGCATGACACGCAACTACTTGAAGTGCATGTTGCGGATGGTCACTTCGAGGATATAATACACTTCCTAACAACAAGAACTGCACTGGAAGGATACACTGTCCAGCAAAAGAAGGAATTAGTGGTGCACGCAGCAAATTTTTTTGTCATTGTTGGGCATCTGTACAAAATGGGTACTGATGAGATATTGCGACGATATGTACCTAAGTTTGAGAGAAGCAACATCCTCGTGGACACTCATGGGGGCACCATGGGAGGACATTATGCAGGGAGAGCAAATGCACAGAAGATTCTACGTGCAGGGTTGTGGTGGCCAACCCTTCATCAGGATTTAAAAGCATATTGCAAGACGTCTGATGTATGTCAAATAATGGGTAGGCCATTGTGGAGGGATGAAATGGATTTGAATCCACAAATGATGTTGCAACCTTTCGAGAAGTGGGCGATCGATTTTGTAGGACCCATTCAGCCACAAGCAAAGACAAGAGCAAGATACATTATCACTATGACGAAGTATTTGACTCGTTGGGAAAAAGAAAAGCGGGTGAAGGATTTCACGAGCAGGACGGCTGCGAAGCTCCTATTTGAACATGTACTGACGTGATTTGAATGACCAAGGATCTTGATGAGTGATCATGGTACGCACTTCCAAAATGCGATGATTAGTGCACTAACGAAGGAATTTCAGGTATATCACTAGAAGAGCACACCTTATCACCCACAGGCTAATGGGACAGTGGAGGCGTTCAACAAAGTGCTTGAAAACGCACTGACCAAGGTTTGCAATGCTCAGTGAAGTGATTGGGACCTACGCATACTTGTAGTATTGTGGGCTTATCGAATGACATGAAAGAATTTGATGGGACAAACCCCTTTTAGGCTTGTCTATGGTGTGGAAGCCGTAATGCCTATGGAATACATCGTGCCTAGTCTGTGCATAGCAACGCTCATAGGTATGACAGATCGCGGAGCCCTGGAAGAGAGGCTTGCACAGCTGGATGAGCTCGAAGAAGAAATATTTTTGGTTGGATTTCACTAGCAGGTCCAAAAGTAACGCGAAAAGGCATGATGTGATTGACACATCAAGTAGCGCACACTTAAGGTAAATGACCTAGATTTGTTATTTGATAGTAAGTTTGATAAATTTCTAGGGAAATTCAGGATGCATTGGTTAGGGCCTTATGTTATTAAGGAGATTATTGACGGAGGAGCGGTACAGGTGGTCAAGTTAAATGGAGAACACTTCCCAGGAAATGCGAATGGCAGTCACTTGAAGCTATACACCGGTGGTCCAGCGATGTGACTAAATGAAAGTAGCACAGTCTTAGTGCTCCAGGTAGTTGAAAGGTGGCGTGGGACTATAAACTACACTACTTGGGTGATGAGCCTCGGTATTGCAACAAGAATGTTGCAACTCTCAAGGCTACCGACTTTAATTATCAACCCAAGGTTTGTACAAAATAAAGAGGTATCGACAATATATGTGTAGCATACAATGTGTCCTTCCTTTGCTATCATAATGTAATGGGGTGTATGTACTGAATTCAAATCCTAAACAAATTGAAGAAAATGAAATGTTCGAATTGGAACCTTAGTCTATTGCAAGAAAGAGAGTACAAGGAAAGAGAATGAAATCAAATGCTAAAACACACTATTTTCTAACTAACTCCTAAGAGGCTTTGCTTCAAAATAATGCTAAGTTAACATGTATGCAATCCTACTATCCTAAGCATGTATATTCAAACCATCAAACCTTCTATTGTTGTGCATGTAAATGAATAAAATAAATTTGTTTTTCTTTTCGTCTTTTTCATGTGAGAGTGTGAAAGCTAATCTCTTTTAGTGATGTGGAAGGTGGCTTGGAGATGATGGTGAATGGTCAGAAGTCTTGGGAGACAAGTAGGGACCCTTTGCTATCTTCCTAAAGGTTTTTTCCTCAATTCAGCCTCAAAACAGGCTTTCCTACAGGATACTAGAATGATTTCCAACAGGATGTACAAATTTATAATAATTCATCGAATGACCAAGAAAATCAAATCCAAATGGATGGGAAAATTTTTGGTATTAACTAGTATGTTTTAGGTCCCCATTCCAAGTGGAATCACTCAAAAAGACCTCTGTTAACCCATGCAAAAAAAAAAAAAAAAAAACATTACTAGTCGAAAATCTAGAAATTCGAGAACTAGTGAGCTAGTAAATCTAAAAAAATGCCTAACCAAATAAAGTGTAAATGAAATGGGGTAATTTTTGTTATGAACTAGAATTTCTTTTTGATCTAATTCAAGTGGAATCAATTCTATTGAAGCTTGTTAGCATGCTAAAAAAAATGGCAGAAATTTACTGTTCTTTGCCAAAAAGGAGGTCCAACAATCTAGATTTGGGAATAAGAAGACTAATCCAAGCAGCTCAATGATTTCTATGAACTTCCAAAGCTTTTCCAAGGATGAAATAATTCTTATGATCCTAAAAAAGAACTTATATCAACCATTTAACTCAATCCTACAACAAGAAATTATTAATCGTAACTACAGAAATAGAAAGACATAAAAACTAGAGATGCATGTGAATAAGCAATGAAAAGAAGGAAAGAAAATGATACAAAAGGGCTCTGAGGCTCCTGGGATGGCCAAGCCAAAGGAAAATCAGAGACCTATGGAGGAGAACAAGATTTGGAAGCTGAACATGACACCAATCTCCATTATTTTCATCAATGGAATTACATCCTTGCAAGAAAATACAATGGAGCTGCAAAAATACAAGATCTCTACATCATAACCCTAATGAAAATCTATCCCCTAGAGGAGAATTCGACTTGGTACTTATAAAAAATGATTAGGAATCATTCCACATGAATGGAGGAAGCTTTCCCCACCAAAATACCTTGATTAGTGGATCTAGTCCCCAATACTAGGAATTTGCACTAAATGGTAGGGAACACATTCCTAGATTTTCTCAATCATTCCCTAGAGGAAAATTCAACTTGGTACTAATAAAAAATGATTAATAATCATTCCCCATGGATGGAGGAAGCTTTCCCCACCGAAATTCACTGATTAGTGGATCTCCTCCCTTGATTGGTGGATTTGCTACCTTGATTAGTGGAACACATTCCTAGATTTTCTCAATCATTGGAGTTCCACAATTTGTGCCATAATTCCATAATATCTTGTTGACTTATTATTTATTATTGATCCTCCAGTAGTAGGGAACAAGTCCCTAAATTAACTCCTCCTCCAACTCTTCATAATCTTCCTAATATTCTCATAATATTCCACAAAAAATAAATAATATTAGGCACAAATGTTCAGTTATTCATCAACCTTCCTAATGAATATATTAAAGTTAAAAATAAATTATCTAATGCAAAAAGAGAGGTTGATTTTGTTGAAGGATGGTCATAGGCCTTAATTAATGTTTTAAATTAGAGGAATGGGCCTTAATTTATGTCTAATTTAGAGGCCCATCACCGTGTTGGAGAGCTGCGCGATTGGAATATGGTGCAGAGTGAGGACGTGTCACTGAGTCTGTGACAACACGGAGGGAGCTACGCTACCTAGGGAGAAATCCCGCCGATTAGTTGGAAAGTGATCGTTAAAGTCACTGTTCATGAAAAGACAACAGAAGTGATGCCAAATGGAGTGGGCGACCAGCATTTAAGACAAAATTTATGGCTTAGATCCTTGAAAATATGCCGCAAATCTAGAATTAATGAACCGATTTTGGGGGGAATGGTCGGATTTGAATTCAAAATTCCCTACGAATTACAAGTGGTTGTCCAACGAAAAAAACTTGGCATTTTGAGAATTGAGTTGTTGTGCTCTCAGGTGCACATGAATTGTGAATTCTTTCAAGATCTAGTAGCGACTCCAGTGTTTGAACAATTGTCAAAGGAGACACAAGCACTAGTGAATAGCATCATGTCGACACGCATAGGAGCTATGGACACCGAAGGAGTGGCCACTGAGGAGAATGTGCAAGAGATTGATATGGGGGCTGAAGTGGCTACCCCGGAAGTAACCGAAGTATTGGTGGAGGTCCCTAAATCCCCGAGAACACCAAGACCGAAGCCAAACCAAACCAAGGAGACAGTGAAAGACAAGAAGGGAAAGCAACCTTCCATACCAGTGCACACATCGCTAACACAAAACCCACCAAAGCCCATTGCATAGGAGAAATGCAAGGCTATAAACCTAAAAGCAGAGGAGGGGGATATCGAAGACATCCCCATGGATGATGAGGATGTGAGAGTGGAAATAGAGGAGGTTGAAGCCCAGGGTGCAAACCCTATTACAGGGTTGTCAGAGTATGTCCCTCTGCGCAAGCCTAAGTCCAAGGTCCCAAAGGACATTGATGAAAGTAAGACTCCCCTGTAAACCCCTCTACTACCGGATGAAATCGATTTTGACGGCTGGCTTTTGGCACGGGTGCCCATATTGAAGCTCGAAGACTGGGACTTGGTGGACTACAAGAAGTTCCCACACCTGGTGACCAAACATCTGATGTGCCGTATCGTAGACACAAATACGGGGATGAATGCACTGGAGCCACAGAAGTGGCTGAGAGGAGTAGAGAAGGCAAGATTACTCAACATGCTCTGGGTGTCGCACTATAACTGCACCCACGTTATGATTTTAGTCATCAAGCAACTGTTGTGCTTGGTGCATGATGGGTGTCTTTGGCTGGAAGAGTTGATACCCATCACTGATATGTTGATTCACCACATAACGTGCCTGCCGTATATAGGTGAAAATCTAGTTAAGATCTTTGGTGGCAAGGGTGGCGAGCTGGCGCTCATAGAATAAATGAAAGAAAAGTTCAAGTTGATGAAGAAGTCACACGGTTACACCATCTCCGGCATCTGTGACCCCACTGTGAAGGTGGAAAAATAGATCCTTGCAGGGAAGGTGATGCGGAAGTGCCATGCTGATGAGGTACCGGCACCTGTCGTCGCACTCGCATAGCAATGCACGGAAGGAGTCTAGTTTAACTGGTTAGACTACCTTCATGGAGAGTTCCTAGCAAACTTCTATGAAGCGCAAGAGCAAAGAAAGATGTTCCACTACGCATGGCACTTGCTGCCGATTGTGCTCATAGTGTGAGAGCTACCAGAGGAGAGAACATTCCCCTTAGTCATGCCAGACCTTCCTGAAGTAGTGAAGTACACTTAGCTGTGGGTCACCAAGGACACGGAGCGCGTTTGAGACAACAAGATCTTCTGGATCTTGATGGAAATGAATATCAGGATGGCTATCAATCGTAAGCCTCGATTGCTGCCCATGGTATATGCTAACTTGTAGAGCTATGCCGAGTTTAAGGCTGATTTCCATCGGATTCCAATCAGGGCTCGGAGGGACCCTATGCAAAAGTGGTATGATTTGTCGTACCTAGCCATAGATGATGACGTTGATGCAGTGTTGGATAAATGGCCGGTGGAGTGGTGCACATCGACGGACTTAGTGGTGGGTGGAAGAAAGTATGTCGCAAAAAAGAAGAAGGAAGAGGTCAAGTTGAAGATGGCGCAGCTCATCGAAAAGAGGAAAAAGGAGGCCGCTGAGAAGGCTTAGGCAGAAAAGGAAGGAAAGGAGGCAAGAAAATAGACAGGTGGCGTAGAGCGGGGCTCTGAAAAAGGCACGTGGTCACCTTCACCTGAAACTGAAGAGGAGGACATAGAGCAGCAAGGCGTGGACCCTCAAGACATGTTCGACCACATTAAGCACCCAAGAGAGCTGGAGAAAGGAGGGTCCAGAAAGAAATCCAAGGAAACCAAGACCTTGTTGGACCCTATCACACTAACGAAGGGTGACTTATATGAAATTGGTGACATAATCTGAGATGTCACCACGGAGGCCCTGCAACAATTCGTAAAGCAGCATCAGATCATCCTAGGGGCCATCCAGATTGGGCTCTAGGATTTGTAGACCCACGCGACGCAAGTTGCTCCGTTGTCCACCATCTTGGCTATCGTCAGGTAAGAGGCTGCCGATATGCTGCGCACGAAGGTTTCTAGTGTGATAGTGCTGCTAGATGGAGCATTGAAAATGGAAAATGAGGTTGACAGGCCCACTGTCAGCGCTTTGAAGGGAGTGGGACTAAACCTGGCAGCGCTTCCACGTGAAGCACTGCACCTCTTGCAGGATGGAGTAATTGCAGAGTTGACGACTCGTGAGCATCGCATCCTCCAGGTGATCAGTGAATAGAAGATAAACAAAGAGTAGATGGCCTTGCAGAGGAATGCTGCCATCACCACTGAGGCCGAGGCAACTATCCAGAGCAAGAGGATCATACAGGTCATCAAGGAGGCATGCAAAATGGTCCCAGAGTTGGCCATTCCGAAGGAGGAGCCAGTTGAGGTCTACATCCGCAAATTGGCCACAGGGGTGCGCGACACCCGTATAGAGATGGCACGGGTTTAGTTGGAGTTGAACCTGCAGACAGAGCTCTAGTTGAGGGCCCAACCTTCAACGCTGCCAAAGGTAAAGGAACAATTGGCGGCCACTCTCACTGAAGCAGTTGCAGCGGTGGAGAGTGCAGTAGCGGAATGCACATAGTTGTTCAAAAAATCATTTGAGGTCCTGACCAGCTTGGAAGAGGAACCAAACATCCAGAGGCTAGAAACGGAAGCATGTGAACTCCAAAAATGCTATGTTGAAATTAAGGGCACAACACGAATAGTCGCGCTAACACAGAGGTTAGCCAAGCTGCAAGAAGCCAAGCAACTAAAGGAACAGGTGGACGCAACACTGCATAAGGAAGCAATGCTAAAGGTGCGACTAAAGCCCTGGATGGAGGAAGATTACGCAGTCACAAGAAGCATTGAAGGCAAGCTTATGACTCTGTAAGCAACACAACAAGAGGTTTAGGCTGACAAAGCAAGGGCAGTAACCGAGAAGACAGTTGAAGATATGAAGCAGGTAGCATCTCAGTGCATAGACAAAGTTGCAGTCATCAAGGTCAAGTTGGATTGGCTTCGCGCAAAGATCTTCATGCCTACTGAGTGACTCGAGGGCGAGTCACGATGTTTGTGTTGGGGGTCTGTTGGGAGCAGGATCCCCCAAGGGTAGTTTTGGGGCTAAAAGCCATGTTTAATTCAATTTTTTTAATATTATTGTAAAGACTTCACATTTTATGGTCGCGAAGCGCGAAGGTGTTATGTGTCATAAAGGGTAGTCCGCCCTTAGTTTTGTAAAAGTAAAGTCGGCTGCAAGAGAACTACCCATGGTCCGCTGACCATGGGATTGTATAGAAAGAGCTAAGCTCTAAGTAGTTAAAAAGAAGAAATACAATGATGGATGATGTAATAGAATCATAGCTTTAGAGCAATAAGTCTAAGTCTTGGGTTGTAGCGTAGGTAAAGGCTCTACAGCTGAGTGCACGGACCCTTGCAGTTGTGTGTGCAGGGCGGACAGAGTTTGTAACTTCTTGGGAGATATTAATAAAGAGATATATTCTACAATTTCTATGTCTTTTTTCTGTTGATGCATCTTGATATGTTATGTATGAATTTTCTTTATTATGCTTATATGGTGCGTGAATGAATGCAATTACATTGAATAAGTGAATGCATACATGACTATTTGTTTACACGGGGATAACTATAATCGTTTGATAATATAAGAAAGGCACTTAGATTAATTGGGGAATTTGTATGGCATGCTACCATAGCAGCACAAAAGTACCGGAGCAACAGGCTCATGCTACACGAAGGACAATCCTATCCTTTCACGAAGGTATTGAAGAACGAAACGCAGGGTTTGTCTTGCAAGCCCTAGAGAAAAGCAACTGTGTGAAGGAAAGGAGGGAATTAAACGACATCACGACCATCTCAGGGTGCAGAAACTTGGTTCCAACATCCCCCCATACTACTTTGGGTGAGACTTCAGTCCGCGTTCAGCAGGTTGATGCCGAAAGGGCCAGTAGTGTAGGGATTTATTTGCCTAATTTACGTTGAACCTGGGTCAGGCCCCAACAAGACAACACATGCTATTCCCTTCAATCTTGCGATAAAAAATAATTGGGGTACCTGCCAGAAATGGTGGGGGAAAATCGGAAATTCTATCAGTTGTGTCGGCAACTCACTCTTGAGCATGACACTTTCTGCTTCATGTCGGGTTGGGATATCCAAACTTCATCATTGACTTTCCTCGATTGGGCCATTCATTTTTACCTTTCCATTTGATCTCTACCACATCATCATGACCTCCGATCCTATGGATTGAAAAGCTACCAAACTTCAGAGTCGTGTCGCTGATATGTTTAAGAGTTATCCTTATGCAGTTACACTCATTTCTGATTCTCTGTATCATCCATAATCATTACATCCCTTTATCTCACGTTGATGATGTGGGATACATCATGGCCCTCCTTCAACAAGATCACTTCCTGTTGACTTCAGCTCATTATCTGGGAAGTTTTCCGAGAGACTCCCTTCCAGTACCTTAGAGCTTGCATGCATTAATCGCAAATTCTTTGCGCTCGATGACAAGTTCACATCATTGGATTTCGATCGGGTGAATTCATGGGTGTTCAAATTTAGTTCCTTATTCACATTCTGTGGATTGTGCTGCTAGTACCTTGAGATCCATCGTCATTATTGGTGGTTTCTCTCACGCTTGTTAACGGTTCACATCATTGACCAGTAATCAAGCGATTTTCTAGCATGTTCGACTTCGACACATCTATTCACATGTTAGAATTTGTACTTTGATCGAGTCGTGTTGGAGTGCAAGACCCTAGGCTTAGATTACTAAAGTCCAGGTTGCAAGGTGATATGGCATGATCATGCTTATATACGTGTCTCTTTCGGATGGATGGCTGCAACCATTCCATGATTTTTTATATGTGATCCTCCTCATTACTAGATGGCTGCGACCATACCTTGGATTCAATATGATCCTCCTTATTGGATGGCTACGCCCATGCCTTGGATCCATTTACATGATCTTTCTCTTGATGGTTATGTCCATACCATGATTCATGTATCACTTATCATAGTTTTCAGTGATGTATATGCATCTATGCTTGCTTGTAGGTTTTCTGACGATTGTCACTGGTTCCACGCATCTACTTGTAAATCATTTCACCCCTCACTCTAGTTCAGCGTTCACGCTTTAGGGGGAATCTGTTACGCAACATTTTGTCACTGTCCCTGTACTCCTCATTCCCCGATCCTGGAGGACCTCTATAGTGAACCCCACATGCTTTACCATCATGAAGAGCATGCATTTACATCCCTCTTCATGAGAAGGCCATTTCCATTTTGCATCATTTCCCAAGAATCTTCCTTCAATCCCAGTTTTCAAGACCGACACTAGTGCTCAATTCCTTCCTCACGTCGATTTGTAGAGTTTGAAACTAGGCCTAGTGCCGAACGGTGCAAGTGAGCCTTTCAACACTCGCGCTGATCTTCTTTTGGCAAGTTTTTAAAAATGGAGTCGAAGCTTCCAGGTCTAGAAGCTTCGTGAATTGAAGTCGGGTAAATGGTTGGACTCGATAGAGCCAAGAAAGTCAATTTGGGCTCCTTTCCCCTATTAAGATGGAACAGACCAAAGAGATAAGCCCTCTCCCATCATAAGAGGAACCATCTCCCCTCCATCAAAGCTATATAAACTCCTCCTTTTCCAAGCTGAGCTGGTCTTTTTGGAGCTTGAATAACCAACAAGATATCTATAGCTTTAGCCTTCTAGTTTATGTTTGTGAAGGGAGAATAGTGTGTTTGGTTTGGTTTGGAACTAAAGGGAAGAAGCCTTAAACTTCCATTGTTGAGGCTAACCATGAGATGCTAGCAGTGGTGTTGGAACCCAGATATGTCGGAGGAGACCTACAACATCAAGGCTTTGGTTGTATCTCTTTCTGAGTTTTATATGAATACAACTAATGGTTTATTTCCTACATTGAGTGTCATATTACATTTGATGGCTTAAGATTCCTTGAATTTTTAAGTAGATTGAATGCGATTGTATGCTATTACGTTTGTTGTTGTCTCTTGTGTATTTGTTTCAGGTATTTGAAGGAGAAGAATGAAAGGAAGCTAGAGCAAAGGAGCGAGGTCACCATCAAGTGGATTAGCATTCTAAGAGGTAGGCCCTCTTATTCGATTCTAGTCTAAGGAAGTTTTCATTAGGTTTTTTTGTTTGCGGCTAGATCCACTCTTGGGATAGAGGGATCGCCTCTTTCCACAAAGGAGATTTACCTACACCACACTTTCTCTGCATGGTCCCAGAAATTTCACAGGCCTGTCTAGGAGGCACTCCTGCTGGCTTGCTCAGCTCTTCTTTTGAAAATTGTGCAATCTTGACTGGTACACCTTAGGCTGCCCCACTCTGCACTATTTCCAGAAACTACACAGTCATGATGGGAAGGTCCCTACTGCATGTCCTGTACTATCCCTCAAAACTGCACAGTTGTGACCAGCAGTTACTCGAAGCCCGATCATGTCTTGCTATGGAAAAATGCACATAATTTCCTACCAGTGCCCTCTGCTGCCCCGATCTGTCTCCCTCTGAGAAACTACGTAGATTCCCAACTGCACCATGAGTTACCCACTCAGTCGTCATCCTGAAAAATGCGCAAAACTTTCTTGTATTCCCCCCCAACACCTTTCCTTATCTTCCTCCTATGAACTGCATAGTTCTTCCCAACTGGGTTCCACCTTGCAGCTATCACTACTGTCCCTGATTGCATAATTTTACCTCTGAGTGACCTCTGCATAGTTTTTCCTGATACTACTCTAGAGCCCCTCATCCCAACTTGAGTTGTTCTCTGCATAGTTTCTGTGTCTAGTCCTTCCTCCCGGTCACCTAGATCCAAAACCAAAAACAATGCATCATGCTAGACTAAGAGATTTTTGGATTTGATGTCATCTCATCATGAGTGAATTGCAGGAACATGTACATTGATGTAACATGGCACAATGACGAATGAGATGAAGAAGGAGTGCATGCTAGGAGACTTTCTCGTAGTTGAATTAACATGCAAAGAACAATGAGAAGCAAGTGAAAGGGATACATACATTGAACCATCAAGCATAGACCAATACCATCGAAGACCCCACAACACTTAGCCATGTGGAGGTGAAGGCACAACACACCAAGAGAAAACCCATCACTCAGCAGCATAACATCTTTCCATGGACACCATAGTCAGCCAATACATGTCATCAGTGTCATGTTGAGTTGTTTCATGAGTTGTCTTGGCCACATCACTACTATGGGCCATACTTGTTGTAATCAAATGTAATGTAAAGTGAAAGTCCAATGGACACACATATGAAGTTGAAGAGTCATGTCAGTTGAAAATTCATAGGAAGTTGAATGGTCATGAAGGAAGTCCAAGAGTCACAAGGGTCAAGCATCACCCTTGGATATATATACCCCCTCATTGTATGAGCAAAGGAATTTTCACCTTGGCTCCTCCCACATAGCCTTAAAATTCTATAGTCTGTTCTTTTAGGAGCAAGGAGTGGCTCCAGTGTCCTACTACTGGGACTAGTGATGTATGGTGTATAGATGTGTCTTCAGACTTTTTCTTTATTCAAAAGCATGTTTTAGGCCAACACGTTTTCGCACATGTTTTGTAGATGTGTGTAAGGCTACTCTTTAAACATTTGTAATGCATGTTTGTTTAACTTGTACTAAGATAGTTGAACTACTTTGGTTATTTTAGTACTTACATTATTGAAAATGTGTTGTATTGTTTATCACCATTGTCTCGTCCATGTGGACTACTCCGCAGGACATTAGACATACCATTATTGTTTTCTTGGTTATAATGACCGTCACCTTTGTGTGGACTACTCTGCTAGATGATGTACGCATTTTCTTGTCCACTTTGGTTTTAAAGACTGCCACATTCAATGTGACTAATTTTTTGGATGCTAGTTAGACCCTTTTTGTTTTGCATGTGTCTCTCCTTGGGTGGTACTACTACCTCTCATCTAGAGACTCACTTTTACCCTCTCCTTTACAGTAAGAGAACCCAAACACAAAGTTACAATACGCACTCGCTAGGCATACTCACCTCACTTTTTGAAGATACAAGTATAACACTTTCATGTGCTGAATAAAAAGAGCTAAGGAAAATCTCTAAGATAATGGAAACTGGGCCATCGTACTGGATGGGAATCCTACACCAAACAGTGTGAGGTCTAGTTGGGACTTCATAGAAGGGAGATTGCCTTTGTTGTCGGGTCCAACACAGTAAAAAAAATGATGCTAGAAGAAGGGCCAGACGATAGGTTGTGCCTGTAGATTTTGGTTGAATCTCTTATTTAAAATGGCTCTTCTTGAAATCATAATCTCGAGATTTTTTTTCAAATATCTTAATTGTACCATCCCTACATAAGTCATTCATGACTTTTTTGAACTTATGTTTGATGGTGAGGGTGAATCAATTTTTTGTGAACATCTCTTTCAAGTTATCCATCTCGTTTTGTGTAACAAAGTATATTATGAAGATGTCATGGCTAGATTACTCACCCTCACATTCAAAGGCCGTGTTAAGAAATGGTGTCATAGATTACTCGTTGCTTCTATTCATTCAATCGCTCATCTTGCCAATATGTTGTGTAAATATTTCGATAAGTACAACCACCAAGATGTCTGTAAAAGAATTCATCATTTAAGAATGAATCCTAATGAATCAATTAAGGACTTTGATGATCGGTTCCTTCATCTCTGTTACCCTGGAAAAAAAATGAACTTAGATTTATTGGAGCAATAGTTTAAACACTTGGTTCATGTTTCCTAATATGGTCAGCCTCTTGATTTCCCTTCCTCACCAACTCTTGCGAACCATGAGGCACATCATATCACAGAGGAAGAGCCCAACACCCTATTTTTTCCTTGTCCTCCTCCTTTTTTCGTCCCGATGTGTGTTACCCCTTGTGGTGATTGCAAAGCTGAGAAATCTGCGTAGCTTGTCCCCAACACATCTTCTCATCCATCACCCACTTCAATGGACGAAATTCCAGAATGGCTCAGGAAGCCTATAGCAAAGACTCATTCCTCCATTCCGCAAGAGGATGTCACCATTCACAACTCAAGTCTCAAATATGATCTGCTTCGTTGCCATCCTCCATCATCTATAAGCCATGACTCCTTATACCATGAATCGCTTGATCAATCTACTTCACCAGCTAGTTGTTCACATTCTCTTGATTCTCAAGCTGCTGGCTCAAATTGCAATAAGGTGCCAAGTGGTCACATTACACAGGAAGAGGAGTAAAAAGGTGAGGAAACTATCAATCTTCCTCTCTGTTTCAAAATTGTGTGCATCAAAACAATGAGTTTCCATTCTTGGGAGATTCTCAATTTGCCAATCTCAGCGTAACATCCTATACAATTAATTATTTCTATCAACCCCCTATCTTGGGCAGTCATCACTCCCATACTTCCATATGCTATGACGAATGCCCAAGCACATCATGTGATCTTTCATTTTTTTCATGAAGCCTCTAACTTAGATCTGGAATGTGCTTTGGTCAAAGAAGACATTCATATAAAAACTTCCTCTTCACATCACTTGTCGTGTGTCCTACCATTCACAACGCATCCACATGCATCTGAGATAGTCCATGTTCTCTTACTTCTTCATCTGATGAGTTATCTCCTTAATTGACACAAGGCAATGGGGTTTTCCATGATGAAGTTGAAAACAGTTTAATAATAGAGCGTACTTCCCATTCCCCATCATCTCTCCTCTTCCATGAAGACAACTCTTTAAGTAAGCCTGCTGAAGATGAAAAATCTAGTGCAACTTGTGACAGAGATGGATGCCATCTTGAGAGATTTTTTTAAATCAACAACAACAACTATCCTCAAGCCATGCATGATCTAGTTCAAGCTTCAAAATATGATCCTAAAATTTTGGAAAGTTTCAGGATGTGCTAGGGAGTGGAGGCACTTCAACATCCATTGATGGTTATGTCAGGACCTCACGACCCTGGTAAGCCCCTAGAACCCAATTAGATCTGGTTTCTCACACACAATTCATCTGTCTGCATGGTTGCATTCAATTTGAATTCATGTGTAAAACATTTTTGGTATTCCAGATGTGATTTCTCAAATTTTCGAACTTTCACTTATGACCAAATTCACAAATTTGTCACAATGCATTCATCTTCATGCACATATGTTACATCAAACTTGGGATGGGAGTGTCCAACCCTCATGAAGTCATGGAATTATGAAGTTGATAATCTCAAATACTATATTTTCCGCGATCATACTTATCGAATCTTCCCTTTCATGATCAACTCCTTGTTCTACTTACAATCCTTGTACTGCAAATTTTTCCACTCATCACACCAAAAATCTCTTTGGGTGATGGTGAACGCACAAGTTATCACATGAATCAAGTTCCTCTTCATTCGCTATGCCCCAACTGGTTTCACGCATTCACAATTCTAGCATCCCTTTTACATTTTTGTGATGACCATGGTACCTGCACAAATTTCCACTAGTTGTAGGAAGGTGGTCTGTCATGTCAATCTCACAAAAAAATTGGTTCCATTTTTGAAATTGTTCGTAAGATTGTTCAAATGAATTTGTCTTTGTTCATTTCAAACTAGGATTCTGATATTTCAACGAGCTCCTTTGATCATTCCCCTATCTTGGGTGTCTGTAATTCAGCTTATCATTTTCCCAACATCACATCCAATGACAATTGCTTTGTGCTCTCTGATCTTCACCATTTGACATCTCGCTCTTCATATTTTCGTCAAGCAGAGGAGGCACTTCAGCTTGCGATGATGGTTACGATAGGTCCTCACTATCTTGGCATGACTGCTGAGAATGATCAGACATATTTTTCCTTACAAGATTTCCATCCTGATCCCATCTATCAAACAAAAAATTCACCCTTTCATAGATCACGAAGTTGCCCAAACAACCATCATGAATTTTATGATCTAATTTCTAAATGGATGGAACAATCTTACTCAGCAAGCCATGTTGTAGGTAGCAAGCTTCAATCCTTCTTGACGCTTGCTAAGAAGCTCGGTGCGGAAAAAGACACACTCGCAAGAGGGTTTTGAGGTTTGTTGAATAATGGTATCCATCATAGAGTTAAGCACGTGTATTGGGTGGTTGTGACACATTTTTTTGCTCACAGGCAAGAAAAATGTAAGCACGTGTAACCCTGACCATTTAGTTTTTATAATAGGAGTAGGATTAGTTGCATCTAAGTTTTCCTTTCCTTGCACTTGTTTTGCACTCACAATATGTCATGGTTTTTGTATTCCAGTTTTACATCATGTTTGCCTTGACCACTTTGTTTTCGTGTATTTTAGTTTTATTTTCTTTTTGTGTATGCCTTTCCTCTCATCTTGTTTTTTCTTTCATGATGAGTTTTCCATTTGTTTTCACTGCACGAATAAGTGTTGTGCTTACACTTTGTTCTGGCTTACGAATGTGCATGTGGTTGAAGTTCAAAGAGTCTTGTGACACTGTAGCGCTTGGCCAAACCTGAGTTCACCTTCTTTGTGCTTGGTTGTAATTTTTGTCTGATGAAGTCTTGACAGAAAATATGATCTGTTTATGAGGAAATTTTTGGTCAAACCATGAACCCGTGTCTAGCCTGGGGAACCTCACTCCTATACTCAGTTTTCTTCTCTGTGTGTTCAAGATTATCCAACTAGTATAAACGAAGAAGGGGAAAATATAAACGAGCAAACCTAAATTAGAGGTATTACTTGCTTCCCTAAAGCAACAACCTACTCTTCTCTCAATAAGTTGGGATCCCTCTTCCGCCCAAAAATAAATAAGTTCCTATGCACAGTCCTCCTTCAAAAAATAACGAAGGAGAAAGAAGAGAAAGGCTTCCTGCATAGAGAGGTGAAGCAAGAAACTACAACGGGGTATTGTCCAGGCTCACTGATAGTGGAGAAATATTTGTGCTCCTATGTTACTTGACCGGGGTACTGTCCAGTCCTGCTGGCAATGGAGCAACACCAGAGATGAAAACTATACTCTGAAAATCTTAAGCTCGCGATCCAAACTACCCTTCCTGATTTTGAAACACTATGATATGTCGGAATATTTTTTTGTGTTTGATTGAGTTGGTACAAGGTGAATCATATCTATCCATGGGGTAAGTAGGGAAGTCGAAGTGATCTGGACAATGAATCAATACTTCCTGAAAGGCCAAGGCCATGCGCTGAAAATGAACCAAAACAGAGAAGCTGGTATTCAATGAGTGTGTCATCAAGTGTTGTAGCATCTAAAACACCCTCCAAAATTTTGGTTTGCATCCAAATTTTGGAGCCTTCCTTGGTTTTTCCTTTGATGGTTGCAAACACTCGAGCTCACCCCATGAAATCTTGTGAAGTCTTTCCACCTCTTTGCTTGTCCGACCAATAGTCATCTTTTGGCATGTTGATTGATTTTTCATTCTTGCAATCTTGTTCTGGCAATTTTGAAGGTTGGTCTTTATGTGCATGAGTTGTCTTCAATCTGTGAACATCATTCATAATCACACACAAAGTTGTAACCATTGTCACGCAAGTGTCATCATAGTCATTCGAAGGTCTATCTCAAGTGTCGCACTTGTTGCTTTTAACCTTAAGACAGTCTCACTAAGCACATGTTTGTCTTGTTGGTTTTTGGTATCCTCTCATTGATTCATGCTAAGTGTATGATCACAATGTCACATTTACACAAGTTCACTTGCACTCACACTTAGCCATTTTTCCTGAAAATATGTCGACCGAACAAACCCCTTCAACCAAACCCTGACTAAGCTGCATTACGCAGTCTCAACTCTTAGTGACCCTACTCTATTGCCCAAAGCTACGGAGTGCTTGAGGATGTCCTCTGGGTTAGCTACACTACGCAGTCTCAGCTCTCGGTGACCCTACTTTACTACCCAGAACTACGCAGTTCTTAAGGATTTCCTCTGGGGCAGCTGCAGTACATAGTATCAGCTCTTAGTGACCCTACTCTACTGCCTAGAAGTACTTGGTGCTTGAGAATGTCCTCTAGGGTAGCTGTATTGTGCAATCTTGAAAGGGAGTAGGTTGTATGTCTTCTAGGACTGCACAAAAGTAGTCTCCAAGCTTGATCCAATTTGTGCTTCCCACAAGATCAATTATCAAGCCTCCCTTTGGTCTATTGGAAATCTGCACTACACTGTGACCTGGGGTTGTACTGCTCTCCAAAACTACACAAACATGGCTAGTTAGTTGCCCTGCACTGCTTGTAGAAATTGCATAGTCATGTTGATTCAGGCCTCCGTTGCCTTGCTCTGCATTGTTCCCAGAAATTGCAGAGGCCTATCTGGTAGGCCCTCCTACTGGCTTGCTTTTCTCTAATCCTAAAAATTACATAGTCCTAAATAGTACACCTTCTCCTACCCCGATCTGCACTATTTTTTGAAACTGCATAGTCATGATGGGAAGGCCCCTACTACTTATCCCACACTGTCCCTCAAAATTGCACAATTGTGACCAATAGCTCCCCGTAGCCTGATCATGCCTTACTCTGGAAATCTACGTAGAATTTCCTACCAATGCCCTCTACTGCCCCACGCTGTCTCCCTCTGAGAAACTGTGTAGATTCCTAGCTGGACCCCATGTGGCCCGCTTAGTCCTCATCCTGAAAATTGTGCAAAACTATCTAGTAGTTCCCCCTGACACCCTGCCTTACCCTCCTCCCAATAACTGTGCAGTTCTTCCCTTCTGGGTTCCACCTTGCAGCTGTCACTGTTGTCCCTGATTGCACAAATTTTCCTCCAAGTGACCTCTGCATAGTTTTTCCTAACAATACTCTGGAGCACCGCATCATGGTCTGAGTTGTGCTCTGCGCACTTTTAGTGTCTTTTCCTCCCTCCTGATCACCTAGACCTGACACTAAAAATAATGCATCAGGCTAGACTAGGAGATTTTTGGATTTGATGTCATCTCATCATGAGGGAATTGAAAGAAAAGTTACATTGATGCAACATGGCATTAAGACGAATGAGATGAAGAAGGACTGCATGCTAGGAGACTTGCTCGCAGTAGAATGGACATATAAAGCACATCGAGCATCAAGCGAAATGGGTACATGAATTTAACCATCAAGCAAATACCAATACCATCGAAGACCCCACAACACTTTTCCATGAGAAGGTGAAGACACAACACACCAAGAGCACATCCATCATCGAACAGCATAGCAACTTGACATGGACACCACAGTCAGCTAATACATGTTAGCAGTGTCATGGGTTGTCTCGACCACGTCACTACTATGGCCTATACTTGTTGTAATCAAATGTAATGTAAAGTGAAAGTCCAACATACGCACAAATTAAGCTGAAGAGTCACGTCAGTTGAAAATTAATAGGAAGTTGAATGGTCATGAGGGAAGTCCAAGAGTCACAAGGGTCAAGCAGTGCCCTTGGCTATATATATCCTGTCTTATTGAGCAAAGGACTTTTCACCTTGGCTCCTCGCACATAACCATGACAGTTTGTAGTCTATTCTTTGAGGAGAAAGGGGTGGCTCCAATGTCCCACTACTGGGACTAGTGATGTATGGTGTACAAATGTGTCTTGGGAATTTTGCTTAATTCAGAAGCCCATTTCAGGCCAACACATTTTCACAAATGTTTTGTAGATGTTTGTAAGACTACTCTTTAAACATTTGTAATGCATATTTTCTTAACCTTTACTAAGATAGTTGAACTACTTTGGTTATTTTAGTATACATTGTTGAAGATGTGTTGTATTTTTTATCATCATTGTCTCGTTCATGTGGACTAATCCATAGGAAATTAGACAAACCATTATTGTTTTCTTGGTTATAACGACAGTCACCTTCATGTGGACTACTCAGCTAGATGATGTATGCATTTTCCCTTACACTTTGGTTTTAACGACTACCACATCCGGAGTGGACTACTCTGTTGGATGCTGGTCAGACCCTTGTTGTTTTGCATGTGTCTCTCCCTGGGTGGTACTATTACCTCTCATCTAGAGGCTCACTTTTACCCTCTCCTTTATAGTAAGAGAACCCAGACACAAAGTTACATTACACACTCACGAGGCATACTCACTTCACTTTTTGAAGATACAAGCAAAACACTCTCATGTGCTGAACATCAAGAGTTAATGCAAATATCTAACATAATGGAAATTGGGCCATCATATTGGATGGGAATCCTACAACAAATGGTGTGAGGTCTAGTTGGGACTTCATACTGGGGATATCCCCTTTTTTTGCGGGTCCAGCACCATCAACATCGCACTAGAAGGAGGTCCATCAAACTGTGAATGGAAAAAGGTTCACATATTAAATCAAGTAGCCATTCCAAGAGTCAATCTCCACGCCAACCCTCACCTTCAACTTCTAGATCTCCTTCTTATTATCCACCTCTTGGATAGGAAGTTGAACAACCTTCTCATAAATCTCCTAGCCCTATAAGAATATATCCCAGTGAGCCTTTGGTAAATACTCCTCTTCCTACTTAACCAGTTGAGCCTACTGAGATTCAAACCATTATTCATAAACTTGAAGAGTTTTCAATTTCTGAAGAGTAGGCTAATATACCCAAACCTTCTAAATTTAGTATCACATAATCCTTAAAATATTCTAGATTTCTGACTAGAGATCAGAGCAAGAAATTAGGAATAGGCCCTTTGAGTTTTTTAGGTCCCTATACTACTAGTGTAACCCCTTATTGTTATTAATACAACCCCCTTATTATATTTTTGTGCCCATGTAGTTCCCATATTGTTATTATTGTGCCCCATAGAAGCCCACTATTATTATTATTGTGCCCTTACATTATTATTGTTATGTCAACTCTGATTATATTATGACCCCTTAGACTCCTATATATAGAAAGGAGCTCTTGTCATTTGTATCATCCAAGAATTGTTCATTTATGTAATGTAAAGGAGGTTTCCCCTCGAAGAGGCTGAATTCTAAGGCGTTGATCTATCTTTTCTATCTTTTTGTGAGCTAGTTTCATAACATTTGGTATCAGAGCTTTGACTTCTAGGGTTTCACTGCTCCAAATAGGTCATCATGGAATTTTCGCTATAACATTTTTCTGCGACATTTCAGAAGCGAAAAAAAACCCATTTGAGATGAAATCGTGCTGCACCTCGGGTATGAATTTCAGAGCTTGTCTCACTATATTTTCAGAGATATGATATGAGGAAATTAGGGTTTTTTCAAGCTCCAGAATTTAAGCTAAAACAGGTCATCGCAGGATTTTCACTATAACTCTTTCACTATGAAATTTCAAAATCTAAAACAAAAACCCATTTGAGAAGATATCGGTTTGAACCTCGGCTCCAAATTTCAGATCCTGTCTCACTATATTTTCAGAGATATAGTCTGAGGAATTTAGGGTTTTTGTAGACCCCCGAATTACATTCTAAACAGGTCACCATGGGAAAATCGTCATAAATTTCTCTTTGAGCAACAAGTTGAAATTTTGTAAGAAGTTACAGAAAGAGGACGAACTGTAGTTTGTTGTGCATAGTTTTCAGATTTGAAGGTCTAAACAGTGACACGTGGCATGTTGTACAAGTTTTCTCTACTGAAACATTATATAATCAGGTCACCTTAGGAGATTGGGCATAACTCTTTCTTGGAGAATCAAATTCTGATCAGACTTGGGGGGTTAGGAAGAGGACTCACAAGGATACTACAAGAGACAATTTTAGAACTTTGAGATTTGAAAGTACAAAGTTACAGTCATTTCAAGATCGAGCTGCTGAAGTCAAGAAAAGGCGACATGAGGATGTTTGATGGAAAGGATCTAGTAAATTGGATACTACAGAAGGAGCAATATTTTGATCTACATGGTGTACCCCTGTTACAAAAGTTATGTATTGCATCTTCATATTTAGAATTGGATCAATTTTTATGGTATAAAGGGTTTTGTTCTCATAAACAACTTGTTACGTGGTCAATTTTCACAGAGGAAATGATAGCACATTATGAGGATACAAAGAGCAACACCTTCTTTAGAGCAACACCACAACAATTGGAAGAAAAAAGAGAAAAAGGGCTTTGTTACAAAGTGGAAAGAAAAATTATGGCAACAAGGAAGTCTACCCCTCACAACTATAAATATGGAAGTGTTGTTTCTCCTAGCCTTCCACAACCTATAAGGGTTACACCACAACAATTGGAAGAAAAAGGAGAAAAAGGGCTTTGTTACAATTGTGATAAAAAAATACATTAAAGGTCATAAGTGTGCTGAGAATAAATTATTTTACATTGATTGTGGAGAGGAGGAAGAAAAGGATTGAGAAACGTCAAAAGAAGAGTATATACACTAGGAACCAACCCCGGAGAAAGAAGAAATCAACCCGACCACATCTTGTAAAGCATTGGAACTAATTACTACTCCTCAAACTCTTAAGATAGAAGGACATATCAAGAAGAAAAAGGTTCAAGTGAAAGACCACATCAAGAAAGAAGAAATGAATCTAACCATATCTTGTAATGCAATGGCTAGAATTACCACTCCTCAAACTATCAAGATAAAAGGACATATCAAGAAGAAAAATGTTCAAGAAGTGAAAGATTGCATAGAGCATGAAGAAATGAATTTTACAATATCTTGTAATGCACCAGAATAAATTACCACTCCTCAAACTGTAAATATAGAAGGACATATCAAGAAGAAAAAGATTCAAGCAGCAAAAGATCACATCGAGCATCAACAACAAGTTCTCCAACTTTTAAAGGATAATGCCACTTTGGTGCAGAATCTAATGCAACAACAGGTAGATCAACATATCAATGAAAGAAGTTTTTATGTAGGTGATTGGGTATTTTTATGGTTACATACATGCAAACAAATGTCCCTCAAGAAAGCTATTTATGAGAAGGAAATTTTGGCAATAATATACACACCTAAGAAATGGCGAACTTACCTAATGGGAAGACACTTCAAGGTAAAAATGGATCATGGTAGTCTTAAATACTTTTTAGAACAAAGGTTATCTTTAGAAGAACAGAAAAAATGGGTCACAAATATGTTGGGTTATGACATTGAAATCATCTACAAAAAAGGGAATATAAATGTTGTTGCATATGCACTCCCAAGAAAGGATGAGGATGTGGAAGCATTGTTTTGTGTTATTTCTATTATCCAACCAGATTGGATAAACGAAGCAAGGGATGAATGGAAGAAGGATGAAGAAGTGTGGCTACTCATTCAAAATTTGCAGAAGATCCTAGTTCCAATAATATTTCCAGAACTTAACGAGGAAGGAAATATCATATTGGAACCTGGAGCAGTCACAGAAACAAGAACCCGACAACTATGAAATCAATCAATTTCAGAGTATCTCATCAAGTGGAAGAACTTACCCACTGAAGATTCCACATGGGAGGACAATAAAATTATACAAAAGCATCAAGAACTACTCAAGCATTGAGGACAACACTTTTTGAAGGAGAGGGGCATGTTAGGTCCCTATACTACTAGTGTAACCCCTTATTGTTATTAGTACAACTCACTTATTATATCGTTGTGTCCATGTAGTCCCCATATTATTATTATTATTAATGTGCCCCATAGAAGCCCACTATTGTTATTATTGTGCCCTTACATTATTACTGTTATGTCGGCTCTGATTATAATATGACCCCTTAGACTCCTATATATAGAAAGGAGGTCTTGTCATTTGTATCATCCAAGAATTTTTCATTTATGTAATGTAAAGGAGGTTTCCCCCTCGAAGAGGCTGAATTCTAAGGCGTTGATCTATCTTTTCTATCTTTTTGTGAGCCGGTTTCATAACAGAGTTCCCTTTACAAGCTCATTGCAAGAAAATACCTATTGCTAGATCTAATTCATCTGCTAGTGAGAATATCACAGAGTCTTTGCCTCCTCTTACTCCTACTATCCCATTAATTTCATCACAACCTTTACCATTTTCTTCTTTACCACTCTCTTACCATGGTTTTCTTCTTTCATTCACACATCTACAACCTCACAAGTTTCATCTACCCTATTTGTTTCCATCCAACCAATAGGCACTACTACTATTAGTAGTTATATAGGGCCATCATCATCTATTGTTGTTTTAATCACCCCTTCATCAAGTGCATCTCCTTCTGGGTCTAGTTCCTCTACAAAAATGACAGATCAACCATGGAATAACGCAGGAGTTGTAAATATTTCTCCTCATTTGCATCCTCTCCCCAAACATCTAGAGAGATGGTTTCCTAAGTATAATCCAAATGATGGTCTCCCAACCAAAGAACATATGCATAATTTCATGTTGGCCCGAGTCACCTTCACAACATGACACATCCACTCAACATGGTACGGGGCGAGGAGGATGCCATCTGTAGGCTTTTCCCTAAGGATCAACTAGGTCATGGTATTTTTCCTTGCCCTGAGGTTCAATTACAAACTAGGATACATTTTAAGAACATATACTTAAAAAAATTGGATAAGATTAAACTCTAGCCACTTTAATTAATGATTTATCTAACCTTAAAGTCATATCTATTAAAAGTATTAAAGAATTTAACTTTGGACTTAATAAACTTTTAAACAAGATCCCAGGTATAGCTAGGCCAGGTGAAGAAGTACACATTTATTGGTATATTAGTGCTCTTCCTTCCTCTACAGCCATGTTTGTTGATAGAATCTCTAGTCATGGAAGAGAGAATGTTGGTATTATAAAAGAAAGTTGATGCTAAAGAAAAATAATCCTACAAAGAAAGTGACTTTTAAAGATAAACTAAAGAAGAAAAGCACTAAAGATCCATATGACATGGAAGGATTATAAAAGTTTCTTAAGACAATGTCGGATGAAATGGTTGAATTAAAGAAACAAGTAGCTAAGGGTTCTTCTTAAAAAATACCCTTCAGGCCTTTCATAAGTAATCACCAACCTACAACCCTTGCTCAGTCACCTGCACAAATATCCACTGCTGATAAAGATGATGAAGAGGAATAAGCACAATATTCTTAAGAAGAAGAAGAAATAGTTGAGGCACATGGACTTTTGGATTTCATTCTTCCTACCTCTGATGAAGAAGAGGAAGAAGATTTTCTTGTTGCAACTAGAAGTAAAGGACATGCATATTCACCTTTAAGAAATCAAAAGAATGGAAATGATTCTTCAGTTGAAAAAGGTACACCTAAGAAAAAATCTGGTCAAATTGTTGTTTCTTCATCTAGTACTCCTAAATATTCTCCTTCAACTTCACCATCATCCAAAACTTTTATTGTATATGATAAGATTGAATATAGCATTGTTGAAGATATGAAGAAAACTAAGGGAAATTTATCACTCTATGAAGTTGGTAAAGTAAACCAACAATATAAATTGTTGCAAAATGCTTTAAATGTTGTTCCAACATCTCCATTGCCATCAATTGTTCTTACAACTAAGGCTTCTAATAGTAAAACTAAGTCTAAGCCTCCTATTACATCCTCAGACAATATTAATTCATTAGATGCAATCCTCATTTGTGAACGGTCAAATTATCAATCACCTCCCTTTCTCTTAACTTTTGAAGTCTTTAACAAATTTTTTCATAATTGTCAAGTTGATTTAGGTGCTTCATCAAACATTATGGCCATTAAATTTGATTAAAGTTAAATGTGAAGCCACAAAAATATGCTACTAAAAAAAAAAAAATTGTCATTAGGGAGAAATGAATGAGGTATTGATTAGATTGTCATCAAATCCTAAGGTTTTCCAAATTATTGATATTTTGGTTGTTGATATTCCAGAGTTTTATGGTCTTATATTAAGTAGAGACTGGTTTAAAAAACTTAATGGTTAATTTTCTACTGACTAGTCCCAGCTTTGGTTACCCTATAATGGAAAACCGAATCAGATTAGGATTGACAAAGAAAAACACATGAAGTATACAGTGACTGATCTTGATGAAGAAAATGAATCTGTTTCCTTCATGAATAATATCCTTGGTAATTAATATTTTGAGTCATTCTTTAGTAATTTACCTGCATATATCTCTCCTCATTATTCTGAATATGTTTCATCTCAAATAAAAAAAAAATAAAAAATCTAGAACATATTCATCTCGATGTGTAAATATTGTATATTCTTTTGTAAATAATTTTCTAGATAGCTTGTTTTGGACTCTTATTTCGATGTATCAAATTATTATGATGGTGCATGGTTGGTGATGATCCTTAGTATTGCAAAAAGAATGTTGCAACTCCCAAGGCTACCAACTTTAATTATCAACCCAAGGTTCGTACAAACTTAAGAGGTATCATAACTATATGTGCAACATACAATGTGTCCTTATTTTGTTGTCATGATGAAATGGAGTGAATGTAATGAAATCAAATCCTAAACAAATTTCATAAATGGAAATGTCATGTTGAAAACAAATTAATCGTAGGCAAGGACAACAATTTGTAATTGAAATCCTAAGAGCATGAATACGAATAAATAGGTCTAATCTACTTTTTAAAAATGCATGTCCTAATAGGTTTTCTATTCTTCCTCAATCATGGATTTATATCCTAGGGGTTATTATTCAACCCTAAGATACAAAAACCAAGCTTTTTGAGCAAATATTGTCAAGTTTAGACGTGTTAGAGGAGTGCTACATGAAGTTATAGTGTTTGCTACAGGAAGTTACAATTTTTCTACAGGAAGATATAATTCACCAAATTACCAAGTAAATCAAATCCAAATGGGACGAGACAATTTTTTTATTGAATAGGATTTTTTAGGACTCCATTTCAAGTGTAGTCACTCAAAAATACCCTTGTTAACACATGCTAAAAAATAGTAAAAATTACTAGTCTAAAATCTAGAAATTTGAGAACTAGTGAGATAGTTAACCTATCAAATGAATAACCTAATCAAGTGAAAATGAAATGGGGTAAATTTTTTTATTAACTTGAATTTTGTGATGATCTAATTAAAGTGGAATGAACTCAAATAAAGCTCATTAGTATGTTCTAAAAATAAACATAAAATTACTATTATTTGCTACAAGGGACTTCTAGAATATTTTAGATTTGTGAATAAGCAAACTAATCCAAGTAGCTCAATGATTACTATGAAATGTAAAAGATGTTACAAGGATGAAATAATGCTTGTGATCCTAAAAAATAACTCATTTCAACCATTTAACCCAATCCTGCAACAAGAAATCATCAATACTAAACGCAGAAATAGGAAAAATAAGAAAAAGAGATGCATGTGAATAAGAAGTGAAAAGAGATTTTGACTTATGGAAAAGATATTGAGGGAGCTTCGGAGTGGAAAAAGGACTGTGCCAAATATGAACCCTAACCCTATCCTCTCAGCCGCCGCTGTCTCGCCCTCCGCCGCCGTCGGGCCTCTGGTATGCCCTGTCGAGGCAGGTGTTGCGCGCTTCAATCCAGGATTACGGGATCACTTCCTTTCTCTTTTCTTTTCTGGTTCGCAGGTTTCCCTCTTTTGCTCTGCTCCCGGCACTGCGTCTCCCAGATCTTGGATCTCGGTTGCCGCATCTCATTCCAGCCGCCTCCATCAGAATACATACGCAGAGGACAAGGACGAGCACGCAGATTATTCTTTCATCTCTCCTCAGGCGGAGGCTCCTGGGAAGAAAGTCTTTACTCTGGAAGGCTGCTCATTCCTTCCGTTGCCCTCTCTGTCCCCCCAAAACAACGATTTCTCTATTCTAGATCTTTAGATTATTTTACATGTCCTGGATCTACCTAGATGGATCGTCTGGAAGCCCCTCTGGGTGGATTGCATTGACAGATTCAATGGTCTCAGGACCCTTTCCTCTTCTCCTCAGAAAACTCTACGGCAAGTACAGGGGAAGAAGGCCCTTCAATGCTCCAGCCCCCTCTCGACTTGGATCTGTAAAGGAAAGCAGAACCCTGATCCTTCTACAGCATTCCAGATCCAGATCAAGCTTATCTTTGGCAAAACTCAGCTACATTGGGTGAACTTGTCGGATCTAGTGCAAGACCTCAAGAAAGCTCTGGATCTCAAGTCAGGGATACCCTCTGCAGCACAATGACTTATCTATGAAGGTAAACAACTTGAGGATCCTATTCCCCTGTCTTTTTATAGCATTAAGAGAAATGCATCCATTACTCTTACTCTTCGCTTGAGAGGGGGAGTTGTTGGACAGTCCTCCTCTGCTAAGGCGTTTTCATATAAAGACGTTGTCCATGCTCAGATACCTAAGAAGACAGCTCCACCGTTCAAGCACCCAAGCCTTTTCTGGTGGACAAACTTGAGGAAACCCCCTCTATTGAAATCACGCACCCATCGTTGGATGAGCAAACCCAAACGTTTGCAGAACAAGCCATTATTTGCAGGTTCAATGGGCTATGGCCGAGCACTGCTGACCTTTACCAATGGATTCACTCCAACTGGACCAACAACTGCAAGGTACTGTTATGATCAAAGGGCTTCTTCATAGTTGTCTTCGTTCTAGATGAGGACTACCAGAAAGCTTTAACTGCAGGCCCATGGTTCTGGGGATCAGCAGGTTTATTCCTCACCCCCTAGTTCCCAGATTTCGATCCCTCTACAACAGTCATCACCAAGCTCCCCATCTGGTTCAGGCTTCCAAATCTCCCAGTGCATCTATGGCATTTTGCAGTATTCCAAGGGATCGGAAATTCTCTAGGCCGCTTTCTAGACACATACATCTCTAGAGGGGAAAAAGGAATTTACACCTTTGCAAGAATCTGTGCAGAAATAGACATGAGCAAAGGTCTCCCTGACCAGATCAATCTCAAAATTGGAGACTTCCATTGGACTCAGATCCTTGATTATGAGAACACAGCCTTTCGCTGCCGTAACTATCATCACACAGGGCACCTTAAGGGCTCTTGTCCCTCGACACCTGCCCAAAAGAAGAAAGTCAGTCCTAAGCAGAAATCCAAGAGCTGGAAGCCTCATGATCCTCCCCCCATGGATGACTTTGATTTCAGCTCAGATGAAGAGGAACATGTTGAGGAAGGAATGGAAGCAAAGATGGCATAGGACCCTCCCTTGGCCGACCCTGAGGATTTTTCTGTCCCACCAATCTCACAGAAAAGGAATCATGAATCCTCCCCCTCGGATTCAGACAAGGAGTCCTCCCCGTCAGCATAGCCCAATCTGCAAATCATGCCGGCTCAGTAAAGTCCTCTTGACTGGGTCAAAGATGGTAAAAAGAAAGGAAAAAAGTGTCGAATAGCTGATTCTACACATGTTGGGTAGAATCCTCTGTTTTGCTCTTTCTCCTCTGTTCTTCTTGTCTCTTCTTGCTCTGTACAGCTTCCTTCTCTTTTCTTTCTAGGGGCCGAGGTGGATATCCTATCCTTTCCGGCAGCCTGTGTTCTTACCTCTCTTGACTGTAACTTCTTATTGTATCATTCTTTCTTTTAATAGAATTAGTCTTTACAGAGAAAAAAAAATAAGAAGTGAAAAGAAAATTAAATTATACAATAGGGATATGAGGCTCCTGGGATGGCCAAGCCCAAGGATACTTAGATTCTTATGAATGATACCAAGCTTTAGAAGCTAAAAATGGCACCAATCTTCATTATTTCCATCAATCTATGTACATCTCGGCTAGAAATGAAAGTGGAGCTGAAAAAATACAAGTTCTCTTCACAAGAAGACTAAGAAAAACCAACCCCTAGAGGAAAATTCGAATTGGTACTTATAAAAAATGATGAGGAAGCATTTTCCTTGAAAGGAGGAAGCTTTCCCCTCCAAAATCCCTCAAATAGTGAATCTAGTTCCCAATACTAGGAATTTGATTTAAATGATAGGGAACACATTCCTAGATTTTCTTAATCATTGGAGCTCCATAATTTACGCAATAATTTCCTAATATATTCTTGATTTATTATACAATATTGATCCTCCTGTAGTAGGGAGCAAGTCCCTAAATTATCTCCTCCTCCAAATCTTCATAATCTTCTCAATATTCTCACAATATTCTATAAAAATAAATAATATTAGGCACAAATATGAAATTATCCATAAACCTTCCTAATGAACATATTAAAGTTAAAAATATGTCATCTAATGAAAAAAGAGAGGTTTAATGTGTTGAAGGATTGTTAGATAGCCTTAATTTATGTCTAATTTGGAGGCCCATCATAACCCCCTACTAAAAGTGTTGCTCATCCACTTAGCAACTTAGTGACCTAATTGTGCCTCATTCATGGCCCTGGTGGCCTCTCTCTTGTACATTCCTCAATCCTTTCTCTTAAGAAGCTTGGTTGTATGTTCTTTAAGGACAAACACAAAATGTAGTTGTTATTTTCATGATTGTTTAGAAATTCTCCAAGCACAAAAACATAAACTTCCTCTTTGCAAGTGAACTCTATTGGCTTGTAGATCCATTTCATTCACATCCTCTCCCTTGAATCCTTCGTTCCATGTTCACTCATTTTTCCAAAACTGTTTATACCATTAGCCTGCTTTTTCCCCTTATGCAAGATCGGTTTTTGAAGATTTTTTGGCTTGGCAAGGTCTTCCACATCCTTTTCCAATCTCCTGCTGCATTTTTCCACCATTTAGACACCTATGAAACCCTCAAAATGACCTCAAATGTGATCCTGTAGCAACACAAGCATCATGTAGTAGACCTATAGCACACAATAAAATCTACCAAATCTTAACCAAAATTGCACCTCATGCTTAATTTTTTTCCTCTTACCTTTCTATAACATCTTCTATGCTTTGGGAAAAAGCTATAAAAGTATTAGAGACCTCTTGGAAAGCCTCTTTTTATCACTATGGCTGGAGTTCTATTTTGACGGTGAATGCCTTCTTGCCTTTTGTTGCCCTCTTCTTAGCTTTTGTGGCCTATATGATTGCCTAATGGGCTTTGGGTTTCTTTGTTTTGATTAGGTCTCTCTTATGCACTGCTATTTTGATTTTTAGCACAGTTTGTTCCTTTCTTCCTTATTCTTCCTTGATTTTTTCTTTTGGCTAATTTCCCTCTTCTCCATCTTCTTCTGCTTCTTCATTAGCTTCTTCTTTTACGTCTTCTTGGTTTTGGTATTTCTATGGTTAGATCCACCCCCCATGGCCTTCAATACAAATTTCCAAAGTTGTCAAGGCAATTGCCTATTTTTGCTAGAAGTTTTATATATTCCTGTGTAATGAGGGTTTTATGGCAAAGGAAAAAATAACAACTTTTTCATATTTCCTTGAGGAAGGCTGATTTCATTCTCACTCAAAAATAATTGCAATTCCCCTTCTTATCATTCTCAATTCAAAGGAAACTTCCATATTTCATTTTTTTTATTTATAAACATTTATCAAAAGTTTCCCATAGGCTATACTATTGAAAAAATAAAAAAATTGTTGGCTTCGTGTTCATATATGGCAAGGAGAAATATGTATTTACCCTTTCTTTGGGTGTTGTCCTTCGAATCCTAGGGTTTTGGAGTGAAATTCTTCAAAATCGGGGTATGTTGCAACAAGTTTTGCCTTCCTATAGCATCTTTGTTTTTCTTGTAGCACATAGTCTGTCTCTCCTGTAGCAGCCATGTTTCTCTTGTAGTAGCTCTGTTTTCTCCGGTAGTAGCACAAAATCCTCTTGCAATTGGTTAGTTTTGGCTGCCCAGGTGCCTGGCTTTATATATGAAGCTTGGGTTACTTCCCCTTAGCTTGGAGGGAGGTTATTACTTCAATATGCTCCTTATTTCCCTCTAATTCTTTCTATTACTGACAAGTTGTTGCTTAATTGTGATTAGGGTTCCTAAAGGAGGTTGAGGCTTACCATTCTTAGATCTAGTGCTTCTCCTTATATTAAATACTCCACCCAATTCTCCTAGTATTCCTCCTTTATGTTATGTAGGTGTGGAACCCAGAATTTTTTTAAACAGTATCAGTGGTGAAACAGTGGTAAATTGTTTGGTATTATTGAGGCAAAATGGTGCTTGAACTGATGCCAACCAAATTTTTTTCTCTTCTCTTAACCACAATAAACTTTAAAAAGACCTCCTATTGATCAATTGACTGTTACAAGATCTTAATTTCAAACAAACTTCTCATGCAATTGGATGTGGAAACGAGGAATAAGGGTGTAAATTACATCTTATCAGAGAAATTTTCAGTGTGCATGAAGGTTTGAGACAATATTGGATCACTATGACACCTTTTTTTCTCCTCCCAACTCTTTCTATAGCTCCTCTCAGCCCTCCTATAGCACTTGCAGGCCTGCCTGTAGCTTTCTCTTGTAGCACTAGCAGATTGTGTTTGAAACTCCTTAATGGAACCCTAGGAACTAGCTTATTCTTCCTATATTGATTTTGGAATGAGTGATGGTGCACATGAAGTCGAGCCAACACATAATATCCTATTTTTGTTAAAATATTGGAGCAATTTAGTGACTTGGAATTAACTTGAGTTTCCTCTTGTGGATCATTGTCCCTACTAACTGTAATCATTTCTCTCTCCTTGTAATCATCACTTTCCCCACTTTGAATTCTTCACATTGCATGTGTGTTCAAGTAAACTGCAGTCTTACTAGTCGAGGGTGGCCAAGTTTACTGGCCACCTTCAGCTTATAAAACCTTCTCTTTTGTGCATTGAAAACAATTTTTTTAACCTTAATATACTCAATAGGAGAGGTGAAGAACAAATGCATACCAGTGCCTATCTGATGTCGAGATGTTGTAGATGCATGCATGTAGTTGTGCAGCTTCATATCATGATTTGTTGAAGGAGAGGCATGCATACTGCTTTTGGTTTGATGATCGATCCATGCTTCTCTGGAGGTGATAATTTTCTTTGCTTGCTTCTTCACAGGTCTTCATAGCTTGATGATTCTTTGATTGATAATGTTGTTGTGTGAAAGTTTCTTTCCAATGTTCAATCTGCTATCGGTGTGCCCCTTATCAATCTTCAAAAATGGCTTCATGATGCTCAAGGTTGCTAGATCTTCTGCTGTGTGAGGGAAAAAGGAATTGATGTTCAGTTCTATTGTAACTGTGTAGGATGCTACAAGAGGAATCCTCTTCCTGTAATAGTCATTTAATTTTGTTTCGAGACCTCCTTATTGCATGTGGGATTGATGTAAATTCATAGGAGGTGTAAGGACAGGGTTAAAATAATCAAGGGGTGGCGTAGGTGGTGGAAATGTTGACGACAAATTTATTTTCTGTTTTTTTCCTGTAAGGTAGAGGGGAATTTGAAAATGAATTTTGGTTAGATGGAGTGTATGAGTGATGAAAGTGGTGTTGGGGGACCTCTCTAAACCTTCCCTAAAGAAGACATGACCTTTTGACCCCTTTATCCAATCAGATCTGCCTCCTGTAGCTTCTTCTCAGCCATCCTGTAGCAATTCAGACCTTCCTGTAGCATTTTAGGACAACCTCCTGTAGCAAAATTATTTTATGCATATCTCTCAAACGGTAGAATGGATTGACCTGAAATTTTCGTAGCATGTTTCCATCATCCTTATGCACCTCCCCAAAAAAAATCTTGGCCAATGGATGCATGAATCTCGAGAAAAATAAAAAATGGTTGTAGGTGATGGAGGTCGATTTCTCAAAACGTGTGCACCGGAATTTGCTAAAATTTCTTGAACATGTTACCATCATCCATATGCATCTCCCCATGAAACAACTCGAAAAATGGATGCACAGTTTTAGAAATACGACAAAAACAATTTTCTACTCTGTGTATTTTGGCTTCCTGTAGCAAAACATAGCACTCCTGTAGCATTTTAGGACAACGACGAAAATGAATGAGAAAGACTTAGAAATAATGGGTGGATGTTGGAAATGGATAAGGGTGATGGATTGACATGTCTTTGGTCCTTTTGGAGCATCTAAGCAAAGGAGAAAGTCCAAGTTTGACTTCCATTAACTAGATTATTGATGATTTTTTTCCTTTTGGTGCTAAAATGTTCTTGTTTCTTGCAAAGGTTGGATATCACCTACATTCATGAGAGAGAGATACATGAAGAAAATACTTTTTTTTTCATTTTTTTCTTTTTTTTCTTTTAGGCCTATTAGTTGTCTCAATGAGGTTTTCAACTAGTAGGTCTGCCTAGGTGCCCTAAAGGAGGTTTTCACTAGGATTTTTTTGTTTTCTTCTTTTTTCTCTTTTTTCCAACCCATTGACTGCCTCATGGAGTTTAAATCAATGAGTCAATCTCCAACACCTCAAATGAGGTTTTCAGCTGAGATTTTATTTTTTCTCTTATTTTTTATTTTTTAATTCTTTTTCTATCCTACTCTACTTGAAAAAACAAAATCATTTTCAAGTGTAGGAATACTTCCAATGGAGCCACTTGCATAACACGATGATAGATAAAATCATGTGTAGGCTTGAAACATATGCTTTGACATGCACCTGAATGTGATATACCAACTACTTTGACTGAGATATAAAAAATTATTGAACAAAAGTGTGTTGCTGCAACTTAACAATTTTATGGAACCATATTTCAATATAGTTGTGATGACCCTGGTCCACTTGCTGATTTGGGTCATCTTGAATGTCTTCTTCTTCCATGACATTCAGATCTTCTTCTTTTTGTTGATTATTATCTTGAACACATAGAGGATCTAACGGTTAACATGATGCAACTTCCTCAATCTCTAATTCAGATATATTCTCTCCATCAAGTGTAGCCCATGATCCTTTGGTTTGCTCAGAGTCAATATTCTTCTTCTTGATGTTGTCCTTCAATGACATCAATAGAATCTTTTTTTTGTAATACCTTTCCTGGTCTAAGAGGAATACCATTTATATCAAGAGGATATTTTTGGAAATGTTGTGTCTTAGCATTATAAGTGGGTTGAACTACTTCCTTGTGTGGGTTTGTAAATGGTGGTATAGGTAGTTGAGTGGGAGTGGATCTTTGAGATGGATGTGGTTGAGGTTGTGGTTGTGGTGGAGGTGGATGGTACGGATAACAAGGAGTTGGGTATGGAGGACATTGTGGAAAAAATTGAGGATATTGTGCATTTCTCCCATAAGGTCCTTGCCAACCTTGTTGCCAAGATTGGTTTTAGGGTTGAGATGGCCAAGGTTGCCAAGGATAGGGTGTTGCATAACATTGAAATTCTGGATTAGGCTCTTACATCACATTAGTTGACTAGGCTGCCATGGTCCTCTTGGAGCTACATAACATAATTGCTTTGGTGACTGACTTGCTCCATTGCCCTCTTGGTAAACTTCCTTCAACCTTGGTAATGATGGGAAATATTTAACAACATGTGGTTCTACATGGAAAACACAAATATCAACATCTTCTTTTTCCTCATCTTCCATTCTTAACATTTCTACTTGTTCTCTTAGATTGCTAAGAATTTATGTTTTAAAGTCATCAAACAAATTTCCAAGTTTAGCTTGACTTACTAATCTTGATGTTGATTTACTTACTCTTGTAATTCCTCTTGATATGCGTCTGCATGTTTCACAAATTACTTTAAATGATAATTAGTATACATCACCTCTACTCATAAGATAAATAATATCAATCAACTCATCCCTAATCGTTCTAAGTAAGAGGGTTTTTACTGTATCAGATCCTACATGATGTAATTTTCCCTCTTAACATTATACATGAACCTCTCTATTAGATCCTCAAGGCTCTCGTCTTCTTTTTTATTCATTCTAAATATTTCTTCTTTAAGATAATTATATTTATATTTTTCTAGATATATATTTTGCATATCATTCCATGATATTATTGAATTACTCCCTAAACTCATGAATCTTTTAAGATCTCCATCCTTCAATGTTGCTGGAAACAATCTCAATTTTTGAGTGTTTAATAAGCAACCATAAGATCTACAAACAATTTCAAATTCAAAGAGAATGGTTTTCAAATCCTCTAACCTCATACCATGGAAGTTAGGAAGGAAAAATGGAGGTACGTTCTTCATATGAACATTGATTTCAGTGTCTCGAATGGGAAATCCAATAGGATCTTCTTCATTGTCATCATCTCCATCCATTTCTTCTGCCTTCTCTGCCACCTATTCTTCTTCTACTTGAAAAAATGAAAGGTGGTGTGGCTCTTACTGCACCATGTGATCAAATGGGGGGGAGGGTTGGTGTTGGAGAAGTATTTTTTTGTTTTTATATAATAAAAAAATAAAATGAGAATGCTAATGCAATTCAATTTTATGTCCTTGAAATTAAAGATGCCTAATGCAATTTTTTTTGTTTTTGTAGAAAGTAACAAAAATGAATCAACTAGGGTAGAAAACAATGCATACTTTGACACCTCCCTAGCAATGGCGCCAAAAAGTGATGAGCCTCAGTATTGGAACAAGAATGTTGCAACTCCCAAGGCTGCAAACTTTAATTATCAACTCATTCATACAAACCTAAGAGGTATCAACGCTATATGTGCAACATACAATGTGTCCTTCTTTCACTATCATGATGAAATGGAGTGAATGTAATGAAATCAAATCCTTAAAAAATTGCATAAATGGAAATGTTACTTTGAAAAGAAATTAACCCTAGGCAAGAACAACAATTTGTAATTGAAATCGTAAGAGCACGAATTCAAATAAGTAGGCCTAATTTAATTTTTAAAAATGTTGAGAATGCAACAAGATGATGGAGCTTAGTGGAAAGGAGTCGCATTCACTAAGTGGGCCCGCAGGCTATTTTTGGCGCAAAGTCTATTTTTAGACTATGTCTATTTTTAGACATATGGATCATGGTCTATGAGTTGCAGGATGCTATTTGTGGATGATTGGTCATGTTGGTAAAAATAGATGGAATTCTATTTTTAGACATATGGGAAGATTCTATTTTTAGACTACCAGGCTAAAAATAGAACAGTCGAATATTATTAGCTCATAATAATATTTGGACTATAAACATTATCTTATCCTCTTGGAGCACTTCAGTTTGAGCTATAGATGTGGCACATCCAGCTTTCAGAAGGAAATACACTTTTCTTATGGGTCAGTTGAGCTATTGCATGGTGGACTTCAGTTAGAACTCAAGTGGTTGAGTTTGGTGGAGTTGATTGTGGAGTTGATGGAGTTGTGTTCAGTTTGATTTGGTTAAACTAGTTGTATTTAGTCTAACTGCAGAATACACTAGTGATGAGTGATGTGAATTAATTATTAATTAATTCACTAATTATTAACTCATAAATCAAGTAAAGAATACATCATTTAACTCAGTGCATGGACAGTTCAGTGGAGACAAGTGTTAGAGGTGAGTGAAAGGGCAAGACAACTGTCAGTTGTGACTATAGTTGTGCATGAGATTTGCACAATCAATGGGATTGAGTAATGCCAATGAGGATTGCGTGGTTCAACCAAGGGAAATATGAGTTTTCTTCAGCCATTCATCATCTATTCTCATGCAGGATTGCGCAGTGGAGGCAGGCAAGCAGCGGAGGAGATTTGAACCAGTGATTGATTCAAATCTGAGCTAGTTTTGTGTGTAACAGGTGGAGATAGTACTGAGTACTTGCGAGGAGTATTGTACTATGTATTGTTACATGTTCTCAATCATTATAATATACAAATAGTGTGGGGTTTTCAGTTGTATGCTTTCCCCGAGTTACATATTGTGTTAATGTGCGCATGAGATTGATGTTTCATTGTTTTTAATTCCGCACAATTTATGATCAACGTAGAGGAGGTTATGTATTATGCATGCATTCCGCAATAGTGTATAATTAGGATAATCTCTGTGAATAAGTGTCATATTATTCAAAATTTCTACATGGTATCAGAGTTGTTGATCATCAGATCTATTATTCAGAAAGTGTTTACATTTTATTTCTTCAGGCAGTGTCCGTAATCAGGCCAGGTAGCCTTTGGATTCATCCTTCCTTTGGAAGGTGAGATATCCAGTAAAAGCCCATATAGTCAATCTCTGTACGAGAAATACTTTGTTCTCACAAATTTTAGATTAGAGGCGGTTGAGTTTTGAGCTGGTGGAATTCGAATTTGCAGCAGTGCTTTCTTGGTGTCAAAGTTGAAATGTCTTTCAACGGATTGCGATTGGAGTATGCTCTTGAGGGCAGCTCGAATTATATTGCATGGAAAGACAGGATGGAGGCAGTGTTAGATGATAATGGGCTGAAGGAGTTCATAGAGGCTGAGGTCCCAAAGCCTACTGATGCTGCTCACGTTGAGGCTTGGAAAAAGAAGACAGCAAAGTGTCGAAGGATTCTGTTGAAAAGGCTTCTCCATACTTGATGTGGAAAGCATTGGCAAATCTATTCCAAAGCAAGGGCGACCAGAGGAAGTTGGCGGTCAAGGATAAACTCAGAAACATTAAGTGTGAGAATGGACACAGTATGCCCCAGTATCTCATGAAGTTCACCCAATGCCGGGATGAGCTGGGAAGTGTGGGGGTGATTGTCGATGATGAGGACTTGGTGAGCTTGGCTCTCCTTGGTCTTCCGAAGAGTTGGAATTCCTATCAGGACTCTGTCAATGGTCGGGAGAAATTGCCAGGATGGGAGAGACTTTGGTTGGATCTTGTGCAAGAGGATATCAAGCAGAATACCAGGGACAAATCTTCATCAAAGGCATCTGATGAAGAAAATTGCGCTTTGGCTTCCAAAGCAAAGAAGGGGAAGGAGAAGGGTTCTCTTTCTGAATCCAGTTCTTCCAATGATGGGAATAAGGTTGACAAGTCGAAGGTGAGATGCTTTCGTTGTCATGAGTTGGGCCATTATGCTACTAATTGCCCAAAGAAGAAGTCCAAGAAGGGATCCAGGGAAGGATCTGAAGGTGAGGCACTTGCTTCGCAGTTCGAGTTGGATTTCAAACTCTTCGCATGCATCGTTTCATCCATGGTGGGAAGTGGTTGGTTTCTTGGCAGTGGAGCTTCTTTCCACATGACCGGTGACAAAAGTTTGTTCAGTACTTTGGAGGAGAAAGATCTCCAGATACTCAACGATGGGTAATGATGAGAAGTATAGTGTCTCAGGTGTAGGCACGGTTATTTTTCAAAGGGAGCATGGAGCTCACCTTACCTTGACCAATGTCAAGTATGTAACAGGACTGAGGAGAAACTTGGTGTCGATCGCGATGCTGGAAGACAGAGTCTATGATGTAGTCTTCAGTAATGGAAAAATTTTCCTTAGACACATCATCACTAGACAGGTGAAGCAGATTGGTTCACGGGTCAAGAACCTGTATGCTCTTGAGGTTCAAGATGCATGCAAAGCCTTGAGCAACGAGGCAACTGATGGAGACTTGGTGGTTGAGAGGGAGCGTATATTACCTCTCAACACGCAGAGCCAGAAGAGGTCTCAGACGATTTTGGAGCAGCCATGATTGGTGCAGCAGCTTCAGGAGGTTGTGGAGCAGCGAAAACAAGGGAAGCTGAGAGGAGATCGAGTAGAGACATCTACTCATGTAGAGACCTCCAGTAGGGGGAAACTTCGAGCCAGGTGGGTAGAGGGATCACATGCAACCATACCTCTAGGTAGGAGGTGGGGTGATGTGGATTGATTGTCCTAAGGAGGAGGGGCAGGATCGTTGAGGTACCCAACCTCTTGGATGAGACCTTGCTATGGGAGCCCCAATGTGGAGTAGCAGGAACTGACTTATGGGGTAGAGACAGATGCAGATGGAGTAGCAGAGAGAGCGACAGTGTAGGGAATCCTAGGACAACGCATAGCTAGCAGGCTGCAACAATGCGAGAGGCACAAGTGTTTTGCGTAGTGCTTGGTGGCACAAAGAAGTGTGCAATGGTGCGAGATGCATGGAGATGTTGCAGTAGCGTAGATGTCAGAGAGGGAGCACTTGTTAGCAGCAGGTAGAGCTTTAGCATCAGATTATTTTCCTAGCCCAACAGAGTGGTCAGTTGGGAGTGTTTTTGTTCCAAGTGTTGTTGGAGCAAGTGGACTGAGAAAATGTGTTGCATGCAGAACATTCCAGAGGTAGGATAGGGGTTGGTAATAATCCATATCTTGTTGAGAGGGAGTGTTGAGAATGCAACAAGATGATGGAGCTTAGTGGAAAGGAGTTGCCTTCACTAAGTGGGCCCGCAAGCTATTTTTGGCGCAAAGTCTATTTTTAGACTATGTCTATTTTTAGACATATGGATCATGGTCTATGAGTTGCAGGATGTTATTTGTGGATGATTGGTCATGTTGGTAAAAATAGATGGAATTCTATTTTTAGACATATGGGCGGATTCTATTTTTAGACTACCAGGCTAAAAATAGAACAGTCGAATATTATTAGCTCATAATAATATTTGGACTATAAACATTATCTTATCCTCTTGGAGCACTTCAGTTTGAGCTACAGATGTGGCACATGTAGCTGTTAGATGGAAATACGCTTTTCTTATGGGTCAGTTGAGCTATTGCATGGTGGACTTCAATTACAACTCAAGTGGTTGAGTTTGGTGGAGTTGATTGTGGAGTTGATGGAGTTGTGTTCAGTTTGATTTAGTTAAACTAGTTGTATTTAGTCTAACTGCAGAATACACTAGTGATGAGTGATTTGAATTAATTATTAATTAATTCACTAATTATTAACTCATAAATCAAGTAAAGAATACATCAGTTAACTCAGTGCATGGACAGTTCAGTGGAGACAAGTGTTAGAGGTGAGTGAAAGGGCAAGACAGCTGTCAGTTGTGACTATAGTTGTGCATGAGATTTGCACAATCAATGGGATTGAGTAATGCCAATGAGAATTGCGTGGTTCAGCCAAGGGAAATACGAGTTTGATCAGCCATTCATCATCTATTCTCATGCAGGATTGCGCAGTGGAGGCAGGCAAGCAGTGGAGGAGATTTGAACCAGTGATTGATTCAGATCTGAGCTAGTTTTCTCTGTAACAGGTGGAGATAGTACTGAGTAATTGTGAGGAGTATTGTACTATGTATTGTTACATGTTCTCAATCATTATAATATATAGATAGTGTGGGGTTTTCAGCTGTATGCTTTCCCCGGGTTACATACTGTGTTAATGTGCACATGCGATTGATGTTTCATTGTTTTTAATTCCGCAAAATTGATGATCAACGTAGAGGAGGTTATGTATTATGCATGCATTCCACAATAGTGTATAATCAGGATAATCTCTGTGAATAAGTGTCATATTATTCAAAATTTCTACAAAAAAGACATATCCTAATTGGTGTTTTATTCTTCCTCAATCATGTATTTAGAGCCCAGGGGTTATGATTCAACCCTAAGAGACAAAAACCAATCTTTTTGAGAAAATTTGGTCAAGTTTAGATGTGCTAGAGGAGTGCTACAGGAAGTTACAAGTTTGCTATAAGAAGATATAAATCACTGAATGATGTTAGAATATTCCGACATATAGGAAATAGTTAAGTATAACTTGGTCTAGTGTAGAGTTAGGTAAAGTGTGTTTCTATACTATGTACATTTGTAACTTACAATCTAACAGTACGATATTTTCTAGACATGAAGTGATCCGAAGGTTCATTCTCTCCTCGGTATTACTGACACTTGATATGTGGCTTAACACCCGATTGGTCCATGATCTCTATTTAAAGAGCATGGAGGGTCATTTGTAGGGTGACCATTTATGATAGAAGTTTATGTAATTTTTCTTTCTTTTATTAATAAAATTCTTGAAGTGGACGTGTTGGCTTAGGCCGTGGACTGTTTCTCTCTTTTAGGGTTTTAGCCACGTCAAGAATACTGGTGTATTTATCTATGATCTGTTTGTGAGTGGTGTCCTTTGGTGTTCTATCTGAGGAACTTACCTTGTAAATTCCTACAAATGACCAAGTAAATCAAATACAAATGGGATAGGACAATTTTTTTTATTTAATAGGATGTCTTAGGTCTCCATTCCAAGTAGAATCACTCAAAAATACCCTTGTTAACATGTGATAAAAAATAGCAAAAAATTACTAGTCTAAAATCTAGAAATTCGAGAACCAGTGAGCTAGTTAACCTATCAAATGACTAACTTAATCAAGTGAAAATGTAATGCGGTAATTTTTTTTATTAACTTGAATGTTTTGATGATCTAATTCAAGTGGAATAAACTAAAATTAATCTCATTAGCATGTTCTAAAAAATAGCATAAAATTACTACTATTTGCTACAAGGGACTTCTAGAATATTTTAGATTTGTGAATAAGTAAACTAATCTAAGTAGCTCAATGATTACTATGACCTTTAAAAGTTGTTCCAAGGATGAAATAATTCTTTTGATCCTGCAAAATATCTCATTTAAATCATTTAACCCAATCTTACATCAAGAAATCATCAATACTCATTGCAGAAATAGGGAAAACAAGAACAAGGGATGCATGTGAAGAAGAGGTGAAAAGAAGAAATGTAAATTACACAATAGGGCTCTGAGGCTCCTGGGATGGCCAAGCCCAATGATACTCAGAGACATATGAAGGAGACCAAGATTTAGAAGCTAAAAATGGCACCAATTTTCATTATTCCCATCAATCTAAGTATATCGCTGTTAGAAATGAAAGTGGAGCTGCCAAAATACAATTTCTCTCCACAAGAAGACTACGAAAAGCCAACCCCTAGAGGAAAATTTGAATTGTTACTTATATAAATGATGAGGAAGCATTCTCATTGAAAGGAGGAAACTTTCCCCTCCAAAATCCCTCAAATAGTGGATCTAGTTCCCAACACTAGGAATCCACATTAAATGACATGGAACACATTCCTAGATTTTCTCAATCATTGCAGTTCCAAAATTTGTGCAATAATTTCATAATGTCTTGTTGATTTATCATCCAATATTTATCCTCTTGTAGTAGGGAGCAAGTCCCTAAATTATCTCCTCCAAATCTTCATAATCTGCCCAATATTCTCACAATATTCTACAAAAACAAATAATATTAGGCACAAATATGAAATTATCCATAAACCTTCCTAATGAACATATTGAAGTTAAAAATATATCATCTAATGAAAAAATAGAGGTTTAATGTGCTGAAGGATGGTAAGATGGGCCTTAATTTATGTCTAATTTGGAGGTCCATCAGTTGTGTTGTGTTTTAGTCAGTCCAAAAAATAAAGAAACCATGCTTCCCTGCAAAACCAAATTTGAATGCACAAATAATGTGGAATAATATGAAGCACTCATCTACGGATTGCAAAAATCTATTGGTTTAGATGTCAAGTTCTTGAAAGTCTATGGTGATTCAAAGATAGTCATCAACCAGGTTAGGAACAACATTCACTGTGTTTCTAACCATCTGAAACACTATCAATCACTTGTTCAAGAATTAAGATCTCACTTTTTGGCATTTAATATCTCTCCCATTCCCAAACTACAAAATGTTAATGTTGACTTATTTGACAATGTTGCGTCTAAACTCATTCCACTATAATATTTTAGTCCCAATCATTTTTCAATTCAATTGATTTTTCATCCTTCTATTCCTGATAATGTCACCAACTGAAGAATTTTTAAAGATGATGCTAACATTATAAGTTTTCTTACATCTGAAGGGACCTATAATGAACAAATTATAGATGAGGACATGCATGACAAGAAACTTAATAAACCTTATGGAGAAAATGCATTTCCCAAATCAATAGTTAAGTTGGAGGATCTTTATGATTTGAAAGATAGATTTAAATGCCCAACTAACTCCAAAATTCATAGTTCTACTTTAACGTTTGAGGTTATCAATCTAGGTACCTCTGAAAAGCCTAAAAACATTAATTTAGGACTAGCTTCATGGAACTATGATGACCTAAAAGCATATGATACTTCAATAATTAAACATATGATTCCCAAGCTTCCTTATGTCAAGCCCATCCAACAAAAACTCGGGAAAATTCATCCAAACATTGAGTCCCAAATTAAAGTTGAACTAAATAAACTACTCAAGGCCAAAATCATTTTTCTTGTTAGACATTCAAAATGGGTATCTAATATAGTCCCAGTCAGGGAAAATAATGGTGATATAAGGATTTGTATAGATTTTCAGAATTTGAACAAAGCATTGGAGAAAGATAATTTCCCATTGCCTCCTATGGAAAAAAAAATTACAATCAGTAGCAGGCTCAGAATTAATGTCTTTCTTAGATGTTGTTTTGGGTTATAGTGAGATTTTAGTTCATCCTGCTGACAGGTTGAAGACTATGTTCAAAACAAAATGGGCTACATATTCCTATCAAAAGATGCACTTTGGTTTAATTAATGCGGGAGCCACATTTCAAAGAGCCATGGATATAACATTCAAAGATATTATCAAGAAACCATTATTGATCTATCTCGATGATATTACTATTTATTCTAAAAGTGAAGTAATCATTTACAAGACCTAAAGCAAATCTTTGAAAGGTGTAGAAAGTATGACATTTCTCTAAACCCTAAAAAGTCATTTTTGCTTTAACTAAGGGTAAGCTATTAGGATTCATTGTTTCTAAAGAAGGTATCACTATTGATCCTAATAGAATTAAAGCCATTTATGAAATTTCCTTACCTCACAACAAGAAATCAATGTAATCCTTTTTAGGACAAAATAATTTTGTAAAGCATTTTGACCCATATTTTTCTCAAAGTGTAATGCCAATACAAAATACAATTAGGAAAAATGCAACCTATTAGTGGGGTACAATAGAAAGACATGCTTTTGACTCAATCAATCAAGCCATAATACAAACTCCTTTTCCTTCACTTGATTACTAAAAATAATTTATTCTATATACTTTTGCCTCTGATCATTCACATGCAGTTGTGCTAACTCAAAAGAATGATGGAGCAAAATCCCCTATTACATTCAAAAGTTGAACACTATAGGGGGAAGAACTGAACTATTTAGAATTTGAGAAAGAAGCCTTTGCAGTCTTTAATTCTATCAAACATTTCATACCCTTTCTTCTTAAATCCCATGTAAAGGTGATTGTGTCATTCCCAACAGTAAGACAATTACTAGTCCAAAAAGAGCTTAGAAAAAAAATGGCAAATTGGGTGATGAATTTGCAAGAATATAACTCAGAAATTTGACCAACTAAGATAGTGTTGGGTCAAGGCTTGTGAAAGCTAGTTGCTGGCTCAAATGATATTTCATCAGAAGACATCCCAAGTGAACATAAACAAGTGCAATAGGTATGCCTAATAAACTTATATTCTTAATATGTAGACCTCATTTCTTATCTAAGTCATGGTTTTTCACCTATTGAATTAGAGCCTAAGAAGAAAAGAAATTTGATATTGAAATAAAACCAATATCAGCTTCTGAATGGTATTTTATTTCGCAAAAATTATGACTCTGTTTTTTTTAGATGCCTTGAGAAATTTGAAGTTGATAAGGTTTTGCAGGAAAAGCACGATGGACCAGCTGGTGGACACAACTGCACACAAAATCCTTCATGTTGGTTACTAATGGCCAACTCTGTTTAAAGATTCTCATTCTTATGCTAGGAAGTGCGAGATCTGTGAAACAACTTCAGGCAAAGAGAGGAAAGTCGCTTTACCACTAAAACCAGTAAACATTGAACAAGATTTTGAACAATGGGGACTAGAAATCATAGTTGAGATCGTTCCTCATTCCTCTAAGCAACACAAGTATATTCTTATAGCCGTGGGTTACTTCACAAAGTTGGTGGAGGTCACCACCCTAAAAGTGGTCAATTCAAAACAAGTAATTGATTTCATTGATCAACATATCATTACTAGGTTTGGTCTCCCAAGTTATTAAATGTTTAATAATGCCCCATATTTTCTGTGTAATTTACTAACTAAATTCACTTAGAAGAGATTTAAATTTAAATATTATGCCAAATATTACTCTCAAGGTAATGGATTAGAAGAATCAACCAATAATAATCTTTTAAGGTTATTATATGAATTATAGATGTCAATCAAAGAAATTGGCATAAGGCTCTGGTTTTTTTTCTCTTTGGGCTGATTCAACTGAGAGGCTCATTCTACAGTCCAGTGTGATGTGTAACTCTATCCATCCGTCATCATAGTTGAAATTTTTCTCATGTCGGCCCAAATATAAACTAAAAAAAAAAAAAACTATACAAAATATTTAAATAATGTTGGTTCATAAATATAAAATTGAGCCGAGAGGCTCATTCTACAGTCCAGTGTGACGTGTAACTTTGTTCGTTCGTCATCAAATTTGAAATTTTTCTCATGTCAGCCCAAATATAATTAAAACAAACAAACAAACTATACAAAATATTTAAATAATGTTGGTTCATAAAAAAATTTGCATGTAAATAAATTGGATCCCTCTCAACTCATGTTAGATCCATATTTCAGACGGATCTATGCTGGTAGAATAACCTATAAAGCATCATTAGGTGCCTCACCTTACTTCCTATTTTATGGAAAATAAGATTACTTCCCCAAATGTTGCTTTTCCTTCCCTAGTCTTAGTGTAATCAATTTAAGAACAACCTTTCTCATCCCTGCAACAAAGATTATCCCAAATATTAAAACTAGAGGAAGAAAGGGAGAAACAAAATCAGACCTATTTCAAGCATCAAAAAACTGTTAAAAGTTGGTTTGACTCTAGTTTAGTTGGTAACAAAAATTTTCAATTTGGTGGCATAGCACTGACATGGGACAAATCCCATGAAGAAAAGGGAAAATATAATAAATTTCAAAGATTGTGGTTAGGCCCATTTCAAATTGTGGAAAAAATCAATCTCTATACCTTTATTTTGCAAGATCTTCAAGGGAGAAAAGTATATCTTCCTGTAAATGAATTGTTCTAAAAAAATATTTCTTATGAAATGTCATTATGAATTTTGTAAATATGTAAATAATCACATGTACAATCCGATGTGCTACATTAGTTTATCCTTTTCTGATTGGTATTTCTTTCATGACTTTCTTTCCTTGCAAGTTCAATATTATTTCTTTTGGCCTTGTTACTGGACTATCTCTGATTCTCCAACAAAAGGATGATATTACTATGCTTTTGTTAGGTTTCTTAAACAAAAAAGTCCATGATTTTCTATTCATTATGGTTTTTCTTGTTATTATTTTGTGAACTATGTTCATAAAAGAAAGATATTATTATCAACAGTTTCCTCAAATTAATCATTTTATGATATTCAAAGTTAATCAAGTAAATATTAACAATTTCAAACTTTTTACGCCATCACATATATTAAGGAGTGGATTTGCATCCCCATCCATTAATTACAATTTTTTAGAGTGTAATTAAAAAATATAAGAAATTAATTGAAAGATAGGAGGTCTCATCATAGGTCAAACTACCATGATCATGGGTTATGATAGTAGTAACATTACCACATATGGTCACCAAGCCAGGGTAATGACTTGTAGCCATATGATTATAAGACAAGAGGGCTTATCATGAGCTGACCTGTTCACTCCTGTTAGGTCTTGTGAATGGCTTTGTCAACATGTGGTTACCAAGCCATGATAGAGCCTTTAAATTAACTTAAATTATGAAAAACATAAATGTATAAAACATACTTTCTCTAAAATGATTTCTAATGGATTGGATACTAGTATTTCTAGGTCTAGAAGGTAACCTTGTTGAGGTTATGGACATCTACTGGAAGCATTGGCTCTACCTATGGTATTGAAGTTTACGTTTAATGCTAAACCCTGCTTATTACTTTGCATTATCAAAACAAACTTTCACTAAATATCTATTGTTGCTAAAGCATACTTTTATATCACTATACAACCTATGGGGAAAATCTTGACAAGTTCATAAATAATGATCAATTTTCTTGGTTTTATGTATGAGGGAAGCTTTTGATAGGACATATGAATTTTAGCATTTTTATATCATCTAATACATTCCTTTATTTTTTATAAATTTCATACCATAACAGAGATAACTATTTCACCCAGTGCATCGCCAATTGTTGTAGCAAACAAAAATCCCCCATTAATTTTTCTTCATAATAATAATGGGGAACTTTTTTTTCTAAGTGCATAGTTTAATATTTTAATAAACTCTTTAAGCCTTAATTTTACATTTAAATAATAAAATGTGCTTTTAAAAGAACCACCACAGCCTCAACCAATGTCACAAAACCTTTGAAAAAGTGCATTTTTACATGGGCAATTCACTAATAGGCTCCCTGTTACGTGGAACCCCATAAGCTCATAGCCCACAATCCTTTTCATATAATAATATTCCCTTTTAAAGTATAAGGCCCCACTTTCATCACTCTACTCTAATAGGCCGCTACCCCAGAAGCCTGTAACATTTTAGAAATTCAATTTAAATGATCTTACAGCCATCCGGGTTCCACATCACCAATATACACGCATGGGTGTATGGACCACACTCCTAACTAATACATGTTTTGACTTTATTTATGGTAAATGGTCCCTCTATTCTCTTATGACCTGCATTCTTGAAAGCCTGTAGAAATTTCCAAATTCCAATTAATAAATACTTACAGGAATCCAGACTTTTGGGTACTCCTCTCTCCTATCTAGGCATCCTGCACCTCATTTGCTGATCTAATAATCACCCTATGAGTGACCTCAGTTAAAGATTTAAATAAAGGTATTACAGACTCATGTGCTGGTGTGTGTTCTGTGTTATTTAAGCAGCAGATCGATCAGATTGCCAATACACTAGACATTTAAATGGAAAGACAACAGAGAAATATAGTAAGTAGACACAAACAGAAGAAGTTAATAAGGAGTTCACCCTATTCTCGAGGGCTACATCTCCGGTCCAACTCTCAGTGGTGGCCTTGTCTTATTGTGTCTTTAAGCAGAGATTACATTGCAGGGACTCAAAGTGAGTTCTCCTGAAGCAGATTTGCTTGGCAGGGTGGTTCTTGGATCTCCCAAGCCACTTGAGTGCACAAACTCTGTTTTCCTACCAGCTCAGTGACCTTCTTGTCTACAATGGAGAGAGCCCAATGTGGTGCTCAGTCCAAATAGTTCCTCTCTGGGATGGCTTGAATCTCTTGAGGTTTGGGGTGCTCGACGCTGCCTTTGGTCAGCTCGGCCCTTTGTCCTCTTCTGCTTTTTCTTTACTGTCTTCTTCTCTATGTTCTATCCTCCTCTCGGGATTCTGGTCTCTCTGTCTCTCGGGGTTCTCTGTCCCTCTCTCTGACTAACTAACTGTGTATTCTGTCTCTATTCACGGCTTTGAAGCCATTTGTTCCAAGACTGTTCGGTTCCTCTTCCGCCTCCGTCGAATCACCTTCTACAGCTGCACTAAAAGTTCCATGTTCAGCGTCATCATCAGCACTCAGGGAGTTGCCACATGTCCTCCTGTAACTGTGCCATCCTGCTTCGTCGGTTCATTTCTTCAGTTACATTGTGGATGAAGTCTTCCTCCATCTTGGCAGCCAAAACAGACTTCAAATCCTTCTAAATCACGACTTAATCCTTCATTGATTCCCCCTCCCCCATCGGGTGCGATCTCAGCCATCCAATCTGGGGTCTCCAGATCCGACGCCATATGCACATTTCGCGCAGTTGACTTGCTCGACCTTTAGCACGCGATCAATGGTAGTTTTCTCTCTCCTCCACTTGCCACGCATCGATCGTTGAGTGGGATTGCTCCGCTTCCATCCAAAACCGCTTACCGTTTGAGGGCGCCCTGATCAATACCACCGGTTTCCAGAGTGTGGGTCCCGCCTTTGTCCTTTTAGCACTTTTCGCCTTTTCGCCCGCGATTCTCTGGCTCCCCATGTGACTAAGTGCTCGTGCTTCCCCCATTTTAGCCTTGTTCACCTAGCGATGTGTGATTAGTGCTAATCGCTAATCGTGCATCAAAAATCACCTCATTTTCCTGATCCGAGGCTCCTATGGGCTACTTTGACCTCCCGCATAGTCTCCATGGGCCTCAGTCAGCGCGCTTTGATCAAGGTCCTCGTCGTTCTATGCTAGCTGCCATCACCACTGGTTCAAGGTGTTTTTGATCGTTGTTTTGAATTCTTAGAAGTTTGTCCCGACCTATTATAGTCATGGTTCTTGACAGTTCTTTATGGATCCAATTCGGATCGCAGTCTTCCCACTGAAACAAGCTTTTGGACCACCAAAAGTTGGTTTTTAATCATTGACTAAGTGAGGGTATTTCTTTCTCACTTGTCCAGTCTCAATCCACTTTGCACTGCTCGGCCTTGAACCTTTGAGCCCAATCCTGAGGTACTCAACATCTCCCCTGCACGTTGTCCTTACCTTCCTATCCAGCACTGTGTCTTCCTACAACTCATTAAGATATTTAGGTAGTAGGTCATCAATAGAAGGCAATTGACTCTGCTCTTCAGGGTCCTCAATCATTGAAGGTTCAAACAATCTCAAGAAATTTGCATTTACGACTGATTAGATGTGCATGTAAGCTGGTAAATCAAGGCGAAAAGCATTTTCACCAATCTTCTCAAGTATCCTAAAGGGTCCATACCTGATAGGATTTAGATTTTTACCTTCACCTTGCATTCTATCCTTGCTGATATACAACTAGAATTGGTCACCAACTTGAAAACTATGCTCCATTCGATGCTTATCATGCCTAGCCTTGTATTTGGCTTGGCTCTTTTCCAGTTGTTCCTGTACTGCCTGGTGGATCTCTTGGATCTGTTCAATGAACCTAGTTGCCTTGTCCACATCACTATGTCCATCAACCATGGAATCTTTACCAAAGACAAAATCCAAAGGAGACCTTGGTGTGAAACCAAAACAAGTCTCAAAAGGAGATCTCTGTGTAGAAGAGTGTTTCACTCTATTGTAAGCATGTTGCACATAACACAAGTGTTCATCCCAAAGCTTAGGATGTTTTCTGCAATAACCTCTCAGTAACTGGATCACTATCCTGTTTACTACTTCTCTCTGGCCATCTGTTTGTGGATGAAAAGTTGAGTTTTTATTTAGTTTGGTGTCCATCAGTTCCCACAGACTCGACCAAAACTTCCCCACAAATCGGGTGTCTCGATCAGATACAATGGAAGTGGGTAATCCAAAATGAACCCATACATGTTCAAAGAACAATTTTGCAGTCTGTTTAGCTATAATTTGTTTATTACAAGGTATCAAAATACACATTTTGTTGAACCTATCCACAACAACATATAGATAATCATGACCTTTCCTAGATTTAGGTAGTCCTCCAACAAAATCCATGGAAACACTTTCCCAATGGTGAGAAAGAACTAGCAATGGAGTGTACAAGCCTAGTTTTATGTTGCTGGGCTTGCTTTTAGAACACATAGCACACCCTCTTACATATCTAGAAACTGTCTCATTCATTTTTGGCCAATAGCAGAATCTTTGCAACTGTGCAACTGTTTTACTTACCCCAAAGTGACCTGATATCAGAGAAGTGTGTGCTTCCCTAATTATATTTACTCTCTCAGTTTGTGGAATGCAGAGTCTCCCACAATGATATAAGAGTCGGTCCTTCACACGATAATCCAATTCTTCTACTCTTTTTCCTTGACTCAAAGTTTCATATACATCTTTAAAGTCCATATCCTAAGAATATTGTTCAATGTAGCTTTCATGTAGTACAAAATTATGCTTAAGTATGGTAGATGCATTTATAATGGGTCTAGATAACATGTCTACAACCTTGTTATGTATGCTCTTTTTATATTTGATGACTAAATGAAACTGTTGTAGAAAACCCATCCATCTGTAATGTCTTGATTGCTGCAACTTAGTTTGGGAGTGTAGATATTGAAGTGGTTGATGATCAATATGTATTACTGCCTCTTTGCCCATTAAGTAATGTTTCCATTTTTTCACACTCAATGCATACAATTCCTTATCATATGTAGGATAGTTAGCTACTGCAGGATTAAAAGTCTCAGAATGATAACATATGGGTTTACCGTGCTGTGTCAACACTGCCCCCATGGCATAGTCACTGGCATCAGTTTGGATCTCAAATGGTCTTTGCAGATCTGGTAGTGCTAGTATAGGTGTTGTACTAATCTTTTCTTTCAAGGTGTCGAAGGATTTCTGATGTTTTCTTCCCCACTGAAACACCTTATTCAATTCTGTTAAAGCATGTAAGGGAGCTGCGATTGAGGAAAAGTTAGAAATGAACTTCCTCCAATATTGTGCTGCTCCTAAGAAGCTTCTCACTTATGTAGCAGACCTGGGTTTAGGCCAGTTCACAATGACTGCCACTTTAGAGGGATCCATTTTCAATTCACCTCCCCCTACTATATGACCCAAGTAGTTTAGAGATGTTTTGCCAAATTCACATTTTGAGAGTTTAACATAAAGTTTTTCTCTTTTCAAAACATCTGATGTCTGCTTAACATATTTTAAGTGTTCTTCCCACGTTTTACTAAAAATCAGAATGTCATCCAGATACACAATAACAAAATCATCAAGGAAAGGTCTGAGTACATCATTCATTAATCTCATGAAAGTAGCAGGAGCATTAGTTAAGCCAAAAGGAATAACCAACCATTCATACAATCCCTACTTTGTTTTGAAAGCAGTCTTCCATGCATCTTACTCTGCAACTCTGACCTGATGATATCCACTGTGCAAATCCAGCTTGGTGAAATAAACAACTTCCTTTAATTGATCTAAAAGATCATCTATGTGAGGAAGGGGATAACGATTTTTGATTGTTATCTTATTCAGTGCTCGATAATTAATGCACATTCTCCACGAGCCATCTTTCTTTCTCACCAAAATGATTGGCGACCCCCATGGTGATGTGCTAGGCCTGATGAACCCTTTCTCGAGCAACTCCTACACCTGCTTCTTGATTTCAGCATTCTCTAAAGTAGACAACCTGTACATCCCAATGTTAGGCAATGGAACATCTTGCTGCAAAATAATATCATGTACTATTCCCTTTTTGGGTGGCAGACCTTTAGGTTCTTGACATAAGACATCATACTCTAAAACAACCTTTTCTATATCAACTTGTTGTTCAGCATTACAACCCTCAAATACATTGGTTTTATCAAGTTTCTTTTCCTTTACAACAATTAGTAAGAATTGTTTGCATGAATTTATCATTCTTTTCATTTGCCCTGAGTTTATGAAAGTATAATTATTCTTGAGCTTATGAGCTCTTACAAAGTATTTGATTCCATCTTTAACAAGTAGATACTTTTTCTCAGTTCTATAGAAAATAGCCTTTCTATCATACAAGTAAGGACTTCCTAAAACAATTCCACATATATCCAAAGGAATTATGTCTAACTCAACCTCATCTACAAATGCTGACCCAAAAGAAAACTTGAGTTTGTACTGTCTAGTCACTTGTAGTTGTGCTTTATCATTCAACCATCCTAATGGGTATGGTTTCTTGTGAGGTGTAGTTACTAATCCCAATTTCTTTAAAATTGCTTCAGAAATTAGATTTACTTGTGAGCCACTATCAAACAAAGTATCAACCTTGTGATTTTTGAAAACAACTCGAATATGGAAACGCTCATGTCTTTTTCTCTCATTTTCTTCATCAATAACAGATTGAGCAGAATTACTAGTAGATGCTTCAGAATTCTTACCTTTTATACCTGTGGCTGCAATAGTTGTTTCATCTCCTAAGTCTGACACCAAATCTTTCTGAATAGTTGCAGCAGTCTTCTTCTTCTTTCCCTCGGACTTCTTTGGTCTCAGCTCTGGATGAAGAATCCAACAATGCTCATCATCATGCCCATCCTTTTTACAGTGAGTGCATGAAGCTTTGCTTTTCTGTACGGTGTTAGCCTTCCTTGCTTTCCACTTCTACTTTCTTTTCTCCTTTCTCTTGCTTACAGTGGGTTGGGATGGTCCCCCAACTTCTGGATTTCCATTCTTTCCTCTAGCTTCTAGATGAGTAGCTTGTACAGATACCTCATCTATACTAGTGGGATTAAACATGAGGATGCTATGCCTCATGTAGCTGTGTAGAGCACCAATGTACTTCAAAAGAGTCTCTGGTGAGTCTAATGAGATACCCAACATCAATGCTCTCTTTCTAAATTCTTGAGTATACCCTTGCACACTTTGACCTTTCAACTGCCGAAGAGTTTTCCAACTCATCATGAATTGTTGCATGTAGGCCAATGGATAGAACTGCTTTTTGATTGCAGCAACAAATTCACTCCAGATAGAGATGGTCTTACCATGTCTTTTCATATCAGCTTGGGTTCTGCCTTCCCACCAAACCAAGGCAGTGCCTCCTAGGCGTAGGCTTGCCAGCTGAATCTTACTCTTGTCTGAGTCTATGTTCTGTACCCTGCAATACACATCAATTTGTCTAATCCAATTGTCCAACTTTTCAGCATTTAGCTCTCCATCATATATAGGAAAATCAAACTTAACATCTAACTTGATCAAAGATGCTTTCTTATTATGCACAAGGCTATTAGGAGGTGTGAGAAAGCTTTCCTCTTTCCCTTTTCCTTTGGAGTGGTCATGGAAGTGAGACTCATCTTCTTCTTTATCTTGTTTAGAACCTGAGGAGTCTTCAGTCTTATGCTTTCTAAAGTCCTTGTACATTTCTTCTACCATAGACTTTATAGCTAGGAAACTTTCTATGAATTGAGGGTCTGGCCCCATAGAACCTTCCTCTGACATTGTCTTCCGAGGATAGACTCTCCCAATTTTAGGATTAGTTTCCACCAACTCTCCTTCTCCTAATTTGAGATTTAATCTAGTGAGCATTCATAGCTAAAGCAAAACAAGATTGTCTAACCTTACAACCTAGAGCTCTGATACCACTTGATCTGATAATCACCCTATTGGTGACCTCAGTTAAAGATTTATTGAATAAAGGTATTACAGACTCATGTGATGGTGTGTGTTCTGTGTTATTAAAGCAACGAATCGATCAGATTGCCAATACACAGACATTTAAATGGAAAGACAGTAGAGAAATACAGTAAGCAGACACAAAACACAAGAATTTAATAAGGAGTTCACCCTATTCTCCAGGGCTACATCTCCGGTCCAGCTCTCAGTGGTGGCCTTGTTTTATTGTGTCTTTAAGCAGAGATTAAAATGCAAGGACTCAAAATGAGTTCTCCTGAAGTAGATTTGCTTGGCAGGGTGATTCTTGGATTTCCCAAGCCACTGGAGTGCACATAATTTGTTTGCCTACCAGCTCGGTGACCTTCTGGTCTACAATGGAGAGAGCCCAATGTGGTGCTCAGTCCGGATAGTTCCTCTCTGGGATGGCTTGAATCTCTCAAGCTTTGTGGTGCTCGACACTGCCTTTGGTCAACTTGGCCCTCTGTCCTCTTCTGCTTTTGCTTTACTGTCTTCTTCTCTATGTTCTGTCCTCCTCTCAGGATTCTAGTCTCTCTGTCTCTCAGGGTTCTCTGTCCCTCTCTCTGACTGACTAACTGTGTATTCTGTCTCTGTTCATGGCTTTGAATCCATTCGTTCTAAGACTATTTGCTTCCTCTTCCGCCTCCGTTGAATCACCTTCTGCAATTGCGCTTGGAGTTCCATGTTCGGTGTCATCGTCAACACTCAGGGAGTGGCCACATGTCCCCCTGTAACTGTGCCAGCTTGCTTTGTCGGTTCATTTCTTTGGTTACATTGTCAATGAAGTCTTCCTCCATTGTGGCGGTCAAAACGGACTTCAAATCCTTCTAAAAAGTGACTTAATCCTTTGTCTATTCCACTTCCCCCATCAGGCGCGATCTCAACCATCCGATCTGGGGCCTCCAGATCCAATGCCATACGCACGTTTCACGCAGTTGACTTGCTCAACCTTTAGTGTGCGATCAATGGTGGTTTTCTCTCTCCTCTGCTTGCCACGCGTCGATTGTTGAGTGGGATCGCTCTGCTTCCATCCAAAACCGCTTACCGTTTGAGGGCACCCAGATCAATACCATTGTTTTTTAGAGTGTGGGTCCTGCCTTTGTCCTTTTAGCGCTTTTCGCCTTTTCGCCCGCGGTTCTCCAGCTCTCCACACGACCGAGTGCTCGGGCTTCCCCCATTGCGGCCCTGTTCACCCAGCGATGTGCATCAAAAATCACCTCCTTTTCCCGATTCGAGGCTCCCACGGGATACTTTGACCTCCCGTGCAGTGTCCATGGGTCTCAGTCAGCGTGCTTTGACCGAGGTCCTCGTCGTTCCACGCTGGCTGCCATCGCCACTGGTTCAGGGTGTTTTTGATCATTGTTTTGAATTCTTAGAAGTTTGTCCCAACCTGGTACATTCATGGTTCTTGATATTTCTTTATGGATCCAATTCAGATCATTTGCTTGGAACATTATTTTATTTCATTACAGTATTTTTCCTTCCAAGATATTATATCATTCTTACTACTATAATGCCCATATGCTTGAAACCCTAGAAACTTTATTTAATTCTAAATTTGAATCTTTATGAGAATTCTTCTCCTGAGTTATGAAATGGAATACTTCATGTGGTTCCCCTCTTATTTCTTTTCCAATCAATTAATTGCTTACATTATGGCATTTGTTAGCACATTTATGGTTGAAAATGAGTTTATTTAATAGGTTAAACCATCAATTTACAATGCATATTTATTGTTTCTTGTAATTGCTCTGCTAAGCTAATTTCTTCTTCTCTTCACATAAGCAAGATCTAATACCTTTTTCCAAGACAAAATGAAGAACATGAAGTCCAAGAAGAAAGCACTCGTGATGCAGCCCTCCATCTCATACAAAGAAACATTCGATGATAAGATCCCAGGTGCGGGTTTGTTCTCAAATATAGTTTGTACTAGATATTCAGGGAATTCTTCATGGGAGAACATTTACAAATATTTTGAGGATGAAAAGCCTCAGGCTACAGTGAGGGAAATTGTAGTGGATGACGAAACACATACCTTAGAGAAAACACCTCAAGATGTAGCAAATTCTTTCTTACATAATTGTAGCAAGGCCCCAGCTCATGCCTTATACAAATATGGTAAGATGGATACTAGAGAATTTTAACATTACAGAGAGAAAGTTTCATCCGTAGAAAGGAGCGATGATTGGTTCATTTTCAACAAAGGACCTTCAAGCTATGTATCATTTACCGTAACCACGGTGCACTTTTGACAAACAATATGTGCATAATTTTATCAAAAAGCATGGATAACTTGCTAGTTATTTTTATGAAATTTGTCACCGAGTCGTCATGCCTATCTATGAAATAGTATTTGAAGCCAAGCCTCCAAGAATGTCCCCGAAGGCCATGGAAAACCCTAAGAAGATTGGGAACTAGTTTAGTGAGGAATTGTTTACATACATCATAGTTTGGGGAAGCTATGGAACACCTCATGTCTTACCCCTCTACATTTGTGACAAACTATTGTGCGGAGAAGTGGTCTATCAGCAGTTGGCTATGGAATAATTAAAGCACTGAAAGATATCAATAAAAGGGTTTGGCCCAGTTTCCTATACTTTTTTATATTTATTCCTGGATAATTATGGTCATGCAGAGAAAGAGGTGCAACAAATAGAGGTCCTAAAATTGGCCACCATTCCTTTAAGAGCATATGACCCTAGAAAAGTAGTAAAACAAGTTGCCTCGACCTTCAGAATAAGAAGGTATCATCATGAGGAGCATAATTTGATGATTTGTTTGCTGAAACCTCCTCATATAATACAGTCTAGAATAGTGTGGTTGAAACATTGACAGTAAAGTAGAGAGAACAATTTTTCACTTTCAAAAATCCAAGATTGTCTAGTCTGCCTATGGACTTATTGCAACTTCCCTTATACAAAAATTTCCTCTCTAAAGAACACAAGGTTTTCTATTGAACATGAGGTTTCCTCTCAATTTCATCAAATAGGAATAGTGAGTTCTTTAGCCCCTAAATAAAAGGCTTCTATAGTAGACCCAAGGATGGAAAAGGTATGGTAAGAGTTTGACCAGATTCTAAAACATCTAAAGAAAGGGGTACAAGAAAACATGATCCTTGGAGGAGAAATTGTTTCTCAAGAAGAAAATTAGTAGAGTAATCCTAGTATTATGCAAAATATCATCACAGAGTAGACAATATATGAGAAAACACCATTGGCCACCCAACTTGAGGTGGAAATTATTCCTGATAATCCTACCTATGAAATATTCCTCAATATTGAGGAGATTCCTCCAATGGATATCTTTTATAGTCCAATGCATAAATTTGTGGTTAAGAGAGGTAGAAAGAAGAGGAAATTAGATTAATCCCAACCTCTAGTTTCAGGAAAAACTTCTCAATTTCCTCCTATTGAGGTAATTTAGAAATTGACCCAATTTATAGGTGCCTATGCCTTTGCAACTATGGAAAAGGAGATAGAGGTACAAGAATTGTTGAGGGAAAAGTATTAAAAAATAGCCACCATGGAGCAGGGATTCATGAAAGAAAAGGAACAATTGAGAATACAATGGTAGGAAGGGTTGAATAAGAAGGAAATCACATTGGAAGAATTGTAGATGAAGTTTCATGCACTTCGAATTCAATATGAAGAAGAAATAAAGTTAAAATATGGGCAACTCAAGGATTCACAACAGAAGTTGGAGCAATTATAGGTCAAGATCCCTCATCTAGTCAAATTCAAACAAGAGGCCTATGAGCTTAATACTCTGCTCCAGAAACAACAACAACTTTTCTGTGAAAAGTTGAGCTTGATTCAAATATAGTGTAAGCTGGGAGACACATTGACATAGGAGCTAGTTGACATGGACTCTTACTATGATGAGACCAAATGAGACCTAAACGAGCTATTGAAATGGAAAAATAGTGTAGAGGGAAAGAAATATGATTTTCCCAAAGTTGATGAAATGCAAAAATCCATTATCTTCAAAAGATGGAAAGTGAGTTTTCAAATCAATGATGCATGTGAGTTTTCAAATTCCATAGTGGAATCCATTAATGATTCATTACTTGAATAAAATTTGATATTAATTCATCCAGTGGACTCATTCCCAGTTGCAGACAAGTTACAAAAGAATTGAATTCAGGAAAGATCTGAGTTTGGTAAAAGAATTGATCAATTAACTAAGGTCAATCTTGAACTTAATTGGCAATTATTGATCAAGCCTCATAGTCATTTGATGGTCTTGAAAAAACTTACCAATTCATCCATTCAAATGCTACCACCTTTGAAGGCATCCATCTTCAGCTGCCAGGTGCACATCAAGCCTTGATCCCATCTAGAGCTGGAACTACTTCTAGAAATCAAAAAGTTAGGGAAGCAAACTATTGGTTCGACTTCAACTGGTTGATGGTTGTTGTAACCATTTACTTTTTATGATGTCTTTGTTGTATTTTAGTTGAGCATTTTTAGGGGGATTAGTTTCACTCCTTTATTGTAAATAAAGCTATAAATATCCCTCTCGAACTCATTGTAAAGGGTTCTGAATTTTGGAGAAAAAGAAAAGATTTAGTTGCACTTTTGTACTCAAGTTTTACTTTAATATTATCTAAACCATTTTCAATTCCAGTATGAACAAATTGTCAACAGATCGGGTACTTCTATCAGCTCTATTTGCTATCTATTTTTAAAGGGAATTGTTTTTATTGTTTAAGTTTTGTTCATGTATATGTTCTTATTAATTCAAACATAATCACTTTTGACGTGTGGGAATTAGTGCATTTATAAAACAGCTAACAATTAAAAGTATTTTTTTCATACATGGTGAGGTTAATGTTAATTTTATTAACTATTTAATTGATTTTAAGGACATTAATTTGTGAGAATATTTATTTTCATGAAACAACATTATCTTTCTAGCAAAATGTTGGCTTAAGGGGGCTTGGACCCAGTTTCAGAGTTAGTTGTGCTAACCAACAAAACCCTACACTACCGACCCTTTTTGGAACAACCTGCATAGCGCAGGTTGCAGTATGACCCAAGGTAGTATTGGGGGATGATAGAACTATGTTTCTACATCCAAAGGACTATGTGATGTGTTTCTGTCAAATTTAGGGCTTATCTCGACCTTCACAAACCCTAACCCTTAAAACCCGAACATTGCAACAATTAACAGTTAGTAAATTTGTGCCCTTCGCCGATTACGCTAAACATTCATAACATTATATAAATACACAGATCTAAGTCTTCATGACTCTATTAACTACTTTTTGTGATTAATTTAATTTGATAGATCAAAACATAAAGTAAACTCAGAGATAAGTAATGATACACAAATACATAGATAACTCTTCAAAACAACCTTTATTATGCATAGATATTCAATTACAGCCCCTTCCAACCCTGCGCACACAACTGCAAGGGCCCATGCACTCAGTTGTGGACTTACCAAGGTCTCTACACACACATTTGTAGGAGCCTTCTCCTTCGCCCAAGTATAGAATAGAGAAAAAGGACCCAAAACTTGCCCTTCTATGCTCTTCCTTCAATCGATATCTCCTATGACTCTTCTATGACTCCTTTTTATATGGTTGTTCATTACAATACCATGATTCGTGAACCATGGGTGAGTCACAAAAAAAATTGAATCATAACAAACTAATGGGATTTGACCTTCTAAAATCCCCTTTTACTCCTATCGACCTGCACTACTCACGCTCTGCTCCTTAAAATGCAGAGACTTTACTAAATTTAAAAAAACTTTACAAAATTTGACCCTAGGGCACCCTATCCCAATAGGTCCCCAACACAAAGTCATGACTTGTCCTGAGTCACTCTACTGGTGTTGCCTCGATCTTTGCTTGCAAACGCTGAATTCAATCTTCAAGGCTTAAATATTTGTTGTTCCCTGCGTCGTGGTTTGTCGAACCTCTTCAAAGAATTTATTTGTGGTTGGAACTTCGACTCCAAGGCCCATGGTTCTCTATGTCTGCTGCAAAGCCTTCAACTTGCTCTGAACAGTCTGTGTTAACTGGCTTGCCTCATCAGCCTAGGGTTGCGTCCTTGAGGATATGATGGAGGCCTTTTGACGTAGCTCATCAATATGGGTCTGGATGAACTTTCCTTCCTGAAGTCTAGTGAACCTTTTCACAAGTTCCAAGGTCCACGTTGTTTCCCTGATCTCATCAAACTGCAGCTATTTGTGATGGATCTCCGCTTCAATTTTCTACAAGTGTGGATCCTCCTGCAGCGTCTGTTCAAACAATTGGATGCAGTCCTTAATTGCAGCTTCCGGAGTTTTCATATATTCCTTAATAACAACCTCGATCTACTCTCTAACTTCCAGAGGAGTGTTTGGCTGCAGCTTAAGTTGAAGGTTTGATATCTGTAGTTGCATCTCAAAGCAAAACTTTCCAATTTCCTCCTTAGATTCTTTTACCACAGCAGCTAACTTCTTGATTTTCTTTGTGGAGGCTGCTTCTGCTGGAATTTGGAGCTTAATGATGAGCCTCATCATTGGGTAATTATATGGGCCTTAATTCACCTCCTAGCTTATTCAAACCAACTATTCTCATAACTTATTGCATACTTTTGATTATATTTTGTTTATGAGATGAGTTAGAGTTGGATATTTTGCTTTGTGGCCTAATGTGCATTTAATTTAGGATTAAAGGATAAAAGAAAGGAATTTTGGCAAAGTCCTTGGTCAAAACTCGAATGGGACAAAGGAGAGGAATTATAGGAGGTAAATCCTTCTCATTTACTACCCCTCCATTCGAATATCCCTCCATCAGCTCGGAGTGCAAACAACCAAATCATGAGGACTAGAAGGCAACCGAGCAAGTGAAAGACAAATCACCAGTCTATCTCGAGTTTGGGAGCCAAGTCTCCTTAATTTTAAGGAATTTTTTGGAGAATTTAGATGTATAAGTAGAAAGGCCTAGGACCTCAGTAGGATTCAGATTTTTTATTGTAAAACGATGTTCCAACATCGCCTGTTGGCCCAATAGAGATGGATGTAATGGAGGTAGAAGAGAGTGCAGTCAACATTGCTCCATAAGAACCAACGTCAACTGACAATCAAGGACAAAAATCACCACCCATGGGTATAGTTATAGGTGGTGCTGACACACAAGAACCAGCATCAACTATCTGAACAGTTGAAGAACTTATGATTGAGAATGTAGGTGGTGTTGTTACGCCAGAACTAGCACCACCTATGAACTCTTGGTTGAGAATGTAGGTGGTGTTGTTACACAAGAACCAACACCACATGTTCAAACAATTGAAGAACCTATGATTGAAAATGTAGGTGGTGTTGTTACACAAGAACCAGCACCACCTGTTCAATTGAATGTGGAACCTTTGGGGGAAACAGGGGTCATAGTCGACACCACTCCACAAGAGATAATGTTGGTTGCTGAGCAGAAGGAAAACCTGGAAAAAGAATAGGCAAGAAGCGAAAAGGGGAGTATAGAACAACTAGTGGATACAAAAGAAGAGGAGGGAGGGCCTACGTCAGCAGGCACTAAGAGGATGAAAATTGACAAAATCATTACTTGTTCTCCTTTTCTTGCATCCTTTCCAAGAGGGGAAAGGAAAACCCATTCCTCTAGATGTATGGAGAAAGAAGAAGCTTCTCCTCCGATCTTGAAATTTGTTGGTAAAGTTAAGGGCACCATTATCGACATGGTTATTCAAAAACCAGTGTTGATTGGTGAAAGAATTGAGAAAATTGAAGGGTTAGAGGTCGACACTGTCACACAAGAACCAGTGCTGATAGAAAAACAAAATGAAGAAGCTTTGGCTAGTGTTACCCCTTTAGAAATCTCTCCTGAGCTGATGGAGGAAGATGCAGCTAAACGGACTGACCTGCAAGGGCCAAAAACTATTCCTAGTCTGATGGAGGAAGATCTTGCTAATCAGACTAACCCACAAGGGTTAGAGACTACTTTGGAGCAGATGGAGATGACTGTTGAATATGAGGTTGACCCGTAAGGGTTAGAAACTATTCCAGAGTAGAAGGTAGAGGACATTGCTGATCAGAATAACCTGCAAGGGTTAGAAACCATCCCTGAGCAATTGGAAAAGGATATTTCTAACAAAACCAACCCACAAGGGTTAGGAACCGTTCCTACACAAGTGGAAGAGGATGGTCAGGCAGTAGAGAAATTACAAGAGAAGGGTGTCAAAGACACTACTACACAAGACCTTGCAGTGAATCCAGAAGCGCAGAGGGAAGATGTAGAGGTCTTGCGACTTGAAGAAAGAGATGGTGGGACTGTTCCTTGAGTTGAGAAACAAATGGAAGAAATTAGAGTAAAACAAGAGCTGATTGATGATTTTGTCAACGTCAATCTGCCAGGCCCTAGACCAGCTGTGAGGCCTGTAGAAGAAGTAGTTGTGAAGCAAGAGTTTATTGAACAATGTGCGAGAAGGAGACCCCCTCTTAAGGAATGATATCAGGCACAATTTAGAGAGAATATGCAGTTGAAAATGGAGGTTATGAAATTGAGGAAATGAGTGCGGCACCCATGAAGAAAAGTAAGAAAGCACAAGAAAGACGTTGCGAAGCCCCAGCCTGAAACTGTTTCAGTGGAAACACAGACTGACGACATACCAACGAATTTCGTAGCTACACAAACAGATTCATTTTTACAAATGATCGAGGCACAAGAGTTTGTCATGTCTACAAAAATCTAGAAGTGGTAAGCTACAATAGCTTGTTTTCAACGAGGGTCCATTCCTTTAGAGGCACACCGGGAAGGAATAAGGCAAACTCATGAGAAAGCTGCGAAAATAGTCTCTGCTTACATAGAACAGATAGAAAAGGAAAAGCGGAAGTAGGAGAAACAATGGAAGCAACTTGAGGGGCTGGAAGAACAGGTGAAGTTACTCAAGGCAAATAAGGAAGAGATGTTTACCTTAGCTCATCAAGAATGGTTTTCCATCCCCTTGCTCATATTTATGCTTTGTTCCTCCATGAACAATATCTATTATTTTTTTTAGAAAGCATCCGCCAGGAGCTTAGTCATGATATAGAATATTCAATGCAGTTTCTGCACATCTTGAGATGCCACAATATTTTGGACTAGCATTTGATGTGCGAGTTGTACATGCATGACTACTTCCTGGGAAATGATCAATCATTTAACTGAGTGCTATATGTAGGAGACATTCAACTCAGAGCTTTTACCTGATACACCCTCAACCAAGTTAAATGAAAAAAGGATTTTGATATGTTTGAAGAAAACTAGGTGAATAGGCCACTTTTCATCAAGATGGAGAATTGCCATTCTGTGAATGTTTATAAAAGACACAAAACCATTTTGGGGATCGAAGGACAGAAAGAATAGATGTTGGAAACTCAGCAATTATGTATTGATATATGCACACAAAAAATCTTCGCTTGGCGGAAGCAGGCCTGGGGTAGCTGCTAGAAAAGGTGGATGCTCTCATCATTAGTTGTCAGAATGCGTGAGCCTTTTGGGGCCCCAAATTTCACTTGGGCTCTAAATATGGTACCTTGGTATATTGCGTGCATGCAACTTCATGGGGTCCGATGGATGGGTTTGAGGTTTCAATTTCCCATCATCTGGCTGCCAGCTGATCAGTACACCCCAACTTATGAGGTAAGCGAGGATTGGTGGAAAGAAGTCATCCAAACAGATGGGTATAAGCCTCCAGGAACGAAGATGCCTGCTAAATACGATCTTGCACAGCTTCACACTGACCATAGCAGCTCGAACCCAAACTTGCGTGGTTGATGAACTGCATGAGGACATTCAGTAAGGCTAGATGGGGGAAGATGTTGTTGGCTAGATTTGCATACTTTTACTCACCCTTTTTACCCTGTTCTTTTATCCATTTCATGCCAATAGGGGTTAATTGATATCTTAAATTTCACAAGTATACCTCTCGTCATGTATTTATGGATTATTGGAAAATGAAGCATAGTTGTAGGGGATTATTACCTAAGTTACTTGCCAATTCAGTTATTTCTGTAGATTTAAATGGAGAATGACCAAGACCGTGATTCAATGAACGATGCTATGAAACTGGCAGCGCTATTCTTGAATGCTATATGCAATGGTGAATCAATCCTTCGATTGTCACACTGCTATCTTTTAATATTTTGTTTTATTCTGAAAACCACCATGTAATTAAGGGCAAATAGTGTTGTAATTCTAGGAGTTGTATCATTGACAAATTGCATAAAGTCAAGTTGCGGGCTGTGAAAGTCAACATTGTTATGATGCATTAAGTTGCAAGAGAACACTCTAACTTTGAGTCTGTAATAACACAGTTGTAATATTTCTTTTATTCTTTGATCTTGCCACAACCTTGATCAGGGAGTTGGGCCCACTCTCATGACCAGGTGTTGTTGGATTAGATGTGTGGTATGTTTATTTATGTAAGTTTATGATTGCTATGAATGTTTATCATTGTGTTGTTGTGAGTTCTTATTGTTGTTACTCATATTTTCTGACATAGTTATTACTTGTTGTTACTCTTATTTACTGTTACAGTATCGCTTGCAGTCACACATTGATGAATTTATAGTTAATGTTCACTGTTGGGTAGGGAAACCATGGCCTACACATACAATGCATGATAGCCTTGAAATAACTCGTAGAGCCCTGGGTTGATAATTAAATGTGGTTTGGGTGAATTGAATGATTCACACTTGGACATCAATGACTTCAATTGTGTCATTAGCTTGAGGATGATATGATGTGCTTTCCTGATGATACATCTGAAATTATTCAAGTAAAGCAACAATTGTTTCATTCAGGAAATGTGAACCCCTATCTCTCATTAAAATCTTAGGGCAGCCAAACCTAGACAAAATGTATTCAAATATAAACTTCACAACTATAGCCGTGCTGCAATCCTTCACGAGCTACGCCTCATCCCACCTGGTCAAGTATTACGTCACTATGATGATGCATCGTGCTCCTATCTTCTTTCCTGATGGTTGAATAGGGCCTACAAAATCTATTTCCCATTTGTCAAATGCTTGTAATGAAACTTGAGGGTTCAGAGGCAATTCATCCCTTTGCGATAGCTTCCCAGTCCTCTAACAAACATCACACGCTCTACAATATTCCTTGGAATCCTTGGGCACAATTTGCCACCATAGCCCAGCTCGTAGGATCATCTCCATGTGCTTCAGTGAGGATACTTTTTCATCCATAATCTGGGACATACCTACGCAGAACTTCATTTGAGACCACTTTATATAAGTGCCCTGCAATGATAGAAAAATCTGCAGCCTTGACCACCAATTTTTTCTTTTGTTGCGTCATATACCCTTATGGATATGTACCTGTAGACATGAATTGGATTATATCTACAAAATGTTCATCTGTAATGCGTACAACAATATTTGTGCACCAGGCAATACTTCATCAAGACTTTTAAGTTATTTGCCATTATCAATCCACGAAAGGTGATCCGGTCCAGCATTTAATCTCCTTGGCTTTACAACTAACTCAAATTCATCCTCATGAAATAGAAGTAACCACCTACAAATCCCCCCCCGCCCCCGGCAACACAGGCTTGTTGATTAGGTACTTCAAAGAGGAATGGTTGGTGTACATTTTGAAGTGTGCACTTAAAAAATAATTCCTAAACTTTTGGAGAAAATATACCATCACCAACCCTTTGCGCTCTGTGTTTGAATAATTCTTCTCTGCCTTAGACAAGTTTCTACTCACAATGGTCGATATCTCTTGCACCTGGTTAGGTTAAAATTGCTCCTAATGCTATGCAAGATGCATCTACATGTACATGGAATTCTTTCTTCCAATTGGGGAACACTAGAATAGGTGCTCTAACCATTTTTTACTTCAACACATCTAAGCTTTTCTGGCAATCAACATTCCAAAAAAACGTTGCATCTTTATTCAATAATTTTTCCATGGACGCAGTGATCTACGCATATTCCTTAATGAACTTTCTATAGTATTCTGTATGGCCCAATGTTGCACGCAACTATTTTACATTCCTTGGAGGCTCCAAATTGGTAATCACTACAATCTTAGTAGGGTCCACCATCAACCCTTGCTTACAAACAATGTGGCCCAAATGTATCCCATATGGTATGCAAAAGATGCACTTCTTTAGATTAAGGGATATCTGATACTTCCTACAAGAATCCAGCATTAGGTGAAGACTCACAACATGTTTTTCCACTAATCTGAACACTGTCCAATCATCAAAGTAATCCTCCAAAAACTTATGAATAAATTCTTTAAAGGTTACGACTACTACCCTCGAAAAAATCATAGGGGCATTCTTAAGTCCAAAGGGCATAAATGTATACTGAAAACAACCCCATTCTATAGCGAAGGTAGTCTTACTTCGATCTTTTGGTGTGATCTTGATCTGGTGATACCCTGAGAACCCATCTGTAAACGAGTAGGCTTCTTGACCACCAACGTTCTCCAATAATTCAGTTGTGAATGGTGTAGGGAATGGATCATGTACACAAGCATTGTTCAACTTCCTCAGATCTAAGCAAATTTGGATTTTTCCCTTTGTCTTCTTCTCTTGAACCACCATAGGACCCAGTCTGACTCTTCTATAGGCTCAATAATCCATGCTGCAAGCATTTTATCCAGTCCTTCACGCACTTTTTCTTTGTTCTCAGGATTCAACGGTACAAGTGTTGCTTTATCGACTTTGTATCTAGCTTCAAATTGATCTTCCTAACACCTAAATCACCTACTATCCCCTTCAAATCAGAAAACTTTGTTGGAAACAAGTCCTGATATTCCTGTGATAGCTTTGGGACTTTATCAACTGTGTCCTCATCCCAATAATTTCCTATAGTTGTGAACTTCAGCTATGCTTCTGACCCAATGTTCACTTTCTTGGTTTTGAGATGTTAGGAACTTCTACCTTAGGGCCCGCGACTTCGTGTTTTTGCTCTGACTCAAGGATACTGATATTCCTGGGTCTTCCTTGCCTTCTTCTATGGTAACACTATAGCATTCCAAAGCATGGCGTAGCTGCGTACTACAGTCTGTTTGTACCCACGTGATAGGCTCTATTGGTGTCCTGAATATCGTAACCTTGATTCCCTGTAACACTTCATCAATAGATTAGAATCCATCCTCAAAACTGAATGTTAACAGAAAGCTTTCCTTCAGAACATCCCACTCCATGGTTTCGTGTCATAGCTCTGTTTCCATATACCAATTCATCAGAATAGTATCCAAAGTGTGGCAGAACATATGTACTCATTCAGGCTATGGTTCCTCTCCCCACACTTTTGTCCAATGAGCCAAATGTTCGCGTGGGTCATCCTTCCATTTATATTTTTCAGTAATGCGGGTATTGGCATATCCAAATTGTAGCTTCATCATCCTTCAGTACTCCTTATAGTATGCAAAAATATTCTTATTTGTACCACAGCATCTGGCAGGCGTAGCTCTTAGTGCCATGTCTAATGCTTGGAACCGATGTGACTCAGTACATCCCTTTCAAATTTATCAAGAAACTAATTTACATCTTCTAAGCCATCATAGTATGGTAAATTTCTTACCTCAATAGATATACACCGAAGTGATTTAGTAAGCATGTTGCATCACAACGTTGACACTTCATGCAATCTACTCTGTCAATGCTCAAGCTCCTCATCAGAATCTAAGCTACAGGAGCTGTCGTTTTCCCAAGCAATTCACCCATCCATCGTTGGGTTGATCCAATCCTCATCCTGTGTAGTAAGCTTGTAGATATGCTCAATATCATCCTCCTAATAGTAATCCCAAATTGGTTCAGTATACTGCGCACCCTCGGTTGGATCCAGTGGAACAATGAATCTCAGTTCCTTCTTCTAACACGTCATGCTTCACTTCTTCAGGCTGATGGCCGCATTCATATCAAATGCCCAATCAATTCCAAGCAACGTTAGGTAGGGATTACTATCATCCACTATTTATATTACCTCAAAATCATCTATAGCGTGCGCCCCTTCAATATCTACAGTTACTCCATGTAAGCACCCCATAGGAATAATCTTTGTTGGTTCGCCATTTGCAACTGAATTGGGGACCGTTGTAGCATTGGCTTTCCCATTCTTTCCCATGTCTCTTTAGGAAAGACATTTGCATCAAATCCCAAATCTAGGATCACTTGGTCAATGTCAAATTCTGTGATTTGTGCAGTCAATCTCATCTCTCGACCAATCCTTTTCTTAACCTTGTCTACTCTATGCACTACGTGTTGTTAAAGTAGTGACTTACTCTTGCCACTGTAGTTATCTATCAAATATTGTAGTCCCTCTATTTCTTTCTTGTCCCTTAGGAGCTTCATGCAAGTCTGTAAGAAGGATGTTAACACTGAAGGATCTATTTTTTGCGCAGCAATGACTTCTTCAGTCTTCTTCGTTTGTGCATTATGAGTCTTTGAAGTGGAAGCTCCTCAATCCGCAAAGTTCTTTTTCACCTCCATAAAATTTTCCTTCACCTTATGCAAATCAAATCTAGTATCTTTATTAGCAGCCTTGCACACCCATATATTTTCTTCTAGTTGTTTCCCACGATATCACTTCATGTAATGATAGTCCCATGTTCGCGCAGTTATGATCTCATCATCTAGATTTTCTGAGTGGGTTGTTGGTTCTTCTTCTCTTGCATCTTTGTGATGAGCACAGGACAATCTTCTATAACATGGTCAAGTTGTCGACAATATTGACAAGAGCAGTGTGTCGGGTTCTGACATTCTCATGCAAAGTAGTCTGGTTCCCCACAATTGTAACAAATAATATGTCAACGACCTCTTCCAACTCCTCCCCCTTGTCCTCTTCGTCGTCCCTGGAATCTTCTACGCACTGCAGATGTGCCTTGATCCTCTTGAGGGCGTGTCTCAACATCTACTCTATATGTCGGAGTTATTTCCATCATTAACTCATAGCTTCAGTAATTGCACTCATCATGGCCTACAGACTTACAAAAATTGCATAATAGTTGTTTAGGAGTCTGCACAAACTTCTGCAACAAATGGAAATTGTATGTTGAATGTTTTCCTTTTATTTGGCAGATAGTGCACCATGGCACCACCTCAGTGCTCGATCCAATGGTATTTTCTAGCTTTAGGGGGACAAGACCTCCCCCAATTAGATAGTTTTGATACATTGGGCAATGATCCTTGTCATGACCATGGCCTTTGAATTTTAAACACCATACTTCTACGCGGGTCTCATTTTGGACCTCTTTCCCCTTTTTGAAATCCTGCAATTCCATATGCAGGCTAGCCAACTGCGACTAAATCTGTTGCACTCCCATATTCGTATTCTAAATAGGTGAAGCCTCTAACTTCATAGAAATTTCCAGTTCTTCAGCCTGTGTTTCAAGCTTCTGTAGTGACAATGGTAATCTCAAATGAGGTAACAGCAAAGCAATATACCAATCATTATGTTTCTCATCCGAGATCTGCAGATTTTCCTGTTGTAGTAGACATTTCAACCTTTGATCAAAATCCCATGCGGATTCACTCACCTTTTTCTTAATTTTGTTGACCTCAGTTACAAGCTAGACTTGTGACTTAGGCTTCTTGAACTCATTATTTAGCGCATCTTTTGTATCTTTCAACGACGCACCTGGATGAGTCATACTGTATTTATTATACTAGCTCAGCACCCTATGTTGCAATGCTGTGACTAGTTTCGCTTTCTTCAGATCATCATCCGTTCTCTGCTATGACTTCCACACAGCATCTTCTACAAACTAGAATTGTTCAGGATATTTAGTCCCTAGACCCTTGAATATAGGCATCTTCATAGTGTTCGACATACTGAATAGAGGAGGGGGAGGTGGAGGAGGTGTAGGTGTGTGAGGTGGAGGTGATGGTGGAGGTGGAGTGGATGGATGTGGTATTCCTACAATACCCTGATTTCTCTTATGCAGCACACCTTGAGGCATATTCAGGCTATTACCTTCTTTGTTGCTATCAGATGCTCCCAACAAAGGACTGTACTCAACACTTGAGTCTAGATCTCTTCTTAATGGTCTCCCACTTCGCATAGCTCCTATCAATTCTCGTCTAAACATCAATTTAATGGCATAACTCATTTCTCACACAATAGAATTTTAATCCAAGTTTTTAGAGACTTCAAATACTTGCCTCTTGTTCCTTTGAAAAATCAGCGTTCAGCTTTGCTATAACTAACAAATGTGTCAATCGCAAACTCAGTAATAAATCCACCCAAAATACTATCGATCCAATAATTGACAGCCTTCACGACCTTGTTTTCTGATCCTTCTAGGAATTTCACTAACTCATGAGTCTACACAACAGGTTTATCCAAATTCCAAGTACCTTGACCATCCGCTAATTTAGCACACCATTCATATAGTTCGCACGGAAAAGAGCAGAAGAAAATTTAGTGTTCTTTTGTATATAAGTATCTCTGCAACCACTCTTTTTTTGACAGGTGCGAATTCCTACTTTCTTGAGATACAAAATCGTGCAGCTTCAAATCTATCCACTTTTCAATCTCCTTCTTAGTCGGTATCCACTTATGCCACATCACATATTCCACAGATAGATCTTGGTCCTGGAAACATAATCATTTACTGGCTTGAAGGGGCTTGGACCAAGGTTCCGAGTTAGCTACACTAACCAACAAAACCCTACACTACCAGTCTTTTCAGAAATGATTCGCGTAGCGTAGGTTGTAATCTCACCCAAGGCAGTATTGGGCGATGTTAGAACCAGGTTTCTGCATCCAAAGGACTATGTGATGTTTTTCTATCAAACTTAGGGCTTGTCTCTACCTTCACAAACCCTAACCCTTAGTACCCGAATATTGAAGCAATTAAGAGTTAACATATTTGTGTCCTTCACCAATTACGCTAAACATTCATAACATTATATAAATACATAGATCTAAGTCTTTGCAAATCTATTAAGTACTTTTCATGATTAATTGCATTCGAGAGATCAAAACATACAATAAACTCAGAGATAAGAAATGATAAATAGATACACAGATAATTATTCAAACATCCTTTATTATATTTAGATCTTCAATTACATTCCTTTCCAACCCTGCGCACACAGCTGCAGGGGCCCACGCACTCCGTTGTGGACTTACCAAGGTCTTCATGCACACATCTACAGGAGCCTTCCCCTTCTACCAAGTACAAAATAAATAAAATAGACCCAAAAATTTCCCTTATATGTTCTTCCTTCGATCGATATCTCCTATGACTCTTCTATGACTCCTTATGATTCTTCCTTACAATACCATGGTCTACAAACCATGGGCAGGTCACAAAACAACTTGACTCTTAACAAACTAAGGGGCTTTGACCTTCTAAAATACCCGTTGACTCCTATCGACATGCGCTACTTGTGCTCTGCTCCTCAAAATGCACAGACTTTACTAGATTTAACAAAATTTTACAAATTTTGACCCCAGGGGACCCCGTCCCAACACACATATGATTAGATATACCTGATTAGAATAAATAGGTTATATTACTTTGAGTTTATATTACCTATTATATTAGTTTACTAGTTTATCAATTAGCATCGCCACCCATTCCATCTCCATCCATAATTCATTTTTTACGGATAACTGGACCCACAAATACCAGTCATAACCACCAATCCAAATGGAAAAGATTCTAAGTTGGGGCTATGACCGGGTGGATTCTCAAATGTTGATGCAGTCATTTCTTCCCATCAACACCTGGTCTACCTAACATTATGACACCGGAGAAACAAATTGGTGCAATAGAGGAGGCATTGGGATGAAGGAAGCGAGGTGACGTGAAATAACATGTGGTGGTAGTAAGAGTGGATAGGCAAACAAATGGGAGAGGAGGCTAATCTTGAATGGTCTAGAAGCTTGACTGCTACACATGCCAACGGTGGTTTTCCACGTGGAAACCCAATGAGGTGGTAGGGTAAAACCTTTGGGAGGAAATATCTCACCTACCAGGGGTCAGATTGAGAAAAACTTTATAGCACCAAATTCATCTTGACAATAAAAATGCAATGGTGAATGTTACTCTAAGTTTGGAAAAGTTTGGAAAAGGTCGAATTTTTTATACCCCATTTTCATAATGGAAATTTGAAGATTGGGTATAAATAGTGACCACCTCCTTCTCTGGTGATGGGTAAGGGGTGATGTTACAAATTGGTATCAAATCATCCAAGTTCAACTCTTGGATTGGATGGGCTTCATCACAAGCCAATAATGATTTATGAAAAAAATTACTAAGTAACTATTTAAGTGTTAAAAGCCAGTCTAAACTATTGATTGTTGCCTTGACAATAACCTTGTGCTAATGTGAGTTGTTTGGTTGCAGATAGACAACAACTCGGTGAGAGCAGGATCATGGCCATAAATATGTTGTTTATTATTAATTATGAACTTGCGATAGGATTGCACAATGCACATGATTTATGCATATGATTTGTAAATATGTTGGCACACTAACATGGTCATTTTTTCATAACAGGAATTTCCATGGCAGACCCATGAATGCAAGTTCATGGTCATGATTATGTGTTTATTTATTTATCATGAAATGTCTAACAATGTGTGTGGTTGATAACACATCAAAAGCAACATAAAAGAAATGAAATACAACAATGACGACCAGAATGGTTGAGTGCAGTTTCGATGAGTCATAACATGGAAGTGATTGGGTTAGAGCTAATGAGGAAGAGATATCAGTTGGCCAAGGGAGAGGGAATCACTCCCCAGACTGGACGGAAACCTTGAGAATCCTGAGGGATAGGGTGAGAATCTTGAATGTCTTTAATGGGAGGCTGGTAAGATCCCAAGAAAGGCAAGCAAATATCAATGCAGTCATCCTACAAAGTCTCTTAGATTGGTAGAGGAAAAGGATAGTCATAGATACATGAAATCTGAGATATGGGACAGTCATAGAAGCAAGAAAATACTTCACGAGTCAAAAGAAAACACAAATGGAGTAGATGGTGGTAGGTCCAAAAAGAAGCACAGGTGAGGAAGTGAGGACATTGTGCTAGGAGGTGTACCTTTGATCACACCAAGGGGAGGAACTAGCACATAGGTGCATTATTCTAGGAAACCATCTAGTTCTCTTACCTGAAGTCACTACCATTCTCACCATTACCATTATCATCATTCAGGAAGAAAGTGAAAGGAACACATGCTTGAGGATTTTAAGAAATCCAATCCATCAATATTTGATGGGGATATGAAGATAGCAAAGGATGTAGAAGCTTGGTTACTGGGAATGAATAAATGTTTCAGAATACATAACTATTCTAAGAATATGAAAGCTAGAATTGCCACCTATAGCCTGAAGGGAAAAGAAGATATATGATGGGAATATTTGAAGAATGCTGGAGGTATTGTTGAGAAAAAAATGACCTAGGATGAGTTTGAAAAGCTCTTCAGAGAGAAATACTTGTCTGAACGTTATTATGATAGTAAGGCAAAAGAGTTCTATGAACTCAAAATGGGTCAATTAACTAGTGATGAGTATGTCACCAATTTTTTAGAACTATTGAGGTATGTTCCATATCTCAAGGATGAAAAAGCTAAAATTCAGAGATTTGTCAGTGGATTTCCTATGGAATTTAGAGATAAAATTGAGTTGCTGGAACCCCAAACCCTGAAAGATGTTATCAAGAAGCTAGAACACTGCTATGAGAAAGAAAAATGCAGACATGATATTAAAACTAATTTGAAGGCCAAAAGAAGCGCTGGACATAAGAAGAATTGGGCTAAGAAAATCTCATAAAGGAGAGAAGGTAAGCACCTAACTTATACACGACAGTCTCAGCAAAAAGCCAATGTTGCTATTAAGAAAAATGTGCATCAACCGATGCCACCACAACCCCATTTTGAAGGAAGAGAGCCACTAAAATGCTGGACTTGTGGTGAGAAACACAAAAGAAGAGATTGTCCACATCAACAAAATATCAGACCAAATATTTACAGTGCTCAGGAGGCTTGCACAGTGGGTGAGGTAGCTCAAAGTATGCCAAGAATTTATGCCGCAATGGAAAACTGCTAAGAAAATCACCATGAATCCATCATTGAGATGGAAGGTAAGTTGCAAGATAAAAATATTTCTATTTTAATTGATAGAGGTTCTAAATATAACTATGTTAACCTAGAGCTTGTTGAGAAATGTGGTTTAGGCAAGGAGTTCCATAAGGAACCTTGGTTGGTTTAGTTGGCAACTAAGACAAAGATAGTGATTAGCGATTAGGTAAGGTCATGTCTATTCAAGCTCAGTGACATGCGCACAAAAGCCCATTTGGATGTATTTCCATTGGGTGTGTATGGCATATTTCTAGGCATGGACTAATTGTATTTACATCAGACCAAGGTAGATTACTTTTAAAAAAATTGAATGCGTGGATGAGCAAGAAGAAAAAAGAGTGTTACAGGGTAGGAAAAATCCAATTTCAGTAAGGTCGATCACTATTATGTAAGGAAAATTCCGTAGTAGAAAGGGATGCACACTATTTGCAGTGCATGCTTCTAAGGATGAGAAAGATGGCAGAGAAATAGAAGATGTGGAAGATGAATTTCTAAAAAGGTACCTTGTTTTATAGCAATATGAAAATGTACTTCCAGTGGAGGTTCTTAGATTACCTCCTCATAGAGAGAGAGAGAGAGATTTATCTATTGAGCTTGTACCGAAAGCTACACCAACATCCAAGGCACCTTATAGGATGAGCACCCCAGAGTTGGTCGAGCTAAAATTGCAGCTAAAGGAAATGTTTGAAAAAACCTATATAATGCCAAGTGTGTCCCCGTGGGGCGCACTGGTATTGTTTGTAAAGAATAAATATGGAACCCTTAGATTATGGATTGATTATAGATAATTAAATAATGTGACCATCAAGAATAGGTACCCATTACCAAGGATTGATGATCTCCTTGATCAGTTCAAGGGAGCAATAGTTTTCTCCAAAATTGACTTGAGGTTAGGATACCATCAAGTAAGAATCAAGGAGGAAGACATTCTGTTGACAACTAATCATAGGGATTGGGTGAACAATTGTAATTAGTGTAAATAAATAATAGAGAAAATGGTGAGTCATCGGGAGATGAACTAAACAATCACTCCCTCTTGTATATAATAATGAACAACCTGAATGAATAATAGGATTACATTTGAGGAGTTACCTCTTGGTCTGACATGGTATCAGATCTAGCGCCATTTTTGGTTTCCCTCTCTACTTTGTAACTCCCTTCTGCCTATGTTCTGCCTATTTTGCAGAACTGACCTCTTGCAACCACTCCATAGGTGTGCCTCTCTCAAGAATTTGATAACCATTCTGCAGGTTTTCCCCTCTCTTGCAACTGCTGCCCCTCTCTAGCAACTGCTGCAGATGTTTGGCTGGTCACGTGAGGAAACTTCTCCACAAGCGCAGTTGAGGTATCACTCCCACACCTGCATGCATGCTGCCTACCAATACATCTCTCATTGTTTCATCACTCTCTTGGTTTCATAGTGTTAAACACGGGTGCGATGAATGAAATTCTCTTATGACTATGTATCGATGCTTCGGACCCTAATCGGGTACTTTTCTCTATTCATACATTTTATTTATAAATCACAGTCAATTAGCGTTAAGTGTTAATATTTAGTTTAAGCGCTAAGACTTTCCTTAAGTGCCTTTATTAAAAGTACGAATTAAGAACGTGGGTGGTATTGATAAGTGGGAAGCGGTATCTCGCATGCCCTAAAGGCTATAAACGGTATTCCTAAAATTCACGCGATTAACCTTAGAAAGCGACTCATCGCATGGGAAAACCACTTTTGTCACACACTCTCGACCTAATATTGGTCATGCAATATTTCACGTGAGATTGTGCGATAACTGTTCAATTGGACGGGTCACATCAACGGTGGAGATCGTCCGGGTTAGTTGGTGAGCGGACAACGTGATATCCGTTGTATCTGGGGAAGTGATATCAATGGTGTGGATTGAAGCACTTGATAAAAGGAGAATTCAAAGAGGGAACAACAGTGATTGGTCATATAAGAGGGAACCTCAGGGGGAAAATCCACGTACAGAACCAGATTTAAGCGCAGCTGATTGGTTACAAAGTTAACCAGTAGTCGAAATATAGACTACCACCTCATTTTTGTCAACCGCCTGCGTCATTTTTCTACCAACAAAAGAGCGGTTTTTTTACACAGTACACATTTTTAAAATGCACTCATTGATATCTATTATGGGAGTCGTTCTCAATGGGAAGGAGAACTATCTTGATTGGTCTCTGAAAATCAAACACACTCTCATTTTTAATGAGTTGTGGAAAGGAGTGTGTGTTGGAAACGGAAACAAAGAGCCAGAACAACCTACCTCAGACAAGGTATTCACCATTTGGGAAAATAAGAACAGCAAGGCTTATGCATTGATTGCAGCATTAGTAAATGAAGAGGTGAGTCGCCATATTTATCCATTTTCAAATGATTTCAAATCCTTACAAAAACTGAAGGAACTCTATGGCTCACACTCTGCACTTGAAGTCGTTCAACTCATGATTAAATTGTTCAACCTTGAATTACAAAATGATGATCCCCTTACTCTTGCATCAGAAGTAAGATCTATTATGCATGATATCAAAGTCACTAATGTTGAACTGGACATTCCTCTAATAGCTTTTCTCAAGGCACTTTATCCCACTTACTCAAATTATCTTGAGTCATTGCAAGCAAATAAAAACCTCAAAGATATTACCTTTGACTCCCTTGTGAAAAAATTTGCTGAAAGAGAGAAAGCTTTTGGGAAGAAGACAACTCCTTAGTCTTCTGAAGAGGCTATGTGCCTTGCACATAGAGAGAAGAATTTTTCTCAATATTCTTCGAGAGGAAGAGGTGGTGGAAGAGGAAGAGGAAGAAATTTCATAGGCAGGGGGGGCAGACACTCTCAAGAAGAAAAGTCAGATTTGGACTGCATACGCTGCAAAAGAGATGGATCACATGATGCATCCACATGCAAGTTGCCTTGGGACAGAATTGAACATGAAAGAAACCAACCCAAAGGTAAAATTAATGAAAAAGAGAAAGGTATAGCACCTGAATTTGCTCGCTATTTTGTGGCACACTGTAATATTGGAGTAAATAGACCTATTTAATGCTTCACCTGCTTCTTGGAAAAATGATTGGTTGCTTGATTCAGGAGAAACTTGCCACATGAATTTTAGAAGAGATTTGTTTGAAGAATTTACTGGCAATGTTGATGGAGCAGTATACTTTGCAGACAAATCAAAACTCAAGCCATCAGGGCTTGGTATAATCAGGCTTAAATTTCCCGGTCTTCCAGACTTTCTTCTGCATCATGTTTTATATCTCCCACAGCCGAGAAGAAGCTTGTTTTCCTTGGTCCACATCCACTAGCAAGGACACTCCATTCATATGTTTGATGGCAAGCTTGAGGTGAGAAAAGCATCAGACCACTCACTGTCGTGGCGGAAAAATTCGTTTGTGCGGACACAACTGACCTCCCTAGGAGTCTAAACTCTCTAGCGACAAACAAGACAAAATGGAGTGATCTTTCTCTAAATATACCTTTTAAAACATGAAAACTACAAGTGTTTAGGCTTACCTTATTCCAAAACGCTGTTGTTGTAGTCCGTCCTTGCCGATCCGGATGAGCTCCTCCTTCAAGTCAATTCCTGCAACCACAAACAATCAAACAATTACCAAGCACTTGCATTTCATATAATAAAACATATATTCAACATGCAGACCAAGGAACACATGAAATAACTCATTAACATAAGCTATTGAGAAAAATAAACCAATTTGTATTAATAAAGAAACAAAGAAACTCTTACAACCTGGCCTTGGTGTTGTGCAAGTTCCTCCCAGGGTCCATCAAGGGTTTTCCTCTACTTTGACAAAGCTCACCCACTTCCAAGTAGAATCAAGCAAAGACAATCTCTCCTCACAAGGTTCTAAATGGGAGTCCTAATTCCTGCAGCATTTACCCAAAGAAAATGTATAGCTTCAACCTCTTCTCCCTCTGGCTCAATGTCTTTATTTATAGTGCTGTAAAGAGGTTATTCAGGTCCACCATCAATGGGATAATCCCCCTCTTTGGGTGGGATAGCTCCCTTATTGATGGGATAAGTTCCTCCTTAATAGGGATACATGAACCAACTGGAGGCGCATCCATTTCATCAAACCGACCTCTAGAAAGTTCTAGAAGTAACCACAAGTAACTTTTTTAAGATGAAACTTGCGCATTTTGCCTTTTACAGAAGGACGCACCTGTCCCTTAACATACAGAGCGTCCAAGGACGCAGCCTTTGTGAACATTGTGAGCGTCCCCGCAGTTAAGGCTAGAGAGAACCTGCGACCCCAGAGATAAACACATTTTTTACAAGACTTTCTCTCTTCTTTGAGTTTGAGATGGATAGCAGAGGCATAAGACTTGCCTAAGAGGGTAGCATGACTGTTGATTTGAGCCATACTAACTGTAAGTAGTCATGGTGACATTTTTTAGTGTAACAGATTGCCCCCTAAAGTGCGAAGCCTGGAATAGATTAGGGTTTTGTAATTCTAGGAAGGGTGAAGCGCTTTATCATTTCAAGGATTGTCTTGTGGATGACCTGGTTGGAACCTGCAATTTTCAACACAAAATACATGTATAAGATTATATCATCACTGAGGTAGGCATTCCCATACTCAGATTCAAAACTTTAACTAATGGACTAACTACTCTGATACAGGAATGATCTTGCAGTACATCATTTTTATAGACTTTTGTAGACACAGTATGGATGCAGCCATCTGTTTATGATTAGTCTACATAGATAATGAATACAAAACTCCTCGCAGCCTGGATGGTAGAAACTAGATCCAGGGTCTTCACTTCTACTTCCCGAATTGGTACGATTCTAGCCATGTGATTAAATGATTTGATGTCGAACATGTTAGAAACCACTTGATTACCAGTCGATGATGTAAACTGTTAACAAGCGTGAGAGAGACCACCAGTAATGTCAATGGTTCTCAAAGTACCAAGCACAACCCGTGAAATGTGAATAGATGTTTTGATGTCGAACACTTCACGGAATCCTTTGATCGAAAGTCAATGATGTAAACTGACGTCAAAGGCGCGAAACCTGCCATTGATGCATGCAGACTTCAAGGTACTGTCGATTCCTAAGTCATCTTTCTAGATAATGTGTCGATGTCGATAGAAAGTGACCCGTTGCAGGCAAGCCCGCAACACGAAATCATTGTTCAAGTTGAAGAAATGTTGCTGTAAGGACTGACTCAGGGATGGTCAAATGGATGACAAGTATTTTGCAGATGAAAGTTTTGCTTGCAGACCTCTTGAACACATAACGACACGACAGATGGCTTGGTGACGAATAACTCAAAGTTAATCCCCGGAACCCGGTTAAAGACTTTCAAAGTGGTTTGATCAACTGTGAGGTAAAAGATTTCCCAACCCAGGTGAATGAAAAGTGTCGTGTTCAAGAGTGGTAATAAAGTTTCTTTTGAGACAAAAGGTAACAAACAGGTTCATTCTTCTCTCTTTTCCTGTTGTGGGGAAAAGTATCCGATGCGGATGACCCTATCCCTACTCTAAAGGTGACAGTCTTTAGCAACAACTGAAAGTAAAGTTTTGATGATTTCCTTTATGAAAGTACAGAGAGAATGAAGAAAGATTAACCAACCTGGTGTCTTTCGCTTAGTCGATCCTTGCCCTCTCTCTTTGTCTCTTGTTCCCAGCTCCTTGCTCTCTTTGCCGGTCCAGCTACACACAGATCCTGCACAAAACAAGAGAGCAAACTACAAGATACATGTACTCATAACTGAAGCATGGATTAGGATGAATCAAATATACATGTAAATACAATACATCAATGCAATACAAGTATATAGGAGAACATGCAAAACTTTATTGATAGAAGTAACAGGGTTCTGAGAAGGTTACAACCAATGATGGCTCCAATCTAGCAGCACCTCCCCAGCAGCAAGAACTCTCCTCTTCACCTCTAGTAAAACAATCACCCAATAGCTCTAACTGTAAACCAACAGCACCTCCTTGCTTTACACAAAATTCCAGCCCCCATAGACCTCATAGAAGAGCTCTATATATAGGAGAGAAGAAGAGAGGATGAGTCAGCTTGAGACTGACATGAAGCTGCCTTGTGTCCTCTCCCTCTTCAGTTAATCTTCAGTTCTTGAGTCCACTAGGAGATCCTTGCTTACACATGGTGATCAAGTACCTCTTACTCATCACAGGGCGAATCTCATGAACCAAGTGTCAGTTTGGAAGCTTCCTGGGCAGTTGACACCTTGCAGGATGACTGTGCCACTTGGCCAATCTCGCCCAGCGCAGGTAGCCTTCATTAAATTTGACTTCCAGCGCAGGTACAAGGAGGGACAGTTGCATTCCAGCGCAGAAGCTCAGTGGAGCAGCTGACATGATCCAAAATAATCCTGTTTTGAAGTGTTTTCAGGTGGAGAACTGATTGGAAGTGCTGTTGTTTGATGACCTTGTTCTTTTAGGGGTAAGAACAACATGTTTAGGGACTGAGGATCCCTGTAATTATCGACATTTCATGCTCCATGATGCGAGGCACAAAAATGTCTATAACAGTTGCCCCCTAAAGTATGAGGCCGTTTATCGGGTGAAATGCTTTATCTAGAGGGTCCGAAGTTCGTTCCAGTGCTGAGGAGGAGCCCTGTAATACAATACAATACAATACATTATTTTTCATTCTATTTTCATGATCTAGCTGAGGCGGGCATTCCCATGCTCAGCTTTTATAAATACATTTTGGTACATATGACAGATGATCGTCTGAAGGTAGACTGATAATTTTCTGCTGAAATTATCATCCTTTGAATAGGATGATCATCTGCTGCAATGATGTACATGGCAAATGCTTTTATATTTCTTGAATATATATCGCAGCCCGGATGGATGAAACTAGATCCGGGGTCTTCAAACTCGTTCGATCTTCACTCTAAGTACAAGTCGATCCATGTGAGAATTTCGTTGAAGTCGAACATGGAAAGACATCGCTTGATTACCGGTCCATAATGAAAACCGTTAACAAGCGCGAGAGGAATCACCAATAATGACGATGACCCTCAAGGTACTGCAGTACAATTCACGTGGCGTGAATAAAGGACTTGGCGTCGAACGCCACGCAAAATCTTCTGGTCGAAGGTCATTGATGTATACCTGTCGCCGGAAGTGAGAAACTTGCCATTGAGGCATGCAAGCTTCAAAGTACTGATGGGGGTGTTCCTAGATCAACTTCTTGGATAATGAGCTGAAGTCGACAAGAAGCGATCCGTCAAAGGAGGGCCTTAATGAATCCCACAGCAATGACACGGAACGGAGCTAATGACTTTAATGGAGGTGAAAACAAACTGTGACATATGATTCAGGGTGGCGATCATGAATGGATGAAGGATAATGTATGGCAGTGGATGGGACACGGTTGACACTTTCAGAATGACCCCTCTTGAACATATAACGACACTGATGCGATGGATCGGTAGCATTACCCCAAATGTGGATGGTTTGGCGAGGACCATGGTGATGAGACCGGTGAATGAAACAACCCAACCCGATGTGGTACGGAGGAAAAGTGTCATGTTCAAGAGTGACTTGCTACCGTTAAACTTTGATGTTCTCCCAATTTTTCCCCAGTCATTTCTGACCAGTACCTCTTTATTTTTGTCAAGCTTGAGGAGGATAACATATGCTTGTTCTATAACCTGCCCTTCGGGCAAGCCCATCGCTATGATTTAACGAGCCTAGCGATAGGGAAACTCGTTCTCGTCTAAAGACAAGTTTGTCGCTATTTAATTATTTTAACGAGTCTAACGACAAGGAAAACTCGGTCCTTTTCATTTTTAGAGAGTCTGAAAAGGTACAGAAAGTCAACTCCATGATTCCTTTTTCGTCATCTAATCCCTTAAGTCCGAAAAAGTATAAAACAATACAGAAGGGATGGCTGTTCGGTACTTTTACGAGCCGAACAAGACAAGCGCTCGATCTTTTTGTGCAATAATCCCTCAGGTCCAAAAAGATTAAAATCTAGAGGAGGGATAGCTTTCGGTCGTTTAACGAGCTAGAAGGCCAAAAACTCGGCAAACTTTTCATATTTTACGAGTCAGTGAAAAGAGCTCAAAGAAGACTCGTCTTTTGAGGAACGAGTGATAAACAGGGATAGCAACTGATTCCAGGTACAAATTGGAATTTCCAATCACGGTAGTGTCACAAGGATGGCTAGGTGAAATCACTCTTCGCAGCTGTTCCTCAAAATAGGTAAACACACATATGGGGGTGAACGATCGGCCAAATGAAATGGAGGTGATGGATGAAAACACGACCAAGGCTTTTAAAGCTTATAAATTTACGATCGCAATGGTTATTTACCGAGATAGGTTCATTTTTTAATGAGCTTGAACTTTGGCGGAAAAACTCTGCTCACACTTTTCTATTTTTTAACGAGCATAAATTCCGTGGTAAAACTGCTCGAATTTTGCGTTTATTTTTTAACGAGCATGAACTATATGCTAAAACTGCTCGATATACCAGTCATAAAAAGAACGCCTCCCGTAAGGACCAATTTTTATAGAGCTTATGCCTTACCACAGCTATGCTCACTTTTGGCAAATTTTACTTTTGCCCCACAGGCTTCTTTCATGCAAGTTTGGAAACGGCTAATCTTAAAACCAGATAAATAACCGCCCCTAGCTTGCACTCCAGAAGGTTTGCATGCCCCCAGGTATAGGATAGAATTTCGAGGCTGCCCCTCCTCTCCCCTACCTCTGCTTTTCTTTGGGTGTTCACAATTACTTGTCATCTCGCCAATCTAATGCTAACGATACTTGTCTTCTCGTTATTCTAAGGGGTCTTACGCAGTACTCAGGCTTCCCGTCGGCCCACTTTTAACAAACAGCTATTTGTGACAATAGAAGAACACCACTCAAAGATAAAACATTGGCATTATTGAGGGAGGCTTGCCTCTTTCTTATTATTCCAAAGACGGTTCGATTCGCTGCCGCAAATCAATCTCTTTCTTCGGCGGTGTCTATCATTGGGTTGTCCAAAGATGGTTACCCTCTGTCACAACAATACGGTCTCCTTCTTCGTAGACTGCCCCTGCTTATCCTTCAAAACACATGTTTCGATGGGCGAGGCTTGAATTCAAAGATGGTTACTACTTGTTGCAATAAGGGAATTCCTACTTGGGCATTGCCCACTTTTTTAGACAAAGGTGAATGACTCTTTGGTCAAACACATAACTTTAACAAAAGATTATTATTCTAGAACAACCCCACTTCCTTTGGACGGGGTACGGACTAGTCATATTCTTCTGCGGAAATTCTTTCTTATACCCGGGGTTTCTTCTGCCCGAAGCAGACCAGGGTGCATGCCCCCTGGGTCCTAGTCTTTCTTTCCGAATTACTCGCGCTCATCGGGAAGGAGGACCGGGGGTGGAGGTGAATCTTGAGTGAACAGACCATTTAGGAATGGTATTTGACTATTTGCGATGCGAGATCCCGGAAACGAAAGTTGGTCTACGAGCTTGACCACCCTTCCTTCGTGTGGAAAACACATTACTCTAAAGAGTGAGGAGACTATCGCTCCCATGCAATAAATATAGTCCCGCCCAAGGAGTAGGTTATAATCCAAAGGTCCTTGGACGACCATCACGTTCATCTCGACGGTCTTCCCTTTCAATGTAACAGGTACATTGGGAAGGATCCCTAATGGTCGACTGATTCCTTTATCAAAACCTGAGAGATTTCTCAACTCAGGTAAAAGCGCTGGGGAACCCAGTGCTTTCCAAGCAACAGAGGAAAGGATACTCACAGACGCCCCTTCATCAATGATAGTACCAGCCATAATCATTCTATAGATCTGGACAATGATTCTGAATGGTACATTGGCTGGTAACCGGGGTCTGCCTAGTTGATTCCAATCAAAGGATACAACCAGGTTGCTTGGTGGTGGGACCGAATATACGGCCGGAAATGACTCTGATGATGTTCCTTCCTGCGATAAAGGAATGGGCACATTGCCCTGACGCTCATCAGAGTCGGTGCTGATGAAAAGAACCTGGATGGTGTCATCCTTATTCTCTTCAGTGAGGGTGTCGCATGAAGACGACTCTTCGGCGACGGTGTCATTTGAAGACGGATCTTCAATGACGGAGTCATTGGACGATAGAACCTCTGAAGGAAGAACCGGGTCAACTGCCGTTTCGACCTTTAGACTTTCGTCTGGTCTGGATTCAGTAGGTTCATTCTCAATGACCGACACTTCAGCTGACCACTTGAGCGGGCCAGCTGGATTTTCAACTATCGAGGGATTAGGCACGAGTTTTTGGTATCCAGGCGGAAGTCGCAACGGTGAAACCGGGCGATCTTCCAAAACTCTCTTGGCCTCATCTAAGAATGGACATTTGTGGATGGCATGATGGCCCTCACACAATAGACAGGGTGATCTTGGTCCCCTTCTTCGTCCTTCACTCTCGTTAGTTGACGGATTGCAATCAACATGACAACCAGAGGTTGATGCTACCGGATTGTGCAACCTTGGGGACTAGTCCCTTAGTATCCGGGGAATACAAGGACAATCACGATGGAAGTGGATCCCTTTGCAAATGACACATGGCGATTTAGGCCCGGTCGGTGCAGTGTGTGGGTTTTTGTCAGCTTTCTTCTGCTTGCCCCCAGTCGCCTTCGCCAGAGGCTCCTTCTGCTTCTTTTCTCTCTTCTTCTTTTCCTTCTTCTCCTTGGGAGGCTGACTTTTGCCGGCTCTACCTTGTGAAGATGAAGGATCAGAGGAAGTATCATAAGAAGTGGAAGGCTGGTGGGTAGTTCTAGATTGTTCTGACTGTTGATTCGACTGCTCAGGATTAGTGGCGATCTGGACTACATTAGTTGAAAAGAGCCATACAGGGAGGCCGATTGTCAACCCTGGAAGTGACAATGTAGCCATATGAGGCGCACCAACATCTCCCCAAGAGGAGAAGGGGTTTGGACTTCCGCCAAGGTTACTTCCTTGGTTGGTGGGCTCCATACTTTTCAACTGAAAGATCAACGTGGGAATAATAGGTGATTATGTTCCGCTTAAAATAAATTTTATTAACGACGCTTTTAGACACAAACTTGCTTTTTCATGTTTTAAGAGTCGAGAAAAAGCTAAAGATGACTCTAGTCGCCTTCGATGTATTAACGAGCCCGAAGTGACAAATGCTCGGTTGGACTTTTTCAGTTATAGAGTTTGAAAAAGGCCAAAAGAAACTGCTCTGGAGATCTAGGCAGAGGGTGTGCCAAACCTTTCGCGAAACCACAGAATACGTTTTACGGTACGGGTGGTCGATCTTCGTGAATGCTGTATTCACTGCATCGCGATCAGTAGGGCGGCCGACACGGTTTCCTAAGGATAAAGGATAAAAGCCTATAGGGGTCTCCCAATATACGCGACGGTACGCGGGAGCTCAAGTCCGTGTTAGTGCCACCGACTCTCAGGAGGAATCACCCACCTTCGTAGAGATCGACAGTCACTATGTTTAACGACGCCGGAACACGTCTCTACCTAGACCTCTAGATGTTTGCGTTAAATTCCAAAGCGTTGTTATGTAAATTGAGTTTATTTTAATGTTGATCTTTCTTAACAGTTTGCCTTTCAGGTTCGCCACGAGATGTATATATACAACTTCCTATATGCAATCTAAGAATGAGAAGCAAATCTTTTCAATCTTTCAACTTTGAAAACCTTAATCTACTTGAGGGAAAAGAAAGACACAACTTTTTCCACAGATCAAAGAACACACACTAAAATGCACATCTTCCTAAATCGTCAAGCATACAGTCAAATGCAAAATGCACAATGCATGTATTTCTTTTCGTTATCCTTAATGTTGATGCTAGACAGAAAGGAAACTGTTGTATAATTTTGAATCTAATTTCAAGTAGAAATAAACAAGCTTGTCCACAATAAAAAAGACACCTTATGATAGACTTGTTTAAAATACAGGAAATGTATAGATTCAAACCATGAAATGAAAAGCAAACAAACTCAAATAGCCATGAACAGTAATAAAACTAGCTCATAAAATCACAAAGACACTTTTACAGTTCAGGATCTAAGAGGTCACAGCTATACTGGTTCGCTTTTCACAATGGGAAACTGTAACTGAAACAAGAAATACTGAAAGAACATTCACAGTTTCATCACACAACTGAGGCGGAATAATGTCAAGGAGAAGTGGTTTACAGCAAGTACAATGACCAGCAAGCAATCAGCAAAAAATCAGTGAAAACAGGGCCAAGACACAAAGGGAAAGCTGAGCAAGACAATGGCTAACTGGACCAGCGCAGGCTCTGGTCTGTCAGTTTGACTCTCAGCGCAGTTCCCGAAGGGAGCACCTGCGCTGTAATGCAGACTGCCTGTGGACAGCCTGCACTGACTCACGAGAGTTACGTCTACAAAGTTTTCCGGGTCATAAAAAGCTAAAAAATGCACTGTTTTTGCTGAAATAAAAAGCTATAGGTCAAGTACAGGCTAAGGGATGATCAAGAGGATGAAGATCTATCAAAAAGAGTAAAGAGTCTTTTGTAGATAAGCTCTTCAAATCTTGAATTTGCTCAGCAAATGAGCAAGAGTAGCAGTCCCTCTACTTCGCTTTTGATATAGTCAAAAGCTTTTCGATTTGGTACTCTTTTCTTCAAGAAATGAATAGCAAAATACTACAAACACCAACAAGATACTAGGCTCCCCAGTGGAGTCGCCAGTTTGTTGTGGGGAAAAGTATCCGATGCGGATGACCCTATCCCTACTCTAAAGGTGACAGTCTTTAGCAACAACTGAAAGTAAAGTTTTGATGATTTCCTTTATGAAAGTACAGAGAGAATGAAGAAAGATTAACCAACCTGGTGTCTTTCGCTTAGTCGATCCTTGCCCTCTCTCTTTGTCTCTTGTTCCCAGCTCCTTGCTCTCTTTGCCGGTCCAGCTACACACAGATCCTGCACAAAACAAGAGAGCAAACTACAAGATACATGTACTCATAACTGAAGCATGGATTAGGATGAATCAAATATACATGTAAATACAATACATCAATGCAATACAAGTATATAGGAGAACATGCAAAACTTTATTGATAGAAGTAACAGGGTTCTGAGAAGGTTACAACCAATGATGGCTCCAATCCAGCAGCACCTCCCCAGCAGCAAGAACTCTCCTCTTCACCTCTAGTAAAACAATCACCCAATAGCTCTAACTGTAAACCAACAGCACCTCCTTGCTTTACACAAAATTCCAGCCCCCATAGACCTCATAGAAGAGCTCTATATATAGGAGAGAAGAAGAGAGGATGAGTCAGCTTGAGACTGACATGAAGCTGCCTTGTGTCCTCTCCCTCTTCAGTTAATCTTCAGTTCTTGAGTCCACTTGGAGATCCTTGCTTACACATGGTGATCAAGTACCTCTTACTCATCACAGGGCGAATCTCATGAACCAAGTGTCAGTTTGGAAGCTTCCTGGGCAGTTGACACCTTGCAGGATGACTGTGCCACTTGGCCAATCTCGCCCAACGCAGGTAGCCTTCATTAACTTTGACTTCCAGCGTAGGTACAAGGAGGGACAGTTGCATTCCAGCGCAGAAGCTCAGTGGAGCAGCTGACATGATCCAAAATAAGCCTGTTTTGAAGTGTTTTCAGGTGGAGAACTGATTGGAAGTGCTGTTGTTTGATGAACTTGTTCTTTTAGGGGTAAGAACAACATGTTTAGGGACTGAGGATCCCTGTAATTATCGACATTTCATGCTCCATGATGCGAGGCACAAAAATGTCTATAACATTTCCCCCACCATTTCTGGCAAGTACCTCTTTATTTTTAACAAGCTTGAGGAGGATAACATATGCTTGATTATAAGCTCATCCTTCGGACGAGTCCAACCTAGTTTAAATTCGAACCCTAGGAAGGAGTGGTTCGTTCCTGTTTGTAATTGAACAGGTCCTCTACTGTAAAAGTTTAACGAGCCCAGTGTAGGAGAAACTCGGCATTTTTCAATTTTAGAGAGTCTGAAAAAACTAAAGGAGACTCCACGTTGAACTTTTTCATACATTTGCGTCCCTCAAGCCCGAAAAAGTATAAAATAATACCTGGGGGAACCGCTTGATCTTGCGACCAAGGAGTACTTTCATAATAGTGTCGTTGACCTGAAAAGTAAAAAGCGATCAAGGACACGTCGTTTTATTTCCTTATCGAGTTTGAAACGACAAAAACCCGGCAATCTTTTCCTGATTTTGCGGTCAGAAAAGAGCTAAAAGGGGACCGTCTTTTAATTTCGTTTTAACGAGTGTAAAAGAAACGCTCGGCAATCTTTTCATGTTTTAAGAGTCTGAAAAGGGCTTAAAAGAGAACTCCAAGGTTTCACTTTTTCGTAAGTATTAACGAGTTCGAAAAAGGGATAAAAATGTACTCATGGTTTTCACTTTTTCGTAAGTTTTAACGAGTTCGAAAAAATGATAAAAATGTACTCATATGGCCGACTTTCAATTTAATTTACGAGTAGGAAAAGACAGAAAGATCTCGGCATTTTCATTTCTTTTACGAGAATGAAAGATAGCAAAATAATCTCGGTATTTTCATGAGTTTAACGAGTCTTGAAAATAACTGAAATTGACTCGAGATAGGTTTCATTTTTACAAAAGCTTGAAACAGAGAAAAACTATGCTTCAGAGTAGTTTCATTTTTACACAAGCTTGAAACAGAGATAAAACTGTGCTTGATGCCCCCTAAGCATAACTGCTAGAGTGCATGCCCCCCTAGCTTCATTTCATTCAACCATTTGGATGAAATGAAGGTTTAGTGACGAGATCATTTAAAAGACTTTGACCTAAAACTGTAAGAAAATTATGCAAAACACCGAAACAACTAACCTAAATATACAACTTAACATTTACGAGATCTAGTCAATCTCTCGACTCAAGTAGAGGAGGATTTGTTTCATTTTTTAACGAGCTTGACACAGGAAAAGAACTATGCTCGGATTCGGTTTCATGTTTACGCAAGCTTGAAACGAAAAACTATGCTTCTTAAAAGTTCACATGCCCCCAGCATAATGACGCAAAATGAGGTACATGCCCCCCAAGCTTCATTTCATTCAATGAGGTGGATGGAATGAAGCTTTACTTTCAAGATCTTGGAAAGACTTGTGGGAGTTGTTTCATTTTTTAGTGAGGTTGACACAGGAAAAGAACTATCCTCAAAACCCTTGTTTCATTTTTTAAACGAGCTTGACACAAGATAAGGAACTATGCTCAAAACCCTTGTTTCATTTTTTAAACGAGCTTGACACAAGATAAGGAACTATGCTCATAACTACTCTCTAAATCTACCTAACAAAAACTCTACTCTAAAAACCTTGATTCATTTTTAACGAGCTTGACACAAGACAAGGAACTATGCTCATAAAATCCTTGATTCATTTTTTAATGAGCTTGACGCAAGACAAGGAACTATGCTCATGACTACTATCTACAATCTACCTACTTAACCTACCCTTGTTTCATTTTTTAACGAGCTTGACACAAGACAAGGAACTATGCTCAAAAAGTTCGCATGCCCCCAGTATAATGATGCAAAGCGAGGTACATGCCCCCCAGGCTTCATTGCATTCAACCGGCTGGATGAAATGAAGGTTTACTTTCAATATTTAACTTGAAAAGGGAGTTGTTTCATTTTTAAGGAGGTTGACACGAGAAAAGAACTATCCTCATTCCTGATTCATTTTTTTAACGAGGTTGCCTCAGTAACAGGAATTGTCCTCAAACCTGATTCATTTTTTAATGAGGTTGACTCAGTAATAGGAACTGTCCTCAAACCTGATTCATTTTTTAATGAGGTTGACTCAGTAACAGGAACTGTCCTCAAACCTGATTCATTTTTTAATGAGGTTGACTCAGTAACAGGAACTGTCCTCAAACCTGATTCATTTTTTAATGAGGTTGACTCAGTAACAGGAACTGTCCTCAAACCCTACTTTCTACAATCTACCTACATAACCTAAAATCTACCTGATTCATTTTTTAATGAGGTTGACTCAGTAAAAGAACTATCCTCATTACAGCCTATTTCATTTTTTAACGAGGTTGATACAGGAAAAAACTATCCTCGTACTCACTGATTCATTTTTTAACGAGGTCGACACAGTAAAAGGAACTTTCCTCGTACCATCTAGTTTCATTTTTTAACGAGGTTGAGAGAGGAACAAACTATCCTCGTACTCACTGATTCATTTTTTAACGAGGTCGACACAGTAAAAGGAACTTTCCTCAAATAGCCTATTTCATTTTTTAACGAGGTTGATACAGGAAAAAACTATCCTCGTCATCCAATTTCATTTTTTAACGAGGTTGATACAGGAAAAAACTATCCTCACAACATTGATCATGGCTTCCAACTGGAGGAAAGACATGTCAATGGACACACCTTGATCATGGCTTCCAAGAGGTCTTCATCCGAAGGAAGAATACTTCTTGGGAAGGAACACATGTCAAGGGACTCAAAAGGGATAAGAACATCGTGTTCAAGTAAGCCCATAGAGTTTTCCATGTCAATTACCGGAGCTAAATCAAAGGAAGATGAGCAAACAGTGAGAGGCTCACTTACATCGGTAACTGAAATCATGGGACCGGTTGCCACATAATTAACCCGTGGCAGGGTAGATACCACTTTAGAATCAGGAACATTTAGGGGTGTCATATTATTGGTAGTTGAGACAAGACTAGGGAACGAAAGCTGGTCTACAGTCACAATACTGCCATTGTGAGGGAAAGACATCACGCGAAAGAGTGTCGATACGACAGCTTTCATTGCATAAACATAGTCTCGCCCAAGGAGTAAATTGAAATCCAATGGACCTCGAACCACCATAAGATCAATACAGACAGTTTTAACTTCCAAGGTAATAGAAAACTTAGGAAGGATCCCTAAAGGTTCACTAATTGTTCTGTTAAAAGCTTTCAGATTCTGCGTAATAGACGCAAGCTGAGGGGAACCCAAAGCTTTCCAAACAGCTGAGGATAAAATACTAACAGAAGCACCTTCATCTACCTGAGTACGATGTATGTCCCTACCACCAGCCTTGACAATGATTTGGAAAGGGATGGAGGAAGGAAGACGAGGTTCTGTCAGTCTATTCCAATCAAAGGAAAAGACCTCAGTACTTGGAGGGGGTTCTGTAGAAACAGGTGAAATGCCCCCCGGCATAGAAGAATCCGATGTAACAAGAAGAACATCAGCGGTATGAAATTTACTCTCGAAAAGGAGAGTGTGATCGACCGAATGTGAAATTGAATCGACCACTTGATCAACTAATGGATTATCAACCTGAGTGACATGAGTTTCACTCTCCAATGGGAGAGTGTGATCGACTGTACTTGAATTTAGATCAATCACTCCGTCAGTTGACGGTAGGTTGGGAGAAAGTTTACGGTAACCAGTTGGAAATTCTTGCTGTGGAACAGTAAGGTTTTCCAACAATGTTGAGGCTTCATCCATGTGAGGGCAGATGTGAGTTTGATGACTCCCTTTGCATAACTTACAAGGAAACCTAACTTTACCCTTTTTCCTAGAAACCTGACTATCACTGGTTGATGGATCAATGGAAAGTTGATGAGATTTTTCTGACCATACTGCCAAGACCTTTGGAATACCAGGACAATTGACAAGGAAGTGGTCACCCTTACAAAGCCTGCAAGGGTATTTGGGTTTACGATGCATGTCAGAATTTTCCTCAACACAACTAACACTTACAGCCATGGTTGGTTGGTTGACTTCTTTCTTATCTTGCTTCTTCTTCTTCTTCTTCTTCTTCCCTTTCTTCTTCTTCTTAGCCTCCTGGTTACTAACATCAAGGCTTTTACCAGGCGAAGAGGAAGAAATGGAGGAAGAAAAATTAGGCGAAGAAGGTAAAGGGTCAACAGAAGGTTGGTGATGTTGAGACGGTGAACTCTGTTGAGGTGAAGCATCCGGTTGAGATGGAACAATTGGAGTATTTTGGGCCAACGAAGTTGAAAATAACCATATCGGTAAACCTATTGTAAATCCAGGTAATGACAAAGTAGCCATATAAGGAGGACCAACATTTCCAAAGTAAGGAAAAGTACTAGGATTCTCATTAGGAGGGGTTCCTAGGTTGATAAATTCCGGAACATTTGCCATTATATTCAACTTCAGTGAATTTTATTAACAATTTAAAACTAAAATTAACAATTCACAATTCACACTTAACAACTAAAATTCACAATTCACACCTATGGTCTCTAAAAGTAAAAACAAACAAATTAACACGCGCTATCAAATCTAGGAGTCAAACCACACACAAACAGTAAGATCTCCGGACCGAAAACACTAGTTGGTGATGAAGCCCAACCTCGCAGAATTTAGTACAGAAATGGCGGGTGGAACAGTTACCCCGGCAACCTGCTTAATGAATAGACCGGCACAAGTTCCTCCACTTTAACCGTCTCGAAGTGAAGTGAACCCCCCGGAAAATCCAAGTGAGTATAACCGACGTCTGCTCCAGGTACAGTGGGACCTTCCCTCCACCGTCACCTCGGTAGAACCCTAAAGATTATGGTCACTAAGGTCACCAACAGTAAAAAATACACCTGGGGGAACAGTCTAAACTCCGACAGCACGCAAGGGCAGAGTAGCAAGCTCAATCCCCTTACCGGCTCCTTGACAACAATCCAAGGTTTACCGATAAGTGACCCCTGGCTCCTCGACAATGGTTAATCCGAGGTTTACCGTTTGTAATACGTACTGTCTGGCGTCGTTCCCAACGAGGGGGGAATGATCCCCTCACTGGTTCGGACACGAGCTCGTGCTTCTCCTTTAAGAGGAGCTTTCCCAGAGTGCAATTGAAACAATTGGATTTATTCTACTCAAGATAAACTATCTGTTTGGTTTTGTAGTCTTGGAGAGTTAAGTACTCACCTACTCCAAGACCCTAGCCTAAGCTATGTTGGTGTTTCAGAGCCCTAGAAATGTAAAAATTACTAGATGAATTTTAATTAAGCGCTGTGTTATTAAGGCTGTTATTACTCAAATGGGTAAATGGAGATGAAACCAATGGTGTTATGACCCGACTCAACTGAATGCAATCGAATATGATAATGCAATCCTTTCAATTCGATGAATCCTAACTAGAGTAAGGAGAGAGTTTCCATTCACTTCCAACAATGCAAAAAATTGATCATTAAGAGAAAATTTAACAAATTCTCTAATGCACTAATTTCATCAAGAAAAACTAATGCAAATCAATTCCAAACCAATTTTTATTTTTATTTTTTGTGTAAATTCAAATCAAAGAAAGCTGATCTAAATCTACAATTGATTTTTCAGAATGTAAACTATGCAATTGTAATCTATGCACAATTCACATGAAAAGTATGCAAATGTAATCTATGCACATTTTTCATTCATATTCTGAAACTGAGAACTCTAATTATGCAAATGTGATCTATGCAAGAGAATTCTCAAACACAAGATGATTCTAATGTAATCTAAGAACCAATCAAGTGCAAGTCGAGAAAATTGGGTGAGAGTTCCAAAGATCAAAACATAAAAACACTCAAAGGCGATTAACACTCATACACAATTTAGCCCCCCCCGGCGAATGAGGGGGAAATTTTTTTGCAAAAACAAAAGCAAAAAGATGCAAAATGGTGAAAAGACTGAGAGAAACCTCCAAGTAATGACCAAAGGAAATCAAATTAAGAATTTCTCAAAAAAGAGACTCAAAACACCCAATTGATGAAAGCTAAAAGCAGGAATGCTAATGAAACAAGTTCAGGTGAAAATTTTTGACAGGGTACTAAAGGATCTGGGCAGAAAACACTAAGAAAAACCAAAATCTAAAAGCAATTAAAGCAAAAATGGAGTTTTCCTAAATTTTTACAGGAAGACGCAGGCAACCCGTTAGAACAGGCGCGGGCCCGCTCTGTGCAAACGGCAACAGCGCGTCCAAAGACGCACTGTGCAGTACTCAGAGGGTGCGTCCTTCTGGAAAAGTTAAGAAAAACCAAATCTAACTAAATCTAAAGCTAAGCCACCCAAATACTAATTCTCACAGTCAAAAACCAGAAAATAAAAATGATTTTCTCAGAGCAAAGTTCACACAAAGGAAAAGACTTTCACATTAATGGATTCCCCAGCGGAGTCGCCAATTTGTCGTGGCGGAAAAATTCGTTTGTGTGGACACAACTGACCTCCCTAGGAGTCTAAACTCTCTAGCGACAAACAAGACAAAATGGAGTGATCTTTCTCTAAATATACCTTTTAAAACATGAAAACTACAAGTGTTTAGGCTTACCTTATTCCAAAACGCTGTTGTTGTAGTCCGTCCTTGCCGATCCGGATGAGCTCCTCCTTCAAGTCAATTCCTGCAACCACAAACAATCAAACAATTACCAAGCACTTGCATTTCATATAATAAAACATATATTCAACATGCAGACCAAGGAACACATGAAATAACTCATTAACACAAGCTATTGAGAAAAATAAACTAGTTTGTATTAATAGAGAAACAAAGAAACTCTTACAACCTGGCCTTGGTGTTGTGCAAGTTCCTCCCAGGGTCCATCAAGGGTTTTCCTCTACTTTGACAAAGCTCACCCACTTCCAAGTAGAATCAAGCAAAGACAATCTCTCCTCACAAGGTTCTAAATGGGAGTCCTAATTCCTGCAGCATTTACCCAAAGAAAATGTATAGCTTCAACCTCTTCTCCCTCTGGCTCAATGTCTTTATTTATAGTGCTGTAAAGAGGTTATTCAGGTCCACCATCAATGGGATAATCCCCCTCTTTGGGTGGGATAGCTCCCTTATTGATGGGATAAGTTCCTCCTTAATAGGGATACATGAACCAACTGGAGGCGCATCCATTTCATCAAACCGACCTCTAGAAAGTTCTAGAAGTAACCACAAGTAACTTTTTTAAGATGAAACTTGCGCATTTTGCCTTTTACAGAAGGACGCACCTGTCCCTTAACATACAGAGCGTCCAAGGACGCAGCCTTTGTGAACATTGTGAGCGTCCCCGCAGTTAAGGCTAGAGAAAACCTGCGACCCCAGAGATAAACACATTTTTTACAAGACTTTCTCTCTTCTTTGAGTTTGAGATGGATAGCAGAGGCATAAGACTTGCCTAAGAGGGTAGCATGACTGTTGATTTGAGCCATACTAACTGTAAGTAGTCATGGTGACATTTTTTAGTGTAACACTCACTTGCCATGATGGGGATAGAAGAAGAAAGGCTTCTCAAGCTGCAGGGTACCTTTGCTCGTGCACAAAATTTCTTATAAAATTCTCATTATGAAGAAGGTACATTTTTATCACGTTTATTATGGAATGCTATATTTTGACACTTGAACTATGACAACCTTCGGTTGTTGAAGAAAAATGGTGTTACTAGTTTGCCTACAATTCCTAGGAAACTTAAGCAATGTGCTGCTTGCATTCTAGGAAAGCATAACAAACAAATTTTCATGATTCACGTTCCAGAGCACATAGAAAACTTGGACTCATTCATTCAGATTTATGTGGTCCAATGCCTGTTCCTTATGCAAATGGAAATAAATATACGATGTCATTTATTGATGACTACACCAGAATGTGTTGGGTTTATTTATTGAAGAACAAATCTGATGTTTGTAAAACATTCAAGAAATTTCATACATGGATTGCAAATGATGCACAATCTCATATTGGCTCTATTCGCACTAATAATGGAAAAGAATACACTTCAAATGAATTTGAAAACTATCTTCACCAACATGGGATCAAACATCAAACAACTGTGCCTTATAATCCCCAACAGAACGAAGTAGCTGAAAAAATGAATATGACAATCTTAAATATGGTGTGCTCCATGATGTTTTTCAAAAATGTAAAATGATGATGGAGTAGCTGAAAGAATGAATATGACAATCTTAAATATGGTGCGCTCCATGATGTTTTTCAAAAATGTAAAAATGATGTTTTGGGCTAATGCACTTCTACGTGTTCTATATGTAAAGACTATATGTCCATCTAATGCTATTAGAAACAAGACTCCTTATGAAATGTGGTATGGGAAAATTCCTTCGGTAAAGCATCTCAGGGTCTTTGGTTGCACATGTTATGCCTTGATACCAAAGGTACATAGAAACAAACTTGGTGCCAGAAGTCGTAAGTGTATCTTCCCAGGGTATTCAAACACCTCCAAATCATATCGTCTCTATGATGAAATCAATACAAGTTTGTTATATCTAGAGATGTAATCTTTCTTGAATCATCCAAATCTGACAATGTTGTTGAGTGACAACTTGATCGCTTCGATGGATTTGCAAATGCAAAATCATTTCAAGGATTTGGTAATCAGATTCCACATCTCGAAGGGGTGATTCCTATAGTATATAAACCTGTGGAATTTTTCTTCTGAAGTATTTTCTCCCTCGCATGAAACTCCAACAACGGATGATACTTTGAGTGATGTGATTGACATAATTGGGAGACTCAATCTTGAGTCAGTCCCAACTCAATCAACAGAGCAGCCTAGACCATCTCAAAAAGGTCCCCCAAAGTGGCTAACAAAGACACATGAAAGTGTTTATCTTGATGAGGTTGGAAAGATAGGAACTAGAAATTCAAACCGGCAAAATGGAGGTGATGTAGATGTGTTATCGGGAAATCTAGTGCCTATGCAGAGCTGCTAGTCCCACTAAGGCTGGTAGCTACCTTAGAAACAAACAAACTAAAACCACTTTCGTTTTCCTTTATGAGAAGTAGATAAGAGGGGAATAAAGGAGACCAACCTCTGTCTTGCGCTTGGTTCCTTGCTTGATTCCTCTCCCTTCTGATAGATCTTTGCCACTCGCTTCCTCGTCTACCCAACTTCAAAGAGCACCTATAGAATCAAAGCAGCATAACACTATCCAACAACATAGATCTACTATCATAAACAATATAGGACCAAATATATATTGACCACACAAATGCATATATCACCAATCATACAAGAATGTGGAGGAGAACTTGAATAGCTTTATTAATAATCAAGAATAGCAAAGAGGATTACAACCAATTGTTCTGACCCAGCATCATCCTCTCAACAAGAAAGCCCTTCTTCACCTCATGAAAAGCTTAGATCACCCAACACTATGATGTTACACCAAGAAACCAGCAGCACTTCCTTACAATATACAAAATTCTAGCCTCTGGATCTCTGGGATGAGGGATCCATATATAGATGTTTTTGAGGGGGGTGAGTCAGCTTTTGAGATTTGATTAGTGTCCTCTCTCTGATAGTTCTGATTCCACTTGGAGATTGATGATCTCTTACTCATCCCTGGGTGAATGCAGAGAGGAAAGTGTCACAGGAGAAGTTTCTGGAAGATTCCATGATCCTCCACCTTGCAGATTGACCCTGCCATTTGTTCACTCTCGTCCATCGCACCCCATAGAATGGCTTTTCAGTATGCATCGCACCTCCCGTGTGTATTTAGGTGGGATGCAACGCACTTTGACCATGGAGCCGGTGAGATGGTCCAGTTTTGACCAGTTCTGAGTAGTTTTTCATGGAGAACTTCTGGGAGAAGATGTAATTAGTTGACCTTGTTCTTTTAGAGGTTGGAACAACGCTTTTAGGGACTTAAGAGCCCTTGGTTTATGGACATTTATGATTGGTGTTGCAGTGCCCAAAAATGTCTATAACAGTTGCCCCCTAAAGCATGAGGTCGTTAATCTTTTGATGTCGGGTGAAATGCTTTATCATGAGGATCCGAAGTTTTTTCGAGCTGGAAGGCGACCTGTAATAAGATACAATACAATACATTATCTTCATAATATTTTCATGATCTAGCTGAGGCAGGAATTCCCATGCTCAAATTTATAAATTCATTTTCATGTACATAAGACAGACAATCGTCTGAGTGCAAACTGATGATTCTGGTAGAGCCATCATCCTTTGGATTGGATTATTATTTGTGCAGTAATGATGTACATTTGATGTCTTTATTTTCCTGAATATATATTGTAGCTCGGATGGATGAAATTAGATCTGGGGTCTTCAATATCGTTCGATCTTCACTCAAAGTACAAGTTGATCCATGTGAGAGATGTTCTGGAGTCGAACATGGAAATACATCGCCTGATTACCAGCCAATGATGTAAGCTGTTAACATGCGCAAGAGGAATCACCGATAATGATGATGACCCTCAAGGTACTACAGTACAATTCACGTGGTGTGAATAAAGGGACTTAGTGTCGAACACCACGCAAAATATGTCGGTCAAAGGCCATTGATGTAAACCTGTCGCCGGAAGTGAGAAACTTGCTATTAAGGCATGCAAGCTTCAAAGTACTGAAAGGGTTGTTCCTAGATCAACTTCATGGATAATGAGCTGATGTCGACAAGGAGCGATCCATCATAGGAGGGCCTTAGTGAATCCCACATCAACGACACAGAATGGAGCAAATGATTTTAATGGAGGTGAAAACGATCTGATGATATAAGGTTCAGGGTGGTGGTCTTGAAAGGATGGAGCGTAAATGTATTACAGTGGATGAGACATAGGTGAATTCTCTGAGCGACTTCTCTTGAACATATTGGCGACACTGACATGATGGATTGGTAGCGTTAACCACAAATATGGATGGTGTGATGGACTCATGGTGATATGACCAATGAACGGAACAACCCAACCCGACTCGGATGCGGAGAGAAAGTGTCATGTTCAAGAGCAACTTGCTACCAATAAAGTTTCTTCAAGTTTTCTTCCCAATTTTTCCCCAGTCATTGCTTACCAGTACCTCTTTATTTTTGTCAAGCTTGAGGAGGATAACATATGCTTGTTCTATAGTTTACCCTTCGAGCAAACCCATCGTTATGTTTTAACGAGCCTAGCAATAGTGAAACTCGTTCTTGTCTGTATGGACAAGCTTGTCGCTATTCGGTTTTAACGAGTTTAACGACAAAGATAACTCGGTCCTTTTCAATTTTAGAGAGTCTGAAAAAGGGACGTAAAGAAAACTCCAATAATCCTTTTTTGTCATATAATCCCTTGAGTCCAAAAAAGTATAAAACAATACAAAAGGGATGAATTTTCGGTACTTTTAACGAGCCGAACAAAACAAGCGCTCGATCGTTTTGTGTAATAATCCCTCAAGTCCAAAAAGATTAAAATCTAAAGGAGGGATAGCACTTCCGGTCACTTTAACGAGCTAGAGAGGCCAATTACTCAGCAATCTTTTCATATTTTATGAGTCAGTTGAAAAGAGCTTAAAGGAGACTTGTTTTTCGAGGAACGAGTGATAAATTCGGGTAGCAGTTGATTCCAGGTAAGGTTTGGAATTTTCCAATCACGGTAGTGTCACAAGGATGGCTAACAGGATCACTCTTCGCAGCTGTTCCTCAAAAAGGGTAAACAATCAAATGGAGGTGAATGATCGGCCAATACAGAGTGGAGGTGATGATGAGAAAATGACCAAGGCTTCAAAGGCTGATGATAATACATTCATGATGGTTGTTTACCGGAAATTGGTTCATTTTTTAATGAGCTTAAACTTTGGGGGAACATTTGCTCATTGCTTATGTTTATTTTTTAACGAGCTTGAATTCCGCGTTAAAACTGCTCAATCCAGTCGTATAATAAGGATGTCTCATCTAAAAATGGCATTTTTTCAAAGCTTTGCCCCACATCATTTCTTTATGCAAGTTAGGAAACGACCAATCCTACGAGTTTAAAGGGTTAGAGGACCTACAAATTTAAAAAATAAATGGTCGCTCTTCGCTTGCATGCCAAAAGGTTTGCATGTACCCAGGTATAGTGAAGTAGAGTTTCCAGATTACCCCTCAATTTGCAGAAAAAACATTTGTTTTATCAGGAAAGGCCTACCTTTTAACAAAGGTATCTTATTCCGGTCTAACCCCATTTTCCTAAATGGACGGGTGTGTCAACCAGTCATATATCCTTCACGGAAACCTACTCTATGCCCAAGTTTTTCCTACCGAAACAGACCAGGGTGCATGCCCCCTGGCTTTCAGTCATGTCCTCCGAATCACTCGCGATCATCAGGTGGATGGACTGGGGATTGATGAGACATTCCTTGCGTGAAAAGACCATTCAGGGATGGTATTTGACTATTTTCTATGTGTGACCCGGGGAATGAAAGCTGGTCTACGAGCTTGACCACTCTTCCTTCATGCAGAAAACACATTACTCTAAAGAGTGAGGAGACAATGGCTCCCATGCAATAAATATAGTCACGTCCAAGGAGTATATTATAATCCAGGGGTCCTTGGACTACCATTACGTTCATGTGAACGGTTTTCCTTCTCAATGTTATCAGCACGTTGGGAAGGATCCCTAATGGTTGACTGGTTCCTTTGTCAAAGCCTGTTAGATTTCTCATTTCAGGCAAAAGCGGTGGCGAACCAAGCACTTTCCAAGAAGTTGAGGAAAGGATACTCACAGAAGCCCCTTCATCTATGATGGTACTGGCCATGACCATTCTATATATTTGAGCAATGATTCGAAATGGTACACCAGCGAGTAAGTGGGGTCTACCTAGTAGATTCCAATCGAAGGAAACAACTAGGTTGCTTGGAGGTGGGACCGAATAGACGGCCAGATATGACTCTGACGAACTTCCTTCCTGTGGTAAAGGAACGGGTAGACTGCCCCCATGTTCATCGGAGTTTGTGCTTACGAAGAGAATTTGGACGGTGTCGTTCTTGTTCTCTTCGATGACTATATCATCTGAAGATGGATCCTCTGAAGGCAAGACCGGATCAACTGCCACCTCGACCTTTTGAATTTCGTCTGGTGTGGATTAAGATGGTTTATCTTCAATGATAGACGCTCCGGCCAACCACAATGGCGTGTCAACCAGATTTTCAACTAGTGACGGACTCGGTAAGAGCTTCTTATATCCAGGAGGAAGCCGTAATGGTGAAACTGGACGGTCGTCCAAAACTCTTTTAGCCTCATCTAAGAAGGGACAACGATGGACGACGTGATCGCCTTCACACAGTTTACAAGGAAATTTACATCTTCCGTTTTATCCAGGGGCTTCACTTTCACTAGTTGATGGTGTACTTTCAACATGATCATCAGAGGTTGATGACACCGGATTGTGCAAACGAGGAGACCAGTCCCTTAAGATTCGAGGGATGCAAGGACAATCTCGATGATAGTGGTCTCCTTTGCAAATGACACATGGCGATTTAGGCCTGGACAGTGCAGTGTGTGGATTTTCACTAGACAATGCCTAGTCGCCCCTTTTCGCCTTTGGCTCCTTCTTCTTCTTCTCTTTCTTCTTCTTCTCCTTCTTCTTCTCATTTACTTGATTTTTGGCTTTACCAGTTTTATTAAGCGAAGAGGAAGGAGGAGAGGGAGAACTGGACGAAGTAGAGGGTTGTGGGGTAACTTTGGTATCGTTTAGTTACTGACTTGATTGTTCAGGAATCACGGTGTTCTGAATGACGAAGGTCGAGAAGAGCCATACGGGCAAGTCGATTGTCAATCCTGGAAGTGACAATGTGGCCATATGGGGTGCACCAACATCTCCCCAAGAGGAGAAAGGACTAGGATTTCCTCCAAGGGGAAATCCTTGCTTGGTGGACTCCATTTTTCTCAACCTAAGACCAACATAGGAAAGGTGATGTTTATTCCGATTAAAATAAATTTTAGACGCTTTGACACAACTTTCTTTTTCAATTTTTAAGAGTCGAGAAAAAACAAAAGATGACTCTAGTCACCTTCGATTTTTAATGAGCTTGAAGTGACAAGTGCTCAGATGGACCTTTTCCTTTAAGGAGTCTAAAAAGGAATGAAATGGACTGCTCTGGAAATCTAGACAGAGGGATTACCAAACCAATCACAAAACTGCAGAATACTTTTTATGGTACGGCAGTCAATCTTCCCGAATGTTGTGTTCAGTGCATTGCGATCGATAGGGTGGCAGACACGGCTTCCTATGGATAAAGGATAAAGCCTATTGTGGTCTCCCAATATATACTCAACGGTATGTGGGAGCACAAGTCCGTACTGGCACTTTTCGTCTCAAAGTGGAGGAATCACCCAACCAGCAATGAAAAAAAACAGTTACCAGGCTTTACGACGCCGGAATACGTCTCTAGCCTAGACTTCTAAATGTTGTGCGTTAGGTTCCAAAGCGTTTTTAGATTCATTAAATTTATTTTACATTTGATCTTGCTTAAGAAATTTGCCTTTCAGGTTCACCGCGTGATGTAGATATACAATTCCTAAAATGCAATCTAAGATGATAAACAATCATTTAATCTTCTTTTTGCAATGACAATCCTAGCTACTAAAGAAAGAGAGATGATATTCTTTCAACATAGAGCAGAGAGCACACACTATATGCACTGTCCTAAATCAAACCAACAAACAGTCTAAATGCAAATGCACATGCATGTATTTGTTTTCAGCCTTCTTAATGTGTGAATGATAAAAAGAAAGCTAAGCACAAATCTGAATTATTTTTCAAAGCGACATTACTAACAATTTTCTTTTCAAGACAAAATGAAGATAATGACGACACTTTGCGATTTGGAATTGAAAACTTGCTTTCGACACTTGAAAAACTACTAATTCAAATCAAATACAAGAGTAATAGTGTAATCGACTATCAAGAACAACCGGATTCTCTTCTATGACTGAAAACGACACTTGCGACACTTCCAAATCAAGAAACGACAGTTCAATTATGCTACTTCTTTGTAAAAGAGAACTGAAAATGGCTCACAATACATAAAAACATTTACAGTTCTTTGCACAATGGAGGCGGAATAATGGCAAGGAAGGGGGTTTCCAACAGAGGTATACTGACTACAGACAACAAAACTCCTAAATAGAGCTGAAAAAAGTGAAGAAAAACCAAAGTCTGGAGGCAAAATTAGCCTTTTCTGATCAGCGCACCTGTTACACAGGGATTCCAGTATGCATCCCACCTACAGCACACGGGAAGTGTGATGCATACTGATATCCTTGAAGAGAGGGTGCGATGGTACAGTGCGAGACTTTTGATCTAGTTCTTGATCACAGTTTGTAGCACAGTTCAGGGTTTTAGGCCGAGCAAGGGGTAATCAGTAAATAAATCACAGGGGTAGATCTAAGGAGGTTACTAGAGCCACCACAAGGGAAATTAGAGAGTTTGTAAATTAATTGTTCAGTTCATAAACAAAACCTAGAGATAGACTGAAGCAGCATTGATCTACTTTGCATTTGCATAGCAAATTCAGTTCGAAGGCTAGCTGGCTTGACTTCAGGCTCCGTCTGTAAGTTTATAAAGCAAACAAATATAGACAAACAAACAATCTATTCACTCCCTAGTGGAGTCACCATTTTGTTATCGGGAAATCTAGTGTCTATGCAGAGCTACTAATCCCACTAAGGTTGGTAGCTACCTTAGAAACAAACAAACTAAAACCACTTTCGTTTTCCTTTATGAGAAGTAGATAAGAGGGGAATAAAGGAGACCAACCTCTGTCTTGCGCTTGGTTCCTTGCTTGATTCCTCTCCCTTTTGATAGATCTTTGCCACTCGCTTCCTCGTCTACCCAACTTCAAAGAGCACCTGTAGAATCAAAGCAGCATAACACTATCCAAGAACATAGATCTACTATCATAAACAATATAGGACCAGATATATATTGACCACACAAATGCATATATCATCAATCATACAAGAATGTGGAGGAGAACTTGAATAGCTTTATTAATAATCAAGAATAGCAAAAAGGATTACAACCAATTGTTCTGACCCATCATCATCCTCTTAGCAAGAAAGCCCTTCTTCACCTCATGAAAAGCTTAGATCACCCAACACTATGATGTTACACCAAGAAACCAACAGCACTTCCTTACAAGATACAAAATTCTAGCCTCTGGATCTCTGGGATGAGAGATCCATATATAGATGTTTACAAGGGGGGTGAGTCAGCTTTTGAGATTTGATTAGTGTCCTCTCTCTGATAGTTCTTGATTCCACTTGGAGATTGATGATCTCTTACTCATCCCTGGCCGAATGCAGAGAGGCAAGTGTCACAGGAGAAGTTTCTAGAAGATTCCATGATCCTCCACCTTGCAGATTGACCCTGCCATTTGTCCACTCTCGCCCATCGCACCCCATAGAAGGGCTTTTCAGTATGCATCGCACCTCCCGTGTGTATTTAGGTGGGATTCAGCGCATTTTGACCATGGAGCAGGTGAGATGGTCCAGTTTTGACCAGTTCTGAGTAGTTTTTCATGAAGAACTTCTGGGAGAAGATGTAATTAGTTGACCTTGTTCTTTTAGAGGTTGGAACAACACTTTTAGGGACTTAAGAGCCCTTGGTTTATGGACATTTATGATTGGGTTTGCAATTCCCAAAAATGTCTATAATAAGATGACTTTGATTCACTTGTTGATATGGATGTTTCCTATGATTGTGAATTGAATTTGTCTACAGATTTTGAACCAACTTCCTTCAAAGGAGTTGCTTCTCATGATGAATGGAAAGAAGCAATGCAAAAGGAGTATGATTCCTTGATAAAGAATGGCACTTGGAAGCTGGTTGATCCTCCATTGGGAACCAAACCAATTGGCTGCAAGTGGGTCTACAAGAACAAGTATAAAGATGATGGCTCACTTGACAAGCACAAAGCCAGGCTTGTGGCAAAAGGTTTTGCACAGAAGGAAGGGGTTGATTATGAGGAGACCTTTTTCCCCACCGCAAAATGGGCTAACATCCGGACACTCTTTGCCCTAACAGCTCAAAACGGTTGGAAATTCCATCAAATGGATGTAAAAACTGATTTCTTGAATGGAGATCTAAAAGAGAATGTTTTTATGTCCTAGCCTAAAGGATTTGTTGTAAAAGGACATGAACATAAAGTATGCAAACTTGTGAAATCCTTGTATGGCCTCAAACAAGCACCGCGAGCTTGGTATGAAAAATTAACTGAGCATCTTCTGAAACTCAATTTCAAACATTATGATATTGATGATGCAACTTTGTTTGTCAAGAAGGTTGAAAAAATAGTTGTATATCTTGTGGTATATGTAGATGATATTTTGATGACAGGGAACAATGAGAGCTACATTGCATCCATAAAGAAGGAATTGAGGAAAGGTTTCGAAATGACTCATTTGGGCTATGTGATCCAGGTGGATACTGGTGGCCACCCGCCAAGTCCACTTGGACCCCTACCATTGTTTCTTTCAGCTTTTCAGTTTCCTTAATTGTAGCGCAATTTACTACTTTTAGCAGTTTTTTAAATCCTGAGCTTCCAGAGCCGTTTTGAGGCCCTAAACGACGTTTTTTTGGGAAAACTAGGAGCAACATGGGTCCATGGGTCCATGGACCCATGTTTCTCTTCACAAAGTTGTAGTTCTCGGATATATCTTTCTAACGAGATATTGTGCGCATCAAACGGAGATCATATGCCAAAGTTACTGATCCAGATTTAAACAGGAACGCAATAAAATACAAAGATAACCATACAGACAGATATGCAGTGGAAATAATACTTCATTTCATTACTATAAAATACTAAAATATGCTTACAAACAGAAATGGAAATAAACTAGCCAGGGCAATGGTAGCTTATGTCTGAGAAGAGATGTGGTGGCTACATGCCTCTGAACTATTAAAAACTCTATTACAATGAGGCTCGAAGGCCTATTTATTGTTGAGAAACAATGGAAAACCCTTCACATCCCAAAACCTAACCCTAGAAGATGAAACACCAAATTGTGGGCCCCATTTGGGTAAATTGGTACATCAATTTCTCGGGGTCATAACTTTGGCATACGATCTCTGTTTGATTCGTACAATAGCTCGTTAGAAAGATCTATCCAAGCACTACCACTTTGGTAAGGGAAACATCAATCCATGGACCCATGTTGCCCCCAGATTTCCCAAAAAACGTCATTTAGGGCCTCAAAACGGCTCCGGAAGTTCAGAACCCGAAAAACTGCTAAAAATAGTAAACTGTGCTACAATTTAGGAAACTGAAAAATTGAAAGAGATAGTTGTGGGGGTCCAAATGGGATAGGTGGGTGGCCACCAACATCCACCTGGATCATTCCTCCCCCTTAAGAAGCAATGGCCCCCATTGCGTTGAGTTCCTCCATCTGCTGAACTTGGTCCTTGGTGAGTTGTTCTGCAATCTCGGATGTGTCCAATAATGGTGGGAAGCATGGTCGAGAGCAGTACACATTGAACACTTGGTGCAGGTGAAGGAATGGAGGAATGTTGTGCTCCAAAGCATTATTTCCCACAGCCTTAGTAATGGTGTAAGGACCATGACGGCGTGGTCGGAGCTTCTGATGGGCTTTTATAAGGCGTTGTTTCTGCAGATGCAACCAGACTTTGTTGCCCACCTGAAGCTTGTGTGGTACACCAGTGGGTGAGGAGAAGTTGTTCTTGTGTTCTGTCATGACCGTTTTCCTTTGCTGCTGCTGCTGCTGCATGGAGGAACCCTTCACGGGATTCATGGATGTGGTGACGATCTTCCCCTTACTCTGGGAGCGAACCAAACAGAAAATAAATTTCCTAGTCTGTGATATGAGCTTGCTGCCTTTCTTGGCAGTGATCAAAGAGGTGGCAGTAGGTGGGGCTACCTTCGGTATCCTGTATAAAGAATTATCCAAAGAAATAATGACAGCGCGAGGCCTTGACTCATACACAGCATCTCGCCTCCACAAGTATGGCTAGCCTAATAGTACATCGCAAACATCCAGAGGTGTAACATCACACAATAACTCATCTGTGAAGGGTTTGATGTTGTAGGGAAGGCGGCACTGCTGGCGAACTTTGAGATCTCGTCCTTTGTGAAGCAACCCGATATTGTACGACTGCATGTGTGGTTTAGTCGGTAGGCCCAACTGCTTCACGACCTCTGCTGAAACGAAGTTCTTCTGGCTCCCACTGTCAACAATGAATTGCAACGGTGAACCCTTCACCCACATTTGTGAGTGGAAAAGGCGCTCCCCCTCCTCTAGGTCTTCTGGCTCATTCTTTTGGATCTTGGCGGTGGAAACAGTGGTGCTAGGCTCTGCATCAATGATCTGATTCCCTTTGCCATTTCCCTTGTCGGGTTCTGGCTCAGGGTCAGAACATGCATCTGATTCAGAAGCCTTCAACTCGGCCACTAGCGACTGCTTGGTCCGACACTCACTTGTGTTATGAGTGGGACTCTTGTGGAACTCACACCACTTTCCTGTGTCCTTCTTCGACTTCATGGTGTTGTTCTTTTCTTGCGGCTTCGATGGGTTGTCTTGGGTCACCCCGCCTTGGCTTTGTCCTTTGGGCTTCGGATTTGTAGATCCAAAGTCTCGCTTCTTCTGTTTGAACTTTTGCTCGATTTTGACAGCGTATCGTTATGATGTGCCGAGTGAGGAGATGTTCAAGAACTCCATCTCTTCTTGGATGTATCTGTGTAGGTAGCCACGGTATTTGAGTACTAGATGCAGCTCAGAATCTTTGATACCCAACTGTGTGTGAAAGGTATGAAAAATGTTTGTGAACTCCAGCACATCTTGGTCTCATTCCTGCCGTAGTGTGCTCCATTTGATGTATTTGTCCTCATAGCTTTTGACAGGGTAGTACTACTCCTTGATGGCATTCCAGAAGTTATTCCAAGTGGGTGCGGCTGAAAATAGTGAGCCTGTACTTTCATCCTTATGCTCGCAGTAGGTTTCCCACCAGTCCTTGACGTGGGGGACTGCTTTGAGAAGAGCAAAAACAATCTTTTCCCAACTTGAAAATTCATGAACAAAAAAATACCCATCTAGCAGATTTAACCAGTTATCTACGACATTTGCATCTATTTGACCCTCGAAGATGGGGATTTCAAAATTAACTTGTACCTTAAATGGTGTGGCGTTTCCAGAGTAGCTGTTGGAAGCTGATGCATCGCCTTTGGGTAGCCGCTGAAGGATCTGCGCAAAGTTGGCCATCATCGCGTTCCTTTATCGCTCAAGTGCTTCTTCGAGCAAGATTTTGATAGTATCTCCTACCCCCTCGTCTTTATTTTCAATTTCCATGGCAGGCCGTCGAGATTTGTGAGGGTGGTCTTGCAAATGTTCGACTAGTTCAAGCCCTAACTCCTTATATCCCGACCTCGTTGGGGACATGCAAAGAAAAACAGAGAAAAAAAGCAGACCTCTCTGATACCACTGATTCGGATTTAAATAGGAATGCAATAAAATACAGAGATAACCATACAGACAGATATGAAGTGGAAATAATACTTCATTTCATTACTGTAAAATACTAAAATATGCTTACAAACAGAAATGGAAATAAACCAACTAGGGCAATGGTAGCTTATCTCTGAGAAGAGATGTGGTGGCTACATGCCTCTGAGCTATTAAAAACTCTATTACAATGAGGCTCGAAGGCCTATTTATTGTTGAGAAACAATGGAAAAGCCTTCACATCCCAAAACCTAACCCTAGAAGATGAAACACCAAATTGTGGGCCCCGTTTGGGTAAATCGGTACATCAATTTCCTGGGGTCGTAACTTTGGCATACGATCTCCGTTTGACGCGTACAATAGCTCGTTAGAAAGATCTATCCGAGCACTACCACTTTGGGACGGGAAACATTTTTCCATGGACCCATTTTGCCCCGAGATTTCCCAAAAAACGTCGTTTAGGGCCTCAAAACGGCTCCAGAAGTATAGGACCCAAAAAACTGCTAAAAATAGTAAACTGTGCTACAATTTAGGAAACTAAAAAACTGAAAGAGATAGTTGTGGGGGTCCAAATGGGATAGGTGGGTGGCCATCAACATCCACCTGGATCATTTATGACCCTGGGAAGTTGATGTACCAATTTACCCAAACAAGGCCCACAGTTTGGTGTTTCATCTTCTAAGGTTAGGTTTTTGGATGTTTAGGGTTTTCCATTGTTTCTCAACAATAAATAGGCCTTCAAGCCTCATTGTAACACAGTTCAAAGGCATGTAGCTGCCACATCTCTTCTCAGAGATAAGCTACCATTGCCCTAGCTGGATTATTTCCTTTTCTGTTTGTAAGCATATTTCAGTATTTTACATTAATGATATGAAGTATTATTTCCATTGCATCTCTGTGTTTATGGTTATCTTTGTAATTTGTTGCATTCCTATTTAAATCTAGATTAGTGGTATCAGAGTGGTTTGCTTTTTCTCTATTTTTCTTTGCATGTCCCCAACGAGGTCAAGATATAAGGAGTTAGGGCTTGAACTGGTCAAACATTTGCAAGGCCAGCCTTGCAAATCCTAACGGCCTCCCATTGCGGATGAAAAGAAAGACATGGGGGCAAGAGATCCTATCAAAATCTTGTTTGAAGAAGCCCTCGAGTGACAAAGGAACGCAATGATGGATAGCTTCGCCCAGATCCTTCAGCGAATACCCAGGGGCAATGCATAGGCTTCCAACAATTACTCTGGAAATGCCACACCGTTTAAGGTACAAGTTAATTTTGAAATCCTCATATTTGAGGGTCAGATAGATGCATATGTCGTCGATAAATGGTTAAATCTGCTAGAGGTTTATTTTTCTGTTCATGATTTTTCCAGTCGGGAAAAGATTATTTTCGAACTTCTCAAAGAAGCCCCCCATGTCAAGGACTGGTGGGAAACCTACTACAAGCAAAAGGATGAAAGTATAGACTCACTATTTTTAGCCGCACCCACATGGAATTCATTCCAGGATGCCATCAAGGGGTAGTACTACCCTATCAGAAGCTATGAGGATCAATATATAAATTGGACCATGCTACGGTAGGGAAGGGACCAAGATATGCAAGAGTTTACCAATATTTTCCATACCCTTTGCACAAAGTTGGGTATCAAGGATTTGGAGCAACATTTGGTACTCAAATACCGCGGCTACCTACACAAGTACATCTAGGAAGGAATAGAATTCCTGAACATCTCCTCACTTGGCACGACATACTGATATGTCGTCAAGGTCGAGCAAAAGTCTAAACAGAAGAAGTGAGACTTTGGATCTGCGAATCTGAAGAAAGGGAAAGGTGCCCCCAAATTGCAGAATAAAGGACAAAGCCAAGGCGGGGCGGCCCAAGACAACCCACCAAATTTGCAAGCAAAGAACAATGCTGCGAAGCCGAAAAAGGACATGAGAAAGTGGTTTGAGTTCCATAAGAGCTCCACTCACAACACAAGTGAGTTTCGGGCCAAGCAGTGACTGGTGGCCGAGTTAAAGGTTTCATAATCATATGCATGTTCTGACTCTGTGTCAAAACCCAACAAGGGGAATGACAAAGGGAAGTAGATTATCGATGCAGAGCCCAACACCACCGTTGCCACCACGAAGATCCAGAAGGAGGAACCTGAAGATCCAAAGGAGGAGGAGCATCTCTTCCACTCCCAGATGTGGGTAAAGGGCTCCCTGCTACAGTTCATTGTCAACAGCAGGAGCCAAAAGAACCTCATTTTAGCAGAGTTCGTGAAGCGGCTGGGCTTAGTAACCATAGCACATCCACAACCACACACTAGCGGGTGGCTTCACCAAATATGGGATCTTCGCGTGAGCCAGCAGTGTCACCTTCCATACAACATCAAGCCCTTCACGGATGAGGTATTGTGTGACATTGCTCCCCTTGAAGTTTGTGATGTATTATTAGGACAACCATACTTGTGGAAGTGACATGTTGTGTCTGAATCAAGGCCCTGTGTTGTTATTGTTACTTTGGAAAATAAGTTGTACAAGATACCGAAGATAGCACCGCTTACCGCCATCTCTTTGGTTACTGAAAAACAACACAGTAAGCTCATTTCCAAAACCAGGAAATTTGGTTTCTTGATGATATGCCCTCAAAGAAAGAAGAAGACGATGGCCACGACCTCCAGACAGGGCCCCTCCACATGACAACTACAGATGTACAAGGTTGTGGAGGAGTACGAGGACATCTTCACCTCCCCTGCAGGGGTTCCTTTGCATTGTCAGGCCAAGCACTCCATCGATCTGACCCCAGGTGTGCCACTATCTAATGGACAAATCTATCGACCCTCTGTTCTAGAGAATGATGAAATAAAGATGTAGATTCAGGAGCTACTGCAGAAAGGTCACATCCATCCGAGTTCACCACCCTGTGGAAGCCCGATCATGTTGGTACAGAAGAAGGATGAGACTTGGAGACTCTGTATTGACTATCGGGCACTGAACAGGATCATTGTCTGTAATAAGTACCCAATCCCATGAATTTATGACCTCCTCGACCAACTGAAGGGGGGAAAATATTTCAGCAAGATCGATTTGAAGTTAGGGTATCACCAGGTACCAATCGAACCCTCCGATGTGTGGAAGACTGCCTTCAAAGCCAAGGAGGGCCTTTTCAAATGGTTTCTTATGCCTTTTGGATTGACGAATGCTCTTGCAACCTTCATGAGGCTAATGGATGACATCTTGCAGAGATTCACCAACTCATTTGTAGTGGTATACTTGGATGACATCCTGATCTTCAGCCAGAGTTGGGAAGAGCACCTCCACCACATCTGACAGGTTCTCCAAACACTGTAGCAACACAAGTTATGGGTCAATTTGGAGAAATGCACTTTTTGCATGACCCAAGTTCAATATCTGGGATACATTATTGATGAATATGGGGTGCATGTGGATCCATCCAAGATCCAATTCATTCGAGATTGGCCATCTCCAACCACTTTGACAGAGCTCTGCAGCTTTCTAGGTCTTTCCATCTTCTACCACAGGTTTGTGTTGGGATTTTCTCATATCAGTTGGCCCTTGAGTCAAGTCGCCAAGGGAGGAGTGAAAGAAAAATGCTTTTGGTCTAAATCTCAACAAAAGGCATTCACAAAGTTGAAAGATCGCCTCTGCTCGGCACGAGACGGATGCCTCTGACTATGCTATTGGGGTAGTGCTTACTCAACACGGGCATCCAATGGATTATCACAGTGAGACACTTTCAGACACAGTCCGGAAGTATCCCACTTATGACAAAGAGATGCATTCCATTATGCAGTCCTGTTGACAATGGAAGAATTATATTTTGGGGAAGGAAATAGTCATCCACACAGACCACCGACCCCTACAGTTCATACAGACCCAAGGAAAATTACAAAATGATCACCATCAGAAGTGGCCCACATACCTGCAATAGTTCCATTTGAATATCAAGTATAATAAGGGAAACACCAATAATGTTGCATATTGCCTCAGTTGACCACTGATCATGGCGTTAACCACCGTGCTCAACTCTTGTGGGCATGAGATTTCTGATTGGCCACTTCTCTACAAAAGCGACCCAGAATTCAACCACACATACCAGACACCCTTGGAGGGTCAACATGTTCCAGATTCTCACCTCCAGGATGCCCTGTTATGCCACCTGGGTCACCTTTGTGTTCCTTCAAATGAGCGTGCCAAGATGATTTGGGAAGCACACTACATTCGAGCTGTTGGGCATTTCGGGGTCGAGAAAATGGTGGCAGTGCTATAGAAGTATTTCTATTGGTTGAATCTTCAACAAAATGTCAGGAAGTACATCAGATCATGCACTGCTTGTGCCATTGCCAAATCGACCATAAAGAAGAAAGGCCTCTATATCTCGCTTCCTACCCTAGTCGACCTTGGGAATCCATCTCCATCGATTACATGTCAGGCCTTCCTTCCACTAAGCATGGAAATGACTGTGTTTTTGTGGTCATCGATAGGTTCTCGAAAATGGCCATTATGACTGCCTGCAAGAAGAATATCACAGCAGAAGCCACTGCTAAACTCTTCTTTGAATGAGTATGGGTACACCTTGGGATCCCACAGTCTATCATCTCAGATCGGCACAACAGGTTCCTCAGTACATTTTGGTATAGTCTCTAGTCGATGTTGGACACCAAGCTCACTAAGTCCACAGCCTTCCATCCTCAAACTGATGGACAGATAGAGGTTTTCAACAAGATGATCGTACACATTCTGCACATGTACAACTCAAATAATCCATGAACATGGGACACGAGCCTGCCCTATGTTCAACACGGCTACAACCGGGCTCTCCACAGCTCGACTAGCCTCAGCCCTTTTCAGGTGGGCTTGGGATTCCAGCCGCTATGTCCCATTGATGTGGCCATGCCATTTGTAGTTGCTCATGCAAATTTGGCTCATGTCCATTTCGAAATAGATAAGGCAAAAAACTTCATTGAGCACATCCAACATATTCGCTAGTAGATCCATGACATTCTGGAGAAATCAAATGCCAAGTACAAGCAACGATATGATCAACATCGAGTGCTACACAAGTTTCAGTTGGGCGACAAAGTTTGGTTGCATTTACAAAAGGAATGCCTTACCGAAGCCTATCAAAAACTTAGACCACTCTGATATGGTCTTTGCACCATTACCAAGGCTGTGGGAGACAATGCATTTGAGCTTAGCATTCCCCCATTCCTCGGCCTGCACCCAGTGGTCAATGTGGATCACCTTCATCCATACTTTCCACCATTACTAGACACATTCAACATTGTAGAACAGCTCACACCCACAAAGTTAAATCCAGATTGCATGGAACAAGATGCAACTGATCAGATCATGGACACACAAATCAAGCACACTTGCCAGCAGAATATCCAATTACATCAAGTTGTCAAAGCAGGCCAACTCCTTCACCAAGGCAAGTGGCTCACTAGGGACCAAGTTCAGCAGAAGTTTCCACATCTCATGGAGGAACTCAATGCAATGGGGACCACTACTTCCTAAGGGGGGAGGAATGATCCAGGTGGATATTGGTGGCCACTCGCCAAGTCCACTTGGACCCCCACCATTGTTTCTTTCAGCCTTTCAGTTTCCTTAATTGCAGCACAATTTACTATTTTTAGCATTTTTTCGGGTCCTAAACTTCTAGAGCCATTGTATTTCTTAGATAGCTCTTTCTAACAAGATATTATGTGCGTCAAATGGAGATCGTATTCCAAAGTTACGACCCCGGGAAGTTGATGTACCAATTTACCCAAACCGGGCCCACAGTTTGGCGTTTCATCTTCTAGGGTTAGGTTTTTGGATGTTTAGGGTTTTCCATTATTTCTCAACAATAAATAGGTCTTCGAGCCTCATTGTAACACAGTTCAGAGGCATGTAGCTGCCACATCTCTTCGCAGAGATAAGCTACCATCGCCCTAACTAGTTTATTTCCATTTCTGTTTGTAAGCATATTTCAGTATTTTACATTAATGAAATGAAGTATTATTTCCACTTCATCTCTGTGTTTATGGTTATCTCTGTAATTTTTTGTGTTCCTGTTTAAATCTGGATCACTATGTTCATTACTACCTTGGTATTGAAGTAGCTCAACATCTGAAGTCCATATTCCTTTCTCAAAAGAAGTACATTGGAGATCTGTTGAACAGGTTTGGCATGATTGAATGCAATCCCCTAACTACTCCAACGGAACAAAACTTAAAGCTCACATCCATTTAAGGAAAAGAATTTGAGGATGCAACAAAGCATAGACAACTTGTAGGAAGTCTCAACTACCTAACTACTACCAGACCAGACATTTCGTTTGCTATTGGAATCCTCTCCAGGTTTATGCAAAAGCCTTGTGAGGGACATTGGTCTGCTGCAAAAAGAGTTCTAAAGTACTTGAAGGGAACTCAAGACTTTGGAATCAAGTATACACAGGTGGGAGACTTAAGCTTGATTAGATACTCTGATTCATACTTTGATGGAGACAAAGAAATTGGGGTATCTACTTCGGGTTATGCTACGATTCTTGGATCAGGAGCTGTCTCCTGGAGATCACGCAAACAATCAGTTCTAGTAGATTCCACAACAGAGGAATAATATGTGGTAGCAGTTGAGGCAACAAAAAAATTGTGTGGCTCAGGAAAATTCTGGAAGATTTGCAGGTAAAACAAGTAAAATCGACTCCACTCATGATTGACAATACCTTGGAAATAAAGTTGGAAAAGAACCCAAAGTTCCATGATCGAACGAAGCACATCAATACAAAATATCATCTCATTTGACATTATGTTGAGGCCAAAACAATCCATCTTCACCATTGTTCCACTAATGAGCAAATTGCAGACATATTCACCAAAGCGCTTGGAAGAGAAAAGCTTGAAAGATTCAGAACAATGCTTGGACTCACCAACATCCCTTGAGATTGTGGGGGGGGGGGGGAATGTTGACACCTAATCATAGGGATTGGGTGAACAACTGTAATTAGTGTAAATAAATAATAGAGAAAATGGAGAGTCATCGGGAGATGAACTAAACAGTCACTCCCTCTTGTATATAATAATGAACAACCTGAATGAATAATATGATTACATTTGAGGAGTTAACTCCTGGTCTCACACATTCATAAAACTTCTTTCGAGACAAGAACATCATGTTGTGTCCTTATTTGGACAATTTTTTCATTGTATTTGTTGATGACATATTGGTGTATTCAAAGATAGAAGAAGAGCATGAAAAGCATATGGTTGCAATGTTACAATTATTGAGGGAGTACAAGCTATATGCAAGTCTTAGCAAGTGTGATTTCTTCCATTTATATATACTTTACTTGGGGCATATCATCTCCAAGGAAAGAATCTCAGTTGACCCTGAAAATATCAGAGCCATAATGGAGTGGCTAACTCCAAAGAATGTGGATGATGTTAAATCATTCATGGGATTAGTAGGGTATTACATGACATGTATCCAAAATTTCTCCAAGCTAGGCCATCCCATTAAATCCTTGGAGAGCAAAGAAAAAATATTTCAGTGGACTGCATAATGTGTAGAAAAATTTGAGTTATTAAAGTAGGTTCTCACCAATGAACCAGTGCTAAGAATTCTAGATCCTAACAAGGATTTCGTGGTGTGTACAGATGCTTGGAAAGAGGGAGTCGGTGGAGTCTTAATGAAATAAGGGAAAGTAGAATGATATGAGTCAATAAAGTTAAATGAGAATGACGTTAATTATGTAACACGTGATTTAGAATTGGATGTCATCATTCATGCCTTAAAAATGTGGAGGAATTACCTCCTTGGTAGGAAATTTACACTCATGATAAACCATAGTGGGCTCAAGTATTTGTTTGGGCAACCCAAGTTGAATGCTAGGCAAGCAAGATGGTTGGCCATGCTCAGTGAATTTGACTTTGAAATCAAGTACATAAAAGGTAAAGAAAACAAGGTTGTTGATGCTTTAAGTAGAAGAATTCAAGTAAATCACTTGGCAGTTGTAAGTTCTTATAAAACAGACCTGATAGAAAGAGTCAAAAGTGTTGGGAAACAAGATGAAAAATATCAGCAAGTGAAAGAAAAATTGTTGCAAAGTGGCGAGGATGAAGAATATCACCTCACTGAGGATGACCTAATCAAGTTTAAAAACAAAATTTATGTGCCAAATAGTGATGAAGTAAAAAGACTGCTAATGAAAGAGTTCCATGTTAAACCTTATTCAGGCCATCCAAGGTATCAAAAGATCCTTAAGACCATTAACAATTACCATTACTGGGCGAATGTGAAGAAGGAAGCGAGTGATTTCATGGAAAAATGCATAGAATGCCACTAGGTAAAGGCCAAATGCAAGCATCCGGCAGGATTGTTGCATTCTATCCCTATTCCATAATGGAAGTGGGAGGTAATTTCTATGGATTTTATTACTGGGCTACCTAGAACCACCAAGAAACATGATGTAATCATGGTGGTGGTGGATAATTTGAGTAAGGTAGCTCATTTTGTAGCAGTGAAGTCCACTAACTCTGCTAGTGACATAGTAAAAAACTTCATAAAGGAGATCATGAAGCTACATGGCATCCCCAAGATAATTATGTCATATATGTTTGGTTGTGTTATATTCTTTTCACGACTACCCCATGCGTGTAGGGGGAATAAGCCCCACCTGTATGTTGCATTGGGAATTGCTGGGGGGTAAGCAAGGGGGCAATAGCCCTTCTGCACAGGGTCCCGGACAACGCCCCAGGAATGTTTTTTTGGACTCTATATTAGGTGGGCAGACCTAGCTATGGTTTTGTGCATATATTTCACACATGTTTTTGGGCATGATGGTTTTCTGTCCATCATATTTTGTAGATCCAGTCAAGGGAACTATAGTTATGTTCCAATCTAGGGTTAATAGATTGGGGCTTATGGATGCTTCAACATGTATATATATGTATTGTAACATTGAAAGGAAAATAATGAAAAATCAATCTGGTAGTCTGGTTTTGGGGTCCAGGGGAAAATATTTGTGTATATTTGTTTCATGTTTATGCTCTTGCCATTGTTTATTTTCTATTTTTTTAGAATTCGTATGCAGGTAATTTCTGTACGGGATTAAAAACTACATTTGGTATCAAAGTTTTTTTGGCTTCAAGGAGACACCTTTACTGCTAAGGGGTTTTTGCTCGAGCCTATGGTAGATGTTGTCCAGTGAGAGATCTGCAGGATTGATTCTTTTGGTGAAAGAAGATGGTGAGTAGTGGAGAGCTAGACATCTAGAAATTTAATGGTCAAAGTTTTGAGTTTTGGAAACTGAAGATGGAGGATCTGTTGGTGGATAAAGATCAGTGGATCATGGTAGATCCGGGTACTAAACCAACAACAATGTTAGCTGAAGACTGGGAAAAGTTGGATCAAAAGACAAAGAGCATAATATGATTGTGTGTTTCAGATTCAGTATTACTAAGTGTATCAGGGGAAGCTTCGGCAAAGGATTTGTGGGACAAGTTTGGGACTTTGTACCAATCTAAGTCTCTGGTGTATAAATTGTTCCTAAGGAAAACACTGTATAACTTGAGGATGAAAGATGGAGACTCGGTGACAGAGCATATGAATGCATTTAATACTGTGGTAAGCCAATTATTATCTGTTGATATTAAAATTTCATATGAAGATAAGTGCATCAGTTTGTTGTGTTCTCTACCAAATTCATGGGATAGTATGGTTGTTGCAATAGGTAGCAATGCAATTGCCTTGCAGTTTGATGAAATAGTCTCATCCTTGTTGTCAAAGGAGATGAGACAAAAAATATATGGGAAGCAAAATCGGGTGAGTTTCCCCTCTAGTGGTAAGATGGTGAAACAGATATTAGAGCTTGTGCACAGTGATGTGTTTGGACCTATTTCGGTTCCATCACTGGCAAAATTATGTGTACTATGTATCATTTATAGATGAATTCTCAAGGAATACATGGATATATTTCCTCAGGAAGAAATTTGAAGTCTTTGACAAGTTTAAATAATTTAAGGCTCTAATGGAAAACCAGACAGAGAAGAAGATAAAGGTGTTGAGGACAGATAATGGTGGAGAGTTTTGCAAAAAGGAATTTGAAGAGTTCTGTAAGAAGTGTGGTATAGCACGACAGAAGACTACTCCATACACACCTGAGAAAAATGGAGTTGCAGAAAGAATGAACAAGACATTGATGGAAAGGACAAGAAGCATGCTCAGTGGTGTCGAGTTAGGACAAAAATTCTAGGCAGAGGCGGTGGAGAGTGCATGTTACTTGGTGAACAAATCACCTTCATTAGCGTTGGAGGATAAGACTCCACAAGAGGTATGGACTAGTAAGAAACCTTCTCTTTCACATCTAAGGGTATTTAGATGTGATGCATATGTACATGTTCCAAAGGATAAAAGAAAAAAGTTGGATACTAAATCTGAAAAGTGCATCTTTGTTGGGTATAAGGATGGGTTAAAAGGTTATAAGATTTGGAACCTAGAAACAAGGAAGGTTGTGTACAGCTGAGATGTGGTGTCTAGAGAGGTGAAAGATGTTATTAAACATGAAGTCATACCAAAGTAACCTGATAATATAGAGTTTGAGCTAAAGGAGTAAGAATCATACTCTAAAGTAGAAGAGGAATCAGAAGATGAAGAGCCACAAACTCCGGCTATGAGAATATCAGTTCAAGAAAGAAGGCGACCAGAAAGGTATAGTCCATCTGCTTTCTATTCAAATTAGTCTTTATCTATTACTGATGATGATCCTAGAACTGTGAGAGAAGCAGTAGATTCAAAGGATGGAAAAATCTAGAAAGAGGCCATGGTTGATGAAATGGCATCTTTGCATAAAAAAGGGGATCTGGTGGAATTTCTGGCTAGAAGGAAACTCATTGGCAGAAAATGGGTGTTTAAGAAGAAAATAAATGCAGAAGGCAAGGTGGAGAAATACAAAGCTCGGTTGGTAGCAAAAGGTTATTCCCAGGTGCCGGGAATTGATTTTGGTGATATTTTTTCACATGTTGCCAAGGTAGCTTCTATTAGATTACTTTTATTTGTTACTGCTACTTTTGATTTTGAGGTAGAACAGATGGATGTGAAGACAACATTTCTTCACGGGGATCTGGAAGAAAATATCTACACGAAGCAACCTGAAGGCTTTGCAGTGAAGGGTAAGAAAGAACTGGTATGCAAGTTTAAAAAGTCTCTGTATGGGTTAAAACATCCAGCAAGGATGTGGTATCAGAAATTTGATACATTTGTACGGGACTTGGCTTCACCAAAAGCAAAGCAGATCACCATGTGCATTTTAAATTAATTGGTGACCATGTTATTTATTTGGTCTTGTATGTGGATGATATGTTGTTGGTTGGAAATGACAAAGAAATTATGCAAGATTTGAATACCCAACTGTCCTCCAAATTCGACATGAAATATCTTGGTGCTGTAAACTATATTTTGGCCATGGGAATTAAACGAGATTGGGCAAAGAGGAAGCTCTGGTTAAACCAAAGGAAGTATGTTGAGACAATACTATAGAGGTTTAATATGCAGGGTAGTAAATCGATGAAGGTTCCTATTCTTGTAGGTGTAAAGTTATCTTCTGAATAATGTCCCATGACACAAGAAGAGGAAGAGACATGTCATGTGTTCCATATGCAAGTGTAGTCGGTATCCTGATGTATGCAATGGTCTGTACTAGGCCAAACATTACACGTTCAGTGGTAGTATTGAGCAGGGTTATGTCAAAACTAGGGAAGGATCATTGGACAGCAAGGAAGCGGTTTTTTAGATATTTGCATGGCACTAGTGATTATGATTTGTGTTACCAAGGAAGACCAGTATTGGACAAAGTTTTGGACATTTGTGGATTTTTTGATGCAGGTTGGGTTGGAGATCTCAATCAGAGAAGATCTACAAGTGGGTATGTGTTTAACCTACTTGGAGGTGCAGTGAGTTAGATGAGTAAGAGATAGTCTGTAGTGGCACTTTAAACTACAGAGGTAGAATACATGGCAGCCACTCATGCAAGCAAAGAAGCAGTTTGGTTGCAAAGATTGTGTCCAAGTATGGGGTTAATACATCGAGCTATAAGGATAGACTGCGATAGACACAGTGCAATTTTCTTGGCAAAGAACCTTTCTTATCATTCAAAGACAAAGCACATTGATGTTCAGTATCACTTTGTGAGCGATATGGTTGAGGACAAAAGGTTGTTGCTCGTAAAGGTGGACACTTTGAAGAATACTGCAAATGAATTGACAAAGTCTGTGAGCACTGAGAAGTTCTCTTGGTGTAGAGAAACAATGGGTGTTGCAAGGTTGTATCAATGACTAAGCTCTCCTATGGCCCCCTATGAAAAGAAAACAACAAGTGGGAGAATGTTGGGTTGTGTTATATTCTTTCCACGACTACCCCACACGTAGGGGGTTCACAGGAGGGGTGGTAGCCCCCCTTGTACATTACGTTTAGGGGTCATAGGGGGGGCGATTGCCCCCCCTGTTAGGGATTATGTAGGGGGGCGTACCGCCCCCCCTGCACAGGTTTTGGGGAAAAGCCCTGGGAAATTTTTTTGGACCCTATATTAGGTGGGCGGACCTACCTATAAGTTTTGTGCATGGATTTTGCAAATGGTTTTAGGCATGATGGTTTTCTGTCCATGGTATTTTGTAGATCCGATCAAGGGAACTATAGTTATGTTCTAATCTAGGGTTAATGGATTGGGGTTTATGGATGCTTCGACATGTATATATAGGTATTGTAACAATGAAAGGAACATAATCAAAAATCAATCTGGTAGTCCCAATTTTGGGATCTAGGAAAAAATCCATGTGTATATTTTTATTATGTTTTATGCTCATGCCATTGTTTATTTTCTATCTTTTTTAGAATTTGTATGCAGGTAATTTCTATATGGCGTTAAAACCTATAATATAGAGATGCTAGGTTCACTTCCATGTTTTGGAAAGAACCATTTTCAGGATTGGGAAAATAATTTCATTTAGTATAGCCTATCATCCACAAATAGATGGGAAAACATAGAGGATTAATAGAATCCTTGAGGAAATTTTATGTATACGATGCATGAACCCAAGAGGTGGGAAGAATATATTCCACTTGTGGAATTTGCATACAACAGTGGACACCAATAATTCATAAAGATGAGCCCATTTGAGGCATTGTATGGTAGGCGTTGTAACACTCATACTAGACAGAGTGATCCAGTGAACAAGTTCCATGTAGGACATGATACGCTCAAGGATATGGAGCAATCGTTTCATATCATAAAATAGAATTTGAAAGTGGCACAAGATAGGTATAAAATTTATGCATATCAACATAGGATACACAAAGAGTTCCAAGTTAGGGAGCGTGTCTATCTAAGAATTGAACCTAAGAATAGTTCCCTAAGGATTGGGACATGTGCCAAGTTGACACCACGATATTATGGGCCTTTTGAAATCTTTGAGAGGATTGGACTAAAGGCATATAGGTTGGCCTTACCTCCATCAGTTAGAGTTCATGATGTTTTCCACATCTCTTTGCTTAAAATATATATACATTATTCTAATCATGTTAATGGTTGGTCTATGCTATAGGTGGAACCTAAGGGAGAGTTCCAGCTAGAGCCAACATGCATTCTAGAACGGAGGAGTCTCATGCTCCATAATCAAGCCATATAGAAATTCAAGGTGCACTGGAAGCACTTTTGGCTAGAGGAGGCCATGTGGAAAATGGTTGTTGCCATGAGAGCTAATTATCCATTTTTCTTAGCTGGTTGAGGAAAATGTGTATATGTTTGTAAATACTATATAGAGTTGTGTATAGTAAAGATCCACAAAATAATATGTAATTGTGTTTCATTTGTGGTGTTGAAAATGGGCATATGAACACCAAGCGTGGTGTTTCTTGAAAGGGGAGGGGTCTGAGACAACCCTACCCACCGTTCTCTCATAAAATGCATTGTAAATAGTTTTTACAAATATGTGAAATTTAAAAAGGAGATTGTTTCAAAGTGACATGAATTGTAGAGCTAGGGAGGAGGATTTCTTACTTGGGATGATTGAGGTTTTCTTGTGCAGAGAAGAAACCCGAATTACTTGAATAACCATTAAAGGTTGGTGTGGGCATGATTTTAATGTGGTTCTTCTTAAATTAAATGATTTGCAAAAGAAAGGGCACAATCCCATACACTGGATAACCTTAGCAAGGAAAAGAGGACATAAAAATTTATGGAGGAAGAGAATAGGCAAGGCAGCAGGAACGGGGATGAATAATCTCGACAAAACAAGGAAAAGAAGGAAACATAGACCATTCGAAGAGAGGCTAGAATTAGTGGGAGAAGGAACCACCTTGGAGCATTGATAAAGAGCATTCAGTAGGAAGTGAAGAGAAGAGGAAGAAGACATTGGAAGAGAAGAGAAGAGAAGTGGATTGGTCCTAAGGTTCCCTAGAAGGTTGTGGGTTGAGTTACTAGTCTCAGGAGCCCTGTAACAATTTGGGATTCCCTAGAGGCTGTGGCTTGAGATAATATCCTTTGAGCCCCGTAATAGCTTGGGTCCCTGGAGGTTGTGGGTTGAGAAGAAGTCTCCAGAGCCTTGTAATATCTTGGGTCCCTATAGGCTATGGGTTGGGATGTAACATCTAGAGCCCTGTAATAGCCTGGGTCCCCTAGAGTTTGTGGGTTGATATAAGAGCCTCTGGAGCCCTGGACAAGTTGGGAAGAGGCTAATCCTAAAGTATCACCAAAACAAGACTTGATTGAAGCCTCTAGTTATTTCCTTACTATTGTAGTATATTCTCGACTTCCTGAAAGGGAGTGAATCACTGTGTGCACACTTGGGGTGAGCATTAGAGAAATTTTGAGGTAAAATATGGGCCTAAAAATATATATATTCAAAAAAATCAACTTTATGAGAACCAATAGGATTAAATATGATGATGTCAACCATGGGGGACAATTCACCATTTTTGGAGTAAAAAGGTAAAAAGATAAAAAAATAAAAAATAAAAATAAAATAAAAACTATATTTTCAACTTGTCTATTGAACTTATCTCCCTAAAATTTTAATCAAATTTCGAGTGGGAGCACTCGTTGGATGCAAAATTTAATTTTTAATCTAAGGAGTAACCATGTTAAATACTTTCATGGGACCCTACCACACGAAAAATGTGAAATACAATAAAAAAAAATGCGATTGCAATCACGTTTTTCATGTATTTCACATTTTTCGTATAGTAGGGTCCATTGAAAGTATGCAATAAGGGTAATTATAAGATGAAAAATAAATTTATGCATCCAACTAGTGATCTTTCTTGAAATTTGAGTAAAATCATGGGAGATAAGTTGAAAAAGTAGTTTGTCTTTTTTCCCTCCAAAACTTGATGAGGTAATCTAATATTATTTTATTATTTCCACTATTATTTTATAATATTCTTAGGAGGCCCATTTTAGACCTCGAAATTTCTCTAATGGTAGAGAACCTCTAGAATCCTTGTGTTGAAGAGGCTGGTAGCAGTCAACTGGTGGGATTGAGGAAGAGGTCCTCTGGGGTGCCCTGTTGTCAGTTGGTGCCTGGTGATTGAATCCTTTAAGAAAGCACCCCCCTCATACTCTGGAATCTAGCTCGGGGTGAAAACTTCAAGTAAGTGTGTCTGCAGATGTCTAGGGTTTGGTGGATAGTCTTTGTCCTAGACTCAGTTTCCCTACAAATTTAAAGATAAGTATCCATTTATGTCGGTTTACTTGTTGGTGAATCATGATGCATTTTTGGCTACAATAGTTTTGGACTTGGGACTATATTTGTGTTATTAATATGATGAACATGTGGATGCACTTCTGTGTAGAGATGGCACTTATAATTATGGAAAATTTATGTAAACCTATGTGCATATGGAATCTATAAAATGAATAATGTTGATAGTCATAATGAACGAATGTATATATTTATTTGCACTAGAATGAAGTGTTGCCTTAAACTATTTGTTATTGTGGTTCTTGAAAACTAACATGCAACAAAAGGTAAAATGCCATATACATTGATTATCTCCGGTTATATCGCTGCGATGAACCCTTGATCTATGCACCATGATTCATTTGGATTGATAATAGCACTTAAATAAATAACATACAAACATCATGCCATGCTACAGGTTGTAGCAAGAGCCATAAGAACTTGGAATGAAACTTGGAACATTTGGCACATAGACCCTTTTTATTAATATGAAATAATTACATAATAGACTGTCCGCTTGGCAGGGCCTGTGCATGTACATGGATATTCCTTCACTGGGCTATGAGCTCTTGAACCTGTGCAAAAGATGTCATGCTAATGATGAAGTGTTATTTTCCTTTTAATGGAAGGATAGTCGAAACCCATGTAGGCGGGCTTAGCCAACCATGAATTATTAGCAACTTGGATATATTCTACCAACATCAGCCGTTATGGCATAGCTAGCTCAGCCCCAAATGATTCTACATAGTGCCATGTGGTTTCTTACAATATTTTGTTGGATTTTGGATCCCTTGGTGTGGGGTAGGCGAGGTGGAGAGCTTGTAAGAGTTCACACCAAGCTTATGGTAGGTAAGGATTGTCGGAGCACCTATGCCACCATGCCTAGAATTCCTTATCCAAGAATAGGAAATGTAGATGATTCAGGAAATCCTTATATTTGGATTGGCTAGAGGTAAGGAGGTGTAGCACCATAGAGCACCTTAATAAACCATCGAAATCAACATTGAGTACTGGAATTGATTCAAATGTCTGTAGGACCTCTGAGATAAAGCCATGGTTGAAATAACTAGCTAAGGGAAATCATGGCAGGGTCAAGACTTTCTCTTACGACGGTCGTAAATATCGTTGTTTAATGCATTTAATAATGAAGGGCCAAGATCCCTTAGTCAAGACATGGTGGATATCAAGTGATAGTTCGATGCGGCGCAAAGAGGAGTGCCATGAACTTATAAGATAGAACCAAGAAACCTTATCCTTAACTAAGAAAAACCCTAGTCTTGGAGAATTCTCATTGGCGTGACTCAATTTCCTTTTAGAGTGATTGGAAAAAGTAGTGATGACATGGTCCAGAGGCAGAAACCAGAAAGGTTACTTCGGAGGATTGTTTTTGTCAACGATATGATCGACAGGGATGATGTCAATGAGGATGAGTTAGCTAACACACTAGCCCAATGGTGTTTCTCTTAGTCAGAGGTAGACCTCCTTATCACATCAGCCCACATTAGTGAACCCGGATGTTGTGGGTGGATGCAAAGAGAAAGTGTCAAGAAAGGATGAGTGGAATCACACATGAAAGAGCTACTGTGCACACCAATTAGAACAAGGAGCGTGTGACTGAGTGGCCCCACCCGTATTATTTGAAAGGAGCAGTAGGAAAAGGCTTTGACATAAAGCATTAGGGTGACGTGGGAAACATGACATGCACCCAAAATTCATGTCATTATTCGGAAGGATGTCCCACTGACCTAGTGTCCTGAAAGTTTATCTTAGAAGAATGAAAGGGAGGCACACTAGGAAGCACTGGGAACGTAAAGGTGGGATGATGTCACCTTATGTTACCTCAAAAGGGTCACCCTACATAAACAATGGAGTAAAATAACTGAATGCATTAGATAAGGCCTTACAATATGACGTAAGGTGGGTGCATGGGATGGATTGTACTATTTCCATGGTACTATTGTTTGGAAACTGGCCCACCTACCGACTCAGCCAGATGATTTCACCCTAAAATATTAAAATAACACGTCAATTATAAACTCCGAGAGGAGACTAGAAGGATGACGTAAGTCATACCATGTTAGTGGAGTGCATATCCAATAGATCGAAAATGGGTCCCACCATCCAGGTCATCCAAATGTTATGACCCAGGAGAAATAAAGAGGTGCAATAGAGGAGGCGCTGAGGTGAAGGAAGTGGGGTGACATGGGATAAGATGCATTGGCAGTAAGAGTGGAAAGACGGACCAATGGGAGAGGAGGTTGATCCCAAATGGTTTAGAAGCCCGACTGCTACACATGCTAACAGTGGTCTGCCATGTGGCAACCTGATGAGGTGGGAGGACATATTTCACCATGCAGGGGTTGGATTGAGGAAATATTTATAGCACCAGATTCATCTCAACAATATGAATGTAATAGTGAAGGTTAGTCTAATCTTGGAGAAGTTTGGGAAAGGTCGAAAATTTTATACCCCATTTTCCTAACAACAATTTGAAGATTGGATATGCATAGTAAACACCTCCTACTCTAGTGTTGGGTAAGGAGAGATGTTATGATATCAACAACTTGTTCTTTTGTGGATATGTATTCAAACCTCACAATCTAATCAACCACCTATTGTCTAAGAAAGTGGAACTTTATGGGGATATGCTTGGTTTTTGAGGAAAGAACGAGATTATTGGATATACTTATAGGAAATTTGTTACCACATATAGTGGGAATGGGTTCATCGTATCATGCCTTGTAATGTTTGCTTCATCCAAAAAATATGGGTGCAACTTGTTGTAGTTTCTATGTACTCGGCTTTAGTATTATAAAGTGAGATAGATGTTTTCTTTTTTCTCATCCAAGCCACCAAAAAATTCCATTGGAAGAAATAACCAACACTTTTGGTTTTCCTATCATCTACACTTCCATCCCAGTCACCATCACCCTTGGGAAAAACCCCCTCATTATAAATTTTGTAACCATTTTATTTTAATAAAAAAATTCTTGACATTGGGACACAGATTCCAAAGGTTGAGGAAGGAGAATGCTTGGGATTTAAGGAAAAAAAAAATATTACAACCATGGAAGGTTGGAAGAGGTGTCATTAAATGAGATTGGTTATAACAATTAATGGGGTAGGAATGAAGACAAAGAGTCCATACTTCCTTGGATAAGTTTGTGAGACAAAACAAGAAAAAATTAAAGAAGAGAATGGGCCATGCTGGTAGGACTAATAGGCCAAGTCAACCAATAGGAACATGGCACAAGGAATCCTCATGACCAATCAAAGTTCAATGATGAAAATTGGGTAAGAAGGAGGAGATGGAGTCGAAACAGTTATGAGAGAGTATCAGAGGACCATCACAACAGACTCCATAAGGGAAGGAACATTGAATTGTGAAAAAGGGAAGTGGGAAAAAGAAAACCATGAGAAGAAACATGGAGCCAGCATAAAATGAATAAGGAAAAATATACGATTATAGTAGCGAAGGGAAAATAAAATATCAAAGTTTCTTCAAGAGTTGAGAAGTAAGAAATCATTTAATTGAGCATTGGAAGGTTAGAAGAACATCTCTTAGATGAGAGTAGTATTCCATAGGTTCCTTGGATATCTAGAGGGTACAGATGGATGATCTCTAAATTTCCTTGACAGTTAGGGTGGAGGCATATCTCTTGTACTATTAGTAAGGAGAGTTCTAAAGCTTCCTTGCTTTTTTCATGGTTATTGTAGTGTGTTCTATATAACCACATTGTATGCTTGTGTTGTTGAGGGTGGAGGTGTCAACCTATGGATTCCCTTGTGTTGTTGAGGGTGGAGGTGTCGACCTCTAGATTCCCTTGTGTTGCTAATGGTGGAGGCGATGACCTCTAAATTCCCTTGTGTTTTTGAGGGTGGAGGTTCTGACCTATGATTCCCTTGTGTTGTTGAGGGTGGAGGTTCTAACCTATGGATTACTGCATGTGAATTCCATTGTTTTGTTATTGGTATTCTAGTTGACAGTGAAGGAAGCCAGCATGGCTTCACCCTCATTCGAGTAGAGGGTACTTGAATTTCTACGGTTAGTTGAGGGTTGAGTCATCAACAAGTTGTGACTTTTTTATAGTGGGAAGGCGAAAAATTTCCACAATGAGGGCTCAGTAGCTAGTGTGGGGTCCTCAGAGGAGGACCCAGATTGTTGGACACCCAATTTATCCGAGGATCATCGATTGATGAAGTGGTGTCTTAATCATCATTCACGTGGACAAGGATGCATGCATACAATAGAGGTCCCTAAAGAGAGTGGGACACATTCCTTGTTGTTGGTCTAGAAGAATAGATCGACTGGTTTTCAACATTAAATTTTGTTGGCCTAGATTAGGGTCTTGCCTAATTGAGGTAAGTAGATTGATTGGGATTCATTTGGTTTGTCCAGTCGAAGTGAGTTAACTAGTTTGGTGGGGTCCACTAGTCGAGATCAGTATTCCAATATCTTTTACTTATAGATGCATCAGAATTACATGTAACAGAGAACTTAAACATAAGCATATAAAATGAAGATAAAAGAGACATGATCATGCATGAGATCAAGACACAAAAATTTTATTATAGAGTTCATCCAATTTGGACTACATCTCCAGGCCCTGCTCAATAGTGGGGAGGCCTTCATTCATTAAATGGCATCAAAAGAGAGAAGTACAAGCAGATTTTACATAACACCCTTATACCTCCAATCTAGAAGATAAATGAAAAATGGAGAGCCCAACTCTAGAAACATATAGTACCATTGAAATCCTAGCGAAAAATCGTGCAGAATCGCCTATCCGAACACCCAATTCGAATAATCGAGCTTTCTGCACCCTCTCGGAACCTCCCTATTGCTTAAGGCAAGGTCCCGACCCGCTGCCAGGTCAAGTTACTGTTGTATGAAATGCGTTCTAAACTATCGTTCTAGTCTCCCTTTTCTCCGATGCGGATAGTCCATTATATAATTGGGTGTCTAACTCCTCAATCCCCAGGTAGTTCTTAATCCCCAGGTAGTTCTTAACAAACGACAAGTTTAGCAGGCGGCAATTCCTACACCAAGGATCTCAAGCCTGGGATAGTATGTAGGTAATTACCTGTTTAACATAGAAAACCTTCATAATATATTAACTGTGCATTACCTTAACTCGACATCTTTAGCACAGAGAGTCGACATTTTAATCGGTGCACAGACCTGTGCCTTTACATCAAGAGATGAGTGAAAGGCAATAAAGGCAGATGAATTGGTGTTTTCTTGAACCGACGGCTTTATCATGAGTGGCCATAGTCTATCGGCTCCAATAACCCATTGCAAATCACATTCGGTTAGAGCCAAGGGTGATGCCTCATATGAGCCACTGTGTTGAGCGATATGAGATGTGCGAACCGATGGACCTGACTAGTATTCAAAACCAGACCCTATACCATATCAGATTCGGGAACATCAGTGTATCGCAATTGATGGAACCAGTGGGTCTTTCTGTTTATGAACATACACTATGCGACATGCGACCGTGATAACGCAATCACAACCATGACCCTTCCAAAGACCGATTCTGTAAAACATTGTCCCTTTGTGATGTGTGATCATCACATTGCAACCTGACATTTGTCGAGGTCGATCATCGCATCGTACCTACCAGGGCCGATTATCATATCACAACCTGACTCTGTTGGGGCCAATTCTTTACCCTCAACCTCTTCCAATCTGCGATTGCGAAATGCAGGACCAATAGTGGCCTGCCACTTGGCACTTCCCCATTCGCCAAAGAATTTTGCCACGTCACCTTCTCCTGCTAGTTTTCCAAGTCAAACCTGAACTTTGACTTGCTCTAACTTCTTCATATGAGCTCAAATTCGAGTGTTGTTTGCATCGTTGGAATCAGGATGACGAGCACTTTGATATGATTTTAAGTTTATCCAAATTCTACTACTTTGACTCTTTGAGCCTTTTTACCATGCCACTGGCACTTTTTAGAGATCCACCTGAATCAATCGACTTCCATGGGAATGGAATTCTGGAAGGCGTCCACATGTAGATAGGTCGCACATAGCTAAGCCTGTGAAAAATCCTAGTGAGAAGTTGGGGAAATTGTCTAAGTCAATAAATGATCGTTAAATAATCCAATAATCGGTTGTGGGACTTGTCGGGTTGGGGATTTGGGATAGTTGGCTAAGCTAGGCAAGTTGGGGCCAAAAATGAGTTGGTCTTATTGAATAGTTAGGAAGGGTCTAGTAGTTGTAGTCAAGTCATTAAGGCCTCCGAGTAGGTAGGGTCGCAACCTAGTTAGGATCATTAGCAGTCGGTAAGGTTGAGGTTGGAGCTTTAGCCAATGTTACGCCCGATATTTCAAAGATATGGTCATCTATCGATCATCCACAAGCATGATTATTTTGCATGGTTCCAACCAAGGTGGAAGAGTATCCAAGTAGGTTCCATGTAAGAATCTACTTATTAGAGGAATTTTGAGGTCTGAAATGGACCTCCTAAGGAAAATGAGCAACCAAAATAAACTTTAGAAGAACCAATAGGATTCAAAACGATGATGTAAACCATGGGGGATGATTTACCATTTTTCGAATAAAAAAGTAAAATTATTAAAAAGTAAAAAAATAATAAAACTAAATTTTCAACTTGTATTTTCAACTTATCTCCCTAAGGTTTTACTCAAATTTCAAGTGGGAGTACTCATTGGATGAAAAATTTAGTTCCTCATCCAAACAGTACCCATGATGCATACTTTTGATGGACCCTGCTACACGAAAAATGAGAAATACATGAAAAAATTTGATTACAATCATGTTTTTCATGTATTTCTCATTTTTCATGTATAAGGCTCCATCAAAAGTATGAAACATGGGTACTCCTTAGATAAGGAACCAAATTATGCATCCAACGAGTGTTTTTGCTTGAAATTTGAGTAAACCCATAGGGAAATAAGTTGAAAATACGAGTTGAAAAAATAGTTTTTTATCTTTTCCCTCTAAAATTTGATGAAGTAATATAATCTTATTTTATTATTTCCACTATTATTTTACAATTTCCTTAGGAGGCCAATTTTAGACCTCAAAACTCCCCTAATGTGGGTGAAACGTAGAGGCCACTGCTTATGTGGCAAGCTTAATGGGCCTAACACTGAATGACCATATTTGTCCACCTGTATGTCAGGTCAAGTTAAAGTTTATATAATCAGGAAGGTCTTGATGAGACTGATTCGATGAGAATGTCTCACTTTACTTGAAGAAGTTGAAAGAATGAGGAATTTTTATGGCCCCACTCCCATGAAAGAACTATGGAGGTTGGGTTAGGTGAAAGTAACACTTTCCACTAAGATGGTGTAGGCTTGGTGGTGGAAGGGAGCATTACAAAGTGGCATCAGAACTAAAGGTTTGAATACTGGACCTTTGGGGAAAGAATTGAAATTATGTTATAGAGTTGACAGAGAAAAGGTCCAATGTTGGACCTATGGAGACCAAGTGAGACTTTATAGCACCGTCATAAGTGTTAAAAACCTAATGGTTGTGTAGATTGATTGTACAAGTTGCTTGAGGTGGTTCCATTGTTATTTATACATGTAGCATGGTACCAATGGTTTGATATGATATTATTGACATGTATGTGCTAACTTGAAGTGTTGTTTCAACTATCCATGTATTAACATACTCTCAATAACAAGCTAAGGTGATGATTAAGTTATACATTCAAATTCGTTTAATCTAATAATTTTGTGTGTGTGTGACAACACAAAAGGAGACGGCACATGCTAGAAGAGCTAAGGATTGGAATGGATCAATACAACATTGAGAGGTCACAACATGGATATGTAGAGGAGGAATCAGTGGAAAACAAAGGAGAGGCAGGTTCTTCTTACTAGATGGACACACTAAGAATCTTAAGGGTTGAAAAAAAGGAGTTGCCAGGTTAATAATGAAAGGATTGTCAAGGCATAAGAGAGGCAAGAAGAACTTAATGTAATTATACTACAAATCCTCTCTAACCTAAAAAGGCAAAAGAAACATCAGTTTGGAGCTAGCCATAAAGGAAATAAGAGTTCCACAAAATAAGAAGAAAGGAATAATGGAGCAGATGAAAACATATCTAAGAAAATGCATAAGTTATCAAGTTAGGACACCACAAGAGGTGGTACTCAATTGGATACCCCATAAACGAGGGCAAGCCACCATAGGCAGTGATCTAGTGATTCTCATAGCCATAATCATCATCATCATGACAAATGGAAGGAGAAGGACTATGTTCTATATGAGTTCACGAAATCCAAGCCTTTGATATTTGTGGTGAGGTGAAGAAATTAGAGGATGTTAAAGCAAGGCTCCTTGGATTAATAAGTTCTTCTCAATCCACATCTATTCGAGAATATGAAGGCAAGGGTTTCTACCTTAAGCTTGAAAGGAAAGGCACACAATTGGTGGGAAGACGTGAAAAATTCATGTAAGATAGATGTTATGATAGCAAGGAAAAGGATTTTTATGATCTCAAAATGGGATAGATGTTGGATGATGAGTACGTCACCAAGTTTTTGGAACTATTGACATACATTCCTTATATTAAGGATGAGAAGGTGAATATTTAGAGGTTTATCAGTGGATTTCCTTTGTCATTTAAAGATAAAATTGAATTCAATTAACCACAAACATTAGAGGATGCAATTAGGAAGCTAAAAAACTTCTATGAGAAATCAAGGCACAAGATTGAGTTCAAGAGTGATTGAAAGTCAAAGGGAAGCATGAAGAGTATATGAAAATGGCATAAGAGATAAGGAAGGTGACAAGTTGTAGGAAAGAGAGAAAATATAACTTCAACTGGTCAAGTTTGACCCCAACAAAGGGGAAACACAATTGATATAGATTGTGCCAATCATCCCGTGGGAGGACATAATAAGAGTGATACAAGGCATCCACTAAAGTGTTGTAATTGTGGAGAAAATCACAACATAATAGATTTTCACTAGCAGATGGATGTCACTCCATGACTATACAATGATCAAGAGGCTGATATAGTGGGATACATGGCTTGTAGTTTTCCCAAAATATATGCAACAATGGATACTCTCTAGAATTAACCTTTTTTTTTAATTAACCCTGGATCAAATTACAATTATTTCAGCCCAGTGTTCGTAGAGTAGTGTCAATTGGCCAAGGAGGGACATGAGGAATCATGGTTAGTACAATTGGAAATAGGGAAAAGTGGAAGAGTTGAATGTTGGGTAAAATATTTCCTAGTTGAGTTGAATGGCATGCCAACCATTGCAAATATTAACTTGTTTCCACTGGGAGTGTATAGTGTATTGTTGGGTATGGATTGGTTGTACATGCATCACACCAAGGTAGATTGCATTGAAAAAGAAATCGAGTGCTTATATGAGTGTAAGGAAAGAAGGATATTGTATGGAAAGCGAAATCCCATATCCATGAGATTGGTTACCACCATGCAAGCCAAGAGAATCTATAGGAAGAGATTTACCCTATTTTTTGTGCAAATATCCAACAGTGATGAAGCTATCAATAGAAATGGGGAAAGAGACAAAGACATTCTATTAAAATATCCCATTTTGAAACAATTCGAAGATGTATTTCCCGAAGAGATACCCGGGTTTCCTCCTCATAGAGAGTTGGATTTCTCTATTAAATTAATGCTAAGAGCAACTCCAACATCTAAGGATCCATATAAAATGAGAACTCTAGAATTAGTTGGGTTGAAACTATAGCTCAACGAGATGCTAGACAAGGGGTACATAAGGCCAAGTGTGTCTCCATGGGAGCACCAATTCTATTCGTGAAGAATAAGGATGGCACACTCAGGTTATGCATTGATTACATGCAATTGAATAAGGTGAACATCAAGAACAAACATCCCTTTCCAGGAATTGATGATTTATTTGATCAGTTAATGGGAGAAGTAGTCTTCTCCAAGATTGAACTTATATTGGGCTACCATCAAGTCTACATTAAGGATGAGGATATCCATAAAAATATATTTATAACAAGGTAGGGTAATTACGAGTTTGTGATAGTTCCCTTTCAACTTAATGATGCCCCTACAACTATTATGTGCCTTATGAATAGTGTGTTGCATGCCTACCTGGATAGTTTTGTAGTGGTTTTTTTTAATGACATTTTGGTCTATTCAAAGATCAAGGAGGAGCATGAGGAGCCTTTAGCCACAATACTACATTTTCTAAGAGGACATAAGTTTTATAAAAGGATTAATAAATGTGGTTTATTTCAATCACATATCCACTATTTGGGGCACATTGTCTCAAAATAGGGAGTAGCAGTTGATCTAGAGAAGATTAAGGCCATCATGGAATGGCCAACCCTTAAGAATGTAGCTAAAGTTAGGTCCTTCATTGGATTAGCAGGATATTATAGAAGGTTCATTAGGAATTTCTCCAAGATTGGCCACCCAATTACTGCATTGAGAAGGAAAGGGAAGAAGTTTGAATGGAAAATTAATTATATTGCAAGCTTCAATCAACCAAAGTAATTGTTAACTAATGCACTAGTGCTAAGAATAAAAAATCTTGAGAAGGGCTTCATTATATGCACAAATGCCTGCAAGGAGTGACTAAGTGGATTCTTAATGTAGGAAGGCCAAGTGGTCTGTTTTGAATCTTGGAAGTTGAATGAATATTGGTATAACTATGTAACTCATGACTTGTAAATAAGTTACCATCCACTTGCCATCATCCATGCATTAAAAATGTGGAGACACTATCTCCTTGGTAGAATATTTTCTCTAATAACAAATCATGGAGGGCCAAAATATTTGTTTGATCAACCTAAATTAAATTCAAGACAAGATACATGATTGTCCACACTCATTGAGTTTTATTTTGACATCAAATACCTTAAAGGAAAAGGGAATAGAGTGGTTGATGCAATGAGCAGGAGGGTGAAAATAAACAATATAACAACCATAAGTTCCTACATAACTGATCTTGAAGGAAGGATCAAGGAGGTTGTGTTAGAGTCGGTATTTTCATCCCTCCTTCAGAGATCAAATCCTCTTGTTGCATTTCATATTAGGTGTCCCGCCCAATCATTTGCATTCCATTAGGTGCATGGATCATCTGACGGTAGTGGCATTCCTACAGTTTCCCTCATGTCATTTACCTGTTGGTTCATGTCTATCATTTAAAAAAAACATATACAGTCTTCTTTCTATCTTAAGATTGAAAAAGTTGTCTTTAGGGTTTCATTGTCAATTAGGTCTAGGGTTTCATTAGGGTTTCGTCAAAAAATGTTTCTAAGTGTCCAATAACAACCAGCAGGCAAAAAAACAGAGTATTTTGCTTTTATTGTACAAAAATCATGAAATTTTGTTTTCTTCATTGTATATCACTCCATCTGTAATCCTGGTTTCTTTCCTTAGCCCCAGAAGCTCCAACACCTGCAAAACAAGCCAAGCTCAGGTCATTTAATTCATCACAAAGCCAAAAAGAAGTGAAAAAGTCCAAAAAAATAGAGTTTGAAATAAAGTCATTTACAAAACATTATGAAAGTGGGTTTGGCAAAATTAAAATTGAAAAGCTCCATGTATAAATCATTTCTCCAAATTTTTAAAGCTCATTGGCACTCCAAGAGCAAAGAGAAGCAAGGAAAAGCGATTTTGGTGAGCAAGTGACGAGTTTGGGTGAAAATCGGTCCAAGTTGCTCAGCGCAGCGCACTAGGCAGGAGGCGCAGCGCACTGGGCCTCAGACTCCTGTGTTATTTTGCAAGGGTGTGGCGCATACGCTGGGCGCGGCGCATTGGGCTGGATGCATGGCGCACACAGCCAGAGAGCCCGAAAACTGCCAAAACTCGCTCCAATCGCCCCAAAACGCATGGATTTGCCTTGTTACAAGTAGGTAGAGCCTCCATCATTGTTTTTTATCCAAGTTTGGTGCTTGCTTCATGGTGGTTGATGAATGGTGATTGTTTAAAGAGATCAAACCCTACCATTTGAAATTCCTCAAAGAAACTTGCTGCTAGGGTTTTGATTGACTGTTTTGCCACCAAGTTCACTCCCTTATCCCATTTTTCCATTGATTTCATTATTCCCTAAGTTCCCCTACCCCCTAAATTCACTAATCCCCTATCCCAAGTTCCCTTTCCCAAAATCCCAAATGTAAATTCCCAAACCCTAGTCCTATTCAAAGACTCCCAAACTACATTCTAATTCCCTGTTCCCTTAAATAACCCTACCTCAACAGTCCCTAATTCCACTATTTTTCCCTCCCCTTACAGTCCCTCATTTCACTGTTTTCCCTTGGTGGCAGAGGTCAAACACATCACCAAAAACAGTTCAAGACAGTTTGACATATCAGCACCTACTTTTCCAAGGAATTTTATCTACCAGCAGCCATGGCATCTAATCCTTCATATGATTATGAAGAGGAGACCCAAAGTGACTCACCCACAGAGGGACATGCACCCAGGAGGCCTCATAGAGGTGGCAAACATATCAGAGAAGAACCAACCACTCTTGCTGAGTTACAGGCCTGCCCTCTTGCCATATTTTGTTTCGAGCATCAGTCATGCTATGAATTTTTTGAAAAGGTTGCTAATATTCAGTTTCATCATGAGTTGGCCCGCTTGTTTGTACTGCATTTACATGGTGATCAAGCCACTCTAGTTGGTGTCACTTTCACATTAACACCAGAATCCATTTCATTAGCAACCGGCATACCTAACATTGGAGAGCCATGGAACAAGAGGCAGAAAATTGACCGGCAGCATTATGAACCGTACATCAAGCCTAGCTTTTTGAGACAACTTAAGAAAGTGTTTCCTTTTCAGTACCTCAAAGATGAATATGCTCCTTTAATGAAACTCATCATGAAGTATTTCAGCTGTGAGGGCCGGTTCTCCCGCTTATATGCTTATCATATCAGGCTGCTGATGCATTTTACCCGGGTACGGATGATGAACATTCCTTACTTCATGTGCCGAAACATAGAGAAGATGACCACCCTTGTGCAGCACAAGACTCCTCAGCAGCAGTTCAACAGTATTTATCATTTTTCTCTCATCAAAATTGTGGTCGTTCATCAACTTGGTTTACAGGGCATCACTTGGGATGACTTCATCTCTCGTGAGTTTTTCAGAGCTTCACAGGGACCTTCAGAGGCTGGGCATGAGACAAGTGAACCTTCCTATCAGCATGAGGGCCATGAGACACAGACCGCTAGTGTGCCAATGTTCATTACCTATCAGAAGGGCACTAGACAGTTGTTTGCAGTAGCAAAGCGAGTGTTATCTCCACCCGGGGTGGAAGGGGCCTCACTTCCATCATCAGCACAGTAGGTTCAGGACTGAGGCAAGAGGCCACTATAGGAGGAAGGACCATCAGGTGAGCGGGAGACTGATTTCATCCTCATTGAGGGTGATGATATCGATATGGGCCCGCAAAGCACAAATCTTAGAGAAATCATTAAGGAGCAACAGGCGGACATTGATGCCTTGTCTACCAACTTGGATAGAGCTCAATGGACTATACAGTACCTGGAGCAGAGGAATAAGCAGCTTGAGGACCAGCAGGTGATTATGGAGTTGCAAAACATTCGGGAGAATTGCCAAGCTACCCAAAGGAGGAGGGTGGAGTTCACTTCATTGGAGCAAGAGATCAATGCCGATAGGGAGTCATGGCTTGAAAGAGTCAATATCCACTTGGAGAGGAAGCTAGAGAAGGCCATCAATGAAAATAATATGCTTAGAAACCTGTCATATCATTACTTGTCACGGAACTTGGTGTGCCAAGCGAGAATCAGGAGTTTGAAAGCAAAGTTGAAGAGAGCATCAAGGAGGCAAAAAGAGGATGAAGGACTTCAGATATTGGCTGAGGCTTCCTTGGCCCAACATCATGCTTGATAGAGAAGGCGCAGCCCAAATTTCAAGAAATTTGGAGCAGCTTTTGCATTTTGGAAATTTTTGGCACAAAAAACAGGTTTTTCTGCCCTATGCGCTGCGCCACGTGGCGCTCTCTTTTTCTATGGGCCTCCAAATCACAAAAACTCAGCATTTTTGGATTTTTCATGAATAATTATGCTTTCCTACCTATGGCCAAGAAATTTTGGCATGTTTTGAGCCCTCAAAAATGTCAAAAACACTCAAAAAATGACCTCACTACCCCTATTTTGACACACAGGAAGTAGTGTTGGGAGAATGGACTTTTGGAGGGGAAAATGGAGGCCAAATAAAAAATTCCACTTGGGTTGGAAAGTAGACAGGTAGACCTTTCTAGAAAGCACACCTGGATCTCATTTGGACATTGGGAAGGCCTCCAAAAGTGGGTCCAAACAGGCGCGACGCATAGAGAATCAGGTGCGGTGCATAGAGGAAAAATTGCCAGTTTGACCAAGTTTTGCTCTATTTTTCGCCCAGTTTTGCCTAGTTTGACTTCTTTACTTTCCTAATGGAAAATTTTTTATGTAATTTGATGTATATTGATGGATCATGATGTAAATATGTTATGTTTTCACTTGTAGAGGTAGATTCATCAGTTTAAAATTTTTTTGAAACAGAATGAATCAGTTCCCTTGTTTCTATAGGCATGCTGTTATGTTGCCTAGTTTCTAGTTCTCAGTTTAGAATCAGTTGGATAAGCTCCTAAACATGTGAGCTCGACCCCTAGAGGCAAGGATGAGCTATGTTTGTCTATATTATGTTTTTTCAATCATTAGCATGGTTGGACTCTTGAGGAAGAAAAGAACTTCATTGTACACTCATATTTTCATTTTGGCTAAGGAATTGAGACCAGGATTTGTAGCACTCTTTGGGATTCATGTGGCAATTTGTCTCCGTACAGTGCTTCTCTTTGTAATTTTGAATTTCCTTATATGTTATGTATGCCATTCTCTTTCTTGTTTCTTTTGAACTAAACAAACAAGAGTGTAAGTAGAATCCATTGAAAGTGCAGTGCTCTACTTGAAGTTTGCTTTAGTTATTTGATGTTTTCAGTTGTTTGGGAGGATCCATGATTGCTCTTGCCCTGTTCAACACCTCACCTGTCTATTCCTTCCATCTCACTCAAATTTAAGTGCCAAAACGATTGCCTACCTTGCCCCATCGAGATCTCTGCAGGACTGAGCCTCAATCCCCACACCCAACGTCCATCTTTCCATCTGAGCCAACAAAACACTTTTTTATCAAATCAAACTTTCTTGCACTCATACCTAGCCTAATATTAGAAGATATTTCAGTCATCTCAAGCCCCCATCGATCATTATTTGTTGAGATTGACCTAGAGAGAGCCCTCTCCTGACCTGGTAGGGCTAGCTACCAAGCTAAGCGTGGTTTGATGTTGGCCCTGGATCCTACCTTTTCAGCCTGAGGTAAATCTAGGCACTAATAGGTTGGACAACAAGATGAAAATCATAACAGTTGAAGGAGAAATTATAGTAGGAGTCTGAGGGTGATGAGGATCCAAAATATCGCCTCTTATAAAATGGGTTGATTAGGTTCAAAAATAGAATCTATAACTGAATGACGGAAATCTAAAGAAGCATATATTGATGTTTCATGCTAAACCATACTTTGACCATCTGAGTTATCAAAAGTCTTTATCAACCATCAAGAAATTTTATTAATGGCTCAATTTGAAAATAGAGTTGGTTGATTTCATCTCCAAGTGCATCGACTACCAACAAGTAAAGGCTAAGTGCAAGCACCTAGCTAAAATATTACAACTTATTCCCATTCCATAATGGAAGTGGGAAGCGATTTCTATGGGCTTTATTACGGGGCTTTCAAATACTTCTAAAAAACATGATGCAATCATGAAAATGGTTGAAAATTTGATCTAGGTGGATGTTGGTGGCCACCCACCTATCCCACTTGGACCCCCACAATTGTCTCTTTCTGTTTTTCAGTTTCCGTAATCGTAGCACAGTTTACTATTTTTAGCAGTTTTTCGGGTCTTGAACTTCCGAAGCCGTTTTGAGGCCCTAAACGATTTTTTATGGGAAAAATGGGAGCAACATGGGTCCATGGACCATGTTGCTCTTGGGTCCATGGACCATGTTGCTCTTCCCAAAGTTGTAATTCTCATATAGATCTTTCTAATGAGATATTGTGCGCGTCAAACAGAGATCGTATGCCAAAGTTACGACCCTCGGAAGTTGATGTACCAATTTACCCAAACGAGGCCCACAGTTTGGCGTTTCATATTCTAGGGTTAGGTTTTTGGATGTTTAGGGTTTTCCATTGTTTCTCAACAATAAATAGGCCTTCAAGCCTCATTGTAACATAGTTTAGAGGCATGTTTCCCCCACATCTCTTCTCAAAGATAAGCTACCATTGCCTTAGCTGGTTTATTTTCATTCTTGTTTGTAAGCATATTTCAGTATTTTACATTAATGAAATGAAGCATTATTTCTGCTACATCTCTGTGTTTATGGTTATCTCTGTAATTTTTTGCGTTCCTGTTTAAATCCGGATCAATGGTATCAGAGCGGTCTTCTTTTTTTCTCTATTTTTATTTCCATGTCCCCAACGATGTCGGGATATAAGGAGTTAGGGCTTGAACTGGTCGAACCTTTGCAAGACCAGCCTCGCAAATCCCGACGGCCTCCCATGGCAGATGAAAAGAAAGACGAGGGGGCAAGAGATCCTATCAAAATATTTGCTCAAAGAAGCCCTCGAGCAACAAAGGAACGCAACAAATTATAGAGATAACCATAAACACAGAGATGCAGCAAAAATAATACTTCATTTCATTAATGTAAAATACTTAAATATGCTTACAAATAGGAATGGAAATAAACCAGCTAGGGCAATGGTAGCTTATCTCTGAGAAGAGATGTGGCGGTACAAGCCTCTGAACTCTGTTAAAATGAGGCTCTAAGGCCTATTTATTGTTGAGAAACAATGGAAAACCCTAAACATCCAAAAACCTAACCCTAGAAGATGAAATGCCAAACTGTGGGCCCCATTTGGGTAAATTGGTACATCAACTTCCCAGGGTCGTAACTTTGGCATACGATCTCCATTTTATGTGCACTATATCTAGTTAGAAATGTATATTCAAGAACTACAACTTTGGGAAGAACAAAATCAGTCCATGGTGCTCCCATTTTTCCCATAAAACATCGTTTACGGCCTCAAAACGGCTATGGAAGTTCAGGACCAGAAAAACTGCTAAAAATAGTAAACTATGATACAATTACGGAAACTAAAATATGGAAAGAGACAGTTGTGGGGGTCCAAGTGGGATAGGTGGGTGGCCACCAACATCCACTTTAGTAGGAACTTCCTTCACATTCATCAGTTCCAGCATAGCAGCATTTGGCTTGGGTTATTTGGATACGTGCTGTCCCACCCCATACTATGTAGGCACTTGCCACTTCATCAACAACCAACATCATGGTTATGGGTCAACTGCACAAAATCCTTGTCATCGAAGTCCATTTGCTAGGCCGCACACTGTTAGTATCACAGTTGGTCACAAGCATTATAGGGTATCTCTATCCTTGGATCTTTGTTTTTCATGGTTATGGGTCATCCATAAACCCACACTTCATCGAAGTCCATTTGCTAGGTCGCACACTGTCAGTATCACAGTTGGTCACAAGCATTACAGCATATCTCTATCCTCGGATCTTCGTTCATCATGGTTATGGGTTAACCACATAAAACCCTTCTCTTTAGTGGCTCTTCATATTCAACAAAGGCTTCACAAGAGGGAACTTCACACAATGGGGACCATTGCTCGGAGTGGTCTAAGCTTCTGATGGATTCTGGTAAGGTGTTCTTTTAGCCAATGCAACTAGACTTTGTTTCCCACCTGAAACTTGTGTGGTACCGCTGTGGGTGAGGAGAAGATGTTCCTGTGTTCTTTCATGACCGTATCCCTCTGTTACTGCTGCTGCTGCGTGGAGGAACCCTTCGCGGGGGTCATGGATGTGGTGATGATATTCTCCTTACTTTGGGAGAAAACCAGACAGAAAATGAATTTTCTAGTCTGGGAGATGAGCTTTTTGCCTTTCTTAGCAGCAATCAAAGAGGTGGCGGTAGGTGGGGCTACCTCCAGTATCATGTATAATGAATTACCCAAAGAAATAATAACAGCGCAAGGCCTTGAACCACACCTGCAGCCATACAATATCAGGTGGCTTCAAGAAGGATGAGATCTTTGAGTTCATGAGCAATGTCGCCTTCCCTACAACATCAAGCCCTTCACAGATGAGGTATTGTGTGATGTTACACCTCTGGATGTTTGCGATGTATTATTAGGCTAGTCATACCTGTGGAGGCAATATGTTGTGTATGAGTCAAGGCCTCGCGTTGTTATTATTTCTTTGGATAATTCATTATACAGGATACCGGAGGTAGCCCCACCTACTGCCACCTCTTTGATCGCTGCTATGAAAGGCAGCAAGCTCATCTCCCAGACTAGAAAATTCATTTTCTATCTGGTTCACTCCCAAAGTAAGGAGAAGATCATCACCACATCCATGATCCCCATGAAGGGTTCCTCAACGCAGCAGCAACAACAACAGAGGGATACGGTCATGAAATAACACATGAACATCTTCTCCTCACCCACAGGGGTACCACACAATTTTCAGGTTGGCAACAAATTATGGTTGCATCAGCCGAAAGAACGCCTTACCAAAACCCATCAGAAGCTCAGAACACTCTGACATGGTCCTTACAGCATTACCAAGGCTGTGGGAAACAATTCTTTGGAGCACAAAATTCATCCATTCCTTCGCCTGCACCAAGTGTTCAATGTGTACTGCCCTCGACCATGCTTCCCATCATTACTAGACACATCAGAGATTGTAGAACTGCTCACCAGGGACCAAGTTCAGCAGATGGAGGAACTCAACGCAATGGGGACCATTTCTTCCTAAGGGGGGAGGAATGATCCAGGTGGATGTTGCTGGCCACCCACATATCCCACTTGGACCCCCACAATTGTCTCTTTCCATTTTTCAGTTTCTGTGATTGTAGCACAGTTTACTATTTTTAGCAATTTTTCGGGTCCTAAACTTCCGGAGCCATTTTGAGGCCCTAAACAACGTTTTATGGGAAAACTGGGAGCAACATGGGTCCATGGACCGATGTTGCTCTTCCCAAAGTTGTAGTTCTTGGATAGATCTTTCTAATAAGATATTGTGCGCGTCAATCGGAGATCGCATGCCAAAGTTATGACCCCGGGAAGTTTAGGGTTAGGTTTTTGGATTTTTAGTGTTTTCCATTATTTCTCAAAAATAAATAGGCCTTCAAGTCTCATTGTAACACAGTTCAGAGGCATGTAGCCGCCACATCTCTTCTCAAAGATAAGCTACCATCGCCCTAGCTGGTTTATTTCCATTTCTGTTTGTAAGCATATTTCAGTATTTTACATTAATGAAATGAAGTATTATTTCCACTACATCTCTATGTTTATGGTTATCTCTGTAATTTTTTGCATTCCTATTTAAATTCGGATCAAAATTTGAGCAAAGTTTCTCATTTTGTGGCCGTGAAATCCACTAATTTGGCAAGTGATGTGGCTCATGTTTTTATAAAGGAGATCATGAGATTGCATGGAGTTCGTAAGAATATCATCTTGGATAGAGATGCCAAATTTACTTCAAGGTCTTGGAAAGTATTTTTTGTAGGCTTGGGGATAGAACTAGCTTTTAACACATCCTACCATATACAAACTGATGGGAAAATAGAGAGGACAAATACAACCCGCAAGGGCATGTTGAGAATGTATGTAATGCAACATCCAATGAAGTGATAGGAATATCTTCTGCATGTATAATTTTTATACAAAAACGGGTACCAGGAGTCTTTGAAAATGATCCCATTTGAATCTCTCTATGGAAGGAGTTGCAATACTCCTATCAGCGACAGTGATCTAGTGAATGGGGACCTTATTAGACCTAATATGTTAAGACAAATGGAGCAATAAATTATGACCATTAAACATAATTTAAATATGTAACAAGATAGGAGAAAGATCTTTGTAGATCAACACAAAGTGCATAACAATTTCAAGCTTAGGAAGAATGTGTATTTGTGTGCTAGGCCCACAAATAGCTCTTCGAAAATTGGGTCATGTGCCAAGTTGACACCACGGTTTTGTGGACCATTTTAAGTGCTTGAAAGGATAGGTCTCATGGCTTATAGGATGCCTATGCCACCATCAGTAAAATTTCATGATGTTTTTTGTTGTTGAAGAGATATGTACAGGATTATAATCATGTAATAGATTAGTTTGTGTTATAGGTGGAACCAGGGGAAGAGTTCCAACCATAACCTCTTTACATCCTATATTAGAGACAACTCATGCTCTAAAATTGAGCAATATAGTATGTCAAAGCGTAGTGGAGGAACTTTGTTCCTTAGGAAGAAACATAGGAAGTGGTTGATCATATGTGGACAACATATCCTTTTTTGTTTGTTGGTTGAATAAAATGTAAATAAATCTTGTAAATATTGTATAAAGTAATGTATATAAAGCTCCAAATTAGTTATTATCGGTTTTAGAGATTTTTTTGGCTTCACATTCAGTTATAGAACATCGAGGACGATGTTCCTCCAAGGGGGGGGGGGGGTTGTGACAACCCCTGCATAAAACCCCCTCATTGTAAATTTTGTAACCATTTTATTTTAATAAAAATAGGCCTGAGTATTGGGACATAGATTCTATAGCTTGAGGAAGGAGAATTCATGGGATTTAAGGAAAACTTGATTGTTTTTTAATAGGCAGAGAAGGCTAACATATGTGCCATTAAATGAGATTGATTCTAACAATTAGTGGGGAAGGAAGGAGGTAAGAGAGTCCATACTTCCTTGGATGAGTTTGCAAGATAGAACAAGAAAACATTTAAGTAGAGGATGGACCACACTAGCAAGTGTGAAAGGCAAAGGAAACCAACAGAAAAATGGCTACGAAGTTGGAGCAAGGAATCCCCATGACCAACCGAAAATCAATGACGATAGTTGGGCAATAAGGAGGAGAGGGAGTTTAAAAATCAATGGGATAGCATAATAGGACCATTGCAACAAATTTCATAAGGAACAATGAATTGTGAAAAGGGGAAGTGGGAAAAATAAAACCACAAGAAGAAACGTAGAGCCAAAAAAAAGGAAGGAAAAAAAATTGAGCACAACAAAGAAGGGAAAAAAAAAGCTCGACGTTACTACAAGAGCTGAGAAGAAAGAAGTTATTCAGTTGAGCATTGGAAGGTTGGAATAATATTCCTGGAATGGTGGGAAGTTTCAAGCATAAGCATGGGCATCTTTAAATAAAGTGAGTCAATAATAATTGGCCCACAATACTTTATGTGCAATTGTATCACTCGTGAAGTGTCCACTTGATTTTCCATCATGCAAATATTTTAATACCCTTTTTGTATCCTGAGGCTCTAGGAATCTTAGTTGGACACCATTATGGTGCTTTCGGAAAATCACTCAATGTACGAGATGATAAGATAAAGCTTTAAGTTGAATTTCCCTCTTTTTTTGTTCAATAAATGTGTGGGCAAGGTGCCATGCTCTAAGTATTGTAATATATCTGAATACCAACGTGTGGTTGAACTTGTCGGAGGAACCTGTTCAAGGTTGTACATTTCTATTTCCTGTTCCCATCCTGAAAGATCTTCTTGTGGAGAATCTCTTGCTTCTATTGTGAGTTGACAAAGGTCATGGCCCTTAATAGTATGAAATGGCTTGAACTCCAGATCATATTCCTATAATCAAGTCATCCAATTTTCTCTCTTCTCAGCTAGATCCTATTACACAAAGAGTGTTCTAATTATTGGATGAGGCACATATATGATCATGTGATATTTAAGGAGGTAGGGCCTAAAATGCCTAACCGCCTTGTATACTGCATATGCCTATTTATCAATAGAAGGGTAGTTTAACTCTGACCCATGTAAACCAACAATCATAAAATATATAGTTCGTTCATTTCCTTCATTATCCTTTTGAGTCAATATTACCACAATAAATGCATCAGAAGCAAAAATATATGACATAAAATCTTTGCCATAATATGTACTACACATTGCAATAGCATAGGTGATGGATTGTTTAATATGGGAAAAAGCACCATTTTCCCTTTTATCCCATTTGTAAATCACATTTATATTTATCATCTCTTGTAGTGGCTTGATGATCTATGCATAATCCAAGATGAAATTATGTAGGAAATTGATCTTACCCAAGACAGACTGTATAGCTTTCTTTTTTATAGGAAAAGGGATTTGAGCTATAGTTTTGACCCTTTCTAGATCAACCTTGACTTTGCTTTTAGTAATGATGTTTCATAAGAGAGTTCCTTTGATACACCGAAAGATGCTCTTTTTGGGATTCAAAGAAATCCCATACTTATGACATCACTCAAATATCTGCTTCAGATGACACACATGGTCTGATCTCTTCTTTGAAAATACAGTTACATCATCCAAATAGACTACTACACTTTGTCCAATTAAGTCATGGAAAGTGATATCCATATCCCTTTGAAAAGTAGTGCTGACATTGATAAGTCCAAATGACATACACTTAAAGGAAAAAGTCCCCAAATTTGTCCTAAAGGTGGTCTTTAGATGATTTGGTTCCATCTCTAGCACCATATTAAATCTAGAGAATCCATCTATAAAAGAAAACATCCCTAACCTAGATATTGTTTGGAGTATCTCTTTAATAGATGGCACTAGGTAATTATCTTTATCTGATGCTCGGTTGATGTTGCAAAAATTTACACATAGAAGTGTCTCAGTAGAATTTTTCCTCACATGGACCAAGTTGAAAACCCAAGCAGAATGTCTTAATTTGAAGATGATCTGAGAATCTGGTAACTTCCTTAACTCATTTTGGATCAAGGGTTCAAGCGTTAGATGGATTTTCCTTAGTGTTTGTTGAAACGGTTTTACCCCTTCTTTAATAGGAATGGTATGTTGGATAGTATGTGTCTCATATGTCTTTAAATCGTCGTATGTCCATGCAAACAAATCATGGTACCACCTTGAAAAGATGAATAATTTTTTGTCATTTTTGTGGAGAACAACATGTACTGAGGTTTACATATTTTGGATCATCTTTGGTTCCCAAGTTGACTTGTTCAAATGAAAACTTTTAGTAATTAGCCTTAGTATTAACTAGTCCTTTGAAAAAAAATTGCAAGTCATAGAGTTTTTCTAGAGATACCACACCTTTAGGCATAATATTCCCTCTCGTTGGTTTAGTTTCTCCCTGCAAAGCCTTATCATGCTCATCTTCTTCGATGGCCACATTTTTAAACATGTCCACATTGGCCATAAAATGAAATATCTGTTATCGTCATTAAAAACACAAAAGTTAGTTATGTTACTAGGCACAGATGGTTTATAAATAATCTTTATAGAAAAACCATCTCTTAAAGATTACATCATAGCAGTCACATTATCTAATGTATCTGTGGTGGCATTCTAATTCTAGGAACATAAATAAAATTAAATGATTTAAAATGAGAAATAAGTTGCCCTACCTCTTACTAGTAGTCTTTCAAATTTTGTGAAACACATTGGATAGTATTCCATAATTGATAGGTGACAACCTATGAATCACCAATTACCTTAAGTACCTCCACCTTGAGGTCCATGGCTTTCTTTATTCCCAAAATGAGTGCTTTATATTCGATAGTGTTATTCGTGCTCTTGAACTCCAAGTGACATGATAAAATGTACCTTTTTTATGTGTGTCTATAAAAAACACAACCACCTCTAGAGACATCTTGAGTCTTAGAACCATTGAAATACAAAATCCAAAAAACTATAGCTACAAAGCTAGTTCCTACATTATTACTACTGTGCACATCTGTACTACAAGATTCATTTGCACCAGTTGGACTGCAAGGAAGGATCTCTAACTATGTATCTGATAGGACAGGTGATGGTTGTTCTTAGTAACACCTGTGATTAGTCTCTAAAAGAGAATTTCAAAAATAATGCATGCAAAGCCGACTGGCTCGTTGTGCCCTTCAAGGGGTGTCATGGTATACTTCATGTAGGGCTCACTTTCTACTCAAAGTTGGTTGTTTCTACCCTTATACGAAATCCATAAGTGTGTCCATTCTATTGAGAAATACCCTTGTAGCTTACTATATTTTCATTATGGCTAATGTGTTATCCTTGATGGATACCTACTTGATAAACATGTCAACACTGTGATAACATAATGGTTATGAAAATGCTACAGATGGTATGAATAGGGAAGTGACAAATCAGAGATAGCTAAATGTTAAAATTGAATATTGAGAAAGTATACGTGGGTCCTGAGAAGCAAGGTTTCATACATACACAGGTATTATGAGCAAAAGTCACGTACAGAATCCCCACCATGGTAATCTAGATACCAAGGGTCTTTACCATGGTATTGGCCCATAGTAATGGCTGCGTCAATGATTATTTGATCCCGTCAAGGAATACCAACGAAATTACTAAGGGATTGGTATAAGGTTTTGGATAAGGCTAAATCTATATAAGGACATGGAGATAAAAGTGTTAAGTGTGCAAGTAATGAGTTATACATGTGTGATCTGATCTAAAATAGTTGTGCACCAGGGAACAAGGAGAAGACTTAGATCCAAAACATATGAAGTATGTTGACATATATGCTTGTTGATTTACTTATTGAAAATTTCTAAGTAACAATGATAGATCTATGATTATAATGATGTTGTGATCTAAATGAATTATTCATAAGTCTATAGTATTGACAACAAAAGTTGCAGAAAGTAAAATAGTGTTTGCATCGAAGTTTTTCATATATGTACGTAGGTATGTTTAGGAATAGTCACATACATACACGGATCCATCTCTGTAAGGTCTCGTATCTATTCTAAGATAAATTTTTCGGTATTTTGAGATCTGTACGTCGGTGTTGTGCATGGTAAGAATGTACATACACCAATATCTCTTGTAAAAGTCGTGTTTATATTCTAGGGTTTTGTAGTATGGATTGATGATAACATATGATCAATTCTGTTCAGTTTGCTGCTATATGTTGATGATGTCTCTATCATGATAATCTGTGTTTGAAAATGTTGATTGGGTTGAATAAGACTTGGTATATTGATCAGTGATGGTGTTGTTTTATGATTGGGTTTTTAGTGAATGGCCCAGTGATTCAGTTTGACAAATATTTCAATAGTCAATGATTTGAGATATGTACACATGACTTCTACAGAGGAAATGCGTATATACGTAGGTGTGATTTAGAACAATAACATAGACATTTTGATGTATGTCTAATCAGGGTTTGCAGTGACAACAATTATTTTTTGTGATGACTAACATCGTATGGTTTGTTATATTAATGAATGGTTGTGCATTGGTATGATCTGATGGTTTATGTCTGATATAGAATGGTTTGATCTAGTTGCAATGGTTGATTGAGATTAATTGATTTGTTTGCGAATAATACAGTGATTCAGTTGGTTCTGTTCAGATTCAGTATTCATTTTAGTATTGAGCTTAATGATGGGTGTGGATCCAGTCTGAAAATATGATGAAAAGTGTGCTACAAGTTTTGATGTTTTGAGTCAAGTGGATCCAATATGAAATATTATGAAACGTGGTCCACAAGGGTGTTGAGGTTTGAAGCCTTCAGTGAGGGAATCAAAGCATCCTTCTAGTGGTAGCTAGTAAATTTGTGCAGGGGGTAGGTGCTCCCTTCTGGTAGGAGTGAATAATGAGATCAGGGGGTTGGATCTCCCTTCCAATGGGTGTTTGAGAACGAGAGAAGGTTGTAGCCTTCTATAGGTGGGTTCATGCATACTGGTAAGAGTCTGTGCCGATACAATACTGTAAGAATATTTTATTTATATAATAAAAAATCAGATAAAGACGATGACAGTGGAGGATTTCTCCCACATTGGGTTTCCACCTAAAAAAAATCCTCGTGTTCTTATGTGTTGTTGTGTTTCTTATGTGTGATATTTCTTTCATCTCTTACTGCTCATGGTTACTATTTAATTAATGAATAATGAAGTAATGATGTGTTGGTTAAATATGAACAGATGATGAAATATATGAATAGTTAGTTAACTTGATATATGTTGTTTTCCTTTACTGAAATCACGTACATGCACTGGTTGCATGAAGGAAAGTAGCATATAGAAATTAGAACAATAAAATGAAAAGTTAAAGTGAGTTTAAAATACTGATTTGTAGGAATTTATAGGGTAAGTTCCTCAGACAGAACACCAAAGGACACCGCTCATAAACATATCACAGATCAATACACCAGTATTTTGACGTGGTTAAAACCCTCAAAGAGGGAAACAGTCCACGACCTGAGCCAACGCGGCCACTTCAGGCAATTTGTTAATAAAAGAATGAAAATTTACATATGCTTCTCTCATAGACGGATTACCCTACAAATGACCCTCCATGCTCTTTAAATAGAGATCATGGACCAATCGGGTGTTAAGCCATGGATCAAGTGTCGGTAATACCGAGGAGAGAATGAACCATCGGATCACTACATATCGTGACCGTCGGATTCTAAGTTACAAAATGTACATAGTAAAGAAATGCACTTTACCTAACTCTATACCTAACTCTATACTAGACCAAGTTGTACTTAACTATTTCCTATGTGTCGGAATATCCTAACATCCCCCCTTAAGAACAACTTGGGATAGGATTGAAGGATTTACAAATATGACACAATAGGAGAAGGAAGGAGGCACTAGAGCCTATCCCCCCTTAGTGACAACTTCCTGAACTCCAACCATAAATCGAAGTTTAGTGAACTTCGCCTCTGTGAGAGCCTTTGTAAAGATGTCTGCAACTTGATCATCTGTTGAACAATATTGCACTTCAAGAATATGGTCGTGAATGAGCTTTCTGATGAAGTGCATGTGCAGTTCAATGTGTTTTTTGCGCTGATGTTGGACTGGATCTTTGCATAGCTGAATGGCACTTTGATTATCACACCAAAGTGTAGTCGGATGCTGCTGTTGAAAGCCAAACTTTGACAGGATCCGACGAAGCCACAAGGCTTCCTTACTAGCTTCTACGGCACCATGATACTTTGCTTCTGCTGAAGAAAGAGAAATGGCACCTTGTTTCTTGCAAGCCCATGTAATAGGTCCTGAACCAAGAGTGAACACATAACCTACAGTAGACTTCCGATCATCAGGGTCACCAGCCCAATCGGAATCAGTGAAACCAACCAATAGAGGAGATGCTTCGGCATTGTAATGAATCCCAAACTGAACTGTACCTCGAACATAACGAAGTATTCTTTTAGCTGCTTTCCAATGACTTTCACGTGGGTTTTGCATAAACTGAGCAACAAGGCCAACGACAAAGGAAAGGTCAGGACAATTATGGGTTAGATACAAAAGTTTTCCTACAAGTTGACGGTATAAGGTAGCATCAACTTCAGGAAAAGTACAAGTGACTGAAATTTTGACTCCAGACTGAAAGGGAGAAGGGGCTGGCTTACAGTCTTCCATGTGAAAATGGCGTAGAATATCACAGGCATACTTGGAATGAGATAGGGAAATACCTTCCTTGGATTGCAAGACTTGAAGACCGAGAAAATAATGTAAGTGTCCTAAGTCTATCATTTCAAAATTCCTTTTAAGGCTAGACTTCACATGGTTTATAAGGTTGGGATCACTACCAGTCAGGATAAGATCATCAACATAAAGAACAAGAATGATAAGAGACGTGCCCACTTTCTTGGTGTAGACAGTATTGTCAGAATGACACCTAGAGAAGCCAAATTCTAAAAGAAAGTTATCCATTCTGGCATACCAAGCTCGAGGAGCTTGCTTGAGACCATAAAGGGATTTCTTAAGCCGACATACAAGGCTGGAGTCTATTTGTATAAAGCCAATAGGTTGTTCCATATAGATTTCTTCATGCAAGTCCCCATGCAAGAAGGCGGATTTAACATCCATCTGATGGACTTCCCATTTGAGAGAAGCAGCAAGGGAAAGAACAAGGCGGATAGAGTTAATTTTGGCAACAGGGGAGAAGGTTTCAGTGTAGTTAATGCCTTCAACTTGTGAAAAACCCTTAGCAACAAGACGAGCTATATGTTTATCAACTTTCCTATGTGGTCCATACTTGGTTCTGTAAACCCATTTGCATCTAACAAGTTTTCGTCCCTTTAGTAGAGGAACAAGATCCCATGTATCATTTGCCAATAATGAATGATATTCTTCATTCATAGCTTCTTCCCAATCTGGATGGCCTGAAGCTTCTGCAAAGGTGTCAGGATCATAATTCACTGAAGCTTGAGCCAATAAAGAAGAGGCTCTCTTGAACTGAGAACGTGTACGTCGCTGATCTGTAGGATCACTGGCAAGATCACCTGCTGCATCCCGAGTAGCACGGACCCATTTTGGAAGCTGAGGAGCTGAAGGAGGATCCTGAGAAGGTGGGGGAGGATTTTCATCCTCGCTTTCATCATCTGAAGAAGAAATATTTTCAAAAGTAGAAGAGATAGGGAGAGGTGGCACATCCGCCGAACTAGGCTCACAGGCCGATATATTTTCATCAAACTTTACATCTCTTCTAATAATAAAATTTTTGGACTTAAGTGGAATAAGTCTATATCCTTTGACATCTTCAGAATATCCAACAAAAATACATTTTTCACTCTTTGGTTCTAAAGCTTTATGTTTCTCATCTGGAATATGGGCCCAAGCTTCACTTCCAAAAACACGAAAGTGACTTACATCTGGTTTGTTTGAGATCCATGCTTCTTCTGGAGTGATATTCTTTAAAACCTTAGTAGGAGTGTGATTTATTATGTAATTTGCACAGTTAATTGCTTCTGCCCAATAATTAAGACTAAGTCCTTTAGATTGAAGCATACAATTAGACATTTACTTTAAGGTGCGATTCTTCCTTTCAGCTACACCATTTTGTTGTGGAGTATATGGAACAGTATGTTGCATTTGAATTCCATTCTCAGTGCAAAAGTTGATGAATGTGTTTTTAACATATTCTCTGCCATTATCAGATCTTAGCTTAAGAATTTGATGTCCAGATTGTTTTTCAACAAAGGCCTTAAAGGCCAAGAACATGTTAAATACTTCACTCTTGAGTTTTAAGAAGTATACCCAAGTGCGTCTGGAGAAATCATCAATGAAAGTTAAGAAATACTTGTAGCCAGAGAATGAAGCAACTGGAAGTGGACCACATAAATCACAATGCACGAGTTGTAAAGGGGTTGAGGCGTGCCAAGAGGCACGTTTTTCAAAACTGTCCCGATGATGTTTTCCGAGTACACATCCGGAACAAACACCATCTCTGCAAGATACCATTGGAAGACCTGTCACCATATTTTCTTTACATAGATTCTGAAGAGAGCGATAGTTTAAGTGACCAAATCGCTCATGCCAAAGTTTGCTCACTTCATCATTATGAGCAACAAATACTGAGGGAAGATTTGATGACCCAAAGTTGTGAAACTTATACAACCTTGTAGAATCATCAGCAATGCCAGTAGCTAAAATCTGTCTAGGATCTCTTAGGTCCTTAATTACAACATCGTGAGGTGAAAATTCAACGATTTTACCTTCACCTGAATGAGTTATCTGATATACAGATAGAAGGTTGTAGGATAAGGTTGGAACACATAATACATCATTAAACTGACCATTGTCTAGATGAACAGTTCCAGTCCCTACAACACTAAGAGATCTATCATCACCAACATATATATTTTTGGTGTTACAATCATTTAAAGAAGAAAACATGGCTTTGTTTTTGGCCATGTGATAAGAAGCTCCAGAATCAATGAGCCACTCATGAGAATGAGAAGAAGAAGATACATTAAGTGCATAGCCAGACCGAGATGCTTGACAACCACATGAAGAAAGTGCCATTCCTGAAGATGAAGTTGAAGTTGAAGAGTGCTCCAAATGGATGTTATGCTTCTTCATTACTGCTTCCAAGGCTTCCATCTTCTTAAAGCATTTGGATTCTAAGTGGCCATCTCGGTTACAAAAGTTGCAATGTCTATCAGTCTTCTTCCCTTTGTTTTTATTTGTCTTATCATTTTGTTGAAATGATTTTTCATTTTGAGGCTGAAATTGCTTAGGACCCTTGTTTGGTTTAGGACCATTCTTTTTAGGATACAACTTCTTAGGATTCTTTGGATTTGGTTGCTGCTGGGCGGCTAACGCTTTCTTAGAAGAGTTTCCAAGATGAAGAAGACCAAGGTGTAAGAGTTTTTCTTGTTCTCTTATTAAAGAATCACAAAAGGAATCAAAGGAAGGGGACTTGTAGGTTTGTCCTTGAGAAATGAAGGCTTCTCTTGTAGAATGGAAGGTGGAAACAAACACAGAATAGGTTGGTCCCAACTTAGTAAGAATGGAGTAGATAAGGCTACTATCTTCTTTCTTAACCTTAACACCTTCCAAGAGAAGTCTAAGGGTCTTGAACTTGGACAAAAAATATTCAATGCAAGAAAAATTATTGGGGTCCAATCTAAGCAATTCATTTTCAAGTTGATGGGCTTTAAGTTCATTTTTAATTCCAAATACTTTAGTAATTTGTTGTAGTGCTTCATCAAGAGTATCAAGTTCTGGAATATGGAATCTAAGATCTGGAGAAATAGACATCCCTATCAACCCACGTGCTTGGTCTTGCCTATTTTCCCATTTAGTTGCCTTATCTTCATCTTTCGGTTTGGTCTCTTGGCCTGTGGCTATTCTGTAAAGACCTTTACTTCTAAGTAAATCCACAATGTAGGACCACCATTGGAAGTAGTTAGTGCTATCAAGAATGACTTGGCATGGACTTTCCATTTTTAACAGAAACTGAAGATATAGATGCTGAAACTAAGTGTACCAATGGAAAGATCTCAAAAAATTAGGCCGTTTCAAAAAAAACGGTTCTGAAAACGGCTTCCGGATGAAGAAGTTATGGCTTTTTGAAAAAAAATTGATGAAGTCGCCGACGAAGTGCGGGAATGTGCGGAAATGAAAAAATCCGCCCCCACAAAATGGAGACTTGAACCCAAGACCTCTACTCTCATAAATTAGCTTTGCACCAAGTGAGCTATACAAAAAGTTTGAGAGAGAGAGAGGGGGGGGGGTTGATGCTTTGGGTTGCGTGCTTGCTCTGAGAAAGGTCTTTTTCCCTACAAAACAAAAAACACAAAACCCAACATGGACATACAAAAAAACGAACCTTGCGGCTCGAAGTTAGCTTTAGCCGGAAACTAAATATTTTCAAAAACGAACCTTGTGGCTCGAAGTTAGCTTTAGCCGGAAACTAAATATTTTCCTCAATGTTTCTGATTTTCCGAGACCACACTAAGGCACATCGGAAAAGAGCATATGCATGAGAAAATCCTTCCTTTCTGTTTCTGATTGGCCCAGATTGCACAGAGTCGCAGGGCAAAGAGCATACGCAGAAATGAAAGGTATAGATCCGGTAATAAAAAAGCTAAATAAACCAAAACCGAAATAAACAGAGAAAAAATAAATGTAAACTGCAAATAAACATTGTATACCTCTAGATCTTAAAAATGACGCAGCTAGGGCTACCGGAAACCTTTTCGCATGAAACGAAAGTGGTTCCTCACTAGAACAAATGCTCCCAACACAACATAGCAGTCCTCTCGGCCCGAAAGCAGTCAAAAACAGTAGATCTAGGAAACAGTTGTCGGATGCAGTTCTACCAGCTTCAGATTTGGATCACCAATGGACGCGGCCCTCAAATAGCTCTGATACCATGTAGGAATTTATAGGGTAAGTTCCTCAGACAGAACACCAAAGGACACCGCTCACAAACAAATCACAGATCAATACACCAGTATTTTGACTTGGTTAAAACCCTCAAAGAGGGAAACAGTCCACGGCCTGAGCCAACGTGGCCACTTCAAGAAATTTATTAATAAAAGAATGAAAATTTAAATATGCTTCTCTCATAGACGGATTACCCTACAAATGACCCTCCATGCTCTTTAAATAGAGATCATGGACCAATTGGGTGTTAAGCCACGGATCAAGTGTCGGTAATACGGAGGAGAGAATGAACCGTCGGATCACTACATATCGTGACCGTCGGATTGTAAGTTACAAAATTTACATAGTAAAGAAACTCACTTTACCTAACTCTATACTAGACCAAGTTGTACTTAACTATTTCCTATGTGTCGAAATATCCTAACATGATTCACCCCCCCCCCCCCCCCCCCCCCCCGCCCCTTAGTATTTTTCCCAACAATTGGTATCAGTGCAGGCCCATAAACTTGAAACTTAACCACTTGAGAGTGGATTAAGGACAATGGGAAAGAAGCAAAAGAATAAGGCATCTCAAAGGAATAATTCAATTCAGGAGAACAATGACAGTGATGCATCTGATGTTGTGGCAATATCTGCATTTATGGGTCAAGAGCAATCTGCAGTAGAAGAACAAGGCAAGTCAAAAGCAATGGACAATAAAGGTATGTTTATGTTAAGTGATGATAACTATTAGGAATGGAAATAAAAGAAGTCTAACTTAATAAACCTGGGATCCGATGTTTATAACTTAGTATGTAATGGTTGCACAAAAACTCCTCCATCAAGTGAAGAATTACAAAAGAATAATGTAGCATTAAATGAAATCATTAGTAACATACCTGATTCAACATTAGGAAATGTTATGCACTATGAAACTACAAAGGAAGTATGGGATAATATGTAGGTCATTCATGAAGGAAAGTAAAAGGAAGCTTGTTCGTCAAGAGCACCATCATGTAATATTATTTCTAAAGATGTGTTAAAAGATGAGTATGATGATAAAACAACCTTTGTTATGTTAGATGAAGAATTGATTCAGAAGAAGACAAGTTAGAGGAAGTTCTTAATCTTAGAAGAAAACTTGATTTTGCTTTGAAAAGGATTATCAATATTAAGGATAAGTTGCATGCATATGATAACAAAGATCATGTTAAATTGGTAAATGTTGCAGTAGAATCTAAACAATATTGTGAAGGACTTGATGTTGAGATCATATATTTAAGATAAGGTCTTGAAAAGTGAAACAAGTGAAATTAAGAGCTACTTCAATTATTTAAAGAACAAGAGAATGGGTTGAAGGAAGAGATTATCGAATTAAAGGAGCAATTGGAAGAAGGAAGAAAGGTTGAAGAAGGAATGAGGAAGGAAGTATCTGGAAAAGGAAGAACAATACCAAAGAATGGAGGTTGAGGTAAACATTCTAAAAGGTAAATTAGAAGAAAAGGATAAACACTTGAGATTTCAATATAGTACTAATATTTTGGATAACATTCTTAGTAGTCAAAGGTCTCCTTCCATTAAATCTAGTCTTGGTTTTCATGAAATTGTAAAAGGAGAATCTAGTTCATAGGCTTGTGCAAGGATCTTGAAGGATAACAATACAAAATTTGAAATTCCTATTAAAGAGATAAGAAGTCAACCAAATCAACATCCAAGGAAGATTATTTTTCAAAGGAAATCATTTTCTCCGAATAATAGAAACATTAATTGATTCTCTCCTGTAATCAATAATTTTCAATTTTTTATGTCATAATTATGGATGTGTTGCAGCCAATTGCAGAAGCAGATTGTTTTGATCTCAAGCAAATAGTCACTCCATAGAAAGGTCATCAACTCCTAGGCACTCAGGTTTCTTTGAGGGATATTGTTTTTCTTGCAACATATTTAGCCATAAAGCTATTGATTGCAATAGAAGGAGTATGAAACATAAATATTATGATTCCTTAGCTCTGTTTTCTGGTCATATAAGATGTTATGCTTGTAACAAGTTTGGGCATGTAGCAAAAGAATGCAGGAACAAATCAATGGATCTTCATAGACAACATGGCCAATAGCCAGATAAAAATATTTTTACCAAAAGACTTTAGAAAGATGGATCCACCAGCAATTCTCATAATAAGGAGAAAGAAGAAGAACAAACAAGGTGTGGTCTTTCTCTTTGCTCATTTTAAGATGAAGATGAATGGTACGTAGATAGTGGATGCTCTCATCACATGACTGGAGATAAGGGTCTCACCAAGTTACATCTCTTGGAAACAAGAATACACGGATGATTGGTCATACCCATAGTACTATAAATTGTCAATCATATTAAAGCATAAAAAAGTTGCTCAAGGACTTGGTATTCCACCTGCCAAGGAAGGAGGATCGATTTTGCAAGCCAAGGAGCTTCAAATAATTCAATTCTATAAAATGTAATAATACCCAAGTAGGGTCTTTTCCTTGTGGTTAAAGAACCCTAAGAAATATAAAAATTCATAATAACCTGGGTACAAGAAGGTCGAAAAATTGCTCCAAGAGGCACGACCCTTGTCAACTTAAACAAACATGAGTGTAGGGTTTCTCCAGGAAGAGCCACACCTATAAATTGTTACAAAGAAAATTCATATATAAGAAACTATAAAGATGATACTTTTTAAAAATGCAAGTGCATATTTAAAAAAAATATCACCAAGTAAATAGGGTTGACATGGGTTCAACATTGAACCCTTCACTTATCTTTAAAAATTTAAAGAAACCATTCCATTATTTGGTAACTGTAACCACCAAAAATATGAAATGTTAGCATACACTTGGAAATATGAGAATGACCATCATTTTTCATTGTCAATGTCAACCTCCTAACAAATCAAATAGAGAAAATCCATGGAGGTCGAACTAGTAGAGTGAGGGTTGGACGACCTATAAACACTGAGCTCATTCTAGGGACAATGATGGAGCAAATGAGATGAGATTAGTAGAATGGGGGTGGGTAGTTACTTGAAAATGACCCCGAATTATTTTATTCATTGATCTTAACCCTAAATGTGTGTGTCATTCATGATCAAACACATCAAGGTCTTTGTATAATTACCACGCAAAATCACCAATGGTTTACAACATGTGGAGGATCCAAATTATTCTAATTTTAATATATAAAAACCACAACCTTCCTCGGTGATAGTAACAATGTTAATATCATAAATCTGCTTTCTAATATGTTATTAACTATTAAGTTGAAGCCATACCAAAGAAAAGTTACCACATGGATCTTTTCATATAAATTTGAATGAAATATATAAGTGGAACATTGATATGAGTAATCAAACAGTTGTATAATCCTAATATCATGATTGTTGCCTAGGATTAGATTGTGTGGGCTTTAGAAATTAAGGTTGTAACACATAACAACGAGGATCCATCCCTTATCTTATGGAATTGATTATTTCTAAAGGAACTGAGGCTTTATAGATATGGTTTGCAAATGAGAAAGCAATAAAAGCAAGAAAAAGAGTTTATCTAACATGTATAAGAATAATTGATGAAAAGACCATAAATAGTATGGAAAGAAAAATATTTCAATTAAGTTTATTTTTATGGAAAGCAAAATATTTCAATTAAATTTATTTTTAATATTATTGTAGTTGTTACAATTAGTTTGGCATTCCTAATTAAATGCAACTTTGTTATGCATGAATAATTTAAGAAAAAAAATGTTTCCTCCGGTAGCAATTGTTGTGTTTATTAGTAGAGTCTCATGAGAGATGTCACAAGTGGTAATAGAGCACGATTTCAAAACTAAGGCCTTGGGCCAATCACAAAATTCTGGTTAGACTAATAGAAATTTTATTTCCTATTGCATATTTCATAGAAAAGGGAGAACTTGGTGAAAAAAGACCTCATGGAAGAACCTATTGAATTTACCCACATTTTTGAAGACTAAATTTACGCACATTTAGATCAGCAAGCCCAAGTTCCCACTAGGGAACTGTTGAGTATGATGAAGGAATTGCAAAACGAAATAGTAAAACTTCATTCTGATTAGGTAATATTGTTGAAAGCTAGTGCAAAACAAGGGTAGATAATTAAAAACCTAACAGATAGACCTAATTCTACTTCTTTGGAGGCAACAAAAGGAGGAGAAGATAAGGGAGAAGCTTCCAAATGTAAAACAATGGAAGAAGAAGCTGAAAGTCAAAGAAAGAAGGTTGATGGAGAAGAACATAGTTCATCCAAGGCTCAAGATAGACCAAAAAAGAAGCCTAAAGTAGAGTTTCATGGAGAATTAAAAAATCTGACCTTCAACCTACGGTGGGGAAGCTACAAAGGCGTGACTACTTAACATAAACCAATATTTTCAAGTTTATGATTACACAACTAAATTAAAATCTAAGTTAGCCACTTATCAATTATAGGGAAAAGCATCCATGTGGTGGGAAGAGGTTCAAACAATTCATAATATGGATGGAAAGGAAGTTAATTGGGAGGAATTCCAATTACTATTTAAGGAAAAGTACCTCATAGAAGGATACTTTGATGATTGGGTCAAGGAACATCATGATTTAAAGTTAACATAGATGTCGTTGGATGAGTTCATAACCAAATTTACACATTTGCTATGTTATGTGCCTTATATAAAGGAAGAAAAAGCAAAAATTCAATGGTTCATAAGTTGCCTTCCCCCCTCTTTCAATGAGCAAATAGAGTATGATAACCCAAAGACCATGGACGAGGCCATTCGTAAGGAAATGATTTGTTACTAGTAAGCCAAACAGAAGAATGATAACTCCAAAACATGGCTTAACAAAAAGAAAGAGCGAGCCATACAAAATAACTAAGGAGGAAAAAATTGATTGTTCAAGCTTGATGGAAAGGGGGAAAAAATCGTAGCTTCAACAAGAATAATGTTCAATCTCAAAGGTCATAGGCGCAGACCCATATTGGATCCAAACAGACTGAACCTAATAAAAGACCCAATGGGAAGGAAAGGGAGCCATTAAAATGCTAGGGCTATGGAGAACCCCACCTTTTACAAAACTGTCCCTATAACTCAAAAAAAGTGAAACCCCTGCAAAATATTCAAGAATCCTCCATTGTCAATGATATAGCCTAGAATATTCCATAGATTAGCATAACGTTGTAGCTACAAGTAGAACACTAGTCCACTAGGGTGAAAGTAGAAGCTAGCTACAAGAGAAAAAAGAAGTGTCACAAGCTGGATTAAAGCTTGCTCGATTATGTTGGATAAAAAACAAAATACAATCAATTTAAATGTGTTGTCGTTGGGCTCTTATGATGTATTAATAAACATGGACTGGCTGGAAAGTCATAAAGCACTTGCTAACTTTCTAGAGAAAATGGATACTTGTGTAACAAACAATGGTGGAACACAAGTTGTAAAGGGCATATTCATACCAATTTCAATTCTTCAAATATCATCACTATAGTTGAGGAAAGCAATTATGAAAGGATTTCAAACATTTTCCCTTAAGGTGGAGATTAGTCGTTGAACAAAATAGAAAGTTGTTAGAAAAATTACAGGTGGTAAGAGATTTCCAAGATGTGTTTCTAGAAGAGATTCTGGGGTTGCCTCCCAAGAGGGAAATAGATTTCTCTATAGAATTGATACCCAGAGTTGCATTATTATCCAAATCTCCCTACCAAATGATGATGCCATAATTCGTTGACCTAAAAATTCAATTTCAATAGTTGTTAAGGGGTATATTAGCTCTAGTGTATCCCCATGGGGTGCATCATGTTGCAGAACCACAATGTTGTAGAAGCTCATTTTTTTCGGCCAACAAATTTGAAAGCAATAATGATGGAAGAGATGTGGAAGATCATCATCTTGGGATCGATCACTTATTTTTGGTAGACATATTCAGTTGTGCATACTCATCTTGATCCTCAGCATCATTCTTGAGATCATGACTCATACTTCTCTCTATGGTAGGAGATTTGGATGCCTTCCCGCAGTCAATTTATGTCAAGCTGGATGAAATGGAAACCATGGAATTTACACACAAAAATAAGTCATTGCTCCACCCAAGGTCGTTTGATGTCAAGGATGATTGCTTCGGCCGATTCGAAGGCACCTTAGAGAATCTGTCGAGTTTAAGGTAGCGTTATGGGGATTTCAAATTCTGTAAACAAGATTTTGTTGGTCACAAATTCTAGAAGGCTTTCAGAGATCAAGAACCTTATCTGACTAGCAAGATGGTTGGAAATGTGGAGGGCCAATTTTCTATTGTGATTTTTTCAGAGGCACAAGAACTGTATTTACTGTGACTGATTCGAATTGTAAAGTTCTAGTGGAGTGTCGGTTTTGAGAAGGTGTGCACATTGGAATGTCCATTGGGATGTTGCAAGGGGTAAAATATTTCCAAATAGCTAGAGAGATGTGGGCATATGTGTGGTCATATTACATATTATTTTTATTGTAAGTTTCTATTAGAATTATTTTGTTTGTAAATTAATTGATGATGAATTATTAAAATCATATAAAGATGTTATTTTGCAAAGATTGATTCTAGATACATTTTGTATCTAGATAGGTTTCCTATAAAACTAGCAAGTACAACAGCTGGCATGCATGTATTTTAGTAGATGGAATATCATCCATAGAATGACTAGTAGTCCAGTTATTGCAAATAGATAATTAATTGTGTCTGAAAAATTATTATAAGAGATCCATATAAGTAAAACTCAATATGGATGGTTGCCCAGATAGTATGGCAGTTGTGGATCTAGGGAAGGATCCCTCATTTGTTGAAGACGTGGGAGTGTTCTTCTAGTGAGCTTAAGCAGCCACTTGGGATGTTTTTAAGTAATTGACTTCAAGAGATCCGTGATTCCGGGGTTCGAGAGTGGAACTCAGGAATCCAACTTGTCGACTACACCTTTATGATGGTTATGAGTCAACTTGATGGAATTCACTCTATGTGATTTCAAAAATGTTTAAAGAATTTGATGAAGACTTTGCAGACAAGAAGATCAAAGATAAGTACTCGTTAAGGGAGGGACTTTCATATTTAAATCCTACTTGTTTTGTGAATTTTGAATGAGATTCCTCATCATAAATGTAATTTGGTTAATTGCTAATTAGTTGGATTTGAGATATTAAGTCCAACTAAAGTAGTTCCTAGTTTAGTGTTTAGTAGTTCCTAGTGTGTGTAAAGTAGTAGCTTTGAAAACAATTGTGTAAATCACTGAACTAATAGCATGAAATACCTATTTTAATGAGAAATAATATCTACTGATAAAGACCTAATATAAACACATACTCCAATGCCCATTCAAAATTATCAATGGATTCGTGTATTGATTTGATTTCATAGCCTTAGATCTACTCAAAGATGACACAATGGAGTTCCTCGAGTGATGTTAGGTACCATGGTCAATTATTTATTGTATATCATGGTTAATTATTTCAAATCTCTTGTTAGATTGAAGAGAGAGTGATCATAATAGTGTGAATTTGTTTTTACGAGACACAATTTTAATATTATTTTGAAATATATATATATATATATATATATGTGTGTGTGTGTGTGTGTGTGTGTGTGTGTGTGTGTGTGTGTATTTGATTTATATTATTAGTTTTCGTATTTGATATTTGATTTATATTATTTAGTTTGTGCTTTGAAATGAAATATTTGTGTGTCTTTCATATGCACTTTATAGGGAAATATTTAATTTTGGTTTGCATTAAAATATCTTTAACCTCCTTGGATTTAATTTTATTAAACAAGTTCAATAAGGTTTGAGAAGTGTAGGGAAGACATTTGAGGTTTCAATCACTTAGGTTCTTTATTCATAGGTGAATTGAATGATGAGTTATACTATGGTGAGTTTTGGTATGTAATGATCTAATTCTAGTGAGTTTTGGTATCTAATGATCTAATTCTAGTGTGCATTAGATTAAGATATAAGGTGGATTGAATTTTGTGGTAAATATTTGATTGATCTTTAAGGTAGATCTCATGAAATTGATGAGGTGGATTAGATTCTAAGGAAAATACTTTGATTTATCTTTGAGTTATATTTAGGAAATAGTTAAATTCATTTATGAGGAAATATTTAAGGTATATCTAGGGAATTGACATAGAAAAGTGGGTTCACCTCATCTTTCCTCGGCTCAATTTTTCTTAAGAACCTTTCCTCTTGATTCTTTGTGGCACTAGAGCTTCCTTAACTAGTCCCTAGTACCCTGTGTCTTCCACAAGAACCATATTCAAACACTTCGCTTCGTGACCTTAGCATTCTAATAATCAAATAGTAGTGGGCCCCGATGAAATAAACCAATAAGAGTGGATGAAAAATGGAGATCAACGGTTGGTGTCGATTGCAAGGGGATACCTCCTTATGTTAGCGAGGGGGGCGAGGGGGAGTACCCCCTTACATTAGCAAAGAGGAGGGAAGGGGTGTTTGCACTTGCATTTCCCATGTGATAATCCACCAGATCAATCAATGACAAAAGTTTCACAACCCAAATTCATTGTTTGTTGCATGGGTGGGAGGGGGGGGGGCTTACATTACCAAGGATCGAGGAACTGCACTCACAGTTCCCTCTGGCTAGAACCTTTCTTGGACCTTGCATGCCGATACACTTGTTTTCTCTTAGAAAAATGTTATGCCTATTTTCTTACGACTTTGAACCATGCTTGAATACTCCACCTCCAACTAATACAAGTCCAATACTTAGCTTGGCCTTGTACTTTTGCTTATGAGCGAATATATGGGCTCTTAGCCTTTGACGAGTGTTATTATCACATGCCTCAACGACATAGAATTTCTTTAGAGTTCCTCTCGACACCTATGGTTTATGCACATGTGTTTTTTCACCACAACTTCTTATTGTTAACTGGACAAGGGAACCTTAGACCTGGAAATCATAAATCATGGTTCAGGAAGCAAACTCATTTATCAACATTGTATAGGTTTGAAACACATGATTAAAATAGGAATACTCAATATGTTATTAACTTCAAAGCTTCATATAATTGCATAAACGAGGTTTTATTATTCACGAGCCTACGCAAGAGATGTGAGCACCAAATCGCTTTGTCTTTATATCCTCCCTCCTTAAACAAAATATCACCTTAAGACAAAATGCATGTAACTAACAACCATTTAAAATAAATACATCTATCCTTGATTCTAGAAACTGAAGGCCACCTCATATTATTAAATATTTACATTTTTCCTCTAAGGACACCAACAAAACTAATAGATTCTTATGTTGAAGATATCCTATATAGAAAATATTCTACATATTAAAAGAATAGAAAAATTATTTGGGATGCTCTTGCCTTAGACTCCCACAAAATATATATATATGATCATGAACTCCTTTCTATGAGGCCTTAAATAGTTATTCAATGTTTTTGGATCTTAACAACACTCATACAGGATGCATCTTTAGTTGGAACACCCTTGACCGGACATTCATAATAATCTTTCTTCCTAGTTCTCTTTGCAATTGTTTGATCAAGGATCTTTTATATCTACAACTTCTTGGCTATAACTACTCCTTCAATTGAATCTCCTCTTGATACTTTACATCCTCTACTTCAAATTCTCTATAGGGATACATGTCAGAAACATTAAAAATACATGAGATTCCAATATCAGGTGGAAATTCAATCTCATAAGCATTGGTTGAAAATTTCCTCAAAATTTTACATGGCCCTATTTTCTCCAGCTTCAATTTTTTATATTCATTTCTTAGAAATCTCTCTTTTTTCAAATGGGTTAGTAGCATATCCCCAACTTCAAAATTTACTTCCTTTTTTCTCAGGTTGGCCTCATACTTGTATTTCTGGCTATTGTCCTAAAGCTACCCCTTAATTTGTTCATGGAAATTTTGTATTGATGTAGTAAATACCTCTACATCAACACTTCTCAATTCCTCTTTTCCCAAGTTCCTAAGTTCAATAATGCATCTAGGGTACATACCATATACAATTTGAAATGGGCTCCTCCTTGTTCTCATGTTAGGTGAATCGTTATAAGAAAATTCAACCTATGGAAGAACTTTATCCCCTTGCTTGTTGTTCTCATTTACCAAGCATATCAACAAATTTCCCAAGCCTTAATTTACTACCCCAACTTTCCCATCTGTTTGGGTATGATAGGATGAACATAATGCAAGATTGGTTCCAAGAATTTTCCACAATGTCCTCCAAAATTAGAGGAATTTTGAGATAAAAAAAGCAGCCTCAAAACAAAAAATGTATTAACAAAGTTAAATTTAAGAGAACCAATAGGATTCAAGATGATGATGTCATCCACATGGGAAAATATTTTGGAGGAAAAAAAGAAAACTACTTTTTCTAATTGTATTTTTGGTTTATCTCCTTATAAGTTTACTCGAATTTCAGGTGTAGACACGTGTTCAAGGTGGAATTAAATTCTACACCCAATGAGTACCCACTTTGCGTACTTCTAAGTAGACCCACATCGAAAAAAATTAACACTTTTTTTCATGTATTTTCATTTTTTTCGATGTGGGTCTACTCAAAAGTATGCATAGTGGGTACTCGTTGGATGTGGAATTTAATTATGCATCCAATAAGTGTCTAGAATTTAAATTTAAGTAAACTTATAAGGAGATAAGCCAAAACTACAATAAAAAAACATAGTTCATTTTTTTCTTTAAAATTCATAACTATTTATATTAAAAATAAATTTGCAATATGGGTTGCATCACTAGGTTTATGACAGGGTATAAAATGAAGCATCTCGGAGAATCTGTCTACAAATACAAAAATGGAATCATTTCTCCTCTTTGTTCTAGGTAACCTGTAACAGCCCCGAATTAATAATACGTAATTAATTAGATTAATCAAGCGATTTATAATCAACAAGCAATTTATCAAATAGTTAACGTTAAATTACAAAAAGAAAATGTGAGTGAAGATAGACAACTTACCTGTGGAACGCTAGTTGAATGCTAGTTGAATTCTGCTACCTGCAACAAAGTCTTGGGGACGACTCTCCACCCAACCGTAGGCTCAGTGGCACAAAATCTTGCTACACTGGCCACCCCCAAGCCCTCAATCAACGTACTACTGCCAGGGTATCCTTGTCTTATAACACTATTCTCCCAAGAGAATGGATGATGAAATCATGGAATGATGGAATGCTCGAATGCCTCTCATCTTCCTCATCATCTATTAAATAGAGCAAACATTGGAAGGGGAACCACATGCACACACTCCATGTGTCCACATGCAACTTTATTGCTTTCTTGTTTTATTTCTTTTGTTTTTACTTTTTGATAGCTTTACTGATTTTTACTGCTTTCTTGTTTTATTTCTATTTATATTTATTTAGAGCTTTAGTATTGTTATTTATTATTTTATTTTTATTTATTATTTATTTTCTTGTATTATATTATTTATTATTATTATTTTTATTTTTATTATTTATTATTTATTATTAAGGGACATTACATACTCTCCCACTTTAAGGAACTTCATCCCGAAGTTAAGTTGAATTATTTATTATTTATTATTAAGTTGAATTATTTAACATTTTATTTTGTTATTTATTACTTCATGTTCGCCCGACACCCTCTGTTGAACTAGTATAACCAGCAGGCATCGAAAGTTTTCACAACACCCGGGAAATCTCAAGGAATCTCTGTCCTTTTTCCCACTTTTGGAACCAGGCATAAGCCTGCCCCAGTTTGTATCCTAGTCCAAGGCTGGCCCCAAGGCTCGCGCCTAACTCAGACCTCATCTACCCCAAGGCAGGCATCTGGTACGGTAATCAATGACTTCGAGCATCTCGCAAGGCTGGCCCACTCCCTCCACAACTACTAAGGCACATAGCCCTAGGCATCGAAGTCCTTACACCCCCACCAGACTTCGGCATCCCAATCCACTAATAGGCACCTAGCCTAGAACATCAGGCACTTGGCCTCCTCAAGATGGTCCCGTAGCCCTTCAAGAGCTATCCATCAAGAGCTACACAAGACAAAGGAACCACTAGCATATGTAGTGTTGATTGAGTAGCACTTACCTGTGGTTGAAGTCTGCTTACTGCAACAGGGTTTTTGGGACGACTCTCCACCCCACCATAGGCACAGTGGTACAAAATCTTGCTACACTGGCCACCCCCGAGCCCTCAATCAACGTACTATTGCCAGGGTATCCTTGTCTTATAAAACTACTCTCCCAAGAGAATGGATGATGAAATCATGGAATGATGGAATGCTTGAATGCCTCTCATCTTCCTCATCATCTATTAAATAGAGCAAACATTGGAAGGGGAACCACATGCACACACTCCATGTGTCCACATGCAACTTTATTACTTTCTTGTCTTATTTCTTTTGTTTTTACTTTTTGATAGCTTTATTGATTTTCACTACTTTCTTGTTTTATTTCTATTTATATTTATTTAAAGCTTTAGTATTGTTATTTATTATTTTATTTTTATTTATTATCACTATTTTTTGTTTATTATTGATTTTCTTGTGTTATATTATTTATTATTTATTATTAAGGGACATTACATAACCCCAAAAAAAATCATACTAATGGCATCCTAGGGTTTGCTTGGTATGGGTAAAGGATGATATAAACTAGCATTTTGTTACTTCACTTTTGCATATTAATTTTATTTTTTTTTAATTTGACCACAATTATATTTACATCAAACCTCATACTTGGCCAGAAATAAGAAGACCATAATTGGGCATATGTTTTATCATTCCTAAAGTGGCTAGCTAATCCTGATCCATTATGTTTTTTCTTCTAAGAGGCTATCCCTCATTGAGAATTTAGGGATACATGGTTGGATTCCTTTAAACAACAACCCTTCTTGAATCATGTACTGTGTTATCTCAAAATCAGGCCCTGGAAGGCTGCAGACCAGGAAGACTTCAAGTAACTATTTCAACCTTCTTTAGGCTGAGGCTTAGCCTCCTCAACCTGAGAGGGCTCTCTCTTAAAGGATTAATGATTTTGGTTAAAACTAAGATGGCTAACTCTTATAGAACAACTGTGAAAAATATGAATGCTGGAAAAACATTAAGCATCTATCCATTGGGCTTATGGAGTCTATTATCACAAAATCAGGTACTAAGGGCTGCCACTTAGCAAGATCTTATGTAACTATTTCAAACCAGGCTTTAGACTAAGGCTTAGCCTCCTTAGTCAGAGAGGGCTCTCTCAAACAAACTATTGATTATGATTAACACTAAGAGGGCTAACTCTTGAAATGAAAACTTAATAAACATGCTGGTTGGACAGACAACATAAGATATCTTCCATTGGGCTCATGGAGTCAAACACCATTTTAGTAAACCATAAAACTACTCATTCATGGAAGTCAGGGCATGTAATGTTTAAACACTCAAAACATTTCTCAAATGAACCTCAACTCATAAATACACACAGGAAGTCTGAGCAGCTAGGTGAATTCAGAGTGATTGTGTATCTATAAAGCTGTAAAACATCAAGGGTAAGACAAAGCCACATACATCTTGAGCATCTGAACAAAGTATGAATCCTGAGAAGAAAAAGTAGTCTCTTATATTACTGTAACAAGTCTTTACATAAGCCAATATAAACTCTGTTTATTCAAAAACATCCAACCCTAATTACATCCAAGTCTGATCCATATATAGGAATACATGCTTAACCACCTCGAGCTTCCTCCTCCAGCATGAGGGGAGCATCGAAGGCTGCTATTAACTATCCCTATCTGCTGTTTAACTAATTTATTAATTACATAAGTGCTGAACTGTAATTACAAAAAATCCTACTTAATTCAAAACTCAAATCTGTCCTCCTCGTAGCATGATGACTTTCTGATCCTTGACACCTGTATATTTTCTGTTTTGGCCGAGATATGTTGGAGGAGAATACACTGAACGAGCTGGCTTTGGATACTGGCTGCGTAGATGGCTCATTAATCAATTAAGATAAGTGCCTTGTTTTCCCGGTCCTTGTCTCCCATCATTCTTCACTACTTAAGGAACATGCTCCCGGCTTTTTAATTCCTCAGAAACAACGAACATCACCATATTCTCTAATGAGCTGGAAGCTTTGTTGAGTGGACAAGTGTATAAACCAAAATCTCCGGTAACCCTAACCAGAACCCTAACAATTCGGTAATAAAGTACCTTTATCAAAGCTTAACTAAGGACAAAATATTTCACCTTTTCCAAAATGCACATCTGTCATTCTCTGAATAGCTAGGAGAGTCTTATGTAGTTTCCCTTATGTTCTTGAGGCATTTCCTTCGAAAATTTGCTGATCCCATCATTAAACTCTTTGTTTTCCTTATAAAACAGCACCTACAGCAGTTTCGTAGCGCGCTACGAAACTGTTGTTCTTGCTAAAATAGAGTATATTTGCACTAAAGCGCTTTTTTGCTTGAACCTATCTTTTAACAATAACCGCATATATACACAATATGCGAGCTCTTTTAATCTCTCATCCCCCAGGCACGATAGCGATGATTCAAAAAATCTTTTTTATGAAAACAAGCTTTGGGGATTTCAGAAGATGAACAGTCTTAACAAGGCCATTACCCGCATTGGCATCCTCCTCGAATATATTTCTCACATCAAAAATTGTTGGATTAGGTTCTTTTCGTTTTCTCTTTTGAGCCGCATCCTTTGAAAATTTCGATCCAATTCCAGACTGAAAGTTATTTGGTTGCTGACCTTGCTGCGTTCCATTATAATCCCAAGCCCGTTCCACTGCTTTCTTTCCATGGAGGTTCCCATAATCATCACTCCAACACTTTTTAGCTCTTTCATTTGCATCTAACATGTTCTTACCGACATAGCCTGCCGTGTCAAGATGCTCTTTTTCAACTCAATGCATGCATGCGCAATTTGGCGTGTGGCAACTGGCAGGTAATAAGCTTGTCACAACATCTACCTCAGATACACATTGTAGAAGATGACCTTTATCAACTATATCAGGCTCGACTGCCATTTTGGAACACCAAGCGCATCGTTATGATGTGGATCTTCATTCCATATATTATTTTCTTGATTTTTGGTATTGTGTTTAATAGGGAAGCTGACAGAAATATCATCAAAACAGAGTCTATCCTCCCGTCTCCAAATGCTCTGTCACCTTTTACATGGTAGAACTTTTTAGCATTACATATAAAACCTCATCCATTTCACTTATCCTCTTGAATGGCCTTACAGCAATGGTTAACACTTATATAATTATGTCCCTTATAAGCCTCTTCAAATTGCTAGGCGCCCTTCGAATTTTGAATTTGATCCTCAATGCTCAATGCATGTCTTCAAATCTGAAAATAATCCTATAAAATCACTGGTATTTCTGTTTCTTACGATGCTTTTGTTCATTGTAACGTAGGCCTTCAAAAGAGCTCAACCCAAGCCGTCTAACCAATCTTTCAAATAGTAATCTGTCAAGCAAAAAGCGAGCCACTGAAACCTGATTGGGGCGCTCTGTCAAGCCGGCCATAACCGGTGCCTTCATAGAGCGGAGCACCAGCACTAACATCATAATCTAGGTGTGCCCTCGAGTGCCTTAAATCTAGTTTTGTATACCTAGGAACATCATCTAGAACAAAATATGGACGTTTTGAACAATAAACTCCACCATAAGGACGGCTAGGCACATCCAAATAGCTATGCACACGTTCCAGATGTCGACTATATCTATCATTAACTATCTTTGCATAAGATTGCATGTCACCACGTGCTCTTTTAATGTTTTGATGCTGTCGAAGTTATAAATCCATCATTCGACCGTTTTGCACCAACTGTAACTACCCCAGGTTCAATTGCTTGTTCAAGGATACTACAGGAACCTTTAAAAGGCGCCATAGAACAAAACCATTCATCTGATAGATTTTCACTGTTGTAACTTGGATCCAAAAGTCGCCAAATCACCTCCATAAAATCACGTCGGTAGCCCAGAGCTTGAGAACCAACATACAGTTTCCGCTTGGATTTGGACTTCTCAGAGTCTAGCTTAACATTCATTTTGGCATCTGAAGATTCTAAATCTCCTTCAACTTTGACTGCATCAGCCATCCCTGTTTGCTCAATAGATCCCACAACAGCAGGAAAAACTGCCTTTGGGGCATCTTCGCCTGCATAACCAACTTTACAAGTATGAGACCCCGGATCAAGAACTATAGCTGCGACTTCATCACCTCCATACATAGTGCCGAGCGCCTATAGATGAGATACACCTCAGCAGTTGTTTCAGCAGTATATAATTTCTAACCATCCCATCCCGCAATGCTTAACTTTGCATCCATTCGTTGATGAAGCTATGAAGATCCTTATGCATCAATTCTGTCACCAGACAGCACTACTTCTGTCTTTATCTACAAACGAGCTTAATGCCTGCAAAAGATTTGAGTGCAAAAGTTTAGACATTGCAGAGACCACCGCTTCCTTGAAATCACTGTCGCTACTCTCATCTGCAGAACTCTGTACAATAGGCATGCTAGGATTTAGGCCTCCACTGAAAACTCGAACAAATTCCCAGTTTCGTAGCGCGCTACGAAACCACCTAAACATGTAGCGCTGCGAAACTGCTAAAGGATTTCTGCGCTGCGAAAACACTTTGTCCTTAAGCTAGTCTGAGCAATTTTTGGAAACAGAATTTTCAGTGATAACAGAGTCAACAACACCTCAATATAACAGTGAACTCAACCTTACATAGAAGTCAGGGCACTCAGCATTTAGATATTCAGAACATAACTCATATAGGACCACAGTTTATAATTGCATACAGGAAATCAGAGCACATTCAGTGAGTTCTGAGTGATTATACATCTATACCACTGTAAAAATTATGGAAAGAACAAGATCACATATTCTGAACAATAGAAATCCCTCATGAATCCTGAGAAGTAAAGTCAAAATTATATTATTGAAAATGAGTCATACATATGCCAAATACAAGTTTTCCATAAAAATTTCCAACCCTTTGTACATCAGCTCTTCTGCTATATATAGAGCTCTTTACACAACTTAGATTCCTCCTCCAGCATGAGGGAAATTCGAATTCATCCTACTATGACACCTATTGATACTCAAAACTAACTATTAAATGCAAATGACACCTAACTAGCAGTCCTAGAGACCTAATACAACTAGGAGTGTAACTCCTTATCATGATTCAACAACCTTATCTAAGCATTTAAAGCATTATTTGACAACTTGCAACCTCAAGGAGTCGAATTTGATGAAGCCTCCCACGTGGTCACCCAACTGCTGATGACAAACCCTAGAAATTAGGGAACATGTTTCCCTGTTTTTAGGTTTAGATCCTTAAAAATTGCAGAGCCTTTATCTCTTCATCCATGACACATTTTATGAAACTGAAGGAGGTTTTTGTAGCCCATGTTGTCCAGAACAAAAACCTCTCCTGGTTTTTGAAAACATTTCTCCAGCTGTCCAGAAACTGTCCTTGAAAAACACGTGGCAAACAGGAAAAATCCGTTTTCTGAAAGTAGGGTCTCAATGAAAGCTTAATATCTCCCAACTGAAAACACTTATGAATAAAGTGAGATAGGTTATTGTAGCTGGACATTTTATGAAGAGAAACCTCCATCAGAATTCCAAAATACGTCTTCCTGTAACCAAAAACTGATCTTGAAAAAGACTGCTAAAACCAGTAGACAAAGCTTGACTTTCAGCAGTTTCGTAGCGCAAGTTTAACCATAAATTCCTCCCTCCTCAGAACGAATTTGAAGAAACTGAAAGAGGTTTTTGTAGTGCAGCATGTTAGGAATAAAAGCCTCTTTCAGTTTTCAAAATTTAGTTTTCAGCTGCTCAGAACCCCTTCTGGAAGTTTACTAGTAAACGCAGAAAACAGAGTTTTTTATGCTGAAACAGGCTGCTACAGGGGTTTCGCAGCGCGCTGCGAAACTGCTGTGTAATTTCAAAAACACAGCTTAGGATCAAAATCTAACTTTCTTGTGTCTTTCCTTTTACTGCAATGACTTTTCCATTTGACATGAAATTGTTCAACATTGAATATTTAGACACCATTCTTCAAGGTAAGTATCAAAAGGTAATTTGTCCAAAATTAGGACTTAGCCTTACTTCTATCATCTTTATGCAGCTGTGATGATGTTTCCTTAGCCCTAGGGCTAAATTCCTTGCTTAATTGAGGAGCTACCTCGCTTGAACTTGATGAAGATTTCTGATCTCTGCTCACCATGGGCTTGTTTGCTCAAACTAAGAATTGTATCAAATGTATATTGCATGAACACGACCAAGATCAACATGAATATGTCTAGGATCAATTAACCTTTACCTTACCCTTTTTCTTTGAGAATTTTGTCAGTGATAACATACTGCTCCAAATTCTAGGTCCTCCTTGTACTTGTATTTGAGATGTTCAAATCCCAGAGTTCCCACTTGGAATTCTCGTAAAACCAAACACCTCATGCTCAAATAATCTACAATCTTGTTAGCAATTCCACTAATATGTTTAAAAATAAAATTAAAGTTTTTCATAGACTCTACCCATTTGGTATGCATCTAATTTAGTTTCTCTTGCCTGGTTATAAATTATGGAGCATGGTTATCAGTTTCGAAAATGAATTCCTTGGGCATAATATAATGCCTCCATTTTTAGGGCTTGTATCATTGCATAAAAGCATTTATCATAAGTGGACTATTTATGCTTGGTTTCATTTAGCTTCTTATTGAAATAAGCAACAGGTTTATCCTCTTGAGTAAGAGCATCACTAATGCCCATTCTGATTGCAACACACTTAATTTGGAAACGTTTTAAGAAAATAAGCAAAGATAAAATTATTTTTTCTTTTATCTTCTCGTTCAGCAGTTCAAATTCCCTATAGCCTACAACTCTCCATTTAAATGATTGTTGTTATGTTTTAATGGTGTTAACCATAGGTGCACATATATGACTAAAATTTCTAATGAACTCTCTATAATAGCTAGCCAATCCATGAAAACTTCTCACCTCATAAATATTCCTTGGAGAAGGCCACCCTTTAATATATTTTACCTTTTCTGGATCCATCTCCATTCCTTTTGGAGAAATCTCAAAGCCCGTGTAGACCAGCTCTATTTTCATAAAGGAAAATTTCTTCATATTTATTAAAAGTTTCTCATGTGGTAGCTTTCTCAACACTAGTTTTAAGAACCTCAAATGTTCTTCTTCTATCATTTTTTTGTAAATACTAATGTCATCAAGATATACGATCACAAATTTACCAATAAAGTCTTTGAGAACTTTGTTCATGAGTCTCATAAATGTGTTGGGTGCATTAATTAAGCCGAAAGGCATAACCAACCACTCATATAGCCCATCATTAGTTTTGAAGGTTGTTTTCCACTCATCACCCTCCTTCATTCTAATTTGATGATACCCACTTTTCATATCTATTTTTGAAAATAAATTATCACCACTCAAGTAGTCCATTAAATCATTTATATAAGGTAAAGGGAATATGTACCTTATTGTTATCTTGTTTATTTCCTTGGAGTCGGTACACATTCTCTAGCTTCCATCCTTCTTTGGTCTTAAAATTGCAAGTACAACACAAGGACTCAAACTTTCTCTAATCGGTCTCTTATCCAACAACTCTTGAACTTGATTTATGATTTCCTCATTCTCCTTGGGTGTCATCCTATAGGCTATCTTATTAGGTAGACTGGCTTTTGATATTAGATCTATGTGGTGACTAATGCTCTTCATGGGTGGTAATTCTTTAGGAAACTTATCAGTAATAATGTCAAAAAATCCATCTAGTAATGTTTGGATTTCATTATGAAAATAACTTAGAGTGGTATTAGCAAGAACTACTCTCGTTTTTCCAATTTTAGGAAAATTGTACCTTTTATAACTGTATAAAATAGCCAATAATTGATATGATATCAGGGGTTTTATGTATTTTGCTTGTCTTCTGGTGCTTCTTGCTCATTAGCTGTGGTCTTTGTCCCTTTTTGTTGTTTTGTTTTACTGTCACTTGCTACTAGCAGTAGTCAACAAACCTTGTCGGGGTGAGACTACTCGTGTTTTTGTTAATGATTTTCATTTTTTTGAAAAATGAATAGAAAACTGATTTACAGAAAATGATCCTTTCTTGTGGATTGCTTATTGGTTCACAAACCCCCCTTATAAGCAAGTTACTTAGAAGGGGGGGTTGTGAACCAAGTTACTTATTGGTTCACAAACCCCCTCTTGATAAAAGGTACTCTTGTTTTTCCACTTTTAGAAAATCGTACCTTTTATTCTTCCTTTATTTCTTGTTGCAACTCTTTCCCACTCATCATCGGCATTCTTGGGCCTACTTCTTCCTTTGTCCTTTCATCATCTAATGGTAGAAACACATGTTTATGACCCTCCTTTTAAAGGGCATACATATTTCTTCTCCAATCATAGACAAATCTCGTGTCATACTTCCAGTCTCCCAAGCAGAATGTGACAGACATCCATGGAATGATGTTACATAACACTTCATCTTTATAGCTACCAATCTTGAATTCTAGTTTATTTTGTTCATTTACCATAATATGATGTCCTTTTTGCAACAAGGACACTTAGTATGGAGTAGGATGTTCCATCCTCTACAATCCTAATTTCTATACCATCTCTATAGAGACCATATTGTTAAAGTTATTGCTGTCAATGACCACTTTCGAGCATTTTCCTTTGGATTTGCACATTATCCTGAACAAACTTATCCTCGAGGCTGGTTCATGAATTTATTTCGTAGCGTTCACCAAGACTCTCTTCAAAGTTAACGACTCACCCATCTCAGGAGTCTCTTGTATACTTCTATATTTTCTTTATCTTCATTAGTTTCTACAATATGTTATACTCTTTGATTTGCTAAATTTTGATTAGGACAACCCCATGGAAATGTCATGTTTTCACACATATGTAACATCTGATTTCTCTCTTTCTACCTTTGTCTCTTGAGAAAAATATTCTACCTCTTCATTCTCCTCCTCTAGGAGATTGGCTACTAGAGCTTCTTACTTCTTCTCTTGGATCCTGGAATATTCCTCTACTAGAAGGTCCTTTTCCTTTAGTTGGACTTGTTCCTCTATTATTTTGGCTTTGTTTTCTAGCCAATATCACTTCTACTCTTAATGTTTCCTGATAGGAATTCCCCACTGACTTCAAGGGAAAGAGGCCAATTTCATCCTAAAAATCATACCTTAGGCCATTTATATATCTGGCTAGTTTCTCAATATACTCCTCTATGTGGCCTTCTCTAATGTTTAGCCCAAGGAATTCCTCAGTGTACTCCTTCACTGTCATATATTTCTACCTTAGATTTTGCATTCTGAACAAATTAAAATTGTAATATTTGCACATGAATTTTCTCTTAAACTTTTCCACCATTCTACCCCAACTCTTAGTCTTTTCTTTTCCTTTCCTTCTTCGATCTAACTGTAACTTGTCCCACCATAATGGGTCATGTCCCCTTAGCTTGGTCACTGAATATTTGACCTTCTGGCCAACTCCCACGTCTTCATAGTCGAAGTACTTATCTAAGGTGTTGATCCAATCGAGTAGTGCTTACCATCATACAATGGCACCTTCATCTTTGGTTTGAACCCTACTTTGGTAACCATCTTTATCAATTATTCCTCTTTTTGCTCGCTTCTTGAATATACTTCCATCTCCTCTTTTGATCGCATGTTTTCGCTCTTGTTGATGTCTCCCACATCAAGCTATCTACTCTAAGGTTTTTCATGGTTTCTATTCTTTCATCGATATGCCTCAGATACAACCTTAAATCCTCCTCCATTCTCTCTCTCTCTTGATATTCTCTTCTGGGTAGTATACTTGCAACACCTACTTGGAAGTTATTCTCCAAAATTTTCTTATCGAGCCTCAGGCTCTAAAGAGCTTCCTTCCTTGATACCACTTTGACACAGTGAAGCAGGTTTATCCCAATTTTCCTGGCTAAATTTTGCTTTGTAACCTTTCCTCCTAATTCTTGGTGGTGCTAGATCTTCCTTAACTGGCCCCTGGTCCGTTATGTCTACCATAGGACCCAACTAAATTAAGCACTTTCCTTTGTTCCCTTGTCACACTAACCATTAAATAGCAGTGGGCCCTGATAAAATAAACCAACGATAGTGGATGAACAATGAAAATTGAGGGTTGGTTTCAATTGTTGGGGGACTACCCATTACATCAATGAGGAGGAGGGGTGAAGGGTGTAAACTCATGGTTCTCACATGATGTTCCACTAGATCAATTGATAGCGGAAGTTTCACAACCCAAATCCATAGTTTATGGGGGGGAGGGAGTGTAGGTCACTTACATCAACCAGGAGGGGGAGGGTCCACACTTACAGTTCCCTTTGTCTAGAACCCTACTTGGACCTTGTTCTCCAATATACTTTTATTTTCTCAGTTAAATGCCAAAGAACCCAACTAGATGCTTCCTTCTACAAATTAATTACTCCAAAAGACTTGGAATATAAAGATATCCATGAGGATACAAATATTATATATTAAAATGTGTGAATAAGAATGATAATGAATTAAAACGAGAACGAGAAGCTTGCTTTTATATCAGGCAAATGTCTCTTCACAAAGAGTCATGTCTCATTTAGACATGTCTCTTCAACCTAATTACTAGTTTACCTAATCATTATTTATGCTTATTATCATTTACATTATTTTACATTTATTTATATATATTTTATTTGTTACATTGCCTTATTCCTCAAAAAGGTTTGTCCTCAAAACTTGTCGATGAAAAAGGCTTGATCTCTTTTTCGGCTTCAAATGACTTTCTCTCTCGAAACAAACATCTTTTTCGACACAAGCTGGTATGATCTTCCAAGTGACAAACAAAATTGTCGCACTGAGAAGGGATCAAACCATCCTAAATTAATCTTCTGTGGAATATTCTGATCACTGCAATTTTGTAATGACTTTTCATCATAGGATTGGATTGATATTATGTCATTATTCTCTTAAACATCAATTTGTTGTTTCTGGTCCGAATGGTACCGATACGTAGCATGGTTGAGTTGTCTAATCTCATGATTTGGATGCCGATAGGGAACTTTTTTGGTTTGATTTTCCCTTATTGGGCATGTGGCAATTTTATATTTTTTCTGGCGAAGATGATGTTGAGTTGGTTATGGAACATTCTCTTGGGAAGTTCATTGTCTAAACTACAACATCCAAGCACGTCTTTTCTTCAACTTGCTTGTCTTCTTCCTGAGTTGTGACATTCACTGAATCGGTATTTGTTATTTTGTCATCAACTTGAATTCCTACATTTGATGCTGCTTTCTCGATAAGTTGTTGTGCCTTGTTAACTTCTTATCCTCCTTAAGTTTCTTAATTTGCGACAGTAATTTTTTGCTACGGTTTTTAAATCAAGAAAATTCTTCATTTTTGTCAACATTGATTTTGTCAATTTATTTTTGCATATTTTGTAATACCTTTTTACCTTCTTGAGACATTACTTTTGAAATATCTGAGATATCTTCTAGTGTTACTGAATTTGGTTTTAGTGTAAAATCTTGGAGCGTTATTTTCTTCTTCTTGTAAGAAAATGTTAAAAACTTCTTCTTTGTATTTACAATAAAGGAACCTAGAGTTTCCATCCAGGGTAAGCCCAAAACAATATCACTATCGTCAAGAAATAAAGTTTTCACGGTGAATTGTGAGGTAAAAGTGTAATCTCCAATACTTAGGTGTAGATTGCTTATGTCGTATTGTTTATCACATATGCCAGAACAATTTGTTTCAATTATATTTGATTCAGGAATCACCAATTGGTTAGCACATTTATGACTAACATAATTATTTTCTTCAGCAAGACTGATAGAGATTATGATATCTCTTCCTGCGAGTGATCCTTTGACTTTAAATAATGTATCAACTCTTTTACTAAAGGTTCTAGGAAACCTTTCATTACTAGTCTCCATTTTACTTCTTAAATATTAAATACTTTTTTTTTAAATCACCTTTTTTTATTTACTACTCTCTCTTTTTTTTAATAATTTTTTTATATATAATTTTTTTAACTCTCTTTTTATATAATTTCTCTTTTTATTTTATATATATAGCTCTTTTTTTCTATATAATTTTTTTGTTTAATATATATATTTTTTAATAATTTTTTTAATATATATATAAATTATAATAAAAAAAATTTCTCAATAAATAAATATATATATATAACCCTTTTTTATTTCAAATGGAACCTTTCCACTTTATATTTCAAGAAGCACCCTCTTTTTTTTTTATAATAAATATATCCCTTTTTTGTGATTTAAGAATATATCTAAGACTTTTTAATCCACTCGACTCTTATTTGGAACTTCCTTTTTATAACCTTGCATCTACGCTTATCTGTTGTGTACTTTATGAGCAAATTTTTCAAGAAGACTCTTTATTATTAAATACTTCTTCACTTAGATTACTAACTTGGACAAGAATTCTACTAAATGCCTCTTAAGATATAGTGGTGGAACCCGATATTACAACTCAATTAGAGTTTGATTAGTTTATGACTACAAGTGAAATCCTATTATCTCAAGCGTCACAATTTCTCTCAATAGTCATGACGTAAAGGATTTAGTGGGTAACCTGATGCTCGGTTTAATAATCAACGTAACCTTGAAATTTATGTAACCCTTCTTCCTATCGTGGCTATCGAGATGGTATCCTGGTTTATGATTATAGATACACTGTTGTTGGAGCCGTGGAAATATTGACGGTTGTGGTTTCAAGCGGTGTGAGCAGGGGTGTTTCGGTGTATGACGGCTAGTAGGCAACAACAACAACGATGTATATGGTATATGGGCAGATGTGGCTCGAAAAGCGGCGACCATCTTATTCAATCTCCGCTGACAGAAACCCTTGTTGGCAGAGCACGGCTAGGTGGCAACCAACTCTAGGAAGGGGTCGACTATTGTACCTACAACTGTGGTTTCCTCCTGTTCAATTGATGGTCAATGATGGTTTATTACAGGTCAAAGCCCGGGGTGGTAGCTATGGCGGTCATCGGACTTGCAGTGGATAGTAGTCGAGGAAACTAAATGATGGCGGAATGGTGAAGAATGCTGGAAAATGTGATTCGTCAATGCGGTGTAGTGTTATAGTATAGGGAATCGGGTGTATTATATTGTCAATGCGAGAGGGCTGTAAATTACAAGTGGTAGACGGACGCAGTGTGGATGGCATAAAAACAACACAATTTATTATTTTTTATCGGATTCGTATGGACAAGGGAAAGTTGTGACTACGGTATAGACGTTGAGGGAAGATCGTGATTATATAATATTTTTTTCCTTTTTTAATTGGATATTGTTTGAGAAACGGAGAAACTACAACTTTGAGCGAAACGCTTAAATTATATGGCAACGACGTTGACTAATGTTTGATGGCCAAGGGCCTGGATCGGAGAGTGTGGCTTTGTGTAGCGGTGAAGCAGCCAGAGGATCGACTGCTCTGATACCAAATGAAGCGAACAAAGTTCTTTCTACAAATTAATTACTCCAAAAGCTTGGAATATAAAGATATCCATGAGGATACAAATATTATATATTAAAATGTGTGAATAAGAATGATAATAAACTACAACGAAAACGAGAGGCTTGCTTTTATATTAGGCAAGTGTCTCTTCATGAAGAGTCATGTCTCATTTAGACATGTCTCTTCAACCTAATTACTAGTTTAACTAATCATTATTTATGCTTATTATCATTTACATTATTTTACATTTATTTATATATATTTTATTCGTTACACTCTCAACTTGCGATTTCAAACCATGCTCGAATACTCTGCCTCCATCGACTACATTTCCAATACTTAGCTTGGGCTTGTATTTTTAGATATGAACAAATATATGAGCCCTCAACCCTAAAAGATTATCATTATCACAAAACTCAATGACCTATCAATTCTATAAAGGTCCTCTCAACACCTAGGGTTTATGCATAGATTTGTTTTCACCATAGCTTCTAATTATTAATTGGATAAGGGAACCTTACATCTGACAATAAAAATTCATGGTTCATGCATCAGTCTCAATTATCAACATTGTATAGTTTTGAGAAACATGGTTAAAATAAGAGTACTCATTATGTTATTAACTTCAAAGCTTCAGATAATTATGTAAATGGGGATTTATGATTCATGGGCTTGAGAAAGAGTTTTGAACGACAAATTTCCATCTTTATATCTTCCCTCCTTAAACAAAATATCACCTTAAGACAAAATTCACTATAACTAATAGCCTTTTAAGATAATTACCTCTATCCTTGATTATAGAAACTAGAGGCCACCTTATATTATCAAATATTTACATTTTTTCTCTAAGGACACTTCAACAAAACCAAGAGATTCTATTGACGGTGCTAGACCCACCTACATGTCAGGGGATCTCCCCGGTAAGAAGTCCCAACTAGACCTCAGATCATTTGGTGTAGGAGTCCTAATAGTGGGTCATACAGTATCGCCTTGACTGCAGTTGCATGTAGAGGAAAGTAAGATATCCCTGTTGGTAACAAGGATGTGACATATGCAGCAAGTCAAGGAAGGTGCATGAACAATTCTAAAACACAGAAAGTGACGTGAGTGCGCCCCCTGGGAACCTGAGGAAGCACATGGCTAAGAAGGGAACACACGAGCAAATATGCATCACAAACTGGAAAGAAATTAAACTAGCAATCCAAAGTGATGGTTAAACCAACAACACATTTAAGTAATATTCATACATACTTATACAGAAAAATTCCATACATGCATGTGTAAGAAAATAGATACATATATCATTAGAGTAAACAAGTTAGCTGAAATACAATAACAACATATGCATGAAATGTGTTGGCTTTATTATATTAAGGAGTGAAAGTTGCAATCATACAATACAACCATGACCAACCACTAATCTCGAAAGCGGAACATTACAGTCACTGTTGCTTGCTCCTCCAAAGAGATATACTAGCTCTACATTGTGGAGAAGCCAAGGCTCGTTACAATACTCTCCAAGCTTTCTCTAAGATACTCCTATCAGAAGCTTGGCTGGACAAAAGCCTCTACAATGAATTATGAGGGACTATATATAGCAAAGGGTGGGGTGACCCTTCACATTCCCCTTTGTGACTGTTCATCTACCCTCATGACTCTTCAACTACTCTATGACTATTACATCCAACTATTGACACTTGAACTTCCACTTGACAAGACATTACATACAATCTACACATGTACCCATGTGAGACAAAATAGTCTTGAGAAAGCCATACAAGACATCACTATGACTCAGAAAACTTTGGGAAGACCAGCTCTTCAACATCGTCATGATGGTCGACGATGGCAAACTGATGCCAAAACTGGTAGTCCGCGATTGTTTCCATGTACTCTATGGTGACATATTTTTGGAAATGAACTCTTGCCTCTATTTCATCCAGGTACACTTCTCTGGCTTCTCTATCCAACTCGTCTAAGTGTAGTTGGACTAGCGACATACTGATGCATGGTGTCTGCACTGATCGCTAAGTCTGTGTTGGTGGCTATGTTCATCAACTCGTCAAAGTACGAATCAAGCTCTAGTCGGACTTGTGTCTTTGTCTTTGCCTTGATGAGTGCCCCAATAGATGGGATCGCATGTGCACGCACAACAACATCCATGCTTCTGAATACCCATGCATGGGAAGCCTGGAAACTAGTGATGAGTTGTGGGAGTTCTTCATAGTTCCGGATCTGACTATGAATGTGTGCCTTCAGCTCGACCACTCTAGGCTTCGTCATCTTGGGAAAGTGTAATGGGGCTCCCTTGTATCTCATTGTCCATGTTTTCATGTGATCGATAGCAGCATGAAATTTTGACAAGATACGTGCTCTCTTAGCACATCGCGGCTACCAACCATTGAGATGGACAACAACCTTATGCACAGTACCAAACTTGGACCACAACACCTGCATGATTGTATCAAGGGATGATACTTCATCCAATATCACCTTCTTCAACTCTGCTCAAGTGGATGTTGTAACCAGTTCTCCTCCCTGCTTCATCATCTGTGACTCCTTAGACATTCGCCCATTCTCTGCTATCAAGAAGTGAACTCTCGAGCTAGTGGCTTCGGCATATGCTCTAGTAACATCAGCCAATGTTGCTAGATGCTTGCGCACGTCAGACATGACCACTCGTTCCTCAAACTGCACAGGTGATCTAGGTGGATGTTGGTGGCTGCCCACCTATCCCACTTGGACCCCCACAACTGTTTCTTTGAATTTTTCAGTATCCTTAATTGTAGCACAGTTTACTATTTTTAGTAGTTTTTCGGGTCCTAAACTTCTGGAGCGGTTTCGAGGCCCTAAACGACGTTTTTTTGGAAATCTATCTCTAGCGATTTTCTAGATAAAATCATCTTTTTTGTCGTAGTCCTCAGAGATATCTTTTCAACGGGCTATCATGCGTTTCAAATGGAGATAATATGACCAAGTCGCGACCCTGGGAAGTTGGTTGTCCAACTCACTCCGACGGGGCCCATAAACTCTTGGTGTTACATCTCCTCGGGTTAGGGTTTTGGTTGTTTAGGGTTTGCTCTTATTTTTCAATAATAAAAAGGCCCTTGAGCATCATTGTAAGGAGTTTAGAGGCATTTAGCCGCCACATCTCATCTCAGAGATAAGTTACCACCGCCCTAGCTAGTTTATTTCCATTTCTATTTGTAAGCATATTTCAGTATTTTACATTAATGAAATGAAGTATTATTTCCATTGCATCTCTGTGTTTATGGTTACCTCTGTAATTTGTTGTGTTCCTATTTAAATCCGAATCAACAGGATATGTGTTGTCATCCAAAGTATATACTCTATCTGGTTGCACAACTCTATGTTGCGATTCATCGAATAATATGTTGTGCATCTCTTCTTCTGGATTGCCTCCAAGGATCTCAATGTCTCCTTGGTCACTTGGGACTTTCTCTGCTTCTAGACCCGGTGAATCCAGTGGATCGACCTCTTGGTGGTAAGGCATGAGGTCGATGTCTTGCTCTAACTTTGGTTGCTCCATCTCCATATCCATCTTCTCAAGTACTCATTCAATCTCTTGAGCGAAGTCCTGCTCTTGCAATTGCTCACCCTGTCTTCTTTGTGCCAACTGCTCGGATGAATCTACTACCTATACAGGCACAGTTTCATCTATCTATACATGTTGCACCCCCTACTATACCTATCCTTGCTACACTTCCTTCTCTTGTCTGTGCAGCTCTTGTTCCTTTTGGAGTTTCTCCTTCAACTCATGTAACTCCTTTGTTGTTTCCTCCATCCTCTAGTTTTATCTCTACCTTTGCGTGGTCCACCTATCACATTGTTGCCTCTTCACCTCTATTTCTAAAGCTACTTTCTGCACAAGTGGGTCTACTCTGAACTTGCAACTTTGTTTTGCCTCTGCACTGTCAACAATATTTCTCTTGCCTTTGTCATGCACCGGTATGTTTACCTCTGTTATTGGTGCTCTCCTGGATGCTGCTTCACGTTGCTTCACTAACCATTCCACAACGATGCCGACTGGTTCATTGCGCCTAGATAAGCTGTGAAAATATCTCCATGGTTCTTCCTCAGCCCAATGACATGGCCCATGGATCCACGGAAACTGTACTCCCGCACAGTGATCCTTCACAAAAGAATGCGAGTCATACAAATTAAAGCTTCTAGTGTTGAAAGCATATTTCTTGAGCTCTTCTGTTTCGGCATCTGCATGCTTGAGATTATGTATCTTGTATAACCCGATCTGCAATGGAAGAGTGGGACAAGGTTCCTTCTTCTTCCAGTGCATCTTATCTAACAGTCCTATCAAGATGTGGTACGATACTTCTTGCATGACGAGCTTGTCTATGGAAAACTTCGACAAAACATGCGAAGGCTTCTCTGCACTGTACATCCGTATGAAGGTGCCAAACAGTGAGGCATACCAATCTTCTATGTCGATTAGTGCCTCCGTCGCTGCCTTTGACATGCAAGGTGGATCTTGCTCAAATATCATCTTGTACATCGGGGTGACAAAATGATCTGACAGTTGTGTGATGACTCCTTGAAAGCTGTATTCGAAAAACTGTATACAATAAGTATTGACAGAGGTTTCCGCAAGTGTCCATGCCCACTTCAAGCCTGGGAACTCCTAACGGGCATAGATTGCATCCAAAATGTAAGCGGACATGTAGATTTTTGCTTACTGACCTTTGGGTGGCTACCGAGCTCCTACTACCTATTCCTTCAGCCTGTGAGCCAACATGTCGGACTAGTTGCATGCTTTTCCTTCACTGTCCAATTGGTCCAATGCAATCACCTAGCTTTGCTGGAAGGTCTCCATGCTTTCTTAGCCATACAAGCGACATGCAAAGGTGACCAAGTACTGATACACCTTCTGCAGTATCTTCGTCTTGTAAATCTGGTAGGGTGTCATCCTAAATTTGGCTGGCTCCTTCACCCAGTTCTTTAAGATATCCCTGGAATTGGCATTGTTGCTGGGTATGTTGAAGGGTGTCTCCATGGTGATCACTGCCTTTGGCAAGTGGTACATCTACTGATGATCCTATGCCCTGAAGGTAACAATCTTCGTCCCGCTGACACTGCTCAATGTCATCGTCTCGGGATCAGTGTGAAAGACGATCCAATGTATCATGTCCATGCATGGGAATGCGAGGTACCTGCATGCAATTCGGTATACGCCGAACTTGTGAATGTTCACATAGACTTGGCAGTCTTCATCGACACATCAAAATTTAGAGGATCATAAGGACCAAAGAATGGAGGACGAGGAGATAACACTTCATCACAACTATCAGAGTCACAGTCCAAATATACACTGAAATTCTTAGTAAGTGGGGTAGGAGAAGATGGTGGTAGATCAATAGATTAATTTTCAACTTCTCCCACCTCAACCTGCGGAACTAGAGTTGCTTAATAAGAAGGGGACAAAGGGTCACTTGGAACAACAACCTTGTCCATCTCATATTTGAATCTCTAACATCGAGGTATGTTGGAAGAGGTTCAAAAGATTCTAACTCATGTGGATTTTCTGAAATGTCAACAAGATATATAAACATGTCTACCAATAAAGACCAATCAACTTCATCTTCAGGAAATTCAAAGAAATAATGGATAAAACGATCATGAAAATCCTGAATAGATTCATCAGGTGCTTTTCACAATTTTAAAATTTTCTTATTAAGATCTTTACGATCATAGAGATCGAAAGCATGACATGAATCTATGAAAAGTTGTTCGAAAGAGTGAATGGATTCATTAGGCAATGTGTTACACCATTCTCACACGTGCCCTTTGAATGTGATAATGAACAACCTACAGCCAACATCCTCACATTGGATGTTGTGCTTTGTGAAAAAATCAAGAAATGGTGTGGTATCTTCAAATAAGGTTGTTTCACTCTCGCAACTAAATTTCAGATTGGACAAGTCATCAATAATTCTCACCAACACTTTCAAATATGTGTGTCTGGAAAAACATGTCAAGGTTATGATTTGGTGAGAAGTCATTAAATAAGTGTAGAAATTCAAAACAGACTTCAAGGGCTCAGCTTGTCATTTGGCCCTCCTTCTAGCGCCAGAAATGTTAATGGTGTTGGACCTGCCAACATTCAGGGGATCTCCCCAATATGAAGTCCCAACTAGACCTCACACCATTTGGAGTAGGAGTCCCAATAGTGGGTGGTAATTTTATGCCTTGACTGTGAAAACGCGCAAAGTGAAGTATGGTAACTTTGGGTGAGAGAAAGTGTGTGACCTTGCGGAGAGTCAAGTGTGATGCATGAAGGTTCCAACACATGAAGGGAAAAGAAAGTGCGCCCCTTGGAAACCTATAATAGTATGCAGCTTGAAAGGAACACACGAGCATAATGACATCAAAAGCTAAGATGTGGAATAGTCCACAAGTTAAAGTGATGAAATAATACAACAACACGCATTCAACAAGATTCATACAATTGCAAACGAAATAGTTCATAATAATAAGCGTAAGTTAAATAAGATACATTTCAAATACAGAAATAATATTCCTATAATATTCACAACATATACATGAAAGCATGTTGGCTCTGATTTTATTATAAGTGAAATTTTCATTCATACATACACCTTCGACAGACCACTAGCCCCAATAGTGGAACATTAAAGTCAAGAACATCTGCTCCTCCAAAGAAGTATACTCGCTCTATGCTACGGAGAAGCCAAGGTTCTTCACAATACTCCCAAGCTCCTTCTAATCCCAAGCCTATCCAAAAGCTTTGCTCCCAAAATCCCCTTACATGAGTTATGAGGTTATATTTGTAACAAGAGGGGGTGACTCTTTAACTCCCCTTTCTGACCTTTGGACTACCCTCATGACTCTTGAACTTCTCTGCAATATGACTCATTACATTACATCATGACTCTTCATATTCCAATATTGACACTTGGAATTTCACTTACAACATAATTACAAATAATATTACAATTTACACTTGTACCTATATAAGACAAAATAGGGTAGAGACAACTTGATAGGTTAACAAGACAAAACACTATGATGCTTGGGTTTGGGGAAACTCTAGCTTAGCAACTTCCACTTGATGCTTCTTGGTCACATATTGGTACCAAGATCTGTACTATGTGATGACATCCCCAAACTGCATAATGGTGTCTGGCTGGAAGTAAAATCTTGCCTCCATGGCATCCGGGTATAATGATTTGGAAGCAGTTTTAACATCCCTCTCAGGAAAGAGCAACATTGTTCTAATTTGGATAGGACCACCAATGTAATTATGCACGTTCTGTTTGTTCATCTCCAAATCCTTCTTGTTGGCAACTTGTCTCAGCTGCTCCAAGTACTCTTTTATCTCCTACCTGACCTAGTGTCTACATTAGGCTTTGGTGAGTGAGCCAACTAATGGGATCATGTGTGTTTTCACCATGAAATCCAAATTGTTGTACAACCATACATATGAGTCCTAAATACTTCCAATGAACAAGGATAGTTGCTTATCATTCTAAATCAATATTCAAACTCTTGCTTTCTCTAGCTCTACCTGTGGCTTCATTTCTTTGGCAAGTTAAGCGTCACCCCTTTGTATCGCATTGTCCATTGCTTCATGGAAAAAATGGCAGCTTGTACATTCCTTTCGACAAAGTCCCTATTCTGCTACTGCAAACGATGCAAGTGAACAACTACCTTATGTATGGTTATGACCTCCTCATAAAGGTCTTGCATGGTCTCTCCAAGTTTCGATACTTCACTAAGTGTCGCTTCTCTCATTTCCTTCAAGTAGACATGTGTGAGACAACATTATGTGTTGTTGCGCAGAGTTGTTCTATCTCTTGTCGGGCATCCTATAAGTTCTGTGCCAATTTCTTATTATTGGTCATCAAGTACTGAGTGTTTGATCTTGTTGCACCTGCAACGTCCATGTTGGCTTCGGCAATGGCATTTGGATTGTTGTTGGTGTTCGCCACTATCACCCTCTCTCTAGTAATTGCAGGTGATGCATGATTATGTGGAAAATTATTTCTCCGTGATTGTACAATTCTCTTCTGGATTTCATCATAAGACAAATTGTACAAGTCCATTACTGGATCATCATCAATAGGAACAACATCTCCTTCTTCGCTCAAAGCTAACTCATCTGCTGGAGGTGATGGAGACTGAACGGTGACTTGTGGTGCACTCAACATTAGGTCTGTTAGTTTCAGTCTTTCCAGCCTTCCTCCAGTGATCAAATTTGCTCTTACAAAGTGATTTTGAAGTGTCAAGGTCAAAAATTGTCATTTCAGTGAGTCTTCAAGCAAAATTTGGTCACTAGGCATTAGGTCTAGGGTTTGTTTTCACTCTTTTCAAAGTTGTCCAAATGGCAGTCTATGTCACTATTCAGCTGAGCCTATCATCATTCAGAGGGTTGTCACTATCATGTCAAGTTCCATAGGGTCATCTTACAGCTTATCCATGCTTCAGTTGCGCCTAGGCAAGGTCATTTCCCTCTCCTAGGGTTTTGAAGGCAATTTCTCTTGGACAGTCAAATCATCGGAAACACTTGTATCCTGATGTTCATACACCTTCCCCTATCCTTAAAGTACCTTATCAAACACTTCCCAACACTCAGATCCCCCAAATTCCTCATTTTTGCACAAACCCTAGTTTCTTGCTACAACTTGGCAATTTTCTAGGTTGGGCCTGTCTTTTTCCCTTTTGGACCCCTTCCCCTCACTCAATCTCTGAGATTCCACTTTCCCCTACTTCCTAACATCCCTCCCTATTCCCAAAAATTTCCCCAAGAATTTAGAAGCCCCCTATCCCCTTCATTTCGCTCCATTTCGACAAAATTCCTTGTTTCACACATCGGGACAAGTCGCACTCAAATGATGTTCCAGAGCAATAAAAGATGAATTTTGGAAAACTGAGAGAGGTTTTTGTCCATAACATGCCAAAGAAGAAAAAAATCCTTCACTTTTTGTACAGGTGTCATGGTTTGAGAGAAATGTCAAGAATATCGTTGCCTCAGGAGAATCAAAGACACCTCTAAAAGTGACCTTGGGAAAATCCAGTTTTCTCCTAGCTTGGTTGGCCAAATGATTTTCTTGATGGATAAAATGATAACTAAACATAAATATCTTTCCAATGAGCTATCATGAGCTCAATTTTGGGTTGCGGAAGGCATTCAAAAGTTGACTGCAACATCACTCTTCCTTCAGGCAGCCTCATTTGGCACTTTTTGACCAGTCTTGGGAGATTTGATTTTTGACAGGACAAATCAACTCCAAATTTAAAAATTTCAGTTGGGTTGGAAAGTAGACTCAAATACCTTTTCAACGAGCTATCCTACACCTGATTCTGACACAGGGAAGGCCTCCAAAAGCCTCCTGAAAGGCGTGCGACCCGTCAGAGGCGCGCGACCTGTCAGGCACCCTCTGCCAGTGCAAAAATTACACTGGCGCGACCCGTCAGGGTTTTCTCCATAAAAGATTTGCCAGTAAACTTGCCAATGAGCCACAAATTTCCAAATTTTGTAAGGTAGGCCCTCTACACTTCAATTTGGTTGTTGGTTATGATTGAAGGCCCTCATGCTTGTGTTTAAAAGATAAATTGTGCAAGTGGATGAAATTTCAAATGACTGTAATGTTAATGGTTAAATGTGCTAGGGTTTGTGTTGTTTCAAGGTTTTTTCCCTTTGTAATTGTTTCCCTCCTTCCCCTTTCCACTCATATGTGTACTCATATCTAGCTTCCCATACTATTCCATAAATAAAATGCAAACCCTCCCTTCTCCCTAATCACTACAAATACAAACCCTACCCCTCTCCCAAAGCATCAAAAACACTCAAACCCTAATCTTGTTGCACCATATGCATGTGTACACAACAATTTGTTGGTGAATATGTAAAGAGTTTTGTAAATATGTTTCCCTATCTTCCCTTGTTAATGCATGTATTCATATTCCCATATGTTCACTTTCTATACATGTATTCCCATATGCAGTGATTTTTGCAAATGATTTCCCAATATTCCTGATTATAAACACGTATTCCTATATGCAATAATTGTTTGCAATGCTTTCCTTAAATTCCCTATTATATTCATATATTCCCAATTCCTTGTAAAAAGGTCCCTCCCCTAACATTTCCCTCATGTCCTTGTCCCCTTGAAACAACATAGAATTCAACACTTTTAAAGGCAGAAACAGCAGTACATTTTGTCCACTCTGCTCCTCAAACATGTCAGAAACCGAAACATATGAGCAGAGTGATGACCAAGCATCAGTGTCCGAGATTGAGGAACAGAGGAGGCCACATAGGGGTGGTAAGAGTGGTCACCATGTAAGAGAGGAGCCCACCTTTTTGACTTATTTGCAGGCTTGTCCACTTGCAGTCACATGTTTCCGCCACATGTCATGTTATGAGATTTGCGAGAGGCTATGCTTATCCGGGTCAATGCACACTTGGAGAGGCTGTTGGCTAAGGCCAACCAAGATAAAAAGTTGCTGAGGAACATGAAAAACCATTACTGGGCAAGAATGCATGTGTGCAAGGCCAAAATGAAGATGTTTCAAAGGCGGTTGTCCGAGGCCCTAAAAGGGAAAAAGAAGACCAATCCACTCTGTATCTTGGCTGAGGCTTCACTCAAAGATCATGGCACTCAATAGCCTAGCCACAGCTCAAATCCCAAAAAATTTCGAGAATTTTGGAAAGCTGTCTTGGGAGAAATGGTTTTTGACAGGGCAAATGAACTCCAAATTCAAAAATTCCAGTTGGGTTGGAAAGTAGACTCACAGACCTTTCCAACAAGCCCACGTTGGCTCAATTTGGCCACCTACAAGTGCCTCAAACAGAGCTCCAAAGGGGCGCGACCCGTCAGGCAGGGGGGCGCGACCTGTCAGGCAGTTTTTTGCCAGATTGCACTGTACAGCCCAGAAAACGCAGATTTGACTCAGTTTGACTTTTTGGGGTTGAAGATGATTATCTTTGATGTAATTTTTGTAACTCTAAGACACTTTTACTCTTGTTTAACACTTCTAGAACATTCATTCATGAAAAGGGTAAAAATTAAATGAATGAATTGGTTTCCAAGTTTATAGAGGCAAGTTGTTTTGACTGCCTAGTTTGTAGTGCTTAGTTTAGAAGTGGTTGAAACAGCTCCTAGGATAGTGAGTTCGACCCATGGAGGCAGGGAAAGAGGTTAGATCATCTATATTATGTACTTTCTTGCTCATTTTCATGGTTGGACTCTTGAGGGAGAAGCTATCATTGTATTATTTCACTTGTATCTCTGCAATTTTTGGCTAAGGAAGACCAGGGTTTTGCAGTCCTTTTTGGGATTCTTGTGGACTCATGTATTGATGGAGTGCTTCTTAATGTTCTTGTAAGTGTGTTATGTGATTCATCTCCTTTCTTTCCTTCTGCATATTAAACATATGAAGTGTTAAAGTAAGAATTCATGCTTGTCATGCTCTGCTTTTAAGTTTGTTTAATTTCAATGTTTTCTACTGTTTAAGGAGAATTCAAAGTTATTATTTGCTCTCCTTAGCTCCTCACCTGTCATTCCAGACCATCCACCTCAATAAAAAGCATCAATACTGTCTCCTACCTCGCCCCAAAAAACCCCCTGCAGAAACTGTGTCCAATCCCCGCACCCAAAATTGCCATCCCCTCAAATTGCCACCAAAAACCCAAAAAAACCCCAAATCAACCCTTCTGATCAGTTTACTAGCCTAAAATCAGTGTTACCATATTGGTCATCTCATCCATTGAAGATTTTACCGAGATAGACCGGAGAGAGCCTTCTCCTGCTCCGTAGGGCTAGCTACGAGGCTAAATGGTTTGATGTTGCCTTGAGGTTTACCTTTCTCAGCCTGAGGTGAAATTTCAAGCGCTAACATACTGGCGACCATACTGGGGAGAACAAATTGTTTGCTCATTGATGTGTTTAATTCATAAGCTTAGACGGAGTCTGAAGATACGCCAGGTAGCCTTCGAAAACGCTCTTGTTTTACATCAGCGTAAGTAGATAAACGCTGCTTCAGTCGACCTCCGTGAGCTAGTGAATGTAACACTTCATTTGCATTTCACCCCAGTACATGTATCAAGTTTAGATCTGATTGTTGATAGTGGACAACGATCAGACACTTGAAAGGCTGAAATCATTCACTTGGCAACTCTAAATCATTTTCGAGATCAGATCCAAAGACTCCACTGGAGGATGATCCCTACCAGCAGAAACATGAAAGGAGAATATGGCAAGATCAGGTACTCAAGTTGGAATTTCATCCAAGACATTTTGTTCTTTGTCATAAATTATTTCTTCTCTTTTCCCAAGAATATCAAAACTTCTTTGCAAAGTATACTATGCTTGAGAAAAGATCCCAGGCCTGCAGTTGATTCTTTCCCTTTGAAGATTGTGAATACCAAAGATTTGCATGCCTTTGAGCTTGATCAAGATCCTTTTTCCGAATTTTGTGATGGCCATCTTCAAATTGATGAACCTCAAAAGACCAAGACTGATTCTATACCTGTTGTACATACCCCTACACCTTGTAAAATTCCAGATCGGTATAAACCTCTTGCTTTACCTTCTGTTCTCCATGCTTTCCCCAAAAACTATGATCTATACTTGCCGATGTTTGATAGTGAAAGTAAGAATGTCAACTCTGAGCAACATGTCCAGAATTTTGAGAATTTTCTAGATCTTTTTGAAGTTGATGAAGAAGATGTTAGTATAAGGCTTTTTGCTCTTTCTTTGCAAGCCAAAGTGAAGAGTTGGTTCAAAGCCCTACCTGATGCGAGCATCTCAGATTTCCAACAGTTCGTCAAAGTTTTTCTCGGCAGGTGGATGATCGGGCAGAACCTTTTCTTGATTGTAGAAGAGTATAACCAGCTGAAAAGAATGCCAGGGGAGACAGTACAATAGTTTTCAGCTAGATTTAACCAAGTTTATTATTCAATGCCAATTGATATAAGGCCTACTGCTAGATCAGCTCTCTTGCACTATCCGGGTGCCTTTGATCCGGAGATGGAGTTTCAGCTGAGAGAAAGGGATATTGCAACACTTCATGAAATGCAAAACAGTGCAGTAAATGTAGAGGCGCATATGCTGATCCGAAGGGCAAGGTTGAAAGAAGAAGAGATGAAAAACATAGATCTCGCCGAATCAACATCTCTAGAGGTGAAGCTTGACATTTTGGTAAGTGCAGTGGAAAAAATGATAGACAAGATCAACGCAAGAAATGATTTTGATGTTCAAGCTCATGGCTCACTGATTGAAGAAGAACAAGTTGCTGATCCAAAACATTTTGTTTCTTACCCTAGTTGTCATAGATCGGATAATGATTGTTTTGTAGATCATCTTGGAGAAGAAAGAACTGTTGATATGACCTGCATGCTTGATGATATGTTTCATACCGATGATTTGCCTCAGTTTGATGAGTATGACGATAATTATGTTCTCCAAACAGAAGCTAATCTTGCAGATAAACCAGCAGTTAGTTTGTGGGCGGAGGAAGTTCATTTTCAGCAGCTCAAACACAATGATCAGCCATCACATATCAGCTATGACAATGATGAGGAAAGTGCATCAAAGTTTGAAGTAAGTGAAGGATCTTTGCCTTTTTGTTTTGATTCATGTCAGTTCATCAGAGACAACTTCCATGCAATCAGAAATCAGTTTTCAACAAGTCTTGATCTAGACCATCTTGAGGGCAATGAAAATTTTGTTCAAGACTTCTCATATTCAGATTTGCAACCTTCGAAAGCCATTGATTGTCAAGATGCAGCTGAAGACTTGGAAGTGCACACACATGATTTAATGATTCAAGGTGACTCTGTACCATTTTGTTTTGAATCAATTCAGTTTTTGAAGGGTAGATTGCATAGTAAATCATTTAATGTTGAGGATGAGACAGATAACAAAATTCTTGAGCAGCCTGTAGCATCAGATTTGCAGCCACCAAATGAAATTGAAGGGCAGATTATAGATGAAGGCGTGGCAGCCGAAATACCTGATTTGATGATGCAGGAAGATTCTATACCCTTTTGTTTCGAAGCATTTCAGTTTATAAGGCAGAATTCTCGTAAAATCTCTCAAGAACAAGATGAGCAGCATGTAGGCAATCATGTAATCACAATGGAACCAATAGAAATGGGATTGCAGCAGTCTTTTCAAGTTTTTCATGATCCAATAGCTGATGTTTTGGATGAGGTGTGTAGTCAAAATCTATCTCCATTGTCTATATGTGAGCTTGAAACGTGTATTGATACAGGCTTGATCCGGCAGTCAGTTTCTTTGTCATTTTCAGCAGAGGTCTCATCACAAGGCTCAGATCAAAGTTTGCATTCATGGTATGAGGAGAAGAAAAGTAATCCATTGGATGAGCTAAGTTCCAGTATGCTTGAATTTCATGATCCTTATGCAGTGTTTTTGGAGGTGGATAGAGAAGCCATATCATTCAATGGGTCTGTTTCTAAGTTGTCATGGGAGTTGCCTTTCAGTAGTTCTCTCTTGTTGTTCATAAGCAAGCACCTGTGGAGAATTCGAACAGCAGATGGGACACTTACTTGGTTACATTGGTTGTTTCATTTCACTTGACCAGGTGATGAATGAAACTGTTAGAGTAGGTTTTGATGAATAAGCTCCACTTTGAGCATCATTTTCAGTTGGTCGATTGTGTTTAAGTATCGAGTCAGTTTTTAGTTGAGTCATGAGTCCTTTATGAGTCAATTTTTAGTCTTGTTGTTAAGTTAGTTTGTGTCAGTTTTCAGTCATGCATTTCAGCTTGAGTTTATGACTCCATTGCCCAATGATTGAAAAGCACTGGTCTTCTCTCCCAGAGGTCTGAGGTTCTTGGCACCTCCAAGGAGCTACCATCCCCATTGGAGCCAATGTTAGTGTCAGTCTTTCCAGCCTTCCTCCAGTGATCAAATGTGCTCTTACAAAGTGATTTTGAAGTGTCAAGGTCAAAATTTGTCATTTCAGTGAGTCTTCAAGCAAAATTTGGTCACTAGGCATTAGGTCTAGGGTTTGTTTCCACTCTTTTCAAAGTTGTCCAAATGGCAGTCTATGTCACTATTCAGCTGAGCCTATCATCATTCAGAGGGTTGTCATTATCATGTCAAGTTCCATAGGGTCATCTTACAGCTTATCCATGCTTCAGTTGCGCCTAGGCAAGGTCATTTCCCTCTCCTAGGGTTTTGAAGGCAATTTCTCTTGGACGGTCAAATCATCGGAAAAACTTGTATCCTGATGTTCATACACCTTCCCCTATCCTTAAAGTACCTTATCAAACACTTCCCAACACTCAGATCCCCCAAATTCCTCATTTTTGCACAAACCCTAGTTTCTTGCTACAACTTGGCAATTTTCTACGTTGGGCCTGTGTTTTTCCCTTTTGGACCCCTTCCCCTCACTCAATCTCTGCGATTCCACTTTCCCCTACTTTCTAAAATCCCTCCCTATTCCCAAAAATTTCCCCAAGAATTTAGAAGCCCCCTATCCCCTTCATTTCGCTCCATTTCGACAAAATTCCTTGTTTCACACATCGGGACAAGTACTCAAATGATGTTTCAGAGCAATAAAAGATGAATTTTGGAACACTGAGAGAGGTTTTTGTCCATAACATGCCAAAGAAGAAAAACCTCCTTCACTTTTTGCACAAGTGTCATGGTTTGAGAGAAATGTCAAGAATACCGTTGCCTCAGGAGAATCAAAGACACCTCTGAAAGTGACCTTGGGAAAATCAAGTTTTCTCCTAGCTTGGTTGGCCAAATGATTTTCTTGATGGATAAAATGATAACTAAACACAAAGATATTTCCAATGAGCTATCATGAGCTCAATTTGGGGTTGAGGAAGGCATTCAAAAGTTGACTGCAACAGCACTCTTCCTTCAGGCAGCCTCATTTGGCACTTTTTGACCAGTCTTGGGAGATTTGATTTTTGATAGGTCAAATCAACTCCAAATTGAAAAATTCCAGTTGGGTTGGAAATTAGACTCAAATACCTTTCCAACGAGCTATCTTGCACCTGATTCTGACACTGGGAAGGCCTCCAAAAGCCTCCTGAAAGGCGCACGACCCGTCAGAGGCGCGCGACCTGTCAGGCACCCTCTGCCAGTGCAAAAATTACACTGGCGCAACCCGTCAGGGGGGCGCGACCCGTCAGGGTTTTCTCCATAAAAGATTTGCCAGTAAACTTGCCAAGGAGCCACAAATTTCCAAATTTTGTAAGGTAGGCCCTCTACACTTCAATTTGGTTGTTGGTTATGATTGAAGGCCCTCATGCTTGTGTTTAAAAGATAAATTGTGCAAGTGGATGAAATTTCAAATGACTGTAATGTTAATGGTTAAATGTGCTAGGGTTTGTGTTGTTTCAAGGTTTTTTCCCTTTGTAATTGTTTCCCTCCTTCCCCTTTCCACTCATATGTGTACTCATATCTAGCTTCCCATACTATTCCATAAATAAAATGCAAACCCTCCCTTCTCCCTAATCACTACAAATACAAACCCTACCCCTCTCCCAAAGCATCAAAAACACTCAAACCCTAATCTTGCTGCACCATATGCATGTGTACACAAGAATTTGTTGGTGAATATGTAAAGAGTTTTGTAAATATGTTTCCCTATCTTCCCCTGTTAATGCATGTATTCATATTCCCATATGTTCACTTTCTATACATGTATTCCCATATGCAGTGATTTTTGCAAATGATTTCCCAATATTCCTGATTATAAACATGTATTCCTATATGCAATAATTGTTTGCAATGCTTTCCTTAAATTCCCTATTATATTCATATATTCCCAATTCCTTGTAAAAAGGTCCCTCCCCTAACATTTCCCTCATGTCCTTGTCCCCTTGAAACAACATAGAATTCAACACTTTTAAAGGCAGAAACAGCAGTACATTTTGTCCACTCTGCTCCTCAAACATGTCAGAAACCGAAACATATGAGCAGAGTGATGACCAAGCATTAGTGTCCGAGATTTAGGAACGGAGGAGGCCACATAGGGGTGGTAAGAGTGGTCACCATGTAAGAGAGGAGCCCACCTTTTTGACTTATTTGCAGGCTTGTCCACTTGCAGTCACATGTTTCCGCCACATGTCATGTTATGAGATTTGCGAGAGGCTATGCTTATCCGGGTCAATGCACACTTGGAGAGGCTGTTGGCTAAGGCTAACCAAGATAAAAAGTTGCTGAGGAACATGAAAAACCATTACTGGGCAAGAATGCATGTGTGCAAGGCCAAAATGAAGATGTTTCAAAGGCGGTTGTCTGAGGCCCTAAAAGGGAAAAAGAAGACCAATCCACTCCGTATCTTGGCTGAGGCTTCACTCAAAGATCATGGCACTCAATAGCCTAGCCACAGCTCAAATCCCAAAAAATTTCGAGAATTTTGGAAAGCTGTCTTGGGAGAAATGGTTTTTGACAGGGCAAATGAACTCCAAATTCAAAAATTCCAGTTGGGTTGGAAAGTAGACTCACAGACCTTTCCAACAAGCCCACTTTTGCTCAATTTTGCCACCTGAAAGTGCCTCAAACAGAGCTCCAAAGGGGCGCGACCCGTTAGGTAGGGGGGCACGACCTGTCAGGCAGTTTTTTGCCAGATTGCACTGTACAGCCCAGAAAACGCAGATTTGACTCAGTTTGACTTTTTGGGGTTGAATATGATTATCTTTGATGTAATTTTTTGTAACTCTAAGACACTTTTACTCTTGTTTAACACTTCTAGAACATTCATTCATGAAAAGGGTAAAAAATAAATGAATGAATTGGTTTCCAAGTTTATAGAGGCAAGTTGTTTTGACTGCCTAGTTTGTAGTGCTTAGTTTAGAAGTGGTTGAAACAGCTCCTAGGATAGTGAGCTCGACCCATGGAGGCAGGGAAAGAGGTTAGATCATCTATATTATGTACTTTCTTGCTCATTTTCATGGTTGGACTCTTGAGGGAGAAGCTATCATTGTATTATTTCACTTGTATCTCTGCAATTTTTTGCTAAGGAGGACCAGGGTTTTGCAGTCCTTTTTGGGATTCTTGTGGACTCATGTATTGATGGAGTGCTTCTTAATGTTCTTGTAAGTGTGTTATGTGATTCATCTCCTTTCTTTCCTTCTGCATATTAAACAAATGAAGTGTTAAAGTAAGAATTCATGCTTGTCATGCTCTGCTTTTAAGTTTGTTTAATTTCAATGTTTTCTACTGTTTAAGGAGAATTCAAAGTTATTGTTTGCTCTCCTTAGCTCCACACCTGTCATTCCAGACCATCCACCTCAATCAAAAGCATCAATACTGTCTCCTACCTCGCCCCAAAGAACCCCCTGCAGAAACTGTGTCCAATCCCCGCACCCAAAATTGTCATCCCCTCAAATTGCCACCAAAAACCCAAAAAAACCCCAAATCAACCCTTCTGATCAGTTTACTAGCCTAAAATCAGTGTTACCATATTGGTCATCTCATCCATTGAAGATTTTACCGAGATAGACCGGAGAGAGCCTTCTCCTGCCCCGTAGGGCTAGCTACGAGGCTAAATGGTTTGATGTTGCCTTTAGGTTTACCTTTCTCAGCGTGAGGTGAAATTTCAAGCTCTAACAAGGTCAACATCCTCTTTTTATGGCTCCAATTCCAACTCAATATCTGAAACTTCAATTAAGTCTTCAATCTATTTAGCAAACTCCTGATCCTGCATCTGTTCACTCTCCTCCTTTGCTTCTTGTTGGTTATGTTCCTTCTCTTCAACCTCTATTGGCATATTTTCATCTGCTATGGTGCCTTCCTTCTTCTTCTTCCTTCTTTTTCTACTCTTCTTGTTCTTTCCTCCTCATCTCCTGTTCTTCCTTCAGTTTTTATTCTTCTTACTTCAATCTCAGTTCTGCTTCTTGCAAGCTCTGCTTTTCTCTCTTCCTCTACTCTGCTCTTTATATCCTCTGCTTCCTCTTCACTTCTGCTACTAAAGCTACTTTCATAAGGATTGGATCCACTTTCATCTTGCATCTTTGTTCTCCCCTTAGACTATCAACAACCTTTCTCTTTCCCTTATCCTGTATGGGATTGCTACTTTCTGTTAGTGTTGCTTCTAGAGTTGTCCTCTAGATATTCCTCAAGGCTCTTTGCTGAAAGAGCTTCATTAACTTGATGCCATGTTATTGTTGACTACTTTTTATAAACAGTTGAGTGTCTGCATATATTGGCAAGTCTACTAGTGTTTTCTCAACTTCCTCCCTAGTACTTCTTTCAGTGGTCTCTTTTGAAGCAGCTCTCTTTGGTGCCATGGTAATAATGAATGTTGGGAGAAAGTGCTTCACAAGTGTAGTACCTCTGGGAAAAAAAGGACACTCATGGCAAGAAAACATTAGCTTCAACAAATCTACCTTCAAAGCATCATCAAACAACAAACCACGCAATTGGAGAGAAGGATTACGCAATTTTTATCAACAACTGAGATTGGCTGACTATGGGAACTGTGCATTGTGCAGTCCCAGCAGCCAAAGGTGCAAATTGAGGCTTGATACTACACAATGCACAGTCCAGCCTAGGCAGAGGCTGGGAAAGATTGCGCATTCCATAGTCTCATTAGCTAAGGTGACATTCTGAGCCCTGGAACTGCGCAATGCACTGTTGAGCCAACCTGTACTACACATTACATAGTTCCAAAGGCCAATCTCTTTGCTTGAGCCTTAGGATTATGTAGAGGCCAGCTAGAAAAGGCAAGATCTGGCCAAAGCAAGTGTAAATCTACCTAGTGGAAGTGTGAAAGATGAGCAGAAGTGAGTGATGATATGATCTTGAGTGAAAAAATTACGAAATATAAGTGAATCAATGTAGATCAAGTGCAAAGACTGAAGAAACAAAAGGAAAATCAAGTATGTGAGGAGAGTCATCGCAAAGACGACCATTAGTGAAAAAATAATAAAATTGTTGCGACACTTATGAAAGGAAAACAAAAACTTAGAAAAACTCTTCTGCAAGTTAAAATAAGTTGAAACTTCAGCAACCATGAAGATAAATAACCAAAACAACACTCACACAATCGAAATGACAAAATGCGATAGAAAAATGGAAAAAGACGACAAAAGTGAAACTCACCTAGAAAAGCGATGATGACCGCACCAAAGGTTCCATAATATCTTTGGAAATGATAGAGCTCCAAGATCGTATGTGAAAGTGAGCTCCAGAGGCATAAATTAACTAGATTTGAGCAAATGAGGGTTATGACATGCATACCTAAAATCAAATAAAAGCGACACTTGGCGGAAACTTCTAAAAATAGCAATGTGCCACCTTTAGGAAACTAATAATAGATCCCTACATCCTAAGGATGCTATTTTCCCTTTATTTTTCTTTCTTTTCTAAGGAAAAGTTCCATGCACGCTATCGGGAAAGCTTGTGCAATTCTGGGGAACTGGGAAACTTTCTGACTCAGTGCATTGTGCAGTTTCTTAGCTTAGTGAGGGATTGCGCATTTTTTGGGCTCAATGATGGGATGTCTCCCATGGATGCACATTTTTTGAGCTCAAGGCTCATTGGTAGTCAGGATTGCACAATTCCCATCATCAAGGTTGTCTACCCTCAAGGATTGCATAATTTCTGGAGGTAAGCCCATAAATGTTGTGATAACCATTAAGGAGATCAACTTATGACTTAGAAGAATCAGCTAAGTGAACAAACACAAGAAGAAATGAAAAAAATGTCTCAATTGAAGCATGAATAATTGGATCAGTGCAAAATGAGTTGTTGTGGATAAGAAGAAAGGCTCCAAAATCAAACCATGGGAAAAAATTTGAAGAGTGGTTGTAACCGCTACCACATAAGAATAGCACACAAAAAATATACCAACAAATAGGAATTTAGGACACTCTAGATCCTCTTGTGTAATTTCCATGGTTTTCCATGAAGCAAAGGGCCCATGTTAACTTGAATCCCAAGTTAAATTCATATTCTATTTCCAGTTGAAACTTGGGGACATGAAGAATCTAAGGTGTCTAACATAGAAGGATTTGTATTACGGTCAACACAAAACAAGAAATCCTCCTACAAAAAGATTGAAGTCATAGCATGTTACATAAAACTTAGCATTTCTCCTCGCATTTGGATTCATAAGAAAGACCTCTTAATTAGTGCATATGGATAGAAATTTCAAATATTATTGATAATAAGATTTGTATAATAATATGTTATTTTGGGCCTATTAATTCTAGCTTTTACAAGAATAAAAATCTAGATAAAAATTGTCCCTAGCGAAACTTTGAACAAGATATACAATTTGAAAAATTAAGGTAGTATTTTCTTAGTAGGACACTTTAATGCTAAAACAATTAATCAAGCTATATTTTTCAGTAATGATTTCAACCCTAATATTATATGGTTATATGAGGGCCTTATTTTAGTTCATAGATATATAAGAAAATCTAAAGACTTAATTAAAAATTTCTTTGGTACAGAGATAATCAAAATTTATAGCTCTCAAAATCTAATAATTTAAAATGTTCTAATGAAGTGGAAAACATTGAATAGATGAGTTATATCCATGAGCTATGTAGCAATATCATGGATTATGTGATATAATATATCCCTAGATGCAACCAATATTAAATTTTTACCTGCCAAATGACCATGATCCTAACTTGAAACGCAAACATTTAACTCTAACTCTAAACTCTGTCACGCATGAGAGCCCTAGAGAAGAAAAATATGATAACAAAAGGAACTTGTTTTTTGAGAAATATTAAGTTGATCTATTCATAAAGGACTTAAATAGCGAATTTAGCCTTTTATTATAGAAGAATAATATTAGAGACCTTCATCATAATTTTAAGAAAACCATCTCTACTTCCATTTACAAATTAGCTATCAAGGTATCATGCAAAAAGAAAAATAAAACAACCAAACATTTGTATGATAAAAAATTTCGTAATTTCTAGAAAATTCATTAGGGATGCTTCTTATAAGTCCTTAAAGCCTAATAAGATAAATATATACAAGCTCTAATTAAAAGGAAAAAAATGTACTACATAAATGAAAAGCAAGAGAAGTTTTTCCATCTATCTAAGATAGATCCTAAGAAATCCTAATCACCATATAGAATAGAATTACTACCTTAAAAATCTTCACAAATTCTCTACTATCTTCAACAACATCACAAATGTTTCTACAAATGAGGAAGCTTTTTCTTGAAAATGACAATTTTTAGTGTTATGCAACTTGAAAAATGGAAAACTAAGGACATTGAAGTCTACCACATTGAAATATTATTGGAGGGGTTATTATCACCCCCTCACATGCATAATCTCTTCAACTTAGCATTCAAGCAAGGCTTCCTTATACCATGGACTCAAGCCTTATTGTACCTATCTTTAAAATTGGGGATAAAAAAAGTTCCTTTGATTATAGGATAATTATGATTAATCCCATTTTAAAGAAACTACCTAGAAGTATTTTGGAAAAGAAGACAAACATATGGCTAGAAATCCATGAGAAAAAATTTAAAATATAAGCTAGGTTTGAAGCTATAAATCTATTTTGGACCACCTTTTTATCCTTGGAGTCATTGTAAAGAAGTGTTGCAATAGCAAAATCAATCTCCTTTTTTGTTCCATTGAATTTAGAAAAGATTTATGCATAGTTCTTATGACTGACATTCGAAATAGGTTAAAAGAGCTAAAAGCTCATTTCAGGTTGAGTGTTATTGTGGTAAGGTTGTATAAGAATTTCATTGCCAAGTTTGAGAACACTAAGATCTAGTTATAAGAAATTAACTATAAGATAGGATTCATGCAAGGTTGTCCCCAATGCCCTACTTTTTTTAGCATATATATTGACAATTTAGAAGATTGTGTGGAAGAAGCAAGTTGCATTAACCTAACTCTTGTTGGTGTAGCCATCATATTTCTTATTTATAATATTGATATTGTTCTTATAGCGAGGATTTCCTGTGATATAGATAAGAAAATAAGAATCCTTTAAGATTTTTTTCTTTAATATGAGTATGATTGCAAAAGCTTTTAAAATGAAGGTTATGATCATTAAATCCAAAAGAATCACCCTTGATATTTTTGTGTATGACAATAACAACTTAGAGGAAATGAATTCATACCAATATCTCAAAATTGATATTTTCATTACAAGCTAAATTGGAACTATAGCATTGAGAAAATTATAAATGGAGCGAAGAAAGCTTATTATGGGATTAAAAACAATTTTAAAATAGTGGAACTACCATGGGATGTGAAAAATATCCTCCTTGAGACTCTTGTCAGTTATGTTAGCTTCTATTGATGTGAAGTTTGGAGATGCAAAGTCTCTAGAGAATACTAGAGTAGATACAAAAGAATTTTATATTTACAATCTCAAAAATAAAGGCAATACACCCTATCATATCCTCCTCATAGAAATTAACCTTTCCCCCCATTAAGAGCATGACTATGTTTAGGTACCCAATGCATAACAACAAGATAATCAACATGGAAAACAAGAGGTTTTCGAAAATTGCTTCAATCCAACCAAAATGACATGTAGCTCAATCGACATCGCATATCTATGTCTAGTTTTGGCTAAGTTACTAGGGAATAAAGAAGAATTCATTATACATAATAATGATAATAGTAAAAATATAATTACATCTAACTTTAAGATGAAATTGTGACATGATAAAAAATCAGAACATAAAATAAAATTAAAATACTCTAAGGAATTGTTTAAAAATATGTTGTGAAATATGTGAAACACAAAAAAAAAAAGTGATTAAATATAAAAGAGACATTAGAAAATTCATTCATACAACCAAACACATAGTTACTACACTACATTAGGGGCAATGACAATGTCACTGATGATGGGTAGGATTGAAGCTAATCCATTTATCCTTTGATACAACCTTTGTGGTTTCCACTAAATACCAATCCAACTCTAGATTCTCAATGATTTTACCAAATCTACTTAATCTATTATTTCTATATAATGAAAATATTAACATAATGTGATGTGCATGAAGCTACATTCATGAACTCTTACTGTAATAAAATGGATGGATGGAACAAATGGATACTTTGTGTGGATTTAAGGTTTTGAAATGGAGACTTGATCCACCCTCATTCACGAAGAAAAATGGAAGAGTAGCATGCAACAATGACATGGAAGAGATGGTGCCTTGACTACTACATTTTTTAGTTCTATTCTTGTATCGGATATGAAATTTCTTAAGTCTTTTGAAGGATTCAATCATGAGGCTATCATGGTTGGAATTAAATAATATGGATGTAAAAGCATTGTTTATGGTTATCTTACAATGATTGCATTTAGTTCTTGTCTCAAAGAGCATTAAAAAATTCATTTCCTTTACTATATAGAGTGATTTTTCAATGACATTGATGAGATTAGCAATATATGCATCCAAGTAGACAGCAATTTATGACACCATAACCACTTTACAAAAAGTCATAGAATTTTTGTAACAAGAAGAAATTTATATATTGTTCAAATTATCACAATAATTTGAAGTATAATTTATTCCATGTATATTATTGTTCATCTGTGGGTTTTATATCATCATAAACAACCTTGTGCCACATGTATTTTCACCTCTTATCTATCTTGAAAATTAATTTGTAGCATGTTCACATCATTTACTTTTGAAATGTGTGCTACTGGGTTTATAACTCAATTTGTCATATGCTTTCAAGAAATGCACGCAACAACAAAAAGTCAACCAGAAAGGCATCACATGAATATAATGGGCAAGCAAGTGGCAAATGTGTGTGTATAAACTATTGTCACACAATTTTGTGGGCATGTTCTACTTAACATAAAATTTGTTGTAATAGGATTAATCTTATTCTAGTTATATTTTTTTATTCTGAGAACAATATATGTGAGATTCATATTTAATAATTTATTTTTATTTTTATTTTTTAAGATCTAATCAATTTTGAATAATAATGAATTTACATAAACATATATTTATATTCAATATAACGTAAATCCATTTCAAATTTGAATATATTAAATAGCTTAATAAAGTTCTTAGTTCAATAGGATATTATCAATGTGGTTGGATATTTGACTAGTTTTATGTTTACAAGAATTACATTTTAAAAGACATTAATCCAAGTGATAAGTTTTTTAGAGATGACATCAATAAATGTGGAAAACAATATAACAAATATGGGAAACCATATATTTACGCCGTGTTCCCTTTGAGAATCACTCCTCTAGCTACCATTGTGTACTAGTTTGCACCATCGAATGGAATGTTAAACAATTAAATATTTTTAGGCCGTAGGATTAATAATTGGAAATTAAGAAAAAACTAATAGTTAGGGCTCATTATGAACACATCGAAAAGTAATTAAATGAGTGTTTCTTGTTAAACGGTTTCTTGATTGGTTTTTTGATGACTTAACTTGAAGGCTTATTCCCCTCTCGATTTTCAAGAAAAAGGTTTCTCCTGCAAAGATTGGTCTATTTTTATATCATTCATTCCAGACTTGAGGTCTTGCACAAAGTTTTCCATTCAAATTCGAAGTTTAAAGTTTAGTTATTGTATTAGTTCTTCTAAGTTTTCCATTCAAATTCAAAGTTTAGTTAGTGTATTAGTTCTTCTTATTTTAATTCAGCAACCGACTAAGATTACTTTTAAATTTCGAGATTCTTTGTGCTTGTCTTTGTCCAAAAATCACTACCGACTGTGGGTCAATATTAAAAATTTGGGTGCTCTATATATTTTGTTGTAAAATAATAAATTTCATCCTGAAGTATAGAGAAGTTGTTAGATATAGAATATCTTTGGATGCAACTCCACGGCAGTATTTACAGATATTGTTATTTTTAAATCTGGACTATAAGCTTCGTCATAGTCATAGTTTGTATACATAAAGTCTAACTTTTCTATGATGGTTGACCATGTGTATGTATTTATTGGTGTTTGTCTGCTTGGAGTGAAGCTAAAACCAGCAACTGTGTTGCAGTGAAACAGACAAATGAGGGAGCCTTGTCAACGTGTTGCAATGAAACGGGTTCGTTGGAATGTTCATTCATTTATTCCAAAACATTGCTTCTTTAAATCCATTCATGTTTATCAGAATAACCAAATTCAGCTATCGCGAAACGCTGCAGGTTACGAATAAAATGTTAAAAATCCTTGTAGGATGCTCCATTTGACAATTGAAGTCATTCCCAGCTTCAAAAGAAAATAAAGTAGTGAATAGTTCAAAAGGATACCTTGTCACAGGGTTGCAGGTTTACGATATCGGCCATGCCACATACAAAATGAAGGTAAAACCTACAAAACCGAAAACATTATTTAACAAATAAAGACTCATTTCATAACCATAAATAAATTTTAATAAGTGACAGACTCATTTGATCAGAAGTAAAAATTCACTTTGAGTTACAGATATTATTATTTTAAATCTGGGTTATATGTTTCGTTATATTTATAGTTTTTATACATGTTGAAGTGTAATTGTTTTATGGATGCTTGAGTTTAATTGTTTTAAGCTTTTTTTTTATTGGAATTTGTGATTTATATAGAGTTTACATTTAATTATTTTAAAAAAATTATTAGAATTTGTGCATACAGTTTTTGGTCAATTTATTATTTTTTTATTATTTAAAATGTAGAAATAGATTTAAAGTCTTTAAAATTTTTGAGAATATTTTATCTATCTAAATTTAATAGTTAAAAATTATCATATTTGACTTTATTTTGAAGGTGTCTAGTTTATATAAATTTAACAAGTCAAATTTACTATTCTAACATTTTTTAACCAATGACAATTTTGAAACAAAATTCATTGGAAAATGTATTAGAAAAGACAAAAACCTAGAACATTTGATCTAAGATAAATTTGTAATGAAAACTCGAAAACAACTAAAAATAAGAGATAATTTATATATTAAAAAAGTGTTATAAAAAATTTAGATTAACTATTTATATAATTCCCATTGAAATAATGAGCTTAGTCTAACATATAGACAAAATGACCTTTTTCACGACATTTTTTAAATTAATTTTTACTAAAACCTAAAGTTTTTTAAACATGAGCTTAAGTTGTTTAATTTGTAGAATTCAAGTGCCTCGAGGTTTTTTAATGTGCTAAATCTGTTTATGCATTCAAAAATGTATTTTAAACAATAAAAAATCACAAATTTGATGAAAAGGTTTTGATCAAAGAGGTCATTTCCTATTTTAAACAACAAAAAAACCACAATTTTGCTTGACATTGTATATTCCGATGAAAAAGACTATTTATTATCAAATTGATGGTAAAAAGTTATAATAAAATTTTAACCATCTAACCATCTATAAAATTTATATATTATTTAGGGCTAGTCTGACTTATAGATGAAATAATCTTTTTCACCAGATATCATCAAAATTCAGCAATATCATTTTAATAATTTATATTGTTTAAAATACATTTTTAAATTATAACAATTTAAACGTAAAAAAATTTAACTTTTCTAACTTTATTAAAATTTTATAAACTTATTATATTAAAATGATTTTTTAAATTAAATTTATTTTTTGAAATTTTTGAAAATTAGAAATTCTATTCTCTTTTTAATTATTAATTAAAACTATTGACAATACTAACTTTATGAAATTTATTTCATAATTATTATATAAAAATTAAAATATAAAAACAAAATTTATAAAAATTACACATATACAGCAATTTAATATACCATACTTACTTTTAAATAAAAAATGCTTACTTATTTACACTTCATAATTCACAATGTGAACGTCTCGAATGGCTATACCAGTAATTTACATTGACAATATCAAATTACGTAATTATCCTCGAGTCCCATATATGCTCACAAGTCAACTTGCTATAGGCTATGCAAATAAATTTCACGAAAACTACAAACCTTTATAATTTATCTTTTTAATCAAATGACTATGACTTACAAATGCAACAAACTGATGTGAAGAATTAAGTTTAAAGGTTAACGACTTGAATGAATGATTTTGCGAGAATATTTTTAATATACACTATATCAAATATAGTTTTATAATATTGCACGACTCTTTTAAGGATGAAATTTTGTTTCAAAAGTCATACATATCATTGAAATTGTTATTTTTTTAAGTTAAGTTCATTCACTTTTCATTTTTATCCCAAAAAAAAATCATGAAAATTAATATTAATTTTCTTTTTAAATTGATCTAATATTCAATAATATAATATTAATTTAAAATAAATTAAATTAAATAAATAAAAAATATTTGTTGAATTGAGGTTTCTATGATCTATATCATAAAAAAAATTTATAATTAAAATTAATAATAAATATCGTCTATTTTAGATAGTTCAATTAGTAATGGTTTTGGAAATGATATTTTATTGAATGTTCAAAACTTGTGCTATCCCCAGATTGAGGTGAGAAGTTAGACATTATGAAGATTTAGTCCTACTAAGCTTACAAAATATATATATATATATATAATAAATACCAATTAAGATTTTCAAACATATTTATTTTTTATTAAAATTATTTCATTAACCAATTTAATCTAAATAATAGAATTTAATAATTTAAGTAATAAATATAAAAAGATAAATCATTTAAAAATAAAATATTATTTATTTTTATGTTAGCAACTCACTTTCCTATAATCATTCACACTTTTTTGTAATGTCTCAAATGAAGAAAATTTGGAACAAACTCTTCACACAGAATTATCGGGCACTTAACAGAAGATTGCCATGTAAAAACCGAAACAATAAACCTACAAATTAAACGAAAATCTCATTAAAGAGTCACAACATGAAGAACAATGAGAAATGCAACAACAAAATCCAACTTTATTATATAGAAATAGATGCCAATACAATAGTTGGGAATGTCCCTCCAAGATAATAATGCTAATGTTAGCCTCCAAACTGAAACAGGAAATCAATCACTACACGTGGATTTTGAATGAATCTGCAAGGGGAGATGGGTGCTCGTCCAATCTCACTAAATCACTTGAAGGTTTCCATCTTGGGGCTACCAATGGAGTAGAGAACTAGGTTCTCAACCTCTCCTACAAGACACAATATCAAATCCAAGATGTTTCCAAATGATCTCCTCCTCCCCTTTTATATACCTGATGGATAGATCTCCAAGCCTCTAGAAGCATCTTATTTTATTATTTTATTATTATTCTAGAAGCTCCTCCATTGACTTAATCTTAAATGACCTTTAATTTTATTTTATTTCACTTAAGTTACTTTTGGCATATTTTCTCCAATTAATCATTTTTGACTAAGGAAAATGGAAAATCACCCACCATACTCTCTTCGGCTACTGGAAGTATCTTCTCACCATCCCATCCTGTAGATCTTCTCGTTCTAGATCCAACGAGCTATTACACTGAGGTGTCCCGTCAATTAATCTCCCTGTAATGTGTAATATTCCTAGGAAATCTTTAAAGTAAATAACAAAGCAAACATAGACATAAAAACCATGAAAATCAAACACATGAATCAATCTATGAAATTGCACCAAACGTTGCTTTGCTAAGCCATTTTATTATAATATGAAGAGGGTACAATGAGTTACTGGAAAGAGTGCACCTAGGCTTTCCCAACGCAAGCTATCTAAGCCCAAATGAATAATAAGAAGTCCCTCCCAAATCTAATGTGGCTCTCTCCTGGATTTGCGCTGAAACTATCAAGAAATATGTTGTTGATTATTAAGAATTGTTGCTCGGGCCTCGTCTAGTGCTCATAAAATTATGGAAAATTAACCTTCAGCTCTCCACAAAAAACCCACAAAAACCAAAGAAGGAATTGGCCAAATGTTTACCTCGGAATTTCAGCCCAAATTTCTCCTAGGTCCTCTTGTGGATGGTTGAGTTGGGGCCCTTGTTTGACCCCTCAAATCTACCTAGAAAATTCTACAATTTTAGATATGATATCCTTGTCAAAAACCCAGAAAAACCCATAAGGAGTTTCCCTTGGTTCCAAACTTCAAAATTTGACCCTTCATAGCTTGGCCCTCCACCAAATTCGAATTATGTTACTATGGCTACTCATATCAATATTTTCTCTCAAAACTACATCAATCCTCCTCTAATGGCCCTCCAAACAAAATCCCAGCAGCTCAACTCCTAAATCCTTCTCTCCAGCCTCCCCACAATCAGCTCCACCAATGACTGCGTAGTCCTAGGACAAGTCTACGCAGGTTCAACCAAAGAAATTTGTCTTGCTGAGAAGGGCACTCTCAACTCCCATAAATTCTCTTCCTTCACCTGCAATTTGGACAAGGAATTGCCCAGTAATGGTATAGCCTCTAATTTCAGTACCCCACTTCACCCAAGAACTGTGTGGTTCTTCTTCTATGTCCAGGATGAAGCTAAGGCAAGTCATACCACCTGAGATTGGTTCCCTAAGTCTCCACAAATTCATGACAATACCTCCCTAGGGTGGCATTCGTGGTCCACTGAAGAAGAGGGTGAGATTTCCCTTTAGAAACCTTTGGTGCTAAACAACACTTGTGACTCAGTTGAACAGCTAGAACAACAATGTGTAAATGTCAAATTATCAAAAGGTGCCTAATGTTGCCTTCAACCCTCTATTTATAATTGTTGCCTCACCTTTCCTTGTGGGTCCCTCATCCAAATATTTCAACCTCCTTTCCACAAAATCTATTTTTCCTCCAAGGGGTGTGTATTCCATGAGGGGTGGCCCCCATATTCACTAATATTGAATTTTTCGATTTCTCCTAAGACCCATGTACCAAAAATGTATGTAATGCTCAAATTACAAAATTTTGCTATGCTTAGCACTTCCCCAATAAACTTAGTTAATCTTGTTAAATAAAAAATCAAAATTGGGGATATCACAGTCCTCCCTGCCAAAAATTGCTTGTCCTCAACCAATGGTTGAACAAGCAGGCTCTCTGGTTGTTGATCCCCATTGTCACTGCAAAATATGTCAAGGTCCCAGATGTGTCACTGAATTGTCCCTGACCTCTGCACTGTCCTATCATGAAGGAATCCCTCAATACCAGGATCCCTAGCCATCATGTCCAACATGAAGCTCCCCATGCTCCATTCACTACCCTGCCAAGTATAAGTACCAAAAGCCCTCTGCATATCATCAATGAGTACGGAATCATGATAATGTGGCACCATGTCCAACCCCTCACAAAGCGGCCCTACCAAGTATTCCATCTCATACACTCCAAGAGTAAACTCTTGAAGATACCACCCAATCCCTATGGAGATAAAGTCTCACCCATATGGGCTTCTCTAGATATCATCATGGTGACCAACCTTCCATGATAATGAAGTTACCGACGCCATCAATGACTCATTAAAGCCCAATGGAAGATCTGAATGATCTCCCCATGTAGTAGCCATCTCATCCCTAAAGGTCATTGAGTTGTGAAGTACTTTGTTTCTCGAGTCCCCTGCTAGTCTCAGAAGTGTGGCACCATGTTGGAGTTGTGCCACTCTAATTATGACATATTCCCCATCGTGATTAGATTGTACCCTCCTCACCTGGGACATGATGGCGAAAAATATGTGAAGGCCAAGCTCATCCTGCCTAGGAATATCCATGATGCCAATGTCTACCCATCCACTACCAATCTCGATCCTGAGCAACAATAGGATAAATCCGCCTCACCATATAGTGGAGGTCTGAGTGATCCCCCATGTTTCAAATCCAAGGTGAACTAGATCACCCTCTACCATGTCTCTGATCATCACAAAGTGGAGTGACCTGTCAGATGACGGAATCCTCGGTTCCCATGACAAGATTTGTTGCGACATATTCCTGATGACTATTGGAACCCTCATGTTCCATATCTTTTCTCCTTGTATGTAATCAATGTATAGACTCTACATATTGTGAATCAACCAGGGGAACTCAAAATTTCCCTGCGCTTTCCATACCACATCATGAAATCTATGATCCCGCCTCTTGAAAGCGCACCCCGATACTGCGTGGAGTCCAAACATCTGCCTGTATATGAGGTCTACCATCCACTAAATCTCATGCTCATATAATGCCTCAGACTATCTCACTGAAAGTGCATCATGCAACTCCCTCGCAATCATCCCCCCAAGTGTGAGCCCAGGGGTGGAACATATGCTACCTCGGCAATAAACCATGCCATCCGTAAGTCTATATCTATTGGCTCGTGCACCCACCAAATGTCTCAACTCGAGAGTATCCCTCTTTCCCATGACACATTGTGTCTCATCCATCTTCCTAGGGTGAGTCTCCCATGTCCTGCTACCTATACTGAGAGCATCAAAGGGAAACAACCAAATGCCCTGTGAGTGTAAGCAATACTGGAGTGTGATAGGTGGGTAAGTCCCCAAGCGTATGACCAAGAGTCTGTCGGGATACTGAAGAGTAACCTTATGGACGTCCCTCCCTTCGCCTCGGATCTGTTGATAACCCAATCAAAGACCTATCTCCTCTGAACATGTTTTCCCTAGATGCTCAACAACATCCCCATCGATCCAGGGTGAGTTTCTCTTGATGGTAAATATAGCATCCATGCCCATAAGTCTCCTTGGAGGCAACACTCCAAGAGCCCATTGTGTTGCACCATATGTCACTGCATACCACCAAGTATCCCTATACTCAATGCGATGTGATTTTCTCCTCCTACTCCACAATGCAATCCAGCACACTACAACAACTACAATGCACCTCCATGTCCACTTGCCAACCACTACTCAACGTTGGATGCTCCTACGCATCCCTGGGCGTCATGGCCTAAAGTTGTGATAGCACGCTTCGGCCTACACCTAATTGACATCATCACTACTATAGTCACATCACTAGGTCCTCTGATGAATGGATCTCCATAATCTCGAATAAGTGGATCTCCCCTCTTGATCCACCCTAAGAGATCTAACATGTGAATCTCCCTATGTACCTGTGGGGGTGTCCCTAAGGTGCTACTCCTCGGCGACCATTGTGCCCCATATATACATGGGAAATCCTTCTCTCCATACAAGGAACCATTTGGTGGCTTGTCAATGCCACCACCTCTGACAACCTCCTGCCAAGGTACACTGATAATCTTATGCCCCCAAACACATCCAACATGCCAAGACAACTCATGGAGTCTTTATGCCCCTCTATCAGCTCGACCTGTCATGGGTGTTGCCCAAAACTCTGGTGGGAATATGAAAATGGGGGTGATTCCAATCATTGGATCCACCATCCTGCTACCACCCTAACTGATCCAATCCATGGAGTGGTGGGGAGTCCCACCTAGGTCCCAATGATGATCCAACCTTCGAGCCCCTCTAGAAAACCACGACCCCTGTTGAACTATGCTCCCGACCATGGATGTATCCAAAAACCTAGTCAGCCCTATCAGGTACCAACTAAATAACTCGTGCCACCAAACCCCATAAAAGGTATCAAATGCAAGGGTCACCAAATACGTAGCATGTCCATCATGCGAGTGTTGTGCCATGCGCAAATCATGTTGCCTCGTCTCACTAGCCCGGTCAACATATACAATTTGTCTATGTAACTTAGGTACTCTCACTCCAATGTGCATAGGTAGCCTAACAGTACTGCAGGCCCCATCTATGTAAGCCTGAAGAGAGCTATTGAATGGAAGTATTTCAACTCTACTAACTTCATGTGCATCTATTTGCTCCACGCTGATGGTAGACCCAAAAGATGACTGCCCATCCTCCTCCATCATGGACTCACTCAGAGTCTCTAGCTGTCCCACCACAGATACCTCCTCAAGCATAACATCCTCATCTAGGTCACGCTTCTCAAGGTGCTCTCCATGCTTTTGTATGTAGCTATCGTCTGGGAACTTTGTCACAACTCTAGATACCTCTATGCCTACTGGCACCCCGTTAATGGATGGTCCCATGGGTGTGTTCCCAACTATCTCCACCAATGTGTCAATTGGGTCTACTAAAGGAAACTCCCACAACGGTGGCTCCTGTGTCATGCTATGTGTATCTATGTGCTCCTCACAACCTTGCATGGCCTCAGCCTCATGTTCGACCTCCTCATCAGTCTCCTGATGTCTAAAACTGGGTCTCCACTAGCAAAATCGCCTATGGGTCTCATCCTCTAACTACCCACCTTTACATGATGGTCCAACCCCTGAACTACACTTCTCCTTCTCCTGTTCACCCAAGGAATGAGGCATGGTAGGATGGTCAGACTAACCATACGCGTGGGTGTTGTAATACTAGGATGCGTGTGTATGTACTTGGCTTCTGTGTTGGTTATGTATCAGTCGTTGCATCCCCTCTAGAATCTGTTGGTTCTACCTCAGCAATTGTTGACTCTGCCTCATCAACTCCTGCATGATCTTGCTAGCCTCCCCACAGCTGGCCAAGATAATTCTTTGATACCACTATAATATTCCTAGGGAATATTTACAGTAAATAACAAAGCAAACATAGACATAAAAACCATGAAAATCAAAGACATAAATCGGTCCATGAAATTGCACCAAAAACTAATTTGTTGAGCCATTTTATTATAATATGAAGAGAGTACAATGAGGTGCTAGAAATAGTGCACTTGGGCTGGGTCAAATCAAGCTATCAAAGCCCAAATGAATAGTAATAAGTCCCTCCCAAATATGATGCGGCTCTCTCCTAGCTCTGCACTAAAACTATCAAGAAATAAGTTATTGCCTATGAAAAACTACTGCTAGAGCCTCCTGCGGTGCTCGAAAAATTCCAGGAAATTAACCCCAAGCTCTCCACCAAAAACCACAAAAACTCACTAAGGAATTGGCCAAATGTTGACCTCGGAATTTTGGCCCAAATTTCCCCTAACTCCTCTAGATGGTGGCTGATTTGGGACCCCTATTTGACCCCTCAAATCTGCCCAGAAAATTATACAATTTTATATATGAGATCCTTGTCAAAAACCCAAAAAAACCCAGAAAGGGTTTCCCTTGGTTCCAAACATCAAAATTTGACCCTTCACAACTTTACCCTCCACCAAATTCGAATTTTGTTACTGTGGCTTCTCCTATCAATCTGTACTCTCCAAACTACATCAATCCTCCTCCAATGGCCCTCCAAATGAAATCCCAACATCTCAACTCCTAAATCCTTCTCTCAAGCCTACCCACAACAAGCTCCACCAATGACTGCACAATCCTGGGACAAGTCTACACAGGCCCAACCAAAGAAATTTGTCTTGCTGAGAAGGGCACTCTCAACTCCCATAAATTCTCTTCCTTCACCTTCAATTTTGACAAGGAATGTCCCAGTAATGGTATAGCCTCTAATTTCAATACCCCATTTCACCCAAGAACTGTGTGGTTATTCTTCTATGTCCAAGCTGAAGCTAAGGCAAGTTGTACCACCTGAGACTGGTCCCCCAAGTCTCCACAAAGTCGTGACAATACCTCTCTAAGGTGGCACTCATGGTCCACCAAAAAAGAGGGTGAGATTTCCCCTTGGAAACCTCTGGTGCTAAATAGCACTTGTGACTTAGCTGAACAACTAGAGAAACAATGTGTAAATGTCAAATTATCAAAAGGTGCCCAATGTTGCCTTCAACTCTCTATTTATAATTGTTGCCTCACCTTTCCTTGTGGGTCCCTCATCCAAATATTTCGACCTCCTTTGCACAAAATTGATTTTTCCTCCAAGGGTTGTGTATTCCATGAGGGGTGGCCCCCATATTCCACTAATATTGAAGTTTCTGATTTCTCCTAAGCCCCATGTACCAAAAATGTCTCCAATGCTCAAATTACAAAATTTTGCTATGCTTAGCACTTCCCCAATAAACTTAGTCAATCTTGTTAAATAAAAACTCAAAATTGGGGATATCACAAAATTCCACCTCGAGCATAATTGATAAAGTTATGCCCAATAATGATGTTGATTTTTGAAACTAGTCGGAATACATTGAAATGAAAGGAAATTGTGCGGATGATAGAATATGCCAAGCGGATGCCATCAAATCCCATAAAAACTCCTCAAAAATCCATTGAGACCCTTGATGACATAAACCTATTCCACTGACCTAGCCATCCCCTGCCCTAGAAATCCACCCTGGTTGTACTATGAAGAAGAGTAAAAATAGGTACATGACAATCCTCCCGCCCAAAGATTGCTTGCCCTCAAGCGATCCAAATCTGTGGACTAATCTGGTGGCCCGATGCAACTGAGACCCAATGTCAGGATGCCATACAAACTGTTGGGTGATGCTCTACTCCTATGTCAACCCACCATGAACGAACCCCTCAATGCTAGGATCCTAGACCAATCTCCAACTAAACCTGTCATCAACAAATCCTCTTGGATCCCAATGCCACCAAGAAGAAGCATCAATGCTCCACGGCTCCTACTGTGCTATAGCTTCGACTGCGAATGTTGCTCCATCCACTACGTACCAACTCGTCACCTCTCTCCAATCCAGCTAGGCATAGGTTGAGGCCAATCTCACTTTGCTGATGCTGGGCTAGTGCTACTGAAACACTGATAAATTTTCGTTTCACATCCCACTGCCCACTGAAACATATAGTAATTACCTCGTCTAAGTGCCCTTGTTGTATTGTGCCTTGAACTAAGGTTGATACTCCATCAAAAGGATACCAACTCATGATCTCCCGCCAATCTAATGTATGGCCACTTGTGCAAGGAATACATCTACTATGACTGGTCCATGCTCAACTCCCGATTCTCTACCCAATCAATCAAAACATGTCCAAGAAATCCTGCCTCTTCCCCTCTAATGGGAAAAAGTGGGCAAACTGTACTGCAAGCCCCATCTTTGTACTCCTAGAGAGGGTTGCTTCTTGAAAATTCTACAACTCGGTTGACTACCACTACATCGGTTTGCATTTCATCAATGGGTAGCCCCAAATATGGATGCACTTCCATCTCCCTCGCCTAATAGGAAGCTCCACACTCCTCTAGTCCACCAATCTCCTGCCAAACTGTCTTGTCATGCTCCAACATCCCCCGAGGACAAGTGTCAGCGAGTACTGTCACCCTGCCAGTTGTCTGCACATTTGTCTACTCCTCATCAATGGGTGACCCCAAGGGTTGTTGCCCATCCTCCTCCATCACAGGATCAATATAAACCTCCAACTAACTCTCCCCAAAAGGCTCATCATGCATACGACACACATCATCCTCCTCAACTGACTCATGCTCCACCATATGCTACTCATGTTGAATCACTACTAGTGACTCATCTGCTCCCTGATCTCCTTCCCTCATAGGAACAAATGGTTGTTCCTCATACTCCTCTACCACACATGGATGCATATTTGGGCTCCTGTCATCAACTCCACATGACTGCTCGTGCTCCTCAGAGGTGTCATCTTATGAACCCATGGACTCGTCCAACGAAGAGTCCTTATCCTGAAAGATATAAAGAATGCATCCTTGTTCTACCATTGTCATCTCCTCAATGCCACTTAATCATGAGTGGTCAAGTCCCCAAGTTCCTTTGCAGATGAAGCGAAGTCCCTTTCTCCTCAACTCATTCTTGTTGCATGATCCACCAAACCTGAGTAGCTCCTCCCTAGTCAATTTTCCCTTGAACAACCTGATGTTTTGCTCAACCAACCTTTCCGCTATCTCATAAGCATCACGTGAGACCAACTTCTCTCTCCTACAAATATACAATAATTAAGATTGCAACTCCCGACAAATGGCATCACAACCTCTCATACATGATGACAATATGGACTGCATGTATGCTATGATCATGTCAAGATGATGTTTCCTAATGTTGAAGAAGCATTGGAACATCTATAGGATAAGATCATCACACTTGAGATCAAACATGACTTCATGAGTCTTAGTCATGGCCATAATTTTTAGAACATGAAGCTTCTTCCCAAATGTAGGACCCTCACTACTATCAAAATCTCACAAAGTTTCTACCATTAGCTCGAAGATTCTGCTAATAACATCATTAGTGTAAGGGGTTGCAAGGGCGGTTAGTATCATGATGTTACTTAGACAAGATGCAACTGGAAGTCTAACCCATTCACAAGGTTCCTCTAAGAACTTGGGTTGTATGAGGGCAATTGCAACTGGTTTTAGAGCCCAAATTAGTTTATTCCCTTCTAACTGGCTCACTTTGGAAAGGAGTGCATCTAGATCATCAAGTTTGAAGAGAAATTTCCATGTGACCCTCATGTAATTCAAATTTGTCCCAAGTGCAAATATTTTATGCCCTATTTCCTGCCCCTTCTACACATCCTTTGGTTGTTCTCTCTGAAGAATGGCATAGACCCCCTTTGAGAAGGGTTTGTTGTTCTCCCTGGTTTTCTGGTCTATAGAAACATTGTGACTTAAGGCATCAACTGTTGTATTGTTGTGTTGGTTTATGAGGTGTCTTAAAATCTCCATCAGATAGAAGATCTACTAGCACAGTGTTACAACAACTATAAACTCAAACTCACACAACAATGATAATACATCTCTGTCTTTTCAAGCATCAGCCCCAACTAACTTATAGATCAAGACATATTCAGGCATCAATATGGATCTTTGCAATATAAGACTCAGCCATATAACACTCTACTTAGCAAATTCATGTCATCTAAAGCACTCAGTTGTACATAGCCCTCTCTCTCTGTTCTTACAACAACAATAGCAACAACATAATCAAGACTCAAACTCATCATCAGACATGAGATTCTAATGACAGCATATGCAGACAACACTACATAAGCCCTGCCATGCTAGCAGCTATGCCAACAAACTGACAACCTCACACTCACTCTCAAACATCACACGGCTTAAGCCACTGTACAGGACATCAATATGAGCTCACTGTAGCATACAATCAATCTCTATCCAACAACAATATCTTAATTCTAATCTTAGGAAGTTAACACAGCCACTCATAAAACCTTGCATCAGTGATATTTTGAACAAGATATTGTATTTTTCGAAATCATGTTAAGAAAGATACACAACAGAAAATATAAAATGGAACCTGGAAAGTTTATTGGTCGACGGAGCTTGATCGGGGATGCCTTGAAAAACCAATTTGGTCCTTGTTGGTGAGTTGCTGCAGCCAAACACCAATTCTTCCTTTCACAGAGAGGCTTCTACAGGGATATATATGTGATCTTTAGGTCTTCGAATCCCAACTTTTGCTACAACAAACTTGAACGACTAAAGAAATGCTAAATTTGGAATTGATATGCAGTAGTTGCCGACAAAAATATGTGACAATCCATCTCGTGGCCCTGAAATATAATAAATCTGCCACAGGAAACACTGATGTCACTCCTCGATTCTTACTGTTGACTACTTTCTCCAGGTAGAATGTGACCTCGTGCTATAATTCATGGCCCTTTGTACCGATACGTCTGCAACTTATCATTGTAATTAATCACATCTTGAATCGCGCTTTTCCTCCAGCTGACTTCCTCGTGCACACAATTATCTTTATTTTTTATTTTTTGAGATGCTACCAACGTAACTCTTCTTCCACTCCTTACAAATGCACCGACTACTATAACAGGCTATACGATCAGCGGGGTCAGCTTTGTACGACTCTTCCTATATCACTTAGAACCGATAAAACGACTATATTGGGTTCAAAATTTGCGGTCCTCAACAAACCTGTAGTGAATATAAATTTTCAACCCTCCGTCAAAAGTAAGTTGGACAGCGATTCGAGTCGAGGAACTTAGACGCCAAGGAATTTTAGTCCAACTCATACTCAGACAGCCACGACTCAGCCTTCATGATTTTCCACAACACAACGGTGGTTTGATGCGGCTTCCACGAATGGTACATGGACTTTGGTTTCCCTCATACAATTATAACTTCCTTTTTAATTATTCAACCCAACACCGTAATATGGTTCAGCGTCTTAATAATTTTCCTTTTCAATGATTAAAACAAGTCGGCCTCCAAATTCATGGTCAAGAATTGCGACTTCAAACATGAATCGGTGTCAATACATGCGGTTCCAAAAATTTGGCTTTTGAAAAAAAGTATACACTCAGCTCCTTATTGATCTTTCCATGACAGTCAGACTCGGCCTTCACGATTTTCACAACACAACGGTGGTTTGATGCGGCTTCCACGAATGGTTCGCGCACTTTGGTTTCCCTCATACAATTATGACTTTCCTTTTTAATCATTCAACCCAACACCGTAATATGGTTCAGCGTCTTAATAATTTTCCTGTTCAATGATTAAAACAAATCGGCCTCCAAATTCATGGTCAAGAATTGCGACTTCAAACATGAATCGGTGTCAATAAATGCGGTTCCAAAAATTTGGCTTTTGAAAAAAAACATAAACTCAGCTCCTTGTTGATCTTTCCATGACAGTTAATGGCTTTGCGAAAAGAAATCTTGGAGTTGGCCCCCACCTTTCTAAATAATATGCCACAATAATTCTAGCTTATGACCCCCTTTAGACTTTGGTTTCGCCAAACAAACAGTCCTGGAAACTCGACTTGCAATACTTCTCACTGGTTTGATTATGAGAAATGTTGGTGACGACTTATTTCATGCTGCAAGGGTGGATCAAAATGGTCTTGCGAAATACAATGAAACTCTGCTCAGAAAAGAAAAGAAAACATTGACGTGACTCTGGTCAATGAATAATCGAATTCCCAGCAATAGTTTGGACAGTTGTTGGCAATCCCCGATTCGATCTGTAGTGTCACCATCGACCACCCCGCGATTGGATTGCACTGCCCGAACCAATCATCTTTGAGCCTTCAGATTTTAATTATTGTCTGCCACACAAAAGAAATTCTGCCCCAGAAAGGAAATAACTAGACTCTCTGATTTAGCTCTTGGCTTCCACTTCAGAATTATGTCAGCAGCCTCATGCGAAAGTATGCACCACAATAACTACTTAGCCTTCGGAAAATAGTATTAGCTTCAAAAATCAATCCGGCAAACATAGCTCAAAATCCATTCTGCAAATAACCCTGAAACCCTTGAACCATAATAGCGGCAACTAAAAATTGAAAACCCGCATGTTGAGCCAAGATCAAGGCTCTGATACCATTGTAATGTCCCAAATGAAGGCAATTTGGAACAAATCCTTCACAAAAAATTATCATTCACTTAACAAAAGATTGCCATGTAAAAACCCAAATACCATAAATGTGAGAGAAACAATAAACCCACAAATTGCATGAAAATCTCATTAAAGGATCACAACATGAATAATGAGAAATTTAGCAATAAATTCCAGCTTTAGTATATAGAAATAGATGCCAATACAATAGCTGGGAATGACCCTCCAAGATAATAATGCAATGTCGGCCTCCAAACTGAAACAGGAAATCAATCACTACACCTATGGATTCTGAATGAATCTACCAAGGGGAGATGGGTGCTCGCCCAATCTCACTAAAACACCTAAGGGTTTCTGTCCTAGGGCTACTAATGGAGTAGAGAACCTGGTTCTCAACCTCTCATATAAGAAACAATATCAAATCCAATATGTCTCCAAATAATCTCCTCCTCCCCTTTTAGATTTGATGGATAGATTTCCAAGCCTTTAGAAGCATCTTATTTTATTATTATTCTAGAAGATCTTCTATTGACTTAATCTTAAGTGAATTTTAATTTTATTTTATTTCACTTAAGTTACTTTTGGCCCATTTTCTTCAATTATTTATTTTTCCTTAATTAAGTGGCTGATTAAAGTCATTTTTAACTAAGGAAAATGGAAAATCACCCACCATACTCTCTTGGGCCACTGGAAGTCTCTTTTCAGCATATCATCATGTATATCTTTTCGTTCCAGTTCCAATGAGCTATTACATTGAGGTGTTCCATCAATTAATCTCTCTGGAATGCCACCTTGAGCATAATTAATAAAGTAATGCCCAATAATAACGTTGATTTTTGAAAGTAGTCAGAATGCGACAAAACAAAAGGAAAAGTGTACGACTGATGAAATATGCCAAGCGGATGCCATCAAATCCCATAAAAACTCCTCAAAACTCCATTGGGACCCCTGAGGACATAAACCTGCTTCAGTGACTTGGCTATCCACTGCCCTAGAAATCCACCCTTGTTGTACTATGAAGAAGAATAAAAATGGGGACACCACATTTTTATAGCATCTAAACACCAAACTCAGATCTCTCTACCCTCTACTCCATACTCCTTTAATAAAATTATCCCATCAAAATCCCTTTTGATAAATGAGAAGATTGTAGTCATTTATTTCTCTAGAAAAACATTAGATAATATTTCCTAATACCAATAACCAACACTAACCTCTTTATTATAGCATCACAACACCAACTCACATATTACCATTCTTTACTCCATACTTCTTTAATAAATCCATCCCATCCCAAATCATAGTCCCTTAATAAATGGACATCCAATCAAAATTGCATACATAGGTATTCTATTCATTTATTTTCCTGAAAAAAACATTGAATAACACTATATTTAGTAATAATATATTGTAATATTAAATAAGCTGTAAGTTACCATGGTTGCTAATTGTACAACTACAAACTTCTCTCCCAAGACTCACATAGTTCAAATTTTATTTAACTCAAGAGTGGGTTTATTATTTCATTGTATTTATTAAGAAAATTTAACACATCTTAAATAGTTTGAAGTCTTTTTATATAATTAATTTTAATATGCTATAGTAACACAGTGAATAACAAGTCAACATGTAAATAATTCAATAAGCAATGCAAAATTAATATTTAAATAATTTTTATAATATAAATATATTAATATTAATGTTAAGAAAATACATATAGCAATTATTTCATTTTTGGGCATATTTTTAGTGAATTTTTTTTATAGTATTTTTTATCTTAGCCAAAATAATTTCTGAGTACATAAGAGACAAGTATGTAAAGAGTGCATAAGAGGCAGGTACTAAGCAACAATGATGCATATTACACTTGATATAGTTGCCAAAATATAAATTATATTGTAATCAATTTATGATAAAAAGCTTTGACCTTTTAAAATTTTCAAACAATCTATAAAGTTTATTAAAATTTTCTAAAATTATAATATTAAAATGATTTTTGTTATTTAATTTTATTTTCAAAATTTTAAAAAAATTCAAATTCTATTTTTTTATTTGCTAAAACTATTTACCAGACTAATATTATGGAGTTTATTTCATGATTGTCAAATATAAGAACTAAAATATAAAACAAAATTTATAAAAATTACACCTGTACAACAATTGAATATACCATACATACTTTTAAATCGAAAATTCAAAAAATAAGTACAATTGTACCTTTCACATCCTCCCTTATTTACACTTTACAATTCACAATAACGTCTTGAATATACTCACAGGTCAACTTATTATAGGTTCGGCAAATAAATTTCACGAAAACTACAAACCTTTATATATATAAAAAAAAAAAAATCAAATGACTATGACGTGACAAATGCAACAAACTGATGTGCAGCATTAAGTTAAAATGTTAAGCAATTGAATAATATTGGACGATTAATCATGAAAGTTTTTTAGAAACGTTATATATATCATTGAAATTGTTAATTTTTTAGTTAAGTTTATTCAGTTTCAATTTTTATTAAAAAATCAGGAAAATGTAATATTATTTTTTCTTTTAAATTTATCTAATACTTAATAATATAATATTAATTTAAAATAAATAAAATCATATATATATAATTAAAATTAATAATAAATATCAATTAAAATTTACAAACATATCTATTTTTTATTAAAATTATTTGATTAACCAATTTAATCTAAATAATAGAATTTAGTAATTTAAATAATAAATATAAATTATTTAAAAATAAAAAATAAAAAATAAATTATTTATTTTTATGTAAGCAATTCACTTTCCTATAATCATCTACATTTTTTTATAGCATCCAAATAACAAACTGAGATGTCTCTATCTTCGAGTTCATACTCTTTTAATAAATTCATTTTATCAAAATCCCTTTTGGTAAATGAGAAGATTGTAGTCATTTATTTCTCTAGAAAAACATTAGATAATATTTCCTAACACCAATAACCAACACTAACCTCTTTATTATAGCATCACAACACCAACTCACATATTTCCATTCTTTACTCCATACTTCCTTAATAAATCCATCCCATCCAAAATCAAATATCTCATATATTTCCATTCTCTACTCCATACTCCCTTAATAAATGGACATCCAATCAAAATTACAAACATAAATATTCTATTCATTTATTTCCTTAAAAAAACATTGAATGATACTATATTTGGTAATAATATATTGTAACATTAAATAAGCTTTAGGTTACCATGGTTGCTAACTCTACAACTACAAACTCCTCTCCCAAGACTGGCATAGTTCAAATTTTATTTAACTCAAGAGTGGATTAATTATTTCATTGTATTTATTACGAAAATTTAACACATCTTAAATGGTTGAAATTATTTTATATAATATGCTAATGTTAGTGATAATAACACATTGAATAACAAGTCAACATGTAAATAATTCATTGTATTTATTACAAAAATTTAACACATCTTAAATGGTTGAAGTTATTTTATATAATTATTTTTAATATGCTAATGTTAATGTTAGTGATAATAACAGAGGGAATCACAAATCAACATGTAAATAATTCAAAGAGCAATACAAAATTAATATTTAAATAATTTTTATAATATACATATAGTGATAATTATTTTTAATATGCTAATATTAGTGATAATAACACACTGAATCACAAGCCAACATGTAAATAATTCAATAAACAATGCAAAATTGATATTTAAATAATTTTTATAATACACATGTAATGATATTAATGTTATAGTGATATTTGTATTTATTATATTTCATCTAATTTTTCTATGTTTTTCTAGTGAAAATTTTTTTATTGTATTTTTTATCATAATCAAAATAATTTCTGCGATCAATCACTTTTTACATAAAATACAAATATTAAATAACAAAATTTCTAGAATCAATCACTTTTTACATAAAATACAAATATTAAATAACAACACTGCATATTACACTGATTCAATCTTATAAATTACAAATCTAAACCCTTAATTAAATAAAAATTACAAATTTCTAATTCAACCGATTTAACCAAACCCACGCAACTTAATTAATCTAACATTTGATTACGTAGGAATTGCAGTATTATTCAACCCCGCATAACTTCATTAATCCAACAGTTGATTGCATAGAAATTGCAGATTAATAGTTCACGTACTTTTAACCAAACCCACACAAAATTAAATTCTTAACCAATACGTTGAAAAAAGGTTGAAGTTTCACATCAAGCCAGCTTTTGTGTGGATGGGTCACTTCATGTGTCAGCAACTTGGTCAAATGGTCAACTTCATTGTGGCATTATATGTACGTTTAGTTTATGCAGCATTTTTTCTCTATGCTACTGGAATACGATGACTTGACCATTTAAATTTTTCGTTGGCATAATTTTTTTTATTGGTTTTCACAATTCGTGCAACTATCTCAAATAGCATAAAATTTTATAAATAAAGTTACGAAAGGCATGAAACTTTAATAATGTATGTGAAAGTCAAGCTATGGCAAAAATAAAAATATTTTTTTTATATACTATATTATTTAATTTTTTATTTATTGGGTTACAATAAATTTTTAATATTTTAATGTTTCATAAAAATTATTAGTTATTTTTCATTTATTATTTATCAAGTCTATCTTTTAATTCTAGCTCTACCAAACACCTACAAATAAGAATCAAATTTCTCTTCATTGCTAAAGAGAGATTTCATCCAACTTAAATCCAGAATTAAGATTAACCTAAACTGATTTACTTATTAACTATAATTAATTATAATTATATTTTATTTTATATAATTTAATATAATAAAAATAATTATTTTATTAATAATTATAATTATAAATTTATTTTATTGTATTTTATTTGTGTACATCTCTTTAACACCAATCATATATAACTAATACAAATTTATTGTTTCCTACTTTTAAATTACTATGTTGTTGTTAAACAAAATTTGGTCTTCAAGAGAGGTTATTCAAATCACTACCACTTTATTTGTTTTAAATTATTTTTATTTTTTATATTAAATTTTTATAGTTTTGATTGATTTTCCAAACATTAATAATCTAAGTCATTTTAAAATTGACTAAAACTTTCAAAGATAAAGTTTTATGGGAACAATGCTCATCACATGAGTGGAATTTAACTTCCATCATAATTCCTATACCTCATATGGAGCCAATTTTGCTCAGAGAAGTAGGTTGTCATGAGTGCCCCTTATCCTACCCTAGGAACCTCCACTTATTTCTGAGAGCTTTGGGTGATATGAGTGCCCCTTATCCTGCCCTAGGAACCTCCACTTATTTCTAAGAGCTTTCTCTCCATAACCAATCCTTGCAAAGGAAACAACAACATATTGGAACACCCACTGCACCACTGCATTTTATGTCTGCTCAATGCATACTATCACGCTATATTATTGTGGTCCCCCACTATAATAATAGCACTGCATTTTATGTATGCTCAATGCATACTATCATGCTATATTATTGTGGCCCCCCACTATAATAATAGCATTGTTGTAAACTGTTTGTTGAAATAAGTGAAATTGGCAGCAAAGTTGATTATACTTGCATCTTAGATATGTTTTAATGTAATAGTTGTTTGTAGTTCAAAGTGAAAATGAAATGTTTAATACAATAATTGTATATAGTTCAATGTGAAACTTAAACACTTGAAACTAGTTTACTACTTATGTATAGTTAAGTGAAAAGAAAAATTGATAATGGCTACTTAGTACTTTTAAAGATTGTATAATTGGACAAAGTTGGTTGTTAATAACTATTAGCAATGCCACAATGTAAATTGAGACCAAAACCATTCATAATCTTTTATAATAAACCCATGACAACCACAATGGAACATGATCAACTAAGATCAAACCCCAAGCAATCATTTTTTCCAAAAAGAAAAAACCAACAAGCTTCTATTAATATAAAAGTTGTATACATATGCATAAGTTCCAAGATACATCTTATATCTGAGTAGTCTAATTATGGAATACCATAAACAAAATAGCAGGGAACATAGGCATGTTTATGGATCTCCATAGGAAGCACCAGATTGGCCCAACAAGGTAGCCAATCTTTACAAAGTGGGTATATAGATCCCAACATAAAACTGAAGAAAAAAGTCCCAAGGCCCAAAAACTAATAAACAACTGGAAGATGTCCTAATTGGCTTAGACATGCCTCGAGATGCTCCAACAGATCTCTTCACACGCACATGGGAAAAATTGTCCAAAAAAGTTGAAAGATGCTATGACTGGCTTGGACGCGTCTGAAGATGCTTTAACAGGCCTAACCACAAGCATATGCGAAAAAAAGTCCATGAGGGGCAAATCCCCCATGAAACCAACCCAAATAAAAGGAGCATGATAACGAGCCTAAAAGCTTTGAGAATATTGACGGAAACCCTAAATCCAGCAACAAGGCCTGCAAACAAAGGTCCCCAGAGGGTAGATGACATAACCATAAGTTCAAGGCCCAGAACCGCAATCGTGACCCCAAAGACAATGAACCACAAAGACCCCACACTACTCCATCATTGTAGGGCCAGTATGCCCATGTACTCGTTGGCCAATGACTACCCTACGACTGGTTTCACCCACCACAACCCCCCTCTAACACTAAGGGCAACAAAACTTGCATACATCGACAAAGCCTCCATGGTGGCCATTGAAGAGATGAGGGGCCAAAATGGTTCAGTACATCCTCTGTCAAGCACGGAAAGAGTGCCTCCATCCCTGACCCTTTGAAGCGTTTCCCAAAATCTGCCCCAAACCCCCTGGAACCCATCGCCACTCTGCCACTGAGAAGCACCACGACATCCCAGAAGAGTCCACCACCACAACCATTGCTGCCCACATCTTGGGACAACCTATGTCATCAATAATCAACAAAAGCTAGATTTAATAATATATATATATATATATATATATATATATATATATATATATATATATATATATATATATATATATATATATATATATATATATCTATATATATAGATATATATATATATATATATATATATATTAACAACCAATTATCTCTCTCCTATGGGTTAGTTTCTTGATGCTTACACAAACACTCTAGTGCTAAGTATGCCTCCAAACTCTTTTTAAAGCATTCAACATGTGCACATTTTTCATGGAGGAATTTTCTTATATTTTTACTTTTACTCAATTTGTCTTACATTTTTATTTTTACTAGAATTTTCTTACATTTTTACTTTTAATGCACCTATCATATTGTAGAGTAAATTCGACGCCTTTTATTTTTGAAGTCTAAGGTTTGTCATATTCCAGTTGCAATGAGTAGGAAAGCAGTAGTCTGAAGTCTAAGGTTTGTCATGCTCTAATTGGAATGAGTAAGAAAGCAATAGTGTGAAGAGGTGGATTTTGGCTATTTTTTAAGATTTTTTAATTCAAAATTCAATTAGAATTTGGAGAAATGAAAATTTTATATTGTTGAATTGATATAATTTAAATATATATTTTTAAAATTAAATGTATTTTTATATTTAAAATTATAATTCAAATGATAAAACACATAATAATCTTATTAAAAATGATATCACCTCATTCCAATTAAAAGATACCAGTCCATTATTTAAAAAAACACCAAATACATTAAGATGCATGCTACTAATAACATACAATTCTTATAATTTTTTATCTCTACATTTGTTTTGCACAGTATTTTGATATTGTTTTTGGCTTTGCTTTAATTTCCTTTCACAAGGACTTATGTTATTTCTTAGGGTGTCATTTAATTGAATTGAATTTGTGATAAGGGTATAATTTTTGCAGACAACTCTTAGTACTATTTTTTTTATTTTTCAATGAAACCAAATTAAAATCCATTTTACTAATTTATTTGTTTTTTTAGTTTTGATTTCAATTTTCCAACTTGTAGAATCAACAAAAATACCACCACTTACACTTCATAAATACCACTACCTACACTAGCAAATTGAATTTGGCCCGTGAATATAGTATTTACAATGTTATGCTCTTGCATCAAAAACTCATGTTGCATAGGTAGAGAAGACCACAGACCACAACAAAAATGGAACCTTAAATTTAACATATGCTATATTTATGTCTTCCATTTTATCAATCGTGCATCATACTTGGATCATTGCATGAACTCTCATTAGGTACTATGCATAAATTTTCATTGTTTGCTGCTTTTTTATTTCAAGACATCACCTTCAATGTTGTACTGTCCATACTACATTTATGTAACTTTGTTGTTGTACTGACAATTTTTGTTGGCCTCATTTTCTTAAGTGGGACCCTACAAATTTATTGGCATGGTACCTTTGTCTACTAGCTTAATTTATATCTCGTTGTGGATTATTTTGACCCAAACTCAAGGAGTTAAAAATTTTGAATGTATCTCAGGGACATCTCTTCTTAGGCTTCCTAATAAAGTGAGGTTTATCATGTTTTTTTTCAGTACATGTTGTTGTTAGTTTTTTGGATTCAAAGTTTTGTTTTTTAAAAGGTGATATGTGTAAATTGAATGATGCATGTATGTGACTTTTCACAGTATTATAATTTTTATTATAAAATAGGTAAAATGTTGGTTGAATTGTGGTTTAAGGATAGCCCAGGCTCAATTTTTAGGAAATTGATACAACTTTGGCTAAAAATGAAAGTTAAAAAAAAAACAAATTCTATATAAAGATGATAAAAGAACAAAACATTCTTTAATTTGGTATTTTCTCTTGGAACAATGTTGCTATTTATTAGATTTACCAGTGAACTTTGATATCTGCTCTCTTGGTTGCTTGGGAACTCTGATGGAGAATGAGATGTTGATTTCTTTGGGTTTCTTTTACAACATCAACAATAGTGCATGAGTAATTTTCTTTTACAATATTTTGATATGTGTATATTTGTTACATGGCTTCTTCCCTTATCTATGATTTGTATATATATTGTAAAGCACATGAGAAAATATATTTTACCATATTTATATTAATTTTATTATGTATTTTTGCTTTGGGTACTATTTCCAACTTGTGTGCAAATTATAACAACAACAGTGTAGTCTTGGGAGGTCCCGATGGGGATCAAGGTTTTCTTTCCTGTGAACTATTAGCTAGAGTCTAAGACTGTTTCCTACAAAGAGATGGACACTATATGTCCATTAGTCCAAAGGTTACTAGCCTAGACTCAAAATTTATCTATATATATATATGGATGGATTTCTTTACAATGCACAGGAAATTCTTTCTATTTATAAAATTAGTTACATTTATCCTGAGATGATATATTGTGCCTTGTTTATCATATACTTGTTTTTTTATGTTGTTTTTAAAGAAAGTTTATAATGTTTTTTGTTTAAAACAAAAATTGGTTATGTATGTCTAGGGAATTGAGAAAATGGAGGAAAATAAACATGAATGGAATGTCATTGTCAAAGGTACCAAACAATTTTTTTCTTGTTTAATTGGTGATTGTGCCAGTGTATTCACTCGATCAAAATTAAGTGGCCTCAATCACCATCGCATAATGATACACAATCTCCTTCCTATTCCTCCACGTCCAAGAGGGAGACAAAGAGACCAGAATGTTAGACGTGGGGTCAAGTTGCCAAGCAAGATTAGAAAATAGAATGAAAAGATCCAATATGATGTAGATGCAAGGTTATGTCATGTGTGCAAACAAGCATATAAAAGATTTGTTCATGAAGAAATTATTTATGTTGTAAGTATTTATTGGCATGGTTATGTGTGTCTTGTTATAATAACATGAATATATGATTACATGTTAAATTCATTGAATTTTTTTATGCAGTTTGTTTCTATGATAGATGAGCTTGATGATGCCTCAAAACTCAAAATCAAAGAGAAAATGGATCGTTGGGACCAAAATCTACCTCAAATGAGCTTGATGATGCCTCAAAACTCAAAATAATAGAGAAAATGGATCGTTGGGACCAATTCTACCTCGTAGCAGCATGGACACTACTAAGCGCATAGAAATAGCTTTGCAACAAACAAAAAAAGAAAAGAGATTTTGAATGATGTGGGGGAAGAAGGGGTAGATGGGCATAACTATATCTTATACTATAGATACAATAGATTTAACAATGAGAACCCACATAAGTCTAACTTTTTCTTGCATTTATTTTCACTACATTTTCACATTAAATGACATGTTTATTTTTAGTAATAATTGTATACTAATTTCCTATTTTTATTGATTTTTTAGCCTAATGAACATAATTCCATAGAGAGATCTCCACATTATTTGGTCACTGATTTTAAATCCAGTAACTTAGAAACCCAACACACATCAAGTTGTGAACCATAGCAACTTTCACCCAGATTTCAACAGGTTTTAGAAGAAGTTTTGTTTCCATACAAACTATTTCCCATCAACATTAGCATACAAATTACTATATTTTACTAGGATGACAAGTGAGAAAACACATATTTTATTTTTTAGATTTCTTTTCTCATTTATTATTATATTTCACTAGGATGATAATATGGAAAATGTATGCAGATATTGTTTTTGGAACCATTACAACCATTTGAAACCTTGGAACATGATCATTGTTTTGAAAAGAACGTAAGTGATATGGATCAAGTATATATTTAAATAATTCTTTATGATTGTTAATTAGCTTTTATATTTAATTTGGTTTGAGATTCATAATTATATATCTATTTACAATCTTGTGTCTAGAATAAAGAATATGCATCTCCTCAAAGCCATCCACATATAATAGATAGCGAGTAAGTGATGCATCCAAAGCTATATTGTTCACAACCATTATGATGTTCGCCTCGTCTTTAAGGGAGTTTGGGATAGGTAAGTTGTATACCCTATACCATAGCTCATAATACATTGTCATATAATTTATTATACATTATAATTGCTTAGCTTTTCAATGCATTGTGTCTTCTTCCATTTTGCATGGTGCCCATCTATTTATTATTTCCATACTATTTTACATTTTTTTAAACTCATTTTTTTATTATGTTGATATCAATTTGCATATTATTTATTATGTTCTAACTTTTGTAGAAGGAAAAAAGGGAAAATGATCTTGGGATGATGAAAAGAACAAAAATTACACCAAAAGACTTAAAAGCACATGAGTTCAAGTCTCCAAAACAATACATAGCGCATACATGCTCAACTAGTATTTCTCTTACTAAACTCACTAGGCTTACCACTTTGAGAACTAAAACAACTCACCATGTTTAGGTAACTTGAACACATTTATGGCATTAATTAGTGTTTTGTGTAAAAATAAGTTTCTCCTTTTGTAATGAATATTATATTTTTGAATGATAGACTAAACTTTGTCTCGATATAGAATGACGTATTAGGGAAGTGTTTTACACATTTGAAATTGTATATGCAATTTGTAATAATGAATGATACAGTGTAAAAAAGTTGCATATCAACTATACATGTGATATATTCTTTGGAATTTTCCTTAGGTTCATGATGTAAATTTCCATGATTATAATAAGTAAATGAGGTAAATGGCCATGATTCTTTCTTTGACTACATGTTTGTTAGTAGCTTGATGATGTCCTTCATGCAATGTTCTTACAAGATAGTGAGGAGTCCTTAATAGATAAACCTAAATTTAGATACACTTAGATAGTGAGAAGCTTTGTTTTAAAGTTTAGTTCCTCTTATAGGAATCATTTTTCAAATTTCTTCCAAGAATCTTCGAAAAGGCCCAAATGAGAAACTAAAAAAAAAGACTCAATTTTACATTACTTTTTTATTTTTTAATCTCAACACACTCTTTTAATAAAGGATATATAAATATCATTTACAAATGAGTTTTACAAACCCCGATATCCATCAAAATGGGCTTATCCAAAAAGATAACAAGTGATATCTTTATATTATTTTTTCATAAATATTTATAATTATTTAAATTTAAGTCACTTACATTATTTATGTTTATTATAATAAATTGATATACATTATTATTTTAATAGATATGTTTATTTTGGAATATAATTTTCAAAATTTTAATTTAAATATCAATAACTATAAAGTAGATGGTAAATATTTAACCTCTAAAAATATGTTAGAATATTCAAAAACCAAAGGTTGAGATTTATCTTGAAAGTGAGTATGCCTTTTTTTGTTCTTTTAACTAAATTAATAAATTTAAAAAAAAGGTCATATCATGGTATTGGTCCATAATATTGTAACAAAATCTATTGTTTTGAATCTACACTTAAAGTGGTGTTGAATCTACATGGTTAATAATTTTGTTACATGTTCTTTTTAATATGTTATTCATATATTAATTCTTTTAATAGTAATAATAATAATAATTAAATTACTTTTTATGTTTTTCCTTTTAAATTTTAGCATGTGAAATGTATTTTGAGGTATGTGTTTGATGTCTATCAACATTTACTATCAATTTAATTTATATGGCCATTCTAGTGTATAAATAAGCATATGCCCCATTATCATTCACAAATAACCATATATTAATTAATTAAATTAAGAGGATTCGCTTTTTAAATTTATAATTGTAATTAAGGTATAACTTAATTTCTTATAAGAGATAACTTAAATGTATTATAAAAATATTTTAATAAAGTGTATTTTATGGTAATAAATAAAATTGTAATTTAAATTGTAATTTTTGATATATGAGCATAAGCCGTACTCAGAATTTGAAATTGAAAATAAATAAAAGTGTAACTTGAAATTAGGCATGAGCCCTACTCAGAATTTGATCCCCTTTTATATAGTTTTGATACATATCCTTCTATCAATGTCAAAAGTGAAATAATAATTCTCCATCAGATTATTCTCTTTTTGAAAAATAATCTTTTACAATTAAAATTGTTTTTAATTAATAAATTTTTCACTTATTCATTCATTTTTTTAATTTTTAAAAATACTCCCTATTTAACTGCGTCACACCTACCCTTATGTCGAGTAGGTTCATGATGATCCTCTAAATATATAATTAGAAAATATTCTTTCTAGATTCACAATCCTCCTAAAAATATATAATTAGAAAATATTCTTTCTAGGTTCATGACCCTCCCCTACATTAGGGGAATTTTGAGGTCTAAAATGGGCCTCCTAAGAAAAATGTACAACCAAAATAAACTTTAGAAGAACCAACAGGATTCAAGATAGTGATGTCAACCATGGACCTTTTCATGAGTAAAAAAGTAAAAACATTAAAAAATGATAAAATGATAAAACTAATTTTTTTCAACTCGTATTTTCAACTTATCTCCCTAAGGTTTTACTCAAATTTTGAGAAAGAGTACTCGTTGCATGAAAAATTTAATTCCTCATCCAAAGAGTACCCATGTTATGTACTTTCGATGGACCTTGCTACACAAAAAATGAGAAATACATGAAAAAATGTGATTGCAATCATGTTTTTCATGTATTTCTCATTTTTCATGTAGTAGAGTCCATCAAAAGTATGCAACATGGGTACTCCTTAGATGAAGAATCAAATTCTGCATCCAACGAGTGTTACCACTCGAAATTTGAGTAAAACCCATAGGGAGATAAGTTGAAAATGCGAGTTAAAAAAATAGTTTTTTCTTTTTTCCCTCTAAATTTTTATGATGTAATATAATCTTATTTTATTATTTCCAGTATTATTTTATAATTTCCTTAGTAAGCTCATTTTAGACCTCAAAACTCCCCTAATTGAAATATATATTTAGAAAAGATTTTTTCACACATTTCATTTGCGTTTGGTCATGATCTCTTTCTCTTTTTCGTTCATTTTTTCATAGAATACAATATCCTAAAATCAACGTGCACTTATCATACAAAAAAGTTTCTCAAGTTAATAAAGATTAACTTTACGTTGAAATCCAAATCACATGTTTTTTCTTTTATATTTCTCTCTTATTCGCATGGTCTTACATTCTCTATCTATCACTTAAAGGCCGCAATTTATGCGTAAAATTGACTTTCATCACCTCAGAGGAGATTTTGGGTTTAAGCCATCATGATTCCAAATTTAATTGCAGAATATTTGTATTCAAGGGAAATTATCTTGAAAGAGTGAGAAACAAAGTAGCTTCCATATAAAACACTCTAGTTTGAACATAGCTTTTCCCAATGACTTTCAAGTGTCCTCAGTTAATAATTCTTGTTTTAAGTAGACCTCCTTAACTCTAAAGTCCATTCAAATGTCAATCAATATTGACTAAATGAGATTATGAGGTCATCACAATCCTTGTAATCAATCAGCGTATTGAAAGTAGTTGGTCCAACTTTATATAATATTTCAACAACACAAATCGTATGACTTTTTATTTTTTATTATTTTTTTGTTTAATGGCGTGTAACATTTAATTTTTTATTAGTTTTCAAATTTGTGTTTAAGTTTAAGGGTGTATGACATTTAAATTTATTAGTTTAAAATGTTTTCTTTAAGGTTGTGTAATTTTTTATTAGCTTTCAAAATTGTGTTTAAAAGGGTGTTGGGATATTTAAATTTGAACTTATCAAGTTTTTTTATTATTTAGTTGTTGATTACTTGGTTTGGTGGTTTTACAATTGAAAGAATTACAAGAATATGTTTATCATTCATTTTTTCTAGAATTTCAAATTTTACATGAAAATCAAGAAAATGTTATGTCAAATTAGGTAATTTCTCTTACTCCACTTGCAAACCTTACTTGCAAATCAAACAACCTTTGTCACTACACTTGCACCCCTAACTATAAATGAGCAACTACATGTGATTAGAACATATTATTATATTATTACTATGATAAATAATAATATTATATTGTTATGAAACCAGCTCACAAAAAGATAGAAAAGAGAGATCCACGCCTTAGAATTCAGCCTCTTCGAGGGGGCAACCTCCTTTACATTACATAAATGAACAATTCTTGGATGATACAAATGACAAAACCTCCTTTCTATATATAGGAGTCTAAGGAGTCACAATATAATCCAGCCGACCTAACAATAATAATATAAAGCCACAAAAATAATAATAGAGGGATTCTATGGGGCACAGAAATAACAATATGGGGGTAATAGGGGCACAACAATATAAATAAGGGGTATAACTACAATAGTAATGGGGTAATTACTAGTATTATAGGGACCCAACATGCCCCTCTCCTTCAAAAAAGTGTTGTCCTCAACGCTTGAGCAGTTCTGGGTACTTCTGCATAAAATTCTCATCCTCCCATGTGGAATCTTCAGCGGATAAGTTCTTCCACTTGATAAGATACTCTGAAATTGATCGATTTCGTAGCTGTCGAGTTCTTGTTTCTGTGACTGCTTCCGGTTCCAATATAATTTTTCCTTCCTCGTCAAGTTCTGGTAATATTGTTTGAACTGGGAGCTTGTCGCCTATAACCTTCTTTAAACATGAAACATGGAAAACTGGGTGCAATCGAGAAGCTGCAGGAAGCTCCAATTTGTATGCCATAGTACCAATCTTTTCCAACACCTTGTATGGACCATAATACTTTGGTGATAATTTATTATCCTTCTTAGCTTGCTTTAGGGACATTTGCTTATATGGTTGTAGCCGTAGGAATACCCAATCACCTACATCAAAACTTCTTTCACTGCGATGTTGATCTGCCTGTTGTTTCATTCTATTTTGTGCCAACACGAGGTTATCCTTTAAGAGTTGGAGGACTTGTTGTTGATGTTCGATGTGATGTTCCACTGCCTGAACCTTAGAATTTTCTCTTAAATATGATGTGATTGATGGTGGTTGGTACCCATAAAGTGCCATAAATGGGGTCATTTTTGTTGCTGTATGGAAGGAAGTGTTATACCACCATTCAGCCAGAGGCAACCATTTGACCCATTGTGTCTGTTTATCAGATACAAAGCAACGAAGATATCCTTCCAAACATTTGTTTACTATCTCAGTTTGCCCATCAGATTGAGGATGATAAGATGAGCTATGAGCTAACTGAGTACCAAGACAAGAAAATAATTCTGTCCAAAAATTTCCAGTGAAAATGGGATCTCTGTCACTTACAATAATCTTTGGGTTTCCATGTAGCTTTTGAACTGTTTCCATAAATGCAGTAGAAACTGTACTGGCTTTAAATGGATGTGATAATGCACAAAAGTGTGCATACTTGGTAAGTCTGTCAACTACCACCATGATGACACTCTTTCCCTCAGACTTGGGTAAACCTGTGATAAAATCCATTGAAACCTCCTCCCAACGTTGGCTTGGAATGGATAAAGGTTGTAATAGACCCGGTGTCTTAATTGTTTCAACTTTATTTTGTTGGCAAACCAAACATTCCGCCACAAACTTTTGAATATCTGATTTAAGGCCATCCCAAAAAAATTCCTTCTTAACCCTGTGGTAAGTTTTTAAAAATCCTGAGTGCCCTCCTAAGGGAGAAGTGTGCAATTCCATAAGAATCTTTTGTTTTAGCTGGGAATTCTTACAGAGGTATAAGCGATCTTTGTACCATAACGAATCATTTTTCCAGCTAAATGTATCAGAAGTACTGGAATCTTGTTGTAGCTTTCGAATAAGTGCCCACACTTCTTCGTCATTCTTCCATTCCTCCTTTGCTTCGTTTATCCAATCTGGTTGGATAATAGAAATGGCACACAACAATGCTTCCACATCCTCATCCTTTCTTGAGAGTGCATCTGCCACCACATTTTGCTTCCCTTTTTTGTAGATGATTTCAAAGTCATAACCCAACATCTTTGTGACCCACTTTTGTTGCTCTTCAGAGGATAATCTTTGTTCTAAAAAGTATTTAAGGCTATCATGATCCGTTTTTACCTTGAAGTGTCTTCCCATTAGGTAGGGTCGCCATTTCTTAAGTGCATGGAGTATTGCCAACATTTCCTTCTCATAAATAGCTTTGCTTAAAAACTTTCCCTTGATTGGACGACTTTCAAAAGCAATGGGTCTTTCATCTTGCATTAGAACAGCACCAATTCCATTTCCTGAAGCATCACATTCCACAATAAAGGTTTTTGTGAAGTCCGGTGTAGCTAAGACCGGTGCTTGGCACATTGCCTCTTTAAGATGTTTAAAGGCCTTTGTTGCTTCCGGAGTCCATGAAAATGAATCTTTCTTCAATAATGTTGTTAGAGGTGCTGCTATTCTCCCATAATTCTTAACGAACTTGCGATAATACCCTGTCAACCCAAGAAATCCTCGCAGATGCTTTATGGATGTGGGGATTTTCCATTCCTTAATGGCTTTAATTTTGCTAGGGTCTACCTTAACTCCTTCATGAGATACAATATGACCCAAATATTCCACCTCCTGGACTCCAAAGAAACATTTGGATCTTTTTGCATATAATTGTTTCTCCTCCAATAGTTGTAGCACCTTGTCAACATGTTCAACATGATCCTTCCAAGACTTGCTGTAGATTAGTATATCATCAAAAAATACTAACACAAATTTTCTAAGGAATGGTTTGAAAATTGAATTCATCAAACCTTGAAATGTTGAAGGTGCATTGGTAAGGCCAAAAGGCATGACCAAAAATTCATAATGACCCTCATGAGTTCTAAATGCCGTTTTCGGAATGTCTTCAATCTTCATTCTGATTTGATGATATCCTGAACGAAGATCCAACTTGGTGAAGTAAATTGATCCATGCAATTCATCCAGTAATTCATCAATGACAGGAATGGGGAACTTATCTTTAATAGTGAGCTTGTTGAGCTCCCTATAATCTGGACACATGCGCCATGATCCATCCTTCTTGTGCACCAATACTACTGGAGCTGAGAAAGAACTTTGACTCGGTTGAATTATACCAGCCTCTAGCATTTCTGCAACCATACGTTCAATTTCACTTTTTTGGACATATGGATATCTGTACGGCCTGATGTTTGGAGGAACACTTCCTGGAATCAGATGAATAGCATGATCATGATCACGCATAGGTGGGAGACCTTTGGGAGTCTCAAATACCTTGGAATGATTGTCCAGGACTTTTTGGAGATCTGGAGAAATAGATGATTCCAATGTGGAAACATCTAGCGAACATAATTGTGCAATTACACCTCTTTGCTCCTTTTTTAGAAGCTTTGTCATGCCATTAGAGCTGATTATCTTTCCTGGTTTCCCTGCAATACCCCTTAATTCAACTTCCTTTCCTTCCAAAGAAAATTTCATGAAAAGTTCTTGAAAATTAAAAGCTATTGTACCCAAGGATTGTAGCCATTGGACTCCTAGTACAACATCAGCACCTCCCATTGGAATGGAAAGCATTGGGCTAGTCAATACATATTCTCCCATGGATAGCTTGATATTATGGCACTTTCCAGAACAATTTATTGTTCCTCCATTTGCAATCATCACTTGACACTCTGGTGCTGGATATAGGAAGCAATTCAATTCTTTTGCTACCCTACAATGAATAAAATTGTGGGTGCTTCCTGAATCAATCAACACTATTACCTTTTTCTTCTTGATTTGTCCTTCTATCTTGATGGTTTGAGGAGTGGTAATTCCTGCCAATGCATTACAAGATATGGTCGGATTTATTTGTTCTTCATCTAGGCTTTGTTCCTGGAATATATCCTCTTCTTTTGACCTTTCTTGCTCCTTTTCTTCTTCCTCTTCACAATCTATGTAGAATAATTTCTTCTCAGCACACTTATGACCCTTTGTGTATTTGCTATCACAATTGTAACAAAGCCCTTTTGCTCTTTTTTCTTCCAATTGTTGTGGTGTCAACCTTGTAGGTTGTGGAAGACTATGGGCAACAACACTTCCGTCTTTATAGTTGTGAATGGTATGCTTCCTAGTTGCCATAATTTTGCTTTCCATTTTTCTTGCTAACCTGAATGCCTTCTCTAATGAATCAGGTTCCCAAAGGCACACATCATGTTGGATATTATCCTTTAAAGACCCTATGAACACATCAATCCTATGCTCCTCTGGAATATCTTTTACCCTTATGTTCAATTTTTGGAACTCCTCAATGTGCTCCATTATTGAACCCTTTTGTTTGAGACTTATCAATTGGCTAAAAAAAGTGTTGCTTTTTGTATCCTCATAATGTGCTATCAATTCTTCCTTAAAAATTGCCCAAGTGATAAATTGTTTACGAGAACAAAGCCATTGATACCATACAAACTGATTTGGTTCCAAATATAAAGTTGCCATACGTACCTTTTGTGTGTTTTGCACATTATTGAGATCGAAGAATTGCTCCATCTGTAATATCCATGTGGCAGGATCCTTGCCATCAAACTTCCTCATATCGATTTTTGGAACATGGTGAGTCTTCGATCCAACATTAGAGTCTATGGAATCATGATTAACATTTCTTTTGTTCTCATCATGAGTTTCCTTTACTACCTTTTCACCATTAGTGACCCTTTCTTGTAGCAACTTCTTCAATTCTTCCATCGAATCCTCCATCTTAGCTTCCATGCCCTTTATCTTAGATTCCACGCCATTTATCTTAGATTCCACGCCACTTTTCTTAGCTTCTGTTAGCTTTTGTGAGCATGACATTTGTTGCACTTGTTCTTGTAATTTTGATATATCATGTAGCATTTCTTCCTCTTCTTCATGAGTCATGCTAGAGCTTTCAGGTTCCTTACTAGGTGTTTGCATTTTCTTTCCTCGGGGCATCAGTTACCGATAATAATGCTTTACTATGCCCTTTGAATTCCTTCAAACCAAGCTTATGCAAAAATTAAAAAAAACTACACACCTTTTTTTTTACTTTGTAGAAGCCTGATATTGAATCTGATGTATCTCTGTAACTTCGAATCATCCAGTTCTGAAATTGTGACCTGTAGTAGCCTTCTATGTCCTCTTTCCAATGCCACTAGTCTGATCCAAATTGGATTCTCCAAGAAAGAGTTATGCACAATCTCCCGCAGTGACCTGATTATAGACTAGTTCAGTAGAGCGAAATTGTATGAAGTGCCACGTGTCACTGTTTCAACCTTTGACTCTGAAAAATATATAAAAGAAAACTACAGTCCGTCCTCTTTCTGTACCTTCTTACGAAATTTCAATCCGATGCTCAGAAAGAAAGTTATGACGATTTTCCCCAGGTCACCTGTTTTGAGTGTAATTCAGGAGTCTGCAAAAAGACCAACTTCCTCAGATCATATCTCTGAAAATATCGCGCGAAAAGCTCTGAAATTCGGACCCAAGGTTCAGCGCGATTTCTTCTCAAATGGGTTTTTTTTGCAACTTCTGAAACGTCACAGAAAAAAAGTTATAGCGACAATTCCACGATGACCTGTTTGGAGCAGCGAAACCCTAGAATCCAAAGCTCTGATACCAAATGTTATGAAACCAGCTCACAAAAAGATAGAAAAGAGAGATCCACGCCTTAGAATTCAGCCTCTTCGAGGGGGAAACCTCCTTTACATTACATAAATGAACAATTCTTGGATGATACAAATGACAAAACCTCCTTTCTATATATAGGAGTCTAAGGAGTCACAATATAATCCAGCCGACCTAACAATAATAATATAAAGCCACAAAAATAATAATAGAGGGATTCTATGGGGCACAGAAATAACAATATGGGGGTAATAGGGGCACAACAATATAAATAAGGGGTATAACTACAATAGTAATGGGGTAATTACTAGTATTATAGGGACCCAACATATATACATTATTTTAATACAAAACTAAAACAATTAGAAATATAACATTTTTCATTAAAAAAAGAAAAACACCTCATAAAATTAATACTAATATTATTAAGCATAATAAAAAAGTGTGTTATTATTATAAAAATAGTAGAAACCTAATATTTCTATTATAAAACTTAACCATAAAACATAATACTATTATTATATTATTATTTTAATTAAACCTTAATAATTTTTATTAAATTACCCGAAGGCGGGTGTTAGCACAGGAGAGAGTGCTAGGCCACATGGCCAGCAGGTGATGACACGAGCCAGCCAGCGGAAGGACACCAGGGACGCCGCCGAAGACATAAATGTGGAGGCCCCCGCTCAGAACCCTTAATGAAATTAAAGACGGATTGCTGTGAGGGCAGGGTGCATTCATGGCGCTCAAGGTTCAAAGGAATGTTAATGGATTTAAGTTGGATGAAGGTATGGGGTCACGCCATTCTCAGCAAGATAGGCACGTTGCGCAGTTGAGCCTGGACATTCTCTGCCTTCTGGCAGACGCTGAGGACTTTGAATTCTCTGCTATTCAAGGAAGGGGCATCAAAGCACTATCTTCAGGTGCCGAGAGGAGAAGCCCTGCATTGGCAGCTCTGTTTCACTCAGCCTGTTCCATTGCCAACATGGCTAGGCCAAGAGAAAGACAGCCGTGCAGACGCGGAACTGGTCGTGGGGGCTCCTCACGCCCTCCAGCAGCGGATGCCCACCACCATTGTTGTTGCTGCTACTGTTATAGACGGGCTGGAACTCCCCACCTGCAGGCATCACAGTTCTTGGATACGGGCAACCCAATTGAAGGACCACCAGCGCTTCCAGCGTTTGGCACCGCAGTGTTTAATTTGGGACACCTCAGTGCACACATTTCAGTCCTCTTTGTTAGGGAAACAGAGGAGGATGACGACGGATCAAGCAGCAGAGAAGCGCCCTCCGATGACCAATCGAGAAGGGCTGAGGAAAAGACAAAGGGAGCACCTGAGAAGGCACCCGCCCAACCTCAGACGCAGGAGGCGTCGACGTCCAAGGCAGGAGAAGAACGGGCAGGACTCCCGGAAGAATATGGTTGGGTCCCGATCATTGAGGAGGAACCGGAGGAGTAGCAGACATTGGCTCCGTCATCCATCTTTTTGTCCAGGTCCAGTTTTAAGGTCTTCTATCTCGGTCGCTTTCTATGTTTGGGATAAATCAAATGTTTTTGTATGGGTCTTTTAGTTCGTCTGCAGGTCTTTTTGTGACTTTGTTTCAGTTGGTAAGTCTTTTCTGGGCGATTGCACATGTCCATGGTCGCCCCTGCGAGGGTGGTTTCTTGTGTCACAGCCCCTGCGTGGGCGAGGTTAATGTTAAAAGGAAAATCTTGATAAGTTTTGAGGCAGCTTGGACACATCTCTCTGCTAAAGCCAGCTGCCAACCCACAGTGCCACAGATGGCCATGGGAAACCTGTTTTACTGCCTGTAATGATCTTTTGTACATAATTTAATTACTTAGCATAGTTTTACTGAGAGAAAAGAAAAAATAATTTTTATTAAATTTATAAGAACAATAATAAACTTAAGCCTATTAATAATAAAAACTTGAAAATTTAAATTTAATAATAAATCTAATTATAATAAAACATATTCTATTATATTTTATAATATTTAATATTCAATATTATTATATGATTACTATGATAAATAATAATATTATGAAACATTATTTTAATACAAAACTAAAACAATTATAAATATAACTCTTTTCATTTAAAAAAAACACCTCATAAAATTTAATACTAATATTATTAAGCATAATAATAAAGTGTGTTATTATTATAAACATAGTAGAAACATAATATTTCTGTTATGAAACTTAACCATAAAACATAATACTATTATTATATTATTATTTTAATTAAACCTTAATAATTTTTATTAAACTTACAATAATAATAATAAACTTAAGCCTATTAATAATAAAAACTTGAAAATTTAAATTTAATAATAAATCTAATTATAATAAAACTTATTCTATTATATTAAAATTTAATAATAGAAAATCTAAAAACAGTAATAAAATATAAAAATCTTATAAATTTTGCATATTAAAACATTAAAAACCTAAAAAGATATTATTAATTTAAAAATATAATACAAATTTTAATGAATAATAAACTATTATGATTAGGCATGTTTTATATATTATATATTGACATATTATATTATATTAAATTAAAAAAATTATTAAAAGAATTATTATCCCATTATATTAAATTAAAACGATCATATTATATCATTAAAACTTAAACCCAAAAATTATTAATGAAAACTTTATATATTTGTATATAATTTAGGGAACCTTAATTATATAAGGTTGTTATATTGTTCCAAAAATAGTTTAAAGAATGGATGGTTCCAAAATATATTCAATTTGTTGTGATAATTAGATTTTAAAAGACCATTTACACTAACTTTATGTTTGCGATTATCAATGTAGATGAAGTTAATTCATACAAATATTTTAGAGTTGGCATTCATCACAAGGTTCATTGGAGCTCCAACATTGAGAAATGACTAATAAAGGATGGAAAACTTCTTTGGTCTTGACAACTACAAACAAGTGCTAGAGGGTAGATTAGTCCCTACCACATAAGTTAGAAATTACCCTCTAAGAAAAATTGCATATAATATGGTTGTGACCATATTAAAGGAGGAAGTTAATTCATACAAATATCTTAGAGTTGGCATTCATCACAAGGTTCATTGGAGCTCCAACATTGAGAAATTATTGATAAAGGATGGAAAGCTTCTTTTGTCTTGACAACTACAAACAAGTGTTAGAGGGTAGATTAGTCCCTACAACATAAGTTAGAAATTACCTCTAAGAAAAATTGCATATAATATGGTTGTGACCATATTAAAGCTTTTTTTATTTTATTTTATTTTAGTTACAAAATAGGCTTTCTTTTTAAAAAGAGTTAACTTATATATAAAATTTCAAACCCATTTTTTCTCCTTTTTTTTCAAATTCTTCCTTTACACTGACCTTTTGTATTTTAATTTCATTGTATATATACAAATATTTATTACAACATCCTCTTCATCCTTCACTTTTATTGTACTACCTTTTTAGATCTTGGTGAGATTAAACCACTTTTCAACAAATTCATCTATATCATTGTTTCCATATTGAAGTTAAAAAAAAAAAAAAACTTTTCATATTTGTTAGGTGATAAAACCTTGATTTGGTTAGAAAAATTTTCAACATCTATTAGGGTTTGTAGGTTTAATAATTTGTCCAAGCCTTTGTTTCCTCTTAAATTTTTCCATGTCAATCATTTCCTTGTGAATGGAAAAGATGTTACCATTTTTTTTTAAATAATTGATGCTCCACTATAAGATTTCACTTTTATTTTAATACTTTCCCAATTAGTACTTAACTATTCATGAAGTCGTTGAGAGGTGGTTGATATAAGGTGATAGATGTGTATTGGTGTATATATTATGTGGTTGGGCTAGTTGAAGGTGAAGAACTGGTGAAGGTAAGGTAACTACTACTGATAAGAATAGAAAAGGAAGTTGTTGATTATGATAATGATTGCTACCATCTATAAATACTAACTTTGGTTTATCTAATCTTATGGAAAACTATAACAATTTAGTTCTTTTGTTTTAGCAATTTGTTTTTATGCTCATAAATATTGGAGAGAAGTTTCCTTAATCTTTGTACTTTTGATGAGTATTCCTATTGGCATCAATATTCTTTAAAATGACTACCTCATTTATTCACAATGGTTTAGCAAAGTCTTAGCAACTTTGTGCTAATTTTGAAGCAACCTTAAGAAACCTAATTGTATTTTGACTGTACATAAGGTTCTTAGTCACAACCATACTCTCAATGGAGGAAATACCAACTTCTATGAAGGGTATGAGATATGGCATATTACTTTTAATATCAATATTATAAGTTATACAACACTTCTCCATTTTTCAGTTCCTTTATAATTCTCTATATTTATTCATTTTCTCCTTCTTATATTCCCACTTAAGATCTTGTTGAAAGTTAGGTTTTCCTAGATATTTATATGAGTTAACTTCCTCTAAGTTGTTGTCATAGAAAAAATTATCTCATGAAATAACTAAGAATTCTCCAAGATTTCTATTTTTGTACATGTCTACCAATAAACATCAATAAACATTGATAAGATAAAGGTTGTGATAATTATATTTTAAAAATATCATTTACACTAACATTATGTAATATCATCAATGTAGAGAAAGTTAATTCATAAAAATATCTTACCGTTGATCTTCATCACAAGATTCATTGGAGCTCTAGCATTGAGAAATGATTAATAAAGGATGGAAAGATTATTTTCTCTTAATAATGACTATAAACAAGTGCCATAGGGTAGCTTAGTCCCTAGCACCTAAATTAGAATCCCTACCACCTAAATTAGAATTTAAGATTCATTGGAGCTCTAGGCTTATTTTCTCTTAACAACGACTATAAACAAGTGCCACATGGTAGCTTAGTCCCTACCATCTAAATTAAAATCCCTACCACCTAAATTAGAAATTATATTCTCAAAAAGATTGCATATAAGATAGGTGTGACCAAATTAACTTAGAATCATTTGATGGATTTGGGAGGGAAATTTAGCAGTGTTAGGGAAAATGGATATTAGAGGAAGACAATAAATTTTTTACTTATGTTTGAAATTTCCTCAGTAAAATTGCATATAAGATGGTTGTACCCAAATTAACACAATTATTTAATAGGTACGGAAGCTTGATTTGTAACTCGTAGGAATTTGGCATAGTTAGGGGAAATATATATCATAAAATACTTGAAATATGAAATGGTTACATGCTGAATTTATGTGCAGGTACATGATCAAATTATGTGCAAGTAGAATGTAAAAGACTTCAAGCTTTTGAAAGTGAGATAGTTCAATATTGAAAATTGGTATCAACATCAAATGAACACTTCATAGACAAGACTTCAAGCTTTTGATCAAGTGAGACAACTCAATATTGAAAATTGGTATCAACATCAAATGCACACTTCACAGCCACTGGGAGGTAGATAGCTATAATTGCAAAGAGGGAAATGCTGGGAATCATGAGTGGGAAGTCGGGCAAGAAAATATCAATGGTTATCCGCTTGCGTCTTGGGCAGAGGGGAAAGGGTATGCAAACCATGGCTATCCTAACACTGACATGCGACAGTGCTCACCAACTGGTAATTGGTGAGGGGAAGATAACCTTCCTACACCCATGAGGATATGGGTGTGGTGACAGAGTCTATGTGCTGGTGGCAGTAGGTCGGCCCCTCTTGGGGAATGGACCTATCGCCATGAAGGCTCTAGAATCGACACTGAAGGGGAAGGGGAGGAGCAAGGTGGGGCAGTTATCTGTGATAGTACAAACCAGGGGCGTGATCATTGTTATACCATGTTGAGATGTTTTTGGTTAATGAATTGTTGCAATGAACAGGATTGGGGCATCTTCACCATGGCTCGTCCTGCAAAAAGTTGTGGTCGTGGAAGACAGACCCAGTTGCCCAAAAAGGAAAAGGAACTGAGCACATCCGAGCCTCTCATAGGTATAAAATCGGTGGAAAGGCCTATCAGCGAGGCTGCAGAGGCATATGATGAGGGAAATGATGAAGGTATTTGGAAAATTTTAGAGGAATGGGAAGAGGAAGTCAAGCAGGATAGCGAGACAGATGCGGAGATGGATGACTGGAGGACCCTAGTCTCAGATCCTAGTAACACTAGAGGCACAATCACTCAATTTAAACAGACCTTATATCTTTATTGGTTGATGAAATCCTACTGGGCAAAGGCTATGGAGCATATTTCGGTGGCATGGTTGTTACAAACAAGAATTCTAGAAAGTTTAGTTTCAACTCCATAAGCAAGATATCACGCTGGGAAAAATTGAGAGGCATATTCCATGTATCTTGGAACTGTTTGAGATGCCTCGATCGAATGTCAAAGATCCTGCGCCAGTGGAATCAACCTCAAAGGAACATAATGATTAGATAATCTCCCTTGCTTCATTTTGTTTTATATGTGGATAGCTTTTACTTTTCCTTATGCAAGAATATGTAGGTAAAAATCTAGAGTATGGTCATGAAATAGAGACTTATATAGCTTGGATAGAAATACTGAAACTTTTTTGTTTCTGGATGGCATACAACGCGGATAGGTGGCCAACAAACTTGGTTTCCCAATGGGCAAGTTGAGGCCACCTAGCCAATCTATGTCGTGTAAATTTTCTTATAAATGAATGGAAAAAAGAGGACCTACCAAGCTTAACAAAAAAAAATGCACACTTCACAAACTTTTTCCACTTTTTCCAAAGTTCAATATTAAAAATTGGTCAGAGGAGAAAGAAATATGCACCAAACTTGTGTGGAAAGAAACAATCTCAACATCAAATGCACACTTCACAAAATTTTTCCACTTTTTCTGAATAGAGTATGTTTTCTAAGGCATAAAAATCCTTTTGTGTTTATTTATAGGCCCCTTCCTAGTCAAATACGTAGCCAAGTCTCCTAGAATATCATGTTTTAAAGGAAAGCTCGTGTGCTACCATAAGAGTTTACCATGGCATCTCTGAATAATGAACACTACACAAATGTTTTCCACTTTTTTGGAATAGAGACGACTTTATAAGGCATAAAAATCCTTTTGTGTTTATTTATAGACCCCTTCCTAGTCAAATATATAGTAAGTCTCACAAAATATCATGTTGAATAAAGGAAATATCGTGGATGCTACCATAAGAGTTCACCATGGTATCTATGAATAGTGAATTAAAATAATTACTTAAACAATGCTCAATAAAAGATCCACTTCTTCTTCTTTCCTATCAAACATTGTAAAGTTGCTATGTGAGTCCCTAGATTTACTGATATATCTTTAAACTAGTTCATCCAATGGTAAATTTTAAATTTCCCATTTTCGAAAAAAAAAAAAAACAAAACAAAAAAACAAAAACAAAAACAAAAACAAAAAAACAAAAACAAAAACAAAAACAAAAACAAAAACAAAACAAAAAACAAAAAACAAAAAACAAAAAACTTTCAATATAATCCTCATGTGTCACAAACCAATCCAAATACCCAAAAGAAGTTAAGCAAAGATAATCAAAGGAAAACCATCCATAAGAGTTCACCATGGTATCTATGAATAGTGAATTAAAATAATTATTTAATCAATGCTCAGTAAAAGATCTACTTCTTTCCTATCAAACATTGTAAAGTTGTTATGTGAGTCCCTAGATTTATTGATATAGCTTTAAACTAGTTCATCCAATGGTAAATTTTGAATTTCCCGTTTTCGAAAAAAAAAAACCTTTCAATATAACCCTCATGTGTCACAAACCAATCCAAATACCGAAAAGAAGTTAAGAAAGAATAATCAAAGGAAAATCCAGTCACCTTAAGAGAAAGTGGTAAAAGGTTATAAGCTTTTGATCAAGTGAGACAATTCAATATTGAAAAAGAGCACATTTTTTATCAAATATGTTCTATTGCAACTTGAAAGAGCATCTTTGAAAATTGAGAGGAAATATTTGTTGGAAAGGTTATAGAATCTGTAAATTTGACATAATTTAAGTGATTTTTCTTTATATTCTAGATTTGAATGACATTTTGTTTACTAATTTTTAGATTTTATTTACTAATTTTTATATTCAATGATCTTCTATATCTCACTACTCTTTTCGAATTTATGTTTTACGACATTTCCTTTGCAACATTTGGTGCAATTGCTAGTTTATGCCTCTTTACAACTATGGCCGCAAGCGTCAATCGCCACACCTCATGAGCATGGCGCGAACTGTACTCGGCGAACTGTAACGCACACGCATCTCTAGATTTGAATTGTAACTCAGCATATATTTGAATTGCAACTCACGCACGTTTCAATATATTTTCATTTTAAATTGTTTTTTTCTCTAATCTTCGCAAGTATTTTCATTTTTCACGTCTTTTCACCTTTCTCATGTTTCAATATATTGTCATTTTAAATTGTATTTTTTTTTCTAATCTTGATGAGTGTTTTCATTTTTTAAATTTTAATATTTTAAATTTTAATTAGTTAAAAAAATATTTTAAACATAGTTTAAATATTTGATTTAAATATGTAAGCAAGTTAAATTTATCTAGATTGGTTTAGTGGTAATAAGGAGAATATGTTGTTATTTCTTAATTTACATTATTCTAGCATTTGCATTAGATGTTGCATAGAAAAGGAATTAGTAGCTTGAAGTGTCTTATAAAATCGATGCAATCTCTACATATAATTATGATGTTTCAAATTATATATTTACAATGTCCAAGATCATTCAATCAACATTTATTACCACTACAAAGAACAATATAAATACCTTCAAAATAGGTTTGTGATCACCCTATGAGGAATACACATCATTATAATGTTTCAAAATCATATATTTACAATGTCCAAGATCATTCAATCAACATTTATTACCACTACAAAGAACAATATAAAGACCTTGAAAATAGGCTTGTCATCACCATATGAGGACACAAATGAGAATGTTGGAAACAACTTTTTAATGGTGCTAGATAATATCTACAATAAACATATGATAAGTATTCTATAAAAATGAATATTGGAAACAAGTTACAATTCTAGCCAAACTCAATGTATCTATCTATCTATGTTTTTTTTTTATATAAATACTAAAGTCATGATAAGTTGAGTTGACCCTTAGGCATGGATCTCTTGATCTTGCACAAAATTTTGTATAAAATACCATAGATGTTGTAAGCCATTGTTGAGACAGATTGCAAGAGGCACAAAAATTCTCATGGCTTCTTCAATGTCCCAAGCACTCTTGGAGCAAGCTTCATTGTGATGATCTCCATTATCCAATGATGTCCATGTGATTTGGCTACAAGAAAGTTAGAAGTGACCATCTTGACTACTGTGGTAGCAGTAAGAATCCTCCACACAAATATCCCACCAAAACTAATGACAAGGTTGTCCCATCATAAAGAAATATATACATAATAACATATATTAAACAAGAGGGCATGGGTCCAAGCATCACACCATACATAAATAGGAAGCAGAGTACCAAAGTACATTCAAGCAGCCTGAAAATTTCCACCATGGATCTTGGTCCTTTGCCTTCTCTAGAAGGTACCATCTTGAAAGGTCTTATTCATCTCTAATACATAACCAAAATCCACTCACTGGAGTTAGAAATAAGAACATGGTCACAATTCCCCCTCAACACCAACATTGATTTGTTTCCCAATTCCTTCCTCTCTAATCCCCAAATGAGGATGGGGATGATGTAGCCCTCGTAGTGTCAAACTTGGGTATGAGGTGCAGATCACCATATGCTTTTGTCTTTTGTGGATCAGACGAAGTATCATAAGCCTGATTTATCTCAGAAAAAAGGTCAGTGGCTGTCTCAAGCTGGTGCAGATTAGGGTGGTATTTCAATGCCAGTCTTCTATATATGCAACCCTGATATCATTGCAAGAGGCATGACAAGAGACACCCAAAAGAGCATAGTGATACTTTTTCCTCCTCAAAGCAATATCTCTCTTTTCTTATGTTGCAAAATTGGCACCGATGGTTCTGCCATTGACGTTGTGAGAAGCCCTTCATACCACATTGCCAATACTGAGCTGATTACTTGAAATTGGGTTGCTTGTGGTACTTGTTGGGAATATCAATTCCCCCATAATCAGAGGGGATTGGAACTCATGCTAATAGTGGGGAACAAGAAGTTTCACTCAGTTGACCAAGGTTCCATTTCCATATGATAATATGGCACAGTCTATATGAAAAGGGAAGTGATTTATTCTCACTAGGCAAGCCAATAATTAGATCATACCTAGCACAACTATGTTCAGCTCTGTTTTGTCAGAAGTAGTGGATCCTTGTGCTTACTCTTTGAGGACAAAAAGAACTTAAGAAATCAATTTAGGGCAAATAAAATCACTGATACATGAATATATAACTGGATGTGTTTCACTCCCGTATAAGTTTTTCCCAAAAACGAAATGTTTAGGGACAAAAAGTTTATTTGGTGAGGCTTTGCCCACAACTGAGCGGTAAGACTATATCCACTCATATTTGGGCTACCAAAAGATTTCAGGTAGGTAAGTAGTATGATGAATCTCAGAGATGTACATTTGGGATGGTAATTTACACCATATCCATGAATCATATCCATACTCACATTGAGGTCAACTAGTTACCTAGTTGAAGTAGTGCAGCGATCTATGCATACACTGTTCATGGGAAGAACTTGTAAGGGATGTGTAAGGTATTATGTTGTTTCTGCCATTAGTGTTGATCCTGTTATGGACAATTATAAAAATTTTAAACAATGTAAACTTTGAAACGGGAACTGATATTGTTACTCGTTTTGTAGAGGTGGCAAAAAAATGACCCGATTTTCAAAAGTGTTGATGCAGAATACACATGTTTTTTTTAGAACATGGTTTTTGAAACTTTAATTTTTTTCATGTGCATTAAGTTTTAGAATGGTAGTGAATGGTGGTGATTTTCAGCTTGATTTTAAAAAGTGAGTATTCTGCATCACACCCTTTTTTTAAAAGACCTATTTTTTGACTTTAAATTTTCTAGTGTGTGAAATGTAAAAAATTATTTTCTAAATTTGATAGTTTTTGAAGTCGTCATTGTATTCATATTTTCTTGTTCTCTATCTTAATTTTTTTTTTTTTAGTGGGGTTTTTATTGTTTTGCGTTTTTAAATTAGAAAGTCGATAGTTTGAATTTTAGATAATCTACATATTTAGACATCCTTAATTAATTTTTCAATCCACATGAAATAATTGTTTCTAAAAAACAACATTTTTTAACAATGGACATAAAAAATAACCATTTTTAACATAAATATAACAAAAAAACTAAACGTTTTGATAATTTTTTGCTAGAATTAACATGTCAAAATCACAATTTTTATACAAAAATATTAACTAAAAATGGTCAAATAATAGTTTTTTTTATGAATTTCATGTCAAAAAAATAATAATAACAACTTTTTTTTTCAAAAAATAATAATTAACTTAAAAATCAATGCGAAAATCACAGTTGTGCTCTCTCTTTCTTTCACATACCAGACTCTTGATGGAAATTTCACTCTTTTGAACTTTTCCAATCTGAGATTAGCTTCTTATCACTTAAAGCACTTGAAATATTTGTAGGCATGAGCTCAGGTGGAGTTCGTTCACCAATGTTTTTTGAAGACACGCCTTTAAGACTCTTTGGTCCAGAAAGATTCACAAAAATTTTCCTTGATGCCATTTTCCTAAAAAAAAACACATAAATTAGTAAATAAAAAACATGTTAACTTAAATTAACAACAAAAATATACCATAAATTTTTTATTTGTATAATCAGAATTGCCCAGCCACCTCTAACGGGCAGGCGGGTCGATCGGCAAGCGGGAGGTCAGGTGAGGGATAATGAGGCTAAGTGGACAATTAGGCAAGTATGGGCGAGCACCTACCCATGCGCCCCCCACAAACCTCTGATGACTACATTGAAGCCCCGGCCCCATTAACTTATTCCTCTCACGAGAGATCTCTTGTCTGGATTCACTACACATTAATAATTAAAGTAACATGCCTGATCCAATCTCCGAAAATGATAATGATGAAAAATCCCTCGATATGATTACCAAGTTATTGTACTCCCTGCATCCATCAAATCTGTGTTTTCTCTTTGTTTCGCTCGCCAACTCTGTATTTCTTCATGGTCCATCCTTTGCATGCCACGCTAGATGTTTGTTTTCAGCTGAATTTTCTGTTTGAACGAAGCTTCCTAAGCTTCTCCCCCTGCCCGACGCCCCTCCCCTTCCCTCACCCTACACCCTACCGTCCCCCCACACTCCCGCGCCCCATCCCCCCTCGCCCCCGCCCCCCTCCATCTCCCCAAACCCCCCTCCCCCCCCCCATCCCCTTACCCCCCCCCCCCCCCTCGCCCACCCCATTCCCCCCCCGATCCCCGCCCTACCCCTACCCACCTCTTCCCCCCCGCCCCCTACCCCATCTCCCCGCCCTACCCCCCCCTTACACCCCGGCCCCCCCTTACCGCCGCGCCCTACCCCTACCCCTACCGCGGGTCATTTTATTAATACATTTGTATTTACTTTCTTATAATTTATCCAATTATTTGTTATTTCCTTTTTTATTCTTCATTAAGTCTCTTACTATTTTTAATTTATTTTATTCTTTGTTGACACATTTGATAATTCCTTTTAATAACTTATTAGTTTTATTATACTCTCATTTAATTACTAACTCAATAATTATATTATAATCTCATTTTGTAATTTAGCTTGTTTTTATATAATCATTTCTTTTCATTTATTTGTGCAAATAGCATACTTGATTTATTACTTAGTTTCTTTCTTTCTTTGTTTCTATTTTATTTATAGTTGTGAACTTTTTACTATACTTGCTCTTTTGTTCATTAAATTGTGATATTCATGCAATTATATATTTTATTGCCAGTGTGAGCTATGCCTTGCCTTTGCTAATTGCACATTATCATTACCTTGAGAAAGATTTGCTTTGCTAAAAGAAATACCATGCTTATGTGAAAATATTATCATTCATATGCGTCATTCTAAAATATTAGGTAATAAATTAATGAAATAAATTTTGTTTCTGCTTCTTTATAGCACTTGAAAACCTCGTTACCTTGTTTCTATCATGGTTACGTGACAAAAAAGTTAATTAAATCACTTATATTATGCATTTTTACTATTATTTAATTCAATGAATTATCCTTTATACTTTGTGTTTATAATGAACTTTTTATCTACCTATTTGATTTAATTATCTTTCGACTAAACACTTCATATTCACAAATTTATTAAAAACGCACGTGAAAAACATCCTAAATTTGGTAGACTATTTTATAGGCTCATGGGTCCAGCGACGTAATCCATGACATGGAAAGCATTAATTTTGGGCAGATGGACGTTAATATTTTGTAGAATATATCCTCTGTAGTAAAGCTTTTCTATCATCTTACTTAGATAATACCAAACGTGCACGTGGATGCGAGAAATTTGAAAGGACAGATTTGTAACTTAAAGCATGCCACACTAATTTGGTTTTAGGCGTATAACATAGCATTTCAAGCTGTTTGAGTAGAATCGTGCTTGGCTTTATTGTTTCCGATATTCACCAATTTGCCATACTCAGCTCCTAATCCCATGTCTTAAGGTTCAATATGGATTTAAATATTTAGAATTTAACATTAGAAATATTTTGGAATCCAATAAATATAAGCAAAAATTTAATTGATGCTTATCAATTCTAAAATATTCTTAAATAAATTCAACAAATTCGAAAGTATTCCTGAAAATTTATAATTTAAATAAAAGCAAGTACCCCATATGAAAAATTAAATAATATATCACAGCACAACAAAATTTATTGAACAATAAACCAACGAAGATGATTCACGAAAGACAACGAGTTCGGCAGAACTGTCAGGACTCACTTTTATTGCAACGAATATGCCGTGAGGAATTCCATTAAACGTGTTTGCATGGTGGAACTAATTGAATTCCAGCATGTGTGGATGTCAGTTTTATTTCTTTATTTTGAGTATTTTCAGGTTGGCAGAGGAAGAATATCGACAAACCTGATGTGCTTTATTTCATTCATCTTCTTAGTATTTTCTGGTTTACAGAGGAAGAATATTGACAAAGCTGATGTGCAGCTGCAACCCTATATTGAAATTTGAAGGTATGGGATATTTGCAATAAGTTCCCCTGAAAAGTGACGGTGAACTAAGTCATCTTGTAAAACATATATGCCATAAAAAATACATTTACCCCGGGCCTTGAAAAGCAAATAATCCACACATTCCCATCACAAAATTCATACTAATTTTCTTTCTGCAGTCTTATCTTCCCCGTGATTCCAAGACTGTTGCAATAACATATCGGAAATTCATAATGACACGATGAGAAACCAAACACCTGAAGTTTTAATAATATATGTTTGGAGAATTACACCATAACCCACGGCGCTGAAGCATAGGCTTGGGAGGGAATTCCACGCATCAAATGACGATCCACATTACCAATTCCACGCAGCAGCACCCCCGGCCGCCCCAGCCCGCCCGACCGGCGGCAGGGCGGGGCGGCCCGGGGGTGGCGCTACGCGCCCGCAGCGCCACCCCCGGGCCGCCCCGCCCCGCCCGACCGGCGGCCGGTCGATTCCCGGAATCGACCCGCCGCGGGTCTGGCGGGGCGGGGTGGCCCGGGGGTGCCGCTGCCGCGGAGGGGATCTGCCATGCTTTAAAACGGGTCGTACTGCGAGCTGGATGTTCGGTGACGTGAAAAACGCACCTATTCTTTTATGGCATTTCAAATCCCACGGGTTTCACTGTCATTTATTTGTGGAATTGGTAACCTTTAAAAATCGACTCCCTACCACGGATCTTGGTCCATTACCTTCTCTAGAAGGTACAATCTTGAAAGGTCTTATTCATCTCTAATACATAACCAAAATCCATACACTGGAGTTAGAAATAAGAACATGGTTGTTGTGGAGGTAAATCCCCTCTGCGGACAGAGACGATCCCTACTAGCCCAGACCGGGTCTAGCAACAATCAAACAATGCTATCACGCAAGTTCCTAATTGAAAATTAAAGGTGGATAATGATAACCTACTTGGATTCCAACGCTAATATTCGTAGAAGAGACGTCGCTCTCGTTCCTTTGCCTCGGCCGGTCACGATCCCCACGATCTCCGTGATTGGACACCTGCACATGCAAAGAAAAACACAAATACAAGCATAAAATCCAATAGATACAATTATATATCAGTCAGAAAAGATATAATTCAACATCAATCATTACAAAGGACAATGAGAGTGGAACCATAATGATAGTCATCTATTATTGATAAATAACAAAGAAGAATACAACCATAGTTCTGACGTCAAATCCTCCTTTGGCTGGGTGATCAGCTACACAAGTCTTGCAAAGTTTGTTGGGATGGGGAACAAGCCTCTCCCTCCTTGGTGACAAGAATCTCCTCACTTAGATTTGGCCTTATGGATGCAAAGAAGGCTCTTGCAACTTCAATCTCTTGAGCTCCTGGAATTCTCACTATCACTAGCACTAGCTTTCCCAAGGCATAGAGACAAGCTTGTAATGCCCCATTTAAATCTTATCCTACAAATTGTGTTAATATTTACATTATCTAAAAATATTGAGAAAAATTGGTCTAAAATAAATTTATGATTTCCATTATTCAAATTCCCCACTTACCTTCTCAATTTGAATATTGTGTAGGATATGGTCTCCTTCCATTAATTCAAAATATATTTATTCATTCACACACCCCAATGTACCCTCACATTTACTAAGGAGAAGACATGGTCCTCTCCATGTAAGCACATTTCACATTCCCCAATGTACCCTCACATTTACTTGGGAGAAGACATAGTCCTCTCCATCTTATCATCAATATATATTTATTCATTTCACATTCTCCAATGTACCCTCACATTTACTTGGGAGAAGACATAGTCCTCTCCATCTTATCATCAATATATATTTCTTCATTTCACATTCTCCAATGTACCCTCACATTTACTAAGGAGAAGACATGGTCCTCTCCATGTAATTACACTTCACATTCCCAAATGTATTTTTCAGATTTACTTGGGAGAAGACATGATCCTTTCCCATTAAATTCTCAATTTTATATTCATATCACAATTCCAAATGTACTCCTAGCTTAGAAGAGAAGTCAACCAAGGATGGGTGAGAGTTAATGACATTAATGAGAGGTGGTTGAGGAAAGAGGGTATAAAAAGGGAAGGGGGAAGGAAGAAAAGGGGGGGAGTTGGAGTTTTGCTTAGGATTGTGGGGGTTGGTTGTGATTGTTTGGCCTTGTTATGATTTTTGGGAGACCTTGGAAACCTGTGGAGGTTTCTTGGGTTTGAGAGGAGGAAAGTATCATTATCTAGTTTTGCACATTCTTCTTGAGGACACACTATATTTGGTTGGACTTGGGCACGGAGGGCTAGGGAACCTGTGGAGGTTTCCTAGGCTAGGAATTTATTTCCTAGTTGGCTGGGAGGTAAATCCGGTTGGGTCGGCCAGAAGGAGCATCCAGCTGGAACTATAAGACAAAGGTATCATCATCAACCGCCGGAACATGTATTTTTCCATGGACTACTCTTGTTAAGTTGATATCAATGGAATGCTCACCTTAATTTATGCTGCTTATGATAAAATGATAAGATGTTAAATGTTTAAAGCTATGTGAAAAGGTCAGCAAGCTCTTTTTATTATTTATAAATTAACAGGAAAATAGATATGTTAGTGTATAATAGATTGAGGCTCTAATAATAATAATCAGGGCCTTACACATGGTATCAGAGCTTTGGTTCAAAATCTGGACCCAAAGCCCACTAAACCCCAATTAAGAGTGTTGTTAAGTATTGATCCAATATAAAATTTTTGTAATTTTACCCATTCTCCTCTCCTTGTAAGAAGAAAAACTCTAGCTATTCTCGCTTTCCAATGTAACATTTCTGCAATTTTATGTATTCTCCTCTCCCGATAAAAAATAAAAACTCTAGCTATTCTCGCTTTCTACATGTAACATTTCTTGCATTAAGGGTTCCCTGTATTATGAGTGCGAAGAAGTTTACCGTATACTAATTACTAATTTGGAAATAAATACATAGGGTGTCTTTCTCGTCCCCTCAGTTGAAGAATGGAATTGGCACAGACAATCCTACCTTGTGCAACCTCCAACTTAGCAGAATTTCGTCACATACTTAAAAAGGAAGAGCATGTAAATATTCATGCACACTCTAACATCAACATCAATGGCGATGCCTATCTCATCCATTGTCGTAGCCCAACTGTAGCTTCCACTACCATTAAATGCAAAACCACTGACAAATAGAAACAGAAACAGAAGCCAAACGCCGTTATTGATACTTACGAAGGTGTGGCTTCATATTTGCAAGCTTGTACACACATATTCAGATTTGGGCTTCATGGAAATATTTTCTTGCTAAGCAAACTAATAAACATCTATACAAAGTCGACCACATGAATTATGCACGACTGGTTTTTGAAAATTCCCCTACACGGGACTGTGTTTTATGGAATGTGCCCATCAGAGGGTACGCCATGAATGGACCCTGTGAGGAAGCCCTCCTACTCTATTCCCAAATGTGGCAGAAAGGCATACAGCCCGATGAACTCATTCTTCCCTTTATTCTGAAGGGGTAGTTACAAGATTAGAAGCTTGACAACTCTTTAGAGTTGAGATTATTGTTGCATTAGTGCATGAGACAGCTTACTGTTCTGGTGCAGTCTATCTATCTGCCTTTCTTTGGGAGCATGGACAGGTTTCGATGCCATGGAAATCATTGTGCAATGTGCATTTTATTGTAAATTAATGTTTTCTCAGTCTTGTATTGAATGAACATTTTATGGAAATGAGAAAACAACCAAGAATGTGGACTTCATAATTTTATTTCTCCGTCTGGAACCGCGGGCGCTTATATGCGATTTTTTTTCTCAGAAGGTAAGTATAGGTTTTGGGTGGCATCGCTTTTGAGACATGAGCCTGAGCTCAGAATCGAAAAAAAAAGGTTGCTCTTATGTGTTTCTTTTGGTTATATTGGAGGCTGATGACGATTTATTTTCTGGGCTATGTGACAAGCCAGGTGATGAAGTTCGCCCCCTCAAGGCTTCCAAAGCTTCAAAGGAGGCCATTAAGAATGCTGTCAATCAGCTAAAGGAATTGAAGTTGGAGCTGCAATCTGTTTCCAAAGAGCCTTAGTCTGGCTCTTGGAGGATAGCGGAGCTGCTATGAGCAAAGAGGCTTTCAGGTAGGCCTTCAACAATACGTTGGAGAGGAGGTTATTTTACATACCCTCCTTCAATATTTACAGAGGTGTTGCTGGGTTGTATGACCATCAAGGCTAATGTCATTGCCTTTTTGGCGACAGGTTAGTTATCATTTCTTTGTAAGTTAGTTGTTAGGCATGTAACATAGGTTTTATCCTTGCCCAAATGTTCAAATGATGTCCACACTAGCTTCCAAGGAGTGTGGCATCCACGCTGATAATAAGAACCGATAAACATAAAAAAAAAATTGAATCCACTATACAAGTCTCATGTAGTGTGCCCTCCACTGATGAAAATACAGAAATTAGAAGCCCATGTGTACACTAAGTTTATCTTTAAATAACTACTAGAGTGGCTGCCGTATCCGCATTTTAAGATGTTGATTTTATTCAAAAGGGGAACACCTATTTTGCTGAGTGATGGGTCAAATATAAACCAGAGACATGCTAAAATCGGAACCCATGTTCATACTGATGTAGAACCAACGGATGAGTGAAAGAACACAAAGCAGTCTTTAAAAAAAAAAAAAAAAAACAAACAAACAAACAAACCACTTGTAAACTCGTCCAAAGCCTCCTTCACCAAGGAGACGTTCAGGTCTAAAGTTTTTGGTAGTTGCTGCAATCTCCAGAACTGTAAAAGTCTGAGCAACAATATTAGCAGTGGGGTCATTCTTGATAGATAAGGATCCCCTCCTTTTCAGGCACATAACACTTATCTGGAGTATGACTCCAGTCCCTTCCCTTTGACAAAAACCCTGCACTAACTCCCGGCTTGGATAGTCCAGTAGCATGGCACAGCCATCCTGACATATCTTCACTCTACAGGTTTGCAAAATTTCGAGAGAGACCACAACCCTAGTATGACTTGAGGTGCAACAAGCTTTGAGTCTGAAATAAAGATCATTACATTAGCGAAAGAATTCGCTCTAGATCTATACATTATTTTTTATAGGAAATTGCCTTACTCAAAAGCAATGGATTGGGGTATGGCATTCTAGATCTAGCCACCACCACCATGGAAGATTCCTTGAGCGTCTCCTCCTTTTGGAAGTTGATTACACTTGGGAGATTGAGGCATTCAGCTATTTTGAGGAGGAGAGCTACTTGGAGGGTCTATATATATTATAGAGGTCTGTTCACATTTTCGAGGCATCATCCCTTTTCTTCAAGCATATATATAGCAAATCACTGTCATAACTGGCAGGGTGATGGAAAGAATAGATATTGTGTTTCTTCTCTGACACTATGTTTTGGAATTTATCACAACAAATATCTGCCATAGATTAATGGTTGTTTGTACATTGTTTCCAGATTTACTTTAAAAAAAAAAAAAAACAGACAAACAGAAAACCACAAGAACTTCCCATTTTCATTGGCATTTCGATTTGCATATTTCTCTTCCATTGAACCTAACCCCCATGCATCTCCTAAACAGGTCTCCTCAACTTTAGTTCTATTAATGCAATCGTTGTCGACTTCATTGCCCTCATGATTGTCGATAGTTTCAATTGCGTCAATTTTGAACACAGATGTCATTTGTTACTCCATCCTGACCCTTTTTTTTTTTTTCGCAACATGAAATACAAATTATGTAGTGGGGTTATGACACATATAGAATCAATTTGTCTCTCCAAGAATCAATGCCACTGTTATTGAACAGAATCACATTGAAGTCCTCAATATATCTGTTTTCCTAATAACTGAATTTCCTGATAGTCATCTATGAAAGAATTAGATATTGAGCAAGGAACCATTTAGAAGTCAATGCAAAATGCCTTCCACTAAATACCTTGTTGAACTGACTTACAAGTGAGAGGCATTTGTCATGTAATGTATAAGTAACATTTGGATTGGAAAAGTGTGCTTCCTTTCTATAGTGCACAAACACCAAGTTGTCAATTCAGATGGGAGCCAAGGGTACTATACGAAAGGTTTGTCTCTTACTATCATGACCTAACTTTTCATTGAGGGTTTTCCTCAGAATCCATGAAGAAAATGGATAATAGAAAATTGTTGCATTTGTCAAACTTGAAGGCAAAACTTCCAAGAAAATTTCTAGGAATTAGAAGTCGGAATCTTTCCAAAAAAATATTGTCCACCATAGCAATGAGAAGGATCACATTTACTAATCTTCAAAATAATGCTTTCTTCTTGTGATTGGATTGAGTAGGGAGCAAGTTGTCATGTTAACATGAAATCCAGTCACCCGATGAAAATTTGGAGACACATATTTATCATACCCGTTCTATGAAGTAACGAGTCTCCCCTAACTTGGATATGCTAGCAAAGATATGCTTAGTTTTCCAAACCCTACTACTTTTAGCCTCTCTTGGCAGAGGGAATTTGCATTGGCTACATCCTTGTGAATATTGCATCAACTGAGATGGTCATTGGAGCTGAAATATTTACAGAACTCTAATTTCTAAGGATTAGGTTCACTCCAAATTTATCTTGGCATTCCCTAATAGTGTTAGAAAGGTTTTATCACTAGGTAGGAACACTAACTTGTTATGAGTGCACCTCCATGCCTCCTATTCCATTCATGCTGATATACTATTGTGTGAAGTACTGAAATCTTACTCCAATGCTATATAAAACCTCATAATACTGGCTGTGGATAATTGCTGATCCAACACAAGTATTGTTTCATTTACTAAGCATCTCCTTAAACTCTTACTATATCGTACTATTGATAAGTTTCAGCTCAAAACCAATAGTTTAAGCACTGTTAAACATAATATTTCTAATTTATATTTTGTTGTCCTTGAGATCTGATTTATAACAGCAATGACATCTTTTATACTGAACTATAAATTTGCCACATCTCTGAGTTATCATTACTTGTTTCATGAGCATGATGAGAATGATAAACTCCTAGTGTAGTTTCATGGGATACTTCTACCACTTAAGGTGGCTAAGCAATTTTATTTTATTGCCTGCCAAATGTATAATAAGCAAGTTCTACATTTCATCTCACTTGTCACTCTAATCCTCCAACAAAATAACATCGGGTCATCCAAGCCAAGGGAAATTGGGTTCCCAGCCTATGCCAAACTGGATTCCAAGCCCCCTGAATCGATAGGGCAATAAAAATGAAAGGAAAATAGGACAAAAAGAAAAGTAAGGTGATAATTATAAAACAAGTAAATAGTGTACTGCAACAGGGGAAGTGTGTAGTGCACACAATCCAAAATTTCAAACAGAGAAATGAGGTAGTTCTTCAGTTTTCCAGAGGAAGAGCATGTTATTTCGGATATAGGCAATCTACATTTACACTGTGTCTCGGTTTACGTCATGCTTGTAAGTTTGATGGTATGGACAATATAGTTGTAAGGCTTCAAGGGAATCAAACTTTTGAACTTCGAAAATATCAACCAAGTCACTAATTGCCAAGGAAAAAGAACTCATTGATCTCCTAATTTTAGGGTGGAGAATGGATGGTGTAATTGCATGGACAGAAGGAGGGCAGTGTTTTGCATGTTCTCTTATGAGAACAGTGTTTGGGAGTTGCCTTAAATCTTTAGACAACGACATCAGTTAATTAGTTCCTCGTAAAGCATAGATTGAATGACAAATCCATATTGATAGATGAACAACTCAGTTACTCACAAAAATATCTGGGACAGTCAACTGTCCCTTGAAACTACTGACAGTTCAAGATTATATCTATATATATAGATATATATAACCTAAATCCATCACTGCACCTGCCTGAAGTCTAAATCCTACCTGCTTCTAATTTTCTAAATCCTACCTGTCATCTCAGCATATCATTCTAAAATTGTTCTCAGCAATTCCTTTCTGCGGCGCTGTCACTCACAGACTCCAGTGCATCATACTCTCAGTCAATACTTGCTATTCCTCTGCAATTCTTATCCCTGACTGTATTTATAATCTTTATCAGTGTCAAGGGGGTGGGCATCAACGGCGGCTTTTGGGATCTATTTAAATTTTCTCTTTGAATTTATTTAAATTCTTATTCACAGTGTTTTTTTATTTTGCAATTGGAATTTATTTAAATGTTTTATATTTATCGTGGTGAATTAAGAAAAAAAATATTATTATTATTATATTTAATATTTTATTATTTTCAAAATTTTAAATATTTATTATTACTATTACTATTATTATTATAATATATAAAATAATTTATATATTATTGCCATCTCCAACTTTCTGTCCCCTGAAAAATTTGGGGGTGCACTCTGGTGGTTCTGGAAACTTACCCACCATCGCTGCTACCCCCCGTCCCAAAGCCAGTGCGACATAGCTTTCTAACTATGTGTTTGCTGCAGCAAGGTGGTACAATTCGAGTTCAATTACTTTTTTCCAGAAAGGCAGAAACAAGTTAGTTTCTTGCAGTTGTCTCAAGTTATTTTGCTTCATTGAATAGAGTGAGAAGTCCTCATGAGTCAAGGCCAGTATAATCCCCATGAGATTTGAACCTTTCTGAACATTGCAAGTATGAATTCTATTCACCATTTGGACTGACCATGGAGAGTAGTTGCCTAAGATACAACTGTTTGCAGCTGAGTTAAGGTTACTTTTCACTAATAAATAAACTAAGCTAAATAAAAGTGATTTGTAGACTGGTCATCTAGCATTCCATGAATTCTATTTTACAATTTTATGGAACTTCCTATTCTTTCTATAGAATTCTGTGGAACTAAATATTCTTCTCATCCTCCCCAAGTTAATGGTTTATTCAATCTACTGCTATTGTATTTTATAGGATTGGTCTGTCCTGATCTATATCCCAGGTTAAATGGAATAATTTTCAATTATCTTGGAGTGTATAAGATGTTTAAAACAGAGAAACGATTTGTAAATTCTTTAGTACTTCCTCTAAGATTGAAAAAAAGCAGAGGCTGGTCAATTTCAATTTGATTTACTCTTGCTCCCAGAGTTCATTGTGAAAGTCTTGGATGAGATTTTTCTTAAATTTTTTTATTTTATTTATCAGGCAGGGATAAGTGGCTTTTATGTTAATTTCTTGTGATTGCAGACTGGTTCCGAGGTTAATAAATTTTTTTTTCACAGTTATAGCTGGAATCCATTTATTGATAACCTATGTTCCTTCTTGTAATATTCTACATAATATTTGACTTTTTTTTTTCAAGGAAAAAAAAATGTATATATTAATTAGGCAAAAATATATGCATCTTCTGACTGGCAACTGATTTTTCAGTTTTGCCAAAATCATGACTGGCTGTTTTCTAATCTTCCCCAAAAAAAAAAAAATATATTTGACATTGGTCATCCTATTGATACAAATTACCTTTTTGTCATCTGCATTATCCTTAGGCAGAATTATTTGCAGGAGGCTTGAAATTTCCATTAGTTCCCGTGTAAGTTCACATACTAAGGATTTAGGGTAAGTGTTGCACCATTTTCTTGATCTACACATTACAGAAGCGTCGACCCTAAATCAAGGTGAACAACTTGCTTGGCAAGTTGAATAAATTCTACCCTAATTGCTTGACGTTCAGGGCTACAAATCTAATTCTTTTCAGATCTGAATCTGTTTATGAGAGATAAAACACACAAATGGCATAATAATCATTTATTGCTCATCATAACATTCAAATGCATGGGATTCACGCCTTCCAAGTCACTTTCATGATGGAACAATTGACTGCATAAACAGTTTAATTTTTAGCCTATTTCCATTGCTTTCTTGCAATCATTCTGATAAATCTAGCAACAGAGAACATCTCCAAGGACAGAGTCATGCCAAAACAAGATGAACAATTTGACTAATATAATTGGAATGATCTATGTTATTGAAGTTCGATGTCCAGAGTTTGAGATCGCATTATTCTAATCTGCAAGTATTCATGATGGGTTTGGTATTTTATAGCTTGATACATCTTCTAAAGACTCACATTAACGCATGAACAAGCCTATCTCTCTGCCCTTTGGAATTTATGAACAAGGTTTGCTACTCTGCAACCAGATCACACTCTGCTCTGTCAAAACGTTTCCTTTTTGACAATTTTTGCATGACTGATATCTCAGGTATATCCAAAACTAAATTAGTGCTGATAACAGCCCAAACATCCACTCAATAATACTAGCATCACACTGGTTCTATCTTCTGTTACTAGGAGTTCAAGTACTAGCTTTTACTGCAGAATTCTTGAAATCATGCTAACGTCCTGAATGATCAAACTTTGGGGTGTATTTGCATCATTGTTATGTAAACTTTCTTGTTTTGGAACTAGTATATATCTTCTATTTTTATTCTTATTTTTATTTTTAATTTTTATTATCGTGGATGCATTGTTTTACATACATAGTCTTGTGCTTTGGTGCTGGTGTCTTTCTGTCATATCTGAACATCATTAATGTGTTTATTTGGCACTAGTTTGACCATTGTATGTTGGAATCTAAACTTTGATTTCATTTACAGCACTGCTCTCTTGAATTTTGGAAAATTTTGACATTGTTTCAAATTTGATTCATATTTGAAATAACACTTGAATGCTCATTAATTGGTATACATCTGGAAGCACTAAGGGAGCATTTCTATGTTGTTTCATCATTTACACAGTAACATATGTATGGCATTTATTGTTTTTTTTCTTGCAATCACTTCACTGGATAGCTATACTTGGGTTCTTCATAATGACAATTCTGAGGTGAACATTCTTTTAAGCATTGGAAATATCTCCTCGATACATTTTGAATTGCTGATTATAAAGCATACCCTTTAATCCATATGCAGTTGTTTCAGAACTCATCTAATGGTCATACTCAATGTTGATGTTGGCATACTTTTTGGGTGATGACTGCTTAGCCTAAAGGCTAATACACAGAAGGGAATAACATCGAATATTGTGAAATATGGTCACTATCCATGTGACATAATTGTCATATTTCACTTGGAAATTTGCAATTGCCATCATATACAGTTGGCATATTAAGTGCACACTGTTTACATGACATATAATTGGGATATATAATTTATACAAACCAGTGGTGGATGTTCCCTGGGTGCTGGTGAATTTCCTTGATCCCTTAAAGTAATATTGATACATGGATTTCTCACTGTTTACTAAAATATGAAGTTTATTGTCTAGAATACCATCACACATATTTGGATTATTTTCCATGGATAGCTGGTGGAATTTTCTAGTGACAACATGGATTGAATACCATGGACTTGTGTAAGGCTATTATGATAGTTGTTTTAATGACCTTAAATTAAATGAGAAGATCAAATCGTAGAGAATTTGGGATTTTAGAATGGAAGCTTATTTAGTCAATAAAAGACCAGTGGAAATATTAGAATACACTCTTACCCTTATTCTAGTGTTGAATAAAAATATCATGAAAAATAATGTGTCTCTAGTTTTGGATAAAATGACCCTCAACTTTCTTCGCAACTTATGTGGTCACTGGCCACTTATGAAAGGAGTAGGCATCTTTAGAAATGCGGTGCCATTTAGAGGGGAAATACTAATAGCAGCAGGGCAAAGGAAATTATTCCATTCGTTTAACTATTTCTCATTTGTCTGGTCATATTGAGAGCTGCAGTATATATCATGAAATTGTTTTAGTACTAGTAAGCAATGATTAAATATATAATAAATTTGAACCTTTTGACATTTAAAGGACATTTCTCTCAATTTACAAAAAAAAAAGATAAAGTATGAAAATCATGTTGGAAATAGTTTATGAAGTGTTGAGTCTTTTATTTTCAAGATTAAATAAATGGGTTTGGAAGATGAAAAACCATCAAATTGGAAGAGTGGGACTTTTATATTCACTAAGGATTTAAAGGAAAAATATGCATAAAACTTATACTAGCACCTTCTAGTGGAATTGATAGTGCACTAATCCGTGGCTTGCCATTATTTTGGTTTTGGTACCACCTTATAGCATATCCGGGTTCAAATGCTATTTCCCATGACAGACAGTTGAATCTGTTTCAACTCTAATTGTTATTGAGGGGTTCCACAAGGATGTCACATGAGCGTTTATGATGCCCATTTTAACGTAGATAGCCACCTATGTTAAGGTTCTATTTTGCAGTGCCATGTTGTTATTTATGAACATTATATACATTTGGTTCGACACGTCAAAATCAATTGATGGATTTGGTATTAATGATGGAAATGTTGGATGTATGACCAAATGTGTGACTTACTTGGTTACAATTTATCTAGTGCATGACTTGTCAGAGTTTTTGTTACATCGTATAGGCTTATATAGATATGATTTATCTATTCAATGACTTAGTGAAATTATGTTTTATTTTATGTAAGATTTATTTCCAGTATGAACAACAAAAATTGACACGTGGACACTGGGCTTAATAAACATGATGTTTAAGATCATGTATCTATATCTATTTTGTGGTTGTATATATGCATGGATGAGAACTAAACTACAGGTTGGAAAGAACCATATGATAACCAAGATCTACTATTCCATTGGGGAAGGTTAAGATGACCAATGAGGAAAGGTACGATGTACATTGTTCTATTACATTTGGTATCTACTTGATATGCACTCTTATGACACAAGAAAAAAAATGCAAATGACAGGTGACAAGACGACCTGTCTGGATTATTCGATGACAAGTCCAACCAGCTCTGTAGTGTGGTCCGTGCTCTGAAGGAGGGGTGGAGGTGTTTCCCACCGTGTATCCTCCGAAACCTGGAATCGTGGGGAGGACAGCTGAACGCTCCCCCTAGACGTGTGATGACGATTGCCAGATTCCTGCTAGGGAAAGTTTGGTCGAGGCATTCGACGCTCCCACCATGTCGGTTTTATCAGTGGTCAGTATGGCCTTTGCCACTGATAAGGCAGTAGAGGACGGATAGGGTGGGAACGGAAGTAGGCCGGGGTGGATAGGAAGATATAGATCAGTTGGAGACTCTTGATGGGAAGTAATGCCATTGTCCGACTTATCGAATTTTAATGGTATAACTCTCTCTGGGTTGCTATGCTTTCAAACTCCTTGTATCTTTTCATTCTAACTTCGGGACGAAGTTTTCTAAAGGAGGGGTGTATGTAATGCCCCACTTAAATCTTATCCTACAAATTGTGTTAATATTTACATTATCTGAAAATATTGAGAAATATTGGTCTAAAATAAATTTATGATTTCCATTATTCAAATTCCCCACTTACCTTCTCAATTTGAATATTGTGTAGGATATGGTCTCCTTCCATTAATTCAAAATATATTTATTCATTCACACACCCCAATGTACCCTCACATTTACTAAGGAGAAGACATGGTCCTCTCCATGTAAGCACATTTCACATTCCCCAATGTACCCTCACATTTACTTGGGAGAAGACATAGTCCTCTCCATCTTATCATCAATATATATTTATTCATTTCACATTCTCCAATGTACCCTCACATTTACTTGGGAGAAGACATAGTCCTCTCCATCTTATCATCAATATATATTTATTCATTTCACATTCTCCAATGTACCCTCACATTTACTAAGGAGAAGACATGGTCCTCTCCATGTAATTACACTTCACATTCCCAAATGTACTTTTCAGATTTACTTGGGAGAAGACATGATCCTTTCCCATTAAATTCTCAATTTTATATTCATATCACAATTCCAAATGTACTCCTAGCTTAGAAGAGAAGTCAACCAAGGATGGGTGAGAGTTAATGACATTAATGAGAGGTGGTTGAGGAAAGAGGGTATAAAAAGGGAAGGGGGAAGGAAGAAAAGGGGGGGAGTTGGAGTTTTGCTTAGGATTGTGGGGGTTGGTTGTGATTGTTTGGCCTTGTTATGATTTTTGGGAGACCTTGGAAACCTGTGGAGGTTTCTTGGGTTTGAGAGGAGGAAAGTATCATTATCTAGTTTTGCACATTCTTCTTGAGGACACACTATATCTGGTTGGACTTGGGCACGGAGGGCTAGGGAACCTGTGGAGGTTTCCTGGGCTAGGAATTTATTTCCTAGTTGGCTGGGAGGTAAATCTGGTTGGGTCGGCCAGAAGGAGCGTCCAGCTGGAACTATAAGACAAAGGTATCATCATCAACCGCCGGAACATGTATTTTTCCATGGACTACTCTTGTTAAGTTGATATCAATGGAATGCTCACCTTAATTTATGCTGCTTATGATAAAATGATAAGATGTTAAATGTTTAAAGCTATGTGAAAAGGTAAGCAAGCTCTTTGTATTATTTATAAATTAACAAGAAAATAGATTTGTTAGTGTATAATAGATTGAGGCTCTAATAATAATAATCAAGGCCTTACAAAGCTTTTATAGATAGAGGGAAAGGAGATAAGATCAATCACAATTTCCATGGGATTAGCTTTACCACTTAGAAGCTTCCATGAAAGGTGGCAAACCACTTCCCTTCTATGGAGATTCGAAGCCAAACCATCATAACTCAACACGGATTCAGTTGGTGAATGGGTTAAGGAGAACCTTCAGAAGTTTGGTTGTTAAAAACTTTACCCAACTGGGTTGGCACGAGTGCGACTCTGAGACAGAGCGCCAATGGTGCGCCCTCTTTAGAGGATTTCCCCCATTGGCGCGAGCAGTACACTGTGGAACCGCGCCAATGCAAAAAGAGGTCTTTTTATGGGTATTCTGCAGGAGATGTCTTCAGGGCATATGAAGCTCATACTTAGGGGAATATAATGCAAGTGGTTTCAGGTCATGTCACTTCTCACAGGTCCTGGAATGAGTCCTCCAGTGTGCGGGAGAGGGGTAACAGGGACGGTGACAAACGATGACAAATCACTGTGTAACAATGGTCACAATTCCCCCTCAACACTAGCATTGACCTATTTCCCAATTCCTTCCTCTCTAATGCCCAAATGAGGATGGGGATGATGCATCCCTGGTAGTGTCAAACTTGGGTATGAGGTGCAGATCATCATATGATTTTCTCTTTTGTGGATCAGACATAGTATCATAAGCCTGATTTATCTCAGAAAAAGGTCAGTGGTTTTCTCAAGCTAGTACAGAGGCATGACATCAAGGTGGTATTTCAGTGCCAGTCTTCTGTATGCAACCCTGATATCATTGTAGGAGGCATGACAAGAGACACCAAAAAGAGCATAACGATCCTTTTTCCTCCTGAAAGCAATATCCCTCTTTTCTTTTGTTGCAAAACTAGCACTGATGGTTCTACCATTGAAGCTGTGAGAAGCCCTTAATACCACCTTGCCAAGACTTAGCTGATTACTTGAAATTGGGTTGCTTGTGGTACTTGTTGGAAATATCTTTTCCCCCATAATCAGAGGGGATTGTAACTGATGCTAATAGTGGGGAACAAGAAGTTTCACACTGTTAACCAAGGTTCCATTTCCATATGATAATATGGCACATTCCATATGAAAAGGGAAGTGATTTCTTCTCACTAAGCAAGCCAATAAATAGATCATGCCTAGCATAACTATGTTCATCTCTGTTATGTCAGAAGTAGTGGATCCTTGTGCTTACTATTTGACGACAAAAATGACTTAAGAAATCAGTTTAGGGAAAATAAAATCTCAGCAAGCCTCATACATGAATATATAACTGACCGTGTTTCACTCTCGTATACATTTTTCCCAAAAACGAAATGTTTAAGGACAAAAAGTGTATTTGGTGAGGCTTTGCCCACAACTAAGTGGTAAGACTATATCCACGCATATTAGGCTGCCAAAATATTCATGAAGGTAAGCAGTATGGTGATTCTCAGATATGTACATCTAGGATGGTAACTTGCACCATATCCATGAATCATATCCATACACACATTGAGGTCATAGTGATCCCTTTTCCTCTTGAAAGCAATATCCCTCTTTTCTTTTGCAAAACTAGCACTGATGGTTCTTCCACTGAAGTTGTGAGAAACCCTTAATACCACATTGCGAAGACTCAGCTCATTACTTGAAATTGGGCTGCTTGTGGTACTTGTTGGGAATATCGATTCCCCATAATCAGAGGGGATTGGAACTGATGCTAATAATGGGGAACAAAAATTTTCACACCATTGACGAAGGTTCCATTTGCATATGATAGTACCTATGGTTCGTCCACTTGCATATAGAGAAAGTATTGCTTGGATTGCAACATACATGGTAGGCACATTGAAAGCCTCAAACATTATCTGTGTCATCTTCTCTCTATTAGCCTTGGGGTTATGTTGTGCCTCAGTGAGAAGCACAGGGTGTTAGGGGCCACTTGGAGTTCATTGTAAAATATGTGATGCCAGATCTTCTCCATGTCATACGAGTTGGTCACAATACCATGGTCGATCGGATACTAGAGAGTCAAGATACCCCTCTTTGATTGAGCTTGATCTCCAACATATGCATATTTTTACCCCATACAAACTATCACACCAGTATGCCTTGGTCTGCCCACAATGCTTGGGAAAACAGCACACAGAGCATAGTCTCCAGCAAATCCAGCCTTATATAGGCATCATAAGAATAAGAATGGATAGGATCAACATAACTCAGAAACAAAATCACAGTCCTCAATGAACATAAATCTTTTAAAACCTAGCTCCTTAGTTTGAGGCAATATCTGCATTACAAGATGGTCTCCAATAGACATACACTACTGCAACTTCTTGCAATCCAATTGGGAAATCTAATAACAAAGATCAAGGAGCATAGACCAACATTGTAAAAAGTAGCCTTCATTCCCAACCTAGCCCCTTAGTTTGAGGCAAATATCCACATGGATTACAAGATGGTCTGCAATAAACATACACTACTGCAACTTCTTGCAATCAAATTTGGGAATCTAATAACAAAGATCATGGAGCATAGACCAACACTGTAAAAGCTAGCCTTCATTCCCATAGACCAATCTGATCTGAATGAGACATACATATTAGAAAAACAAAAACATAAATACCAACCTTAACCATTTTAGATCCATTGTCACATACAAGGGGTTGGATTTCTTCTGCATCACCCATTCTAAGAAGATATCAAGACTCAACTGTACATACACAAAAAATACCCACCTCAGATCCTTCCCTAAATCGGACCCAGAGCAACATGAATATTCTTTCAAACAACATACCCACATCAAATTATGAAATTTGCGATGAATGGAAAATAATATTGATCTATCTTAATGGTTACTGCAACGGAAAAGCACATACATAAGCTTAACAAATGTGGGAAGGTTGCAGATCTCATTCCAAACGAATGAAAGAGCAACCTCAGTTGTTGTGTAAGTACTGAATAGGTCTTCCAAATGGTTTGCTTAGAGAGATGCCCTAGTTGAGACTTCCAAAGCTCCATAGGTGCACAAAGGTATTAAGCTCAGTGATGCAGTTGCTTCAAGGACCTCAGCATATTCCACATCCTTAATTTCCAAATACACCCACAGAGGGTTGCAGGCATAGGATGAAATTATTCCTTCAAGACTGTTAGTTTCACCTGTAAGAGGAAAGGAATTCCAACGAAACACTATAAACCAAATCCAGAAGACACCCACAAGTTAAATATTTTTCGTCCGATCCAATAAGCTCCACAGGGCCAAGGCCTACGTAGTGGCCAGCAGCTTCAAGCAAGATCCTCTACGACACAAGTCCTCGCCACTTTCATGTGACATCTTAGAGCTGACATGGATGGTAGAACAGTGTTTCAGAAAACCTACAGAAGAGGTAAGACAGGTATAGTTTCAATTATAATGAGGAACTTTAATTTAATGGTGGAAAACATTTTAATAGTCTAGCATCAAATGGGACGGATCATAGTAAGATGCAAGAGGGGAGTTGATTTCAAAGGCTAACCCTTAGCAGGTAATTATTAAAAATTTTAATTAGCAAAATCATTAAAGTGTCCAATTTAACAAATTCATTAAAGTGGTCAATTCCAATAGAGTAAGCCTATATAAATAAATATAAAATAATTAAACAATACTTATCTACAATTATATCAAATTTAATAGATTAAATTATTATTATTATTATTTTTCCAATTATCCAAAGTCTAAATGATGGGATGTTCTGCAATTTTAATCTATAGAATGAGGGTAATGAATATGGAATTTGACATGCAATTGGCTAACCATCAATATTTTAATATTGATACGGGTGTTCTATGGAGTTTCCCTTTTTAAATTTGGTGAAATAATTATTGAAAATTTATGAATTTTGTTTTATAAAGTCATGAACTAAATTCCAGAAAAATTTACCTTTTTTTGTTTGTTTGTCAGATTTTTGGTTTAATAGAGATCAGAATTAAAAAAAACAAATCTGAGTTACATTGATCGATTTGTAAAATTTGGAATTTGAATCATCTTCCTTCTCTCCTTTTAGAGAAATCAAATTTTCTGTTTAAACAAATTCTAAAATTTTACAATCCAAAAGTTACAGGTTCCGCCCCAAAAAAATATTCAGAATTAAATTGTTGCCTCGCCTCCCTAGTCACCTTATCCTAACAAGTGCTAAAACAAGCATCCCGCTCAATCAAATTCAACTAAGTGGTTGAGTTTCCAAATTCCAACATTGACTGCAATTGATTTAAACATTAATTGCAACCATGTTAGGCTCTGCTGAACATGAGCAGCGCATTTACTGTACACTCTTTCAAGGCCCACTTAGCGTTCAGTGCTCAGAGTGGCCTGATGTACGACTTCCCTGGAACGATAAAATGAAGATGATTCCGGATGAGCAGGGCATTTAATGTAGACCCTTTCAATGCCCATTTATGTAGACTCGGATGTTTTTTGGTTAAAAAAAAAAAAATTATAATTTCATTAATCATAAAAGCAGATACATTTAACTGAGAATTACCTGAATTAGCTTTTATGAGAGAGTGAAAATATCTGAACTTGCTTAAATAAAAATGGTCTAATTAGCTTCTCTGAGCTTCTCTCTGAGGAAATAGAAATTATTTCCTTCCAAGGATAAAAGGAAGATAATTCCGGTATAACAACTAACTTCCTCAATATAGACGAGCAGGGCATTTAATGTAGACTCTTTCAACTCAGTGCGCAGAGTGCTCTGATGTTTTTGTTTTTCTTTCAGGTGGAAAAAAAGGTCATACTTTCATTAATCATAAAAGTAGATACATTTAACTGATAATTACATGAATTAGGTTCTTTGAGAGAGTGAAAATATCTGAATATTTTTAAATGGAAAAAGTCTGATGTATGACTTTCCTGGAAGGATGAAAAGAAGATGATTCTAGTTTAACAATTAACTTCCTGAATATTAAATGCAAGTAAACTGCCACAATTACATAAATTAATTAATAAATAAGTAAAGTGGTTGATATATAGCAATAAATTAATTAATAAATAAGTAATGTGGTTGATATATAGCAATAGCCTCTTATATATTAATATGGTTAATTATATCAATATATTTTTTTATTATTTATATTTATTAATAATTATACCATTAATTATTAAAAAATATAACTATTAATTATTCATATTGATATTCATAAAAATGGGAAGAAATACTATTTAATATTTATTATTATTAATCATTAATTTATTATAAAAATATGAACAAATATTAGAAAATAATTTTTATTTTTAGTATAATTTAATTAAAATATTCAAAATAAATTATTGAATTTAATATTTTTAAACATAAGCTCATTGTACAACCTAGTATGTGTTGATGTGTGAGTTCGTCATTATGTCCATTCTCTTTGAAATAAAAATAAAAAATAATAATTACGCCGTAAGGCGTTTCCCTTTGAAATCAACTTTCCTCTTGGGTTACGTGTACATTTCCGAGCCTTTGATTTAAGTGTTAGACGATGAAAATAATCTTACCCATCCAATTGATTAGACCCAGCGGATCGACGCTTGCTCTCGTTCGACACTACACTACTTCTAGGTGCTTCTCCATGTGGAGACCTTGCACTTGCCCTCGCTCTAGATTTGGTTTCAGGCTTGTTGTTCTTGGCGGTCTTCGTATTTTTCCTCTGCGTATTTACTCCACTGGGAGGTTCGTTAGCTGCATCGGGGAGACAAGCATTGGTGCTGAGCAGGGGAAGGGACAAAGATGGAGATCCCCAGCACAGAGAACGCTTTCTCAAAGTGGTTGAATGAGGGGAGGCAGCAGTGGAGGCCTGCCCCTTGTAATCCGTCGATTACTGTCCTTGTGAAGATCCACGACGGAGTAGCCATTTCACCAGAGAAAGAAATGTTTACAGAGAGAGGCACTGCCCTCTTCAAGATCAAAATCTCCTCTGCCTCATTCCACCACCTCTCGACTACAAAATTCCTCTGCCATGGCCTGAAAGTCTCCACAAGGTCTTTCTCACTTTTCTAATGGCAAACATTTGTTTTCTTTAATGTTGGTTTCCAGTTGAATTTTAAAGTTGTGAGAAAGAGCATTATGATTTTAGGAATTACATTTTAGAAATTGCAAAATGCTGGATGCCAGATTGGTAATTTGAAATAACTTGTTCTTGGTTCTAGATTCTATAGACATTCAGTGGCATTTGGGTTCCATAATTAGATATAACTACTTTCTTGGGTAGGCAAGGGAAAGACTGTTAATCTATTGATAAATCTCTATGTGCTTATTGAACGGAAGACAACCAATTTTCTTTCTGTAATATTACTATTAGTTTCGAATTGGCTCGAGGAATCTCCCGATGTCATTTTGTTGTCTGCCAAAAATCATGCATCAAAGACTTGACTCAATCTTGGGTACTGTAGAATAACTTAATTTAAAATCTGTTATTAAATCTCGCTGTTTGATTAAACATGCATGGTAGATATGGCATAGCAATATGCCCCATAACAAGATTGCAGATCGGAAAGGGCATCAGGGCTGGATGAAAGTAGAAGGACCTTACTTCATATTTCCAGGTGGTGGCACCATGTTTTCCGATGGAGCAATACAATACATTCAGACGTTGAAACAATATTTACCTATAAGTGGTGGAACCATCAGGACAGCTTTGGATGTTGGCTGTGGGGTTTGAACTTTCTCCCTTTCTCTTCTCCTTAATGTATTGTTTTTGAAGCACTTTTGCAATCTAATTTGTAAATGTATTAGTAGAGCCACGACCCATTACCAAAGGGAATATCACAATTGATTGATTGATTAATTAATATTGAATCTTGACTCCCTAAATGCAGGTTGCCAGCTTTGGAGAATACCTGCTTAAGGAAGATATATTAACCATGTCTTTTGCTCCCCGGTATTCACACAAGTCACAGATACAGTTTGCATTGGAAAGGGACATGTCCCTGCGTTTCTAGCAATGCTGGGAACCCACAGACTGCCCTTCCCTGCTCATGTATTTGACTTGATTCATTGTTCCCGATGTTTGGTACCCTTCATTGCTTACAGTAATCTTTCTCCATCTCTAACCTAGTGAGAAGATATCGTTGTTGAGTGATATTTCGTTTTTGAATTTACACCATTGATGATATCTAATTTTTCGCCCTCAAAGAAAACAAAAAGTTAAAAGCACTGTACTTGCAACTATGGTGCAAAAATTACAAAAGACATATTTACTGAAGGAATACTCTGTCAAACAGATGGATCTTACATGATCGAGATGGACCGTTTGTTGCGATCAGGAGGCTACTTTGTCATCTCTGGACCTCCCGTGCAGTGGCCTAAACAAGAGAAAGAATGGGCTGACCTGCAGAATTTAGCGCACACATTATGTTACGAGTTGGTTATTATTGATGGCAACACTGCAATTTGGAAGAAACCTTCCAACAACTCGTGCTTCGCATTGAAGAGTGTAACTGGACCTAATTTATGTGACGAACATGATGATCCCAACTTGGCATGGTAATTTATTCCATCTAGCGGTTGAAATTGTGTTTTTTGATGCAAAAATGTATATCACCAACTTGGAATCCTCTTACAGGTATGTACCATTGAAAGAGTGTATTAGCCAGTTTCCACCATTGAAAGAGAAAGAGAATAGTTTAATCGAGCTTCCAAAGTGGCCAAGCCGGTTGAACGAACCTCCTCAGCATGCTGTAGACATAAAGAATTTTCTGGATATATTTAAAGCTGATACACGGAGATGGCAAAGGAGAGTGACATACTATAAGAATGTGCTGAATCTGAAGTTAGGATCTTCAAGTGTACGCAATGTTATGGATATGAATGCAGGTTTTGGTGGCTTTGCAGCAGCACTTATTGCAGATCCTGTCTGGATCATGAACGTTGTTCCTACTTATACAACAAATACTCTTGCTGTGATTTATGACAGAGGCCTTATTGGAGTTTATCATGACTGGTAAGTTTATATTCCTTGAGAGTTTTGTTAAGTGTTTGAACTATATTGCTATGATCTGCAGAATTCACGTACTTAAAATTCCTACAACACTGCATCTTTGATTTCTGATTTTCCAATTGCCTTCCTTGGACGTTGAGTTCAATTTCAAATCAAGGTTCTAGTTAAGTTTGGTTGGCTCTTGGAACAACATCTCAAGTACCATAAGATGGGAATATTTGCTGCCCATGGATTTCCTTGGTTTGTTTCATCTTTTGATGGGAGAGTGCAAGCAAGAACACGTCTATACAATTTGAATAGTATGTACTTGCATTATGGTGAATTCTCTCTGGTTATCAAGGTGCTCCGGGAACTAGGGCATCTTCAGATTTACATGATATTTAACTATTTTCTAGAGAGATCAGGGGACTCTGGGCACAAGTTTAATAGGATGGTGATTATGGCAATATCATTGAATATTCTATGACTAGAAATGTGATTTGGCAGGTGTGAGGCCTTCTCTTCTTACCCTCGAACATATGATTTTATTCATGCAATTGGCATTGAATCTCTAATAAGAGATCTGAGTAGAGGTGGAAACAGGTGCCTTTCTGATCCTCCATTTGTCTTTTGGGTTTTCTTCAGATTCCTGAACCTATCACTTTATATTGTTTATATTCATGAACCTTGGTCTAAAGAATGATATCTCTCCTCCTCTGTGATAGGCATTCTTCAATCATCATTTTTAGTTCCATGTTAAAGTTCATGTGTTACTTACTCATTGGTTTTGGATTTTATGCTTACAGATGTAGTCTTGTTGATTTGATGATTGAAATGGATAGAATTCTCCGGCCTGAAGGAACTGTTGTTGTCCGGGATACTCCTAAGGTCATTGATAGGGTTGCAAAGATTGCAAGTGCAATACGCTGGAGTACAGAAGTTTATGACACTGAGCCAGAGTCCATGTACTCTTCAAGCCATCAAACTATGGTTCTTTATTTGATTGTAATGCAAAGATTCCAGAAAATTTTGAACTGTGAAGCATGGCAAACAATGTGCACATTTCCAAATTTAATTTGTTGATTTTCTTTGGAGCTTATGAGTTAGAACTTTGAAGGGAAAAAAAAGTGAATTACGAATAGTATTTTAGTGACTAATGACATTGGGATGTATAGTCATAAGGAAGTCCACAAGGCAATCTGTTGAAGACAAACGTCCTGGAGATTTTTTTTCTATAGACGTGAGCGCTTCTTATCCAATCCTGCACTAATTTTGACCTTCACCTCCATAATGGCTAGGAACTGAATTGTTTCTTCTGTAGATTTCTTATATTTGTCATGCCATTTCCCCTGATATACAGGTGAAGCTTTGCAATGGAAAGTTGGTGACTGTAACAGCATCCACCAAAGGTTTTTATAGTGTTGGAAAGCAGCTTGTTCAAAGTCATGCACTTGTCAACTTGCTACAGCAGTTGAGTAGGGCTTTTGCAAATTTCTATAGATGTGAGCACTTCTTATCCAATCCTGCACTAATTTTGAGCTTCACCTCCATAATGGCTAGGAACTGAATTGTTTCTTCTGTAGATTTCTTATATTTCTCATGCCATTTCCCCTGAGGTGAAGCTTTGCAATGGAAAGTTGGTAAATGTAACAGCATCCACCAAAGGTTTTTATAGTGTTGGAAAGCAGCTTGTTCAAAGTCATGCACTTGTTAACTTGCTACAGAAGTTGAGCAGGGCTTTTGCAAATGTGATTATCTTTAAGGTCCAAACTATACTTATATTGCACCTTATATTATTTAATTGCTTACGAGATGCCTTCTCTCGTGTTTAAGAAATTGACATCAGTGTTTAATGTTTGGGCATCGGTCTTCTCTTTGTGGGATCGATCTTCTGAATGTTTTAATTTCCTTCTAGCTATTAAGGATTTAAGAAATTATAATGATTTTGGATTTTGAAATAGTTTGTTGTGTTGATAAAAATTGAGGCTTGGACATATTTGTTGTAGACGCTTTCTTCATGGGCTACATCAATTGTTGAAGAGGTTATTTCAACTGGACCAGGCATTTGCTTTTTTCAACTTTATGTAAGTTTATCATTTCCAACCATATGATTGTCTTCCCATGTTTTCTGAGATGTAATTGAGTTCATATCCATCCAATTGTATTATAGGCTCCTAAACCAATGGTAAGACCAATTATATTGCATTGGGTTTACTAAATGTGGATGTATGAGTGGTGTTAAAATTTAGATGTCATTGTTGGCAGGTTTACAAGAATAGGAATGTTGTTTCACAACTTGTTAGAAGAGCGGAGAGGGCTGGTTTTAAGGCAATTGCACTGACTGTGGACACACCTCGACTTGGGTGGAGGGAGTCTGACATTAGAAATAGGTAGTGAAAATTCATTCTATTTTAGATTTGCTGACAGGACTAGGTAGACACGTGGGATAAATCTTATATTCAGAGTATACTCCTCTTTAACGTTATGAGTTTGTACCCATGTTTTAACACTTTCACAGCTCTCAATAAAAATCAGAACATTGTGGAATTCTTTTAGGATCAGAAGTGACGCTAGGGTTAGAAAAAGCGTTTAGCACCTATAATGTATCAAACTTGAAATAAGTCATAAGTCTCCATTTTATTTGGGATTCCTCTTTGTTCATCCCTTGTCTGACACTGAGGTATCTAATGTTCTGAAAAGTCTCATTGTGATATCCACTAACAGAAGGCACGGGTCTCAAAATTGTTTAGTTTGAGTTCGTGAGCAGGATGTGAAATGGTTCAATTTGTTTTTGCATGGTTGTTTTTTATTTTTTTTACAAAGATAGCCCTTCAATTGCTTGCATATTATGAGTTTCTTATGGATTCCACAATCTCCCCTGTTTAGCTACTGTATCTTCAGCTAATACATAGTCATTTGAAAAAGATGTACCTTCAACTCCCGTATCTATTTTTTCACCAACTTTATGACTGCAATCACAGGAAAAATTGATGAACATAAAACATCTCCCCATGACTCTGAAAATGTGTGGAGTTGTTACAGCTAATTCACACTTCCGAGTGTTAGTTAAATTAAGGTGAATGAGACTAAATAATTCCTGCCCTTTGGACCAGAAGTTGTTAAGTTTTGTTATGGATAATTTTTACTAACATCCATGACACACATATGCCGTTATTTTTTAACTTAATCTCCACTATGTTTAACTTATTGTTGGAGGAAATCCTGAATGGAAAGAGAAGGAGGTACTGATGAGACTTGGTCACTAAACCAAATATGTATAGAAATGGATTTTTATATTTTGTATCCCGCCCACCTCATTGTGAATATATCATGTACGACTTGGTCAACAATGATCACTCACCTAACTCTATAATTTTTATTTCGTAACCTTGAGAATCTTGGCCAAAGATGATCACTCTCCACCAATTTTGTGCTTTCATAAATACCTAATACAATATAGAGTGTACATCATTCATAGTTACAACGATATTCTTTTATAACTCGCATTCTTTTTTTCACATTTGTAAGTATTTTGCATTGTTGTTGACTGTACTAATATCAGTTAGTATCAAAACCTCATATTAACTACTTTGGGAGTTCTGCAATTCCAGCTTCCTTGGTGTCCCTTTTATTCAGAATTATCCTCAAAATATCACCTCCAAGCTACTCTAGGAATCCATAGCACATGAATTGTTCTCTTCTCCTATTAGCAGGTCAATAGACATGCATGCAACACCTTCCCACTCTAGCTTCTTTATCCATTTTTCCACGGTTTTCCATACATTTTCTACAATCACAATACTCTTCACAACCTTGAATACCACATGTTTAATTGCCATGATAGAGTGGGTTCCTATTGTGTCTATCATGGATTCTTGGCACAAATCTTATCGTAGATCAGAACTGAAGTACTGAAATTTTGGCATTCAACTTGCAATATCAAGCACACTTGCAATTTTTTCATGAATGTCTCCCCGACACAAATTCTTCCTGCAGTGCCACACTTCAAAACTCCAGAGCAATGTAGCTGGTGTTTCAGTTTTGCATCATGACTTTTAAACTTACCATTTCTCTCCTGGGGTCTATGATTGTCCAATTTTGTGCCTGAAAAAAATACCTTGCCATCTATATCTCCCACTCTGCATGTTGTTTGTTGATTAATTTCTGAGTTAGGATTGTCCAATATCTTCAGATATTGTAATGGAAGCTAGCAAAAGCTATTCACAACAAACATATCAACTTTTCCAAGGAGTGTCACATGATTTTCTTTTCCAGTTGGTAAGTATTGTCTAATTATGGTAAGAGACCCTATTTTTTGTCTTTGCTAGTGGGCTTTAGTACAACAACTTTGAGGAAAAAATAACCTAATAGTCACTCTATGCTTGGAAGGTTTCAGAGATGAAGGCAAATTACTTCCCCCCAAAGGAAGATGTCATTTTAATGAATGAAGCACCCACAGATTTTTATGTGTTAGTGTCTGGTGTTGTGGTAGGTATCTTTCTGAATGTTACAGAGTCCAAAATTTCAGAACTTTTAGGTGGTTCACTTTATTTCTTTTGCCGAATGTGTCTTCAAACAGAGAACTGCAACAAAGAGTTGTAAATGTTGATGTGGCGCTAGAATAACATTGAAATTTTGTTTCATTTTGCAGGACATACTAGCAGACAAAGACAAGGGTAAAACAGAGCAGGCAAGCTAATTTTTTTTAAAGGAAAGTGATTATTCATGCTCTTAGTATCTTCTTGTTAGGAGATTCATTACATAATAAGCATGAATATTAGAATGTTTGCATTTCATTTACAAATAAATTTGGAACAACCATTTGTTTCACTATATGTTTTAGTCACATTGGAAAATTTGAAGTACAGAAATGACATGTCTCATTCCAAATGACTTGTTTGTTTTACCCCAGGCATTAGTAGCACATACATTACTTTGAAATCACAAAACTAAGTCAGTTGGTTTCTTTACTGTAAACTTGTCTCCTGCTACATTCTAGAGGATAGGTTGGATGGAGAAAGGAATAGCAATCAGTCTATCAAAAGAAATTCAAACTATTTTTTAGATTAGGGAGTTTGTGCAGCTAGCCTCAGGTGTGAAGACAGATTGGATGGTGCCTCAAATTTATTATGGTGAAAGGTGAGGGTTACATTTGTACTAGAAGAGAATAATCTCAAGGATATTGTGACTCTGGTTATAGATCTATAGCAGTTGACAACTCATGATGAAAGGGAAGTGAAGGCTAAGTGGATGATTATGGATGATGCTATATTGGATCATTGGATCCATTGTATATCCAAGAAAAAGATGGTGAATGAGATGTTTGATGGCTTAGTTTTTCTACCCCAAATGGTTTATCCCTGGGAGATTAGGATTTTTTGATAGAACGCTAGGGATTAATTGAACTAGTTGTTGGAGATGTTGCTGGGCACTTGGCTAATTTCATGCCCACAGGTGTATTATTCAGTTCCTCCTGGGTAAGGCTCACTAGGGACACTATCCACCAAAGTGGACAAGCATCCAGTAGGTTTCCCTGCAAAGTATTCCTTGGAAAAAGAATCCCCGAGGGGTTAGTTCATGCGTATATTTTTATATTTGGTAACACATAAGTTTAGGTTTAAGGGTAGATGGCACAAATTCTATACCCAAATTCGCAAGGGGCTTTGATTGTGAATGCATCTGATATTGATTGATGATTCTCAGGAAAGAAACTCTGAAAACCATGTCAGCTAGGGAAGTCGTGTAATTGCAAACAATATAAAGTGCAGAAAATATGGTAGCTTATTTGTATGATTAAAGAAGAGTCTTGGTTCTTTTCCCCCTGTATTATGTTATTGACAAGTTTGCAACCAGTTCATACAACCATGTCAACTAAGGAAGTCGTGCAATTGCAAGCAGTATAAAGTGCAGTAAATATGGTAGCTTATTTGCATGATTAAAGAAGATTCTTGGATCTTGCCCCCCTGTACTATATTTTTGACAAGTTTGCAACATGTTCATATTGAAGTTCGCATTTGTTGAACTACATTCTGTTAAGGATATGCTTCAAATACTATCGGATCTAAGTTATGCATTGTGTTAAAAATTTGCATCTACTGGATAGCTTGCTCCCAAGGATGGGTATTTGCTTGCTCCCATCAAATACCTTTGGATTTGAGGTAGATAAAGTGCTTATTTCTTATGATTCTAATGAGTTGTGGCACCTGTGGCAGTGTTCTTAGTAACTTGGAGGGAGGAAGGGGTTATGGTCATATCTTCCATGTTCTGTTGGACTTCAAAGGACCGAATAGTTTTGAGCTTGGACTTCAAAGGAATGGGTAGTTTTGAGTGGACAGCTATTATTTGTTCTTAATTCAGACATGTTACTATCTTTTCTTGATTCTGCTAAGCAATCTAGTTTGAAAGAAGATTTTGATTTGGAGAAGACACAACAATATAGTTTGAAAGAGGGTTTTCTTTTGAGAAATACACAGGTAGTTTTTGATCACCTCCAGAATGAGAACAACATTGTTAATTAGGACAAAGAGGAAATGTTATTCAAATGAAATTTTAATCATTGGTATCAAATACTTTGACTCTTCCAATACTTGGGAGATTTGAGGCACGAAACTTTCCAAGAAAAAATGCTTCCAACTCAATTATTTCAGTGCCATGTTCTCAAGACTCCAAATCAGTACTCGATTCTCAAGACTAGAGAAGAATATCCAACTCAACTATTTCTGGACACGCTGTTTTAAGCTTGTTTGTGTAAGTTAACACCAATAATTTCATTTTGCAGTTCACTATGCTGGATGCCTTTCATATCTGCTTGCTGCTAGATATCATGATCCAAGTAGGATATGGATTGGTGCTACATTTCCATATTTTATGAAACAAAGCCTTTGGATTCTCTATATTACTGCAATCTATTTTTCCATTAAGATTCTGACCATTTTTGGATATGGAGACTCGCATGCTGAAAATACTAGAGAAATGATATTTGAAATCGTCTACATGTTATATAATTTGGGTTTGACTGCATACATGATAGGAAACATGACAAATTTAATTGTACATGGCACAAGCCAGACCATGAAATTTGTAAGGAATATATTTTTAATAGATTTGTGTATAGAAAAGTTATGCCTACATATTCTCTCTTTTCAATGCAAAAATGCAACGTCATATGAGGATTTGACTTTCATTTTGATTCTAGAGGGACACAATTCTGGCAACTTAAAGATTTTCTTTTAGGAATTGGCTGCCACTACAATTGCAAGATCAAATGTTGTCACGTATATGCTTGAAATCCAGGACAGAGGGATTACAGCAAGAAGAAACATTAAATGATCTGCCAAAGCCCACCATCCGCGCAAGCATTGCAAACGTCTTGTTTTTTTTCTATTGTTGATAAAGTGTATCCTTTCCAAGGAGTGTCACATGATTTTCTTTTCCAGCTGGTAAGTACTGCCTAATTATGGTAAGGATACCTTATTTTTTGTTCATGAACTCTCCGAATTTGGTATAAAATGTGTACTGTATTTGAAAATTCAATTTGCCATTAAATTAATGGGACATGAATTCCCACAAAGGAGTTCAGAAATGTGCAATTAAGTTGAGCTTTCATCTTGTCATTCAATTGATGGACATTGAATATTAAATATAAGATAAATACATAGGAGTAGCATGTGAGTGTCAGTTTTATAAAGAAGATTCTTTTTATTATTAATAAAAATATAGATAGTTAGTTTCATTTTAAAGGGTTATAAATATGAGTTATAAATACAAGACTTAAAAGGTTGTAAATATTTAAAGTGTTGTAAATATGAGTTATTAATTGTTTTTACTCAAAACCTGATAAATAGCAATTTAGCAATTTCTTTTTAATTGAGTGACTCAAATTCATGTTTCTTTAGGTTGAAGGTAAAGCCACTAAAGTGGAAAAAATTGTGATGCCAATAATTAGAGGGATTGTCATCATGGGGTGATAAGAAATTTAATATTCCAAGAAGAGGAGGTAGTAGTAGATTCTAAATAAATTAGCAATGCAACAACATAATTGTTTGCAACAAATTTAGAGAGATCCACCTTGTTGAATAATGCACACACTACATGGATAATGGATTTCCGCGTTTTATGCCTTACGACATTTTCTTTGCAACATCTGGTGCAAATGCTAGTAATAAAATAAATGAATATGTTGTAAAGTAATTAGAAGTTAAAAAAATGTGTTTGTAAGATGTTTACATCTTATATTTCTTAAAAATATTTTAAATAAATTATTTGAATATCTATGTTAACTATATACAACTATGTCAACTTCATATATAACTTTTTTCCCAAGGAAATATCCTAATTTTATTAGTGAAAACAAAATTACATATTGCAGATGGTTCAAAACATTCCATCGTCTAGTCAATGACTCATGATCATGAGTTCATACAAAATTTCAATCCTGAGGAGAAAAGGTTAAAATTTTCTCCATTTCTTGTTTTCCACCTTTCGTCATTCTGCTTGAGATGGCATGGAGGATACAATGGATAGCTAATGTTCTTCTTCTCTTCTTGAAGTTTCCTTGTTTGAATTGGAAATTTCTGATGCATGAGGACATTTGAAACCTCTAGTATCCTTTGCTTCAATTATCATTGCTACTTGTGTTGAAGTGACGTGTAGAAGTGACCTTTATTGTTTCATCCTGTTGTAACATTTTGTGTTTTGGTAAGTTAATATAAATTAGTCCAAAAAAGAAAATATATTTCAAAAAATGTTAAGTTAGGATATGGACAAAAGAATATTGAATTTAAAAAACGTTAGGGATATTCAATGAATAAGTCCATATCAAATAAAATGTTAGAATAGATGCCCTAAAAAAATGAAGGCAAAAATAAAATGTTAGGCAAGAAAGAAAAGAAAAAAATAATAAACTTTGAAAGTGTTACAAATCCAAATGCCACTACTCTTAGTTTAGTTTAGTTTTGCAAATAAAAGTTGTGTGCAGATTGTTTAGATGCCACACTAGTTTATATAGTCCAATTGTACAGTTTAATCATGATTGAATTTGATTTAGATTGTTTGTCAATAAATAGCAAATAAAATTGGCTCAACAGTTTAATTTGAGCCAATGGAAGAAATAAGGGATAGGAATAGAGTAGTCATTAAAAGGAAATATTGAGTTGCTAGCCTAAATGCACTCAGATGAAAAAATGAAAATGTTAGGAGTATAAAGGGTAGGTAGACATATGAGAAATTGGAGCATGACAGGATTTTGTCCTAAGTTGTAACATTGGATAATGCTTTCATACGATGGTGGATTTTAAATTAACTATCAATTCTAAGAACAAATGCTATTTGGTAGATATCCTAACTTCATTCATTTATTCCCCCATTACCCAAAATTGCCATATCCGCCATAAAATCGTGACCCCACCATCACTTCCGTGTCACATGTTAAATCCCTTCCACCTTACCTTTCATCTCGCATGCTCCCCCAAGATCCGATGGACCACATCCCTCCTCGGCTCTCATTTATCGTCCGAAATTTATTAGCGGGACTCGCGGAGGGCTGGTACAAAATGGATAGTTTTCGAAACCACCTTCTTAAACCATATTTTCCTCATTTTAGTCTTTCGGGACTTAAAATCTCGACAAAACTTACAACCTCAAGTTGCTCCCGAATGTGGTTTAGGTGTGACCATTCACTGCTGCTCCATGTCAATGTCCACGTCTACTCCATGTCACTTCTTCCATCCAATCAACTGTGGCTTATCCATTATTCATTCAATTCATAACTCCCGTGAATTTATGTCCCAAAGACACATTAATTAATCCCGTTGGATAATTATTGAAGATTTAACCATTCATTCAATAGCCCTGCTCCAATTTCTCCATTATAAGCCTTGTTCCTTCATGAAAACAGTTACACAGTGCATTTCCGTAACTAAATTGATCATTCAAGATTGCCTCCTTATAGCTCAACGACGGTTCGACAACTAACCAATTATTTTTTCCTGTTTAGAAGAAAGCCAACATCCAGGTCCACTTGTCTCTTTTTCAAGTCATATTGTTTTTACTGTGATCACTCTGTTTCAGACTGATTTTTCCATTTCTATCATTTTCAGCTTGCAAATTCATTTGATAAAATGCCTCCTAAGGGAAAATAAGTTGCAGAAATCCCAAATCCTCTTGTACATCCACATGTTGGCTTCCATGATACCCCCTTAGTTGACAGAGATTGTAAAATCATTGAGACTTCTTCTAAATTTGATCTATATGAAATTTACTGCTGGATGGAAGATCAATTAATTGATCAAACAGATGAAATAGCACTTTGGGACTCCCACCTTCCTCACTACATTTTCCCTTAGATACACAGAGCACCTGAATTTGTCAAGAAATGCCATGAATCCTATGATCCCAGCTAAAGAGCAATCATTTCACCCACGGGAGAAATCCTTTGTTTAATCAATGCTGAGTCCATTGAAAATATGTTGCAGGCCCCTACTATTGCACCAACCCATCCTTTTTCCCATGAAAGCCTGATAGAAGCCTATCAGAAACTAGATTTTACTAAAAGATCCCAGACTCTTGAACTTTTCCTAGTTATTCATAGTCCTCTGCCTAAAAGAAACCCTCCTTATGACTCATCCATGTTCCGTGATAAAACCAAGCAAATTACCACTATTTTGTCCTATCTTCTTGGTTATAACTATGATCAATATGTTAATGATGCCATCTTCGGTTTCTTGTCTATCTTTTCTGTTGATTCCAAACCCACTGTTATTTATAATTTCAGCCAATTCCTAGTTGAAGCCATACATGAGAAATTTGTCCAGTTTAATACTGAAGAAGTATTCAAGTATGCTTCAGTACTTGTATACCGTTTTATATATTTTCAGGGAGAAAATTTTCCATTTACCTCACACAAGCTAAATGAGGAAGGAAACCAGTAAGCAAGGATATTTTGGACTTCAATGGGAATGAAGGAGAAAGAAGAATTTACATATAAACAGTTCATAGAATTGTTTATTCATCCATCTATCAGTGTTATGAGCAACACTCCAGTACCAAGAATCAGTGATGAGATTGTCAAAGTATTGTAGCTAGTCAACCAAGCCACAACAGGAGATTGGTATCTTTACCAAAACTACACAGAAATCGGGGTTTATGGTTGTGAGCTTCCACCCTACAAACTTCCCAAGTACCTCCCTATTAGAATCTTTGCATTGGAATATATTAGGCAGAGGTTAAATGCAGATGAAGTACACTTTGTGGCTGCAAAGAAGAAATCACAATTCAAACTGAAAGTTCAAGTTGGTCCATTCATCTGCAACACTAGAGCAGTAGGAGAAGAGGCAGAGAGGTTATTAAAGAAAATGAAGTTTGGTCTCAGTTTCACTTGGTCTTATGACCCGATGGGAGTGATTTCTAAACTCAGGGTGGAAAACAAGTTTACTGCTTATCACCACACAACTAGGCCTGAAATAGAACAATATAAAAACTAGCTGGAATGGACAGAGAACACCCTCCAAGAAGTTGAAGAGCAGGAAATTTCTACTTCAAATGTACAAAATCCACTTGCATAGGAAAAGACAACCAAAAGAGGAATGGAAGAATAATCTTCCCCTACAACTGAAGCATCAAGCTAGGGTTTTAGGATTGTGCATAGAAAGAAGAGACCTAGGCTCTCTGCGATTGTTGGTGCAACACATGAGTCTCAAAGAACCACATTTGATGGACTTGGAGAGACTATGCTCTATTCACAGTCTGGTGGACAGTTTACCGAGTCCCCAACTCATTCCACTACTTCTCATGAACAACAGGTAATTCAGACCAGTGGAAGCATTCAGAAGGACAAGGAGGAGGACATCTTTCATGTATTCGGTGAGATTAAACAGAAAAATGAACAAATGAAGTTGAACACCTATACCAAATTCTGGAAGCATTATTCGAGCTCTCAAGCCAGACTTCTTTCAGTCTTTGACTCTAAGAAGGGAAAGATGCAGATGGCTTTCTTGCAAGCCCAAATTCCATAGCCTAGGACTGCTGCACATAAAAAAGCAAACCTCTTTTGAATTTAATGTAAAGGATGTGCATCCAATTGATCAAATTGAGATGCATAAACAAACTGGTGAGATGATTTCTTCCACTTTGACTAACACTACCATGAGTTTGTCAAAGTTGTAGGTTACCTTAGAAAACGCACAATCACAACTCAAGTTGGAGAAAGTCTCCTCATTGGCAAAAGACACAAAGATCAAATCTTTAGAAGATCTAGTGTTGAAGATGGGATATGATCCCTCCAACATAAATGCGACAGAACAACTTGTTAAGAAGAAAAATGTTGAGCTCTCAGCATTAAGGAAGCAGCTCAAACTACCAGCTTCCGAGGATCCAATGACCAAGGAGATTGAAGAAACCAAAACTCAGAATTCTGACATGATGAAGCTCATCATGGAACAAAATATGCAAATAAAACGGATGGAAGAGCAGATGGAGAAACTGGTCAAGGAGAAAGAGGAAGCTGTCAAAAGAGCTCAAACTCCAATGGATGTAATACCCCTTGCAGCTATCCCTGTAACCAGGGTTTCTACTTCAGCCACAACATCAACTACAAGTACAACAGAAGGAGCTGAACAACGTGTTACAACTTTTCAGAACCTGTCTATTCAGATAGGAGAAATCAAGAAGTTTCAAAATGAACTCAAGGATTTACAACATATGAAAGGAGTTGCAGACACTTCACATGCAGCTGAGTTGCAGAGATTAAAAGGTCAGATTGAAGCATTACAAAGGGAACTCAAAGAATCTTACCTTGGAAACAAGCTGGGTTTGACAACAGAAATTATGTGGGAAGAAATTACTGAATCAATTAAGGATATCTAGCCCTATATTAAGATAGTTATTGATCAAAAAGAGCTCTTGGAAAAACCTCAGCAAGCTGTTGAAACTATTTCTAAAGAGCTTGAGGATATGCTAGAAATTGCTTCTGATATAATCAAGTTCCACAATTCTAAAGACAACTATGAGCTTGAAGAATTAGGGATAAATGACGGGACAACAACTATACTAGAAGTAAAGAAGATCATTACCGAGAACAACCTCATCCTTCAGTTGAAAGAAAAGTGCAGCACTGTGGATACAATAGTTCAACGATTTTTCAGCATGTTAGAATCCTTGACCAATAAGGTTTTGCCGTCTATGCTTGTGATAAACGAAAAATTAATTCCTATTGAGGATTATGTTCGAAAGCTTACAGAGGTAGGCACCAATTTAGCTTCAGTTTCAAACATAAGAGGTGCATCAACACCAAGAGTGGTGCTAAATGCACTCATGGACACCTTCATTTTAAATGAAGTCAGACATATTTTTAGTGGAACCCACTTTTACTAAATATACAGAGATGGATGAATTTTACAGAAGGGTAACCAAGATATCTATCCGAGATAAGAAACAATGGGAAGAATTAACTGATTTACTTGAATAGAGGGTGATCAAACAACATTCAACTTTCACATGAATAGTCATCACAAGTTCAAAAATTCTCAGTTTTTTAGCAACATTCATCAACAGCTCAGCACCAAAATAGTGCCAGATCAGCTAGCAGTTTAGATTCTTGATTTTGTAATTATCTATTTTTTTAAAATAGTTTAAGATATTTTCTCAGTTCCATCATTGTATAAATAACTCTCTTCCACGAGTTATTAAAGGTTGCACCCTTGAAGAAGCAGTTCTAAACATCGAATGTACTTGACTATTCTGAATGATTAATACAAAAGCAAATGGATTCTGAATTCTGATTCATACAGTTTCGTTTCTCTGTAAGTTCTTTCCAGTTTTATTTCACAGTGTTTTCTTCATATCCTTATGTTTACAAAGATAACGAGGTAGGAGTAATTGTGTTTCAATTATTCTTATAAGCTTATGAAGTGATCATCTATAAAGAGAATGAATTATATAAACTATTTATTTTATTAATTCCCTCTAAATCATAAAATCATCAGCATCTGTTGTAAGCTTAAGCATATCTTGTTAAACCTTCTGAACATAGTTTAAAGGTTTTCTTACTTATGATTATTTAATTTTCAATTTGAAGACTGTGATAGTCATACCACCTCTCTATTTCTGCTCACCACCATGCAAGCTATATCACTGTGTGAATTTTAATAACAACCCTCTGTTTAGATATTAATATTATTCAAAAGGTTAGGCATCACTGTTTTAAATCTGTTTCCTACATTGGTCCTCCAAATTAAAACAAAACCCCCAAAACAATCATCTTAGATGCCTTGACATGATAGCTGACCATTATCATCTCAGGGATACAACATCAATTTTTCACCATTGCCTAGGATTCGAATTTCATTAAGTTTTCCTGGGTCAACGATATTATTCCTATTCCTTTAAGGTGATTAAAGGTTTAGATAGGTCAAAATCCTTCACCTGGTGACTCCACTGTATCAAATTGGCACCTTCTAAGCACACTAGATCCCATTCTAAATTTGACACAGTTATTCCTGTGTCAAATCCACAAAGACTTGTGAGAAAGGCCAATTCTAGAAGAAGACATCAATGATCTTCTTCTACTTCAACCTTGCAGTGTGAAGATATATTACAATTTGATCCATATAGTAACATTCCATCCAATCTAGAGTACACTCACCTATCACCTAGGGTTGCTAAACTCTTAGATAGGGGAGTTGATTTCAAATCAGCTTTCCTTATTCATTCACTTGAATCTCATCCAGAACCCCCACTTCCACTGGGATCACCTAAATCTGAGTCTGACCTGGGTGTTCATCTACCTGAATACAAACCTACAGACTTTATATCCCCCACCACTTATTCATTTCATTCCACCTCTAAACCTCTAGAATCTTCTACTTCTAAACGACTTGAAGGGACCTTTGCTATATATTCAAATCCACTCTTTGAAACTGAAGAGGATATTCATTCTTAGGTCCATATGTTGGTTATTAAAACCCCTTTAAAATCATTTAGGAAGTCTCCACCTTCTTTATATCCTCCTTCTTCACCCCCACATACTAATTATCCCCCTCTTTCACCATCTCCCTCTTCCTTATCATCATGTTCATAAACATCTCATTCATCATCCTCTACTATGGCATTTCAACCCATTGTATAGGCAAGATATGCAACTTTAGTTTTACCTCCAGTCCTTGATGCTTTCCCTAATGGATATTTAAAGCACCTTCCTAGATACAATGGAGAAAATGGTCCCTCGGCTAAGGATCACCTTCAAGCCTTTCTAGACTTTGCAGATAACATGAACATAGAACAAGAAAATGTTTACATGAGTTTGTTTGTTCAATCTCTTGAGGGAAATGTGAGGACTTGGTTTAGGCAGTTACTTGCAAATTCTATTAGAAACTGGGAAGAATTAACAACTATATTCAAAAATCAATGGGGAGTGAAGAAATATGCTCTTTAGTTTTTTATTTAGTTTGAAGAACTTAAAAGAAACTTTGGTGAACTTGTCTCTGATTTTATCAAAAGGTTTAAAAAACTATATCATAAGATGCCCCCTGATTGCAAACCACCTGTAGCAGCAGCTAAATCTAGGTTTTCAAAAGATTTTGAAAATGACTTTGTTATGATGTTAAGATAAAGAACTTCAAGGACTCTTGAAGACATGCAAACTAATGCTATAGAGGTGGAAGCAAATATGTCTTCTTTATCCACTTTAAAATCTAAAGAGGAAAAAGCCCAAAGAAAACTTAAATCAAGTCAAGAGGCCTCAACTTCCTCTAAGACTAAAACTGAAGACTCTAAAATAGATGAAATAACTTCACTTCTTAGAAATCTGTCCAATAGAATTTCCAAGATTGAGACTCAACCTAGAACAGTTCAACAAATGGTCACTCAACCCCAAAATCAAAATCAAGGTCAATACAAAAGAAATCCACCATTACAAATTCTTCAAAGGCCTAGTAATGATCAACAGGTTCCAACTCCTTTACTGATAGATGATCAACAACCTGATGACAATACTATGACTATAACTGAAGATATTAATAATATGGATACCTCTTTTGGTCAGACTATTATTATTCCTCTCTCACAACAAAAGCAGGTTCAACAAGATCAAGACCCCTCATAGGCTTCCAAATACCATGCCTTCTCTGAATTCCTAATTGCAAAACTAAACAAAAGATATGATCTTAGGCTTAGACCTGGTCCTGGAAGACCCCCTAAGGAACCTCCAACTATTATTTGATCATTAAATCAGTCAACTGATACTACTCAAATTGAAAAAACTATTTTAACTACATTTAATGTTGAAGAGTTAGAACGAGTTAAAATCCCTATACCTCTTTTATAACTTTCCAAAAATCCTGGATATAAAAATCAAGTCTCCAAATGGATACAAAACACCTCGGTTGACGCTGAAAGTGATATCATTAGTCTTCAAGATGAAAAACCAGCAATTGTTTTTGGTCCTAGCCCATATATGGTAGATGAAATAGTACCCTCTTTCTACGTGACTCTTAAAACAAATGATTCTATGTTATAAAATTGTATGCTTGATTCTAGAGCATCACATAATCTTATGCCAAAAACTATCATGGATCATTTAAATCTTGACATAACTAGATCCTATCATGATTTGTACACCTTTGATTCCAAAAGGGTGCCTTGTCTAGGATTGATTAAGGATTTAGTAGTCACTCTTGCTCAAATCCCAGTAAAGAGTGTAGTGTTAGATATAGTTGTCATAGATATCCCTCCCAAATTTGGAATGCTCCTTTCAAGGTCTTGTTGTGCCAAATTAGGGGGAACTCTTCAGATGGACATGTCTTATGCCACCATTCTAGTTTATGGGGGAGAGCAACTAAGGTTGTATAGAGAGGTCAGATTTGTGCACACTATTTGCAAAACAGATCAACCAAGAAACCATCCCATATATGAAATTGATCAAGATTTTGGTTGTTTCCAACTTTCTTCAAACCAAACACATGAAACTCAAGTAAAAATTGAAGATGTAATTGGAAGACCTATACCAAATTAGATTGATGTCTGGAATATATTCTGTGATGGTTCTTGTACAAAAGATGAAGCAGGAGCTGAGGTAGTATTAATCTCACCAGAAAAAGAAAACATTACACAATCATGCAGACTTGATTTTGAAGTTACAAATAATGTAGCCCAATATGAAGCTTTCCTTTTAGGATTGCAGTTAGCCAAGAGCTTAAAAGTACAAAACCTGAGTGTTTTTACTGACTCAGAGCTCATTGTTAAAAAAGATAGAAAACTTTGCCAAACAGAACATCCTAGGCTTAGATCCTATCGAAATGAGGTTTGGGATTCAGTTGAAAATTTCTTCAATGGTTTTAATTTGACTTATATCCCAAGGGATCTGAATATTCATGCAGATTCCCTAGTTGTTTATGCTAGTTAATTTAAAATCCCTAATCACACTAATCTTCTCTATCAAATACAAGTCAAATGCAGGCCATCCATCCCATATAACCTAAAATACTAGGAGATATTTGAAGATGATGAACAGTTAAAGTCTTTTTTGCAGGTTATAGATGAATTTTCAGTTCTACAAATTGATGAAAATACAATAGAAACAATTGGGAATTCAAATGAAAATGATAATTCAAATTTCAGCTCAAAAATTGCTAATCATGATATCATTCAGTTGTCTAACAATTTTATTCCCAAAGGAATCATTCCTTTAGAAAAATTGTTTGATCAAAATGATGTCCTTAGAAACCCATAGTCAATCTCTCCACAATATGACATAGAGGAAGTAAACATTGGAACAAATGATGACATTAGGAGCCTCAAAATTTGTGCATCCTTAGATCCTGGAATTAAAGCTCAATACCTTAAGTTATTTGAAAAATACAAGGATGCTTTTGCATGGACTTTAGGAATTTGAATAAAGCATCATTAAAGGATAATTACCCTTTACCCAAAATGGATCAGTTACTTCATATGGTTTCAAGAGCATAAATAATTTCCATGGTTGGTGGTTTTTCAGGTTACAATCAGATAAATGTTGATGCAACAGACATAGAGAAAACAACTTTTACTACACCCTGGGGTACATTTATGTACTCTAGAATGCCCTTTGGCTTGTCCAATGCTGGAGAAACTTTTCAAAGAGCTATGGACATAGCTTTTGTGGGACAGGTAAACAAATTTGTAGTCATTTATCTTGATGACATAACTGTTTTTTCTAATTCTGATCAGAAACATCTAAAGCACTTGATGAATGTTTTTGATAGGTGTAGGAAATTTGGAATATCCCTCAATCCTACAAAGTCTCTTTTTGCTATCAAAGAAGGATAGCTACTAGGCCATATAATCTCAAAAGAAGGAGTGGTGATTGATCCCAAACGTGTTTCTACAATAAAAATATTGTCATTACCTAGAAATAAGAAGGAGATCCAAGCTTTTCTATGCAAGATTAATTTCTTAAGGAGGTTCATCCCAAATTAGGCCGAAATTGTGAAAGACATAACTGATATGCTCTGAAAGGATCATGAAGTTAAATGGACTGTCTCTTTCAAGTATTCATTTTACCAAATCAAGAAAGCTATCTTTGAAGCTCCAACCTTGGCTAGTCCTGATTATACAAAGCCATTAAGTATATTTTCCTTTGCCTCTGAAACGACCCTTGCTGTTGTTTTATTACAAAGGAATGAAGATTACCATGACCAACCTATAGCCTTTTTCAGTAACGTTATGAGATATGTCGAGCTTAAGTATGACATAATTGAGAAGCAAGCCTATGCCCTTATACAAGCCCCGAAATCATTTAGGATGTATGTCCTACATTCACCTATTACTACCTATGTTACTAACAGTGATGTCAAGATTGTTTTAACCCAACCTGACATTGATGGGAAGACAGGTAGATGGATCACTCAGATACTAGAGTTTGATCTAACTATCAAAACTACAAATCTAGTAAAGGGTCAAGGATTAGCTAAGCTTCTACTTGAATCAAACTATAAAGTTCTTGGCATCAACTCTATTCTGGAAATACAAAGGGAGAATCCACAAGAACCTCATCAAAGTTCAAAAAGGGAGAATCCACAAGAACCTTTTTTTCATGCAGAAGGGGAGAATCCACAAGAACCTTCCCAAAATTTGAATGAAGAGAATCCACAAGAACCTCCTCACAATCCTGAAGAAAAGAATACACAAGAACCTTTACCTTCGAATTAGGTCATCTCTCTACACATTGAGGATAAATTTCTTTCTTCAAATTGGTATCAAGATATTGTAAATTTCTTGATCCATTTTGAATGTCTAGCATCATTTCCAAAATTCAATGTAAAGCTCTCAAATTGAAGGTAGTCACATACTGTATCATAAATGAAAATCTTTATTGGAAGGACCCACTAAATATCTTGTTATTATGTTTAACCGAATCAGAAACTGAAGGAATCATTGATCATTTTCATAGAGGATTTTGTGGAGGACATTATGCTTGGAGAGAAACAACATATAAGATATTGAGGTGAGGATTTTATTGGCCCACATTGTTCTTACAAGTATGAGCAAAGGTCATAAGTTGTGTCCCTTGTCAAATGTTTGCTAGTAAGCAAAAACTAGCAGCTCTTCCACTGATCCCAACAATAGTCTTAGAACCTTTTCTCCAATGGGGACTAGATTTTATTGGAGAGATTCATCCTACTTCAAGAAATCAACATACATGGATTCTCACTGCAACAGACTACTTTACCAAATGGGTGGAAGAAATTCCAGTAAGAAATGATACTGATTCAGCAGTAATCAAATTCATTGAAGAAAATATTTTATCTAGGTTTGGTTGCCCAACATAAATTGTTATTGATAATGCAACAACATTTTCTAGTGTTAAAATGATTGATTTTTTCTAGAAATATCAAATTCTGTTACATCATTCAAATCCATATTACCCTCAAGGTAATGGTCTTGCAGAATCCTCAAATAAAAGACTGGTAAAGGTCGTCAAAAAGACTTTAGTAGATCATAAAAAGAGCTAAGATTCTCATCTAATTTATGTAGTCTGGGCAAACAAGATTACTCAAAAGAGGTCTACTAGAAAGTATCCTTTTAAGCTAGTCTATGGGAAGGATTCAATCTTCCCTACCAACTTGGCCTTCTCTGTTTTAAAATTCCTGCAGGATTCAGCTGATGAACCTGATGATTTTTCAAGGAGAATAAATCAGATTATTGAACTAAATGAAAACAGAGATGAAGTTCAATATAAATTGAAAAATTATTAGAATAAGGTGAAGAGCCTGTTTGACAGAAGATCGACCGAAAGGGAATTCAAGGAAGGTGATCTAGTTCTAAGATGGGATTCCAGAAAGATAAGGGAAAACATGGCAAGTTTGATAACCTGTGGTTTGGACCTTTAGCTATTGCTGAAGTAAAGGGAAGCAACATTTTTTGCTACAAAATCTTGAGGGACTATATTCCACTTATCCTGTTAATGGAAGGTTTCTCAAACATTACATTCAGTACTGAGAAGTTGAAGTAGATTTCATTACTAGCATTGTAAAAACTCCAGTTTATTTTACTTTTCAAACTGTCAATGTGAGTTTTTACAGCAAAGACTCCATAGCCTGAGGAGAAGGCACATGGATCTGCAGGTTCTTTGCATTCTATAGGAGAAAGAAGTCCCTAGTTGGAGCCAATGTTGTAGCATTTTTTGGTTGGTAAGCTAGTATCAATTAGTCAAAAAATGAAAATATATTTCAAAAAATGTTAAGTTAGGATATGGACAAAAGAATATTGAATTTTAAAAATGTTAGGGATATTTGATGAATAAGTCCATATCAAATAAAATGTTAGAATAGATGCCCTAAAAAAATGAAGGAAAAAATAAAATGTTAGGCAAGAAATAAAAGAAAAAAATAATAAACTCTGAAAGTGTTGCAAATCCAAATGCCACTACTCTTAGTGTAGTTTAGTTTTTCAAATAAAAGTTGTGTGCAGATTGTTTAGATGCAACACTAGTTTATACAATCCAATTATACAGTTTAATCATGATTGGATTTGATTTAAATTGTTTGTCAATAAATAGCAAGTAAAATTGGCTCAACAGTTTAATCTGAGCCAATGGAAGAAATAAGGGATAGGAATAGATTAGTCATTAAATGAGATATTGAGTTGCTAGCCAAAATGCACTCGGATGAATAATTGAAAATGTTAGCAGTGTAAAGGGTAGGTAGACATATGAAAAATTGAAGCATGAGAGGATTTTGTCCTAAGTTGTAACATTGGATAATGCGTGCATACGATGATGGATTTTAAATTAACTATCACTTCTAAGCACCAATGTTATTTGGTAAATATCCTAACTTCATTAATTTATTCCCCATTACTCAAAATTGTCACATCCGCCATAAAATCGTGAACCCACCATCACTTCCGCCTCACACGTTATATCCCTTCCACCTTACCTTTCATCCTACATGCTCCCCCGAGATTCGATGGCCCATATCCCTCGTCGGCCCTCATTTTCTGTCCGAACTTTATCAGCGCGGGGGGCGGGGGGTCCGAAATGGGCAGTTTCTGAAACCGCCTTCTTAAACCACCTTTTCCTCATTTTAGTCTTTCGGGACATAAAATCTCGAAACAACTTACCACCTCATGTTGCTCACAAACGTGGTTTACGTGTGACCATTTACCGCCGCTCCATGTCAATGTCCACGTCCACTCCATGTCACTTCTTCCATCCAATCAACTACCGCCTATCTGTTATTCATTCAATTCATAACTTATGTGAATTTATGTCCCAAAGACTCGTTAATTAATCCTGTTGGATAATTAATGAAGATTTAACCGTTCATTCAATAGCCACACTCCAATTTCTCCATTATAAGCCTTCTTCCTTCATGAAAACAGTTACACAATGCATTTCTGTAACTAAATTGATCATTCAAGATTGCCTCCTTACAGCTCAATGACAGTTTGACAATTAAGCAGTTATTTTGTCCTGTTCAGAAAAAAGCCAACATTCAGGTCTACTTGTCTCTTTTTCAAGTCATTCTGTTTTTACTGTGATCACTCTGTTTCACACCGATTTTTCCATTTCTATCTTTTTCAGTCTGCAAATTCATTTGATAAAATGCCTCCTAACAGAAAAGAAGTTTCAGAAATCCCAAATCCTCTTGTACATGCACAAGTTGACTTCCATCATACCCCCCTAGTCGACAGAGATTGTAAGATCATTGAGACTTCTTCTCAATTTGATCTATATGAAATTTACTACTCGATAGAAGATCAATTAATTGATCAAACAGATGAAATAGGACTTTGGGACTCCCACCTTCCCCATTACATTTTCCCTCAGATACAGAGAGCACTTGAATTTGTCAGGAAATGCCATGAATCCTATGATCCCAGCCAAAGAGTAATTGTTTCACCCACAGAGGAGAAATCCTTTGTTTAGTCAATTCCGAGTCCATTAAAAAGATGTTGTATGCCCCTACTATTGCACCAAACCATCCTTTTTCCCATGAAATCTTGATAGAAGCCTATCAGAAACTAGATTTTACTAAAAGATCCCAGACTCTTGAACTTTTCCTAGCTATTGATAGCCCTCTGCCTAAAAGAAACCCTCTTTATGACTCATCCAGGTTCCGTGATAGAACCAAGCAAATCACCACTATTTTGTCCTATCTACTTGGTTATAACTCTTATCAATATGTTAATGATTCCATCCTAGGTTTCTTGTCTATCTTTTATGCTGATTCCAAACCCACTGTTGTTTATAATTTCAGCCAATTCCTAGCTAAAGCCATACATGAGCAATTTGTCCAGTTTACTGAAGAAGTATTCAAGTATGTTTTAGTACTTGTATACCCTTTTATATATTTTCAGGGAGACAAATTTCCTTTTACCTTACACAAGCTAGATGAGGAAGGAAACCAAGAATCAATGATATTTTGGACTTCAATGGGAATGGAGGAGAAAGAAGAATTTACATATAAACAGTTCATAGAATTGTTTATTCATCCAACTATCAGTCTTATGAGAAGAACTCCAGTGCCAAGAATCAGTGATGAGATTGTAAAAGTATTGCAGCTAGTCGACCAAGCCACAACAGGAGATTGGTAATTTTACAAAAAGTACATATAAATTTGGGTTTATGGTTGTGAGCTTCCACCCTACAAACTTCCCAAGTACCTCCCTATTAGAATCTTTTCACTGGGATATATTAGGCAAAGGTTAAATGAAGATGAAGTACACTTTGTGGCTGCAAAGAAGAAATCACAATTCAAACTGAAAGCTTAAGTTGGTCCATTCATCTGCAACACTAGAGCAACAGGAGAAGAGGCAGACAGGGTATTAAAGGAAATGAATTTTGGTGTGAGTTTCACTTGGTATTATGACCCAATGGGAGTGATTTCTAAACTCAGTGTGGAAAACAAGTTTACTGCTTATCACCACACAACCAGGCCTGAAATAGAACAATACAAAAATCTGTTGGAATGGACAGAGAACACCCTCCAAGAATCTGAAGAGTAGGCAGTTTCTACTTCAAATGTACAAACTCCACTTTCATAGGAAAAGATAGTCAAAAGAGGAAGGGAAGAACAATCTTCCCCTACAACTGAAGTATCAATCTAGGGCTTTATGATTGTGCATATAAAGAAGAGACCTAGGATCTATGTGATTGTTGGTGCAACACATGAGTCTCAGAAAACCACATTTGATGGACTTGGAGAGACTATGCTCTATACACAGTCTGGTGGACAGTCTACCCAGTCCCCAACTCATTCCACTACTTCTCATGAACAGCAGGTAATTTAGACCAGTGGAAGCATTCAGAAGGACAAGGAGGAGGACATCTTTCATGTTTTCAGTGAGATTAAAAATAAAAATGAAGAATTGAAGTTGAACACCTATACCCAATTCTGGAAGCATTCTTCTAGCTCTCAAGCCAGACTTCTTTCAGTCTTTGACTCTGAGAAGGGAAAGATGCAGGTGGCTTTCTTGCAAGCCCAAATTCCACTGTAATGAATAAAATATATAAATAATATAAATATAATGTAAAAGATAATAATCATGAATAATAGTTAATTAAGCTAGTAATTAGGTTGAAGAGGCATGTCTAATAGGACATGACTCTTCATGAAGAGACACTTGCTTGGTATATAAGAAAGCCTCTCGTTTTCATTTGTAAATCATATTCATTCTATTCTTATTCATTTTAATATAATATTTATATATAAATTTCTGCACATATCTTAAGTTTTCTGCTCTGATACCAATGGAGCAGAAAACTTAAGATATATGCAGAAATTTATATATAAATATTATATTAAAATGAATAAGAATAGAATGAATATGATTTACAAATGAAAACGAGAGGCTTGCTTATATACCAAGCAAGTGTCTCTTCATGAAGAGTCATGTCCTATTAGACATGCCTCTTCAACCTAATTACTAGCTTAATTAACTATTATTCATGATTATTATCTTTTACATTATATTTATATTATTTATATATTTTATTCGTTACATTGCCTTCTTCCTCAAAAAGCTTTGTCCTCAAAGCTTGTCGATGAAAAAGGCTTGATCTTTTTTTTCAGCTTTGAATGTCTTTCTCTCTCAGAATAGTCATCCTCGTTGATACAAGTTGATATGATCTTCTTAGTGACAAACAAAATTGTCACACTGAGAAGGGATCAGACCATCCCAGATTAATCTTCTGTATAGCATTATGATCACTAAAATTTTGTAATGACTTGTCCTCGTAGCACTGGGTTGAGGTTACATTACTCTTTTTTGGAACAATAGTTTGTTGTTTCGGTTCCGACTGGTTCAAATATGTAGCATGGTTGATTCGTCTATTCTCATGATTTGGATGCCGATATGGAACTTTTTTTGTTTGATTTTTCCTTACTGGGCATGTGCCAATTTTTATATTTTCTTCTGGCAAAGATGTTGTTGAGTTGGTTATGAAACATTCATTGGGGATGTTCATTGTTTGAACTGCAACATCCAAGCGTGTGTTTTCTTCAACTTGCTTGTCTTCTTCTTGAGTTGTGACATTCCTTGAATCGATATTTGTTGTTTTGTCATCAACTTGAATTCCTACATTTGATGCTTGCTTCTTGATAAGTTGTTGGACCTGGCTTTCTAATGACTTCTTATCCTTCTTAAGTTTCTTAATTTGTGTCAACAATTTTTCGCTATGGTTTTTAAATCGAGAAACTTCTTCATTTTTGGCAACATTGATTTTGTCAATTTCTTTTTGCATATTTTGTAATACCTTTTTACCTTCTTGAGACATTACTTTTGAAATATTTGAGATATCTTCTAGTGTTACTGAATTTGGTTTTAGTGTAAAATCTTGGAGCGTTATTTTCTTCTTCTTGTAAGAAAATGTTAAAAACTTCTTCTTTGTATTTAGAATAAAGGAACCTAGAGTTTCCATCCAAGGTAACCCCAAAACAATGTCACTATCAATGTCACTATCGAAAAAAACGTAAGGTTTTCACAGTGAATTTTGAGGTAAAAGTATAATCTCCAATATTTAGGTGTAAATTGTTTATGTCATATTGTTTGTCATATTCGCCAAAAGTATTCTTTTCAACTATATTTGATTCAGGGATCACCAATTGGTTAGCACATTTAGGACTAACATAATTACTTTTTTCAGCAGGACTGATATTGATTATGATATCTCTTCCTGCGAGCAATCCTTTGATTTTAAATAATGTATCAACACTTTTACTAAAGGTTTTAGGAAACCTTTCATTACTAGTCTCCATTTTACTCTTTAAATATTAAATACCTTTTTAAATCACTCTTTTTTTTATAATAATTTTTTTTTTTTTTTTTTATATAAAACCCTTTTATTCTTTTCCTTTTTCTTCTTCTTCTTCTTCTTCTTCCTTTTTTATTAATTTTATATATTCTCTTAATTTATAAAATATATTTCCACTTCTCTCTTATAAAAATCTAATATATATATATTTCAAATATTCTCTTCTTCTTCTTCTTCTTTTCACTCTTTTAATAAAAAAAATTATATAATAATAATTTTTTTATATATATAATTATAAATTATATATATTATATAATTTTAATTTATATATATTATAAAATTATAATTATATAAAATTTATATATACTTTTTTGAAACCCACTTTTCCTTTTATATGTAACTATATAAAGCTTATATAATATCCTGTTTTATAATTATAATAATATTTTTTTTTGGAAAATTTGGATGAGACGTGACTCTTGGTATGGTCACAATCTTTAGATTTGAACGATTAAAATTATTTACATCACACTTTTTTTCTCCAATGTCATCAAAATATCTTTTACTTTTAAAATACCATGGGTTGTTTTAAAACCTCCTGTAAAAAGTAATATTTACCTTTCACGTAAGAGCTTTTGTATTCTTGTTTCTTTAACTTTTAAAATACCATAGGCTATTACCATGGGTTGTTTTTAAAACCTCCGTTAAAATGTTCTCCACGTAAAAAGTAAAACGTATTCCTTTTGTTTTTTGTTTTTCTTTTTTTTCCTTTAACTTTTTAAAATACCAAGGGCAATTACCATGGGTTGTTTTTAAAACCACGGGCTTCTCCACGTAAAAAGCTTTAAATATACTTGTTATGAGATTTTGTATCTGTTTTGTTTTTTGTTTTTTTACCTTTTATTTTCTTCTTCTTTTTTAAATTTATTTACTTATATTTTTTTTGGTTAATTTTTTTTTTAATGGCCAAAGGCCTAAAAAATGGAGAATCTCCCAATATATAGCGAAATGCTTCAATTATGACAGCAACAAGGTTGATGATAGGTTGATAGCCAAGGGCCTGGTGATCAGCCAACGTGGCTCCCATACCAAATGAAGCGAATAAAGTTCCTTCTAAAAATTAATTACTCCAGAAAACATGGAATATATAGATATCCATTAAGGATATAAATATTATATTAAAATGAATAAGAATAGAATGAATATGATTTACAAATGAAAATGAGAGGCTTGCTTATATACCAACCAAGTGTCTCTTCATGAAGAGTCATGTCCTATTAGACATGCCTCTTCAACCTAATTACTAGCTTAATTAACTATTATTCATGATTATTATCTTTTACATTATATTTATATTATTTATATATTTTATTCGTTACATCCACAGCCTAGAACTGCTGCACATTATCATAAACATACCTCTTTTGAATTTAATGTAAAGGATGTGCATCCAATTGATCAAATTGAGATGCACAAACAAAATGGTTAGATGATTTCTTCCACTTTGACTAACACTGCCATGAGTTTGTCAAAGTTGCAGGTTACCTTAGCAAACACACAGTCACAGCTCAAGTCGGAGAAAGTCTCCTCATTGGCAAAGGACACAAAGATCAAACCTTTAGAATATCTGGTGCTGAAGATGGGATATGATCCCTCTAGCATAAATGCGGCAGAAGAACTTGGTAAGAAGAAAAATGCTAAGCTCTCAACATTAAGGAAGCAACACAAACTGCCAATTTCTGATGATTCAATGACCAAGGAGATTGAAGAAACTAAAACTTAGAAGTCTGACATGATGAAGCTCATGATGGAACAAAATCTTCAAATAAAACAGAGGGAAAAGAAGATGGAGAAACTAGTTAAGGCGAAAGAGGAAGCTGTCAAAAGAGCTCAAACTCCAATGAATAGTACCCCTTGCAGCAATCCATGTAACTAAGGTTTCTACTTTAGCCACAACATCAACTACAAGTATAGCAGAAGGAGTTGAATAGCTTCCTGAATCTATTTAGAACCTGTTTGTTCAGACAGGAGAAATCAAGAAGTTGCAGAATGAACTCAAGGAGTTACAACATATGAAAGAATTTTCGAACACTTCAAATGTAGCAGAGTTGCTAAGAGCAAAAGGTCATATTGAAGCATTGCAGACGGAACTCAAAGAATCTTACCTTGGAAACAAATTGGGTTTGGTAAGAGAAATTCTGTGGGAAGAAATTACTATATAAATTAAGGATATGTGGCCCTATATCAAGAGAGTGTTTGATCAGAAACACCTCTTGGAGAAAGCTCAGCAAGATGTTGAAACTATTTCTAAGGAGCTTGAGGATATTCTAGAAATTGCTTTTGATATAATCAAGTTCCTCAATTCTAAAGGCAGCTAGGAGCTTGAAAAATTAGGGATAAATGAGAGGACAACAACTATAATGGAAGTAAAGAAAATCATTACCAAGAAGAACCTCATCCTTCAGTTGGAAGAAAAGTGCAACAGTGTGAATACAATAGTTCAGTGTTTTTTTAGCAAGTTAGAACCCTTGACAAGCATGGGTTTGCTCTCTATGCTTGTGATAAATGAAAAATTAAGTCCTATTGAGGATTATGTTCGAAATATTACAGAGTAGGCACCAATGCAGCTTCAGTTTCAAACATAAGAGGTGCAACAACACCAAGAGTGGTGCTAAATGCACTCAGGGACACCTTCTTCATTTTAAATGAAGTTAGACATATATTTTTATTAAAACCCCCTTCTACTAAATATACAGAGACAGATGAAGTTTACAGAAGGGTAACCAAGATATCATCTAGATAAGAAACACTGGGAAGAATTAACTGATTTACTTGACTAGAGGGTGATCAAACAACATTAAGCTTTTACTGGAACAGTCATCACAAGTTCAATAGTTCTTAGTTTTTTTAGCAACAGTCATCAACATCTCAGCACCAAAATAGTGCAAGATCCACTAGGAGTTTATATTCCTGATTTTGTAATTATCTATTTTTGTAAAATAGTTTAAGATATTTTGGCAGTTTTATCATTGTATAAATAACTCTCTTTCACGAGTTATTAAAGGTTTGACCCTTGAAGAAACATTTCCAAACATTGAATGTACTTGACTTTTCTGAAACATTAATACAAAAACAAATGGATTCTGAATTCTGATTCATATAGTTTCGTTTTTCTATAAGTTTTTCCCAGTTTTATTTCACAGTGTTTTCTTCATATCCTTATGTTTTACAAAGATAACCAGGTAGGAGTAATTGTGTTTTAGTTATTCTTATAAGCTTCTAAAGTGATCATCTATAAAGAGAATGATTATATAAATTGTTTGTTTTATTATTCCCTCTATATCATAAAATCATCAACATCTTTTTTAAGCTTAAGCATATCTTGTTAAACCTTCTGAACATGGTTTAAATGTTTTCTTACTTATGATCATTTAATTTTCAATTTGAAGACTATGATAGTCATACCACCTCTCTATTTCTGCTCACCACCATGCAAGCTATATCACTGTGTGAATTTTAATAGCAGCCCTCTATTTAGATATTAATATTATTCAAAAGGTTAGGCATCACTTTTTAAAATCTATTTCCTACATTGGTCCTCCAAATTAAAACAAAACCACCAAACAATCATCTTAGATGCCCTGACATGATAGCTGACCATTATCATCTCAAAGATACAACACATCCTTTCCATATTTTTCTTGAGTATTCTTAGTGGGAATGGAAGCCTTTTCATCATCCACTTCCTCATCTCACTCATTTCGGGGAAATTTCCATCATTTGGGTTGCTTTCCCGTCATCTTCGCTCTTCATGATTCTTTCTTGGCTTCACACACATGTCTCAAAATCTAGGTGTTGAGTCCAATTTTGCTTGTTGTGTATCAATTGTATGTGATTTTGCGGGCCTTTACTTAGGTCCACTTCTATGCATATTTGAGCAAAAGTATAGATTTGTTCCTCGAGTTTGTGTGTTCATCCTAAAATATTATTGATGCCTTCTAGCACTTGTTAATGCCAAAAGTGTAGGGGAAGGTTATGAAGTCTAACCCACATTGAAATTTTTGATAAAATCATGGTGCTGGCATCAAATTCTTGGAAAGATGGGGTAATGAAAAGTCCTATTGATTCCCAGAAGCATGGGCCTTCCTCAAGTACTATTTCTCAAACCTCTAATGATGCAAACTTTACAATGAAGAAACCTTTGGAGCAAAGATGAATTTCTATCCAGTTTCTAAATATCCAATGGACAAGATCCATTGGTTTTGGATAGAAGCTATCAAATCTGCAAATGATGGATTGGGCTGCAAAGGTTGTGTAGAGATCAATTGTTTATGGAATCTCTATGACCAATTCTTGGACATAATTCACTTGTTCTACTATGTAAGGACTGAGAGTGTTGAGTGTTTGTTCTGTCTTTGTTGTAGCTGTTGGTTCCCCTTGTAGAATGTTTTTGTAGGAGAGACCATCCTTAATCTGTTCTTGGTTTGGTACTGTACCTTTGGGTAAACTAGATCCAACAATTCCACTTGATGTCTTTGGCTTACTTGATCCTACAGCGCCGCCCCTCAATCGCAGATTTAAGATGATGGTGACCATCCAATGAATGTTGTATGCTTGTAGAGTTCATTCATCATGTAGAGATCTTCCATCATAGATCAAGTTTTCTAGAGGTGGTGGGTAGCCCAACTTGATCATGATGTTCTGCTTCAATTGAGAAACCATATCAGATTTTTGTACCCACGATATTGTTGATTTACGAACAGGGGACTTTATGAATATTTGTACAATGTTCTGTTCTTTCAGTTTTCCTTGATCTAGGGAAGCATATGATGGCAGTTCTAATACTTGCAACAAAGTTTGCTTTGAGGGCCTCATGGAAGAGGGTCGAGCCGCAGAGTGGGGATCCATTAGCCATAGTATTTTTTTTTCATTTTGGGTTGCCTCGAGGAGAAAAAATTTAGATCTAATTTGGATGTCCTTTGTAAAGGTAGATCTATCATAGACCATATTTGTTTCAAGCACCCTATCTACTTTAATGGTGGTGCCTGGGCGAAAAGGCAAGAGACTCGATCAGAGAGATAAACCCCAATTGGATGGGGTTTTAATCTCCATAAGCGTAGAAGGATTTGAGATGCGGTTTTGCTTGCAACGCGTATAGAGGGCTTGCGGGCCTTTCTTGGCAAAGGGAAGATATTATCAATGGACTTAGCGAATAGAGGCGCAAAAGAATCATTAAAGTAGATGTCCGGAGATTTGTTCAATGCAAATCCAAAAGAAAAGCCCATCCATTGTGCCATCACTAAAACCCTTCCCTCTCTAAGCCTCTCCAAACATTTATATGTTGAATATAAGTTCGTCAATCAACTCAACTTTATGTATTACTATATATAGAAAAAATTATTAAAATAAAATATTTTAATTTTGTATATAAAAGAATATTTAATGTGGGTTATTAATAAAATATTTTAGTACAAATTAATATTGACACATATTTAAAAATACATTAATAACAAAAAAATAATTTTAATTTGGATGTACATGTTATGTGAACTAGTACAACCACACTAAAAATATTGATGTGGTGGATATAGCCAAAGGCTTCAGAAATATAACCAAACAAATTGTTGCAATAGAAAGATTGCCTTACTAATGCACATTTAGCTCATTAACCATGTCTAAAAAGACTATGGGTCAAATTTAACTTAATAAAAAATGGATTATAAATGAATGTTACAAATAATAATGATGAACTTATAATGGAGGAACTTATTAAAATTTGAATAATCTAAAATTCCTAGGAAATTGGTGGGTGGGGAGCCACGCGAATCTAATTTTTTAAATTGATTAAAAGTAATGGACCATTTTGATAAGTAAATTTTTTTATATGTAAATGAATGTTATAAATAATAATGAGGAACTTATGATGGAAGAACTTATTAGAATTAGAATAATCTCAAATCCCTAGAAAATTGTTGGGCAAGGAGCCACTTGTCATGAATATAATTTTTTAAATCTATTAAAAGTCAATGCAACCTAACAAACTATTTAATACACTACAATGGATAAGCATTAAGACTAATCAAATGGTGAGCATATTCACAATTTAGGCCTACAATTAAAAAAATAAAAACAAGTACTCATCCACTTTAAGTTGAAATAATAAGGAAATATTGTAATGTCAATTATGTATATATTATATATAATTTAAAAAAACTTATGTATATCATCAAAAAATTAAGTTCTTATGGTTAAAATTTTATTTGGTCATATATAGTATATTTAGTATTTAAAAATACAATTTAAATAATGAAAAATAACATTATATTTTACACTTTAAAGTTTGCACATGAAAAAATTTGATGTTATTTGTTCATGTTAATATGTACTTAAAATGGATCTACACTCCTTTTTTTTTTTTTTTTTTCCCGGAATAGAAAATTCATAATTTCAAAGGAGAAATTACATGCTGTAGATGCCCGAAGGCATATGTTGAAACTGTGGCACTCGTCCACTGTCAAAAACAAAACTAGTAACAGATATACCTCGGAGGGTGTACAGTGTTGGTGCTATGACCATCAAAATAGTTCAGAAAGTATCTCTTGTACATAGAAGATGTCCATATTTACAAGAATTATGCTGTTATATACATAGTATACGGAAAAAAGTTCATGTTCATAGGCTGAGAAATTAGAGGCTGCTGCCTCCCCGAATTGCCGCATCAATATAAGGCCTGTGAAAATATTGGTATGTCCCTGCTAGTGTAAATTCAATGATCATCCACTCCCCTAGAGGACGATGCATCGCTTCTTTCAATAGCGGGTCAGGAGTTTCATTTCTTTTCCTGTAGATATGGGAAACAGATATTTGGTCAAAGAATGTTTTGAAAAAAACAATTTCTTCCAATATATTCCTCAATGAGTATGTAGAACAAATAGCAGTGTTGTTAAATCAATCAGTCACATTCTTTGAATCGCCAAAAATTTGCAAATTTCGGCAGTTTTTCTTAATGGCAAAGTATAAGAGATGTCGAGTGATATCAGTTCAGCATGGTTATTTGTTCCCGGCCTCAGTCCCATACTAATCTGCAAGTAATGAGTTTTAGATAGGTGGAAGTATATGCCTCCCCCACAACCATGCTGGTGGGCGACCCCATCAAAATAGGCCCAAGGAATTGATCTATTAATCTGCTCCTGCCGGATGTTCCTAGGTCTCACATTGTTGTTGTCATTTGGAAGTTCAGCATATGCCGCACAGATAATAGGATGGATAAGGTTCCAATTGACCGGTCTATCCTCAAAGATAATAGTATTCCTCTTGATCCAAATGTGCCAAGAAACAAGAAGTGGGAGGTTCCGAGGTTTATCCGTAGCCGAGGTACTCCACCAGTGTTCCCAGGCTGTGCTGATGTATGCCCCCTATCAGTTTATATTCAAATTAAGTGTTTGAATGACCTGTGACCAGATGCACCTGGTAGTAGGAGAAGAAAGGAATAGATGATGGATCGATTCTTCGTCTTGAAAGCACAACACACACTGGGTAGGACCCAAGAAAGCCCTTTTTTTTTAGATACGATCCAGTGGGGATCTTGTTTTCCAAAATGTTCCAAATCAACAATCTGGTACGCGGAGGAGCTTTTAGTTTCCATAATGAATCCCATCAGCTTTTTAAGACCTCCGGTTTTCTATCAGCAATGATTTGATCATAACCCGGTTTAGGTGAATATTGTCCAGTTTTTGAGAGTGCCCATATAAGTTCATCCTCTAAATTTCTTAATCTGACATGTGATTCTGTAAGTGCATGTATATAACTTTTCCAAGATCTACTCCATTCATTTGGGATATGCCAGTGCTGTTCAGTCAACCATGCTTGCGAATGAAAAGTAGAATTTTGCTGGTCCCCAATCTGTCCAAGGAACTTTATACCTCTGCTATTAAGATGATGTATCAAACCTTCTGGTAATTTATGGGAGTTTCCACAGCCCGGCCATGGGTCGATACCAATACGGACAGATGCACCATTTCCAATTTTCTATAGCAAACCTTCTTTGATAATGGGCATAGCATTAAGAATGGCCCTCCATATCGCTGAAATACCCTTCATGTTCCAAGATGTGTCTCTGATCCAGTTAGTGATGGTCGACGGCCATATGTATTTATGATGAATAATGTTATGAAACCAGCTCAAGAAAAGATAGAAAAGAAAGATCAACGCCTTAGAATTCAGCCTCTTCGAGGGGGCAACCTCCTTTACATTACATAAATGAACAATTCTTGGATTATACAAATGAAAATACCTCCTTTCTATATATAGGATTCTAAGGGGTCATAACATAATCAGAGCCGAAATAACAATAACAATGTAAGGGCACAATAATAACAATAGTGGGCTTCTATGGGGCACAAGAGTAACAATATGGGCACTACATGGGTACATAAATATAATAAGTGGGTTGTACTAATAACAATAAGGGGTTACACTAGTAGTATAGGGGCCTAACATGCCCCTCTCCTTCAAAAAGCGTTGTCCTCAACGCTTGAGTAGTTCTTGATGCTTCTGTATAAAATTCTTGTCCTCCCATGTGGAATCTTCAGCAGGTAGGTTCTTCCACTTGATGAGATACTCTGAAATTGATCGATTTCGTAGCTGTCGGGTTCTTGTTTCTGTGACTACTCCAGGTTCCAATATGATTTTTCCTTCCTCTTCAATTTCTGGCAATATTGTTTGAATTGGGATCTTTTGCAACTTTTGAATAAGTGGCCATACTTCTTTGTCCTTCTTCCATTCATCCCTTGCTTTGTTTATCCAATCTGGTTGGATAATAGAAATAGCACAAAACAATGCTTCCACGTCCTCATCCTTGAAGAGTCTTCCCATTCAGTAAGGTCGCCATTTTTTAAGTGCATGTAGTATTGCCAACATTTCATTCTCATAAATAGCTTGCTTTAGATGTAGCAGTAAAAATACCCAATCGCCTACATCAAATTTTTTTTCACTATGATGTTGATCTACCTGTTGTTTCATTTGATTTTGCACCGAGGTGGCGTTATCCTTTAAAAGTTGGAGAACTTGTTGTTGATGCTCGATGTGATCTTTCACTGCTTGAACCTTTTTCTTCTTGATATGTCCTTCTATATTTAGAGTTTGAGGTGTGGTAATTTCTTCCAATCCTTTACAAGATATGGTCGGATTCATTTCTTGATGCTCGATGTGATTTTTCACTTCTTGAACATTTTTCTTCTTGATATGTCCTTCTATCTTGATAGTTTGGGGAGTGGTAATTCCGACCAGTGAATTACAAGATATGGTTGGATTCATTTCTTCTTTCTTGATGTGATATTTCACTTCTTGCACCTTTTTCTTCTTGATATGTCCTTCTATCTTGAGAGTTTGAGGAGTGGTCATTCTTGCCAATAGTTTACAAGATATGTTCTGATTCATTTCTTCTTTCTCTGGAGTCGGGTCCTGGCATATATCCTCTTATTTTGATGTTTCTTGATCCTTTTCTTCCTCCTCTTCATACTCTATGTAAAATAATTTCTTCTCAGCACACTTATGACCTTTAGTGCATTTGCTATCACAATTGTAACAAAGCCCTTTTTCTCTTTTTTCTTCCAATTGTTGTGGTGTAACCCTTGTAGGTTATGGAAGGTTAGGAGAAACAACACGTCCATCTTTATAGTTGTGAGGGGTAGACTTCCTTGTTGCCATAATTTTACTTTCAAATATGTCACAAATCATTTTTACTCTTTCCAATTGTTGTGGTGTTTCTCTAAATAAGGTGTTGCTCTTTGTATCCTCATAATGTGCTATCATATCCTCCATGAGAATTGACCACGTAACAAGTTGTTTACGAGAACAAAGCCCTTTATACCATAAAAATTGATCCGGTTCTAAATATGTAGATGCAATACATACCTTTTGTAACAGTGGTAAACCATGTAGATCAAAATATTGCTCCATCTGAAGTATCCAATTTACCGGATCCTTGCCATCAAACTTCCTCATCTTGCTTTTTCTTGATTTTATGACCTCGATTTTGAAACGACTGTAACTCTATACTTTCGGATAATTAAGTTCTCAATTTGCTACCTGTAGTAGCCCTCTGTGTCCTCTTTCCAATGCCACCAGTCTGATCCAAATTGGATTCTCCAAGAAAGAGTTATGCACAATCTCCCAAGATGACCTGATTATAGACCTTTCCAAAAGAGCGAAATTGTATGAAGTGCCACGTGTCAATTTTTCGACCTTTGGCTCTGAAAAAGGTATACAAGAAATTACAGTCCGTCCTCTTTCTGTACCTTTTTACGAAATTTTAATCCAATGCTCAGAGAGAAAGTTATGACGATTTTCCCCAGGTCACCTGTTTGGAATGTAATTCAAGAGTCTGCAAAAAGACCAACTTCCTCAGATCATATCTCCGCAAATATCGCGCAAAAAGCTCTGAAATTCGGACCCAAGGTTCAACACAATTTCTTATCGAATGGGTTTTTTTTGCGACTTCTGAAACGTCACAGAAAAACAATTATAGCGAAAATGCCACGATGACCTGTTTGGAGGCAGCGAAACCCTAGAATCCAAAGCTCTGATACCAAATGTTATGAAACCAGCTCAAGAAAAGATAGAAACGAAAGATCAACGCCTTAGAATTCAGCCTCTTCGAGGGGGCAACCTCCTTTACATTACATAAATGAAAAATTCTTGGATTATACAAATGAAAATACCTCCTTTCTATATATAGGAGTCTAAGGGGTCATAACATAATCAAAGCCGACATAACAATAACAATGTAAGGGCACAATAATAACAATAGTGGGCTTCTATGGGGCACAAGAGTAACAATATGGGCACTACATGGGTACATAAATATAATAAGTGGGTTGTACTAATAACAATAAGGGGTTACACTAGTAGTATAGGGGCCTAACAAATAACCTCTGCCCATAGACTATTTTGTTTCAATAGAAGCCATCCCTGTTTGGCCGCCAAGGCTTGAGCAAAGTCCGAGAGTAATTTGAGCCCCCAACCTCCCCACTTCTTTGGTGTGGCAATTTTGGTCCATTTTACCCAAGCAAAAGTCCTGCCCTCCTTTTTACCATTCCAGAGGAATTTGCAGCAAATTTGTTGAATTTTGTGGAGAATCCCACGCGGTATCTAGGCAAGTGACATCCAGTACACCGGGGTGGCTTCAAGGACAGATTTTATGAGTATAAGTCTGCCAGCTCTAGAAAGGAATCTATGACACCAGCAACTGATTCTCTTTTCCACTTTTGTGATGAGCCAGGTCCAATTCGCAATCTTGTACCCATCCAGTTTAAGTCTGAAGCCCAGGTATTTGAGTCCTCCCATCAAATCAGTTTCTTGGAAGGCAAACTTTTGTATGGCTAGCTGAGATTCCTGTAGAGTGCAGTCTGATAGGGAGATGGACAATTTTTCTCTGTTTATATCCATTCTTGTTGCTTTGCAAAATAGGATCAAAATCGCATTTAGTGAGGTAGAGTCTCAGACACTCCCATTCAAAAATATCAGGATATCATCAATAAAATTAGATGGGTCAGATAGAAATGCTCCATGATTTTTAGTCCACTAAGTCCCCCTCTCCTTTTTTCTGTTGCTATAAGTCTGCTCAGTCCTTCCATGACTAATAGGAAAAGAAGAGGTGAAAGAGGGCATCCATGCCTGATGCCTCTATCAATATTGAAGGATGAAGTAGCTGAAACATTTATAAGGATAGCAAAAGAGACAGAAGAGATGCAACCCATGATCCAGGAGATGAGGATGGGGGGAAAACCCAAGTGAGTAAGGATCATTTTAAGATAAATCCAATTCACTTTGTCAAAGGCCTTTGACAGATCAATTTTGAGAGAGATGCCCTTAAGGTTCTTGTGTTTTATGGAGTGTAAAGCTTCCTGGGCTGTACCAATGGCTTCCTGTATGTGTCGATGGTGGAGGAAAGCAAATTTCTCCTGGTAGATATGATTAGAAAGGATGGCCTTAATGTGATTTGCAATAATTTTAGAAATGATTTTGTAAAGGCAGTTTTTTAAAAGCACATGGAAACCACACAAATATGAAAGTGGAAGTACATGAATTAAGTAAAATGTTATAATTGAAATGTTAGTTTTACAAATTGTTGACATTTTATTTATATATATATTTGACACATGTCATTTTCCTACATGTGTAGGCGATTGTCATTTAAGAAATCCATAAAGAATATATTAGAGATTAGAAGAGATAAATTTCATACTTAATTTGTGAAATACATAACAATTTACTTGAACATTATCTCATACATCTAGGGAAGGAGAATGAAATATGAGGCACACAAGGAAATGTGGTTGGTGGAGAGACGCATGAAGGCATTAAAGGTTCCTTATTAAACATTGATCATGTCCATAGGAATTAATTGTCTAAGTTTTTAGGTTCACAAAGCACCGGGAGAAGAGGTGGTGTCTAAAGACATGACTACTTTATTTCCACTAGCCAACAAGACAACTTAGCGTGGATCTTATCTGCCTTTAAATATAGAACATTCAAGATAAATACCATGGGTGCTCATACATTGGGAGCTCTAAAACAACTAGTAACTTGACTGAGTAAAGTTTACTTGAACCACTCTAGTAATCCCCCACCTTAAACTTGACTCGGGGAGATTGACCTAGTCCTAATAATTTTTTGTTGAAGTCCATGTAAAAAGTTTCCATACCATATTACATGGGTAACTAGTCAAAGAACCGAGAGAAGTGGTGGTGTCTAAAGTCATTGTTTCTTTATTCCCACTAGTCACTAAGACAACTTAATATGAAGTTTATCTTCTTTTAAATAAACTACATTAAAGATCAATACCATGGGGAAAACCATGGGTGCTCATATACTGGGAGCCCTAAAACTACCGATAACTTAACCAAATCAAGTTTACCAGAACCACCCTAACATTAGTCTATATGGCATATCAATTTACATTGTATGTTAGTGGATATTTACCCTAAGTAGTGCTTTATATTGACATGTCTCTCCTTTGGGATGCCAATTCCAAGAACAAATTTGAAGGGGGAGGTGGTGTTGGGAAATCTAAATGGAAGTAAGTGAATTATTGTAGCTTTTATTTTAATTATTTCTTCTTATTGATATTAGAAAGTTGGTTTGATAACTAAATTAATTTTTTAATTCACCTAAGTTGTGAAGAGTATGATGTATTGTAAACATTACAAATAGTCTTGATTGGATAAAGGTATAGATAGAACGTTGCAAAAAAATTGATCATATTTGGTCATCAAATAGGATGGTAGACTTGATTAGAAGACCTAATTTCATAATGACATGAGTTTAATGTACAAAAAAATTGATCTAACTTGTGGTGCAAATGATACAAAGCTAAGCATTACTCATTGATATTTAGTTTTTATTTTCCATTAATATGCCACTTTTAGGCCCCTCTTTATTTAGCTCATATATATCATCAACTGATAAATCATTTTCAACATTTTAAGCATGCAGTTAAAAACATTACAAAGCTATATTGTGTAATGCTTGAAAACACCACACCATGTTGTTTGATGTTATGAAGAAAACATGTCAGTGAGATACTATGGATATGTGAAAGATGCATGTCATATAACTTGAAATCCTTGAAAGTGGTTGTCCTTAAGGTTAGGTGGTATGTATTGTTGCTACAAGGTGATGAAAACATTTTTATTGATCATGATATTGAATTTATCATGATTAACACTATTAGGTATGATCCAAATATAAATCTTTATGTCCTTTCAATTTTATGTGAGCAAGTCTTTTATTCACGGGTTTCAAGTAGATTAGGTTAGTCATTTATTATTAAATTGAGTCCAAGATAAAGCCTATAAAGTATATACTAGAAGAAGATAATCAAGAAGAACAAGAAGATATAAGATAATAGAAACATGTGTTAAAGGAAGAGGTCCATGATGCTAGTTATCCAACAATTGAATCACATCCCATATATCATATTGTTGATAATAATTTGGTATTAAATATATTAGATATAGTTATAGACAATTCTTCCAAGGATTTTGAATATTTAAATTAAATTATAATTGTGATAAGCTAAATGCTAAATTGGATGAAGTTCCATAATTGTTTCCACAAGCCGCATCTCCGGACTTTGCAAAATTAAAGCTTCCTCCACCTCATGCCATGCCAAATTACATTTTCTTTTTTCCTTTAGGGTTTATTTTTTGTTTTCGATTTGTTTTAATAATGTTTTAGGAACATCAAAACAAACTTATATTTGAATTTCAAAGTCAAACAAGGACTTACATGAAACTTAAATGAATATAATGTTAAACTTGGACTTGCAATTTTCTTTGGATGCTCCAAATATTTTTGCAACAATTTTATGTTGGTCACATTGTGCAGAGTAGGAAGCCAATGAAATCCATCTCTTCTCTTTGCACAACGATTTTCTAGAGGTTGTGCAGAGAGCAGAGATGGATTTCATTGGCTTCCTACTCTGCACTATGTGACCAACATAAAATTGCTGAGAAAATATTTGGAGCATTCAAAGAAAATTGCAAGTACAAGTTTAACACTATATTCATTTAAGTTACAACGATCCTCTCTGCAAGAGGATTATTGTGTAGAGTGCGGAGATGGACTCCATTAGCTTCCCACTTTGCACAATGTGACCAACATAAAATAACTGCAAAAATATTTGGAACGTCCAAAGAAAATTGCAAGTCCAAGTTTAGCATTATATTTATTTAAGTTTCATGTAAGTTCTTGTTCGACTTTGAAATTCCAATTGCAGTTTATTTTAATGTGCCTATTTTTTTTTAAACAAATAGAAAATAAATTAATGCTTCATAGAGCATAAAAGAATCTTAAACTTGTCATAAATGTTGGGCTAGATTTGAAAGTGTAATACTTAATGTGTTAGGATTTTTCTGTGGTTTCTGTAAATAATTTGTTCAAAGTGTCCTAATCCCTAGAGCGCAACAGATGCAAGGTCAATGAAATAAAACCTTTATGCTCTGATCATAATATGATTTCATCATTCTCTTATGCTTGCCCTTATATTCACCCTCAGATTCTTTGATCATACTAGTGATGGTCAATGCATTAGTTTCCCTCTTTTGTATTATGTCGATTTTTTGATGCAGACGCCACGATGTATTAGATGATCTATCATTTTTTTGAGGTAGTTTTGTAGGGCTTTAGATAGATGTCATGCAATGATACATGGGAGGAAGAACTTCTCTTTCGCTTCAAAAATTTCCCTTTCTTCTGTATATGCACATGCCCATGCATAACTTCAACCTATGTATATACACAACTTCCACATAAGCGCATATCTTCCATATGTGCACAACTTTTGTGTATACGCATATACAAAATTTTTGCATATAGAGAAGGTATGCGCATATACGGAAGTTGTGCATATACAAAAGATATACACATACACAAAAGATATACAAATTTACGGAAGATATATACATATACGAAATATATGCAGAACTTTAGCCTTTATATATGTGGAAAGTTTGTATATGTGCATATTCATAAATGCACAAATTCCATATATGCAGAACTTCCATATATGTCCATATCTTATGTATATGTGTTTTTTCTGTATATGCACCTATACATAAGATATATTCATATACGGAATATATGTTCATACATAAAATATTTGCATTTACAATGAATATGCACATATACAAAAGTTGTGCATATACAGGATTTGCGTGTGTATGAAATATATGTGCATATATGGAAGTTGTGAATATACAAAAGATATGTGCATATACTGAAGTTGTGCTTATATAGAAATTGTTGTGTATGCATATTACAAAAGTTGTGGATATATGGAAGTTGAGCATAATATACAGAAGATATGCACGTATATTGAAGTTGTGCATATACGGAAGATATGCATATATGGAGGTTTTCATATATGTATATTATGGAAGTTGCGCACTATTTCTGTATATGCGCAGCTTCCGTATATATGCATATATGGAAATTTAGCATATATAGAAGATATGAATATATGAACATATACGAAAGTTACACATATATTGAAGATATGTGCATATACAGAAGATGTACACATATATAGAAGTTGTGCATATATGAAAGATATGCGTATATACAAAAGTTGTGCAGAACTTCAACCTTTGTATATGGCAGTTTTCATATAATTTTGTGTCATATGTGCAGCTTCCATATATGTGCATATAGGGAAGCTACACATATATAAAAACTATGCATAACTTCAACCTCCATATATGCGCAGTTTCCGTATATGTGCATATACAGAAGATATGTGTATATATAGAAGTTACACATATACAAAAGTATGAGTTGAATATGCACATCTTTCATATATGTGCTTCTTTTGTATAGGTGCATATATAGAAGGTATGTGCATATACATAAGTTGTGCATATATGGAAGATATGTGATACAGAATATGCACATATATAAAAGTTATTCGATTTCCATATATAAAAGTTGTGTTTCTTTCGTAAATACACATATCTTCTATATATGCACATATCTTCCGTAAATATGCATATTTTATGTATATGTGTATATCTTTTGTATATGCGGAAATTCCGTATACGAGTATATTTTTTGTATATGCGAAACTTTTGTATATGCACATACCCATGCACAAATTCAATCTCCGTATATGTGCATATCTTCCATATGCACACAACTTCTATATATATATATGCATATACAGAAGTTGCACATATAGAGAAAATATGTGCATATATAGAAGATATGGACAAATATGAAAGATATGTGCATACAGAAGATATGTGCATTTACGGGAGTTGTGCATATATAGAAGATATATGCATATACAGAAGTTGTGCGGAACTTCAACCTCTATATTTGTGAAGGGTTCATATATGTGCATGCTTCCATATATGCACAACTTCCATATATGTGCATGTCTTTCGTATATACACTTATTCAGTATAGGCATAGAAGATATGTGCATATACAGAAGATATGTATATACATAGGATATGCACATATACAAAAGCTATGCATATACGAAATTTGCACATATATGAAAGATATGTGCATATATGGAAGTTGCGTATATATAGAGATTGTTGTGTATGCATATTACGGAAGTTACGCACAAATTTTGTATATTCTCGGCTTATGTATATGTGCATATACAAAAGTTGCACATATATAGAAGATATACACATATAAGGAATTTGTGCATATATGGAAGATATGCAGAGCTTCCATATATACGCAACTTCCATATATTTGCATATATAGACGTAGTGCACAACTTCAACCTTCTTATATACTCAGATTTGGTAAGTATATAACATGTCAATTTCAAGCTTGTTGATTTTTGTGAAGCTCACAGAGACGACTTGTCACCCAAACAAAAATTGTCATATTAAAATTCGGCTTGTAAAGACTCAATATCATAATTTTTTATACATTTGAGTTAAGGTAAAGTGATATTAATTTTTAATTTTTGTTATATATTAAGACAAAGGCTCAATATTGCAATTGTTACCACACTTTCCATGCATGTTTCATATTTTTACTAGTGTACATTTTCTTTGGTGCACTCTCGTTATGCATATTTCTTTTCGGTATTCTCACCATACATACTTTTTGTGCTCTTATTCCCACATGTCCTAATAATATCTTACACACTACTTATATTCTTACTATACATACTTTTTGTGCCCTATACTTTTTGTATTTTCCTTGGCCGCTAAAATAGAAGCTCGATCAAGGGTTAAAAACTAACCCTTGATCAAGGCATAACGCTCGATCAAGCCATAAGGCTCAATTGAGCCTTTTTTTTAATATTATGTGGTTCAATATAATTTATTTCTACATTGTTTATTTTGTACAAATAAAATTCTAACTAATTTACATCGATCAATTAGTTTTAAAAAACAAAATGCGTAGAATCAGTTTCATTTACATGGTACATATACATCAATATCATGTACATGATACACTAATTTTATAAGTAAAAAGAATTCCATGGTAATGATATGTTCTTCCATGCATGCAACATCAAGTAAGATAAAAATATAAAAGTAACTTAACTTGCAAACTTGATAATTGTAAATAAAAAAATAAATCTGTTCTAACTACATTCACCAAAATTAATGTAACATTGAATAGAATATAAAATTGAATCCATATCATGAATTTAAAATTCAATGAAGATGGTGTCATAAACACAAGTCTAAATTCATGTATTTTTATTCAAAATTGGTTCAACTATACATTTTTTTTACAAAATGGAAATTCATTCCCAACATAGATAATGGAAGGCCATGCCAATGAATGACATAATGGAAAAATGGCGTCATGATTGATATAGAATATGGGTTTATAAGTCACCCTCACCCCTCTTGGCACTCCCAAGTGCATTTCCAAATTTATATTTATGTAAAAATTACAATAAGCAATTATTTGTAAAAAATAAAATGCATAGAATCAATTTCATTAATTCATGATGAGATTTTGATCAACTACTCATTCTCATTGTGAAGATCCAAGGTAATGGAGAAGAATTCCATTCCTGGGTAGATGGTGGAGCACTTGTTGATGGATATAGGCATGGTTTAGGGGGGATGGATAAAGGCATGGTGGAAGTGAAATAAGAAAAAGGTAGTGGGTGTGGACGATGATACACCCCCACTTGTTGTACAATAGTGGAAATCACTATAGGGCGGGGGATTACCCTAGGGGGGTGGGGAATTGGAATGTTGAGGGTGGATGATTGAAACATTGAGAATGGTGGATGACTAAAGGGTAGGGGTGATCATTGGAAAGGTTTTGGAGAGGTGGTTATAAACCTGGAATAATTTATGAAGGAAAAAGGTGGTGGGTGTGGGCGATGATACATCCTCATTAGTTGTACAATAGGGGGAAGCACCCTTGGAGAGGAAATTGTGATGTTAATGGTTCGAGCAGTGTTCCCATTGCTAGATATTTTTTCAGTAACAAGTTCATCAAATAATTGAATTCGACAATTGGAACGTTGTGAGATGTGGTTCCCTTAACTGTAACAATAAAAAAGTTGATATAGTTATGCAAATGTATTGAAAATGATAATATATTTCATTTCACGTAAACAGTGCATAGTATCAAATTTCCATACGAATTTTGTGTATAATAGAATGTTGCACTAATTCAGGCATGTGGTCCACATTTCTTTGTTTTTGATAAGATAACTCCAATTTTTCAACCATGCCTTTTTTTTTCTACAAGAGCTCGTCCAACCCTTTCAAATTGTAGTTTATCTTTCCATGATTTTAACTTGCAACCACATTGCCTTTTCTTATTGACTGGGATCAAGAAACTATGTTTTCTCTTGGTAGTGATATTGGATGGAGTTACAATATTGAAAAAGAATTTGTTGTATTCTTGACACGCTTTGTCTACCAAGTTGTTCAATGCATATGCATGTTCCAAATTTGTAGGTATTATGGATCTCAATTTCTCATGAGTTGATGAGTTAACACGCTTAATCTCACCATCTTCGAAGAATACACTATATTGTCATATATTGGTTGATTAAACATTATATGAGAAATTCTCTAAATCATCAATGCTTGTTTCATTATGATAATTCAGATTGGGAGGAGAATCGATTTATGGGCCCAATATAGGTGTTTCATTCAAATCAAATAAAATTTTAGGTATTTTTGTAGTAGGATTAGTGACACTAGGTAGTACATTTTCACCCAAAATAGTGTTGCTCACCAACATCTCAAATTTCAATACATGTTTACGAATATTTCCATTCAGGGCCCAATTACAATTACAGAAGTGTATATTGGAACCCTTATATATGAAATTGTACCAAATGTCACAAGTATCCTTATTTTGGCTACGAACTCAATAATCATTGTTACTCTTTTCATTAGGCACACAATCTTCATTTGGGATTTGGTTATCTCTACACTTGGATGAATTTAATTGTTCCTACATTTTTCTGGGTCGCACAAAACCAACTTCTTTTAAATGTTGCATGTGATTGTAATATAATACAACATTTGTCAACAACACATAGATTAACCAATCAACCCATCTATGGCATGCATTTTTCTTCTCACTTAGGTACATTTCCTTGATATACTAATGGTAACATTCACTTGCATTATTTGTATCTTGATTGGAATGTGGAAAACTTCTGTATGTTTTTTCCCACATGTCTGTAGAAATAAATTTATTATTTATGTATTAATAAGTATACATATGACACGAAAAGTAGAGTCATTAAAACTACCAACAAGAAACTCACATATTTTTTTGTTGACTAACCAAGTAGTTTTAAAATATTCCAAAAAAAATATGTTCACTAAATTCTTCAAAGAAGGTTTTAACTTCCCTTTTAACAGATTCATCATCTTGACATGTGTGCTTGATTTCTCCTAAAGCACAAAAAATGTGGATTTGGTTTTCCCTTCCTTGGAACTTATTTCCAACATTATTCAACCATGCATGACAGACATGCCACACACATAATAACATTGTACACTTGATTTAAGACCCGGAATAACATAGTTTTTAGAGAGTATACATTGACAATATTTTTTATGCCTCTTATAAAAAGAATAAACACATCACCTACGCTTCAATTTCAACAGTGGCATCATCTATAATGAAGGTTTGAACATGCCAATCTGGTCGCTCTTTGTTTCCAATTGCAAATAAGGCCAACATCCATTTAGACATATAAGCTATAGTATTGTGTCATGATATCACCCAAGCCATAGGAACCCCATTCTGATGTTCATCGAAAACCATTAAAGTGTAAAGTTGATACTACATTACAAGCAATGTGTGTAATTATATTTATATAAGATACATGCATTAATATGAGGTTCAATAAATGAATAAGTTTTAGGATAAATATGTACTCACCCCATATGTATTTGTACTAAATGTTGAATCCATTGAAATAATATTATTGTGAGAGTATTTTAGCATCATTGAACACACCCACTTTGTTTGTATGCCTATGATAAAAGAGATGTTTTCAACAAGATCTTGTTTTTGGTAAAAGAAAAAACTCTTAGGGTGTTCCTTATACCAACGTTCTACATTGTTTGGATCACGTTAATCTTTAACATACTCTAGCCTTATGATATCATTGTAAATTTTTTATATATCTTGTCTTTTCATGTATGTATCTCAAGATATCTCTGTGTATAACTCACTAGATCCATCATTCACATCAGAGATGAACTTGTCCCATATCATTGAAACATTAAAAACTCTTTCAATGAAATGTTGGACACTAGATTGCATATACCTTATTAAATGTGGTGCATAATTTATTATCATAGGACTACCGATTTCATCTTTCCCATGACAAACAACAATATATTTATCAATATTCCTTCATTCATTATATATTATTATAGCACATTTGTTCTAAGTTGAAGTCACCGCACAAAGAAGTGACATTGGAAACCAACTTTAATGCTTTCATGTTGATTGTGGATTGTCTTTTGATCTGAGGATGCACTCCTAATTTTGTTTTTTTATTGCAGACCATATGCACACCAATAACTATATGTAAAAAAATTACAACAAATTAGATATAAAATTTATGAATATTGAAATAATTATACATATATTGAAAAAGTATATAGAAAATCACATATCGTACTCCAGATATGTTGAAAAATATGTGTGTTTGATATCCTCTACATTTTTAGTTCGATGAGACTTGAGAATAAATTGAGTGTGTGCACATTCATTTGATTCCTCTCCACCAATAAAATCATCAAATTGACAATATAGAATAACTACAACTTGGTCCCCATCAATCTTTGTCCATGTTAAGTCTTCTGCTAAAAATTGTATCATATCTTTTGGGTCTTTAACTTCCAACTCATTATTCCTCTCCCACTTAGTTATTCTTCAAATACCTATACAAATTGCATTGAAATAATTTAGTTTGAGTAAATATTATGGTCTTGATTAATGCATGTCGCTAAGCATGGAAGCCACATTTTTAGGCAAATATTTTATACTTTTCATGTAAACCACTTTGGGATTAAGTAATATTGAGGGGATCTTAGATGACATTGTGTGGTTAGTAAGATCATAAGAGATTGGGTCATTAATCAACTTAATTATTTCTAACAAATTTAGACTAACCATGTATGACATATGAAGTCTTTGTGGAGGTGGTGCCACCATGTTAGTGTCAAGGGGCGACTTGTGATGAGTCACTGAGGTGGAAGGGGTCGAAGGCACTACTTAACACTGATGCATGAGATGTTGTGATAATGGGGGCTCTCCGAATAGGGATCAAAGGGAGAGACATAACAACTCTCCCCCACAAAACCCCCAATATCGAGAATAAAACCACTAAAAAATGTTGTGAATTAATACAAGAGGAAATCCCCTATATTAAATATTTTTTGAGAAAACAAGACACAATGGTGGTGACTTACTAATGTTATAGAATAGGATAAGGACCATGCAAATCAATTAGCTCAGAAAACTAAGAATCATCAAACCACACCTCATTTTTCAATCTAGTTCCTCTAGCCAAAAAGCCAAAGCCTATAACCATAATCCTTGAAGAATAAAGGGTGGAACTTCTCACCAGATCAAAATTGTGTGGAACCAAATAGTTGCTCACGTAAGAAACTGGGGGGTTTGGGTATCTTCACTTTACATGCTCTGCAATATGATTATTAAATTTATTGTGTGCCTCCATAAATAAGAGATACATGTCTTGTCCTTCATGAGAAACTTAGGGGATACGGTAAATGCCCAACTTATCATTGATAATCAATCCCCCCTCTCTTTTAGTTCTCTTTTAGTACTTATAGATTGATTTGCATATATCTCAATCAAAGCATTATTCTCCCTTAAAGCATGCAAGAAGTTAAACTTAGAGAGGTCTTGGATACCTCCTTCACCCACTTTAGTATTAAATCCAAGAGTGTTCAATGGAGTAATGTGAACCATACGCCTTGTTACATTCTAAAAATCCATTACTACCTTCAAAATTTGAAAATAAAAGTTGATGGAAGCCTTCAAACCTTCAAATAGTACATAAGATTCAACGTGATTAATTATTGAAATATTAAGAACCCAAACAAATGCACTTTCAATTAATCCTATAGGATCTGCAATAACCCCTATATTACCCACCAACCCACTTTATAACATGCTAATTAGTAAGTTAAGAAAATTAGTAGTTTTTAGAATTTTAATTGAATCATCAATAATTATTAGTGGTAGGGATTTAATTTTCATGGAATATTCTAGAATATTTATGTTCTTTTTGTCTTTTAAATTAAATTGACTAATTAAAAAAAAATGGCACATAACCAAGTGTCATATAAAACAAGTTATCGTTTTTGGTCATGTGGTATTCATAAGTCTTGATATCATAGCAAATCTTATTTACATTAGAAAACATCCATGGTAAAGTAAGTGTGAATCTCCATGACTAAAAATCTTGTTACATATTTTTCTAAATGTATATATGTTTAATTTATGTATTACTTGTTTTTTGTAATTAATAATAATAATAATTTAAAATAAAATTATAATTTAGTTCATTTTTATGTTTTTCTTAATCTTAATAATATGAGATGTACTAAAGTAGTGTGTTTTGTTGTTGATTATGAATTGATATCTATCAATATTACTAGTCACCTAATTTATATGGTTGCACTAGTTTTATTTAACTTTTATAATCAAACATATTTTTCCAAAAACAAAAGCTCTAGAAGTAAAATTTTTACTTTGATATATATACATAGAAAGGCATGTCTCCTTCTAAGAATTGTAGTCCTATTTCTAACACTATATTTGACAAGTTCATTAGGTTATTTATTCAATATAGTTGTGTTTTTTTTTAACTGTGTTAGCTATATTTCTTTCTCCGCTTATAAAGAAATGTTCAGAACATTGATTTGGCTCATAAGACATAACACTTAATAAACCATAACCAATTATAAATCATTTGGTAACAAATTTCAAAATCTCGATAACAGGTACATTTATTATTTACATTTTAGTATGAAAATATTTACACTTAGATATTAACAACAGTGTTTTGGGAACATATTTCAATTCGTACAAGATATATTATGAAGTAAGTTTACACTTCTTTTCATTTTTTTAATTGATAATTTGAATTTGATTAAATTATTAAATTTTGGTATTAATAATAGTATTTTACAATCATAATTACATTTCCACAATAGTTAATGGACAAAAAGGAAGCATTATTTATAAGTAAAATTTATAATTATAGTGAATGAAATATAGTTAATGATTTCAATTGTCTTAATTAACTATAATTTGATTAATTATTTTTATTATTTATAATATTTTTGGTAAACATAAATATTTTGTTTCAATTTTTATTTGTAAAATCTATTTTGTGTATCATTTTTATATTATTATTAATTTGAAAAAGTAAGGTATTTATGTATTCTTGAAATGGAATGTGTGTCACTTCTATGGTGAGGGGAGGGATATGTATATAAAAAAAAAAAAATTACATACATAAAACAAAGCGAAAAATAAATTGTTACTTTCTCTTTATGTTAAGCTATGTGATGCAGGAGCATACAACTTAGCAATTTCATTATGTTCTAGTTAACTTAGGGGGTCTTGTGTTTTCAAGGAAGTTGGATTCCTATGTATGTAATTATTAATGTTTTGAGTAATTAGAATAGGAATTAATTAGATATTGTAAGGATATTTGTAAATGCTCTCGAATGTAGGAGAACATGAGTGATGATGAGTGATGACGAGAGAGTTAGAAATCAATTATAAGCCTTAGACTAGAAAGTGGTGTCATGATTCGTTGATCTAAAGAGGATTCTTAGGGATTACTAGAGTTAAAAGTGGACTTAGAGGATATTCAGGATTTAGTTTAGGAGATTAAGGATCTGAACCATAATTGCTTAAACATAACCTTTTGTATAAATGTAAGCCTAAAAGGCATAGTAGTCAGGTAGAGAATTATTCAGTCAGTCAGGAGTCAGAGATTCAGTCATTTAGGCCCACGGGCAGGAAAGGAAAGGCCACTGGTATTGAAAATCAGGCCGAGGAATAAATTCATGTGTAAATGGTTGTTTATTAATACAGATAACTTGATTATGAGTTTGTGTGATGTGTATTTAAATTATAAGTTGTGTGTGAACTTGAGTAATTCTGCGTAACATAGATTGCAGGTGTGCAGAATCAGAGAAGAAGTGCAGAGAGGAGTGTTATGGTTTTACACACAGACAATATTGGAGAAAGCATTTAATGTTATAGTGAAGGTGAAGGAAGCATAAAGGCGCGAGCGGAGATCGAGATCAGAAAAAGTGAAGATCGTGAGGCGAAGACAAATACACAGGCAGAAAGCCGAATGGGTGATTACACATTAAGAACCAAAAGAACGTAACAGTGTTCAGGAACCGTTGGATCCATTAGATCAACGGACAATATTGTGTGCGATAGACGGATAAGATTAAGTTGCACGAAATAAAGTCAAGAAGATGAATGGAGGAGATTAACACCATGTGTTAGTAGAAAGACAGAGTGGTCTTCGCAAGGGGTAAGCTGTTTCTTGTGCGCCCTAAAGGTGGTAAGCGATCTTTCTAAATTCTACGCGATTACCTTTAGCGGTTGACACGTAGCACACGGTGGAAAGGAAAAAACCACTTTTCTCGCGTGCTCTTGACCCGATATCGGTCGTGCATGATTCCACATGAGATTGTGCGATAGCTATTGGATCAAGCGAGATTGATCAACAGTGGAGATCAACCAAGCTGGTTGGCGATCGGGTGAGGCGACAACCGTTGGATTGGGTGGAGTTAATTAGTGGTAGAGATCGTTCGGGTTAGTTGATGATTGGGTGACACGATAACCGTCTGATCGAGGAACAAGATCGACAGTGAAGATTTAATGCACTAAGGAGAGCATCGATGTATGTGCAAAGGTTTGTGGAATGCCGGAAAGGTAAAGTTTTAAGCGTGGTTATGAAATATTTCTATTATATGGGAATTATAATAGAAATAAGCGGGATTAAGGTATTATGGTTTAAGTTGAGTTTAACCAAAGTTTAAAGACCATGGTATGGTTGATAAGCGTGGGTGTAATTTGATTAAGGTATGATTAAATAGCTTCCGCTTAAGCATTTAATTAAAGAGTGTTAAACCAAAGATTATGGAAGGGTTTACAAGGTTTCGCTCAAAGGTTTATTAAAGTCTAAACTTGAGATAGTTAAATGAAATATTTCCGCTTAAGGAATTGAACTTTGATAAGGTGGGTTTTCATGAAATGTTATATTTCTGCTGGTTAAACCTTGACTTGTGAAGGCTTTACTAAGTAAGGAATTTGGAATTCCTGGGACACATGTACACACATAGTGTGACATGCAATTTATTTGTATACTGTGGGTATATGCGGCTTAGGCTGCATCATTGGTGTATATGCGGTTTAGGCTGGTGTCACTATGTGATCAATCAAACAAGAAAAAATGTTTTTGTTTGTTTTGCATATGATAAAAGCTCTTATGAAGACATATTCTTCCTTTCCACTCTCAAAGTAAATGGGTCTTGCGGAGATATCTTTTATGAAGCATATTGGGGCTACGTCTAGAAAGAATTGGCAACACTTCCAGCAGCCAAAAGAATAAACCAAGGTAATGAATGAGGCTTTAGTGTTTCCCGCACCTCCACCTATAGGGAAAGATGCCCTAAAATTTGGCCAATAAGATACCTTTGTCTCATGGAGGTAGTCGAGTCTTTAGCCTCCTGGTAATTAGTCATAAGTACTGAGCACTATACTTGTCGAGTAGCCCCATATAGTACTGCATGCACTGAGCCTAAGCCGAACGCCCTCTGAATCAGGTCTATGTGCTTCCCAGGTAGTCCTTTTCGTGGGACAATTTAAGGATTTGAAGCACCCTAAAAGACAACTTCTATGTTTCAAAATATAACATGACCATGGCAGCTTATTGGATGCCTACCCTCAATGGTCCTAACCTGAACTATAAATTATTTTATGGCTCTTGTGGGGAAATTTAGTTTGTTCAAGTTCTAGTTTATTTTAGGTGTCTTCCTTCACTTATGGTGTGAAAAAGTAAGCTCAAATAAACTAAATAAACTACGTACAAAATCTCTCGAAACTTGATGCCCTTTGTTCAAAGTTTAGAGTATCTTAGTGTGTGTAGTGAAATGTGTGTGTAAATGACAAAGTGAACATAAAAAGTGTGTAGTAATATGGATGTGCAATGATCCTTTACAAAATATCCTACTTACATTAAGCTATGTTTGTTCCTTACCTGTAAATAAAATAATGTGTGGTTGATGGGCCACTTACTTCCTTCCTATTACACTATGTAACCCTAAAAAGGGAGATGGAAAACCAAGTGCTTTGAGAAAGATTTCAGATGCAAGTCCAGGATCATCTAAAAGAAGCAAGGGAAGGAGGGGCTACTCCCTTTCCTTAATAATAACTAGTTCATAGTCTCAATGCTAATGAAGTAAAAATGCTTTAGTTAGTAAAAAACGTGTGGATTATGGGTCACTTACTCCTTTGCTAATTAATCTATGTGACTAGGGTAAAATAGCAAAACAAATTGAAAAAGATGTGTGGATTATGGCCACTTACTTTTTTCCTTAATTAAGCTATGTGTGAAATGCAAAAATTTTAAAGTAAAGACTAAGTAACTACCCTATTAATAATGATTAGTAAAACAATTAAATAATATGAACTAACTGGAAAAAAAAATGCAGAGATGAAGGCAATTCACTAAAGGTTGTCTGTTACCCAAGAAAGAAAAATTACAGCGATTGTTTGTGCTCTCTATAAACCATACAGGTTATCCTCTACATAGGCGCGCGTACCCCACATATGTCTGCGATAAAATGATAAGTGTTAAGAAAAATTATAGAGATTAAGAGTGATAATGATTATAAGTAATATGCATTATGAATGTTCTAGATTAAAACTTATATGATTAGGGAACAACATATTTTATAAATTATATTAGACTATAAATAATTTAATTAAAATTTACAATCTCACTAAAAAAATTAGTACTGAAGAATTGAGGTCAAAATTTATACCCTTATCATAAATTCAATTAAATTAAATGATAGCTTAAGCAATAACACAAGGCCTCGTGAAAGGAAATTAAAGTAGAGTAGAAAGTAATATCAAAGCACTGTGCAAAACAAATGTAGAGATAAAAAATAATATGAATTATATGTTATTAGTCATTGCAGCCAAAAGGCCTTCTATAATATATTTTCTCAAAACTTTGGAAATGAGTGTATATTTATGGCAGGAATGGAGCCCGAGGGCAGTTTTACTCAAAATTGCATATTTCTAAGCTTTTCATGATCGCCAATTGCATTAGTGGTGACCTATCTATCATGGACAACTTTTTTATAATAAAAAATTAAAATGATTCTGTCCAATATATAAAATCATTCTAATTTAATTAAAAAATATTTTCCAATGAACAAGAAGAGATTCTTTTATTCACTATCCAAAAAAAACCTACATGATCTTGTTGTGGGGTGTTTATCCCAACACTAGAAATGAAATGGTGTAACAAAAGTGGAAGCCCTTGTTAGTGCGCAAGACAAGCATAAATGAGGATATGACAACATGTAAATTATGGTGCAACCTAGTTAATAGGCAAATTCAAGCAGCCTTTTAGGAAAACAGTTAGTTGAATTGTTGTTTCAGAACTATGGCTAATTGTTATTAAAAGTTGTGAATACTTAAAAATAATTTAAAATTAAATGTGAAATTCTCATTCCAGTACTATAATTACAAATGCATATACAATCTCATCATAATCAAATTGTACCATGCATATATCACAATCATGGCTCAATTAGAAAAACCATAAACAATTTATGAAAAAATACTCTCACTAACTATAACCTCTCATCAATTTTGTTAGCTAATGATTGCTTGTCAATAGATGATCTTTACAATGTACTTCCTCTTTTATATTTCCATATTAGAACAACAAAACCCAAAAGAAACTCAGATTCAAAAAGAGAACTGCAATCTCAAAACGCTAAAATATTTGTTGTAACTTTGAACATATATTATCAATTATAATGTTATTTTTAGTAATTGGATTCTTATTTATTGTTTTCTTTTAGCTAAAATGCATAGTCACAATAATTTGGCATTACACACCTTACCAACTAAAATTTATCTTTATCAACATGACAATTATTATGCTTGTTGCTAAATATCGCAAGTTGTCTATCATGGTTGAACTATCACAATTATTATGATTTATGCTAAATATCACAAGTTGTCTATAATAAATGCTTATTTGTTATACATTTGAATATGCCCACAAAAAAAATAAGGCATTCTTCATTCTGAAATCAGACTTGGACAGACAAGCGAGGTTTGTGTTTGCAATGTTGATGGGTTTTTGAGACTGATAAGCCTATAAAACTTGGATAAGACAAACTAGGTTAGGGTTTGAAATGTTGATGGGTTGTTGATACTAATAACCCTATGAAACTTCTGAGTATATAGTGAAACAATAAAAATACTTATGGTTTCTCTATACGAAGTCCCTAAACTTTTGGGTACATTTATTTGTTAAGTTCGAATATGCCCAAAAACAATGACAACAACATTCTTCATTATGAAATCAGAGTCAGATCTAACCAAAAAGGGTTGTGTTTGAAGCACTTATCAATTCCCAATACTAATAAGCCTATAAAATTTTGGGTATGTAAAAAGACAGAAAAAACATTTATGGGTTCTCAACACTGAGTCTACAAGACTATCGGGCATGTTTATTTGTCAAATTTGAATACGCATTAGTACTGACAATTAACTTGACATTTAGTGGCTAAAAATAATGAAAGGAATGAAATTTATAAAATTTGACAAGTAAATTTCCAACATTTTAGTTGTCAAATGCATTCATAGTTTTTCAATGCCATTACTGAACTTCATTAAAAAATTTACAATATGTTTGGTAAAGTTAGGATTTGGCACCAAAATTTAGTATGTATTATTTGGTTTGGTAGCAGTTGTTTCTTATGGGGTTGCATCAATGGCTATGGTTTTTATTAACAAGGTCGTTCTCATGGAGTATTGAGCTTGTATTCACCCAGAAACCTGAATTCAAAACCCAAGGTGCAAATACTAAGTGACTTTAATAGCATAGATATGTTTGTCATAGAGAGGGACTCAATTCCCTACAGCTACTTAGGTAGAGAAGATCCCTCCAAAGTTCTTCTTTCCCAATCCCGAAACAGAGCTTCCCTAATTTCTTCGCCGACAATTCTTGATTCCTGAGCAGGTCTATATAGCACAGGAATTGATCTATTACCACTAGGATGATTGTCACCCTAAATTTCCTACGGATATGGCTCCCCCCACAACTGACATATATTATGAAGCACACAACAGGCCACTACAAGCTGAGAAGCATGAATCAAGTGAACATTCATACATCTCAAGATCTTCCATCTGGTTTTTAGTATCCTAAACCCTTCTTCAATACAGGAGAACCCCTTCAAGAGCTAATCATGAAAGGCCTTTCTTAGGCTATCCTTAGACCTGAAAGGGGTAATGCAGAAGGGCTCAATAGGGTACCCATGTCTGGAAACCATGAAGGGTTTCACGGGGACCTTGACACTGCCCTTAGAGATCACGGGCTCCTGCAGGGCAACCCCATCATAGATTTTATCGTGTAACATCGTGGATTGCTTGTAGGAAATGTCCTAGAAACCCTTGTTGGTGTAGAAGACTACCTGGAGAAAAATGGAATGAACTTTGTAAGCCAAACGACAGGACGAGGAGGTCAAGGGTGCAATAATTCAATGACTCTTCTTACTCTGTGGAAATTGGTAACAACTTTACTTATATACTTTGGTCGAACCTTTGGTTCCACTCAATCCTAGCCTTTGACCCTAAATACAACCAAAGGTCTTCTCCTTCTCTCACTTTTCTACAATGTGAATGTGGTATCTTGCTGGCAAGTTTGAAAGGGACCAAAATACCCATGTATATAGATTTGAAGAGGCTTACCCCCTAGCTGTTTTGACTGTAGGAATCTTTTGTGGTAAAGGAAAGCCACCTCCCTAGGTATTTCCTGTGCACTACGGTGCTATTTGGTTTCCTTTTAAATCCAATATATTTTATTTGGATATCATATCTAAATTTTTTGAATTGGAGGTATTTTTCACATTTCCTGATGTTTAACTTATTTTTTAGGGAAATGCAGCTTAAGTAAATGAAAAAAATGCATGGCCAGATAATATAAAAGTGGGCACGAGCCTACCTAAAGGATAAGAGAAGCGAAAGAAAACCCAAATGTGCACCCTACTCAACTCGACTTTTGTCAATAACAAAGAGCCCAACTCTGTATCAGCACTTGCTCTTCTTTGGAAAACTACCTCCTTGACAACAACATGAACTACAATAACGACATATCTCTGGACAAAAAACCATATCATTAATATACATTGGGTTGGAGTAAATCAAAGAGGAGAGGAAAATGTGGCAGTGTTTCATATTCACAAATATTTCAATATATCTATATTGAATGTGATTGAATGGGTAAGTACAGGGTACACACTGCGAACGGGTAAGATGTAGATGGATGGGATGGTGGATGAAAGACCATGCATATATCCTTAGGGAGTATTAATTAGTTTATAGCTTTGGAAATATTGGTTGTCAAGTTCATGCATTGATCCAAATATGGTGCAGGATTGACTAAATGGAACACATAAATCTAGCATATGGTGAATTTAAAGTTCCATTTTGGTTGTGGTTTGTGGTCTTCTCTACCTATGCAACATGAGTTTGTGATGCAGGAGCATAGCATTGTAAATACTATATTCATGGGCCAAATTCAATTCGCAAGTGCAAGCAGTGGTATTGATGAAGTGTAAGTGGTGGTACTTTTGTTGATTCTACAAGTTGGAAAATTGAAATCAAAACTAAAAAAATAAATAAATTAGTAAAATGGATTTTAATTTGGTTTCATCGAGAAATAAATAATAATAATAATAATAATAATAATAATAAAAAAATAAAAATAGTATTGAAGAGTTGTTTGCAAAAATTATACCCTTATCACAAATTCAATTAAATTAAATGACACCCTAAGCAATAACATAAGGCCTTGTGAAAGGAAATTAAAGCAGAGCAAAAAAGCAATATCAAAGCATTGTGCAAAACAAATGTAGAGATAAAAAATGATAAGAATTCTATATTATTATTAACATGCATCTTAATGTATTTGGTGTTTTTTTAAATAATGGACAGGTCTCCTTTAATTGGAATGTGGTGATATCATTTTTAATAAGATTATTATGTGTTTTATCATTTGAATTATAATTTTAAATATTAAAATACATTTAATATTTTTTAACAATATGTTTAAATTATATCAATTCAAAAATACAAAATTTTCATTTCTCCAAATTCTAATTGAATTTTGAATTTTAATATATATATATATATATATATATATATATATATATATATATATATATCTTAAAAAATACCCAAAATCCACCTCTTCACATTATTGCTTTCTTACTCATTCCAATTAGAGCATGACATACCTTAGACTTCAGACCACTGCTTTCCTACTCATTGCAACTGGAGCAAGACAAACCTTAGACTTCAAAAATAAAGGCACAGAATTTACTCTATAACAATATGATAATACGATATGATAGGTACAATAAAAGTTAAAATGTAAGAAAAATCTTGTAGTTGTAGTAAAACTAAAAATCTTAGAAAATTCCTCCATGAAAAATTGTGCACATGTTGAATTATTTAAAAAGAGTTTGGAGGTATACTTAGTACCAGAGTGTTTGTCTAAGCATCAATAAAATAGCCTAGAGGAGGGAGATAATAGTTCATTAATATATTGGCAAAAAAGAAGAAGGCAAAAGTCGAACAAGAAGACAACCAAATTAAATGATTATATGATTATACCTACTATACCTACATTCTTTAATTGGCTATACCTTTTTCAGAATCACATTTTCAATTTACCTAATGCTTATCAGTGATGGTAAATATGGTATTTGTCGCTTTCACTTTGTAAATTATAGACGCAGGTTTCTTGATGTTGTTCACTCCCATGGAAGTAATGGGAATTTCTAGATGTGTTATGTGGGAATTATTTCTCTTGACATTTAGGCAAGGACTGGACAAGGCACAATGGTATTTGAATCCCATCAGATTAAAGATAATTACTAAAGAAGAGCAAGGGAGACAGAACACAGGGTTCCATATAGTAATATATAAAAATAGGAAAAGGACTCTTATCCTTTTCGTTAATGGTGTCAAAATTAATTATTTAGGTTTCGAGATGATTCTATAGAAATTTTCAATCATTAAAATCTAGTGCTTGTAACCTGTTGCAAGAAAATATGAATAAGGTGTTTCTTTAGTTTGTAACATGTTTACAAGAAAATATGAATGTTTGTTGTTTGTAACATGTTTACAAGTAAATATGAATGACTAAAGTGCTTCTTTAGGGGAGTATATCTCGGTTACAGATCCATTTGGGCACATCAAATCCCAACATTCATATAAGTGATTTAGGACTCATCAAACCCTAAAATTAGTTGTTTCATGCCCTAAACAAGTCAACCCTTTGAATGCCTCCTTCCTAGACAGTTTCATGACTTGAAGACATACAGAAATTGCCTCTAGAGGGACCAGTGCAGGTAAACCCTTATGAAGGTGCGCTACAGAGCAATTAAGTCCACTGCCAGGGTGCTCTATAGAGAACTTAGGCTTCCTTTCACCTGCGCTGGGCGAGAATGAGCGAAATTCACATAGAGTTTAGGAATATTATTATCTTGTGGAGTCATCTAGAAGTTTCCCTATCTTATCAACTCCTATGAGCTCAAAAATGGATGAGGAATGAGTTAAGGATCATCCTATCCTCTCATCCCTTCCTCCATGGAACTATTTCTATGTATGGAAGGCCATTCAAGGTCACCATTAATGACAAAACCTCCTTCATCCTCCTATAAATTGACCACTCATCTAAGTGATCAAGGGTTGGCTGGATTATGTTGAAGTCTAAGGAGATAACGCTGTTATGATACTTGAGTTTGGAGCAAATGATGTGAATCCACAAGCTTTTATTGCTTTTGATGTGATGTGGATGGGATCCAAGCTGGAGGAATGAATTTGAATTAGACATTGATGGTTGTAATTCCTTCTTCTATCTAATAAAGTGTTTGAACCTTTTTCCATATTTGTGTTCTTTCATAATGCTTATATGTATGAATTGCTTCTGATTCCTTTCATTTCTATTCAATGGATCGTATTCTTTGATCAATTTTCATCTTCTGTTGTGTTGACAAGGTACTTTTCAAGCAGTTTAAGTACGGGAAGGAGCGACGGAATCGATACAAGGGAGACAAAAGGAAAGAGGAACTATAGGTAGGCCTTCTATCCTCTCTTCTTATCTATTGCTTATAGGGAAAGTCTAAAACACTTTAAACTATTGTTCTAGGCATAGCTACTTGTCTATTAAATTAGTGTTTATCCATAGATGCTAAATTCTCTGAAATAAATTGGCGACTCCACTGGGGATTGAACCCAGAATCTCTAGTTTCGCAGACTAGAGCCTTATCCTTCATTCCTTCCACCTAATAGCCACAAGCAGTCTACTTAGGTGAATGTAATGAAGCTTAGGGGGCATGCACCTAATGGTAAAGTTAAGTTTCCCTGTAGGTTATGTGAGGGGAATCACCCCATTCACCTTTGTCCCTATTTGGACGAAGCCAAAAAGGTGTTGGATAACCGTCTTGCTTCACCGTAGCAACTTCCATCTGGTTACAGGAGACTCTCCCTTTCATCATGCTAGGGGCATGTAAACTAATCACAAGCATAGTTCTTTGTTTCAAGCTTGTGTAAAAATGAAACTGAATCCAAGCATAGTTTTTTTTCATTTCAAGCTTGTGTAAACATGAAACTGAATCCAAGCATAGTTCCCTATGGTTCAAGATTGTGTAAAAATGAACCCATTCCCATTTTTAACCCTTGTGAATGCCATTTTATCAACCTTTTCTATCAAATGAGCCTTGGTTGTTTCATTCCATCACCACCATCTCTTTGGCTGATCATACACTTTCACTTGGTTGTTTTACCTTTTTTGAGGAACAGTTGCAATGAGTGGTCTTATTAGCTAGCCTCTTCACATAAATCAACATGTTTTGAGAAGTTACAACATCACTGGAACTAGTTGCTACCCTAGACACCACCTGTTCCTCAAAATGGAGTCATCTTTAAGCTCTTTTCAGACTCTCTAAATATGAAAAGATTGTCGAGTGCTTGTGCTTTCTAGCTCAAAATGGAGTCCTCTACAGGTAGGCCTTCTATCCTCTCTTCTTATCTATTTCTTATAGGGAAAGTCTAAAACACTTTAAACTATTTTTATAGGAACAACTACTTGTCTAGTGAATTAGTGTTTATCCGTAGATGCTAAATTCTCCAAAACAAATTGGCGACTCCACTGGGGATCGAACCCAAAATCTCTGGTTTTGCAAACCAGAGCCTTATCCTTCATTCCATCCACCTGATAGCCGCAAGGAGTCTACTTAGGTGAATGTAATGAATCCTATGGGGCATGCACCTAATGGAAAAGTTAAGTTTCCATGTAGGTTATGTGAAGGGAATCACCCCATTCACCTTTGAACCTATCTAGACGAAGCCAAAAAGGTGTTGGATAATCGTCCTACTTCACCACAGCGACTTCCATTAGGTTACAAGAGACTCGCCCTTTCATCATGTTGGGGGCATGTAAACTAATCTCAAGCATAGTTCTTCATTTCAATCTTGTGTAAAAATTAAACTGAATCCAAGCATAGTTTTTTTTTGTTTCACGCTTGTGTAAACATGAAACTGAATCCAAGCATCGTTCCCTATGGTTCAAGCTTGTGTAAAAATGAACCCATTCCCATTTCTAACCCTTGTGATTGCCGTTCTATCAACCTTTTCTATCAGATGAGTCTTGGTTGTTTCATTTCATCACCACCATCTATTTAGCCGATCATACACTTTCACTTGGTTGTTTTACCTTTTTTGAGGAACAGTTGCAATGAGTGGTCTTATTAGCCAGCCTCTTCAAATAAATCAACATGTTTTGAGAAGTTCCAACATCACCAGAACTAGTTTCTACCCTAGACACCACTCATTCCTCAAAATGGAGTCCTCTTTAAGCTTTTTTCAGACTCTCTAAATATGAAAAGATTGTCGAGCGCTTGTCCTTTCCAGCTCATTAACGGATTGGAATGTTGGGTTGTGTTATATTCTTTCCACGACTAGCCCACGTAGTTAAACAAGGGGTTAGAGGGGGGGCGTAGCCCCCCTTCGTTGTGCCGATTGTGTAGTGGGAGGGTCATAACGGATTTGAGTTGTACCCGTAACCCCACTTTATGGGGTCCGGGCGGACCCACCTATGGTTTTGTGCATGATTTTCGCACATGTCTTTTGGACGCGATGGTTTTTGGTCCATGGTATCGGACGCGAGGGTTTTCATTCCATGGTATTGGATGCTTCAACATGTATAAATATGTATTATAACATTGAAAGGAGCATAATGAAAAATCAAGCTGGTAGTCCCGGTTTTGGGATCCAGGGGAAAATCTCTGTTTATATGTGTTTTATGTGTTATGCTCTCGCATTGTTTATTTTCTGTGTTTTAGAATTCGTATGTAGGTAATTTTTGTACAGGGTTAAAACCTACATTTGGTATCAGAGCAGTTTTGGTTTCAAGGGGACGCCTTTGTTGCTGAGGGGTTTCGCGCGGGCCTGTGGTAGACCCTATTCAGTGGGAGATCTGCGAGATCAATTCTGGTGGTGAAAGAAGATGGCAAGCAGTGGAAGGATAGAGATTGAGAAATTTAATGGTCAGAGTTTTGAGTCGTGGAAACTCAAGATGGAGGATCTGTTGGTGGATAAAGATCAGTGGATCGTGGTAGATCCGGGTACTAAACCAACGGGAGTGTCTGATGAAGAATGGAAGAAGTTGGATCAGAAGGCAAAGAGCACAATACGATTGTGTGTCTCAAATTTGGTATTGTTAAATGTATTAGGGTAAGCTACGGCAAAAGCTTTGTGGGACAAGTTAGGGACTTTGTACCAATCTAAGTCTCTGGTGAATAAATTGTTCCTACAGAAAAAGATGTATAACATAAGGATGAAAGATGGAGACTCAGTGCGAGAGCATCTGAATGCATTTAATACTGTGGTAATTCAATTAGCATCTGTTGATATTAAAATTTCATATGAAGATAAGTGCATTAGTTTGTTGTGTTCTCTACCAGATTTATGGGATAGTCTGGTTATTGTAATACGTAGCAATGCAATTGCCTTGCATTTTGATGAAATAGTCTCATCCTTCATGACGAAGGAGATGAGACGGAAAAATATGGAGAACCATAATGGTGATGCTTTGTCTGTACGAGGACATTCCCATAACAGAAACAAAAATAAGTCATCGAGTGGGAGATCTAAATCTAGAGGGAGATCTAAATCTCCAGGAAAACCTGTAAAGGTGGTGTGCTAGAAATGCGAAAAGGAAGGGCACTTCAAAAGGGAATGTAAATCTAAAGCTCTTGATAAAGGAAAGGGATTTGATGATGCTCCTTCTGTAGAGGCGAAAACCACCTCAGATGAAGGTGGGGATGTGTACTTGGCTTCTTCAAGTACACATGTAGATCATGAGGCATGGTTGATTGACTCAGGTGCATCCTTTCACTTCACTCCCCATAGAGAGTGGTTCTGTGAGTATGAGAAATACGATGGTGGTGATGTCTTCTTGGGGGATGATAGGAAGGCTGGAATCATTGGCCGCGGAAAGGTAAAGTTGAAGTTGCAAGGTGGAAGGGTTAGAACACTTCCGGGTGTTCTGCATATTCTTGCATTGGCCAGAAATCTGATTTCTGTAAGCAAGTTGGATGATGCAGGTGTAAAAATAGTGTTCGAGAAGGATACCTGCAAGATGGCTCGGGGAGCACTGGTATTGATGCAGGGAGTTTGGACTGGAACTCTGTACAAGCTGGAAGGTGGCATTGTTGTTGATGGTTGCAACAGTTCTGTGGTTCCTGAAAGTGGAGCAGAAAATCTAGTGGTCTCTGGAGAGAAGACCATGTTGTGGCACCAAAGGCTTGGACATATTGGAGAGAAGGGCCTTCGAATACTTCATGGTAAAGGTATGGTAGAAGGTATGAGTAATAGCTCTCTAGATTTTGATTTCTATGAAAAGTGTGTATATGGGAAACAAGATCAGGTGAGTTTCCCCTCTGGTGGTAAGAGGGTGAAACAGATATTAGAGCTTGTACACAGTGATGTGTTTGGACCTGTGAAGGTTCCATCACTGGGTAAGTCTGTGTATTATGTATCATTTATAGATGACTTCTCAAGAAATACATGGATATATTTCCTTAAGAATAAATCCGAAGTCTTTGACAGGTTTAAAGAATTTAAGGCTTTGGCGGAAAACCAAACAGAGAAGAAGATAAAGGTGCTGAGGACAGATAACGGTGGAGAGTTTTGTAGTAAGGAATTTTAAGAATTCTATAAAAAGTTTGGTACCGCACAGCAGAAGACTACTCCATATACACCTCAAAAAAATGGAGTTGCAGAAAGAATGAACAAGACGTTGATGGAAAGGGCAAGAAGCATGCTCAGTGGTGCCGAGTTAGGACAGGAATTCTGGGCAGAGGCAATGGATACTGCATGTTACCTAGTTAATATGTCACCTTCATCAGTGTTGGATGATAAGACTCCACAAGAGGTATGGACTGGTAAGAAACCCTCTCTTTCACATCTGAGGGTATTTGGATGTGATGCATATGTACATATTCCAAAGGAGAAACGAACCAAGTTGGATAGCAAATCTGAAAAGTGCATCTTTGTTGGGTATAAGGATGGTTTAAAGGGTTATAAGCTTTGGAACCCAGTAACAAGGAAGGTTGTGTACAGCCGAGATGTGGTGTTCAGAGAGGTGAAAGATGTTATTAAACATGAAGTCCAACCAAAAGAACCTGAGAAGATAGAGTTTGAGCTAAAGGAGGAAGAATCAGAGTCTACAGCAGAGGAGGAATCAAAAGATGAAGAGCCACAAAATCCAGCTGTGAGAAGATCAGTTCAAGAAAGAAGGTAGCCAGAAAGGTATAGTCCATCTGCTTTCTATTCAAATTTTTCTTTATCTATTATTGACAATGATCCCAGAACTGTGAAGGAAGCAGTAGATTCAGAGGATGGCAAACTCTAGAAAGAGGCCATGGTTGATGAAATGGCATCTTTGCACAAAAATGAGGCTTGGGATCTGATGGAGTTGCCGGCTGGTTACAGGAGACTCTCCCTTTCATCATGCTGGGGGCATGTAAGCTAATCTCAAGCATAGTTCTTCATTTCAAGCTTGTGTAAAAATTAAATTGAATCCAAGCATAGTTTTTTTTTTTTTTTTTTTCGTTTCATGCTTGTGTAAACATGAAACTGAATCCAAACATCGTTCCCTATGGTTCAAGCTTGTGTAAAAATGAACCCATTCCCATTTCTAACCCTTGTGATTGCCATTCTATCAGCCTTTTATATCAGACGAGCCTTATTTGTTTCATTTCATCACCACCATCTCTTTAGCCGATCATACGCTTTCACTTGGTTGTTTTACCTTTTTTGAGGAACAGTCGCAATGAGTGGTCTTATTAGCCAGCCTCTTCACATAAATCAACATGTTTTGAGAAGTTCCAACATCATCGGAACTAGTTTCTACCCTAGACACCACTCGTTCCTCAAAATGGAGTCCTCTTTAAGCTTTTTTCAGACTCTCTAAATATGAAAAGATTGTCGAGCGCTTGTCCTTTCTAGCTCGTTAACGGATTGGAAATGATATCTCTCTTGTATTATTTTACGCTTTTTCTTACTTGAGAGATTAATTGACGAAAAAGAACTTGAGGAGTTTTCTTTTTGTCCCTTTTCAAACTCTTTAAAAATGAAAAGGACCGAGTTATCTTTGTCGTTAAACTCATTAAAAACATCAAATAGCAACAAACTTGTCCATCTAGACAAGATCGAGTTTCACCTTCACTAGACTCGTTAAAACATCAAATAGTGATGGATTTTCCCGAAGGGTGAAATTATACAACAAGCATATGTTATCCTCCTCAAGCTTGATAAAAATAAAGAGGTATTGGTCAGCAATGACTGGAGAAAATGGAAAAAGGGGAAAACCACTTTATGGTAGAAGGTCACTCTTGAACATGACACTTTCACTCCATCACTGTGACTATCTGGGTTGGGTTATTAGCTTGATGGTTATCACACCATTGGTCTATCATACCATCCATTGCTTTGTTTTGGGTCAATGCTACCAATTCACTTTAGTGTCGCTGACATGTTCAAGAGAAGTCATTCAGTCAAAATCCATCTTTTGCAATACCATAAACCTTCATTTTCATGACCGCCATTCCTAAACTTTGTGTCGTTAGTCAAATTCCATCTCTAAAATCACTACACTTGTTTTGTGTCGTTGATGTGGGATACATCAAGGCCCTCCTGTGATGAGTCGCTTCTTGTCGACATCAACTCATTATCCAAGAAGTTGACTTAGAAACACCCATTCAGTACCTTAAGGCTTGCATGCATCAATGATAGGTTTCTCGCTTTCGGTGATAGGCATACATCAATGGCCTTCAACCAAAAGAATTTGTATGGTGCTCGACATCAAATCATCCATTCACACCATGCAGAATGTATTGCAATACCTTGAGGATCATTATCATTATCGGTGATTTCTCTCGCATCTGTTAACAACTTACATCATTGGCTGGTAATCAGATGGTGTCTTCCCATGTTCGACTTTAGATCACATATTCACATGGTTAGACTCGTACTTGAGCGAACGGTTGAACGAGATTGAAGACCCTGGATCTAGTTTCATCCATCCGGGCTGCAATATCAGGAGTACTAAATCATATGTACAATGGCTTTACATTGATAGTCATTCCGATCATGGGTTTATATCTGTAGACGACTATTTATGTACATGTAATGAAAGTTTATAAGTTGAACATGGGTATGCCTTCCCTCAGCTACTCATGTAAAATCAAATATCATGATGTATGTATTGTAATTGATGCAGGTCACCTTCCACTTCGATGCCTCCTCATCACATTGTAAAGCATTTCATTCAACATTGACATTTTTCCAATTTCATGCTTTAGGGGGCAACTATTACAGATCCATTTGGGCACAACAAATCCCAACATTCAGATCAGTGATTTAGGACTCATCAAACCCTAAAATCAGTTGTTTCATGCCCTAAACAAGTCAACCCTTTGAATGCCTCCTTCCTAGATAGTTTCATGACTTGAAGAAATACAAAAATTGCCTCTAGAGGGACCAACGCAGGTAAGCCCTTATGAAGGTGTGCTGTAGAGAAGCTAAGTCCACTGCGAGGGTGCTCTGCAGAGCACTTAGGCTTCCTTTCACCCGCACTGGGAGAGAATGAACAAAATTCACATAGGGTTTGGGAATATTCTTATCTTGTGGAGTCATATAGAAGTTTCCCTGTCTAATCAACTCCTATGAGCTCGAAAATGGATGAGGAATGAGTTAAAGATCATCATATCCTCTCATCCCTTCCTCCATGGAACTATTTCTAAGTATGGAAGGCCATTCAATGTCACCATTAATGACAAAACCTCCTTCATCCTCCCATAAATTGACCACTCATCTAAGTGATCAAGGGCTGGCTGGATTATGTTGAATTGTAAGGAGATAATGTTGCTATGAGACTTGACTTTGGAGCAAATATTGTGATGCCACAAGCTTGTCTTGCTTTTGATGTGATGTGGATGGGATCCAAGCTGGAGGAATGACTTTGAATCAGACACTGATGGTTGTAATTCATTCTTCTATCTAATAAAGTTTTTGAACCTTTTTCCATATTTGTTTTCTTTCATAATGCTTATATGTATGAATTGCTTCTGATTCCTTTCATTTATATTCAATGGACCGTATGCTTTGATCGATTTTTGTCTTCTATTATGTTGGCAGGGTACTTTTCAAGCGGTTTAAGTACGGGAAGGAGCGACGGAATCGATACAAGGGAGACAAGAGGAAAGCGGAACTACAGGTAGGCCTTCTATCCTCTCTTCTTATCTGTTGCTTATAGGGAAAGTCTAAAACACTTTAAACTGTTGTTCTAGGCACAGCTACTTGTCTAGTGAATTAGTGTTTATCCATAGATGCTAAATTCTCCAAAACAATCTCCCAAAATCATTCTTCATTCAGAATGTGTCAATACTGACTAATTCTAAATGGTTTGAATACAATGTAATGCAATAATTTTGGCGAAGTGTTGTCTGTTCACATGGTTGTCAAAGCGATTACACGAGGAAGGATATGCATGCTCTCACTTCTTATGATTTACTACATGTTGTTCCTTAACAGCCTTATGGCACACTACAAATAGAGCTCTATGGTTGAGAGTAAAAATTTGGGTGTGTTGATTGGAGATCAAGATTTCTACTATAAGCAGTGTTTCACATGGATTTAGTGGTTTCAGCAAAAATATTGCATTGTTGATGAGAAAAGGAGGTTATGAGGCCTTTGTTAATTGAAGATAAGGGTAAGGAGATATTTTTCCAAGGAAACCTTGACAGTAAAACTGAAGGGGTGCTTCCCTATAGTTGAGGATATGTTGATATAGATTATTTGGTTGCAACAAAGGGATTCAAATTGAAACCTATTCATACGAAACTAGCCAAGTGTCTAACGACATTGACAAAAATTAGTTAATCCATCTTATTGGAATAAGATGAAGACAAAGAAAGTAATAAGATATGCAAAGTAATTTGAACAAGATGATTCAACTATGTTTTGAAATGGAGGCCCTTCGAAAGCAAATTTGCAAATTTTCATTCCTGAGATTCAAAAGTTAACAATTAGATTTCACAATGTGAAAGATAAAAAGTTGAGAATACCTAATATTTAATCCCTTGGCCTTAAATGTTATACAATTCGTTAATATATTGGTAAAAAAGAAGAAGGAAAAGGTCAAACAAGAACACAACCAAATTAAATGGTTATATGATTATATCTACTAATGTATCAAAATACAACTAAGGGTACCCCCCTGGGAACCATGTAAATGGTAATTGATTGTTATCCAAAGGATTCGAACCTACAGGTCACTTTGAAGAATGACTTCAAGCACAACTAAACTTCCAGTGTATGATGCACTTATCAAGAGAGTCTACATATGAATATAGACATTGATTCAGGACTTTGAAATAAACTTTGGGACATAAATCAATAACTAATAGTCTATATAGTTGTTTCACCTACAAAGGATGTTATGCAGGCATCTTCCGACAAAGTCAAAATTTGACTCATTGGATCAGTGTTTCAAAGATAGTAATGCCTTAAAATTTAACACCTATGTCATAATATTTTGGCCAATGCAATAGACAAATTTTTGTGTTTATAGCACAACACTTTCTTTCCGAGTTCCAACAGGATTTCTTCTTGATCATTTTACGTTCCCTCGTGACAACGATGAATTTAGTAACATGCATTTTAATGTATTTGTTTTTTTTTAAATAATGGACTAGTCTCTTTTATGTGTTTGTATAGATAGGATTTTTGTTGTATGTGTTTGTGTTTCCATTTATTTTCGTAGTGTTTTGTATAGATGGCTGCCACCTGAGAAGTTCATTAGAGTAAGAGAGGGAGAGATGACTACTAGAGTGGCGGATTGGAAAGCGAATCAATAGAAAAATAATGGTGGCACAAGGCAATGATCTTATGGTCTCACTGGACGATATCAATGATCTTCATACTATTGATAGTAATCCAGAAGAGACAGATGTTGGGAATTTTACTCATCGAATCCTTGACATTGAGACATGTTCTAAATATTGATATGTGTTTTAACATCAGTTGATTACACCATTGGAATACCTTTAAAGTAATATTTTACGAAACAAACATCCTTATAAATCCCATTATATCATAGTAAAATTAGTTTGATCCTTGCATAATGAAAATGTATTTAAATTTTAAGATCAACATTGAGATATATGGCAGATTTTTGGAGAGTTGTAGCAATCGCCAAAGCTGAAAATGTTCAATCTTAGATCATAGGATTTCTCTACCAAAGAAGCTCGAATCACAAAGTTGAAATCTTTCAAACACGGATCAAAGGATTTCATTACAACGAAGCATGAACCACACAGAGGGAAAATGAGGGTAAATATAGTTGGTTGGAGTAAATTGAGGAGGCGAGCAAGAGTAAATTGGGAGGAAAATGAGTCAGCATTCAGGATCCATGAATATTTCTGCATTGAATGTGATTGGGTTGTGATTGAGTGTGTAAGTACTAAGGTACATCATGCAACTGGTAAGATGCAGATGGATGAGATGATGGATGTATGGCCATGAATTTGTCCTTAGGGAGTATTAATTAGTCTATAGGGTTGGAAATATTAGTATAATCCATTGTAATATATCAAGGTCACTCAAGAGTGTGAGATAGACAACACACTAGGACAAAAATATTGCTTACAATCACACAAAGAACAATGTATTAATGATCTACAATTTTAAATTAAAAATTCATGTGCATGACACCATAGTTGTCCATCCATGTGATAATAGAAACAATAGAAACAAAGCTCATTCCCCCCTACCAATCTAGATTAGCTAATTAATATGCAAGGATGAACCTAAAGACTAGAAATTGTGAGCTTACAATTTGCAAAAAATTATAACCAAACATCTCGTCTAAACTTTAAATTAAAATTCCTACTAAAAATAAAATTCAAATGACTTGAAAATACCTATATGAAAACAATGACACAAATGTTAGGATAAAAGAATGACACATTCATGGAATTTGCTTCAATTTTGAAGAAATGAATGCACACGCTACTATAATGCAAAAAGGTAAATTATGCATTGAAAAATTAATGGAAAATGGTTGTCAACATCAGAACAAGGTGATTTAGAAGCCTGTAAGACAATGGAAGTTAAATAGAAATTCCTAACATTGTAAAGTAGAGGAACTTTGGGTTGGAACATGAGTGAGAGACATCAAATTAATTGGGGATATTTGTCAATAGGGTGAGAGAAAGTATTTATCGCTAGTTTGTAAGCTATAAAATAGTCAATTGTTAGAGGGTGAGTCCATTTACATGAGTTTTATCCCAAAAAAAAAAAAAAAATCAAGTTAAAACATAAAATTTGAAGAAAGGAATTAAGGGAAGCAATAATAATCATATTACCTATTGTTTTTCCACTGTTCTATGCTTAGTACAATCACTTAGCCCAATTCTTTCTTCAATTAACAATCACTTTCAAATCATGTAATCGTCCAATAAAAAATAACAACTGTAGATAGAATAGTAAATTCAATGTAAAAGAGAAGACAACCAAGAGCAATGACAAGTGACACGAGATTTGGTCAAAGACCAAGGAAAAATCCCACCAGGGGGAAAACCCTTTCAAATTCTTCCTCTATTAGATTGTCATCAAATGTTCAACAAAGAGAATACAATGTTCCAATTCAACAATAAACAGTCAAAGTCAAATCTTTGAGTTATCCAACAATTAACCAACCAATATCCAAAAGATGATCCCAAAAGTCAAATATGGTCAACAAGTCAAATCTAGTCAAATTCAATAGCAGAAAATGATGCCCTAATTAGTCATCGTTTAGCAGTCAAATTAGCTCCAAAAAATTTGGTCCTGGCAGTAGAAGACTTAGCCTCTTTTTCTTGTCAAATTCAAGTCAATACAGTCCCAAAAATTCCTCTAAAATGGTCAAAGTCAAAGTCAACTTCTGAAGTCAAATGGAAGTTTCATATCTACAATCAACCAAAGTCAAAGTGCTTAGAAAACTTCGCTCTCCTTGCCAAAGAATTCATACTCCAAAACAGATGCAAAATCTGAAGTGATCCAGATGGCTCTAGAGAAGCTCAAAAATTGAAGTCTTAAAATTTGATTGAAACTAAGACCAGATTGAAGAGCTCATCATCCTGATTCCAATGGTGCAGATGATACCTCAATCTAACTTCGTATGTGAAACTTATCGACAGTCAAAGTTTCAAGTCAAAGAAGCAGGATTTTTGTTGCCATATAAATTTGGAGGCTCACTAAATTCAACAGCTCGAACAAATCTAGTGGATTCTACACAATTCGGTAGTGACAAACTAAGCGACAATTTAGCACTAAATGGTGGATGAAAATGAGAAAATTGTCGAATCGTTAATTTTTCCAGTGATCCCTCGGAATAAGGTGGACAGGTTCTATTTCAATTCAAATATATATATATATATATATATAGATATAGAGGTTGGTAGGCCTAGAGGACCCACCAACCCTCCAAACGATTGCATTTTATCTATATCTAATATATTAAAATGGTCAGGGCCCACAAGTTTAACCTTAGGAACCCGCCCAATGGCCCAACAACCATGTATTAAAAAGGGTCTGTGGGACTTGAACCTACATTGACCATCAGCTCGTCGACCTAATAGGCGGCCCTAAAACTTAAAACAAGGATAGCATATGTTAAAAATGGCATGGTCACGTATTGAACTTGGAACCCTCGTTAGCCGAATGCCTTAACATGGATACGCCTGCTAACCAACAAACAGGGAAAACCTTGTTTGTAACACTAACATTTTTTTATTTAAACTAGGATTTTTTCCCATACAAGTGGTAGAGGAACTAGGCCCAGAGCGAGCACGTTTGGAATAGTGAAAAGCGAAATCACAACAGGGACTATAGGCAGAACCATGATGCGCCCAATTCCAAGGGTGGAACCTTGATGTAAGGAGAATCTTTGATGAATCTTTTAGATGCCTTGGATGCCCAGATTTGACAGTGTCAGAATGGGGTCAACTTTATACTAAAATTTCATGATTTTTCGCAAGGGTCGCAACGACACAATTTGTTTTGGCATTTGAGCTACCAATTTTCAAGCCATCGCTAGTATGGGAGGTATAATGATACATTTTGGCCACTTTTTTTGTTTTTATTTTGGCGAGAGGATGGATGTATGTTGCAGGTTCTGGTGATCTTTGATGTTGTAGTAGGACAGCGAGATCTGAATCTTTACAGGAAATTCATCATTTTAGTCCTTGAACAAAAACCGATATGGTGCAATGATGAAAGAGGGCCATGTTACACTTTTCCATAAAGTAGTCACATTTATAGCCATTGGTCTCAGAATTTCGAGACGATTATGATGATGATGAGTATGATTTGAATTTGATCAACAGATTCAAGAGGACCTGTTACCACTTATGTGAGAGTATCCATTTATGCACATTTGTGAGAAATAATTTATTTGTCTTGTTGAAGGAGAAGTCTTTGTGGCTGAGAGTTCCTTGTATGAGAACATCTCTTTCTAAGAGAGACATTTTCACTCAAGATGAGAGTTCCATCCTTGTGTTGATGAATATTTTCCATGTATTCAATATTTTTTTTTGAAACTAATGAAGAAGCTCCCCATTATTAACCCAAATCCCGGATATGTAGTCCACACTAGACGAACTCCATTATCATGTCTTGTGTTATGATTATTTGCTTCTTATTTATGTTGATGGACTGATGAAGTATTGTTTAAATAATGTATTGGTAATTTTTAGCATGCAAATATAAGTGTCAGTAAAAGATCCCGCAAAATGAAGAGTTTTCTTTAAGAAAGTATTCAAAAAAAAATTCGGATCAAGTGGTAACAAAGTGATCTTACCATTTTTCCAGGGATTTTGAATGCCATCATGGGCAAAGGATTGAAGTGATAAATACTTCAAGAGTTGGAAGGGATTAACCATTGCATTTAAGAAGAGAATGCAAAGCTTCAAAGGTTTCTACAAGATGTAAAGGAAGAGAATCAGTGATTCAGGCTCATGTTAGAGTAGGTTGTGGAAGAACAAATGGGAGAATGTTCTACTAAAAAGGAGAGTTGGCCAAATAAGATGAACAAGTATCACCAAAAAGATGGAAGGTAAGAGAAATTCATTCTTCTCATGATGTTATTTTTATTGGAAGCATTGAGATACCTATTTCAGGAATCGATGTGAGATTCCTCACCAAGATGTGGTACAAAGGAGGAGGACTTGGTATTAATGGCCAAGGAATTACACAACGATTGGATGTTGTAAGAAGGCCTCAATTTGTAGGATTCAGGTATCTTAAAGGAGAATGTTCAAAGGCAACAGAAGAAAGGGATTCCTCAAACAAAGAATCCAAGACATTACCAAAACCATCAAGGAAAGAGGATGTTGAGAGCACACCACAATCTTCTTGTGATAGCGAGCATTGTAAAAGAAGAGCTAAGGTAAGTACTTCTCACCAGGATTGCACCAGAGACAACCAAGCAAGGTATATATATATATTTATATATAATGCAGTCATTGGGAGGGTTGGTAGGTCCTATGGGCCTGCCACCCAATTTTATATTTTTTGAATTCAAATAGAATATATATATATATATATATATATATATATATATATATATATATATATATATATATATAGGGTTGAGGTCCGCAGGTTTGACCCCGGGACCCCTCCAAATGGCCCAAAAACCACTCATTAAAATATTCGGTGGGATTTGAACCCGCACCAACCATCAACTAGCTTGCCCAATGGGTGGCCCTAAAACTTAAAACAAACAAACCATATGTTAAAAATGGTATGATCGAGTATTGAACCCAGAACCCCCGCCATTGAATGCCTTGACATAAATATGCCCACCAACTACCCAACGGGATGAACCTTGTTTGTAACATCGACATTTTTTTATTTAAACTCGGATTTTTACCCATACAAGTGGCGGGGGAACTAGGCCAAGAGCGATTGTGTTTGGAACAGTGAAGAGTAGAACCACAATAGAGGTCGAGGGCTAAATCATTACGTGCCCAGTTGTTGGGGTGGAACCTTGACACAGGAGAATATTTGAAGAATATTTTGGATTCCCTATAGGCTTAGATTTGACAATGTCATAATGGAGTCAACTTTATACTCAAATTTCATGATTTTTCACAAGGATAGAAATGGTGTAGTCTGTTTGTGAATTTGAGCAACCAATTTCCAGGCCATTGTTAGTATGGGAGGTATAATGATGCATTTTGGCCACTTTGCTTGTTTATATTTTGGCAAGAGGATGGATGTATGTTACAGGTTTTGGTGATATCTGATGCTACAATAGGATGGCAAGATCTGAATATTTGCATGAAATTCATCATTTTAGTCATTGTACAAAACCTGAGATGGTGTAGTGATGAAAGAAGGCCATGTTGGCACTTTGCCAGAAAGTAGTCATGTTTACAGTTATTGGTCTCATAATTTTGAGATGATTACGATGATGATGATGAGAATATTTTGAATTTGATCAGTGGATTCAAGGGGAATTGTCGCCACTTATGTGAGAGTGTCCATTTATGCACTTTTGTAATAAATCATTTCTTTGTCTTGTTGAAGGAGAAGTCTCTGTGGGTGAGAGTTCTTTGTAGGAGAACATCTCTTTGTAGAAGAGACATTTCCACTCAAGGTGAGAGTTACATTCTCTTGTTGATGAATACTCTCCATGAACTCATTATCTTTTACTGAGACGAATGAAGTGACCTCCCCACTATTGACCCAAGGCCCAAAGACGTAGTCCACACTGGACAAAATTTGTTATCACATCTTCTATTATTATTACTTCATGCTTATTTGCTTCCTATTTATGTTGATGGGTTGATGAAGTATTGTTTAAAGAATGTATTGTTCATATCTAGCATGCAAATATAAGTATCAGTAAAAGGTCCTAAAAAGTTAGTATTTTTTTTTAAGAAAGTATTCAAAAAATAAAAATTGGATCACCAAGTCAAACCAATCCCAAACTCCAAAATGTAAATGTTAGTCAAAGACATAATTCAACCCAATTAGAAATTTTCTCTCTCCTGATTGCATATGTAAAAGAGACCTGCAATTTGCAGAAGTAGTCAAACCTCCAAGAGAAGAAGAAGATATGTGATGATGATGCCTCCAAATGATGTGACATTAGGTGTATTTATATGTGTCCAAGGAGGTTGAATTTCCTTGCCCAAGCCAACTTGTACTTTTGTGTACTTGTGGATTTTACTTCAAAAATTAAATTTTTCCTTAACCAAATTAAATTCGTCCAAGGGATAGAAGTGGTCTTTCTTGATGAGGAAGGTTTTCTAAAGGAAGGATTTTGTCCATGAGCTACCAAATTAACAGTCCCTCTCGGTTAGGGAGAAATTTCCAACTTCATCGTGAAACTCATCTCAAACATCTTGATATTTCCATCACTGAATCAAGTCATGCCTCATCTATGCTCATCTCCATTCATCTATTGAACAATCTCGAAACTAAAGAAGAATAATCATCATATGGGAGCTCAAGCTACCACCCTCTATCCAAGGACAATAGGCAGGATACTAATTACAGTGAGGTAAGATCACAACTATCCTATTTCATGTTGATCTTCCCAACTTGACCCTAAAGATTCAGAGGTAGAACACCTCCATCCCCTCACTTGGGCAGGATACTACTTACCATAAATGGTAAGGATCACAACTATCCCAATTCTCCTCACCCATTAGGTAGATGGCTAGAAATCCTAACTAGCCCAGCTTATGGGTAGGATGCCAACCGGGGTATACTCTTCGAAGTCCCAAAGATGAAAATAGGTAGGATACTAATTACCATGTGGTAAGGATCACAATTATCCTATTGTCAGACAATAGACAGACTACTACTTACCGAGCGGTAAGGATCACAACTATCTTATCGTCCATAGTTCCCTCGACCCCAAGGTATCTTTGTCTCAATTCCTCTCCCTGGGAGCTCAGAAAGGGGGGAAGAGCATAACTCGGTGTCCTCGGCCAGGCGATACCCTTACCCAGGAGGGTTACATCCATCAATCCAAGATTCTCTCTGAAGACCAATAACTTCCATTTAAACAAAGCCTTAGTGAGTATGTTTGTTATCTACTCATCAGTTGAAATATGATGGAGTCTCATGGCTCCTCTCTACACCATGTCTCATATATAGTGATATATGATCTCAATGTTCTTAGACTTGTCATGAAACACAAGATTTTCTACTAATCGGATCTCACTCTTGTTGTTGCAATATATCACCTTCGTATCTAGGACTTGCTTAAACATCTCTCCAAAGAGCTTCGTCAACAATACTACCTCATGGCTAGTCATGGTAGCAGAAACTATACTCAAAGCTACGAACTTTTTCTGCCCTCTCATCCAATATATCATGGCAGAACCCAAACTAAAGCAACACCTTGATGTGTTCTTCCTGTCAATAACATTTCCATCCTAGTTAGCCTCAATATACCCATGAAGTCTAACATCTCCAAGAATATATATTAGACCAATATTAATCATCCCATGAAAATATCTCAGCACATGCTTGGTAGCAACCCAACGTGCATGAAGAGGCTCAATCATGAATTGACTCAAAGAGTTAACTGTAAAACATATGTCTAGACAGGTGTTCACGAGGAACATCAATGCCCCAATCAATTTTCGATACTTAGAGGGATTCACCAAGTCAAGTCCCACGGAATCTACACATAGATTATTGAATCTCATATCCATCGGTGTGGCCGGGGAATTTCATTCTACCATTCCAAATCTTTCGAACAATTTTACAACATATTTTCCTTGAGAAAGGAAAATCTCTTCAGGATGTTGCCACACTTCTAGTCCTAGGAAGTAATGCATCAATCAAAGGTCTTTCATTTTGAACTTAGCGTCCATATCCCTCTTACATTCAATCATTAGAGTCTCACTACCTATCAAGAATAAATCATCAACATATAAAACCAAAATGAGAGGCATACCTTGGACCATTTTGAAGTAGATGTTTGGGTCAACATTGCTTCTCGTGAATCTAAGCTTCACTGGGTAACTATCAATACGAGCATACCAAGCTCTGGGGCTTACTTCAAACCATAAAGTGCCTTCTTCAGCCTACAAACATGAGTCTTCCTTTCATGTACTTGAAACCCCAGTGGTTTCTCATGTTGAGAAATGTAACTAGTTTTGGTCTTCATAATTGTTGTACTCATTTCAATATGTATCCTTTGTAACAAACAAGTAAATAAAATAAAAATTTATTATTATCAAAGCATGGGTTTCATGCTCATTATTTATAGTATTCTAGGCAAAATCATGTTCTTCATGCTTCTAGGGTTTGCTAGGTCTTAGAATTTATTTTCTACAATCAAAGTAGTCAACATCATGTTTATAAGACCCTTCCGAGCAAAAGTAATCATAAAAAGGATTATTTTTTAGTTTGGAAAGTTTCGAAAACTCCAAAATTACAAGTCAGACCTGGAAGCATCAATTCAGCCTAAAGGAGGGAATTCCACCACTTGAGAAGGCTATATAAAGGAAGTAGTTTGACCTAATTTGGACACACTCACTTCACAAGTTCGATCTATCAAGAAAGACTTTGATATGAAGCTGGGAAGAAAGAAGAAGAAGTTCGAAGGTCTGGGAGAAGGAATAAGGAAGAATTATCTTGTTTCTGGGATCTATCTCTCTCACACATGCGAAGATATAGGGTATCTGGTGCTACAAAAGAAGGTAGAAATTGCAGGACGAGTTGCAATAGGACGAAGTGAAGAATCTTGTATCTGGAAGAGAGAAAACCCTATATTGACCTCATTGACCTTGGGAGAGTTGTCTTTCTCTAGGAATGTCTCATGAGGAGGCTATTTTAGGGTTTACAGAGAAGTTTCAAGGCCAAAATGGCAGGGTCAAAGTTGTAGGACGAGTTTAAGTATTGAAGCTGGCAAGTCGAAGCTGTAGTATTGAAGTGTTGATCTAAAGATGATCTGAGGTTGTCATTGATGTCAACCCAAGTAGCACGAAGGATGACCCTGAACTTCCATGGTGAATTGGGCATCATCATTCATGGTTTCTCGTCTCATAACAATTATAGGAATACTCTACTCAAAAATATATTTCTATCGGTATATAGCTCTCCTCGTAATTCCTCACGGTTTGTAAGTTATTCAAGATTGAAGTTAGTAACCCCAATTAGTGGGCTAAAACACCATGGGGTTGTGGCATGGCATTTATCATTGATTTTGGTCATTTAATAGTCAATAATTAATAATTTTTTAAGGTCCTAAAATCCCTCCAACATTCTCTATAGAAACCCCTCTCAACTCTATAAAACGAAATCGCATATATCCTGCAAAAGTAGTGATCGTGGAATTTTCGCTATAAATTTATTTCTGTGAAGTTTTAGATTCTGAAATTAAATCAAATTTGAGCCGAAATCTTGATGAACATCGTGACTGAATTTCATATCTTGGTTCACTATATTTTCGGAGATATGATCTATGAAAGTTAGGGTTTTTGCAAGGCTCCCAAATTTCATCTCAAAGAGGCGACCTTGGGAAAATATCCATAACTCTCTCTTTGAGAAGCGGATTGGAATTCTATAAAATGCAGTCTATAGTGCATGGAATGTAGTTTTCTATGTATGAATTTCATAGCCGAAGGAGGAAATAGTGACACATGGCACGCCATACAATTTCGCTCTACTAAACTATTCCATAATTAGATCATTGTGAGAGATTGGGTATAACTTTGCCTTGAATAATCCAAATCAGGTCAGACCTGTGGCATTGGAAAGAAGACACAGAGGGATACTACAGGACCGAAGATCACATATTGGGGATCTGAAATCACAGAGATACATCAAATTCAATATCGTGCTCCTAGAAGGCAAGAAAAAAAACTAGATAAAGTGTTGTCAAGGGGTGCAAAGGACCAGACTTTCTAGGGAAGCAAAGAGAAAGATGCAGCAAAATGATGCAGCAAAGGTAAGCTCTAGGTAAGTATATTCTGTATATGCATGTTCATACCTTAATTTCATTAGGTTATTTTTATTCTAATTTGTTTCTTTTCTTTAGCACTGACATATGCTCTGCAGGATGAGGTAAGTTTTGCTATTATCATGTCATGGGTATTTCCTTGAAGACTTTTTGCAGGTACTATATATTCATCAAGAGAAGACCCAATGCATAATCTAATGTTCTGAAGAGTGAGAAAGGGTAGCATGAAAAGAGCAGCAATCAAGGTGCAGAACAACAACAAGAAGTTCACCACATGAAGTCTTCAAGTGGGTAGCACTACATACAGTCATTGTAAAAGTATCATTGTACAGAGTCATTGTAAAAGCATCATTGTAAAAGTTGTACAAGTGTCTATCTGCCAAGATTTGAAGAGGCACTGTCGGGAGGTCTAGGATCGTCATTGGGTGGTTGTGTCATAGTTGGGGTTATGGTCTAGTGTTTCTTCTTCTTCTACATCATTCTATATCATTGTAAAGTGGATCATTTTCCCTGGTACAGGAGTCCATTCTTCTTTTATTCTTCTATAGGGAGGTAGGGTGGTGCTACGCTGGTGCATGAAGTCACCAACAGGTTCAAGCATGTGAAAACTTCAGGGTGGTAGGGTGGTGCTAGGGTGAATTGTAGCTCATTGGGTGTTGGGGCATCCGTTCAGTTGACTACTAAAGAATCTCGGGCATTGGAGCGTCCATTCAGTGGGAGCTGGAGAAGAATGATTTTCTAGGTTCTAGGAAATTGGAGCTTTCTTTTCAATTGGAGTTGAAGATTAAAGGATTATTAGAAAAGTGTTTAGGTGGTTTTTGTCCCGGAGAGGGTTTCCACCTAAAAAATTGTGTGCATTTGTGTCCCTTTTGTTTACGGCTATCATTTTACAAACACTGATAATAGTTTAATATTAAGTAATACTCTGGAAGATTAATAATAATACTAATTGAAAGGAATACTGATTCAACCCCCCCCCCCCCCCCAGTATTTCCAACAGTTGGTATCAGAGCTTGGTTCATTTAATAGCAGTTTAACAACTAGAAGGAGATCATGGAGCATACCAAGAATGGTGTACCTATGTTCAATGAAAATAATTATGCACTCTGAAAAGGAAGAATGGAGGTCTATCTCTTGGCGCAAGGTTATGAAGAATGGGACATTGTTCAAAATGGCTTTACACCAACTGTGGATGAACTAGGTAAGAAGAATTTGGTAAATGATGCAAAAGCAAAGAATATTATTATCTTATTGAATTTTCTTATCATAAGGTGTTGGGTTGTAAAATGCCAAAAATGTATGGGACAAGCTTGAGAATATATATGCAGGTGATTCAAATGTCAAAGAAGCAAAGCTTCAAATCTATAGAGAAAAATTTGAGCAACTCAGAATGAAAGAAGATGGAAACATTTCTGCATACTTCCAACACATTGATGAAATAAACAACACTCTGGAAGGATTGGGAGAGCCTGTTGACGAGAAAACTATTATACGAAATATTCTTATAACGTTACCACGAAGATTCAACCCAAAGGTATCGGTCTTATAATATAGTGAAAATATGGCCAAACTCAACAAATAGGAATTACATGGAGTTCTCATAGCATATGAAATGAGACTTGATGAAGAAGGGGGCACTTTGCATCTAGAAATTGTGTTCGCTGCATCTAAGAAAACTAATAAGGACAACCAATCAAAGGCAAAGACCTACACCTGCAAGTATGAAGAAAAGGAAGATGATGAAGAAGGTTTTTTAGATGGAGAATATGCTTAATTTACGAGAAAACTAAAAATTGGTAAGGGAAAATTCAAAGGTAAACTTTCATTGATATGTTTTGGTTGTGGTGAGGTTGGGAATTTCGTAGAAAAATGTCCAAACAAAAGTGATGGAAACTGAAAAGGAAAGAAAGGCTTTAAGAAATTCAACAAGCAAGGCAAGAATAAAGGATTCAAAATGAACTTTCTCTCTAAAGAAGATAGCTCATCATCCGATGAAGACAATGATAGTGAAGAAGAAGCCAATGAGAGAGTATTGTTTATGGCCAAGCACAATAAGCAAGAGGTATCAAACAACGAAGAAGAGGGGTTGATCATAGAATAATTTTCTAAGGAGGAAATCAAGCTTATAAAAGAGCTCAAGGTTGAGAAGATTCATTCTAATACTCTTGAAGAACAAGTTCAAGGTCTCAAAATTAAAGTTGAAGAACACGAATGTATTGAAGAGTCACTTCAAAAGAAGTTGGAAGAAAGCAACCGAGAAAGGGAAGCATTAGAAGCCAAAGTAGGTTCGTTGCGTAAGGAAGTGAAGACAAGAAACACTGTCCAAAACTATGCCAACATCTCAAGGGCGTTGGAAGAATTCATCAATAATCAACAATCTTACAATGACAGAACTGGCCTCGATTACAAAGAAGAAGAAGAAGGACCTTCTACAACCAAATACAATGAACCTATGAGATCTGACAGGCATGTAGACTTCATTGGACAAGATTTGCAAGAACAGCCTTGGAATACAATTCCTTGACGAAGATTTCCATCCAGGTACCAACATATTTTTCATGGCTATTGTTATTCATGTGGAAAAATGTGTCATAAAGTTGTAGAATATCGCACATCCCTAGGAACCAATACAATTCCAGGAGATCTGTCAAATATGAACCTCCAGGGCTCAAAGAAACATCAATAGATTTGAACATTTAAGAAATAATATTGAATGTTACAAATTTCGAAACTTTGGACACATAGCCAGAGACTGCAAACTTGAAAATCCTCCAAAAGAATCTTCGAAGCCACAGAACGAACAAGCATGGAAGAAGAAGAAGACTGATAATTGTGCTCTCACTCTCAAGGCTCAAAACAACAAAGATGTGTGGTATGTTGATAGCAGTTGCTCAACACATATGACTAGAGATAGAAAGAAATTTGTATATCTGACAGAAAAGAAGGATGGAACCATGTCCTTTGGAAATGATGGATCTTCAAATGTTATAGGATCAAGTACCGTCGGTCTCAGAAGAAAAGATGCTCTAGCCAAGAATGTTCTATTGGTTAAAAACATGAATCATAATCTGCTCAATGTTGGACAAGTCTATGATCAAGGAAACACAATGCTATTCAACTCCACAAAATGTGAAATCAAGAAAGGCAGGTATGCTAAAATTTTGGCTACCTCAAGTCGAGTTCCAAATGACATATATGTTCTAAATGAAGCAATTAAAGCATGTCTACTAGCTAAAGAAGATGAAAGCTAGTTATGGCACAAACGAATGGGTCACATAAACTTTGACAATCTTGTAAGGATAAGCAAAAAGGAAGTAGTACGAGAAATGTCGAAAATCTCAAAACCTTCCAACACACTATGTGAGACCTGTCGGCACGACAAGCAGACAAAATTCAAATTTAAAACAAAAGAACACTTTGCATCACATCCATTGGAATTGATACATATTGATCTATGTGGTCCTATGAGAGCAAAAGGCTTAGATGGAGAATTATATTTCATGTTAATGATAGATGACTATACCAGGATGACATCCGTCAATTTCCTAAAGAAAAAATCTGGAGCATTTGAGTGCTTTAAGATCTACAAGGAGTTGGTCGAAAATGAAACTGATTTTAAAATAAAGTTTCTAAGATCAGATAATGGCAAAGAATTCACTTCCAAATTATTTCAGCAATACTGTGATGAAAATGGAATAAAAATAAAATTTTCAACAGCACGAACACCTCAGCAAAATGGAGTTGTTGAAAGAAAGAACAGAACCGTACAAGAAATGGGTAGAACAATGCTGAAGGACCCAAAATTGGATGAAAAATTCTAGGTTCAAGCAATTGATACATCAGTCTTCATTATCAATAGAAGTCTTCTCAGAAATAATTGCAACAAGACCCCATATGAATTGTGGAAAGGAAAACCGCCTAATGTAAAATATTTCAAAATCTTCGGAAGCAAATGTTATATCAAAAGAGAAGATCAAAAGTTGGGTAAGTTTGAATCATGTGTTGACAAAAGTATCTTTGTTGGTTACTCACACAAACGAAAGGCCTGTAAATGCTATAATCTAAAACGAAAACAGATAGTGGAGCGCATAAATGTTACATTTGACGAAGATGGTGCTCTAATGAATAATGATGAGGATCTAGAATATTTGAAACTTGAGACAGAGACTAAAAAAGGTACAGAGGAAATTCTAGAACAAGAAGCAACTACCAACCAAGAAGAAGTAAATAATGATCAACAAGATATACAGGAACAACAACAAGAAGCTCTTCCAAGGAGAATAAAAGAATCGATTCAAAAGAACCATCCATCAAATAAAATCATTGGTGACATAAATGAAGGAATTGGAACAAGAAAAGGTCGACAGCTTCATTCATCACAACAAGCTCACATTTCTTTTCTAGCAACCTTTGAGCCTAGTAGTTTTGAGGAAGCCAGCTAGAATGAACATTGGGTAGAAAATATGAATGAAGAATTGGATCAAATAGAGAAGAATAACACCTGGGAATTAGTTCCATGACCAAAAGATTAAAATGTCATTGGAACTAAATGGGTGTTCAGGAACAAATTGAATGAAGATGGACAGGTTACCAGAAACAAAGCAAGATTGGTTTGCAAAGGCTATGCACAAGTGGAAGGAATTAATTTTGACGAAACATTTGCACCAGTTGCCATAATGGAAGCCACCTGGATGTTTCTCGCCTATGCATGTTCAAGAAAAATAAAAGTCTACCAAATGGATGTTAAGTCAACATTTCTAAATGGCGAATTAGAAGAATAAGTTTACATCGAACAACCTGAAGTTTTTCTACTATCAGAAAAGGAAGACTATGTTTGCAGGTTAAAGAAGGCTCTATATGGTCTCAAGTAGGCTCCTAGAGTATGGTATACTCATCTTGATGGATATCTACGTCAACAAGGGTTCAAGAAGGGTACCACTGATAGCAATCTTTACGTACAAATAGATAAAGATAATTTAATAATCATTGAGGTATATGTGGATGATAGAATCTTTGGTAGCAATGATGATCGACTAAGTAAGAACTTTGCCACAAATATTCAAAGTGAGTTCGAGATGTCTTTACTTGGTGAGTTGACATACTTCTTAGGGCTTCAAATATCTTAGCAAGGGAAAGGAATATTTATATGTCAAGCCAAGTACATCAAGGAAATGCTCAAGAAATTCAAAATGGAAGATTTCAAACTTGTCCTTACTTCGATGGTAACAAGTTACAAATTGAGCATAGACAACTCATCTAAGGATGTGGATCAAAGGTTGTATAGATCTATGATTGGTATTCTTCTATATGTAACAGCCTCCTGACCAGATGTTATGCAAGCAGTTGGATAGGTAGCAATATTCCAAGCAGCAAAAAAAGAATCACATATTATTGTCGTCAAAAGAATTCTTCGATATCTGTGGTATCCCAAGGGCAACAATCTCATTATTCAATCCTTTACAGATGTAGATTGGGCAGAAAGCGTTGATGATCGTAACAGTACTAGTGGAGCAACATTCTATCTAGGTGGTTGTCTCGTATCATGGTTGAGCAAAAATCAAACCTCAATCTTGTTATCTACAGCGGAAGCAGAACACATTGTAGAGGAAGCTTGTTCTACTCAAGTCCTTTGGATGAAACAAACTTTGCAAGATCTTCAAGTACAATTTAGTGAGCCTATTCCCATCTTCTGTGACAACACTAGTGCCATTAGCATCTCCAAGAATCCTATCACGCATTAAAAATAAAAAACACATTCCGATCAATTATCATTTTATTAGAAAACAAGTCACTGAAAAGAATATAAAACTTGAATATGTTGGCACAAAATAACAAATCATTGATATCTTCACTAAACCTTCACCTCGTCAAGCATTTGAATATCTTTGTCAGAAGCTTGGGATTCTCTCAAGTTCTCATTAGATTTTCCTTATTTAGAAAATAAAGGGGGAGTGGAAGTGTGTATACATTTGCAGGATGGTTGTGTGTCAGGGGGAGTTACCCTTTTCCATTAATTTCAAATAGGGAGAGAAGGCAGTAGGAAGAGGTGCCCTGATTGCAGGGGAGTACTTGTGTTGTCATCAATGCCAAAGGGGGAGACTGTTGATCTAAAGATGATCTATGGTTGTCATTGATGTCAACCCAAGTAGCACCAAGGATGACCCTGAACTTCCATGGCACATTAGGCATCATAATTCATGGTTTCTCATCTCATAACCATTATAGGAATACCCTGCTCAAAAATATATTTCTATCGGTATATAGTTCTCCTCGTAATTCCTCGTGATTTGTAAGTTATTCAAGATTGAAGTTAGTAACCCCAATTAGTGGTCTAAACCCCCATGGGGTTGTGGCATGGAATTTATCATTGATTTTGATCATTGAATAGTCAATAATTAATATTTTTTTAAGCTCCTAAAATCTCTTCAACATTCTCTATAGAAGCCCCTCTCAACCCTATAAAAAGAAATCTCATATATCATCTAAAAGTAGTGATCGTGGAATTTTAGCTATAACTTTATTTCTGGGAAGTCTTAGATGCTTAAATTAAAACCTATTTGACCCAAAATCCTAATGAAATTTGTGACTGAATTTCATGTCTTGGTTTTCTATATTTTCGGAGATATGATCTGTGGAAGTTAGGGTTTTTGCAGGCTCCCGAAATTCATCTCAAATAGGTGACCTTGGGAAAATCGTCATAACTCTCTATCTGAGAAGCAGATTGGAATTCTGTAAAAAGTGACGGATAGTGCATGGACTATAGTTTTTTGTATATCAATTTTAGAGCTGAAGGAGGAAACAATGACACGTGGCATGACGTACAAGTTCGATCTATTGAACTAGTCCATAATTAGGTCATTGTGAGAGATTGGGCATAAATTTTCCTTGAAGAATCCAAATCGAGTCAGCCCTGTGGCAATGGAAAGAAGACTTAGAGGGAGACTAAAAGACCTAAGATCACATATTGGGGATCTGAAATCACAGAGATACGTCAGATTCAATATCGTGCTCCTAGAAAGAAAGAAAAAAACTAGATCAAGTGTTGTCAAGGGGTGTAAAGGACCAGACTTTCTAGGGCAGAAAAGAGCAAGGTGCAACAAAAAGATGCAACAGAGGTAAGCTCCAGGTAAGTATATTCTATATATGCATGTCCATCTCTTAATTTCATTAGGTTCTTTGTACTCTAATTTGTTAATTTTTTTTAGCACTGACATATGCTTTGCAGGATGAAGTAAGTTTTGCTATTATCATGTCATGGGTATTTCCTTGAAGACTTTTTGCAGGTATTATATATTCATCAAGAGAAGACTCAATGCATAACTAATGTTCTAAAGAGTGAGAAAGGGTAGCATGACAAGAGCAGCGATCAAGGTGTAGAAAAATAGCAAGAATTTCACCACATGAAGTCTTCAAGTGGGCAGCACTGCATACAGTCATTGTACAAGTATCATTGTACAGAGTCATTGTAAAAGTTGTACAAGTGTCTATCTGAAAAGAGTTGAAGAGACAATGTCATGAGTTCTAGGATCATCATTAGGTGGTTGTGTCATAGTTGAGGTTATGGTCTAGTGTGTCTTCTTCTTCTACATCATTCTATATCATTGTAAAGTGGATCATTTTCCCTAGTACGAGAGTCCATTCTTATTTTATTCTTCTATAGGATGGTAGGGTGGTGCTAGGCTGGTGCATGAAGTCACCAACAGGTTCAAGCCTGTGAAAAATTCAAGGTGGTAGGGTGGTGTAGGGTGAATTGTAGCTCATTGGGTGTTGAGGCATCCATTCAGTTGACTACTGAAGAATCTCAAGCATTGGAGCGTCCATCTAGTGGGAGCTAGAGAAGAATGTTTTTCTATACTCTAGGAAGTTGGAGATTTCTTTTCAATTGGAGTTGAATATTAAAGAATTATTAGAAAAGCGTTCAGGTGGTTTTTGTCCCGGAAGGGGTTTCCACCTTAAAAGCTGTGTGCATTTGCGTTCCTTTTGTTTACTACTATCATTGTACAAACACTGATAATAATTGAAGATTAACTAATGCTCTCAAATATTAGTAATAATACTAATTGAATGGAATATTGATTCACCCCCCCGCCCCCAATATTTCCAACAATATTGATTCACCCCCCCTCTCATTATTTATATTCTTCTAGGTAAACGCATGTTCTTCATGCTTCTAGGGTTTGTTAGGTCTTAGGATTTATTCTTGAGTCAAAGGAGTCAACATCATCTTTATAAGACCCTTTCGAGCAAAAAGTAGTCATAAAAAGGATTATTTTTTAGTTTGGAAAGTTTCAGAAACTCCAAAAGTACAAGTCAGACCTGGAAGCATCAATTCAGCCTAAAGGAGGGAATTCCACCCCTTGAGAAGGCTATATAAAGGAAGTAGTTTGACCTAATTTGGACACACTCACTTCACAAGTTTGATCTATCAAGAAAGAGTTTGATATGAAGCTAGGAAGAAAGAAGAATAAGATTGAAGGTATGGGAGAAGGAAGAAATATCTTGTTTCTGGGATCTATCTCTCTCACACATGTGAAGATATAGGGTTTCTGGTGCTACACAAGAAGGTTGAAATTGCAGGACGAGTTGCAGTACGACGAAGTGCAAAATCTTGTAGCTGGAAAAGAGAAAACCCTATATTGACCTCGTTGACCTTGGGAGATTTTCTTGCTCTAGGAATGTCTCATGAGGAGGCTATGTTAGGGTTTCCAGAGAAGCCGCAAGGCCGAAATTGCAAGGTCAAAGTTGTAGGATGAGTTGTAGTTTTGAAGCTAGCAGGTCAAAGTTTTAGTATTAAAGTTGGCTGGTGCAGAATCAAGGAAGGAATTGAGGAAGGGTTGACTTGGAACTAGGAGAAGGACTTGGTTTAAGGTTTGGTTCGTTGGATCTCATTTGAAGAAAATTCTAAGAAGAGAATTTTTTTTGGGTTTTCCCCTTGGATGGATTTTTCCCTAGCTGAGAGTCTAATATTTGTGTCCTCTATTATTCCTATTATTGTTCCTGATAGGTTTTATGAAAGGATCTAACTAAAGAACATAAATAAGATTCACAAGAACTTATCAAGGTTAAGAAAAATAAGATTAATAGCTTCCATTATCCATTTTCCAACATGGTATCATAGCTAAGGTGAACAAGGAAGGCAGTTGGAAGGACACTATAAGGGATTTCTTGTAAAGGGGAATGGAAAAGGAAAATCTCAAGAAGATACAGAAGAAGAATACTTCAAGAAGGATTGAGGACTCATTGTTATAAGACCTAGTAGGAGGGTTTCTACTAAAGAAAATCAAGACTACATCGTAGAAAAATTTCAAGAAGGGTGTTGATCTCTCTTAAGAGAAGATCTATTTGGAAGGAAATTTTGAAGAAGGCATCAAGGATCTTGGAATTTGTTTTTGGAAGAATCCCAGGAAACATATTTCAAATACATTGTTGATAACTCTTCAAGTATCTTGAAGGCATCAAGAAGATTGAATACATCATCAAGGAGAATTTTGATCTCACGTAAGTATCATATTATTACATCATGTCTGATTCTTCAAGTCATATGGGTTCTTTCTACAAGGAGAGAAATAAACTCGTTGAGGCATCGAACTATCTAGCATGGAAGAAAAGAATTGACTTGATACTCACAAAACAGGAAGTAATGGAATATGTTACTGCGAAAATCATTGAACCAAGCAAGGACAAGACACAAGAACTAGAAAAATACAAGAAAGGGGAAGTAAGGGCTCAAAGGATCATAGTTTAATCAATTAAGGATTCTCTTGGTCCATTTTTTGCAAACCTAAAGAATTCCAAGGCCAGTATGAAAATCTAGTGAATTTGTACTATGTAAGTACAATAGGACAAAAGATTATTTGTGGAACAAGTTGAATAGAATGAAGAAATAAAAGGATGAGGATGTGGCATCCTTTGTCATGAGAGTCTCTCAACTAAGAGACCAATCGCAAGGACTTGGGGAACCTATTACTGATTCGGAAGTAACCATATGTGTACTAAATGCATTTCCACCATAATGGAGTAGCTTTGCAACAAGTATCTACTCCAAGAAGGATTCAAATCCCTTTGATGAGTTGTGGGCTCAATGCATATTGGAATAATAAAGCATCAAGGTCAAGGATGATATTGGATTAGATGAGAAATCTCAAGCCTTTCTAGCTTGAGTCAAGAAGTTGAAGAAGGGAAAATTTGGCAAGTCTAAGAAGAAAGACATGTCTAAGGTTCAATGCTTCAAGTGAAATGAGTTTGGACATTTTAAAAGGGGTTTTACAAGCCTACATAACAAAAAGAGAAAGGAAATAAGTGAATATCATGTAGTTGAATCTGTGGGAGAACCCGAGAAGAAGGAAAATAAGGAAGAAGTGAAGGATAATTACTACTAAAGAAGGTTCATTGACTGTCAGGTTCTTTGTGAAGATTAATCTTTCTTTTAGGATAGTATTTTTTGAATAGCATCATGAAAACAAGCATATGATAGTAGCATTTACATGATGGAGTTGTTTTTTAGAGATCATATAGATAGATGGATAGATAGACCATTTTTCATATTGATCATCTAGGTATTACCGAACATTATGTTAGAGGAAGTCATCTTGCTTAGGTGGATCATCATGATCCTGGAAGAAACATATTTATGAAAGGTTCTTGGTAAAAGGACTATGACAAAGGTTAGTAGACATTCCATGTAATGTGGAATCAATATTGGTAAAAGGATGAAAGAATGCAATGGGCCAAGATGCAAGCTCTTTGTGAGATATATGAATAGCTAGATGATCAGATGGAAGCATAGAAATGCATGTTGGATACAAAAACTTTGGATAAGATTCATATGTATAGAATCTTGTGGAAATAAAGATGGTCATAAAGTATGCTTAGGTATATGGATATATGGTTCTTGAAACAAAATAGGACTTGACTTAGTTAAGGATGTATAAAAATTAAGACTTTCTCTAGAATATGTAAGGTAATGATTAACATTCGGTATAGTCTCCGGAAGAAAAATTTGTAACTTGGTAATCAAGTTTGATCCTTGGGCACTCTGATGCATGAAGGAAGACTCATACAGAGATGGACCATGAGGATGTTGATGGAACGAGAAGGTCAGCATAATGAGGCAAGTATGCTTTTCATTATCGTTTGTTATCTGGTTAACATATTTTTTTCTACCTAGATGAAATGTTGCAGGAATATATGATGGAAATTGAGGCAAGTTCAACTGTATGGATGAAGGATATTGAGGGAAACTTGATATCTGGTACCTAGCACTATGAAATCAAGATATGTACATCTTGAGATTAAAAGGTAGCAGTGCGAGAAGATAACATGCAGGTCAAAGGAAGATCACTTTCATAAGGAAGTCATGATTAGCTTGAACATTAGGAAGGCTTAGTGCAATGCCTTCATGCTGAAGATGAAAGTGATGAGAAAGAAAGGTGACTTGGAACCTGTCACAATATTTAAGAGAGAAGGTGGCTCCATGATACCTTGAAAGAAAGAAAGTTCGATGATGTAGAGGAAAGGGGGAGCTAGGAAGCTATGAAGAACTATTAGTTGATACTCTTACGAAGACAAGTTGTAGGGCTTATGATGGTGACTTCCCAAATAGAAAGGAAGTCTAGATCTCCTCTAGTATTTAGAGGGAGTAAAGGAGTATCCTTGTATAGGATCAAGGTTGTATTCGCAATATTAAAGGATAATATGGATGTCCTCATTAGTTGAGAGGGAGTGATGTTGGACATCACATGTGCATTCTTCTCTTTAGGTGAGAAGGAGAGAATGGCAAAGACTTGGATAAACAATTGTGGTTTCCCTAAGGATAAAACATCCAAGAAAGGAAAGGTATTGACACCCTTTGAGGATGTGATAGGTATCCAAGAGAAGAGTGGTCGAAGAGGACCAATCTTCTTTGAGGACTCAAGATTGGAGATCCAAGATAAGAATATTCCTAAAAGGACATACCATGTAGAAATACAGATGGGGTATGTACCTTGTAGAGGTAGTGTGGTATCACACATAAAGTCTCCCATAATAATTCTCTTGATTAAAGTAGAGCTTGTCTAGTTAAGCCTTAGAGACAGTGATGGTCATGATGATGACGCCTATAGGATGGCTTATCAATATGATTCTTCTTGTGAAAACGTTTTAGTTTTAGATATGATGTTGTACTAGTTGTACAATTATGAATGTATCCCTAGTTAAGAGGGAGTGTTGAGAAATGTAACTAGTTTCGGTCTCCATAATTTTTGTACTCATTTCCATATGTATCTTATGTAACAAACAAGAAAAGAAAAAGAAAAAATATTATTATCAAAGCATGGGTTTCATAATCATTATTGGTAGTATTATAGGTAAAATCATGTTCTTCGTGCTTCTAGGGTCTATTAGGTCTTAGGCTTTATTGTCTTGAGTCAAAGGAATCAACATCATTTTTATAAGACCCTTCCAAGAAAAATGCAATCATAAAAAGAGATCATTTTTTAGTCTAGAAAGTCCTGGAAACTCCAAAAGTACAAGTCATCCTTGGCAGCATCAAGTCGGCCTAAAGGAGGGAGTTTGTCCCCTTGAGAAGGCTATACAAAGGAAGCAATTTGACCTCATTTAGACACACTCACTTCACAAGTTCAATCTATTAGGAAAGATTTTTATCTGAAGTTGGGAAGTAGGAAGAAGAAGAGTGAAGGTTTGGGAGAAGGAAGAAGGACGAAATATCTTGTCTCTGGGATCTATCTCTCTCACATGTGTGAATATATAGATTTTATGGTGCTGCAGAAGAAGGTCAAAATCGCAGGACGAGTTGTAGTAGGACGAAGTGCAAAATATCTTAGATGGAAGAGAGAAAACACTATATTGACCATGTTGACCTTGGTAGAGTTGTATTTATCTAGGAAGGTCTTAGGAGGAGGTTGGATTTGGGTTTACAGAGAATATGCAAGGCCAAAATTACAGGGTAAAAGTTGTAGGACGAGTTGCAGTATTGAAGCTGGCAGGTCGAAGTTGCAGTATTGGAATCAATGGATGGTGCATCAAGAAAGGACTTGAGGAAGGGCTGACTTGGTACTAGGAGAAGGACTTGGTCTAGGGTTTGGGTATTTGTATCTCAGATTCTAAGAAGAGAAGAGTTTCATGGTTTTCCCCTTGGAGGGGTTTTCCCCTGGCTGCGAGCCTAATATTTGTGTCCTCTATTGTTGTTATTATTGTTCTTGATATTGTTTGATGAAAATATCTAACTAAAGAACATAAATAAGATTCACAAGAAATTATCAAGGTTAAGGAAAATAAGATTAATAGTTTCCATTATCCATTTTCCAATATCTCAAATAATACATCTTCTTGTAGTGTGCCATGAAGAAATGCAATATTCACATCCATATGATGAAGAGTCCATCCATGACTTGTAGCAAGGGAAACAATATATCTAATAGTGGTATAGTGGGCAACGAGAGAAAATATATCATCATAATATTCTCCCTCTTTCTGGGATAAACCTCTAGCCATAAACCTTATTTTATATTTCTCAATACTTCCATCAGCTCCATGACTGATCTTGTATAGCCACTTTGAAGTCACGATGGACTTTACTTTATGTCTCAGAATAACATCTCATACATCATTCTTCATGATAGACTCATATTCTTCGGCCATGGAATCCTTCCAAACCTACTCTTTCACTACTTCTTCAAAAGTGGGCGGTTCATCCTGTATGATGGAGCTCATAACTACAACATATCCTTGGTGCCGGCATGGATTCTTGCATTCTCTAAAGGTTCCTCTGGCAGTGACATGTCTTTCAACATCCTATAATGTATCACAAAGCTAAATGGGTCTCTTTTTGGTAGGGGGATCACATGGAGGAGGATCTTAGGGGTCCAAGGGCTCCATGGGATCATCAACAATATCCTTCTCAAATTCTAGCACAAAGGGACCTTCTAGTAGTTCCATGTCATCATCATTCTTCTCAACAGGAGGAGGTGGAGGAAGGTCCCTTACTTTTCCAAGGGCAACATTTTCATCAAAAGTTACATCCCTACTAAACTCAATTTTCCTTTGACCAAACACATATATTCTAAAGGCCTTAGAATGTTCACAATATCCAAAAAATGTACCTTTATTTCCATTAGCTTCCAGTTTTTTCCTCTTGTCCTTCGGCACATGAAAGTACAAGGGGTAGCCATACATCCTTAGATGACCAACATCGAGCTTCACACCTATAAATACTTCTTCAAGAGTCTTGTCACATAGGGCTTGATGAGGAGTCATGTTTTGAACATATTGTTGGTGGTTGAATTTGCATGTTTTTACCCACCTTTTTACCTTGTTTCATGTATCCATTTTACACCATTGTTGGTCAATTTACATTCTAAACTGCATAGGTATACCTCTTGTCATGTCGTTATGAATCATTAATCAATGAAGCATAGTCATAGGGGATTGTTGCCTAAGTGGCTTGCTAATTCAATTATTCTTGCAGATTTGGAGGAAGTATGATCAAGATCATGGTTCAACAAATGGTGACCATCCAGTTGGCAACGCTATCTTGAGACATCAGCTGCAATGGTGGATCAATCTTTCAATCAACACACTATTATCTTTATATTTTGTTTCGCTTAAGAAACCACTATGTAGTTGTAGGCAGACAGCGACTGTAATTCTAGGAGCTGCTAGTGTTAACAACTTGTATAAGTAGAGTTATAGGGTTGTGAAAGCTGGCAGTTAAGACCGCAGAGAATTACATTAACTTTGATTCTATAACAACATACATGTATTATCCTTTTGATTAATGAAATTATGATCTTCTGAGCATTTCATGACTTCTTGATCTTGCCACAGCCCTGATCAGGGAGTTGGGCCCACTCTCTTGACCAGGTGTTGTTGGATAGATGTGTGCATAGGTTTATTTTAGTTAATTTATTTATCGCTGTGAATGATTATCAGTGTGTTGTTGTGAGTCTACTTTGTTGTTACTCGTGTCACTGTTACAGTAATTATTGTTGTTACTCTTATTTGTTGTTATAGTTATTGATTATTGATACACATTGTTAAGTTTAGAACTGAATGATCAGTACTGGTTAGGGAAACTGTGGCATGCATATACTTGGCATGATAGCCTTGAAATAACTCACAGAGCCTTGGGTTGGAAATTAATGTAGGATTGGGTAAATTGCATGATTCATATATGAAGACCAACATTTTGGCGTCGTTGTTGGGGAGGCTATTAAGGGTGCGAAAGTATGACAAGTATTAATCATATGACTGATCTCTCATCCTAGGGGGGGAATTTTTCACCCTACTCCAGGTCTTGAGCATTAGATCATTTTTTTGTTTCTTTGATTGTCTTGTTTTCTTTTTCATAGGAACCGCTCTCTCGTCCTGGGAAGGGAAGTTTTTATGTCACCCTGTTTCAGGTCCTGAGCTTAATTTTTTGATTGATTTATTTTCTTTCTTTTCTTTCTTTTTAGGGGCCACTCTCTAATCCTAGGGAGGGAATTTCGTACCCTGCTCCAGGTCCTAAGATTTTGATTTTATTGAATGTTTTCCTTTTATTTCCTGATTGTATGAACAAAGATACAAATAAAAGGGGTAGAGGAAGACCCTCGAAAAGAAGAGGGAGAGACCTAGGAAGAAATACCTACATCCAAAATATCATTTCAAGGGCTGAGTCAAGAGCATCATCGTGAGTTGTTGTTAGGGTGAGATCTCATACGAGATCTAGAGGGCAATCAGTTTCACAACCAGAACCCTCCCTAATAACAGAAGTGAAATTCAGGGAAGAAGAAGTAGCAAGTAGAGGATCTGAGGAACTGCATATTGCAAGTTCAGAGGAAGAATATTTGAGAGAATTATCTATGCCATTTGATCAAGGGAGCATTGTTAAACAACCTCAACCACCAATTATAGAATAGCCAGAGCTAGAACCTGTTGAGATTCCATGTGGGTATTGGCAGATATTCATGGCTCCTTTAACCTCTTCGATCAAATTTCTAATTGGAGATATCATATGTAATGTGCCTATGAATCCTATTCCGTTGACAACATTACCTAATTTCCATGCTCTTTCTTCTGAGGATCCAGAAACATTCCTTTTTGAATTTGACGTTGTTTGTCAGGGGTATGATTATATTTCTAATGCTCAGAAATTGAAGATATTCCCCACTACTTTGAAGGGCACAAATATGAGATGGTTTATGGGTTTCAGAGGAAAATCTATTGCTACATAGGACAATATGAAGACGATTTTCCTTGAGAAATATCAAGACTACTGCAAATCCTGAGATGTGAAGGAAGAAATATTTAAGATTATGTAGAAAGAGGATGAGAACATGGAGGACTTTGTGGAGTGCTTTCAATATAGTTTGCAAAGATTAGGCCATCATGATCTGAATAAGAATATTTTTAAAATAATCTTTCTCGGGCACTAAGGGAGGAATCTTTGGAACTATTGAATGTAGTAGGGAAAGGAGACATATCACAGGAGAAATTTGATGCCATCTACGAATTATGTGTCAAGTGTTCACAAGGGGTTGTGAGGCATAAACAGGGGATCTGAACTCTCAATGCATCTAGTGGTGGAGTTACAAAGCAAGGATTTGGAACTTGCTAGATAATTTTAGAACCGATATCCTGAGCACATTGTCATCACAGTTAACGTGTTACAGGAGAAACAGAAGTAGATATAAGTAGAGAAGGCTATGTCCATTTTTTGTCTTCAATGCAGGAAGAAGAATCCGCTGAAGGAATGCCCATTGAATTCCATCAAGACTTGTGCGATATGTGAATAGAGTCATTCCATTAGATCCTGTCCATCTCTTCCTAGGCTGAAGGAAGTCATTCAGGGAACAAATGAAAATGGATCAACTGAATTTTATGGGATCAAATAAGCCATGGAAACCATGGCCACAGAACATGAATAAAGGTATGCCACAAGACCCTTCTCAGTATTTTAATAATTTGAAGTTTGGGCTTTAGTCTATACCTTTTTCACCCTCATGGCCACAGTCTTATCAATATCCAATGCCCTGGAAACCACGGTACCCTCAATCTGGTCCAAACCCTTCATGGCCTTAGAATTGGCATGGACCTCCTCCTCCTCCTTCAGGACAATTCTCCTAACAATGCCACAATAGTAGCTACATCGGCCTTCTAATGTATCCACTAGTAATCGTCCTCTTTGTCTGCAACTGCCTGTTCAATCCAATCCAAATCTAATACAATCAAGGGGCTCAACAGGTTGAGACACTCAACCTCCCTACATATAATATTGCCATTGCGGAATGTAACGAACTGAATCTCTGGTCTAGTCGGGTGGTGAATACTCAGACTTCACCAACAATTGTTGAACATATCGATGATGAAGTCTCAAAACCAGAACTTAGAGATTCTACTAGAACAACTGGGGATGAGTCAATACAAATTCTTATGAAACAACAAACCCCTTCACAAACAATTTTTACTAGAGGATGTCAAGTTGGTCCACCTTATCTGGAGAGATTATCATTGAGAAAACCAAGTCCTCATCCTAAATTTGACTTTTTGGGGGAGTTGCAAAATTTATTTGTCAAAATCCCATTACTTCAGGCTATGAAGGACATACCGATTTATGCCAAAAAAATTAAAGAATATTTCTCTAAGAAAACTGGCAGAAAACCAAAGGATCCACTCATTATTCACGTTATGGTAAAATTATCATACATAATGTTGGGGAAGCTTATACCTGTTAAATACGGGGATATAATGATCCAAGTTGACTCAACTCCTGGATTTAACCAAGATATTTTGCTTTCATGATGTGATTAGAATTGCAATTAAAATAGCATAAAGGAACATAAATGCATGTTGTAAAGAAGAAGGAACATGACAAGAATCAGCAACATAATACATAAGGTGTTGATAACGGAGTTCGTCTAGGATGGACTACGTCTTCGTTCCCCGGTGTCAAGATGGTGTAGGCCGTTGCATTAAGTGTTGTCAATAGTGATGATGTACATAGTTGGTGACATCGCTATCATACAAGGAAAAATCTCTCACACAGGAGTGGCTCCACAAGATATTCCGCTACAGGAACTCTCAGTAAAAAAAATACTCCTATCAGTATGACATAATTTCACATATGACAATAATGAGCATCCCGCCAACATGGCATCAAAGTGATCTCAATTTAGGCATACATGGCAACAACATGAGTATCCCATCAACATGACGACAAAGGGATCTCAAACAAAATATGACGAATCATGACAAGTACATCCCATAGATGATTCCGTGTCACATCAATTAGGAATCTTGAAACAAGTAAGAAAACAAGATCCCACATCAAACAACAAACATGGATCTATGTTGCACAATGTATCTCATAGCAAAAATAAGTACATGAACACACTGCATATACCTCACATCCTGGGGCCATCAAAAGAAAAGGACGTCAAATTGCTGAAGCTGGCCGTACCATCAATCTCGTGACGTCGAATCACATGGAAACGACTGCTCGCACATGAATGCTGACACTTGCACTCCACTTCGAAAAGTGGCTGAAAAATGAAATGATCAAATGAAAAATCTAATTGCACCATCAAATTCGTGGTGTCGAATGGTGTAAAATCGACTGTCAAATTTATGAATTCTGAGAAAGTGGAAATCTGGGGCTACAGGAATCTTTTAGAATCCCACTAGATTCATCAAAGATTCCCTCCTCTAGGTCATCTGAAGATCCACTGCTCATATCAAAATTCTGACTGTGCCATCATGTTCGTGTCATTGGGAGGTGTAAAATCGACATAAAATTTGTCCACTTTGGACACTGGCAAAATTTTGCCCTCCTGAGAATTTGGCCCAATCATGGTTCCACCTGCTCTTTTCCTAGGTTCATGGTTCCACCTGCAAAATTAATAAAAAATTATGTCTCGGTCCATGTGTGCTCCTCCGCTCCTCCATGCTAGTTGCACTGAGCAAATGATAGGTTTATATGTAAAAAGTTGGGCAGATACAACAAGGAATAGGTCGTTGGCCTATTGGTTAAGGCGGAGAACCAAAGGCGGGAGGTCGGGGGATCAAATCCCGACCCCCTCCAAAAATACACATAGTTTGTTTTATTATTTTAATTCTGGCCCGTTATTTTAAACAACGATTATGCATGTATTTTTTCAGGGCGCGTTTGATTGCATTTACATAACCGTTTGGTGTATATGGTATACATTGTATGCAGGGTTGCTGTTTGGTTGGGCTACCCATGGAGTGGGCCAGCCACGTGGCGGGGCGGGTTCTATTCCTACTGGCCCAAATATATATATATATATATATATATGGCACGTTTGGTGGGGGCATGGGCTGGGTCCACCGGAGGTGGCCCGCCCACACCATATAATATATATGTTAGTTGTAATATGGAGTTGGGGCTGCCAAGGGTCATGGCTCATCAGCCATTAAAAAATTAATTTTTAAATATATATGTTGGTCGTTGGGGGGGTGGCCGGGTTGGTGGCCCGCCACCCCCAAAAAAAATATATATATATATATATTTTTTATTTTTTTATTATATAAAATAATTAGGCATTTTGAAAATTCGGAAAATTAACCGAAGGAGTCAATTTAAGTAGGCCACAAAATCGCTCGGGATCTGGCCCAGGTTGGCCAGAATCTGGTGGTTGGATTTTGTCCAAATTGTTGTCCCCTGAAGCCTGCCCAGTCACCCAAGTCAACCCTAAACTTTGACTGCTCCTAACTTTTGCATACGAGCTCGGTTTGACGAACCGTTCACACCACCGTGATCACGACGACGAGATCTTCAACATGAACCTAGCTTGAGCATAATCCAAATACTTTGATGTTTGACTCTTTCTGAGTCCTCTTGGACTTTTGCATGTGTCTGGAGCCACCTGGATCAATCCTCCCCACTAAGGAGCTTTTTTTCCTCCAAAAGCATGAAAAATAATCTACAACTTCTCTGTACCTTGTCTGCCTCACAAGCATCCTGAAAGGTCTCGCTTCCATCTCCTTCACCTTTGTTCTTCGGAGCCTTAAGCGATGAGCCAACACTTGCAACCTTTGCAACCTGTAGTACATTGTTTTTCAAATTGTACGCTTGACTTACATGACCAACTAATGATCCAAGCATTCCATACTTTCCACAAGATTATAACACATACTCGGTGGTCAAGTTTACATCAAAATGGAAACAATACCCCAGCTACGAAAACAAGGCCAACATATCATTGTTTCTTCAACAAGTGATGGAAAACACATCATCACTGCAACACATGATTTACAAAAATAAGGCCAAACACTATTGTTTCTTTGACAAGTGATGGAAACATGACATCACTTTCACAGTTTATCATGCAACTCAAAATAAGACCAGACATCATTGTTGCTTAACAAGTGATGGAAAACACATCATCACTTTTTACATTTTAAAATGCAACAAATGATTTACAAAAGTATGACCATGACAAGCTAACATATCTAGAAACCATTTTTCACTTATCGATGTGAATGGGTCATCCACTATGGTGGTTTTTCTTGTCGAACAAACATTTCATCTGGTTCATGCACTGACACTTTGTCTTTAAGGCACTGCTCTAGATGGAACCTCCAACATGTTGCCCTTTGGTGGCCACCTCTGTTGCAATGATTGCAGTACATCTTCTTCCTCCATATTTTCTTAACATGTTTCTTTACCTGTTGTGGAGAGGGTCTTTCATGACTCCTCCTTTTGTGTGCTGCTATTATTTTCCAACACTTAGAAAATGTATGGTTATGTAATCCACAGAAATGTACATGTCTTTCAATTCTATGATTTATGTCCATCATTAACAACAAGATTATAACTGAAAATAACATTCAAATATCGAGACCGGTTATACCTTTCCTTGCCGTCTTTGATGTCATTATGGTGATGAGTGCCTACCTTAGCTCTTTCCTGCAATGGCCACTACCATCGGATGATGGTGATGTGTTCCCATCATTCTCTTTCCTTGACTATTTTGATGATGTCTCAGAAGAATCTGACACCTTAAAGCATTCTCCTTCGATGTATCCCAAGCCTGCAAATCAAGGTCTCTGCACAACCTCCAATGGTTGAGTTATGTCTTGGTTATTAATACCAAGTTTTTCCTCCTTTTACCTCATCCTGGTAAGGAGCCTCAGATTTGTCCTTGTAATTAGTATCTCCACATTTCCAATAGAAATCATACTATGTAAAGATGAAACTGAAGGGAAATCAACATCTTTTACCTCCACTGTCAAGTTGGAAAGAACTTATGAGGGCTTCTCATCATCTGTTGTTGGTGGTTCACTGGCTATCTTGGCGCATTCCCCAACTTCCTTTCCGATATACCCAAGTCCTACTTGACGGGGTAACTCCTCTACATTTATGCGATTGACAATGCCTTGGCCATTAATACCCAAGCCTTTTCCTTCATACCCCATTTTCTTCAATAGTTTGGAGCCTATGGTATGATTTTAAAAAACAATGAAATCATCATCAGGAAACATACAAGAATTCGGAGAATTGCTTTTTACCTCACATGGGTCACGCTGCAGCTTTTCCAATGCCTCGTCCTTAGCTTGCAGCTGTCATAGCAAACTTTTTTTCCTCTTTCTCTTCTTGTAGATGCATATTCAATTCAACATTATCTGTTTGAAGGTTTTGGTTGTTGTGCTTCAGTTCTTCCAGGGCCTCTTCCGTGGCTCGCAACTGAAGCTGCAATCGCTCCTTTTCCTTTGTCTCTTTTTGTAGAGCTTCATACATTATTTCCACATTTTGGGAAATTTTGAGCATGGTCTCGTACATCGCTTTTTCATCCTCTGTCGCTGCATGTTCCATTGTTCAAGCTTGCAATTCACATCCATGCAAAGGCCGCTCTCATACCAAACTTGATCTGAGTTGACTCAACTCCCGGATTTAACCAAGATCTTTCACTTTCGTGATGTAATTAGAATTGCAATTAAAATAGCATAAAGGAACATAAATGCATGTTGTAAAGAAGAAGGAACATAACAAGAATCAACAACATAATACAAAATATGTTGATAACAGAGTTTGTCCAGGAGGGACTACGTCTCCGGGCCCCGGTGTCAAGATGGTGTAGGTCATTGCATTAAATGTTGTCAATAGCGATGATGTACATAGGTGGTGATGTCGCTATCATACAAGGAAAAAGCCCTCATGCAGGAGTGGCTCCACGAGATGTTTCTCTATTGGAACTCTCAGTAAAAAAAGACTCCTATCAGTATGACATAATTTCACATATGACAATAATGGGCATCCCACCAACATGGCATCAAAGGGATCTCAATTCATACATACATGGTGACAACATGAGTATCCCATCAACATGATGACAAAGGGATCTCAAACAAAATATGATGAATCATGACAACAAGTACATCCCACAGATGATTCTGCATCACATTAAGCAGGAATCATGAAACAAGTAAGAAACCAAGATCCCACATCAAACAACAAACAAGGGCCTATGCAGCACAATGCATCTCATAACAAAAAGAAGTACATGAACACTACATATACCTCACATCCTGGGGCCATCTGAAGAAAAGGATGTCAAACTACTGAAGCTAGTCGTACCATCAATCTTGCAGCGTCGAATCACATGGAAATGATTGCTCGCACAAGAATTCTCACACCTGCACTCCACTTTGAAAAGTGGCTGAAAAATGAAATGATAAAATGGAAAATCTGAATGCACCATCACATTCGTGGTATCGAATAGTGTAAAATCAACTATCAAATTTCTGAATTCTGAGAAAGTTGAAATTTGGGGCTACAGGAATCTTTTAGATCCCCCTAGATTCCTCAAAGATTCCCTCCTCTAGGTCATCTGAATATCTGTTGCTCAGATCAAAATTTTGACTATGCCATCATGTTTGTGTCACTGAGAGGTGTAAGATCGACATAAAATCTGTCCAATTTGGACACTTGTAAAATTTCGCCCTCTTGAGAATTTGGCTCAATCACGGTTCCACTTGCTATTTTTCCTAGGTTCATGGTTCCACCTGCAAAATTAATTAAAAATTATATGTCTCAGTCTGCGTGCACTCCTCCACTCCTCCATGTTGGGCGCATTGAGCAAATGATAGGTTTATATGTAAAAAGTTGGGCGGATACAACAAGGAATAGATCATTGGCCTGTTGGTTAAGATGGAGAACCAAAGGCAGGAGGTCAGGGGATCAAATCCCGACCCACTCCAAAAATACACGTAGTTTATTTTATTATTTTAATTTTGGGTGTGTTATTTTAAACAATGGTTATGCATGTATTTTTTTAGGGCACGTTTGATTGCATTTACGTAACCGTTTGGTGTATATGGTATACGTTGTATGGAGGGTTGGTATTTGGTTGGACTGTCCATGGAGCGGGCTGGCCACGTGGCCAAGCAGGTTCTATTCCTGTTGGCCCAAATATATATATATGGCATGTTTGGTGGGGGCATGGGCCGAGTCCACTGGAGGTGGCTCCCCCACCCCATATAACATATATGTTAGTTGCAATATGGAGTTCGGGCCGGTGGGGGTCATGGCCCATCGGCCATTAAAAATTTGATTTTTAAATATATATGTTGGTCATTGGGGGGGTGGCGGGGTTGGTGGCCCGCCCCCCCATATATATATATATATATATATATATATATATATATATATATATATATATATATATATATAGGAATTTTGAAAATTCAGAAATTTGACTGAAGGAGTCAATTTAAGTAGGCCACAAAATCGACCAGGATCTGGCCCAGGTTGGCCGGAACCTGGTGGCTGGATTTTGTCCAAATTGCTATCTCCTTAAGCCTGCCTAGTCACCCAAGTTAACCCTAAACTTTGACTTCTCTTAACTTTTGCATACAGTCTCGGTTTGAAAAACCATTCACACCATTGTGATCATGACAATGAGATCTTCGACATGGACCTAGTTCGAGCACAATCCAAACACTTTGATTTTTGACCCTTTCTAAGTCCTCTTGGACTTCTGCATGTGTTTGGAGCCACCTAGATTATCCAGGGAACCCGATTATGACAGTACAAATTAATGGGGTTGATATCCCAAATGTACTGGTATATTTGGGGGCAGAAATTAATGTTATAAGCTCTACCACTATGATTACCTTGGATCTGTGGAACCTTAAACCAACTCCCACCGTCCTAGAATTGGAAAATCAGTCTACTATAAGACCGGTAGGGAAGCTGGAAGATATAACTATTTTAGTAGACTCATGGAAATACCATGTCGACCTTTTGGCTTTACATACTCAATCCCCAGCCTTTGGACAACCTTTGATTTTAGGAAGACCTTGGCTTGCAACCATAGATTCTTACATTGGGTGTTGGTCTGGAAATATGGTAATATCCAATGTGGAAGTTACAAAAAATCTTATCCTTTACCCCCTGTCGAACCAAGTTCGTTCGATAAACCAGGATTTAGTGTGATGCAAAAATCTATACCTATGAAAGAGCACGACTCTGAGAATGAAGAAGTTATACATATCCTTACCATTAGTGAGGCTCTTTGTTTCAAGGATGAAACGGAGGATGACACCATTAACACCTTTCTCAACAATCCCAACTCTGTTTCTGACCCAACCTGCCAGCTATTCGAATCTGTCATGAGTTGCAACGTTCAGGAAAATATGGAACCAGAAACAGAAGTTGGAAATATTCCTATAATTGTACCCTGTGACAACATTTCTGTAGAAATTGAACCAGGGAAAACATTAAATATTAATCCTGGCCTTTCGCCCTCCCAAACTGAACCGTTATTGAAGGTCCTTTGCGAACATAAAGCAACTTTTTCTTGGGAGTATACATATATGAAAGGAATCCATACTGATTTATGCACTCATCAAATATATATTAAAGAAGAATGTCGACATGTTAGGCAGCCACAGAGAAGAATGAACCCTACCTTAAAAAACATTGTCAAAGATGAATTACATAAGCTATTAGATGTGGGTTTCATTTATCTGATATCAGACAGTCAATGGGTTTCCCCGCTGATCATTTCTCCTAAGAAGAATGGCAAGTGGCAGGTTTGTGTGGATTATAGGGAATTAAATAAAGTAACCTTAAAAGATCATTTTCCCCTACCCTTTATTGACTAGGTCCTTGATACATTAGTTGGAAAGAAGTTTTTCTCCTTTCTAGATGGATTCAGCGGATACAACCAAATACAAATAGCTCCTGAGGATCAGGATAAAACCACCTTCACATGTCCTTGGTGGACCTTTTCCTACTAAGTTCTCCCATTTAGTCTCTGGAACACACCTACTACCTTTCAAAGGGAAATAGTAGGGATTTTTCTTATCTAATCAATGATAGCGTTGAAATCTACATGGATGACTTCATCGCATATGGGGATTCTTTTGAAGAAGGTCTAGAAAACTTAGAGAAAGTACTTAAAAGATGTATACAGACACATGTTTCTATTAGTAAAATAAAATGTCATATGATGATGGAGGAAGGAATAGTGTTGGGACACCTGCTTTTAGCTGCAGGAATTCGGGTTGATCCTGCTAAGGTAGAGGTAATATCTAATTTTCCTACACCTAAGACACTGACACAAGTACGTAGCTTTATTGGTTATGCTAGTTATTATAGGTAGTTATAGAGAATTTTTCTAAGACAACATTCCCACTTTTTTAATTGTTACCTAAAGATGTAGAGTTTGTGTGGACAGATGAATGTGAAGCAGCTTTTAAAGAAATCAAAGAACTAGTTTGTAAAGCTTTAATATTGTGAGGTCTTAACTAGAAGCTCCCATTTCACATCTCTACAGATGTTTCTCAAACAGCAGTAAGGGTGGTCCTGGGGCAACAGGATGATAAGAAACCTTATGTGATCTATTATGTCAGCAAGAACTTGACTCATGTTGAACTGAACTATATGGTAATTGAAAAAGAGTTCTTGGTTGTTATTTATGCTATTAATAAGTTTTGTCATTATATTACAGTGTATCCTACTTTCGTTCACACTGATCATACAGTTATCAAGTATCTGATGAATAAACCAATAACCCCTGGTTGTATTACAAGATGGTTGTTGTTGATTCAAGAATTTGATATTACCATTGTATATAAGCTAGGGAAAGATAATGTGGTTGCAGATTTCCTGTCTAGGATGGATACTAGTGATGAAGGTACCCCTGTAGAGGATAGTTTTCTAGATGGACATCTTTTTGCAATTTCTACTCAAACTTTGTGGTATGCAGATATTGCTAACTATCTTGCTACAATAAAAGTGCCTCAACACTTACCTTATAAATAACAACGAAAGATTATCCATCATAGTGCCCTCTATTCATGGATAGAAGGATATCTCTTTTACACGGGACCTGACCAACAAATCCGGTGCTTCATAAATGAGGATGACATCTATGGTGTCCTGAAAGCTTCTCATGAAGGCCCCTACGGGAGACATTTTGCAGATAAGCAGACCGACCATAAGGTGTTTCAAATGGGGTACTATTGGCCGTCTATTTTCGTGATACAAGGAAATATGTTCGAGGGTGCGATAGCTGCCAGCGGATGAGTCAACCTGGTCGGGCAAATGAGATGTCGCTATAGCTTCAACTAGTTCTTGAGCCCTTCGAAAAATGGGCTATTGATTTCGTTGAGCCATTCAATCCGTCATCACATCATAAATACCACATACTGGTTTGCAAAAATTATGTGACAAAGTGGGTAGTGGCCAAGGCTGTTGTGAAAGCAACAGAACAAGTTGTCTCAAACTTCCTATTTGAAGAATTTTTTGCTCAGTATGGAGTTCCTAGAGACATAGTTTCAGATGGAGGGGCGCAGTTTACATCACATTTGATAGCAGGAGTTATGAAGAAATATGGGTTAAAGAATAGGTTAACGTCTCCATATCACCCTGAGGCGAATGGCCAAGTCGAAAGCACAAATAAGGTATCGGAAAATATTCTTACAAATACTGTAGCAAACCATTGCCGAAATTAGGATGAAAATATTCCTGAGGCACCACGGGCGTATAAAATGACATGGCGAAACACAACAGGATTTTCACCATACGAGCTTGTCTATGGGAAATTCCCTTTGTTTCTGGTGGAATTCGAAATTAAGATGCTCAAGACAACCCTTGAAGTAGGTTTGAATCTTTTAGAAGCCCAGAAACACTGACTGGAACAGTTAAATGAGTTGGATGAAATTTGTTTGGTAGTTTTCTAGAATACTGTTGCAATTCAGCAACAATGAACTAAATGGCACGATAGATTTATCAAGAAAAAGGTGTTTCAAAGGGGAGATTGGGCATTTCTCTATGCATCTCAGTTCAAATATTTTAAAGGGGAACTTTGCTCCAGATGGATGGGACCATATGAAGTTGACACGGTGTTAGATAACGGTATTTTTAGACTTATAACAATTGATGAGGCACGTTCTCCTTTGCTTGTAAACAAACATCGCCTCAGACTCTACCACCGTTCAGCTTCTAAAGACTCTTTTATCAAACAGTTCTCCAATAATTCTGGTTTTGAAATTATTAGTGCAGAGAACTCTTCCTCTGCACCTCTGATCTAAAAAAAACAATAATATATATCTATATATCTAATACAATAAAATGTTGTTACTACTCTATCATTCTTTTTCCTACAGGTATCTCACTAGTGTTGTTACTCTAATCATGACAATTTTTTTCAAGTTCTTCACTGGTGTTTTTACTCCTTCGGTGTTGTTACTCCGTGGCAATTTTGTCTAAGTACTTCACTGGTGTTGTTACTCCTCCAGTGTTGTTACTCTGATCGTGTGATCTTCTATGTACTCTAAAGTTGTTACTCCTCCGGTGTTGTTACTCCACAACGATTTCGCCTAAGTACTCTGGTGTTGTTACTCCTCTGGTGTTGTTATTCTGTCACGATTCCGACTAAGTGTTCAAGCGGTGATGTTACTCCTTAGGTGTTGTTACTCCCTCCAATGTGGTTACTCCTCCATTGTTGTTACTCCGTCAAGGTAAGTCGTCAGGTACGTCCTCGATCGACTTTGTATATTTGATCGATAATTCATTTGACATGACTCGATATGACCGCAGACGATCATCCCCTTAGTTGGGATGGGGTATTATAATAAATACAAATACACCATAATTAAAATGAAATAATGACTTGTCGCATCACTATTGAACCCTGTGTTAAGTGTGTACACTTCACGATCCCCACCATATTTCGCACAGTTATCCATATGCATTGGGACTTGAATAAGTATGATTGTGTTAATGGACAGTCCTTTCCAATGCTGTGAAATGATTACCATAATTATCACTCATTATTACCATAATATATCATGAATTTTCCATATTTTACCATTATCTTCCTAGATTTCACTATCATCACACCCTGTCGCCACCATAACCCTGTCACTACAATTTTACCTGCGACACTCCTCCTCAACGGTCTTGTTGTTACTCCAATTGCTGCTACAAAGCAAATGCAGAATGGGTGGTAAAACCATTAGGCACGAACCAAAGAATACAGTGCAGGTTTGGAGCAATCCAAACATATGGCATGTCTTTCTAGATGCAGGATGGCATGTGCATTTTGAGAGGCTGCAGGTATTTGATGAAGCCATCATAGTTGAATTCGCGTTGAATTTGGATGGAAATCATTCTAGAGTGCGTGGATTGGATATTCCCGTCACAGATGAAGTAATTTCGACTATCAGCGAATCGCCGCAAGGAGGGAAGAAATAGTTTTCAAGGAAATCTCCTTTGCCAGAGTTCCCATAATTTTTCTTGCAGGATGGAGAAACAATAGTCTAGAATGGTAGGGGGTATGATCGAAAGTATTTGTCGCACCCATGGGCCAAGATTGCATATTTTTTCATGAGGTACATTACTTGTGAAGGCCGGTTTGCTACTCTGTTTAAGTATCATTTTAAGCTTCTTGCATGCCTTCGGTTTCGGCATGCACAGATTCATTCTCTAGACATGGCATGTTTCCTATGGAATAGTCTTCAGCGAATTGCGCAGTCTGTTCATCGGTCTTGAAAAGCATTAGTGGTCCTTATAAATCATGGGTTGGTCACACTATTATTGGTGTATGCTCTGTCTTTAACTTTTGTGGCTTGGCCACAATTTACCGAGCTAGCAGAGGAAGAACTTGCGGCTATGATCCCTGTAAGGGAGGATGAGGAAGAATTGATGGCAGAAAAAGAAGAAGTCACAGCTGATGCTGCTCCATAAGAACTAGTGTCGCATGCTGGCTCAATGGGAGTAGAAGCAATGGAGACAAGAGAGGCCATAGTCAACGTTGCTCCATAAGAACCAACATCATTTGTTGGCTCAATGGGAGTAGAAGAAATGGAGATAGAAGAAAATGCAGTTGATGATCTTCCGTAGGAACTAGCGGCGACTGCCACTTTGAGGAGAGAATCGCCACCCTTATATGAAATTGCAAGTGGTGCTGACATACAAGAACCAACATCACCTATTCAATAAAATGAGGAACCTTTGGATGAGGCTGCAAGTGGTGCTGATACACAAGGACCAACATCACCTACCCAAGCCATTAAGGAACCCTTGAAAGAAGTAGGGGCCGCAATCGACACTGCTCCACAAGAACTAGTGTCAACTGCTGAACAAGAAGACAAACTAGAAGAAGCACAAGCAGAAAAAGAAAAAGGGATCATAGACCATCCAGTGAGTATAAGGGAAGGAGGACCTGAGGTAGTAGGCACTGAGAGAATGGACACAAAGAAATCATTTTTCATTCTCTACTCCTTGCATCCTTACCAAGAGGGGAAAGGAATTTCCGTTCCCTTAGGCACTTGGTGAAGAAAGAAGCCTCTCCCCCAATCTTCAAATTTTTCAAGGCGGTTGATGGCACCATCGTCGACACTGTTACACAAGAACCAGTGTCGACTAGTGAGAAAATTGCACAAATTGAGGGATTGGTAATTGGCGCAGTTATACAAGATCTAGTGTCGACCAAAGAACAAATTGAAGAGACTATGGTCGATACTTACCCATAGGGCCATTAGAGGAGAATGTTATTATTGACGCTACCCCATAAGGACCTGTAGTCGCTACAGATCCACCAAAGGAAGGTGTGGAGGATTTGAGATCTGAAGGAGAAAATGGTTGGGAAGTGGAGCAATCACAAGAAAAGGGTGTCGAAGACACTACCCCACAAGGGAATTCAGTGACTCAAGAACCATCAAGGCAAGATATGGAGATTTTGAGACCCGAAGGAGAATACATTGGGTCTAATCCCCGAGTTAAGGAACAAACGAAGGGTGTCAGGGTAAAGCAAGAGCCAGTTGACGAATTTGTCATCGTTAGTCCACCAAACCCCACACCAGCTGCGAGACTAGTCAAGGAGGTTGTTGTCAAACAAGAATTCATTGAGCAATATGCAAAAATAAGGCCTCCTCTTAAAGAGAGATACCAGTCGCAGTTTAGGGAAAACAAGCAAATAAAAATGGAAATTGTCAAGTTAAGGAAGAAGGTACGATGCTTACGGAGGAAAGTGAGGAGGCATAAGAAGAATGTTGTGAAACCTATGATTGAAACCATCTTAGCAGTAGTACAGACCAAAGACAGGCCCACAACCTCTGCGGCTACACAAACGGAGTCGTTTTTGCATGTGATCGAGGCATGAGAATTTTTCATGACTGCAGAAATTCAGAAATGGCAAGTTGTTACAACTCACCTTCAACAAAGGACCATTCCTTTAAAAGCCCACCGGAAGGAGTGAAGGGAGTATGTGAGCAAGCTGCAAAAATAGTTACCAATTACATGGAGCAAACAGAGAAAGGGAAACTAAATCAGGAGAATCAGCAAAAGAAAATCGAGGAATTGGAAGGGCAAGTGCAGCTACTAAAGGCTGATAAGGAAGAAATGTTTGCTCTGGCACAACAGGTAATGGCTTGCCGACCCCCTGTCCACAACTATGCTCTGTTCCTCCGTGAATAGTATCTATTCCTGTTAAAATTGGCAACTAGGGCCAAACTCCATGTGGGTCATCTTATTAATGGCAGCTAATTTTCTTGGATCCCTCTCATCGAGAGGTGTAGGATTGATCTAAAACTTATCTGATTCTGATAAGTATTCATGGAGATATGAATTTATTTGTGTTATGGAACAATTCGTCAAGGTCGGCCAGCAATCAAATAAACCCCTCTTGTGCTCAACATTTTAGTATAAATAGAGGTGCCTTGAAATTCACTTGGACACACATCCTCTTGGTGATCCCTTCCTCTCCACTTGTCTTTGCATTTTGGTGGGAGGAGAAATCTAAAGAGGATACGCTGCCCTAGACGATGCCCTAGATCCTAACGCTATCATGGAAGAGATTTTAACACAGTAAAGAAAGGGTTCTACATAGCTAGTCAAGATGCCTTCTACATAGCCCTAAAGGAGGAGTCTTGGAGGATCCCTACCCACAGGTATACATACCCTAGCCGCAATCAAGGAAGGAAGTAAAATATAAGCCCTCAACGCTATCAAGAAAAGGATCTCTAGTCTAAGCAGCTTCAACACACATCTAAGGAGTACTAGAGGGAACCCTAGCCACAGTAAAATGAAGTCTACGCACAGCTGAAGGATAAGCCCTCATACGTTGTCCTAAATATGCTATCTGTAGTTCATGATTTGTTGTCACAAGTAACCCTCAAAATGCAGTAAAAGACAACCTTGATCTAATGTCTGAGTATCTCCTAAACCATTGTCCTTAAAGATCCTAATCTGATGTCATAATGGAGACTCTAGATTGAGAAGAGTTCTATATGTTGTCTAGTGGAAGGTCATGAAGCTCTAGCAGTAGTGAGGAGATCTAAAAGGGAGATGTATTATGATGTCAATCTAGAGACATAATTGGCATCCCTCATCTAGCTCCTATTTTCCATCATGAAAAAGGTCTTATACGTAGCTCTACTGGCCACAATTGAAGAGGACCTAATTAGCAACATACAAAGACCTAAGACGCAGCAAGAATAAGTGGTCTTATGCCGCAGCAAAAGAAAGTATTTCATCAACACTAAAGTCATATTGTTGTAGGTGACTGTGTGACACATTTGAGATCTATTCTGGGCATACTGTGCTACAATAAGGCTAATTGGTCGACATTGTTCTTCAAGGGTAATAGTTGGGTACTGTATCATAACCTTGCTTACTACTGGGCTAGGCCGCAGGCCATAGCCAGCAGTATATTGTGTTAAGGGTTGCACAAGGATAAGGACTGAAGTTTGATGTGACTACTTTTGTGGTCAGCATGTTAGACAGCTTGGTTAGATGCAGCAGTTGGATGCAGCAGGGTATGAGAGATAGTAGTGAAGTGCAGCATAGTAGTCATTGAGCGTAGAGTGCATATTTGAGTGTAGATCCGTGATGAGAGAAGCTCAGTGATTGGAGCAGCACAGTGACGGGAGAAGCAGCATGAAGTGCCTAGCATGGTCATTAGGTCTGGCATTGTGATGATGAGTGCAACATGGTGTTGCACGGTGAGGTGCAGCGTATGGACGAGATGTAGCACAATGATAGGTGAAGGAGTCACCTTGGAGAATTATTTGAAGCAGCGTGTCTTCAACTGATCTCATGTAGATATGATCTATTCTCTTATCTTGAAAGTCGAAATTTTGACTTCCGTTGTAAATGTACTACCTCTCTCTCTGTGTTGAACTATTGAAGAACATATAAGAAGAATTGACCAAGGGTTTCCCCACATTGGGGTTTGTCCCTGGCTAGCGCCACATCTTATGTCCTCTTGTCTTGACTTGCCTTCTGTGATTTATATTTATGTTCTATCTGCAATTTACTTTAATGTTGATGTGATTGCTAATATGGAAAAGATATTGAGCTAACTGTGAAAATTGAAATAAATTACTCTAGCATAGAACATACCTAAACTTAACATGGTATCGGAGCTGAGGTGAAGACAAATCCCAAGAAAGAGTGAAATAGAAATCACCAAATCAGAGTATATTATCAGAATGGCACAGCTGAAGCTTATGATGGCCTACTTAAAGATCACTTCATAGTGAAGTCCGGATCTAAGGGAGGAAGGAAAGGAGTGTCTGAATGGTAGGGACACGTCACTTGATGATGATAACAATAATTCTAGGGACATCTTCAATGATCAGAGGAATGACAGGTAATGCAATTCATCAAAGAAATGACTGACTCTTCTGAGGAAGCAAGGAACTCCAGGTATGAAGAATCAAATGTTGTTTCTAATAAGATAAAGAAGCATTATCTTGTATGGGCACTCTCCTTCAGATTCTTTGGGAATCTGGGTTATTGATTGTAGTGCTTCAAGGCACTCCATTAGATAGAAGGGTGATCTCTCTAATTTAGAAAAAATGGAAACAATCGTGGGATTATACTTGGAGTCTATGCCACCTATCCCGGAAAGGGCGTAAGAAATGTTACCCCTTAATTAAATGTGGGTAACTCGATTCATTTACAAGAATCTCTTTTATGTACCTAATCGAAAGAAGAACCCGGTGTCCATTTCGGCAATGGAAGTCAAAAGGTTTCAAGGTTGGCATTCATCGATGGAAAGGTATGTGTTTGAAAATAGAATTTTCAAAAGATGTTTTTTCTCATGGGTTCAGGGTTGGAAATTTGTATCAAGTTGTAGGATGGTCCATTGGGGATCATATCAATTGACATATCTCATCTATAACACCGGAGGTATACTTATGGGGCCCTACCCGATGTGAGTCAGATGGTGACATGGATGCCTGAATTCAAGAAGAGAATGAAGGTACATGTTTGATATGTATTGAAGGAAAATCCTACAAGGGGACTATTCCCCTCATATAGCAAGTCCACGGGTTTGGAACAACCTGAGGAGTTTGAGATTCATGATCGGGAATATCATATATATAGGTGGAAGAAAGCCCTTTGTGGCTTGAAGCAAAACACCCCAGGGATAGTATGAGAGGATTGATAGCTGTCAGATGAAGCTGAGATTCACTAAGAGTAAAGTCGATCCAAACCATTGTTTGAAGGTTGTGGATGATAGACCTCTCATACCAGCACCTTCTGAGGACAACCTATTTCAAACAGGTGCAAACCCTCTCACTTGCAGAAGTAAGAGGGAGTTGGATTCCGGATGTGGAATGGTAAACTACATGTCCTTGACTACCTCGAGGATCTTAACTTTCAGAAGTTATATGGTGATGATGCTGGACCACATTTGGGAAATGCCTCTGAGTTTCATAAACTCATTTGCATTGATGTTCTTGGTGAACTTCCATCGAGACATATGTTTTGCAGTTAGGATGGTAAGCTCATATTTGGTTGAGCCTCACTGGATTGGTGCCAAGAATCTTCTGAGATATCTTCGGGGAACAATCTCTCATGGATTGAGATACGCTGTCGGAAATATGAAGATGCATGATTATTCGAATGTTCACTGGGCAAGCATTGTGGAGGATCACTAGAGAACTTCTCAGTGATGGTTCTCTTTGGGTTCTACTTTGATATGATGGATGAACATGAAGCAAAATTCGATTGCTATAAGCACCACTGAGACCGAATATATAGCTACAACTATTATCTCGTATGAAGCTGCCTAGTTGTGGAAGCTCTTCAGTGAGTTGTTTGTACATATGATGAATACCATCGTGATCCTCTGTAACAACCAAGGGGGGACTCGATTGTTGAGGAATCTCGTATTCGATGATTTCTCCAACAGATAGACATCAGATGCTACCTTATTTGGGATACGGTAAGGCGATGAGTGAGGAGGCTCCGTCGCAGTGAGACTAATGTATAGGTCGCAGAAATTTTGTCAAAGCCCTGGGGAAAGGTCAAATTCTTGACTTTCCGAGAACGACTTGGTGTCATTCAGAGACCCTCTTATGAGGGTCTTGTATGATGCACACGTTGACCTATGGGAGCTCCATGGGGGCACAGGGTACTTCTTGGAGCGACATACAAACACAGGGCGATTCACCCTCCCCTAGTGGTGCACTATGTATAGGGTGACAGGTTCAACCTTCCCCTCGATACCCCATGGCGACTGTGGAACAGGATGATTAGTTCTCCTGCGGGCCGGGATGATTATTTCTCTCGTGGACATTGTGAAACAGGATGATTAGTTCTCCTGTGGTCTGGGATGATTAGCTCTCCCGTGGAAACTATGGGATAGGATGATTCATTCTCCTGTGGATAGGATGATTAGTTCTCCTGTCGAGGCATCCTACCCATGCAGTCTGGGACTCACGGGAAGTACCTCTCGTTGATCAATGAGTAGGTAAATGGGGTTAGGGACCATAGTAGTACTATCGATGGAGGCATCGTTGTATCTATCGTACTCCCTATGCTAGGATGATCTCCATTGATCTGGGATCAATGAAACTGATCTAGGATCAGTATGAGTGGTTTGAGACACTCCCTTGTGATATTGATCTGGGATCAATAAAACTGACTTCGGGTCAGTAAGAGTGATATGACACACTCTCTTCAGATGAAACTGACTTCAGGTCAGTAGAGAATGCTATGAGACATTCTCGATCAATTCTTCTTCTTCATGGCCCAGCAGAGCAGAGAAGAACTATGTAGAGCTCAGTAGAGCATATCATAGTAGAGCCCAGCAGAGCAGAGCAGTGCAGGGCACTGATGGAAGAGATAGTACAGTCAAACATATGGATTAGCGTATGGAGTTCTCCCTAGTTGAGAGGGAGTGTTAAAATTGGCAACTAGGTCCAAACTCCATGTGGGTCATCTTATTAATGGCAGTTGATATTTTTCTTTGATCCCTCTCATCGAGAGGTGTAGGATTTATCTAAATATCATCTGATTCCGATAAGTATTCATGGAGATATGAATTTATTTGTGTTATGGGACAATTCGTCAATGTCGACCAGCAACCAAATAAACCCCTTTTGTGCTCAACGTTTTAGTATACATAGAGGTGCCTTGAAAGTCATTTGGACACACATCCTCTTGGTGATCTCTTCCTCTCCACTTGTCTTTGGATTTTGGTGGGAAGAGAAATCTAAAGAGGATACGATGCCCTAAAGGATGCCCTAGATCCTAACTTTATCATGGAGGATATTTTAACGCAGTGAAGAAAGGGTTCTACACAGCTAGTCAATATGCCTTCTACATAGCCCTAAAGAAGGATTCTTGGAGGAGCCTTAGCCGTAGGTATACATTCCCTAGCCACAATCAAGGAAGGAAGTAAAATATAAGCCCTCAACGCTGTCAATAAAAGGCTATCTAGTCTAAGGAGCTTCAACACAGATCTAAGGAGTACTAGAGGGAGCCCTAGCTGCAGTAAAAAGAAGTCTACACATAGCTAAAGGATAAGCCCTCATACACTATCATAAATACCTTAGCCGCAGGTCATGATTTGTTGTCACAAGTAACCCTCAAAACACAACAAAAGAGAACCTTGATTTGATGTCTGAGTAGCTCTTAAACCGCCATCCTTAAATATCCTAATCTGCGATCATAACGGAGACTCTAGATTGAGAAGATTTTTATATGTTGTCTAGTGGAAGGTCATGAAGCCCTAGCAGCAGTGAGGAGATTTGAAAGGGAGATGTATTACATTGTCAATCTAGAGACCTAATTGGCAGCCCTCATCTAGCTCCTATTTTCCATCATGAAAAAGGTCTTATATGCAGCTCTATTAGCCATAATAGGAGAGGCCCTAATCAACGACATACAAAGACCTAAGATGCAACAAGAAGAAGTGGTCTTATGCCACAGCAAGAGGAAGTATTCCATCATCACTATAGTCACATTGTTGTAGTTGACTGCGTGAAACATTTGAGATTTGTTCTGGGCATAATGTGCTGCAATAAGGTTGATTGATAGACATTATTCTTTAAGGGTAATAGTTGGTTATTGTATGATAACCTTGCTTGTTGTTGGGCTAGGCCGCAGGCCATAGCCAGCATCATGTTGTGTTAAGGGTTGCACAAGGATAAGGAATGAAGGTTGATGTGACTGCTTGTGTGGTCAGCATGTTAGACAACTTGGTTAGATGCAGTAGTTGGATGCAGCATGGTATTAGAGACAACAGTGAAGTGTAGCATAGTTGTCAGTGAGTGCAGAGTGCAGCTTTGAGTGCAGATCCGTGATGAGAGCAGCTCAGTGATTGGAGCAACACAGTGACAGGAGCAGCAGCATGAAGTGCCTAGCATGGTCATTAGGTCCAGCAATTTGATGATGAGTGCAGCATGGTGCTGCACGGTGAGGTGCAGCATATGGACAAGATGTAGAACAATGATAGGTGAATGAGTCACCTTGGAGAATTAGTTGAAGCAACATGTCTTATCTTAAAAGTTGAAATGTTGACTTCTGTTGTAAATGTAATATCTTTCTCTCTTTGTTGAACTATTGAAGAACATATAAGAAGAATTGATCAAGGGTTTCCCCACATTGGGGTTTGTCCCTGGCTAGCGCCACATCTTGTGTCCTCTTGTCTTGACTTGTCTTCAGCGATTTATATTTATGTTCTATCTGCAGTTTACTTTAATTCTGATGTGATTGCTAATCTGGAAAAGATATTGAGCTAACTGTGAAAATTGAAATAAATTTCTCTAGCATAGAACATACCTAGACTTAACAATTCCTTTGTTTAGAAAGCGTCTACCAGGAACTCAGCCATGTGATAGAAGACCCAATACAGTTTTTGCACATCTTGAGAAACCACAATATTTTGAATCGGTACTTGATGTGTGAACTTTATATGCATGATTACTTTCTCGATGATGATCAATCATTCAACCCAATGCCATAAATGGGAGATATCCAATTGAGAACCTTTACCTCCTACACAGTTAATTAGGTTAAATAGAAGAAAGCCTTCGACATGCTCGAAGAGAATCAAGCAAATAGGTAACTTATCCTTCGAATGGAGAATTGTCAGTTTGTGAATGTTTATAACAGACACCAAACCTTCTTAGGGATCGAGGGACGAAAAGGACAGATGCTGGAAACCTAGAAATGGTGCATTGACATATGTAAAAAAAAAATTTTACTTGCCAAGAGGAGGCTCAGGACAGGTGCCAAAAATGCTAGACTCTATCGTCATGAGCCGCCAGGATACATGAACCTTTTGGGGCCCCCAATTTTGCTTGGGATTTAAACAGGGTACCTTGGTATATTGCATTCATGCAACTTCGTGGGGTCTAATGGATGGGTTTGAGGTTCCTGTTCCCCCTTATCTGGCTTCTAGCCGATCAGTATACTCCATCTTACGAGGTAGGCGAGGATTGGTGGAAGGAATTCCTCCAGACATATTGATATAAGCCTCTAGGGATAGAAATGGTTGAAAAATATGATCTCACACATCTTCATGCTGATCATCGAAACTCCAACCCATATCTGCATAGGTGAGGGGCTGCATGAGGACATGCAGAAAGACTAGTTGGAGGGGGATGTTGGTAGTTGAATTTGCATGTTTTTACCCACCTTTTTATCTTGTTTCTTGTATCCATTTTACAACATTATTGGTCAATTTACATTCTAAAATGCACAGGTATACCTCTTGTCATGTCGTTATGAATCATTAATCAATGAAGCATAGTCATAGGGGCTTCTTGCCCAAGTGGCTTGCTAATTCGATTATTCTTATAGATTTGGAGGAAGTATGATTAAGGTCGTCATTCAACAAATGGTGACCATCCAACTGGCAGCGCTATCTTGAGACATCAGTTGCAACGATGGATCAATCTTTCAATCAACGCACTATTATCTTTATATTCCATTTTGCTTGAGAAACCACTATGTATTTGTCGGCAGATAGCTACCATAATTCTAGAAGTTGTTAGTGTTATTAAATTGTATAAGTAGATTTATGGGGCTGTGAAAGCCGACAGTTAAGATCGCAGAGAATGACGTTAAATTTGAGCCTATAAGAGCATACATGTATTATCTTTTTGATTAATGAAATTCTTATCTTCTGAGCATTTCATGACTTTTTGATCTTGCCACAGCCCTGATCAGGGAGTTGAGACCACTCTCATGACCAAGTGTTGTTTGATATATGTGTGCATAGATTTATTTTAGTTAATTTATTTATCGTTGTGAATTATAATCAGTGCATTGTTATGAGTCTGATTTGTTGTTACTCTTTTTATTGTTACAGTCATTACTGTTGTTACTCTTATTCGTTGTCATAGTTATCGCTTGTTGTTACACATTGTTAAGTTTATAACTGAATGATCAATACTAGGTAGGGAAACTGTGGCTTGCATATACTTTGCATGATAGCCTTGAAATAACTCGTAGAGCCTTGGGTTAACAATTAATGTGGGATTGGGTGAATTGCATGATTCATATCTGAACACCAACACATATATTATTGCTTTAGTGGCTTCTCCCCAAAGGAACTTCAACAACTTTTGATCATGTAAAATAGCTCAAGAAGCTTCCATGATGGTCCTTTCTTTCTTTCAACCACACCATTCTGCTTAGAATTATATAGTGCAATGGTCTCTTTTTTTATTCCAGTCTTCTTGCAAAAGTCAATGAACTCATTAGATGTATATTCCCCACCATTGTCAAACCTAAAGACCTTGATCCTCTTCCCTGTTTGATTCTCTATCAATACTTTGAAATCCTTGAACACATCAAATGCTTCATCCTTATGCCTCAAATAGAATATCCATGTTTTCCTAGAAAAGTCATCAACAAAGATTATATAGTAAAGTTAGCCACCAAGGGAATTCACTGGCGTGGGTCTGCATAAGTCAGAATGAATGAGTTATAGGATATCACTAGTCCTGCATTTACTATAGGGGAATGGTGCCATTGACTTCTTTCCATTGGTACTTCCCAGTCATACTCCATCATGACTAGCTTGAACCTCGGGCATTCTAGAAACCATCCTTCTAACTTTGGGTATGGCTTCATAATGTAGATGTGGAAATATATGATGTCATAGATCACTTTGATGATTTATATCATGAACCATTGCTTGTAGTTCTCTTCTATTGTCTCTATAGATTCCTTCAATTCTAGATCCCAAGGTGAAAGCATCCCTCATGCAAGATTCTGAGGGTCAAGTGAGGAAATTTTCTCTTATGAAGAAAACTCTCATCCATTTGTCTTCCAAGGCAGATATAGATACCAAGTTCTTATTTAATCTCGGAACATACATAACATCATGAAGAAGAACGGATTCCCAAGAGTCCAAATGAAATTTGACAGAACAAAAACTCTTCACGGGATAAGTGGAATCTTTAGATTAGACTCCCTCTCAACCAAATTTGAGAGGACTTCCTAGTACCTAGATAAATGTCTAGAAGCCCCACTATCTACCAACCAACTATCACACAAATCCATGTGAGAAGAACTAGAAAGAGAAGAAATAATAATATATTTAGATTGAGTGGCAGAAACATTACTTCCATACCTTAAATTCCTTGATCTCTTTTGCGAACGATAGCCTTCTTCACGATCATCAAGAACATATCTTCTTCCTTTATCATATTTCCTTCTATCATTAGATTTGTTTTTGTTGAAGCCATGATTGGACCTTGGAGCATCTCCCATTTTCGGGTTGTCTTGGGCATAGTGACCATGCTTGTGGCAGTTGTAACATTTAACTTTTAATAATTCCCTTTTGAATCTTCTACTGGAATCCATAGAATATTGAGCAGGGTTTCTAGAGATAGATGTTCTTCCTCTTCCTTTCCTTTTCTTGTGTTGAGTAGCCAAATGCATAGGTCTCTCCTTCTTCATGCTTTTGAATCCTCCCTCTATAGATCATCCTGGTTTCTTCTTGAGTGCACTTGCCAATGAGCTCAAATGTCGGGAACTTTTCATTGTTGCTTATAGTAGTAATGAAGGTTTCCCAAATAGGAGGAAGACCTTGAAGAGTAACAAGCACCAACTCTCTGTCAGATATAGGCTCTCCAACAGTCTACAATTGATCCCTTAGTTGAGATATCCTCATGACATAGGATTGCACAGATTCCCCCTTGTTCATCTTAATGTCCTTGAGTTGATTCTTTAAGGAGAGGATATGATTCAAATTGTTGATCTCATACATCCCAACTAACTTATCAAAGATATCCTTAGACTTCTTTAATTTTCCAACATAAGTAGGCAAATGGTCTTTCAAAGAATCAATAAGAATTGTCTTGGCTTTGAGCTCACCTTTCTTATATTTTGCCTTGTTAGCAACAGGAGAATTTTATGGTGGCTTAAGTACTTTTCCTTCCACATATTTTAAGACATCATTATCATCCAATATCACTTCCACCCTAATCTTCCAAACATTGAAATTTGATGAGTCACCTAGATTCTCGGTATCCTTGAAGTAAGAGGTAGACATCTTGCCCAAGTCAAATAGGTTACTTTAGCTTTTTCCAAAGATGATTGCTTCAAAGGTGAGTGCTATAGAATCTTGTCTCCTTGGGCTTTTCTTCACCTCAGCTCTGATACCATACTAATTTTTTCCATTGTTCTATGCTTAGTAAAATTACTTAGCTCAATTCTTTCTTCAATTAGAAATCACTTTCGAATCAATTTAAAGCAATGATAAGAGACACAATATTTGGTCAAATACTAGGGGAAAACCCCACAAGGGGAAAAACCCTTTTAAATTCTTCTTCTATTAGATTGTCATCAAATGTTTACTAGATATATCACAATGTTCCAATTCAACAATAAAGAGTAGAAGTCAAATCTTCAATTTCTCCAACAATTAACCAACCAATATCCAAGAGATGAGCCCAAAAGTCAAATCTGGTCAACAAGTCAAATATGGTCAAAGTCTAGTGGTCAACAACAACAAATGATGCCCTAACTAGTCAACATTCAACAATCAAATCAGTTCCAAAAAGTTATGTTCTGGCAGCTAAAAACTCAACCTCTTTTTCTAGTCAAACTCAATTCAAAATAGTCTTTAGTCACTACTTCAACTCATGACCTGATTCTATTCTTGCTTGGAAAGGCATGAACTTGCATGCCTTCCTCTAGAGATGCCTACCCAGTACATGCCTAAAGAAAATCGACAAAAGTCAATTAGTTCATGTTTGCACCTACCTTGTGCATTTGACAAAAGAGATCCAATGCTAACTACACTAACAATTAAAAACTTGAGGGTTCTTCTTAGCCTTTGTTTCCAGAATCGTTATCTTATTAAGTAAGAGGTATTTACTCTAAAATAACATATTGTTTCTAGAGAGCCATATGGACCACATAGTTGTGCATGGAAGGGTTGTATATGTAAAACAAATTTGTATGATGTAAATCCAAAAGAAATGGTTCAAGGCCACAATAGTGTTTCTTTTCTTACAGTTTTTTTCCATATCCATTGTTTCCTTCAGTTGACAGCATTTATTTTATCTTAATTCCATTTCCTCTTATTTTATTTACTTCACCTCAATGTTAAATAAGGACACATTGGATGGATTTTAGGTACAACCAAACAAGTATCTGTCATACTTGTCTTCGTCAAGTGAGGGAAGTTCAGGTAGAGTGGATGAAGGTAAAATATCTAGTATGTATAACAAATAGAGATCAACTAGGGGTGAGAAGATTAGAAGAAAATTCCATAAATGCATGGAATTCTGTATTGCTAAAGGAGGTCATGTTCTTATGATGCTGAGAGAATAGATGATGTCGAGGTGAACTTGAGGTGCCAACATTGAGTGAAAATATGGGTACCCAAGGAAATATGCATTTAGTTTATGAAGATTGGTTGTTTCATCACCTCTTGTAGCAACAAATATTTTGATACGGGTTCAATGATCTACACAGTCAAGTAAAGGCAGTTCTGGCATTAGCTAGCAAAGGTTTCTTGCAGTAAGGATTCCATCATCATTATCCATTTGTACAGCTCAGGTATGGTTGTAGTTAGGGTTTTGCAATTCAGTTGTAAGGGCATCATTGTTTAAAGAATATTGTACAAATGAAGGGTATTGGCAATAAGGTTGTGTTGAAATTCATTGTAAGTGGGATCCCACATAAAATTTCAGAAGTTGATTTATTGTAAGTGAACCTTTATCCCTGGTACGGGATTCCAAAGTAGTGTATAAAATTCATTATTATTTTCAGGGTGTTTGAATGATGTTAGGCAAGTGATTGAATTCACCTTCAGGTTGGAGCCTAAAAACACTTCAGGGTGGTAGGGTGGTGCTAGATAAAGTTGGAGCTTGCTAGGGTGTTGGAGCATCCTTTCAGCTAATTGTTGATAAAACCAAGACATTGGATCGTCCTTCCAGTTGGAGCTATAAAATTGAATGCTTTTCTATAGTACTAGGGAATTGGGGCTTCCCTTTTAGTTGGAGCTAAAGCATTTTTTATGTACTCACAAAATTATTAGAAAATTGCTCGGTGGTTTTTTATCCCAGAGGGAGTTTTCCACCTAAAACATCTTGTGCCTATTGTCTACTACTCGCTTATGTTTTTGAATTGATGTTGAATATTAATTAATTCTCTGAAAAAGATTAATAAGTTACTAATTGCTAAGAAATATTGATTCACCCCCCTCTCAGTATTTCCAAAAATTTGTATCAGAGTCAGTCATTGTGAAATTAGTCTAACCACTGAAAGGATATCATGTAGTGCATCAAGAATGGAGTTCATTTCTTTATTGAGAAAAACTATGCACTATGGAGTGGAAGGATGCAGGTATATATACTTGCACAAGGATATGATATTTGGGAAATAGTCAAATAGGGCTATGATGCAAAAGCCTCTCCTCCAACATATGAAAAAGGTATGAAACTTGTCAAATATGATGCCAAAGACAAGAATTCCATTATGAGTGGACTCACTCAATCTATCTATGTTAAGGTATTGGATTGTAAAACAGCTAAGCAACTTTGGGGCAAGCTTCAAAAAATATATGAAGGAGACTCATATGTCAATGAAGTGAAACTTCAAATTTGCAGAGCTCAATTTGAACAATTGGAGATGAAAGAAGATGAGAACATTGAAACTTACTTTCAATGAGAAGATGAAGTAAAAAATGTCTTGGAATGACTGGGAGAACCAACATATAAAAAGGTTATTGTACGAAAGATCTTGAGATCTCTTCCAGCAAGATGTAATCATCATGTTTTTGTCTTAGAAGATAGATTGGACTTAAAAAACCTTAGCATGGTCGAGTTACACGGGATTCTTACAGCTTATGAAATGAGGATTGAATGGCAATATGGTCCATCTAACCTTGAATCAGCATTCACATCAACCAAGAAGACCGAAAAGGATAAAATGGAATCAATACCAAGCTCTAGTCGCTACCAAGAAGAATAATACTCAGATGAAGAAATTGCTGACTTTGTGAGAAATATGAAAAGAGGAATAGGTAAGTTCAAAGGTAAACTTCCATTAATATGTTTCAATTGTGGTGATATTGGTCGCTTTGCAACTATATGTCCTCATAAGAACTCTGGAAATGAAGATGAAGCCTTAGGAAAGGGAAGAAGGGTCAAAGAAGATTCAACAAGCAAGTTAAGAAGGAAAAAAAAAAAATCTAAAGAAAACAACTCATCATTTGAAGAAGAAAGTGACAATGATGAAGAAAATGATAGGAATATTACTATTCATGGCTAGGGATAATAGGAAGGAAGCACCTAAAGAAGAAGAATAAGGGATGGATGAGGTCGAATTTCAAAATGAGATGGTCTGAATTATAAAGGATCTCAAGGTTGAAAGAGGAAACGTCTAATCTCTCAAAGCCAAACTGAATATAGAAAAATAACATGCTAGAAGCCTCAATGAGAAGAATGAAGAATCAAAAAGACATTATTAGCCTTAAAGAACAATTGGAAGAAGTTAGAAAAATTGAAGATTCTCTTAGAAGAGAACTTGAGGAAATCAACAAGGCAAGGGAAGATTTAGAATTAGAGATAGTATATCTACGAAAGGAAGCAGAGAAAATAAGAAACGTTCAGCAGAATTTTGTGAACGACTCCGGAGTATTATATGAGCTCATCAGCAGTCAAAATTTACACAGTGACAAGGCAGGATTGGACTACAACGAAATGACAAAAAGGGAAGATGGACAAAAAACTTATGCAACAATTACTAGAGGATCTATTGAGAAGGAAAGAGGATTCCCGACAAAACAAAAGGTTTAAGATCAGAATGAAGGATCATGGAGAACAGTATCACGAGAAGGTATCCTCCTCTTAGGTATCAAAATATCGTTCTTGGTTTTTCTAACTCGTGTGGAAATTTTGGATATAAATTTGTAAATTTTCAAGCTCGTTGTAGGAACAGAAGCAAATTTGGAAGGTCTTTGAGGAGTGATTATCCCATAAACTCACGGGAGGATTACAGGAAAAACTAAAATAGGTTTGGTTATTTAAGAAATGAAGTAGAATTCCATAAATGCAACAACTTTCTACATTTGGCTAAAGATTGTAGGTTAACCACTTCCCCAAAGGAATCATAACATAATCAAAATGCTCAGGTCTGGAGAAAGAAAATTGAAATATGTGCACTTTCCCTAAAATCTCAAAGCAAGAAGAATGTGTGGTATGTTAATAGTGGTTTCTCAACACATATGACTAGAGACAGGAACAAAATTATATCTTTGAAAGAAGGAAAGGATGGAACATTGTCTTTGGAAATTACGGATATGCAAAAGTTATAGGAACAGGCACAGTCAAGCTTGGAAGCAAGGATGCTATAGCAAAGGATGTGCTTCTCATTGAAAATATGAATCATATTCTGTTGAGTGTAAGTCAAATGTGTGATTAGGGACACACACTACTCTTTGAATCAAATAAATGTGAAATAAGAAGAGATAAAACCGGCCAAATGGTGGTTACTACAACTAGGACTCCAAACGATATATATATTTTAGATGAGACTGCTAAAGGTTGTTTCTTGACAAAAGAAGACGAAATTTGGTTCAGGGACAAACAGATGGGACACATAAACTTTGAAAACCTTGTCAGAATTAGTAAATTGGATCTTGTAAGAGAAATTTTGTTGATTTTGAAACCTACCATATTTACATGTAAACATTGCAAGCCTGGAAAATAGACAAGGGTTGAATTCAAGATGAAAGAACATTCCACATCAAAACCACTGGAATTGATACACACTAATCTATGTGGACCGATGAAGACTAAAGGACTGGATGGTGAACAATAATTCATGCTAATAATTGAATATTATACTAGGATGACAGTAGACCACATTTTAAAGAAAAATTCTGAAGCATTTGAATGTTTTAAAATCTACAAGGAAATGGTTGAAAATGAAACTAATTTGAATATCAATTGTTTGACATCGGATAATGATGGAGAATTCACATCCAAATAATTTCAACATTTATTTGAGGAACATGGAATAAAAAGATAGTTCTCGGCAGCTAAGACATCACAACAAAATGGAGTCATCGAAAGGAAGAATAAAACAGTAGAATAAATGGCCAAAAAAATGCTTAATGATTCAAAATTCGACAACAAATTTTGGGTTCAGAAAATTGATACAGCAGTATAAATTTTGAACAGAGGATAAAAGAAATCGTGATAAGACTCCATATGAACTATGTAGGGGAAGACCATAAAATGTCAAAAACTTTTGAGATTTTGGAAGTAAAACCTACATTAAAAGGGAAGACTGGAAGATAGGAAAATTTGACTCACAGGTATATGAAGGCATATTTTTTGGCTACTCATGCAAAATAAAATCATATAGATTTTATAATTAGAGACTCAACTGGATAGTTGAAAGCATAAATGTAACATTTTATGAAGCTTGTGGACCATAAATTGAATAAGGAATCTTATATTTAGATGAACCATAGACACAAAAGGCAGAACTAGAAAAGGTCAAAGAGGAAGCCCCGAAGCAAGTGCAAACAAATGAGGAAACAAATGCCAACTAGGAAGAGACAAGAAATGAAGAACAAGAACCTACGAAGACTCCCAAGAAACGGAATTAAAAGAACCATCCTTCATATCATATTATTTGGGACATCAATGAAGGAATAAGTACCAGAAGAAAGTGACAGCTATGCATGCCAAAACAAGCCCATCTTGCACTCTTAGCTACATTTGAGACTAGCCGCTTTGAACAAGCTAGTCATGAGGAACATTGGGTAGTAGCTATGAACGAAGAGTTGGATCAAATTGAAAATAATGATGCTTTGGAAATGGTTCTGCGACCAAAGGAAAAAAAAAAATCATTGGCACAAATGGTTTTTTAGGAACAAGTTGAATGAGGATGGACACGTTACCAGGAACAAGGCAAGATTGGTTTGCAAAGGATATGCATAGGTTGAAAGAATATATTTTGAAGAAAAATTTTCGTATGTTTCTAGAATGGAAGCCATCAAAATGTTCTTTGCCTATGCATGTTCGAGGAAGATCAAAGTATATCATATGGACGTAAATCATCCTTTCTGAATGGATAATTAGAAGAAGATGCCTTCATAGAACAACCTGGAGGATATTTTCTCACTAACAAGAAATATTATCTTTTCAAGTTGAAGAAGGCATTATATGGTCTCAAACAGGCTCCTAGATCTTGGTATGCTTGTCTTGATAGGTACTTGCAGAAATAAGGGTTCAAGAGAGGAAATGTCGATAACAACCTTTATGTAAAGGTTGAACATGACAGTTTAACCATCATTGAAGTATATGTGGATGACATCATTTTTGGCAATGATGATGACATGTTAAGCAAGAAGTTTGCAGCATATATGAAGAGTGAGTTTGAGATGTCACTACTTGGAGAGTTGACTTTCTTCTTGGGACTTCAAATATCTCAAGAAGGCAATGGCGTATTCATTTTTCAAACTACGTATATCAAAGAAATGTTGAAAAAGTTTCAAATGGAAGATTGCAAACCAGTCAGCGCCCCAATGGTGACTAGTTGCAAGTTCAGCATGGATGACTTATCAAAGGATTCAGACAGAAGGATGTATAGATCAATTATTGGCAACCTTGTATATGTGACAACTTCAAGGCCAGATTTGATGCAGGAAGTGGGATAGGTAGCATGTTTCCAAGTAGCACCAAAATAGTCCCATGTTACTGCAGTGAAGATATTCTTTAATATCTCAAGGGAACGAAAGATTTTATCTTATGGTATCCAAAAGGAAATTACTTAACCATCACAACTTATACAAATGCAGATTGGGTAGGTAGCGTTGACGATTGCAAAAGCACTAGTGGAGCAACTTTATACCAAGGTGGTTGTCTTGTTTCTTGGTTGAGCAAGAAGCAGGCTTCGGTCTCCTTATCCACAATGGAAGCATGATATATAGCATCGACAACTTGTTATACATAGGTCCTCTAGATGAAACAAACATTGCAAGATCTTCATGTGAAGCTTGATGATCCCATTTCGATGTTTTGTGATAAAACTAGCATCATTAGCATCTACGATAACCTTGTCATGCATTCAAAAACAAAACAAAATCCTATCAAGTATCACTTTGTTCGAGAGAATGTTGCAGAGAAAAACATCAAACTGGAATACATCAAGACAAAGGAACAAATAGCTAATATCTTCACCAAACCATTACCACATGAGACATTTGAGTATCTTAGACATAAACTTGGGATCCCCCCAAGTTCACATTGAAATGCTCTTTATTTATCCAAAAAAACAATGGGAGAAAATGTGGGTTACAAGTACACAAAAACAGGAAGATTGTTAGAGGGAGTAACCCTTTTCCATTGATGTCAAAGGGGGAGAGAAAGTATGATCCAGGTGGATATTGGTGGCCACCTGCCAAGTCCACCTGGACCCCCACCATTGTCTTTCTCAGCATTTCCAGTTTCCTTAATTGTAGCACAACTTACTATTTTTAGCAGTTTTTCGGGTCCTGAACTTCCGGAGTCGTTTTGAGGCCCTAAACGACGTTTTTTGGGGAATCCGGGGGCAACATGGGTCCATGGAATGGACCGATGTTGCCAATTCCAACAATGATAGTGCTCGGATAGATCTTTCTAATGAGCTATCGTACACGTCAAACGGAGATCATATGCCAAAGTTACGACCCTGGGAAGTTGATGTACCAATTTACCCCAAACGGGGCCCACAGTTTGGCGTTTCATCTCCTAGGGTTAGGTTTTGGAATGTTAAGGGTTTTTTCCATTGTTTCTCAACAATAAATAGGCCTTCGAGCCTCATTGTAACACAGTTCAGAGGCATGTAGCCATCACATCTCTTCTCAGAGATAAGCTACCATCGCCCTAGCTGGTTTATTTCCATTTCTGGTTGTAAGCATATTTCAGTATTTTCCATTAATGAAATGAAGTATTATTTCCGCTGCATCTTTGTGTATATGGTTATCTCTGTAATTTGTTGCGTTCCTGTTTAAATCCGGATCAAAGTAGGCAAGGAATATTAGAGGCATGGAGTTAGGGGGATCAATGATCGCAGGGGGAGTACATGTGTTGTTGTCAATGCCAAAGGGGGAGATTTTTGATATGTGGTTGTCATTGATTTACACCCAAGCAGCACCAAGATATGTCCCACGTTTTTTCAACCAAAATGACCTAGAAATTCATGGAGGTTCACATCAATATCATCCTTAATGGATTCTCCTCATCGATTTTTTTCTGGTGGTATGTGCCATGCCCCGCGAGGCCTCTCGATTTGTGAGATATGCTTATTTGAATATTAAGGACATAGGTTGTGGATAAAAACCCCAAAAGAATAATGAGGTGGCATCATCTTTTTGGTCAAGACACATTCTCATGCAACAAGGTTCCTCTCCAAAAAGTAAATAGTGGAAAAATACTATTTTAGTGGGTTTTAAATGTATTGTAAACATAAAAAATCTAAATAGGGTCATTGGAATTAAATTTCAAATTTAAAAAACCTCAAAGGAGGTTTTGCCTCTAAAATTGAATTTAAAAATTCAAAATTATCCTTTTAAAAGGGATTTGGTTACCTTTCTATGGAGCCCCTCAAAATTTGTTAAAATTCGAAACTAGGGCCAAACTCCATGTGGGTCACCTTATTCATGGCTGATAATATTTTTCCTAGATTCCTCTCATTGATAGGTGTAGGATTGATCTAAAGATCATCTGATTCCAGTAAGTATTTATGGAGATATGAATTTATTTTGATTATGGAATAATTATCAAGCCGACCAACAACTCATGTAGGCTCAGAAGCCCAACAGACACATCTATTCATCATCAACGTTTGTATATACATAAAGGAGGTCTTTTCCTCATTTGGACACACACATCTCATCACATCTCTCTCTCTCTCCTGCGCAGAAAAGAGGCTCTTCTCCTATTGCGCAGAAAGGGATTCTTCTCTCACACGTGTGGCAGGAAGGATGCAGAATTTAGGACTGCAACTGCAGATCGGAAGTTTGACCAGCATTGACCATCAGACTCTCTCTGATACTTGCGCTATAGGTGGAACTAACTCTCCTCAGAACGCTGCATTTTTTGGTGAAGGAATCAAGCCCATCCGACGATCAATTTGTAAGATATTGTTTTCCCTAGTTTAGGGTTGATCTAGGGTTTGTTGTTGCTGATGTAAATCAGATTTATGTACTATTTCTCTTTGCTGAATTATTGAAGATAAAGGAAGATTTGATCAAAGAGGTTCTCCATATTGGGGTTTGTCCCTAGCTAGTCGTCACATCTTGTGTCTCTTGTCTTGGCTTGTTTTCTGTCGATCGTTTAATGTTCTATCTGCACTTTACTTACTGTACATGTGATTGATAATCTATGGATAATAATAATAAAAAGAAGTAAACTGCTCTAAGCATAGAACATACCGTAACTTAATATGGTATCGGAGTTGAGGTGAAGACAAAGCTCGAGCAAGATCAAGTGCAATCACCGAAGAGAAGATTGGCATGGCTATCCTAAAAGAACTATGGGGTCCTCAACACTCTTCCCTGCCAAAGACAAGCTCCGTGAGAAGTCTGACTATCATGGATGGAAGATGTTTCTCGAACTAACCTTAGAAGATCAAGGAGTGTTGGACCATGTGAGAGGCAATATTGTTGAGACTCCATCAAATGCACCCGTTGCTGCCAAGAACAAATGGAAAACCGGTGAAGTCAAAACAAAGAAGATCATCTGGGACTCTATCGACAAGCGCTTGGTGGCCTACATCTCCGACCTGAACATGATCAAGTGCTCATGTCCTAAGTGTCGTAAAAATGCTCAAAATTTAAAGTGCTCAGAACTGGTTCAAAGTTGAACGACTAGAAAGTGCTCGTCCTCCCGATTCCAGCGCCGCAAACGGTTCAAAAAACGGTCGCCGTATGAGGAAGATATGGCAAAAAGAATAATTGGTCCAAAACATTAGAAAATTTAATTTTTTAAAAAAAAAAAAAAAAAAAAAATATTCCACAAAATATTCCTTGGAATATTCCAGCAAATATTCCCTTTTCAGCCACCAATCAGAGGCTGCCACGTGGCAGGCCCAGATGGCACGTGGCCCCAGATGATGTCAGCGAAGTTCGTTCATGGGCTGGGTTTGAACCCGCGACCCCTGCTCCATCACTTCAAAGGCTTACCAACGCGCCACAAAGGGCTCATTTGATTTATGAGCGAAAGAAAGTTATTTTAAAGTTTAAAAATGTTTGAGCGGGAAAACAAAGGGGGCCAGCCCCTAAGGGCTAGCCCCGATACCATATGACCACGCCCGGGAACCAGGGGCTTAAACCTAACCGCCAGCCCGCAAACAACCAGCACGCAATCCAAGGCCAGCATTAAATTTGACTGCAGTTCAGTTGGCGGCAGAATTGGTGGAGCGCCAAATTTGGCGGTCCCGCCATATTTGGCGGGCCTAACTGGCCGTCACTAAAGTTAACTGGGGTTTTGTTAGGCCAAACTGGCAGTTGGGAGTAAATGGCCATAACTTTGGCTAGGAAAGTCGGTTTTGGACGAATTTTTTTTTTATTTTGGGTATTTTCGACCTTCTGAAGCCATTGGTGCAGGTATTATAGCCATCAGAGGTCATTTTCTTACATTTTGGAGCCGTGAAAGTTCTAGGAGCCACTAGGGGCCAGTATTGGGAAGACTGTACAGGGTTGCAGGAATCCATTGGAGGTGATCCAATAGTCAATCCTGAAGGATTCAAGTGTTCTGAATCCATTTCTACCATCTATTTCTCCTGTAGATGCTTCTATTCAGCTGTATTTTCAATTTGAGCATTTAATAAAAACAAGGACAAGCCCGGTTGGGAGCTTTGGACCCAGCAGACGTAGCCCTGGAGGGGGTGAACTGCTTTATCAACTTCTTTTGCATATGTGGTTGATTTATTTTGCAGAACAAATTCATTTTAATGTGTTAAACAGTAAAAGGAAATAACTCTGCTATGCTTAAATGGGTCATGAACAACTGAAAATTTCATGTGTTTTCTTTCTGCAAGACATGGAAATCTTTTAAACATGTTTAATTCTGAATTGAATACCTTGCAAACAAATTTCAAGTAGTTTCAAATTCAGATCAGAACACCTCCAAGGAAATCTACGATATACTAATGAGTTTATTTAAAGTTAATGATGAAAATCAAGTTTTGTTTCTTAGAAATAAGCTAAAGGAAATTAAGAAGGGCAAAGATGAGAGCATGCAAGCATATTTCTTAAGAATCACCGAGATCAAGAACAATCTCCTATCTATTGGAGAAATTATTGTTGATAGGGAAATGGCACTCTCAACCCTTGGAGGATTACCATCAGAATGGTACGTGTTTAGGACTACTCTTCTCAACAATAACATAATTCCCGATTTCAAGGAATTAATGGCAAGATGCATTCAAAAAGAAACAAGGATAGAAGAGCAAGAAATTCCCATGCCTAAAGGTCCTCCTGTTGCATTTTCTTCTCAAGCTAAGAAAAGAAATAATTCCTGGACTAAATCAAAAAGAAAGGTTGGACCTAAGGGTGGAATAAAAGGATGATGTTACATTTGTGATAAAGCAGGTCATTATGCAATGAAATGCCCTAATAGAAGGAACTCTCACCAGGAGGACGATCAAAATCCCTCTCATGGCAATCAAAGGAATGGCAAATCTAATAGCAGAGGTAAAAGGAGTGCTGGAAATCAAGGAAGAGGACAACCATTCAAGAAGGCTAGAAATTCCAGGTATGAATCTAACACTGTTGACAATAAACATGATGAATATTATCTACCAGCTGCTCTATCTACCTCTGCTCCTCCGAACTTGCTGGGAAGTTGGCTTATTGATAGTGGTGCCTCAAGGCACTTCATTGGTTACAAAGAAGTTCTCCATGATCTGATAGAGAAAGAAACTAACCTGGAAATTGTCCTTGGAGGTAATATGAAATATCCCGTGAAAGGTGTAGGCAATGTCTCTCTTAAATTGAATCAAGGTAATACGATCCACTTACAGGATGTATTATATGTACCTGACCTCATAAACAACCTGGTGTCCATCTCAGCAATGGAAGAAAAAGGCTACAAGGTGAACTTTAGCGATGGCAAGGTACGTGTATGGAAAAACATGTTAAAGATGCCTTTACTCTTAGGTTTCGAGTTGATTCATTATATCAGGTCGGTGGAAGTCCGCTAGGTGTCATGTCTTGTGACACATCTCTTTAGTCCAAACTTTAGCATCGGAGGTTTGCCCACCTTCATTATAAATCTCTACCCGATGTAAGACAAATGGTGACAGGAATGCCCGAATTCCGAGTAGAGAAAGAAGGTGTATGTCCGGGATGTGCTGAAGGAAAGCTCAAAAGGGGACCATTCCCCTCAAGCCAAAGCAAGACCTCCGATATGTTATAGTTGGTTCACTCAGACATATCTGGTATGATTCCTGTGAACTCCTTGGGAGGATATTCATATTACCTTACTTTTACAGATGACTATTCTCGAAAGACTTGGATATACTTCTTGAAAAAGAAGGATGAAGTGTTCTCTTGGTTTCGACACTTCAAAGCCTTGATTGAGAATCAAACCAAAAATAAGATCAAGATCTTAAGGACTGATAATGGGACTGAATATGAAACTAACAAGTTTCATGACTTTTGTAAAGAGGTTGGCATTAAGAGGGAGACTACTACACCATATACTTCTAAACAAAATGGGGTGGCAGAAAGGAAGAACGTATGATTGTGGAAGTTGTCCATGCCATGCTCCATGATCAAAGACTTCTGAAGTTTCTATGGGCTGAAGCTGTAAAAACCATCGTATATGTACAAAATCGATGCCCTCATCAAGCATTGGGTTCCAAGACTCCTGAAGAAATGTTCACCGGTAAGAAACCTGACGTATCTCATTTTAGAATTTTTGGAAGCCCTGTATATTTTCATGTGTCGAAAGAGAAAAGGAATAAATTGGGTGCATCTGGAAAGAAAGGAATCTTCGTGGGCTATGGTGAAAATACTAAGGGCTATAGAATCTATGTAGCCGGTCAAAGGGAAGTCGTGATTAGTCATGATGTCACCTTTGACGAAGTTATGGCTCTCAGCAAGGTAAACAATCTTCCTACTTTAAGGAGCTCTCAAGAAGCTAACACCAAGGAACCAAAAGAAAAAGATGATGTAACAATGCTCGATGTGGATGAACCCATGGATCCTATTGATCCACCTGAGCCTTCCTCTTCTAGGAAAAGGTCCTCTTGGCTTAGGGGGCTACTCGATGATGCTGAAGGACACACTGCACCCCGAGGAACCTTCCATGAAAGTAAGAAACCTAACAGGTATCAGGGATACCTGACCATCATGAGCACGATCATACAAAATGAGCCTTCATCATGCTCAGATGTCGTCATGAAGAATGATGTCTGGGAAGTAGTTCCCAGACCCCAGTACATGACAGTTGTCACTTCTACATGGATTTACAGGATAAAGCATGCAGCATATGGAAGTACGGAAAAGTATAAGGCTCATTTTGTCGCTCGTGGCTTCTCCCAGAAGGAAGGTATAGACTATGATGAGATATTTTCACTTGTTGCCAGATATACCACCATCCGCTCGATCATAGCCCTTGCAGCTTCACAAGGATGAAACCTACATCAGATGGATGTCAAGACCGTGTTCTTGCATGGTTAGATCAAAGAAGAGGTCTACATAGAGCAACTCGAAGGATTGAGATTTATCATCGAAAATCTCATGTATGCAGGTTGAAGAAGGCTCTCTATGGGCTGAAGCAAGCACCTCGAGCATGGTATGAGAGGATCGATAGCTACTTGATGAAGTTGAGATTCACTAGGAGTGAAGCCGATCCTAACCTTTACTTTAAGGTTGAAGATGACAAAACTCTCATACTGGTGTTGTATGTGGATGACCTCTTTCTAACAGGTGCAGACCCTCTCATTCACAAATGTAATAGGGAGTTGGCTTCTGAATTTTAAATGAAGGACCTAGGATTGATGCACTATTTCCTAGGACTTGAAGTCCGGCAGAAGCCAAGGGAAATTTTCCTATCTCAAGGAAAATATGTGGTGAAGATATTGGAAAGATTTGGTATGGTGGACCGCAAGCCTATAACTACCTCGATGGAGCTTGACTTTAAGAAGTTAAGTGGTAGCGTTGCTGGACCTATTTTATGAAATTCCACCAAGTATCGTCAACTCATTGAAGCATTAATGTTCTTAGTGAACTCCCGTCCATATATATGCTTCGCAGTCAACACGTTGAGTCAACATATGGTTGAACCTCATCACATACATTGGATTGGTGCCAAGAATCTGTTGAGATATCTTCGTGGCACAATTACTTATGGGTTAAGATACACTACCGGAGATGTGAGACTACTTGGATACACTGACGCTGACTGGGCAGGAAATGTGGTGGATCGTAAGAGCACTTCCGGGTGTTGTTTCTCCTTGGGATCTGCTTCAATATCTTGGATGAGCAGGAAGCAGAAGTCAGTGGCTTTGAGCACTGCCGAGGCAGAGTATATTGCTGCTAGCATGGCCACCTGTGAGGCAGTCTGGTTACGAAATCTCTTCAGTGAGATGTTTGGATTTACATTAGATAACATTGTGATCCTGTGCGATAACCAGAGTGGGATTCATTTATCAGAGAATCTCGTATTTCATGATCGCTCCAAGTTGGTGACAGAGGTCATCAACAAGAAGCCTTCCAATCATGATAAGGCCGCACAACATGAGGTGTGTTAGGATGCCTTGATGGAAGAGTACAAATCCATCATGGTCCATGATGTATGGGAGGTCATGCCTAGACCAATTGACAAGGTTATGGTTGACTCCAAAGGATATACAAGATCAAGTATGTTGCATATGAGAATGTAGAGAAGTATAAGGGAAGGTTCATGGCTAGGGGGTATGTGAAAAGGTGTTGAGAAACCAAGGATAGGGTAGATTATGCTTGATTCCTCTTTACTTGATAATTACTTGTGAATGTTAGATTTTTATTATTAGTATTAGTTATGTATTTTTCATCTAGAAATTATACAAATGTTTAATCTTCTAGGATAAATAAAAATACAAGAGATCAGGTACCCTTGTATTCGAGATATGGTGCAGCGGGGAGCTATAAGGCTCCAACATATCAGTACAAATGAACAGGCCATCGACATTCTGACAAAACCCCTAGGAAAGGTCAAATTTTTTACTTTCCAAGAACGACTTGGTGTTGTTCAGAAACCCTCTGATGAGGGTCCTGTATGATGTATGGAGCTCTTGGAGCTCCGGGGGGGCACGGGGTACTTCTTGGAGTGACATATGACCACAGGGTGACTCACCATCCCTTGGTGGTGTATGTGTACAGGGTAAAAGAATCAAAACTTTCCCTATGACACCCTGTGGTGACTATGTAACAGGATGACCAGTTCTCCTGTGAGGTCTGGATGATGTGTTCTCCATGACGATTGTGTAGCAGGATGATTAGTTCTCCTGTGATGCCTGGATGATGTGTTCTCCGTGGAGATTATGGAATAGGATGATTCGCTCTCCTATGGGCTAGGATGATTAGTTCTCCATGGCATCCACTGGATAGGATGATTCACTCTCATGTCGATAGGATGATTAGTTCTCCTAATGAGGCATCCTACCCATGCAGTCTGGGACTCATGGGAAGTACCTCTCAGCTAATCAATGAGCAGGGAAATGAGGATAGGGACCATAGTAGTACCGATGGACGCATCGTTATATCTACCGTACTCCCTATGCTAGGATGACCTTCATTGATCTAGGATCAATGATACTGGTCTGGGACCAGTAGTAGGAGTTGTACCCACTATGACACTGACTTCGGGCCGGCTAAGGACTAGTATAGGACCAGTGGTACACACTTTGAGACTGGCTTTGAGTCAATGGAGGATGGTATGATACATCCTCGATCACTTCTTCTTCTTCATAATTCAAGCAGAGCAGAACAGACCAGAGCAGAGTAGATCAGCACAAGGCAAAACAGAGAAGAGCAGAGCAGGGGTCAAGTTGTATAAGGTAGTGAATTTGATGGATGGATAGTAGCGATAGATAGACGAATTTTTGATGAAGTTTTCCCTAGTTGAAAGGGAGTGTTAAAATTGGAAACTAGGGCCAAACTCCATGTGGGTCACCTTATTCATGGCTAATAATATTTTTCCTAGATTCCTCTCGTCAAGAGGTGTAGGATTGATCTAAATATCATCCGATTCCGATAAGTATTTATGGAGATATGAATTTATTTTGATTATGGAATAATTATCAAGCCGACCAACAACTCATGTAGGCTCAGAAGCCCAATAGACGCTTCTATTCATCATCAACATTTGTATATAAATACAGGAGGTCTTTTCTTCATTTGGACACACACATCTCATCACATCTCTCTCTCTCTCTCTCCTGCGCAGAAAAGAGGCTCTTCTCCTATTGCGCAGAAAGGGACTCTTCTCTCACATGTGTGGAAGGAAGGATGCAAAATTTAGGACTCCAACTGCAGATTGGAATTTTGACCAGCGTTGACCATCAGACTCTCTCTCAGAATTTCATTGTAGGTGGAACTGATTCTCCTCAGAAGGCCGCATTTTTTGGTGAAGGGATCAAGCTGATCCGACAGTCGGTTTGTAAGATATTATCTACCCTAGTTTAGGGTTTCTCTAGGGTTTGTTGCTGCTTATGTAAATCATATTTATGAACTATTTCTCTCTGCTAAATTATTGAAGATAAAGGAAGATTTTATCAAAGGGTTTCCCCATATTGGGGTTTGTCCCTGGCTAGCCTCCATATCTTGTGTCTCTTGTCTTGGCTTGTTTTCTGTCAATCATTTAATGTTCTATCTGCACTTTACTTACTGTACATGTGATTGCTAATCTGTGGATAATAATAATAAAAAGAAGTAAACTGCTCTAAGAATAGAACATACCATAACTTAGAAAAATTCTATAAAATGTCACTTGTTATATCCTCCAATGCATGAACTTAAATACATATCAATTGAAGCTCTGAAATATTTATTTTTCGGCCCCGAGGAGTAACGTTAATCAGATGAGAGAGATTGGAATTTATTTTATGTTTTACACTTGGGGATTCATAGGGTAATTGTTGCATGAGAATCTGTCTGTGGGTTCCATATTATTGAGGCTACATTTCTTTGGATCACATACCAACGAAGGACTATAGGGAATGGATCAACACATAAAATTTGATTACAGGAGGGTTTCTTGGTCATGTGAACATGTATATAGCATGTAACTCACCTCTAAACAAAGCTAATTTACCATTTTCCATGGTACAAAATGAATTCTTCTCTCATCATAAAGAATTGCAATCTTGGATGACATAAAATTCATTAAACTCTAACAAAATACATGATGGGTTTGAAGTCTAAACTCTATATTTTACAACCACAATATTAAAGCAACAAATGTTGTGTTTTGGCCTAAATTTAATCTGATTTGTTGACCAATATTTCCAATCTGGAGACAGTGACATATTGAAGTGGTTATCTCTACATTATGACCTCAATCTTGGCTCTTGAAGATACATCTATGTGGCATTGTTCACAATTTATTCTACAATCTCTTCAGCTCTGAATACAAGGGTGATTACTCAGCACTTAACCAGCAAAAATGCCTTATGACATCTACAAATGTTTATAGCCTCTTTTAAAGCAGCATATATCCGAAGTGTTGTTTCAAAACTTATGGGATATATGATCATTATAATATATGTAAAGGACTTTCCTTATGTTTTGGTTATCATCTCAACCTTCATATGATATAAGTTGCCTCATTTTATGGACTTGCGACCGAAGAGATCCTTGTTTACGGATGAGGTGTCTTCAACACCAGCAAATTAAATAAGATTTGATCGATTGTGCGGTTAGAATTATTGTATGATACCATCCTAAGGCACTGAAACCTACTGCGACAAATTTGAAGCCTAATATTAAAAAAGGTCTGGTTTTTCTTTGACTTATATTTACTAAAGCTCTTGACATATTGAAGCTATGTGTGACCAATTATTCAACAATACAAAAAGCATTTTGTAAACCTATTGATGCATTTGACATATTTCTCTCTTACACCATTATTATGAGTGAAAATATCTTACTAATAAGAACAGAGGTCAACACCAAGGATTCCCTTATGACATAAAATATTGGAGCAGATCTGATTAAGGATTTTGTGCATACATATTAAGAGGAATCAAATTTGTATAGTGCAGCCAACATTGGTATGACATTGAGTCAAATATGTTCAGTGCAAATCACACAGGCATAACATGCAACACTCTTGGTAGTGGTAAATAGACCTTGTAGGAGTCCACAAGAGATTCATTCATCTTGTTTTGTATTTGAAGCAAGGATTATTGTTCAGTTATGAAGAGTTTTTTATTAACATAAATTTGCATTCAGTTCGTGAAGGTTGTTTGTTTCATCAATATTAATAATTTACTACCTACTAATAAATATGGATTCTCCCCCTCTCAATATTTCCAACACCCTCAGGATGTGCTCTTTGTCAAACCAAAGCCCTAAATAATTTCAAGTGCCTCTCCACCATCCACATTGACCCTGTGTGTACAGGTCCACACAATTAAATCTCCTCAACTAGGTGTATGAGGTAGTGTTCTTTTGCCTTGAAAAATGTCGTAGGTATATACTTTTGCATTTCACACTTAGCCGAGGAGTTTCTCTCTTCCAATGATTTATATCGTCTTTATGTATTTCTTTCAATGGAAACCATCTGTATATGATGCAAGAAAATAATTACATGTTTCAAAAAAACATACTATATTACATTACAAGTAAAGCACATGTCATTAAGTTGAACAACTAATTGAAAAACCACTCGCGGGCATATAGATCACTACTTACCTCATGTATTTTCCAAAATCATATGCAACTTGTTTGACATTGTTGCCGAAGTCGTATGAGAGAGATAGTGGTAGAACATACTGTAACAATAAAAATGAATGATTATTTTTTTAATCCAAAGTAGACAAAAAAACCATAAAGATGAATATATACCAATATAGAAATATAGATACCAAAATAATTACCTTAATGAATGTATGTCAATCATGTGTTTTTATGCCACCAAATTCACCTTTCTTTGTTAAGATATTATTTATCTGTTTTTAGTGTCTATGAATCACCAATGATCAAATGTTCTCTTTCAATGTCAATTGATAGGGTCCTATGTCAAATTGTTATAGTTTCAAATAAAATTTGACCATTGGTCAGTTCTAGGTCATTACTCCTCCCTCCATACTCAAGGTCATAAAATGTTGTCATGGTCTTGTCATCACTCCTTGTGATGGGTCACCAAAAGAGTGTATTGGTCATCATTAAAGGTGATCATATCATTGTCATGCATACTGCAAGGTTTCAAAGGTCTTTAATCATGGTCTTAGATATCCATTTGGTGTCATCATTAGGCCATATCATCAACGAGTCATATAAGAGCCATGTCATCACCATAGTCATCATCAAGGGAGTTAGTAATTAGGAAAAAAGTGTTTTAAATGATTCTTAAGGTACATTTTACTCCTTATAAAGATGTAACTTTGCATAATGAAGTGATAAAGTTGTTGTACACTATCCTATCATTCAGTTTTTCAAAAAGACAAGTGATGTCATTTCATGACCCAAAGAAAAAACTTGACTTCCATCCCATAAGAATACCATCCAAGAATTCCGATTTCTCATTTCACCTTGATTGAGCACCTCTCTACCATCGAGCTTCATCCCATCCACCAGGGCATCCAAATTCCTCCTCAAAACACTTGCTTACCTCCTATGCTGCGCTTTTTGCTTCTATGTTGCGCTTTTGAATTTGGAGGCCAATTAAGCATCAAATGGGTTCCTTTCAACATTTCACAGGTTCTAGAATCTCCTTGGCAAGAAATTAGACATTTTCCACTCCTCCTACACATCATTTTTCTCAGAAAACTCAATGAAATTCCCTCTCCTAGGGTTGTGCTGCGCTTTTTCTTTCTATGTCTTTTTGCTTCATTTTAGTGGTAAAAAACCTACATTTTATGCTCTATCACCCTCACCCACACCTCATCTACCTCCCCTAAAATTTTCCCATACCCATTCCCTTCATCTCCCTCGTTTTCCTACAAACCCTGGCCTACACTGTGCTTTTGACAAATTCCTAGGCTAGGACTGTGTTTTGCATTTTTTCACACCTTTCCCTCACTCATTCCAAGAAATTCCACCTCCCTACTCTCCCTAACACCTATCCCTACCCCCTATAGTCTTCCCACAAATTTACCTAACCCCTTCATTCCATTCCCTCAACAAAACTGTCCCATTTCACCTATTTCCCCAAACCCTATCTTTCCTCCCTACCAAGCTAGGGTTTTATCATGCAGACTAAAATCGTGGACAGTGAGAAGAAAAAGTACAATAAAGGAGGGAGAGTTTCTAGGTATGAGCCAAATCATATCCAAGAAATCATGGCCTCATCTTTCATCAAGAAATCCTTTGAAGATGTGGGTTGCCTAGGTTTTTGTGAAAGGATTCAAGAGGCAAGTTTCCATGCCAAATTGACAGTCCTCTTTGCCACCAATTTTAGGAGGGATAAGGCCAACATAGTAGGGGTTGACTTCATCATCTCAGTAGATTACATAGCCTCAGCCACTGGTATCCCTAACCATGGGAAATCTAGTTTAAAGGGGTGGATTTGGACATTGAGAATTACAAAGTTTTCCTAAATCCATATTACAAAAATGCTCCTACACACAATTTTCCCTTTAGACAATTGCTTGACAAGTATTCCTTTAATGAAGATGTTCAAGAATTACTTTACGAGTGAGGGGAGGTTTTCAAGACTATATTAGTATCACATAAGGCTACTGATGCATTTCACAGCGATCAAACCTCTTAACCTACCTCACTACTTGTACAGAAGCCTTGTCAAGATGACAGAGAAGGTACAAATTAAAGGGAAAGATCACTAAGCCAACCTATTTCATTATGGATTGGTCAAATTCATTGTTCTACATGATCTTTCACAGGTTAACCTATCTTGGAAGGCATTCATGCAATCAGCTTCTCTTTTGCCTGCTACTAGTCAACCTAGAAGTCAAAGTACTCCACTGGCATCACCAAGGCCTCAAGAGGTTCGCTCTACAAGAAAGATTGAAGTGAAAAAGATGCCTACGGAATAGGTGACAAAAACCTGTAGCAAAGGTAAAAGACTTGTATTTTCTCCTGACAATTGTTTAAAGAGTTGAGCCTGCCACTGTTGGACAAGAAACATTAGGACACCAACATGATGCACCCTTGCATGAAGAAGAACAGGTACCTTTTGATGATGACATGGATGACCTAGCAGGGCATGAGAAAGCCAAGTCAGCTGAGAAAATAATCCAATAGAAAGAGGCATAAATCAAATAGCTTAAGGATGATTTGTCAAAAGAAAACTTCATGATAGCATTCTTACAGCAAGAGAACAGGCAGCTTAAGGTAAATCAACTTTTGCTCAGTAAACCTAAGGTTGATTTGGTGGTAGAGGATGATAAAGTTAAGGTTGTAATAAATGTGGAGCAACTTGAGGATAAATAGTTTCATATCAATCCAAGGAGGCCAAAGACAAGAGGACTAAAGAGGCAGAAAGGACAAGGGAGTGAGCCATCTCCTCCACTAGGTCAATAGGACATTGAGGATACCATTGCAGTTGAGCTTGAAAAGGACAAATAGTATTGGCTTGGCAGGGTCAATGAGAACATGGATATACTCCTAAAAAATGCCAATAGGGACACCAAGCTTCATAGACACATGGCAAGGCACTACTTCACTAGGAACCAGATTTGCAAAATTAGGGTTAGGAATATGAAAAAGAAGCTAAAGAAAACCCTAATCAAGCTAAAGAAGAGAGACAACCTTGATTTTCTTGCTGATGCATCATTGATTTTCTAACCCATCATTGACAAGGAAAAATAAATAAGTTAGAAACAATTTTGAGAAATTTTGGAAATTTTGAGTTTTTGGGCAATTTTGGAATTTTTGGCAATTTCATGATGCACAGAAGCGCAACGAGCTCACGCTACACTTCTTCTAAGAGCCACCAAATGATGAAATTTTTGCATGGATGGATATATATTGAGTAGTAAATCTCATATATGGACTTGGTTTTACATGTCACTTCACAGGTTGTAAGGAAAATCTCAAAAACCACCTAAAAAACATGTTTTTGCCACCTTTTTGGACCCCTCACTACGCTTCTGAAGTAGACTTGGGAAAATTGATTTTTAGTTGTACAGCGAAATTAGACATCCTAAGCTATATTCATCAACCCTCAATTCAGAAAAACGATCAAGGAAAGCCCCTAAAAAGTTCCCTCAAAGCCTCACGTTGTGCTTCTGTCCTTCACGTTGCGCTTTTGTCAGAAAGTCAAATTTCGAAGCTTTCTGAGTCAAAGTCATTGTCACATGATGTCATTTGTCTTCCTAGATGTTTTTATGATGTAATTGAGTGTAATAATGATGGTTAAATTTAAATCCATGTAAATTTCATAGTGATTAATGCTTGTAAAGTCAAATTAGTCAGTTTAAGCTAAACATGAAGTTGGTTTCTAACCTCCCTAGTTTTAGGTATGGTTAGATATTTTGATGCAAACAGTTCCTAATATGATGAAGTTGACCCCTAAGAGGGGAAATGTAGTTTTTCATCTATATGTAGTGTGATCTTAGTCAAATCAAGGGTTGGACATTTGGGAGTGAGAGGCTTGGAGCTAGTGCACACTTTGCAGGAATAATGCAAGAAAATGCAATTATTATCTTTGGATTCTTGTGGTATGCTTTTGTAACAGTGTTTTTCCTCTATTTTATCATTAAATTGAATATATATTTCTCCTTATTACCATATTTATGTTGTCTTGTGATCATCTCATAGGTGTTTAACGGAATTCATAAGTCTTATGCTATGTTTTGATGGTATTTTCATGTTATGTGTTCTTTCTTCTAATAAATGAATTCATAAGTTTATGATCATTTTGATCCTTCCCTATTGCAACCCTATACCAGAATTACAACTCCAATATGTCACTGATCATACATAACTTGCCCCATTGTATCTCTGCAACTAATCTTTAGAAACCCTGACCTAGTTCCCAGACCTATGACACTGGTCTAGCAAACCCTAAATTCAAACCCTATTGAGCTTAATATCTAGCCTAAAATCTATTTTCCCTCCCAGTGATTTTATTGGCTATGAGATTCTTAAGAGAGCCCTCTCTGATTTGGTAGGTCTAGCTACCAAATCTAATGATTGGTTTGAGGTTACCTCCGTCAGTCTCCTTTCTTAGCTTTGGGACACTGATGAGTGCTAACATGTTTGAAGAAAATTTTGTGGGAAATGTAATTTTCCAAATGATGTGTTTTACATCATCGTTTTTCTTCTCTTTTAACAACTATGGAAGGTTTTTTTTTCCTCCATCTTTATTTGATCGTATCCCAATTTTTATTACATGATTGGCTTCCACAATTCCATTACAAATTTTGAGGATTCTTTCTTTGTCCCTCCTACCATCTATTATTTGCCATAAATGTTTTGTCATATTCTTCCCGATATGCACCATATCAAATAAATGTGCTATTTTTAGGTGCTCATATTAGGGAAACCACATGGATTATACATCATAAATTTTCATTACTCGTGGAAGCCCATGTCTTTGATCACAATGATTTCTCTTATATTCCAGCTTCCATAGGTGAGGTGTCATTATTTGTGGTTTTAACCCATTCTCTTCTTTCCCATTGAAAATATGTTTTTCAGTAGCATGATACCTATGGTTCTTAGAGAGGAAGTTTTTATACTCATCAAACATCTCCTTTCCTAACTTGTTGAATGACGAGATTTCATCTTAGGACCACAAACTAGGCATGCAAATTCACCCTTTGTTTGAAGACCTGCAAGAGATTACTAAGATATTATTTAAAAAACATGCATGATATGATGTAATTGAAATAATTATACTATTAAATTGCAATGGAACTTTACATACCAAAAAAATGTGTTAGTCTTCGGGCATCATGAATTGACCATACAAGTATTCCATGGAATTGAAATTGCCTCTGCCCTGTTGGTTTACAAATGTTATACATAGTGATGTCATCCCATAACTTCATCAACTCGTCGATGAGAGGCTTGTTATATACATTCATATATTTAACTTGGTACTTACCTAATTGTTTAAAATTGCACATAATTACTACTATGATATGCACATATATGTAAATAAATAAATATAATATATTATGAAACAAACAAGACAAATGAAAAGGTTACAATATTTGAAAACTTAATGTAAACAAATACATGTAACAATCATTGTCAACATAATGTGCTTCTTCTTTATTGACATCCAAGGAGGAAGGTTATTGTTGATAACAAAAATTGACCACACTGAGTAAACATGAGCTCTCCAAATGGATTAACACCATCCGCTGCCAATGAAATCCTAACATTAGAGGTTCATCTTTAAAATGTGGTCATTTTTCCTCAATTTTCCTAAATGTGTAACCATATGCAAGAATTCGAAGAAAACCATATCCACTTCTCTTTCGTTCATGGTAATCCATAAATTGTGCTATGCTTTGACACTTAAACAATCACTAGAAATGTGAAATTATCGGAATATGACGAAGAACCTTTTGAGGAACCTTTTTTGTAGTTTGATCAGTTCAATATCTATTGCTCTCACATTTCAGAAATTTGTTTTCGATGCATGTTTTCTGTAATATATAATATGATCATTAGGACATGCATCTATAGCTTGATACTCCATTCCAATTTATTTCATAATGGCATATAAATCTCGATATGTGTGAGGTAACTTATTTGAATATATGGTAACAAAAATTCACCTAACAATCTAGCATAACATAAAAAATCACTAATTAGTGTAAAGAATATTAATCATAAATATTACATTCTTATTTTACACATTAATTAACACAATAAAAAAGGAAAAAAAAATCAACCTTTCATGTGATGAAACATATTACATTATACCTTAGAATTCGTCATACAAGTGTTTGACAAACCATTCAAAAACTTTAAGTTCACCAACATTAATATAACAGAGAGAATATTTTCTCTTGATCCTTCATAAAGTGGTGTCCCTATCTTCTCTAGCACAGGTTCATCATCAAAATTAATAACGTCATCATTCTCATGATCATCGAACAAGTCTTGGATCAATTCATTTGTCCCATCATCTTGAACTATGTTATTATTGTCATCTTCATCCATAGGATCATTATCTTGATCTTCAATATTCACTCTGTGTTCCTCAACTTGTAGAACATTATTTCTAGTACTACTACTTGGCGCATTTGTATCATAGTACCTAGGGGGCCACCTTGACTTTATAATAATTACAAACAATCACGTGAAATTAGTCTGCATTAAAAAAAAAAACATTAATAGTAATAATAATAATAATAATAATAAATAAATAAATTTAAATAAATAAATTTTAAAAATAATATTAATATAAAGAAAGTATAGACATCTCCAAAATAGCGAATTAGTTTTTTCAGCTAAAACAAAATGCTAGGGTTTTTGCGCTCTCTGCGACCTCCCCTCATGCCTCTGGTTCAGGCCTTTGGTGCCCTGCCAACCATGGTGCATCCGCAACAGCATCCTGGCACCCTCTCCTTCAAGGATCTGGTCTCTGATCGACCGCTAAACTAGGTTTCATTCTTCACAAAGTTTGCCTCTATCTTTGCCTTCTGTACGCCACTAGGAGGAAGCTCTAACAAAGAAGAAATCACTCATCCACAGCAAAACGAGCTGCCAAAAAGGAACAAAGACACAGTGAAAAGGAGAACCAAGGTAGGTAGACAAGGAAAAGGCCACAGACTTTCCCTTCCCTGCTAATGTCAATCCTTCAAAATCTTAGGAGCAGCCGTAGGATTAGGGGAAAAAGACTAAGGATAACTGCAACCCCAAAGCCAAGAAAATCCCAAAACTAGAAATCCAGGACCCCAAGGTAGCTGAATACAGAGAATACATGAAGGAACACAGAGTTATATGCAAATTCATGGGAATATGGCCAACTGAAAGAGCCCTGAACTAGTGGATTCAAAGAAAATGGACACCCAAAAGGGATATCAGACTTTAGTTGGGCTCCAAAGTATTTTTCACAATCATCTTTGACCTCCTAGAATATAGAGACATAATTTTTGAAGCATGACCCTATTTCTAAAACTTAGCTGGTTTATACATGAGATTCTGGAGCGAGAACTTCACACTGAAAAAGGATTATTTTACTAGGGTTCTAGTCCAGGTACACCTCTACTCCTTACCAACTGATTATTGGGCTCCTTCAGTCTTAAAAGGAATAGGATACCAGCTGGGGGAGTACATCAAAATGTCTGAAGGCACCAGAACGGGTCACTATGTTTCCTATGCTCGAATTTGCGTATATATAGACGTCTCTGGTGCCCTACCAGAAGCAATTAAATTAATCTTTAGTGACGAAGTCTCGCTGCAAAGTATTGACTATTAACATATTCCCTTCCGATGCAGAAAGTGCCATGAGCATGGGCATCTCTTCCGAGATTGTCCAATGAATAAAACCCCTCAAATGCAAGAGCAAGCAAGTAAACGAAAAGACAGTGAAGGATTCACTAAAGTCATCTCCAGGAACAAGAACAACAGGAAAAAAGTTATCCCCAAGAAGAACCTATTTAAAGAAGCAGGCCAGAATCAGTTCAATGTACTGAACAGTACCCAAGAGAAAATGGATCCTAACAAACTAATAGAAGATGAAGTAGGAGAGGAAGAAATGAACCCAGTAGACAGCGAACACAATGAAAGGGATACAGGTAATACCAACAGAGGAAAGGAGCATGCGCAAGAGGATACAGAAATGGAGCAAATAGAAACAGAGGAAACACTAGAGGAAAACGCTATAGAGGAAGCTCTGCAGGGGGTAGACCTTGCAACAATTGTAGAGGAATGGAAACAGAAAGGAATAAATGCCATATCAGAACAACAATTACAAAAAATTGAAGGAGCTTATTTCCTCCATGAAGAATTAAAACTCAAAGCTCACCATCCAGTATAAGAAAGCATAGTTTCAAAGGGCATATTAGCCAATATTCCAGTAGAAGGACTCAACCTCAAAGGCTCAAGCAGAAAGCAAGGTTGAAAGACCACCAGTCAGCTCCTTCAAGAACTGGGTGCCAAGTTAGTCAACGAAGGAAAGGTAAAGGCTTAGGCTCTAGCCATCTCCATGTCAATGAATTGCATCTCTTGGAATATTAGGGGACTTAACAGTGTTGAGAAGAAACGCATCTTAAAAAGCAAAATCTTGTCTGACCATCTTGACATTCTGCTAATTCAAGCAACCAAACTTGATTCGACTCACCCACCCATCCTTCTCAACTCGTGCTTCAAGCCTTACATCTTCTTAGCTAACACGGATACAGGTACGGCGAGGGCATAATGAAGTTTTGGAAAAACTCTAAATTCGACCTCATTTCGTCTCTGGCCACTCACCATTCCATAACAGTGATCTTGAGAATCATAGATACTAACGAGACCACTTTCATAACTAATATTTATATCCCACACAAGGTGAGAGATTATATCAAAATGCTCTAAATCATCTCCAATCTCCTTGACCCTTTGCACCACCCTCTCAAAATCATAGCTGGTGATTTTAATATGATAACTAACTTGTCTGAGAAGAAAGGAGGTATCCAGAAGTTAGATAAGGACTCTGAGGCTTTCCTCACCACCATTGAAAACCTCAACCTCATCGACATTCCCACTAGCAATGGCTTATTCACATGGAATAACAGAAGAGGAGGAGATCGTCAAATAGCCTCCCTTTTAGACCACTTCCTTCTATCCGAGGCAATTTATCTTACCTCTTGGGAAATGGAGGTGAGAATTCTACCGTAAGGAAGATTTGATCACTGGCTTATCTCTCTCAATATTCAAATTTCCAATGGCCTGAAGAATAAGCCTTTTAGATTCGAGGCCTTCTAGTTGTATCACCAAAACTTCATGGAAAAAATGAAACAATGGTGGACTTACATTCCCATTAGAACTGGAAACAAAATGTGTACTTTCCAACAAAAGTTAAAAAATATCAAAGAGGAAATCAAAAAATGGAACAGAGAAACATTTGGCAGCATCATCATAGATAAAAAAAAACCTAGAACACCAACTGGAAATTCTCCAACAAAACATAATTGAATAAGGGCTAACGAAGAACAGTAAGCAAGAGGAACAATGACTACAACAAAACTGGGAGGAAAGAGCCATTCAGGAAGAAAAGTTGTGGCAACAAAAATCTAGAATAAATTGGCTGAAATGTGGGAAAAGGAACACGGCATTTTTCCATAAAACAATGATACAGCAAATGAGGAACAACAGAATTCTGGTTTTGAAGAACCAAGATGGTCATCTCATTCACTCTCAAGAGGAGTTGGAAATAGAGCTCAACCACTATTTCAACTCTCTTCTCAAAGTGCCAAGGAATGACCAGGATCAGGACATCAAAAAGATCACCAAGAATATCCCCAAAATCCTCACGGAGGACCATAACAAAACGCTCCTAATTCAAGTCTCCTTCCAGGAAGTGGAAGATGTATTCATGGGAATGCCCAATGGAAAAGCTCCAGGTCTGGATGGTTTCACGATTGATTTCTACAAAGCTCGCTAGCCTATCATCAATTTGGAAGTACATGCTCTGGTTGAGGAATCTCAAATTCAGAAGTCTGACCTTAAAGCCCTAAACTCTACTTTCCTGACTCTAATGCCCAAAGGAATCTCTGCAAATTCCCCGAACAAATTTAGGCCGATAGCCCCCTGCAATGTCATATGCAAAATAATCTTCAAAGTTCTCGCCAATCGAATTAAATTCATCCTCCCTCTCCTCATCCCCCACCAACAGTATGGCTATGTGGAAGGAAGGAAAATAATGGATAGTATCATCCTCTCTCATGAGCTCATCCACTCTCTTAAATCCCAAAAAAGAAACTTGGTATGATGATTCAGCTAGACAATTCCAAAGCCTTTGACAAGATTAGCTTGAACTATATGAGACATGTCCTGGATGCGTTTGTTCCATAAAGAAAGCATCAAGTGGGTAATGGCTATGGTGTCAGGAGCTTTCTTCTCCATCCTCATGAATGGATCACCTTTGCAACCCTTTAATCCTTCCAGGGGTATCAGGCAAGGGGATCCAATCTCTCCCTTCCTCTTTTTTATAATGGCGGAAGAGCTAAGCCACTCTATCTCTACTGCCCTGCATGAAAATAAGCTCTTTAGTCTCCAGCCCCATGCCTCTGCCCCCCCTTCAACGCACCAGCAATTTGTGGATGACACCCTTCTCATGGGCCTCCCCTCTATCAAACAGGTTGCCTCTTTCATGTCCATCCTGTCGGACTTCTCTGTTGCTTCTGGTACCTCCATCAACCCCCTGAAATCTAAGTTGTTCTTCTTTAACACTTCACAACCCATTTGCAAGAAAATCGCCAGACTCCTAGCCATTCCCATAAGTTCCCTCCCCTCCACTTACCTTGGTGTTCCCCTTACAAATAGGCCTCTCTCCCGGGCTACTTGGGAGAACCTGATTAACAACATGGAGAAAATAATTTCCAACTAGACCTTCAGATCTCTCAATTTGGCAAGTCGTCTTATCCTGGTTAAATTTGTTTTATAGGCCATCTTGCTTTACTTGTAGTCGGCTCTCACAACCCCAAAAGTGATTTTGAAACAAAATCAGAAACCTTCAAAGGAACTTATTATGGAGATGTGGAGAGGTCAAACAAAAATGGGCTCTGGTAGCATGGGAAAAAATCTGCAAGCCCAAAAACGATGGTGGCCTTAGTCTTAGAGACATAGACCTCCTAGGAAAGGCCCTGGGAGCCAAAAAATTATGGAGATGGTTTGCAAACCCCAATTCCCCTTGGGGAATCCTATGGAAAGAAAAGTACACCCCCTCCCTAACGTAAGAGAAAATAATCAGGCTCAATGGAAATATCAAAGGTTCATTCATCTGGAATCAAGCATGGGAGAACAGGGACATCATTCAAAAACATAGTTTCTAGGAAATAGGTAACGGGAACAAGGCTCTTTTATGGGAGGATGCCTGGCAACAAAGGCCGAAACTTGATTAAGATCATTATCACCAAATAAAGGCTAAAATTAAAAAAAAAAAAGGGAAGATCAAAGTCAACTAGTACTGGAAAAAAAGTGAAGAAAATGACAGATGGAGAATTTGGATGAAACAAGAGGAATGGACTCCCCATATGAACCCCCAAGCCTAATCAGACCTCTCTTCAGAATTACAAAAAAGACAAATCCTCCTTGAATTTGTTGAGGACAAACTTAGATGGGGGAAAAACTCAGTTGGACACTTCATATTAAGAGAAACCTACAGATACATAGCCAAGCACGATCAACTTCAACCAGAACCGAAGTGGAACGCAATCTGGGACAAGAATTACTGCTAAAAAATTCTATCTTTCTATGGTTAGTCATGCATAAAAAAGTTTTAACGTGGGTCAATCTAAGAAGAAAAGGCTTTATTGGCCCTTCAAGATTCCCCCTCTCCCAGCAAGAAGAAGAAACCCCCAATCATCTGTTAAATGTCTGCCCTTTCGCATCCAATTTATGGAATTGGATTTCTCTAGTCTTTAACAGCTCTGATCGGGACCTCTCTTCTATTCAAAGTACCATCACGAACTGGAGAATTGTCTTCTCCCCACATCCTCTGGTTAGCCGTGCATGGAATTTAATTCATGGTCTGATCTCCTGGGCTCTATGGAAGGAGCGCAACACAAGAATATTTTGTGGTATCTCCACCCAGGAGGAAATCATTATCTCGAAGATAAAAAGCGCGCTCCGGATACAATGACCTCTCTACCCACTCAGATTTTCAAAGCCCCTTCCACCTTCTTCGAAGTGAGAATTCTCTCAATGTTGGATCTCCTTCAGATCAAGGTCTGTGATGTCACCCCCTCTCTAGGCTCGAAAATAATAATAACACCTAGTGGCCGCCAGAGAAGGGGACCTTCAAACTCAACTACGACAGCGCAGCTAAAGGGAATCTGAGCCCAGTTGGTTTTGGAGGAGTCTTCAGAAATTCTAAAGGAGAGATAATATAAATATATGAGGGAAATATAGGTTCAGCCAAAAACAATGCCACAGAACTTCATGCCCTGGAAAATGGAATCACCACACCGCACAACCTAAAGCTTATTCCTTTGATAGTTAAAGGAGATTCCACGTTGGCCATCTAGATTGGAAAAAAACTTCAGCAGGGCATCAAGGTGAACAAAATCTTAGAAAACTAGCACCTAAATAAAATAATATTACGAATTAAGTAAGGAATTGACAGCATGGCAGGCCTCCACTTTCATGCAATCAAAAGGAAGGGAAATAAACTCACGGATAGACTGGTGAATGAGGGTACGGCTGGTACCCTACACCTGAAGTCCCGAGCGTGGAAATAATTGGAGGAAGGTGAACTCCATCAGCATTTCACATCAATCAATGACGAAGATAACCACTCTACCAAACAATAATTGTTCGCGTACCAATCATCATTTGAAGGTTGATTCTCTGCTCAAATGGAAGGACATGTGGATGGCGCTAGAGTACGGACTCATCCTTGGCTCACCTGATTCTAGAGCCCATGATTCCACCTCCCCTCTCCCATGTGTGATCGTCTCCTCATAGTCACATCCTCTTTGCTTTGTCATTCCTCCACCGCCCTTCATCAGATCTTCACATGCTTCCCCTTCCCGCCCCTCTCCCTTATTCCGGCCTCCCCCTTCTCCCCCTCATTCTTCTCTTTACCATTATCCCTCTCCATTGGTCCTTCACTCTCTGGTTCCCCTTGTTCTCTAGCCCTTCCGCTTCTCTCATGCCCCGAAGAATTTTGCCACCCCTAGTTAAGTCAGGGAGGTGCGTGCAGTCGCGCAACCTCCTGCTGGCAGTCCCTGGGCCTAGCCCCTACAACTCGCGCGGAGACTTCTACTAGGTGTACAGCTCTGTGCTACGCAGCGGCAGTTAATCCAGAAACTCAGCAACGAATTTCAGATTTAGAAGCCCAAGAAAATGTTCTTTGTAGAGAGGTCTCTACTGAGGAGGCTGACACCGAATTTTCCTGGATTCTGGAGCCTGCTTTCACCTGGGAAAGCGAAAACCTCTACGCGTGTACTATCGAAACATGGTGGCAAATGAAAACCATCAAGGGGCTGGCAATCCAGGAACAAGAGGAGCATACCAAGGCTCTAGAAACAAAGATTGACCGGCTTACTGAGAAGTTCATGATGTATGTGGAAGCCATCCACCATTGCATATTCCTCACTCGGGACGCTCCGCATTACACTGTTATCAAGAAGAAGTCAACAACAAAGGTTCATTCGACTATTGAAATATCCCCTAGCATCAAAAAAGAGGATGTTGGGATCTCCATGAGTCGACAGATCACCACCGTGCAGTAGGAGGGAATCTCTTAGGAGACTCCCATTCGTCTGGATGAGGATCTGGTCACCACCAACCAGGAGTGATGTCGTCAACTTCCTTGTTTTTCTTCCTTTTTTTATGCTCCTTTTCCTCCATGAAAGGCTTTCTGTCATGGAGGAAAAAAACAGTTTCTTGGTCAGCCGTGATAAGGCTTTCTTCTCTTTTATCAGCTTCTATACTCTCAATTTTGAAAATGTTGTAAAGAGGGCACCTCTCGGTTTCCACCTATGTACTCAGAACCCTCTTCTGTCATGATCGTACTGTAAAAAAGACAATTCTATGGCCATCACAAGGAATTTGGTTGGGTCTTGTGTCGGGTTCTCTCTCCCACACAACCCAAATTTTGTAATATGTCCATATACCAAGTAATATATTTTATCTTATTTACAAAAAAAAAATATAAAGAAAATATATATAATGATTCATAAATAGCTTGTCACTAGACGATATTTGTTCCCCCCTTCAATGTGCCCATTCTTCCTACAATGTCTATCATTTGTAACATATGAAATTCTTCACGGATGTGCACACCCACAAAGAGTGCAAAGGAAATAACATTTCCCATCATCGACCCCTGGATGATTAGTTCACCATCTAATGTTTTTTGACATTCTTCCTAGCCACAAAAAAATTATATAAACCAAAAAAAAAAATTCACTCACGAAAAATAACTTATAACCTTTCAGAATTATTTCACTTATAACAAAAATGAAGCAACATCTCTTACATGTGAGATATTTATATATTTATTTATATTCAGAATTCTGATGTTATATGACTAGTCAAAGTCAAAGATGACCAATCAAACAAATGGTCAAATTTTCATCAAAATACCGACTCCATATAGATTTTACGTCAGAATGTTGATGATATATAGAACATTCATATAGTCATCGAAAGAAAAATTCCATACCATCGAACTATGTCATCGAAATTTAGTCTTATATGTAGTAGTGCCAAATTCACCCCATTTGACTAGTATACATATACAATGAGAGTTCCTCATTTTAACCACACACAACAAGATAACATATCTTCTCAAGCAACCATAGGAAGGAGGAAGAATTAACCAAGTTTTGACCAAGTCAACAGAGCTATTATTTGACCAAGTTTGACCATTTGTTTGACCAAAGTATCTAGCCTAGATTGACCGTAGAAGAGGTTGCCTTTGACCGTTGAAACAGGTCAATTTTAATCTCAAAAGAATTGTTTGACCATGGGTTTGACCATAGGTCCAAGTTGATCACAGGAGTCAACTGCAAGTCCGAAGTTAACCGCTTGATATAAGTTGATGAGGCTGAAATTTGAATAGATTTGACTATTTGGGTGATTTGACCAACGTTGACTAGTTGATAGTTTAACCAGGTTTGACTAGTATTTAGACTTGGATTTTTCCACAGATTTCTAGACAAATTTGCATTTCTAAACCTTGTTGAAGAAATTCTCTCCTAAAAGAATATTTGTTGGGTTTTCTCCCAAGTTTGGGTTCCTAGGGGAAAATTTGTTATCTCTATTGTGCATGGTTGTCTCTTGTTTCTATTGCATTATTGTTGGGATTTTTTGTGTATAATTGCCCAATGATATCAGATACATAAAAATAATTTTTTAAGCATCATTAAGTAGTAATTGTTCGATGAGAATATTGGTTTCGCCTATGATTATTGTAGAAAATTCAACATGGTATCAGAGCCAAGTTAAAAGAGAAGCCATTGAATTCATCCCTAGAGACAAGTGCTCAGCAGCTTAATTGGTTTTTGTCTCTTGCCAAAAATGGCACCAATTATTAAAGTTGATTATAGGATGGATGGTGCCATCAATTTCAGATCTTGGAATACTAGGATACTCCTTATCTTGGAAGAGAGTGAACTTCAGGATCATGTGAAGAAAGTCATCTAGCTAGAGGGAGCTGAGGAGAAAGCGAAGTATAAGAATAATGAATCCAAGGAAAAGAGAATCTTGGTAGATTCCATAAAAGATCACTTGATTCCTCATGTAATTGGATTAAAGACTACCAAGGCAGTATATGATGCTCTAGTAAAATTGTATGCAAGTAGCAATACCAATAGGAAGTTAGCCTTGAAAAATTGTCTATGTAATGTCACAATGACTAGATCAGATCATGTTGTCTAGTATCTTATGAAATTCTCCCATATTAGATATGAGCTCGTAGCCATTGGAGACACCATTGATGATATAGAGCTTGTTACAGTTACTCTCAATGGATTTCCTCCCTCATGGGAGCCATTTATTCAGGGAATTTATGCACGATCAAACCTAAGCACATTTGACGATCTATGGATTGATTGTGCTCAAGAGGCATCCAACTTAATGTCCAGCAATAACCCACAAAATTCATAGAATGAAGAAACACAAGCCCTTGTAGCTCATACTAGAAAAGGAAAGGGAAGAAGGAACTTTGGAAAATTTGACAAAAAGTACTTAGCAAGAAGAAATCAAGTAGAAGACACACTCTCATTCAAGAGTAGAAGAAGAAGGATATGTCTAATATTAAGTGCCTCATTTGTCAAAATTTTGGACACTATGCATCCCGTTTCCCTGAAAGAAAAATGAAGGAAAAGAAGCATGCATCACCAGCCAATGTTTATAATGATGATGATGAGCATCCACCTCAAAAGAAGTCAACGGATTTTTTCATTTAGATTTGTAAATTCCCTTCAATTCTCAATTGTTTCTTCTTAAATTAAGAGATAAGTACTTCATATTTTTCTCCCTTGATTATTATTATTATTTTATTTAGTCAACCTCTTGTATTTTTATTTTTTATGGCCTTGATATTTCCTTCTTACCTCCATTATGAATTTTCCTTTTTCCATGGCCTCCTGAATGAGGTTTACGGAAAGGAAGAACAAGTCCATTGAGAAGACAACTATTACGTAGATGGCAGCATCAAGAAGTACAGGGCAAGGTTGTGGCAAGAGGAATATCCCAGTAAGAGGTAGTGGACTACAAGGATATTGTTTCTCTGAGTCTCTGATAGATAGGCCTAAGGGATCAAGCACAAACATATAAGAGTGTTTGGTGTTCGAAAGGAAGAAATTGTATAGATTATTAAGACATCCAGGATCATGCCCAGTGATAGGAAGAGCTTCATGTTCTGAGGGAGAAGGTCTTCGAGCAAAGTGGAAGGAGCATATTTACTAGAGGATGTCATGGGTTGATATTTTCAAGATTCTCAGAGACAAAAGGTCTTTAGGAGCAGTGTGCCTTCTTTAGGGGGGCACCAACAGCAAAAGGAATTGCTTACATGACAGAGGAAGCAGCAATGGTAGAAGGACTTTCTTACATGATAGAGGGAGAAGAAGTGGAAAAATAAATTGCTTATGAGGGAAAAATAGCGATAGGAGGATTTTCTTTCATGACAGAGAACAGCCAGGACTACCACAGGAAGACTCGCTTCAGTGTTAAAGAGAGTTGGCCTCAAAAATTGAAATAGAGGATTCTAGCCAAATACATTATTTGTTGGGATTAGAGATTCATATTTGGTGGATCTCACATTGTATATGTAGTTGATTGGATCCTTGATATACCTAGTTAACACCAGGCCTGATATTTTCTTTGCAGTGAACACCCTAGGCCAGTATGCGGTCAAGCCGATGAAAATACATTAGGTTGAAAAAAAAACATGGTTGAGTTACATGTGTGGTACATTAGATCCGGTTTGAGATATCTCTCAGGTGGTGAAATGAGGCTACAGGATATACAGATTCAAATTTGGATAGGAATGTTGAGGAAAGAAAGAGCACATCAGGGTGATGCTTCAACTTGGGATCAGCTATGATATCTAGATTTAGAAGGAAGCAAAATTTTGTCACACTTAGTATAGCAGGATCAGAGTATATCGCAGTCCTTGTCACAAGTTGTGAAGCAATGTGAATTCGGAATCTTATTGCAAGACTTCTTGATCAAGTCAACATGGTGTAGAGAGGAGCAACGGAGCTCCAATACATACATGCAAATGAGCAAGTTGCAGACGTTCTTACCAAGCCTATATCTAGAGTGAAGTTTGTATACTTCAAAGACAAGCTTGGCGTGATGCAGAATGTCTCCCTCATTGAGAGGGAGGGTTGATATCTTTGTAGGATCAAGGAAAACCATCTCCTAAGGCCATAAAGGAGTTTGGTTGGGTCATAAAGGACTTTGAATAGTGGATATCGATACATTCGCCTTTGAAGCCAGAAGGACTTGGCTAGGTCATAAAGTAATTTAACCATAAAGGTGAATGGACCAAGGCTATTAGAGAGGAAAAATAATGGATTGGACAGATATTCTCCTAGGAAGCCAAAAGGACTTGCCTGCCATAAGGACTTGGTTAGGTCATAAAGGACTTTGACCAGAGGAGAAATATGAAATTCACATGAAAATCCATAAAGGACTTTGGCTAGGTGAATAGCCCAAGGGTAGATTACCTCTTAGGAAGCCAGAAGGACTTGGTTGAGTCATAAAGGACTTTGACTAGATAAGATTGATACATTTTCCTAAGTCATAAAGGATTTTAGCCATAGGTAAAAGGCCTTGGACACTCACATTTCCTACTTTGGGGTGGATTTATTTATAGACATGCATAAACTTAGCAAGCTCATGAACTTTTCATGTGGAGGAGAAGTTTCAGCTAAGGGGAACTCTATTGCAACCAAGTAGAATACATCCCTCGCCAAGAGGGAGTGTTGATTTTTTTGTACCATCGAGAGGTATTTCCGCATGCCAAGAGACCTCCTAAGTTGGCCTAGGAAAATTATGAAAATTAAAATTAAAATTCTATTTTTTGGGCTTCATGTAGGCCCCAAAGAAACAAGTCAACTCCACCATGATGTTAGAAAATTCAAAGTGGCAACTTATTATATCAATTTTTCTTAATCTTAATATTTTCTCGTGAAATTAGTTAGTCTTCTTTGTTATTTATTTATATTTTTTCATCAAACAAATATCAAGAACATAAACAGTAATAATAGAGGACATAGAAATTAGGATCTCAGCCAAGGCAATACACCTCCAAGGGGAAAACCCTTCTTCTTTTATATAATTTGCTTCCAATGAGACAACAAAAACCCAACCCCTTGACCAATTCCTTCTTTAAGTACCAAGTCATCTTTTCCAACAAGTCCTTCCTTCATTCTACACCAATTAACTTCAACTTGTAATTTTGAGCTACCGGCTTCAATACTATAACTCAACTTGCACTTTTCGTCCTGCAACTTTGCCCCTAATTGTTATTGTAGAAACCCTAGTTCGACTTCCTCTTGAGACCTTCCTAGAGAAATACATCTCCTCCCAAGGTCAACGAGGTCACGATAGAGTATTCTTCCTCCCAACAACAAGATATTACACTTTGTCTTTATTGCAACACAACCTTGCAACTTCAACCCTTTTTGGAAGTTGCTGAAACCCTAATCCTTCAAACGTGTGAGATATTAAACCCAAAAATAAGGTTTTCATCCTTCCTTTTTTCTCCTAGACTTTCGCTCTCTTCTTCTTTTGCTTCCCAGATACAATTTGAACTTTGCTATTTAGATCGAACTTGTGAGTGAGTTGATGCCAAATGAGGTCGAACTACTCCTTTATATAGCCTTTCCAGGGGGTTAAATTCCCCCCTTTAGGCTGATTTGTACATTTGGAGTTTCCAAGACTTTATCGACTCAAAATAAATTATTTTTCCAATTACATTTTTCCCGAAAGGGTCTTATAAACATGATGTTGACTCTAACTCATGACAATAAATCCTAAGGCAGAACAAATCCTAGAAACATGAAGAACATGATTTTACCTAGAATTCCATCAATAAGAAGCATGAAACCCATGCATTAATAATAATAACTTCTTGTTTTTTTCTTTTGTTCGTTACATAAGATACATATTGAAATGAGTACAAAAATTATGGAGACCGAAACTCCTTACATTTTCAACACTCCCTCTTAACTATAGAGGTATTCATAATTGTACAACCAGTACAACATCATTCTCAAACTGAACAGATCTCATAAGAAGAGTCGAATTGACAAGCCAAATTGTAAGCATCATCATTATGACTTGCAGTACCTTTGAGGTGTAACTAGACAAGCTCTACTTCATTCAAGAGCATTATGTTGGGAAGCTTTATATTTGATATCACACTACCTCTACAAGGCATATACCCCATCTGGATGTACACAAGGTATGTCCTTTTAGGAATATTCTTATCTTGTATCTCCAACCCTAATCCCTCAAATAATATTGGTCCTCTTCAACCACTCTTCTCTTGGATACTTGTCCTATCCTCACAAAGTGTCGGTACCTTTCCTTTCTTGGATGCTTTTTCCTCAATGAAACCACAAATGGTTATCCAATCCTCCACCATTCTCTGTTCATCACTTGAAGAAGAGAATGCGCATGTGATGTCTAAACCAGAGAGGATAGCCCTATTCCCTTATTTCCAAAGGAATAGATCCTTGCCCCTATTAAGGAGACTCCTTTTCCTTCTCTCAAAACCAAAGAAGATTTCAAACTTCCTTTCTATTTGGGAAGTCAACACCGTAAGCCTTATATATTTTCTTCATAAGAGTATCAGCTACCAATTTTCCATAGCTTATTGGCTCCCTCTTTCCTCTACATCTCATTGTACCGAGCTTGCTTCCTTTCAAGGTATCATGGAGCCATCTTCACTCTTCAAACTTGACAGGATCCAAGTCAAATTTTCTTGCTCATCACTTTCATCTTCGACATTATTGCATTGAGCCTTTCCAAATTTCAAGTTGATCATAGCTTCATTATGAAAGTGATCTCCTTTGACCTTCAGGTTATCTTCTCGCACTACTACCTTCCAATATCTTGAATTCACATTTTCTAGGTACCGGATATTGAGCTTCCCTCAATATTCTTCATATATTTATGTTCGTACAGTTGATCTTGCCTCAATTGTCATCATGTATTCCTACAAAATTATTCCAGGTAGCAAAATAATATGTTAACCAGATAACCAACAATAATTTAAATCAGACTTACCTCATCATGATGACCTTCTCATTTCATCAACATCCTCATAGTCCATCTCCATATGAATCTTCCTTCATACATCAGAGTGCCCAAGGATCGAACTTGATTATCGAGTTACAGCCTTTTCTTCTGGAGATTATACTAGATGTTTAATCATTACTTTACATATTCTAGAGAAAATTTTAATCCTTAAGTAATTCAAATTCTTCCTTTTAAACATCATACAATCAAACTAAGCATGTTACAAATTTTTTTTCACGTGAATCTTATCCAAGAGTCACTATCAATGAGCATTCTTATGCTTCTAATTCCATTATATATATATATCATAAAGAGCCTACAACCGGACCCATTGCATTCTTTCATCCTCTAACAATATTGTTTCCACATTACATGGAATATATATTATCCTTATCATAATGATTCTCCTAAGAGCCTTCCAAAATGATGGTTATCCCAAGCTCATAATGATCCACCTTAGCAAGATGACTACTCTAACATAATGTTAGATAATGCCCGTATGAACAACATGAAAAATGGTTTATTTATCTTCTTAAAGACTAAAGGATTCCTGCAAAGAAACTTAACCAAGTAGACTCTACATATGCTACTACCACATGCTTCACTCTATGATGTTAAACAAAATCAATATTCCTTCAACAATGCATGTTATCCTAAAGGAAAGACCAATTTTACCAAGAACCTGACAAACAAGATGCCTTCTTTAATAGTAAATATATTTCACTTCTTCTGTCTTCGTCTTCTTCTCAGGTTATCCCACATCCTTAGCTATGTGAGCCTCACTTCTTTCATTTCCCTTGTTGTTTTGTTGACTTGGGAAGTCCCTATTATAGTGTCCATATTCATTACACTTAATCATTGAACCTTGGACATATATTTCTTCTTGGACTTCTTGAATTTTCCCTTCTTTAGCTTCTTGACTCGAGCAAGGAAGGCTTGAGACTGTTCATCTAATCCAGTGTCATATTTTACCTTGATCCTTGATTCTTCCAAAATTCATTCTACACACTACTCATCAAAGGGATTTGAATATTTCTTACATTTTATGCTTGTTTCAAAGTTGCTCCATTTAGGTGGCAATTCATTTGATACACAGATGGTCATTTCCGAATCAGAAATAGCCTCTCCAAGCCAATGGAAGTGATCTCTTAGTTTAGATATCTTCATCAAAAAGGATGCCATGTCCTCATCCTTTGACTTCTTCATCTTGTAAAATTTATTCTACAAAGGCATATTTTGTCGTAATGTACTTACATAGTACAAATTCACTAGCTTTCCATACATAGACTTGGAAGTTTTCAAATTTGCAACAAATGGAACAAGAGGATCCTTGAAATATTCAACTATGATCCTTTGTTCCCTTACTTCCCCTTTCTTTTATTTTTCTAGTTCTTGAGTCTTATCTTTGCTAGGTTCAGTGATTTCCCTAGTTACATATTCCATTACCTCATGCTCTATTAGTAAAGGACACAGAGATCAGTCTCCCAGCCATGGCAAAACCCCTCCAAGGGGAAAACTCAGAAAACACTTCTCTTCTTATAGAATCTACTTCCTATTAGTGTCAGTCAGTTCAGCCTATCACCAGTGATCAAATATGCTTTTACAAGTTGTTGTTAGGGTGTCAAGTCAAATTTTTGTCATTTCAGTGAGTCTTCAAATAAAAATTTGGTCACTGGCTGTTGTGTCTAGGTCACTGCTGCTCCCTTCACTTACTCATGGTCTTCATCACTCATCATGGTCATTTTCTTCTTCAAGGTATCATATCTTCATTTAAGTGTCTTGGGTCATGAAATGGTTAAATTCCTCATTTTAGGTCATGGTCTAGGGTTTCACTCCATGTGTCATCATGATACCATATGTTGCCAAAAACATGTCCATCATGTGATTCAGTGGGTAAAGGGAGTTAGAAGCTTAAGGAAATCAAAATAAAAGTAAAGGTAATGTTTTATTTCAAATAAGACAATGTTACAATACACTACCTCGCCTCATCATTTCTCATACGGACATGTTTGCTTCAAAATATGTTTTCGACCAAATGGAGAATACTTTTACAAAAGTGAAAGAGGTTTTTTTCCATTATAGTCCAAGGAAAAAAACCTCCTTCATTTTATGCACAAGTGTTATGATTTGAAAGAAATCCCAAAATACACTTGCTACGGGAGAGTTGCTACACTTATGGACAGCTTGACATCAAGACCGTTTTTCAGGGGTTTGGAGCAGGTGTTGGCAGTTCTTAAGGAATCTATTGTGTATAAGACATCCTATGCTTTCCAATTGTACCTTTAGATCATGATTTGGATTTGTGGAAGGCATCAAAAAGTGCTTTGTAAGTTGGAGCTGCTCTTTTGTCAGAGACACCTCGGGTTTTGGAGTTGCCTTGGGAAAATCACTTTTTCTCCCTGATGGAGTGTCCAAATTGCATCCTTGAGAGTCTATATTATAGAATACTTCAAGAGATTTCCAACGAGTTATCAATTTCTCAATTTGGAGCCGTTTAGGACCTCCAAAAGTGGTTTGTAAGATGGCATTGCGCTCATAGACACAGCGTTGCGCTCAGGAACACTGCGCTGCACTTGGGCCAGAGTACCTCAAATTTGCTAGGAACTCACCAAAATTGATTTTTTAAGCTTGCTCACCTATTTTCTTGAAACCCTAAGCTCATCCATAAGTAAGTACACCACTTTACTTGCCTTTTTGTTTTGCAAGATGAATTCAAGCCAAAGATTTCTTCAATTAGGGTTTCTAGTGAATTTCTCATGAAATGATGATAGGGTTAATGATGGTAATTTTGGTTTCTCGATTTTAAACATGTAAAATCTTATCCTAAACCTCTACACATGTTGGATATGCTATATGAACCACTGAAACAACCTCAGAACATTAAATTACCTCACTAAAAGTGAAACCCTAGCTCATTCCTATGAGTTTTGGGCACTTTTCCTAAAAACTTCGTTTTTCCCTTTCACAAATACATTGCTCCCTCATTCCACTTCCTTTCACCTTTATTAGTTGTTCATAGTCCATATCCACCTCTTTCAAACTCCCTCTGCCATTTTTTCAACTCCACCTACCCATCATTTCATTTTTCACTCATCCCTCACTGTTTTTCCCCTTTCCTGTCATCTAGAGTTTCAAAAATGAAATGAGATTGCTTCACCAAGACACATCAGCATAGCCTATGGATGTAGGGTTATCAAACAAATCAGAGGAGGTTCCCAAGACACCTACACCTGAGGCAACCAAAACATACCAGAGAGGATAGAGGCTTTTGTTTGCTTCTCATGGTGAGAAAGGGGCTAAGCCTTCTTCATCAACAAAGCAAGAACCGATAGTGAAACAGAAAGACACAATTGGGCATGACTTTGAGATAGTTAATTCAAAGCTTGAGGATCAGACTTCAAGCATGCAATAGACAAGCAGAGATAAGGACTATCAAATCAAGGAGCTTACAATCAATTTGGAAAGAGAAAAATATGTCATATCATTCCTTGAATAGGAAAATAGTCAGCTCAAAGCAAAGGAGTTGATCCTAGAAAAAGAAAAAGCCAAGTTATTGCAGCAAGTTGGCAAAGGCAAGGAGATCATAGAATCAAGCAAGCCTGAAGCATCAAAGGGGAAAGGAAAGAGGAAAATACCAAGAACAAGAGGCCTCAAGAAAGCTTTGCAAGAAGAGCAAGAACACATTCTGTTGAATGAAAACCTTGACCTAGAGGATAGGATTTCCCTTGAGGTTCATCAAGATAAGGAATATTGGCTAAATAGGGTAAATGAACACTTGGAGAAGCTCCTTGAGAAGGAAAACAGGGATAATCAGTTGCTCAGACACATGGCGCACCACTACCAAGCTCAAAACATGATTGCCAATGTCAAAGTAAAGCAACTTGAAAATAAGCTCAAGGAGGCCAAAAAAGACCAAAAGGATGAGGGAAACTTGGAGATGCTTGCTGAAGCATCTATGAAGCTTTAAAAAACATGTTTTTACACCTTCCATCCAATTTTGAGCAAATTTTGAGCACATTAAGGTTTTTGAGAAATTTTGGTCTAAATTCAGAAATTTCGCTACTCCAGAAGCACAGCACTTTGGCGCTGCGCTTTTTCCTCAAGCCTCCATTTGAGGAAATATCTACATTTTTTGAAATATCTTTCCATCCTCTAAAAACCATTTTCTCATATTTTGCAAAGGTGGCTTAGTTTTGGAGAAAAATGCAAAAAAGTGGCAAAAAACTAGCATTTTGGACCTTTTTTTGACAGTTGCTGCGCTTCTGGAGCGACCTTGGGAGAATGGATTTTTGAAGGTGTGGAGCACTGGAAAGGTATGTTTTTGACAAACAATTTAGTAACTTTTCAATAACAATTGTAACCCTTTCTGCATCATGAACTCAAAGAAATTAATAATTTTAATAGAATGTGTGAGAATTAGTATGGAAAGCTTAATCGCTGATAATTGTTATTTTTCTATGCAGGAAAAGGTGGAAACGAAGAGCTGCCATTAAAAAGGGAAAGACAAAGGAGAAATAACTGTTTTCCCTCTAGAAGGAAACCGGATGCAAACGAGATCGAACAGATCGAAGCAGAATGACCTAGGAAAGAAAGAAGGGTTACCAATTCGGCGGAACAGGGAAAGAAAAGTAAAGGATTAACGGCTTGGCGAATCCCTCGGGATCTTTGACCCTGAGGGATCGCTGTTTTGCTTATTTTTGTTACCTGGATACTTCCGCCGTTACTTTTATAAAAAGGAACAGCATCGTTAAGCAAAGGGACTTTTTATGTAATTTTGAGTTTCAGACTCAACTTTGATCATCGACTCTCACTGAGACTTGGTTTGTTGTACGTTTGTTGATGCATTAATATAAAAGACTTGGTGTTTATTTCATCTCTGCGTCTGGAGTAATCTAAGGCGGTGTACCGTTGGAAGCTAAGGGCCCGGCTCCGAAGGACACTTTCTTTTGTATCATTATGATTTGATTTCTGCGTGGTTTTCTTATCTTTATTGTTCAGTAATCTGATATGCTTTTCATATGTTATTCCATACTCTATTACGATTAATTTATTAATGGTTTCTTCAGGAGATTTATGTAGTAACTCTGTATTGTATGAGTGAATCTTTTCAGAGTTGATTTCATGTTATCAGTCTAAGCCAGCCATTTCTGTTACAGAGCATTTGTACTGAACATTACTGTTATTGGATTCATTTGAAATCCCAATTGTTGGAATCCGGAAGTAATGTTATTCTATTTGGAAACATAGTCATATTCTCTTTAACCATTAGATTGCTATATTAGCGTGTTGTGTGTATATATGGTTGATGCTTGCTGTTTCATAATTCATCAGTGAGTGTTGTTCCATAAAGTACATTCCATCTAATTTGCCTTAAGATAGAAGATTGCTTTCTTATTGCAGAATGTGAGTTTGGTTCAATAGAGCAAGTTTAGTTCTAACTCGCGAGACTTAGTTTATTTAATTGTCCTTCCATTTACTGTTGTTCCATTTTAGATTTGTTGTTCCATTTTACTGTTTGCTGTTCCATTTTACTTTCTGTCGTTCTATTTACTTGCAATTGCTGCTTTGGTGTGAGAGAAGGTCTAAGGTTGTAGTGAGTCTCAGCTGTCGCTGCCTAGCTCCCAGACCTATGGTCCATGCTCTAATTTCCTTTCCATCAGTTTCTAGAGAGATGGGTTATCGCTTCCGCACCCTTGACTGATAAGCTGCCTTGTGTGATTTTATGCCTTTAAAGTAATCTAGTCATAGTTTAGCATCTGTTTACTCTTGTATTTTCTGAACACTGTACTACTAAGCATTACTCCGACGAATAGCCTCGGATTGAGATACTCTTTGCAATAACAAAGCATTCCCGGATTGACTTATTAATGTGGCATAACTAGAGGTGAAAGAGACCCTTGTTATAGCTTTACATTTTGGCGCCGTTGCCGGGGAAAGAGTATAGCCATTTGTCTTTTACAGAGTAGTGTACGAGTCTGCTAGGGGAGAGTTGGATTTTAAAAATGGAAGGTAAGAACCTGCGTACGGAGCATGTAAAAGCCCTGCTCCACCGTCCGCTTTCCTGGCAGAATTGTGGGTTGAATAGGATCTAGTAGTTTATAGAGTGCATGACTAAGCAGAAAAAGCCAGAAAAGAATATCAAACCTCCATTCAAACCCGAAAAAGCCAAAGGGCCGGTGACCCTTGGCCGAACAACCTTCATAGATGAAATCTACAAGAAAACTGAATCTCAGCCATCAGTAGGGACCAAGAAAACCAATTCTAAGCAGCCTACTAGCTCCCTTCAGGCCACAGGATCACCATTTGTAGCCTTCGCTGAGGTGCATAGTCAGACTGATGAACAGGACTTTCAAGAAATTGAAAATTCTATTCCAGAACGACTGCAGGAAGGGAATCTAAGCAATCTTTGTGAAGGAGAAGGGGAAACAGGGGAAGTTGAGGAGCCAAGATCTCCTCCTAGGATAACTCAGCCATTAAATAGCCCGAATAAAGGGAGTGCCGCAAAAATCAGTGTTGAAGGGATTCAATCTCCTCAAACAACAAGGACTCTCATTATTCCAGACAAAGGAAGTGCTATTAAAACAATCCCTGTCAAGGTCGTTCCTTCTCAGCCTAGGAATACCCTCCTAGAAATCCCGGAAGGTTATTGGCACATATTCGATCCCATGGCACAGAATCAGCCAAATACTCAAACTTCTACATTACAATATCCTATAGTGGATTCCGCAGCAAATGCTCCTATGAAAGCAATTCCCCTTCAACACATTCCTACATTTCACGGACTTACATCAGAGGACCCCGATGCATTCTTATTTGAATTCGATGTGTTATGCAGGGGATATGATTACACCACTGACCCCCAGAAATTAAAATTGTTCCCCTCCACTTTGAAAGGGGCAGCTTTAAGATGGTTTATGGGTTTAGGCGGTGCAGTCATAAATAACTGGGAGCAAATGAAAGAATCTTTCCTAAAGAAATATCAAGATTACTGTAGGTCTAGAGAACTGAAAGATGAAATATTTCAGATGATAGCTAGACCAAATGAAACATTAGAAGAATATGTAGAAAACATCACTACCTCTGCCTGATAATGTGTTAAAAACAGCATTGATCAGAGGCATGAAGGAACAATGGATTGAAACATTAAATATCATGGCAAAAGGGGATATTTATCAAGAGAATTGTGCTGACATCATCGATTTATGTATCAAGAGCTCGAGAGGCAGCACAAGGATAAAACCAGCAGAATATGATCGGTTTGTCAGAGATAACAAAATATCAACAGAAGGAGTAACACGTGTAGAACTTGGAAATTTATTAGAAAATTTTAAAACTGATATTCTGGGGACATTAACTACACAACTTGATATTGTGCAGGCTAAACAGAAGCAGATGGAGGCAGAACAGAATTTGGCGATCTTCTGCCCCCGATGTAGAAGAAAACATAGCCACAAGGAATGTCCATTGGATGCAGTTCAAACATGTGCTATCTGTACAAAAGATCACCTTACTGAGAGCTGCCCCTCACTTCCTTGATTGAAGGCAGTATATAAGGAAGCGGAAGAAGAGCCAGAATCAGCATACTTCATTAACCAGCGTCGCCAATGGAAACCAAGGCAATCTGGTATGTTTTCAGACCCAACTTCTTCTTTCCAGCCTCCGCAGTATAATGCTCAGCAATATAGTATGTGGCAAAACCAATCTCAACCCCCATTTCCGAACTGGTCATCACAACCGTTTCCTTCTCCAAATCCGTGGATGAATCAGACAAGCCAATTTGGTTGGCCGAATTTTCCTTACGCCCCACCATATTGGCAGAATAACCCATATCCTCCACAATGGACCCCCCCTACTTCACAAGGTTCACCTTGGCAGGCAAACTGGCCAAAATCGACATATCAGCCAACAGGAACTATTCTGCTCCCTCAACCGACTCTGCTAGCTTTACAAAAAAATCCCCAGTCTAATCTGAGACCGCAACTCCCAGCCCAACCCAATCCCAATCCAAATAATAGACCGGTCCAATCCCTCCAAATCATAGAATCATCAAAAATCGGACCTGATCTGAGGGAGTGCAATGATCTTCAGTTAAGATCTGGACGTATAATAGAAACAGAGGGAGACAAAACAGTTCACATTGAAGATTAGTTACCAACAGAACAGTCGTTACAACAAGAGGGTGTAAATAAGGAGCAGACTCATCATCAAGCAAGTACATCCTCTCCTCCCTTCCCAGAACGATTAGTCATACCACAACCTGTACAATATCCAGACTTTGACATTCTGGGAGAGTTACAAAACCTGTACATAAGAATTCCTTTCCTCCAAGCCATTCAAGACATCCCTATATATGCAAAAACTATAAAAGAATTGTGCATAAAAAAACCAAGGAGGAATGCAACCACTAACCCAAGAGTCCAAGTAGTCGGTACTTTATCTGACCTGTTATCAGGAACACCCATTAAATATGAAGATCCGGGAAATCCAATCGTAACTGTTCAAATCTATGGTCAGACTCTGACTAATGCTTTAGTTGATCTAGGAGCTGCAATTAATATTTTGACAACTTCTACTTGCCAAAAGCTCGGCATTACATCGGTAGAACCCACTTCTACTTTGTTAGAATTGGCCGACCGATCTGTAGTGTGACCAGAAGGTACTCTATACGATGTCATGGTCTCTATAGATTCCTGGGAATACCCAACTGATTTCCTGGTAATTAATCCCAAAACCCGACTGGATGGACACCCGCTAATCTTAGGTAGACCTTGGCTTGCTACCGCCGATGCTTACATTGGTTGCCGGCAAGGAAATATGACCATAACCAGAGGACCAGATATTAAAAATCTAGTTCTATACCCTCCAGCACAGCCAAGTCTTACAATGATAAAAACTAACCAGCACCTTGTATCATACCTTACTGACAATATCAGATCACCATTGACTGTACAGAAAGCCCTAGAATTTAAAGACCAAACAGAAGATGATGCTATCAATAACTTCATTAGTCAAACTGAATCTAGATCTCACACACAGTGTTTCATGATAGAAGCTGCATTCGATAGCGAACTAGAAGAAGATCCCTTGAAAGATGCGCATGACTAAACAATACCTGTGATTTCTGTTGCCAATAGTAAAGTAGTGGAAATTGAACCGGGAAAAAATCTGAACATCAATGCCAACCTCACACCGGACCAAGAAATAAAACTCATCCATCTGTTACGGAAGTATCAAGAAGCATTTGCGTGGGATTACCCTGATATGAAAGGGATTGATCCCCAATTGTGCACCCACCATATTTATATAGAAAAAGATGCAAGACCTGTCCGTCAACCGCAAAGAAGACTCAACCCTCATCTAAAAGATGTTGTAAAAGCTGAACTTCAGAAACTTTTAGATGTTAATTTTATTTATCCTATTTTTGATAGTAAATGGGTCTCTCTGCTTGTGGTTGTACCCAAGAAGAATGTAAAATGGAGGATTTGTGTGGATTATAGGGAGTTAAACAAAGCCACACAAAAAGATCACTTCCCTCTCCCATTCATAGACCAAGTATTGGACACTTTAGCAGGAAAGAAATTCTTTTCTTTCCTGGATGGCTTCAGTGGATACAATCAGATTCAGATTGCCCCTGAAGACCAGGATAAAACTACTTTTACTTGTCCTTGGGGAACGTTTTCCTATAGAGTTCTACTCTTTGGCCTATGTAATGCTCCTGCCACATTCCAAAGGGTTGTCCTTAGCATCTTTGCAGATTTAATAAATGATGGACTTGAAGTGTACATGGATGACTTTACACCATATGGAGATGATTTTGATCCAGCTTTAGACACTCTAGAAAAAGTCCTACAGTGTTGCATTGCTACCAGGCTTTGCTTAAGCCATGAAAAATGTTACATGATGATGACTGAAGGGCTTATTCTAGGACACTTTGTCTCAGCAGCTGGCATTCAGGTAGATCCGGCCAAAATTCAAATACTTTTGCTTATCCCCACCCCCACTACTCAAACAGAGGTACACAGCTTTCTTGGATTTTCTGGGTATTATAGATGATTTATAGAACATTATTCACACATTGCTGCACCTCTATATGCGCTAACTGGTAATGTTGATTTCATGTGGACAAAAAAATGCGACCGCGCTTTCCAGGAATTAAAGAAGCTTGTATCAACAGCTCCAGTCCTTCGAGGACCAAACTGGAAATTACCATTCCAAATCTCATCTGATGCCTCAGATACAGCAATCGGTGCAGTCCTTGGGCAGGAAGAGGATAAAAAACCATATGCTATTTATTATATAAGCAAAAATTTATCCCCTACTGAATTAAATTACACTGTCACTGAAAAAGAATTCCTGGCTGTAATACATGCTGTCAATAAGTTTAGACATTATATTACAGGCTATCACGTTATTTTATATACAGATCATTCTGCTATCAAATATTTAGCGAATAAGCCTGTCACAAATGCCAGAATAACTAGATGGTTGATCTTATTGCAGGAGTTCGATAACACAATCAAGGATCGACCCGGCAAGGAAAACCGTGTAGCTGATTTTCTCTCGCGAATACCAAAATCAATTGAGGCAGCAGTAGTGGAAGATCAATTTCCGGATGAGCACCTGTTTGTTGTTGTTGTTCAAACACCCTGGTATGTTGATGTTGTCAATTACCTTGCAGTAGGTAAGCTACCAAAACACTTAACCCCTAATGAACGTAAGCAGATTGTTCAGAAGAGTACTCGATTTTCGTGGATTGGGGGCTATTTGTTCCACACAGGGGCAGACATACAAATTAGGAGATGTATTCGAGAAGATGAAATTTTCGACATCCTAAAAGCCTGTCATGATGGACCATGTGGGGGACACTTTGCTGAAAAAAGAACAGCACGTAAAGTATTGCACACAGGATACTACTGGCCTGCAATTTTTAAGGATGCGAAGAAATTCGTTCAAGCCTGTGATAGCTGCCAGCGAGCTGGACGACCTGGTCAAGCTGACGAAATGCCTCTGAGGCCGCAATTAGTTATTGAACCATTTGAACGATGGGCTCTTGATTTCGTTGGACCTATCAATCCATCATCAAATCAGAGAACATATATCTTGGTTGCCACAGAATATGTCACTAAATGGGTTGAAGTCGAAGCATTGCCTAGAGCTACAGAAGATTCTGTAATACAGTTCCTGTTCCATTTGTTTGTACGTTATGGCCTTCCGAGAGAAATAATTACAGATGGAGGACCACAATTTGTCGGAAACAAATTAGCTGCAACACTTAACAATTATCACATCCAGCATAAAATTACTACCCCATATCACCCGCAGGCGAATGGGCAAGTAGAAAGTAGCAATAAGGTAATAGAATCAATTTTAACAAAAACCATTGCTTCACATAGGCGTGATTGGGCCGCCCGACTACCTGAAGCACTGCGGACTTATAGAACCACATGGAGAAGTACCATCGGTTATTCACCCTATCAATTAGTGTTTGGAAAACAACCTATTTTCCCCATAGAATTTGAAATCCAAACGTTACGAATTGCACAGGAAGTTGGCCTAGATTTAAGTGAGGCACAAATTAATCGATTACAACAGATTAATGAATTGGACGAAATAAGGCTCTCTGCATTACAGAATACAGCACTTATTCAACAACAGCGAGCTAAATGGCATGATGCACTTATCAAGAAAAAAGTCTTTCACGAAGGAGACTGGGCTCTGTTATATGACTCTCGGTTTCAAGACTTCCCGGGGAAACTGCAGACTCGTTGGTTGGGACCATACGAAATTCAGAAAGTACATGATAATGGGACCCTTACTCTGATCACAATCGATGGTTCTGGATATGCATTCAAGGTAAATGGCCACTGAGTTCGTCTCTATCGCAGGCCACTCACTCGGGAATCCTTCTGTCGGCAGCTACGTCGAGACACTGATATGGAAATTTTAGGAGAGGAAGTAAAATCTTCCTCACCTGTAATTCAGTAAGGAATGCATTTTTTTTATAACTTGTACATAAGTTTTTGTATATACGTTTTCTTAACATTTTTTTTTATCTTTTTTAATTTTGATTTTTGCATTCTGCGTGTCTTTGCTGTTCCTTTTCCAAAAGGAACAGCATTTGCTTGTTTTTGTGTTTCTGCTATTCCTTTTCAAAAGGAACAGCATTTCTGAGTTTTTGTTGTTCCTTTTCAAAAGGGACAGCATTTGTGATGTTCTGCTGTTCCTTTTCAAAAGGAACAGCATTTGTGAGTTTTTGTTGTTCCTTTTCAAAAGGAACAACATTTGTACGTTTTTGTTGTTCCCTTTCAAAAGGAACAGCACAGCATTTGTGAGTTTTTGTTGTTCCTTTTCAAAAGGAACAGCATGTGTGAGTTTTTGTTGTTCCTTTTCAAAAGGAACAGCATTTGTGAGTTTTTGTTGTTCCTTTTCAAAAGGAACAGCATTTGTGAGTTTTTGTTGTTCCTTTTCAAAAGGAACAACATTTGTGAGTTTTTGCTATTCCTTTTCAAAAGGAACAACATTTGAGAGTTTCTGCTGTTCCTTTTCAAAGGAGACAGCATTCATGATCTCCGGCTGTTCCTTCTCAAAGAACGGCATCTTAACTATTTGTTTTGCATGGATTCTTCTCTCCTGTTCCTTTTTCAAAAGGAATACCATAGCCATGTTTTTGCTCTCTGTGATGATTTATATTGAGGATGCTTTTAGCCATGTTCTCTCCAGTCTTTAAGATACAGCTATGCACTTATGCAATGAACATAAATTACGACATACCGAAGTCAGCAGATCATAGATCGCTATCTTTATAGGGCCTAGTATTGATAAGAGGACAAGAGGAGGGACATACTTACCTCTCATCTCCGTTGTCATCGACTTATTCCCATTGTTTTGATTGGTTATCTTTATCATGGCGATTTCCCTAAAAATTTTCTTTGATTATTACTTAGGGATAGGAGCAGAGGATTCATATCTTCCTGTTGGGATGATAAGACTTCTTCCACCATTCCCACTCTTAAGGAGTGTTGAACCACCCTTATGTGTAAATAAATAAGAAAAAAGTGCTTTGCAAAAAGAAAAAATGAGTATGGATTATTAATTGTCAAATGCAGGATAGGGGGTCTCATCACGAGCCAGCCTACCATGATCATCAGGATGGAAGCAAAGTGGCATTCCCAGTATGGCCACCACACCAGGGATATGGTCCAAAAGGTACACTAAATAAACAGACCTTGGAACAGGGGGTCTCATCACGAGCCGGCCTGCCCATGTTTCGCACCTTCCTTGTGAATGGCATTATGGCTACCTGGTTACCAAGCCAGCATAATGGCCTGCATTTCGACAAAATATTTTTCAAAATACACACAAAGGATCATGGTTCCGAGGGTGAAATAAACAACTCTGCCAAGGTTATGAACACCTGTCGGCAGCAGAGCTCTGTTAATGGTATCAAAGTCGTAATGGCTACACCAACAGGGATGATATTAATACTTCTTTGTCTCTTCTATCCTATGAATAATTCATATTTTATCTCCCGATGAATATATCGCATGAACACTCATTACCACCAATCATGGCAAAGGAACTGACAATGACCTCTGGAGATTTCGTACGATTGACAGACGTCCCATCCCCCGGCCTCGCATCATATCACGCAAGCTCTTATGTAAAACGCGATCCACCTTTTTGCCTCGATTTCGGTATTTCGTTGTCCATCTAAAACATGGCGTAATTTTATATGCTATTCCTTTATGACTGGTTACACGATGGCTGCTGCTCCTCTGGGGCAGCCTATCACATCGCGGGGGGGAAGGTAATCTCATTACTCCACGAGTTACGTGTCAGCACACCACTCGGGGAAGATAGTGTACGAAGGTATGGCATGGTTTAACGGTATGATAATTCTATTTTATGCAAAGTTGCCATCCACAATCCATTCTGTTGCATACTCTGTTTTTTTCTTGCGACGATCACCCTCTCTGCGTCTCAAAACAGCACAGGCAGTTGCTGTTCCATTGGAAATTCTTAGTGGAACCATGGGAGGAAAGGCAATCTGAAGCGAACCTCAGGAATTGACAGTCTCCGTTGCTGCCTGGGAGATCTTGGAAAAGGCAGGATGGCTGAATTATTTCAGTCGCCTACAAGAATCAAACGAGACAGTGGCGTTGGAATTTCTGCAAAACTTGCAGGAGGACTACTCCATAGTAAGAGAAAGGCGGATAGCGGTCACTGATGATGTAATTGTAGAGGTTTCAGGACTACCAGCCACCGGACCTGTATGGACGCTGAAGAAAGAAAGATTACAAAAGATTATGGAGATTTTCCAGGATGAAGGCCAAAGCTTGACAGTCAAAGGGAAGGGAGTTCTGCCAGCAACGTTAGGAGAACCCTGGACTGAACTAGAAAAGATAGTGCAGAGCTACATCACTTGCGAAGGAAGGAAAGACGTGGTAAGACCATGTCATCTTAAACTCTTAGCTGTTTTGAAAGAAAAATGTTCTGTAAATTTGTCTGCACTTTTAAATTCATTATTGCATGATGCGGCGCGAAGCTTGAAAAAGGCACAGCATGTAGAAACAGTTGTTAGCCACCATGGATTGATTCGATTGATAGTGAGCCATAGTCTCACTCAACAACAGAGCAGCTGGGAGGAGCTCATTGCATCGATTGAGGGGGGATTGGCTGCACCATCCCCAAAACCTAAACATTCATCTAGCACACCGGAACGATCAGAGAAACGGAGAGAATCGGCAGCAGAAAAACATATTGCTCCAAAACGTAAACATTCTTCAAGTACACCGGAACGACCAGAAAAACGCAGAGAATTGGTAGCAGAAAAACCTGTTGCTAGTACACCTGAACAACCTGAGAGACCAAGAAAATCAGCCCGGCTAGCTCGAATACGAGGAAGGCTGGAAAAGATTCGGGAGAGCACCAGCCAGCCAATCGAGATTACAGACGAACCTCCAGAACCAGAAGGAGGACCTTCCGAAGAAAATGCTGGACAATCTGGGGGCGAGGCTGAGCAAGCCGGAGAAGGAGTCGAGGAGGGAGACGTGCACTCCGAAATAGAAACAGAAGCTGAACACTCCAAGGCAGTCACTGAGCAGGACAATCAGGAGGAGGAAGTAGTACAGCCAGAGAGCAGCCCACTGCGAGACCCTGTGGGCGAAGATGAATTGGCCGCAATCCTGGCCAATATGGGGGACTATGGCCAACCCTCCAACCTAGCAGGTCCTCCCGATGGACCTCCAGAGGAAGACATACCTGATAAGTCACATGCAGAAAAAGCAGGAGAAGAAAACCCACCCGTTCATGAGGAAGAAATAAGGGACACCAATCGGGAACAATTTGTTCCCAAGGCACCAGAAGAAATTCTAGACAGAGTAGGAGCAGATTTAAGGGCCAGTTATAAGCCCTCTGCTGAGGCAAAGGAAATCAAGAAATTAAGGAGAAAACAGCAGAGGCTGCTGAACACTATAGCCCAGCTCCGACAGCAAATTCGGATTCTGAAAGCCAATCTGAGGATACAAAGGACCACAAGGAAAAGAAAAAGGGCCACTGTAGCAAAATCCCGGAGAACAAGAAGACGAAGGACTTATAGCCGCCCTGTTGGTCAAAACCCTGCTGGAAGACCTACTGCTGTTCCAAATGACGTTGGAGAACAGACTGCTGTTCCAAAAGACGTTGAAGAACAGACTGTTGTTCCAATGGACACTGAAGAACAGACGGTTGTTTCAAATGACGTTGAGGAACAAACTTCTGTTCCAATTGACACTGAAGAACAGACTGCCGTTCCAATTGAGGCAGAGGGACAGGATGATGTTCCATTAACAGGGGAACCACAGCAACCTTTCATTCGTGTTAAGAAAGAAGAGGAGAATAAAAAGATCCAAACAGAGGCACCACCCTCAGGGGTAATTCGGGTTCTGAACTCCAAACAGTATAACAAAAAGGTTCAGGTAAAACTCCCGGCCTCTACGGCTCTATGGAAAAAAGATCCGAAAACAAGAACCTTGCACAAGATGATGAAGCAAGCTCAGCAAGAAGCTGAGTAGCTGAAAGAACAAACAGTCCCCCGGGAGAAATATGAAGAGTTACAACAGCAACTTCGGGATATTAGTCAGTCCGAGAGCCAGGCCTTCGAAGGCTGGCAAAAGGAGCAAGAAAAGGTTGCCAAGGTAACTCGTAGATTAGATATTGTTGTTAGGCAGATGGACACTGTGTGTTCTTTGTATAATGATGTTCTGGCCTGTAGGGCCCCTGCTAAAAACTATGCTTTATTTTTGCTTGAACGATATTTACGATTAAAGATAAAAACTGTCAGGGCAGGTGCCCCTATACAAATCAATATTGTTAATGATTTCATAGATTGTTGCAAGCATTATGGAATTAAGGTTCAAAGATTATTGTGTGAATTTTACTTGCATAACCTCGTGCTAGACCATGAAACTGATTTAAATCCTGGCCCTTTTGTTGGGGACATACAATTGCAAGCCTTCGTTTCATTCGGGGTTAACCAGCTAAAATTGCTCAAGGCTTATAACACTTTTCAGAGACAGGAAAATAGCCTAGACTTGTGGGTGAGAGCCGAGCCTAGAGACCCAGTGCTGTTATGGAGAGCACATAGGAACCTTATGAGAACCTCGGGTGTTATGGAGACATTAGGACCCATGCACGAGGACTTAATCCGACATAGTCTGGAATATTTTCTGACTATTAAAGACCTCGCCATCGATGCTGCAAAATTCCGGTACCAAATTTCTAACCCAAACATCCAGCTCAAGGAACCTTTCAAATACGAAAATTTTGAGCTGGCTGCCAGCCGATTGAACCTTTATGGCGAGCGTATTTTGCAAGCAGGGCCATCCTAGTTAGGGTATCGATTTCGTAGTCCAATCATTTGGCACCCTGCACCCGGATATCAGGCCTTGTATGAAATGCCTGAAGGTCAAACAAATCAGTTCTTTGATGATCTAGTTGCTCATCACAGTTGTAGGCCTCCACACGAGGTTCCCTCTCCAGCCTATTCTCTTACCGCCTTGCATGTCAATTATAATGTTTTCATGAGGGCATGAAACAGGATAAGCAGGGGGGTGTGTGGAGCACTGGAAAGGTATGTTTTTGACAAACAATTTAGTAACTTTTCAATAACAGTTGTAACCCTTTCTGCATCATGAACTCAAAGAAATAAAGAATTTTAATAGAATGTGTGAGAATTAGTATGGAAAGCTTAATCGCTGATAATTGTTATTTTTCTATGCAGGAAAAGGTGGAAACGAAGAGCTGCCATTCAAAAGGGAAAGACAAAGGAGAAATAATTGATGTCCCTCTAGAAGGAAACCGGATGCAAACGAGATCGAACAGATCGAAGCAGAATGACCCAGGAAAGAAAGAAGGGTTACCAATTCGGCGGAACAGGGAAAGAAAAGTAAAGGATTAACGGCTTGGCGAATCCCTCGGGATCTTTGATCCTGAGGAATCGTTGTTTTGCTTATTTTTGTTACCTGGATACCTCCGCCGTTACTTTTATAAAAAGGAACAGCATCGTTAAGCAAAGGGACTTTTTATGTAATTTTGAGTTTCAGACTCAACTTTGATCATCGACTCTCACTGAGACTTGGTTTGTTGTACGTTTGTTGATGCATTAATATAAAAGACTTGGTGTTTATTTCATCTCTGCGTCTGGAGTAATCTAAGGCGGTGTACTGTTGGAAGCTAAGGGCCCGGCTCTGAAGGACACTTGCTTTTGTATCATTATGATTTGATTTCTGCGTGGTTTGCTTATCTTTATTGTTCGGTAATCTGATATGCTTTTCATATGTTATTCCATACTCTGTTATGATTAATTTATTAATGGTTTCTTCAGGAGATTTATGTAGTAACTTTGTATTGTATGAGTGAATCTTTTCAGAGTTGATTGCATGTTATCAGTCTAAGCCAGCCATTTCTATTACAGAGCATTTGTACTGAACATTACTGTTATTGGATTCATTTGAAATCCCAATTGTTGGAATCCAGAAGTAATGTTATTCTATTTGGAAACATAGTCATATTCTCTTTAACCATCAGATTGCTATATTAGTGTGTTGTGTGTATATATGGTTGATGCTTGATGTTCCATAATTCATCAGTGAGTGTTGTTCCATAAAGTACATTCCATCTAATTTGCCTTAAGAGAGAAGATTGCTATCTTATTGCAGAATGTGAGTTTGGTTCAATAGAGCAAGTTTAGTTCTGACTCGCGAGACTTAGTTTATTTGATTGTCGTTCCATTTACTGTTGTTCCATTTTAGATTTGTTGTTCCATTTTACTTTCTGCCGTTCTATTTACTTGCAATTGCTGCTTTGGTGTGAGAGAAGGTCTAAGGCTGTAGTGAGTCTCAGCTGTCACTGCCTAGCTCCCAGACCTATGGTCCATGCTCTAATTTCCTTTCCATCAGTTTCTAGAGGGATGGGTTATCGCTTCCGCACCCTTGACTGATAAGCTGCCTTGTGTGATTTTATGCCTTTAAAGTAATCTAGTCATAGTTTAGCATCTGTTTACTCTTGTATTTTCTGAACATTGTACTACTAAGCATTACTCTGACGAATAGCCTCGGATTGAGATACTTAACAAAGCATTCCCGGATTGACTTATTAATGTGGCATAACTAGAGGTGAAAGAGACCCTTGTTACAGCTCTACAGAAGGCTTTCCCATGGTCCAAATTAAGAAATTCAAACTTTTCTGGAAGCTAGACTTGAAGGGCTAGTTGAGCGCTCTCTCAGTTTTTCATTTTGACCCCTGGAAGTCACCTCAAAATCAGCTCCAAGTTGGTGTTGCGCTTCTGCACTTTTCTGTGTTTCAAATTGTAAATTATACTATGTAAATTCTAGTTTCTAGTTTGACTTAGTCAAAGTCAAGATTCTTTATGTTATGGCACTAGTTTCGAGGCTAGGTGATTTATACATGAGTAAATGTACATCATAGGATGTTTTTGATGTTTATTAGGCCTCATAAAAGAAGCAAACTCCCAAACAAACTCTCCATGAAGTGTTTGAGTTCCACCTTCTCACTCTCACTTGTTGGTTGAGAGAATCTTGGAGTCAATTCCTCCACCAAGGAATTCGACTCCTGAAGGTCGGCAAGTGGTCTAGGAGAGTCTATATGTATCATTTCTCCTCAGGAGAAGAGGGTTGAATGTTTTGTGAAGGAGGCTGGCATGTAATCATCTTTTCAGCTAATACAGAGACAGGTTGCAGCTATTTTCAAGGCACTGTAGCCGAGTGAGTTCATGGTGTCTGTACTTCATTCTATTTGTATTTTAATGGTTAAACATCTTGATCCACATGATATCTCTTCTTTCTATGGATTCCTTTCAATGAAATATGCAGAATTATTTCTTTTCAAGCTCTATTATCTGGTTTTCATAGTTATGTTTATGTCTTCCTAAGCTAATGAAATCATGTTTACTTATGCTCATTAGTTTTTTCTAGACTTTCTCTTCTATACTACACTGAAAATATTCCAAATACACCATGGCTTCTGATATCTGGCTCCTTCTCATATTTGCTCCTGTAATCCTATAGCCTAGACGTATTTGTGGCTCCAAACCCTAAGTTCAATAAACCCTAAAACCCAAATTTACACAAACAAACAAAGAAGTACATATATCTAGCCTAAAACTCATTTTATTTGAAGTCATATTACTGATAAGAGACTTAGAGATATCCCTCTCATGCTTAGTAGGGCTAGCTACTGAGCTGAAGTGGCTTGAGGTTACCCTTCTCGATTTCCTTTTCAGCCTAGGAGATTGTAAGGACTAACACTTCCAATGAGACAACAAAGACTGAATCCCTAGACCAAGTCCTTCTCTAAGTACCAAGTTAGCCCTTCCAACAAGTCCATTGATTCTGCACCAATCAGCTTTAGCTTGAAATTTTGATATGCCAACCTCAATACTGCAACTCGACATACACTTTTCATCCTATAACTTCAACCCTTGTTTCTGTTGTAGAAACCTTAGTTCAATTTCCTCTTGATACCTTCCTATAGCAATACATCTCCTCCCAAGGTAAACAAGGTCAAGATACAATATTCTTCCTTCCAGCAACAAGATATTGCAATTCGTCTTTACTGCAACACAACCCTGCAACTTCGGCCCTTTTTGGAAGTTGCAAAAACCCTAATCCTTCGCATGTGTAAGAGAGATTAAACCCAAAAACAAGATTTTCATCCTTCCTTTGTTCTCCTAGACTTTTTCTCTCTTCTTCTTTTGTTTCCCAGCTACAGATCAAACTTTCTTCTTTAGATCGAACTTGTGAATGAGTGGATGCCAAATAAGTTCAAATTTCTCTTTTATATGGCCTTTCCATGAGGTTGAATTCTCTCCTTTAGGCTAATTTGAAGTTGCTAGGGCCAAATTGTACTTTTGGAGTTCCTAGGACTTTCTAGACTCAAAATAAATTATTTTTCTAATTACATTTTTTCTAGAAGGGTCTTATAAACATGATCTTGACTCCTTTTACTCATGACAATAAATCCTAAGACCTACCAAATCCTAAAAGTGTAAATAGCATGCGTTTACCTAGAATACCATCAATAAGAAGCATGAAACCCATGCTTTAATAATAATAACTTTTTCTTTTCTTTGTTTGTTTGTTACATAGGATATGTTGTCGCTTTTTCTAGCACCAGTAGCACAAGTGCTTAGGGAGACATAGAAAGCTTCTTAGAGACAACCTCTGGGTTGATTGTAGACCAGTGCCTAGGACATCTTAAAGAGAGGAGTGCATGGAAGATTATCAATGGGGGCTTTCTACTCCATTCCAATTGTCACGTAGTTAAAAGGAGAATAAAGGGGGCTTGGTTCAATAGGCCTTAATTAAGGTAAACTCAAGTTGATACATGGATCTGAATTCTCAGGGGGTAAATCGGGCCAACCTCAAAGAGAAATGTCTCGTTCTGGTGGCCAACACAAAACAACAGGAAGCTTAATATTGATGTTGCAGTAAAGTGAAGAGGAGGGAAGGGAGGAGGGAATCGGTGTGTAAGGCTGATCAGGAGCTCAGGACCAAGTGTCGTAAAATGGTCAAAACTGAAAGTGCTCAGAACTGATTGGAACCTGAACGAACATAAATTTCTCATCCTCCCGATTCCGGCACCACAAACGGTTCGAAAAACGGTCGTCGTATGAGGAAGTTATGGCAAAAAGAAGAATTTGTTAATAACATTGGAAATTTTAATTTTTGAAAAAAAATTAAAAAAGGAATATTCCATAGAATATTCCTTGGAATATTCTAGGGAATATTTCATTTTCAGCCACCAATCAGAGGCTGCCACGTGGCAGGCCCGGAGGCCGCCACGTGGCCCCCAGATGACGTCAGCAAGCAATGGCGCATATAAAAAAAATTTGGCATCGGTCGGGTTTGAACACGGGACCTCCCGCAGACTAGGGAACATGCTTACCGTTGCACCAACGCAGCCACATTTGACATGAGGGCGGCACAAAGTCTTTTTGAAGTTTGAAAAACGTTTTGGGTGGGAAATGAAGGGGGCCAGCCCCTAAGCGCCAGCCCCCCACCATATGACCACAACCCGAAAACCGTGGGCTTAACCCAACCGCCAGCACACTAACCGTCGGGCACGCAATCCAAGGTAAATGGTCACATGTGCATTTAATATAACTACAGTTAAGTTGGTGGGATTCTGGGCGGACCGCCAAATTTGGCGGACCCGCCATAATTGGTGGACTTATCTGGACCTCCACTACAGTTAGCTGGAGTTTTTCTAGGGACAGACTGGAGAAACATTAAATGGCCATAACTTTGGCTAGGAAAGTCGGTTTTGGACGAATTTTTTTTTATTTTGGGTCTCTTCGACCTTCTGAAGCCATTCGCATAGGTTTCACAGCCATCTGAGGTCATTTTCAGGTGTTTTTTCTTCGTGGAAGCTCCACGAGCCACTAGGGCCAAATCAGTTTTGGAGCTGCGTTGGGAATTGTGCAGCCAGTGAATGTGGAACGAAGGTCATTCCTGAAGGTTTTCAGCATTCTGAATCCATTTCTACAGCTCGTTTTTCCTTCTGAGGCATTCTTCTCACTGTTTAGCTTCAGGGAAGCTTTCAGGGCCACCAGGGCCATTTCAAGGATTGAGTTGTTTGGGGGCTCTGTTCATCCATTTTTGGTGATTCAAAAGCTTATGTCTGCTATTTTCGACCTTCTGAGTCTAATGGAAGAGGTTTCAGAACCAATTGAGGTCATCTTCACCTCGAAATTCTCCATTCAAGTGTAAAGGGCCACCAGGGCCAATTGGGGAAAGTACTGTATAAGGTACAAAATTAACTGTTTAGTGTTTGGGAAAGAGCATGTTTGGCTAATTCCTATATTCTGATTTTGTATTTACAGTCAGATCTGTCCTTTGAGACACCCATATTCTTGTATTAGCCTTTGTAGCAGTTTTAATACAAGAGGACAAGCCTAGTTGGAGAGGCTTGGTCCAGCAGATGTAGCCCAGAGGGGGGGTGAACTACTTTATCATTTTGATGTCTTTATTTGCTGAAGATGATATGCTAAACAAAACTAATATAAAGTATTAAATAGCAAATAAATATAACTTGCATACACACATAATCACCTATTCAGCTACAGAAAGTTGTTTGTCTTATTCCGCAAGACCTTAAACTTCAAGCATGTGTATGTCAAAGACTTCTAAGTGTTTACTTGTTTATTTCTTTAGGCAGAGCCTGTAGAGGGCCAGGTAGCCTCTGGAACTCATCCTCTCTTTAGAGGTGACATGTCCAGTGAATGCCCCTACAGTCTATCTCTGTATAAGAAATGAGAAGTTTACACATTTTTTAGAGGTCATTTGGAGTGTGTAGCTCACAGTTGAAAGTATTGAAAATGGATACCTTGCACCCTTAAACAAGTACATTCCATTTTCAGATCAGATGGTATCAGAGCACTAGGTTTTCTTGACTGACATCACTAGGTTGATTGTGTAGCTTGAAAGGTGTCTTAAGCAGTGTTGAAGATTGACTGCTTCATTATTCTGCAAACTACTTGTTGTTTGAGTTGTTGAAGCTCTTTTGTTCATTTTTACAATGAAAACTTCCATAAGTGAGTTCTCAAAATCGTCCTCCTTCACAATATTCTTTGATGAAGGCTTGAAGCAAGAATTTTTCATCATGATGAATATGGTGAGAGAAATGTATGAGGATGAAAGAAACAGCTCTAGACTTCAAGAGCAGTTGAATTCCATGAGGGAAGAGAATCAGTTGCTTTCTAACCAATTGCAGGAAATGGAAGGCCAACTTCATATTGCAAACATGAAGGTTGAAAGGATGCGTGAGTTGGAGACACAACTCCTTGTTGCCAAAGAAGCCTTAGCCAAGTATCAGCTTGAAGAAGAGGTAAACAATTCTAGTTTTTCTTCAAATTCTTATAAGAATGTTCATGTTGGTTCTTTTGAGAAACATACCAGAGGCATAGGGTCCAAGTTGATGTCCAAAATGGGATATGAAGGACAAGGATTGGGAAAACATGCACAGGGTATAGTTGAGCCAATAATGGTTGAGGTAAGGCCTAAGAATTTGGGTCTTGGTTATGGACAATCTTATGGAGAAAGTTCTAAAGCAGCCATGAAGGCTATTGAAACAGTTCCTAGAAGGAGTTTCATTTCAAGTTCTTTATCTCAAGGTTGTAAAGGTTGTATTCTTGAGGAATGCAATAGTTTGAAACATGCTTTGCAAGAAGAATGTGTGCATAAGCATGCACTTGAACAAGGGAGTGGTGAAAGCTCTAAAAACGTTGAAGGGATTGATGGTGTTTCAAAAGGAGCTTCTTCCTCATTTGATTCACCTCCTCATGAAGGTAATGAAGGTGAAAGAGAAAGGTATAAATCTGATTTCAATCATATTTCCTTTGATTATGTAAAGCATGGAAAATTTCCACACAAGCATTGGAAAAGAATTGCATGTTCTTTTTGTAGTATGTTTAACCATAGTGTTTCTAGATGTTGGAAAAGAATGGCAACATGCAGGAAACTTTTGAAGGAAAGGAGGCAAGAAGCCAAAGTTCCAATGAACAATGCAAATCATGCTGTCAAGAAGATGAACATGTGTTGCACTTATTGCCATAAGCATGGACATACTGTTGAAAGGTGTTGGACTCTGAATCCAACAATGCTTCCACAAAAGTATAAGAAATTGGAGCAAGAGTATGGCAAGAATGGGAAGGAAGTTTCCATCATTGATATGTGTCAGGATGATACACATGTTGATATTGATGTGCAGTTAAAGGAGGCGCCTTTGAGATGGATTGGTAAGAAATGGTTAGAATTCTTATCCAATTGAAGTTGCATGTCTTTTGATTGAATGCATTTCTTTGTTTAGGGAATGCAAGTTGCGGGATGGAAAGCTGAGTATGAGACTCACTCTATTGCAGCGCAAGTTATATAATTTCATTTCAGCTTTAAAATTACATGTACATGTGATCGAGGATCTTGTACTTATGATTGTACTTAAGAGAAAGTTGAAGGATAAACTGCATGCATGAGAATGATATGCATGTGCACACGGATCATGATGATTTCCTTGTTTTTTTTTAAACATGTATGTGTGATTAACTTGAAGGGTTGATTACTTTGTTTTTAACCATGCATGTAATGTAATGTTGACTTGGAAAAAGTTAATTTGATCTCCAAGATTGTAAAGGGGAGAGATGATGAAGTATTTCATCTTTGTAAGAGCCTTCTCATTTGGGAGGCAGTTCTTCTTCTGGAGCAGAGGTGCCGTGGATGGGCATCGTGACAGTGGAAAACCCACATGTTTAGAGAAAGATTTCAGCTCATATATCAGCAAGTTTCATTGCTGGTTTCTGCAAACTTTCAGTTTGTCTGGCAAACAAGCTTGGTCGGGATTCGACAAGTACGTGGCTTATGCAGCAAAAAGTCGCCATGATGACAGTTGATAAGGAAGGACATTTTGGCATCAATATGCTCTTTTGGCTGAAAGGGAGAGGATATTTCTGTTCCTCAAGTGCTGTACAGTTCAGTTCAATGATTCAGTAAGCTTTTGGGGACCAAAAGCCTTCTCATTTGGGAGGTGTGATCAGGAGCTCAGGACCAAGTGTCGTAAAATGGTCAAAAATGAAGGTGCTCAAAACTGATTGGAACCTGAACGAACAGAAATTTCTCGTCCTCCCGATTCTGGCGCCGCAAACGGTTCGAAAAACGGTCGCCGTATGAGGAAGTTATGGCAAAAAGAAGAATTTATTAATAACATTGGAAATTTTAATTGTTGAAAAAAAATTAAAAAAGGAATATTCCACAGAATATTCCTTGGAATATTCTAGGGAATATTTCCTTTTTAGCCACCAATCAGAGGCTACCACGTGGCAGGCCCGGAGGCCGCCACGTGGCCCCCAGATGACGTCAGCAAGCAATGGCGCATATAAATTTTTTTTTGGCATCGGTCAGGTTTGAACACGGGACCTCCCGCAAACTAGGGAACATGCTTACCATTGCGCCAACGCAGCCACATTTGGCATGAGGGCGGCACAAAGTATTTTTGAAGTTTGAAAAATGTTTTGGGCGGGAAATGAAGGGGGCCAGCCCCTAAGCGCCAGCCCCCCACCATATGACCACAACCCGAAAACCGTGGGCTTAACCCAACCGCCAGCACACTAACCGTCGGGCACGCAATCCAAGGTAAACGGTCACATGTGCATTTAATATAACTACAGTTAAGTTGGCGGGATTCTGGGCGGACCGCCAAATTTGGCGGACCCGCCATAATTGGCGGACTTATCTGGACCTCCACTACAGTTAGCTGGAGTTTTTCTAGGGACAGACTGGAGAAACATTAAATGGCCATAACTTTGGCTAGGAAAGTCGGTTTTGGACGAATTTTTTTTTTATTTTGGGTCTCTTCGACCTTCTTAAGCTATTGGCATAGGTTTCACAGCCATCTGAGGTCATTTTCAGGTGTTTTTGCTTCGTGTAAGTTCCAGGAGCCACTAGGGCCAAATCAGTTTTGGAGCTGCTTGGGAATTGTGCAGCCAGTGAATGTGGAACGAAGGTCATTCCTGAAGGTTTTCAGCATTCTGAATCCATTTCTACAGCTCGTTTTTCCTTCTGAGGCATTCTTCTCACTGTTTAGCTTCAGGGAAGCTTTCAGGGCCACCAGGGCCATTTCAGGGATTGAGCTGTTTGGGGGCTTTGTTCATCCGTTTTTGGTGATTCAAAAGCCTATGTCTGCTATTTTCGACCTTCTGAGTCTAATGGAAGAGGTTTCAGAACCAATTGAGGTCATATTCACCTCGAAATTCTCCATTCAAGTGTAAAGGGCCACTAGGGCCAATTTGGGAAAGTACTGTATAAGGTACAAAATTCACTGTTTAGTGTTTGGGAAAGAGCATGTTTGGCTAATTCCTATATTCTGATTTTGTATTTACAGTCAGATCTGTCCTTTGAGACACCCATATTCTTGTATTAGCCTTTGTAGCAGTTTTAATACAAGAGGACAAGCCTAGTTGGAGAGGCTTGGTCCAGCAGATGTAGCCTAGAGGGGGGGTGAACTACTTTATCATTTTGATGTCTTTATTTGCTGAAGATGATATGCTAAACAAAACTGATATAAAGTATTAAACAGCAAATAAATATAACTTGCATACACACATAATCACCTGTTCAGCTACATAAAGTTGTTTGTCTTATTCTGCAAGACCTTAAACTTCAAGCATGTGTATGTCAAAGACTTCTAAGTGTTTACTTGTTATTTCTTTAGGCAGAGCCTGTAGAGGGCCAGGTAGCCTCTGGAACTCATCCTCTCTTTAGAGGTGACATGTCCAGTGAATGCCCCTACAGTCTATCTCTGTATAAGAAATGAGAAGTTTACACATTTTTTAGAGGTCATTTGGAGTGTCTAGCTCACAGTTGAAATTATTGAAAATGGATACCTTGCACCCTTAAACAAGTACATTCCATTTTCAGATCAAAGGCTGATTGCGATGCAGAATCCGAAGCCACGATGTTCCAGTAGAAATATGGAAGAGAGGGAGATGAAAGAGCGGAAAGAGTGGAGCGCTAGTCAAGGTTTAATGCCATATACCTCATGGGCACATTTGTCACCAAAATCATAAGTAAATATGTGCACATTACAGGTACATAAGTAAATTTGTAGTTAACAAAGGTATTGTCGCTACTTAGTAACAAATATACAATCATGAACAAGGGCAAAACCTGCAGCTTCATCACACTATTTCAGAGAAAGAAAACATATATGAAATGAGATTTACAATGGGGAAAACATACTGCGTATTGCCATGATTGGAATCACCAAAGAGTTTCATTAATCTTCAAAAGGAGTCCCATTCACCAGTGCATTTACATTCAGCAATCTACAGCTCAAGTCCATCGTGAACAAGCAATTAGAACCAAAATGGAACCAAAGAATTTGGACCACTATGGTGTAGAATTCTGGAACCTATATTAAGTGTTTCTCCCCCTATTTATACAGAGAAGGGGGCTTTGAATCAAGGTTTATAAAATATCTCAGCCAAGGACCAATTGTCTTATCGACTAGTCGTCTCCGCGTGCGATATCCCTGTTGCCCACAATTATTTCATTCGGATTTGATTCTGTTCTTGGAAATATAGAAATTACAGGAAAATAGAAACAAGGAAACTAAATAATGATGGAGCAAAATATCACGTTGCGTTTCCTGTGAAGGCCCCTGATAAAGCCACGTATTTGTGCTAATGTTCCTCTCCTTGCAACTTGGCTGGTTCCTGTCGCTTTCATCTTAACTTCCTGAATTCACCTCTCTGGAGTTGATAGCGATCGACTATGGTTGCATGTTATAGAGTAGAAGTGGAGAATGTCATGGAAGTCCTTCATTTTATATATGAGTGGAGATCCACACTAAGGCATTAAGTATTCCTGAGTCCCCATATTCATTTACCACTGCACCATGCCTTCATTCAATGTCTCAGCTGCCGACCCATATGCCTTCAAAGCTCTATACCATGTTATCGGAACATCACCGCATCAGGACTCTTACTCTTAAAAGAGTTACAAACAAAGAGTCTTGATCTCCTTTGGCCCCCTTTGGTTTAGCCCCTTTCTGCCTTTATTCTCATCTGACCGGGGGGTTGTGACCTGGTGCTTGGCCAAATATCAGAGGTTGGAAAATCAGAAATTTCATATCATTGTCCTTGGTGCATCCTCCTGAAATTTACGATCGTTGATCACCCTTTGTGCTTAACCCTTGGTTCCTTGACTCTTTATGTGATCGCGGGCCAGCCCCCTTATCGGAGTCCCCCAATTAGAGGTTCCCAATCGGTGATTTCCGTTTTGATACACCACAACCGTCGATCACCAATCGCCGATCACCCTCCATGCTTAGCCCTTGGTTCTTTTAGCTCTTTATGTGACCGCATGCTAGCCCTATCAGAGCCCCTTTCTCGACGGATTGCAATCGGGGTTTTAACCTTGATGTAATAACATGCCTCAACCTGCAGATGCCGATTTACGATCTTTGATGTGATGTCATTCTTTGCCACGTGTCACCTCTTGAGTGGTGACACATGTCACCCAAATATTCCCTCTTTGGAACCTTGAAAATTCCAGATATGTGTGCCACATGTCCTCCGTATTGCCACTTCATGCTGACGTCAGCGCCACGTGTCTTTACCGGATCCAATAATATTCCACCACGTGACCCCTTGGAGGAGAGATAAAAAGGCCCATCTTCCCATGGTTTTGCGTTGATTTCCTTTTTAAATCACTTCCGGCCTTCCCATTGCTTCAACACTAACATATCGCAACTCACGATATCACAATATTTAGAGTTTTCACCCCGCTGGCGTGCCAATTAGCCATGGACCTCTGACATTTGTGATCACCGATATGCGTGATCGTTGGAACCTCTTATCTCTGATATCGATGATCGTTGATCGCTGGTTTTCTCTGCCCTCCCTTGCTGTTGCTTTCAAAAAACTCTGATAGTGATTTGCGATATGCTCCCAGACCTCCGATATGAGATTCTTTCCTCCTTTCAAAGGTGACAAAACCCCGATCTTTAACAAGCCATATCTTCTTATTTTGGGGTCCATTTGAGGAGTTCCATTTACCATTGGAAAGCTTATTCCGAGCACTATTCAATGGTTTGAGATATGGCTGCAACTTTTCTACTCTTTTGAACCCTTTTGACAGCTCAAAACAAATTTTGCAGTGAGTGACAACATGATACATATTGAAATTAGTACAACAATTATGAACACTGAAACTAGTAATATTTTCAACACATGAATGGGTGTGACTCTTGGTCAAATTCACCCCATTTTACTAGTATATATACACAATGAGAGTTCCTCATTTTGACCACACACAACAACATAACATATCTTCTTAAGAACCACAGAAAAGGAGCAGATAAAGAAGGACGAATTGACCAAACTTTGACCAAGTCAACAAAGTTATTATTTGACCGGGTTTGACCTAATGTTTGACCAAATTATCTAGCCCCATTTAACCCTAGAAGGGGTTTACTTTGACTGCAAAAATAGGCCAAGTTTGACCACAGAAGAAGGATTGTTTGACCACGGGTTTGGCTACAAGTTCGAGTTGACCGCAAGAATCAACCACAAGTCTAAAGATTACCATAGGAGATAAGTTGACTAGGCCAAAATTTTACCAAATTTAAATATTTGGGTGGTTTGACCAGTGTTGAATGGCAAGTATTTTGACTAGGTTTGATTGGTATTTTGACTTGGATTTTGGTATAGATTTCTAAGCAAATTTGGATTTGTAAACCTTACAGAAGAAAAATTCTCCTAAAACAAGAGTTTTTGGGTTTTCTCCCAAGTTTAGGTTTCCCAGGGAAAATTTGTCATCCCTATTATGGATGGTTGTCTCTTTATGATCTTATTGTTTTTAATGCATTACTATTGATATTTCTTTTTATAATTTCTCAATGATATTAGTGACATAAAGTTAAATTTGTAAACATCATTAGGTAGTAATTTTCAGATCAGAAGATTGGTTTCTACTATGATTATTGTAGAAAATTCAACGTACACCACCATGCGTCACTAATCCATAAATTGTCGTGGATATTCCATTGGACAGTTCATCACAACATATCTAATAATATTATATTAAAAATCTGAAAATTCTACACTATTAAAGCTTATTAAACTTTAAGATCTGTGGATTTAACAATAATTGGTGCATGCATGTGAATGGAAATTATGCAGAAAAGTAGAGAACAAAAAAATAAGCTCACACACACATAAGACACAATATATGATTTCTAGGAAACCCTTATGAGAGAAAACCAGCTGGAAGGTGAGGCTGCTTCTCTCTCTTTCTCTGTCTGGAAATATGTTGCAGGTACAAAGAAGTAAAGCATGTGGCCCATGGGCTACTACAGTGCACCAATCCTTTCTATGTGCTCTACCTCTTATCTCTCTTGGCTATCTTTTCTCAGCTATGGAACAAAAATCTCTCGAAATAATGGAATGCCTCTTCCTCCTAATGGTTTGGTTATAACACTACCCGATAGCCTACTAGTGATTAAGTTTGACTACATCAACTCTTAACTATAGTTACAAAATAGACTCTTATATATTCTTTTACATCACAAACACGTGGATAGCCCCTTTTCCATGAATAATGGGGGTTGATGCAACATCCTCCCGAACTATAGGTGTGGAAACAGGAAGGTCAACTTCTGAGTGGCATAACTTTTGCATACGGACTTTGATTGATGTGCTTCTTGCATCGTTGGAAATGACTCTGTGTGCAGAATAACATGAAAATATATCACACAAAGTGACAATGTTTTACCCCCCAAAAAATGTCATTTGATGCCTCAAAATGCTCCTAGTGTACCATTTAGCTTTGCTTGGAAATTGTCCCTTCAATCCAATCTACCAAAGGTCATGCTGCCCCTGTCTTATAGTTCTAGACCTGCTCTGCAAAACTGTATATTTTGTCAACTCTGCCTAAGCGTCAGGTGCCAAATCCTCCATAAAAGGTAGGACTTGTTCCTCTTCCTGATATAGGATGGAAGGCTCATAGAGTTTCTAATTCTCTATATTCACAACTAAGTAAATGTGCATATATGGTGGTAAACTGAGTTTATTAGCATTATCACCCACCTATTCTAGTATCTCAAAGGGACCATACCTTAAAGCCTTGATTTTCTTACCAAGCCATTGTAGCCTCTCATTGTTCAACTGTAGCTATACACTATCTCCCACCTTGAATGATTTCTTTGTTTTTTGTTGACCATGCCTAGCCTGATACTTCTCCTGTGAATTTTGCAGTGTTTCATGTACATGTAGTTGGATCTGCCTGATCTTCTCTATAAAATTTTCAACCCTCAAGCATCTCCTGTAATATTTTCCCTCACTCATCCTTGTTTCCCATATGCAATATCCAAAGGTGAAGGTAGAAAATATCCAAAACAATTCTCAAATGGGGACTTTCCTCTACTCTATTATAAGAATGTTGTATATATACCATATTTTCATCCCAGGTCTTCGGATGCTTCTGGTTGTATCCCATCAGAAGTTGCATCAAAGTCCTGTTGACTACTTTTGTCTACCCATATGTCTATGGATGGAATGTTGTAGACCTCTTCAACTTTATGTCCATCTTCTCCCACAATGTAGTCCAAAATACACTGAGAAATCTTGTGTCCCTGTCTGAAATGATGCTCCTTGGTATCCCAAAGTGCACCAGACCTGTGCAAAGAACGATTTTGTTTCTTCTTGTCCGCTGATGGTCTTTTTACAGGGCATTAGAACACAAATATTTTCGAACCTATCAACTACCACAAACAGGTAGTCGTGTCCCTTCCTGGTTTTCGGTAAACCTCCCACAAAGTCCATGGAAATTCTTTCCCAAGGACAAGTAGGTATAGGTAAGGAATGATACAGACCTTGTTTCATGTTGCTAGGCTTGTTGGTACAACAAACCATGCATCCTCTTATGAACCTAGATACTTGCTCTGCAAGTTAGCAACGATCTTCCCTACACCAAAGTGCCCTGCAACCTTGAAGGTGTGAACCTCTCTAATCAGCTGCAAATGCTCACATTTAAGAACACATAAATTATCCAGCCTGTAGAGTAACCCATTGTGGATATGGTATTCAACGGTGTTTTTGCCATCGTGCACATGACTCTGACACTGCAACTGTTGATGCACCTTCTTGAAATCCTCACCTTGTGAATATGCCTCTCTATATGCATCATGAGTGAATGGCTCCATGTGCATAAGAGTCCCAAAAGTTGTAATCTTTGATGTGGGTGGCCTTGAAAGCATTTCAACCAACTTATTTGTGTTTCCCTTCTTAAACTTGATCACAAAATGAAACTGATGTAAAAACCCCATCCATGTGTAATTCTTAGTTTGTTGTAGCTTACTTTGGGCCTACGAGTACTGTGACGGTTGGTGACCTGTGTGGATTACTATCTCCTTTCCCATCAGATAGTGCTTCCACTTCTTCACACCTTGCACCATGGCATAGAGCTCATTATTGTAGGTAGGGTAGTTAAGAACTTCCCCATGAAAAACTTTAGAATGGTAGCATACAGGCCTTCCTCCCTGCATCAAGACAGCTCCCATAGCATACCCACTCATATTTGTCTCCACTTTGAAAGTTTGTTGCAAGTTTGGTAATGCCAAAACTGGTTCTTGACTTAACTTTTTCTTTAACTCCTAGAAATCCCTCTTCTGACCTTTTCCCCACTAGAAATTCTTGCCACTTGTTGTTATGGCATGGAGTGGTGATGATACCGCTAAAAATGAGGCTATGCATTTCCTCAAGTACTATGTTGCCCTATTGAAACTCCTCACGTAGGAAACATTAGTAGGCACCTGCCATTTCATGATGGCCTCCATCTTGGAAGGATCTATCTTCAACTCTCCTCCACCGATCACATACCCCAAAAACACTAAGGAATATTGCGCAAACTTGTCACTTCTTGAGATTTTCTAGCAGATGGTGTTTCTTCAATGCCTCCAACACCTGTGTCAAATGTGAAATATGCTCCTCCCAAGTAGCACTATATACCAGTATATCATCCTAATAGACAATAATGAATGAATCTATAAAAGGGTGCAGTACATCATTCATTAATCTCATAAACATAGCTAGTGCATTACTTAGGCCAAATGGCATAACTAACCACTCATACAAACCTTGCCTGGTTTTGAAGGTGGTCTTCCACGTATCTTTTTCTTTGACACAAACTTGGTGATATCCAGACTTCAATTCTAACTTGCTAAAATACTTTTCTTGCTACAACGGATCTAGCAGACCGTCTATCTTGGGTAGGCGGTATCTATTCTTGAGTTAATTTTATTCAACACCCTGTAATCTATACACATTTGCCAAGTCTCATCCTTATTTGGCACAATGATGATGGGTGACCCATAAGGTGATGTACTCGGTTGAACGAAACCCTATTCCAGTATCTTCTGCAATTGTTTCTTTACCTCACTTTCTTCTATAACAGATTGTCTGTAAAAACCCAATATTTGGCAATGGGAAGTCTGACAATAGCTGGATCTTGTGCTCCACTTCTCTCTTAGGTGGTAACCCTTTAGGCTCTCGGAAAACATCCTTTTATGCTTGTAATAACTCCTCCAATTGTTTTTGTTGCTTCTTAGTACACTCCTCTAGGGATGCCTTACCTCTTATTGAATCCTCTTCAGGTTGATTTTCTCTTAAAAACAATAAAACATACTTCTTGCTAGAACTGATCAATTTCTTGGCTTGGTTGGCACTTACCAGTGAAATTTTCGACTTGCCTTTGTTTGCGTTGATGATGAACGATTTTCCATCCTCGATGAGCCGGTACTAGTTAGCTCTCCTCATGAATATTGCATCACGCATGTGCATATATGGACTTCCAAACATGACTCCACATATATCAAGGGGAACCACATCCAGATCTACGTCATCAATAAAATCAGCAATGATAGAAAATCTAATTTTTTATTGTTTTGTTACCTTTAGCTCTGCATCTTTATTTACCCATCCCAGTGGATATGGGTTTGGATGATCACAAACTTCTAACCCCAACTTCTTGACCAGCGCTGTTGCAGTGAGATTCACCTACGATCCTAAGTCAAACAAAGCATCATTTTGTCTTCTTGACCTATATCTTTATATGGAAGAGTTTGGTTATTTCTTTCTCTTCATGTTGTTGAAGGTTGCTCACATTCACCTCCTTCTACACCAATGTACTGAAGATCTTCTCATCCTCGTATGCGCTACTTTCAACTTGGTTGCTCGAATCTATGGCCATGATATTCTTCTTCTTCTTATATTTCTTCTTGTTCTTTGGGTTTATCTCTGGATGCAACTTCCAACACTTTTCCTTTGTATGGTCATCAATGTTGCAATGGTTGCAATGGTTGCTAAGATCTTTGAACTGGTGTGTTGTGGTTGTGGTCTTTTTATCTTTTCCCCCTTTTTGCTTCTTCATCCCTTCCTTAGAAGCTTCATGTTGCTCCTTCTACTTCGATCTACTTGATTGTGTTCTTTTCAGGTGTACGTTCTCCAGGTACTATGTTTGTACACAAGCCTCGTCCATGGATTTTGGCTTGAACAACATCACTTGCTCATGCAGATAGCATTGTAGAACCCCCAAATACATGAGGATTACATCTGTGTTCTTTTGAGAGATACCCACCATTAACCATCTTTCTAAATGTTTTGGTGTACTACTGCACACTTTGGCCCGGCTTTTGCCTAAAGTAATGCCACCGAATCCACTGATCCTCCACGTACCCAATGGGATAAAACTGTGACTTAATGAGGGTTTTAAAATCCTCCCACTTAGTCACTATAGGTTCTCCCTAGAACCTCAGGGTTTTTGTGTGGCTCTCCCACCAAGTCAGTGCATGGCCCTCTAAATTTAGTCGCGTGAATGAGATCTTTTTCCCTTCCTCGATCTAATGGACTTTGAAATAAACTTCTAGTTGCTGCAACCAGTGGTTCAACTTCAGAGCGTCAATCTTATCGTGGTACGACTTGATATCAACTTTTTCTTCCATTTTGAATAGGGATTCATGACACTCAAACTGGGTTGATCTTTCTTGGGTTCTTTCTTTGGTTGGTTCTCCATGTCTTCCCAATCTCTCGATCCCCCTTCTAATTTTTCCTCTGCATTCTAACCCCCATCTTCTACAAATATCCCCAATGTATTGCTTAGGGTTTCCATGAGGAGGTTTACATTGCGGTTTATATCTGTGAATTGTTATTCAAGCCACGAAAACCTCACCTCTATAGGATCACGAGGTTTTTTTATAGATTTGTCAGCCATGATTAGGGTTTTACGATTTTCGACCCTGCCGACCTAGATCCCCTGGAAATATCCACAAATACCCAAAGAAACATTCTATGATACCAAATGATCCGTGAATTTTCATGGATATTCTATTGGACAGTTTGGCACAACAAATCTAATAATATTATATTAAAACTCTGAAAATTCTATACTATTACAATTTATTAAACTTTAAAATATGTGGATTTAACTATAATTAGTGCATGCATGTGAATGGAAAGTATGCAGAAAAGTAGAGAACGAAAAATTAATCTCACACACACATAAGACACAAGATATGCTCTTTGGGAAACCTTTCAAGAGAAAACCCAACTGGAAGGTGAGGTCGCTTCGCTCTCTTTCTCTGTCTGGAAATATGTTGCAGGTACAAAGAAGTAACGTTTGTGGCCCGTGGGTTACTACAATGCACGGATCCTCTCTATGTGCTCTACCTCCTATCTCTCTTGGCTATCTTTTCTCAACTATGGAATAAAATTCTTTTGAAAGAATGGAATGTATTTTCCTCCTAGTGGCCCGGTTATAACACAACCTGATAGCATACTAGTGATTAAGTTTGACTACATCAACTCTTAACTAGAGTTATAAAATATGCTCTTCTAGAGTCTTTTACATCACAAACACATGGATAGCCCCTTTTCCATGAATAATGGGGGTTGACGCGGCATCCTCCCGAACTATAGTTGTGAAAGCGGGAAGGTCAACTTCTGAGTGGCATAACGTTTGCATACGAACTCTGATTGACATGATTCTTGCGCCGTTAGAAAGGTGTATGTGTGTATAATAGCATGAAAAGGTATTTCACTAAAGATACAAAGTTTTACCCCCAAAATAAACGTCATTTGATGCCTCAAAATGCTCTCGGAAGGTTTCAGACCCTGTTTCGCCAAACTTGGTCTCGTCGATAAAAATGGTCTCGTGAGATGATTCCTCCACTTTTTCCACTCAAAATTCATCGATATGGATGACAAACAATATAATGATCCAATTCAAATCAGTCACAAAACAAAACAAAAAGCCAAAAATTGTGTGTCGACACAACAAAAAAAAAAAAAATATATATATATATATATATATATATATATATATATATATATATATATATATTCAAGGGAACTAGCCCTAAACCTATGTGTAGAGATGCTTTCACCCTCCCTGTGAACCCCCTAAACATGAGGTACTTCTCCCACCTCATCATCCCTATCTTGTCCTTGATGCAATGTATAACACTAAGGGTAGTTTGAAAAGAATATAACACATACCCAACATTCTCCCACTTGTTTTATTTACACATAGGAGGTCATCAGAGTATACGATTAGAAATCCACGAAAATAATGCCCATTGTTTCTCTACACTAAGATAATTTCTCAGTTCTCACATATTGAATCTGTAACATTCTTCAAAGCATCCACCTTCACCATCCACACCTTCTTTTCTTCAACCATATCTCTCACCAAGTGATATTGAACCTAAATATTATGCTTTGTATTAGAATGATACATTGGGTTCTTCACTAAGAAAATTGCATTGTAACTATCACAATCTATCCTCATAGCTCGATCTACCAACCCAATAGTTGAACACAAGTTTTGCAACCATATTGTTTCCTTGCTTGCATGAGTGGCTTCCATGTATTCAGCTTTTGTAGTTGAGAGTTCCACTACATATTGTCTCTTATTCATCCAACTAATTGCTCCTCCAAATAGGTTAAGCACATACCCACTTGTAGATCTTCTACGATCGAGATCTCTAACACAGCCTGCATCAAAAAATCCATGCATAAGCAACACTCTATCCAATATTGATCTTATTTGGGAGCACAATCCATAACCATTAGTGTCACAAAAATACTTGAAAACACTCTTTATTGTTGTCCAATGCTCCTTCCTTTGTTTTGACATATACTTTCTCAACACTCCCACTACATGTGTAATGTCCAATCTAGTATAGAACATTTCATACATCAAACATCTAACTGCATTGGCATATGGAACAAAGGACATGTCATTTTCCTCTTCCTGTGTCTTGGGACATTGTTTTGCAAATTATTTACACATATAAGAATAGGGACCTTTACCAGTTTACATTCTTGCATGTTAAACCTTTGCAAAATTGTATTGACACATTTCATGTGATTTAACCAGAGTTTCATGTTTGTCCAATCTCTTTTAAATTTCATGCTCAAAATAAATTTGCAGCACAAATATATTTCATGTCAAATTTAGGGGACAATTATTTTTTCACTTCCTAGATGTTTTCCTTGTCATTTCCAATCAACAACTTATCATAAATATACAACACCAAATAAATAAGACGATCACCAACTAACTTAAAATACACATAGTGATCCTCTTTTCTCCTTGTGAAGTCAAGTCCTAATACACAAGTATCAAATATTTGATATTGCATCGTTGATGATTGATTTAACCCATACATGGACTTTTTCAACCTACATACCAACTCTTTTTTCATTTACCAACAAAACATTATGGTTACTTCATGTATATTTCTTCTTCCAAATCCCCATGTATGAATGTTGGCTTTGCATCCATCTATTCTACTTCAAAAGCAAATGGAACACAATAGATAAAAGAAATATAAATAATTTAACTTGAAAATATTTGAAAAAACTCACAAATATCAATTGTGTTTACCTAGGAATAACCTTTTAATACTAATCGATCTTTGTATTTCTCCACTCTACCTTTTGTATTAAACTTCTTCTTAAATACCCATTTGTTGCCAATGATCTGTCTTCCAGCCAACAATTGCACAAGATCCCGAGCCTCATTTTTTTCCTAAGACCGCCATTTCTTCAACTGTGGTCCTTTTGCAAAGTTTTCTCTCCTTTTAATCCACTGACTCCTTAACAATTCTAGGATCATCATCAATAATAAATAAAACAAAATTTGAGGGGAAAGCAAGTGGAGTATACCTTTCTAGTCATCTTCTTTCTTGAACCTATATCCTCAATACCAAAGTATGTGGTTCTTCTTCTTCTTATTCATGTTCTTCTGTAGAGTTTGATTCATCATTCCTCAATTCAAATTCAATATTTTCTAGTTCTTTCTCCCTTGGTGAGACTTATTGTTTGAAAAAATCAATTATTTCTCTAAATATTATATCTCTACCATACATAACATTCTTATTTTTTGGGTTCCAAAGGTTATAACATTTTAGACCATCTTTATATCTAATAAGGCTACGCTTTTCATCTTTATTATTTAGTTTACTCATGTTCTCCTTTCAAACATTTACATAAGCATCACAACCAAATACCCTAAGTTTTTAAGAGAGGGTATCTTACCAGCCCGTACCTCATGTCAAGTTTTGTCATCTAAGGCTAATGTGAGTGATCTAGTTACCAAGTAACACATAGTGTCCACTATCTCTGCGCAAAATTCTTGTCCTAATCCAGCACCACTGAGAATGCTTCTTGTTTTCTCCATTAGCGTCTTATTCATCGTTTTAGCAACTCCATTCTATTGAGGTTTCTATAAAGTAATATTTTTCCTTGTTAAACTGAACTTCTTACAGAATTCTTCAAATTCATTCCCACAAAATTCTCAAACATTATCTATTCTCAACACCCTAATTTTCTTCTCTATCTGATTTTCCACAGGAACCTTAAACTCTTTGAATTTTTCAAAGACCTCAAATTTATTCCTGAGTAAATAAACCCATGTATTCCTTGATAAGTCATATATAAATGAGGAATAGTACACTAATTTACCTAGTGATGCAACCGACACAAGTCCAAACACATCATTTTTAACCAACTATAATATTACCTCTTACCTCGTAATACCAAAGGAGAATCTTACCCAATTCTTCTTACCATATAAAAATTGTTCACAAAATCAAAATATACAGAGAAATTAGCCATACTTTCTATCAGACCACTATCATGTAGAACTTGAATTCCCTTCTCTTCAATATGTCCTAGTACTTAATGTCGCAACATAATCTTTTCTTCAAATGTTATAGGAGTTTTTCCCTCTTCTACTCCACTCTCAATTATTATAGGTCATTTTGTCACATCTGGTCAATAGGCCTTCAACTAGATCAAATAACATCCTTTGACCTCCTTCTCATCATCCTTGCACAAAGCCCAAAGAATGACTCATTCTCATCCCTGAGTTTCTGCCTGAAAACACCTTGTTTCGGTCATTTTAAGGACCATTGTTCCCAAGCCTTCTACTAGAAAACGTTTACTATCAGGTTGCTCTACTTTGCACCTACATTTATCACCAGCATGTTGCTTAGTGTTGGGGTGCATTGATACTAGAAATTTGGGAAAAAGAGATAGAATCCCGAAGCCTCTTCTTCCAGAAGCTTCCAGGATCTGTTGTAACCATTTACCTCAAATAAAAGTCTTGAATGCTATCCTATCCTACCTTGGAGTTTTCATCCCTTATCCCTTGAGCTCATCCTCCCATCAAAAGTGGATTCAATCCCTAATTGGTAAAAGGATCCTTCACCTATATATTGACTTCCATCCATAGGCAAGGGGTTTGCTTTTGGAGAATGGTTCTACCCTTATGCTGCTGATGTGAGAGATATATTTCCATGCATTAAGGTAATTAGAGGTGCACTTTGTGACAAGGAAAGGACAAGTCAACATGGAGGAGCTCTTTTACGAGATCAACACCTATTTTTGGTTGTAACTCACTCAATTTCTATTAGTTCAAAGAGTTGTTTTTTTTCCTATATATGATGTTATGGTTTCATATATTTCAATACCATGTTGATCTATTGAATAAAGTGATTAGATGATGCTACATAGATTTTGTGGATTGTTGGCTTGTGTTATCTGACTATGCATGTTCTAATCATAGTGATCGAAGCTAGGATTGGATCATTCAAACCAAGGAAGGAGAAAATCATACCACAGATTCTAGGTAGGCTTCATCTTGCTATGTATTTACTTTAAGGAAAACATTAGTCCCTTAGTCTTTATGTTGTTCTAGGTCAGTCCACCAAACCTAGGGAAGATACATATGTGCACATTCATAGATTTTGCATAACAAATTGGTGACCATACTAGGGATTAGTGTGTTCCCTTGGTGGCGTCTTTGTCCATTTTTCTTGTCTTACCTCTTCTTCAGACCTTTACTTTCTTATTCATTCAAGAACATACCTAGGAATACCTTGCATTGAGATTTACTTGCGTTTTTGTGTCAGAAATTGGCTTTCCTTGATCACTGCACCCTATGGTCTAGAAACAGTGTGTGGTAGTGCACCCTAGCAATCTATGCACCTGTGTTGCAGTCCACCATAGCCCTTTAAGCACCCAATATGATCTTGGTTTGATGCAAAAAAAAAAAAAAAAAAAAATTGTGATTTTCTCTCTGATTAAGTTTGTTTGGTTGGTCCTCCTTGTGTCCCTGACTGTGTCTTGGTCTCTCATAAGCCTCCATTTGGTTTTATTTTGTTTTTGAGTGCCTTTGATAAGATTTTTTTAGATTTTCCTTTGTTATTGTCATTAGGTCATTAGCAAACTAAATTTTTCAGTCATTGAGTTCTTGAAAGAATTGGTGTTTAGTCATCATTCTAAATAGTTTTCTTTAATCAATTATTAGACAAATATCTTAGTCTTCATCTGAAAATTAAGTGGAATCCAAAAGAAAAATCTTATGCATCATGCATTACATATAGGGCTTTTATTTTGATTGGGATAGTGAGGAGATCGATGGTTGCATCACTTATTTATTGCATTGTTGATTAATTTATCCTTCCCCTACTTAGTTAGGCCTTTAATTGTTAAAAGGAAAATGAAAAGAGTTATTTTTGTCATATTAGTTGCATCATAGGCATGCTCAGGTGAAATCAATTTTTGACCTTTGAAACTAAAATCTAATTCAAGATCAACTCTAAAATCCATCTCAATTAACCTAAGGAGCATTTGCAACTTAACGACAGACATAGAGGTCTAGGCTAGAGACGTGTTTTGGCATCTTTAAATGTAGGAGTTGTCATTTTTTGTCAGCATTACAATCTAGGGGTGATATCTTGTTCCATGTACATAAGTGTATAGGATCATTCTCCATGTACCTTCAGGTATATCGGATGGCACTCTGTTAGTGCATGTCAGTCCTACCAGTCACCAGTGATCAAATATGCTCTTACAAGGTTTTTATTAAGGTCTCAAAGTCAAATTTTTATCATTTCATTAGGTTTTCAAAATGAAAATTTGGTCACTCCCTAGTGTGTCTAGGTCTATTACTGCTCCTTTCAAGATTTTCATGTTCTGGTAATTTCCATCACTCAATTGGATGTGCCATCACTGCAAGTTCATCATCATCATCTCAATCATATCATCATGATCCTCATTCATCTCCTTGTCACCATTAGCTCATTAGGTTCAAAGTCATCAAAATTTGTCATCTCATTCATAAATCTTGGCAACTACTACGTTTTCATTCCAAGGCTGCAAACCTCTTTGTAGTGATTTCTTCCATTATATTCAGGTTGTGTTGTAGCAAATACAGGTTGGTGGCATCTCATGAAACTCAATAATCTCTTAGTTCTCTTAATTGTGATTGCAACGCTTGATTTCCCTCTCCTAGGGTTTTGAAAACAGTCTTCAAAGATTTCATCATTTCCGTGTTGAATTGTTGTTAAAACTTGTATCATGTTGTTCATACACCTTCATATATTCTAACCACGCCTTCCTAAATACCCTCCATCAAACCCACCCTCAAATTTCATCATTTTCACTTAAACCCTAGACGGGGCACACCTTCTAAACACAACACTGTGTTTCTCTTGTTTGGAACCCTTCCACTCACCCAAATTCTAAATTTTCACTTTCCCTAGCTCCCTAAACTCCCTCACTATCCCTCCAAATTTTGCTAGAATTTTTCCAGTTCCCTATCCCTTTCATTTCCCCAAATTTCCTCACAGCTATCAAAATCCCCTGTTTTCCCAAAACTAAACACTAATTCTTCCTCCTAGTGAGCTAGGGTTTCACCTTGGAAGCAGAGGCCGCACACACTAAAAAGAAGAAGTACAATAATGGAGGACATGTCTCAAGATTTGAGCCATCTAACATCAAAGAGATCAGTGCCTCCCAAACTCATCAAGAGGTCATTTGCGGCACACAGGTGGTTTTGCTTCAAAGCGTGTTTCTGGGCAAATGGAGATCAACTTGACAAAAGCGGAAGAGGTTTTTGTCAATCATATACCAAGGGACAAAAATGTCCTTCATGTTTTACATGGGTATCATAGATTAGGAGATATGCAACTTTCTTGGAGACTTATATCAGAAAATCAAAAAAATTCAAGTTAATTTCCTGTTTTAGCCATGATTTTGTGGCATGGATTCCGAGCAAATGAAAATGAATTTCCAGAAAATGAGAGATTTTTTTCTTCAAAACATCCTTATCTACAAAAACCTCTCTCATTTTTCCAAAAATCTTTATGGTTAGAGAGATATCTCTCCATCTTTGAGGCCTATTTTCGCAAAAAAAAACCCAAAATTTTGACCCTGCTATAAGCGCAACGCCTTGGCGCTACGCTTTCACTACAGACCTCCAAATGACAAAAAAATTGTATGCTTGGATAGATAATCACCTACACTTATTAGATAACTACTTTTGCAAGCTTGTTGAAAGATAAATTGGGAGAAAAAGCCAAAAAAAGAGGTCAAAAAGTCACTTTCTGCCACTATTTTGAAGCAGGCACTGCGCTTATAGAGTCACCTCGGGAGAATCAATTTTTGAAGGCCTTCCCATGGGTCATTTTCAAAAATAAAGTTGTTCTGGAAACTAGACAGGAAATTCTATTTTATCGTTCTCTTAGTTTTCAAATTTGGTTTCAGGAAGGCTTCCAAAATCTGCTTGCAATATGGCGCTACACTTATAGTTGAGTGCGCTACGCTTATGGCTAAATGTGCTACGCTTATACCTATAGCAGTCTTTTTCAGTCTATTTTCACCAAATCTTGGTTTTGTGATGTAATTTTGATATTTTAAAGACTTGATGATGTAATTATTGAATGAATTAGCATGATAGGTTGTTTTGTGCTTAATTAGGCCTCATAAATGAAGCAAAACTCAAATCAAAGTCTAAGAGAAGAGTTTGTTTTTTAACCTTCTCACTCTCTCTTGTTGGTTGAGAGATTCTTGGGAACTATTCCACCACTTAGGGGTTCGACCCCCGAAGGTGGGGAAATGGTTTTTTTGAGTCTATATCTATCATTTCTCATTCAAAGAGAAGGGTTGGACTTCAAAGGGGAAGACTTGTATCTTTATGCTTTCATACAGTTAATCAAGGAGCAGTTGCAGCTATTTTTCAGGAATACTTGTTCAGTGAGTTTGTGGTGTTGTTTCCCTCATATATCAGTTTCATATTGATGAATTCATCTCTCTCAACATGCTTTGCTTTCTTTGTGTGATTTAACTTATAGTCATATAGGCAGAATTCTTTAGGTTTAAAGCTTTGTTTATGTGGAAAATCATGTTCATGTATCTTTTCTTATAAATTAATGAATTCATGCTAATACATGCTCATTATGATTTCTTAAAATTTCAGACCCTACACTACATTGACCAAAATCTTCAATCCACCACAAAACATTGTTATCTTGCTCCTTTTTATGCCTGCTACTGCAAACCTTTAACACCTTGACTTAATTGCTTGCTCTCATCCCTGGTTCAACAACCTAAAAACCATAAATTTCCAAACACTCAAACAAAACCTATACATCTGGCCTAAAATCTATTTCTTTTCCAATCATTGACCGATAAATATTTAGATAGATCCCTCTCTGGTTTAGCAGGTGTTAACGGGAAAAGTGTCTACTCAGAACGCCCCTATCCCACTAAGGTGTGACAGTACCTTAGAAACAAACAGAGAAAACTACTTTCGTATTCTTCTTTATGAACTATAAACGAAGAGGAATAGGATGAACCAACCTGTGTCTTGCGCTAGTCCTTTGATCCAATCTCTCTCCTCTTTGACAGCTTCCAGCTACCTGCTCCCTTACTTGCCCAGCTTCACCAAGTTCCTGCAAGATCACAGAAGAGGAAAACTACACAAAGACATGGATTTATATTCATAAATAGCTTAGGATCAGATTTAAGCTAAACATGCAAATATAACAAAACATCATTGATACACAAGCATGTAGGAGAAACTCAAATAGTTTTATTGATATAACAAGAAGGTCCAGGAGGAGTTACAACCGATGATTCCTGATCCAGCATCAACCCCCCAGCAAAGGAATCCCCTCTTCACCTCCAACAAAGCATAAATCACCCAATACTCTGATCTCTATCTCAAAACCAACAGCAATTCTCTGCAATGTACAAAATTCCAGCCTCTGGATCTCTTGGTGAGGGATCCATATATAGATGTATGCAAAGAGGATGAGTCAGCTCATGAATTGATTAGTGGCCTCTCTCTGTCAGTTCTTGCTTCCACTTGGAGACTGAGAGCCTCTTACTCATCACTGGTCGAATTCAGTGAGGCAAGTGTCATTGGAGAAGATTCTGGAAGCTTCCATTGTCTCTCCACCTCGTGGAATGACTCTGCCATTTGTCATTTCCCACTCAACGCACCCTGGTAGTGCATTCAAGTGTGTTGCAACGCACCTAGCCAGTGTATTTGGGTGCTTTGCAACGCAGCTAGCTAGTGGAGCAGCTGAAATGATCCTGATTTGACTAGTTCTGAGCAGTTTCTGGTGGAGAACTTCTGGGAGAAGCTGTAATTTGTTGACCTTGTTTCTTTAGGAGCTGGAACAACACTTTTAGGGACTTAGGATCCCTTGGTTTATGGAAATTTCATACTTAGAGCTGTAAGGCACAAAAATGTCTATAACAGTTGCCCCCTAAAGTATGAGGTCGTTTATCGGGTGAAATGCTTTATTAGGAGGATCCAAAGTTCTTTCAATGTTGGGAGGAGACCTGTAATAAGATACAATACAACACATTATCTTCATACTGTTTTCATGATCTAGCTTAGGCGGGCATTCCCATGCTCAGCTTTATAAATTCATTTTCATGTACATAGGACAGACAATCGTCTGATGGTAGACTGATGATTCTGATGAAGTCATCATCCTTTTGGTAGGATGATTATCTGTGCTGCAATGTTGTACATTTCATTGTCTTTATTTTTCCTGAATATATATTGCAGCCCGGATGGATGAAACTAGATCCGGGGTCTTCAATCTCGTTCGATCTTCACTCGAAGTATAAGTCGATCCATGTGAGAAATGTTTTGAAGTCGAACATGGAAAGACATCGCTTGATTACCAGTCAATGATGTAAACTATTAACAAGTGCGAGAGGAATCACCGATAATGATAATGACCCTCAAGGTACTGCAGTACAATTCACGTGGTGTGAATAAAGGACTTGGCGTCGAACACCACGCAAAATCTTTCGGTCGAAGGTCATTGATGTATACCTATCGCCGGAAGTGAGAAACTTTCCATTGAGGCATGCAAGCTTCAAAGTACTGAAGGGGTTGTTCCTAGATCAACTTCTTGGATAATGAGCTGATGTCGACAAGAAGCGATCCGTCAAAGGAGGGCCTTAATGAATCCCACATCAATGACACGGAACGGAGCAAATGATTTTGATGGAGGTGAAAACGATCTGGTGATATATGGTTCAGGGTGGCGGTCATGAAAGAATGAAGTATAATGTATGGTAGTGGATGGGACACGGGTGACTTCTCTGGATGACTTCTCTTGAACATGTCGGCGACACTTATGTGATGGATTGGTAGCATTTACCCCAAATGTGGATGGTATGGCGTGACCATGGCGATGTGACTGTGAATGAAACAACCCAACCCGACTCAGGCACGGAGTGGAAGTGTCATGTTCAAGAGCGACTTGCTACCAATAAAGTTTCTTTGAGTTTTCTTCCCAATTTTTCCCCAGTCATTGCTGACCAGTACCTCTTTATTTTTGTCAAGCTTGAGGAGGAAAACATGTGCTTGTTCTATAATTTTCCCTTCGGGCAAACCCATCGTTATGTTTTAACGAGCCTAGCGATAGTGAAACTCGTTCTCGCCTAAGGACAAGTTTGTCGCTATTAATCTTTTTAACGAGTCTAACGACAAAGATAACTCGGTCCTTTTCATTTTTAGAGAGTTTGAAAAGGTACGTAAAGGTAACTCAAAAATTCCTTTTTCGTTATCTAATCCCTTAAGTCCGAAAAAGTATAAAACAATACAGAAGGGATGAATTTTCGATTAGCTTTAACGAGCCGAACAAAACAAGCGCTCGATCTTTTTGTGCAATAATCCCTCAGGTCCAAAAAGATTAAAATCTAGATGAGGGATAGCATTTCCTGTCGCTTTAACGAGCTGGAAGGCCAAAACTCGGAAATCTTTTCATATTTTACGAGTCAGTTGAAAAGATCTTAAAGAAGACTCGTGTTTTGAGGAACGAGTGATAAAATGGGTAGCAGCTGATTCCAGGTAAGGTTTGGAATTTTCCAATCACGGCAGTGTCACAAGGATGGCTAGTGAAATCACTCTTCGCAGCTGTTCCTCAAAATGGGTAAACAATCAAATGGAGGTGAATGATCGGCCAATGGAAAAGTGGAGGTGACGGTGCAAACACGACCAAGGCTTTAATGGCTGAAAATGCTTCATTCACGGTGGTTATTTACCGGGGGATAGTTCATTTTTTAACGAGCTTAAACGCGGGTGGAAACATTTGCTCGGTCTTATGTTTATTTTTTAACGAGCTTGAACTATGCGCTAAAACTGCTCGATTAATCCAGTCATATGATAAGAATGTCTCATATAAAAGCGGCAATCTTTCGAGTGTTGCCTCATATCCTTTCTTTATGCAAGTTAGGAAACGACCAATCCTACGAGTTTAAAGGGTTATAGGTCCTATAAATTTAAAAAATAAAAAGTCGCTCTTCGCTTGCATTCCAAAAGGTTTGCATGCCCCCAGGTATAAAACAGAGTTTCAAGGTTACCTCTACTTCTTTCCGCCAAAACATTTGTTTTACCGAGAGAGGCCTACCTTTTATAGGTTACCCAAAGATTGTTCTATTTACGGTGTAAACAAAACACTTCTTCGGCGATGCTGCTCGAAATAAACAAAGGTGAGTGACGATGCCCGCCAACTCACATAACTTTAACAAGAGAATCTTATTCTAGAATAACCCCTCTTCCACTAACGGACGAAGTACAGACTAGTCATATTCTCCCGCGGAAACCTACTCTATACTCGAAGTTCCCTGCCGAAGCATACCAGGGTGCATGCCCCCTGGGTTTCAGTCATATCCCTCCGAATTACTCGCGCTCATCGGGAGGACGGACTGGGGGTTGAGACATTTCTTGTGTGAAGAGACCATTTAGGGATGGTATATGACTATTTGCTATGCGTGATCCGGGAAATGAAAGCTGGTCCACGAGCTTGACCACTCTTCCTTCGTGCGGAAAACACATTACTCTAAAGAGTGAGGAGACAATGGCTCCCATGCAATAAATATAGTCTCGTCCAAGGAGTAGGTTATAATCCAAGGGTCCTTGAACTACCATGACGTTCATGCGAACTGTCTTCCCTCTCAATGTTATGGGCACATCGGGAAGGATCCCTAAAGGTCGATTGGTTCCTTTATCAAAGCCTGTCAGATTTCTCATCTCAGGCAAAAGCGATGGCGAACCAAGCGCTTTCCAAGCAGTAGAGGAAAGGATACTCACAGAAGCCCCCTCATCTATGATGGTACCAGCCATGACCATTCTATATATTTGAACGATAATTCGGAATGGTATGCTTGCTGGTAAACGGGGTCTGCCTAGTTGATTCCAATCGAAGGAGACAACTAGGTTGCTTGGAGGTGGGACCGAGTAGACGGCCGGGTATGGCTCTGACGAACTTCCCTCCTGCGATAAGGGAATGGGTAGATTTCCCCCATGTTCGTCGAAGTCTGTTGATGAAGAGAATTTGGACGGTGTCATCTTTGTTCTCTTCAGTGACTGTATCATCCGAAGATAAAACCTCTGAAGGCAAGACCGGGTCAACTGCCGCCTCGACCTTTTGACTTTCGTCTGGTATGGATTCAGTTGGTTTATCTTCAATGATAGGCGCTTCAGCCGACCACCTGAGCGGGCCAGCTGGGTTCTCAACTAGTGACGGACTCGGCAAGAGTTTTTAATATCCAGGAGGGAGTCGTAACGGTGAAACCGGACGATCATCCAAAACTCTTTTAGCTTCATCTAAGAAGGGACAATGGTGGAGGGCATGGTTGCCTTCACACAGTTTACAGGGAAATCTAGCTTTCCCTTTTTGTCCTGGGGCTTCACTTTCACTAGTTGACGGTGTGCTTTCAACATGATCACCAGAGGTTGATGACACCGGATTGTGCAAACGAGGAGACCAGTCCCTTAGTTTCCGGGGGATGCAAGGACAATCTCTGTGAAAGTGGTCTCCTTTGCAAATGACACATGGCGATTTAGGCCTGGTCGGTGCTGTGTGTGGATTTTCGTTAGACGACACTCGTTTTCCCCCATTCGCCTTTGGCTCCTTCTTATTTTTCTCTTTCTTCTTCTTTTCCTTCTTCTCCTTAGGAACTTGGCTTTTAGCTTTACCAGTCCCGTCAAGCGAAGAGGAAGGAGGGGAGGAAGAATTAGAGGAAGTAGAAGGCTAGTGGGTAACTCTGGACTAGTCTAATTGCTGATTCGATTGTTCAGGAATAGTGGTGTTCTGAACGACATTGGTTGAGAAGAGCCATACTGGCAAGCCAATTGTCAGTCCTGGAAGCGACAATGTGGCCATATGGGGCGCACCAACATCTCCCCAAGAGGAGAAGGGACTAGGATTTCCATCAAGGGGAATTCCTTGGTTGGTAGGCTCCATTTTCTCAACCCAAAGATCAACGTAGGAAAAGGGGATGAATATTTCACTTAAAATAAACTTTAACACGCTTTGACACAACTTGTTTTTTTCAGTTTTAAAGAGTCGAGAAAAAACAAAAGATGACTCTAGTCTCCTTCGATTTTTAATGAGCCTGAAGTGACAAGTGCTCAGATGGACCTTTTCTGTTAAGGAGTCTGAAAAGGAACGAAAGGGACTGCTCTGGAGGTCTAGGTAGAGGGAGTACCAAACCAATCGCAAAACTGCAGAATACTTTTTACGGTACGGCAGTCAATCTTCCCGAATGATGTGTTCGGTGCATTGCGATCAGTAGGGCGGCCGACACGGCTTCCTATGGATAAAGGTTTTATGCCTATAGGGGTCTCCCAACATATACTCGACGGTACATGGGAGCACAAGTTCGTACTGGCACTTATCGTCTCAAAGTGGAGGAATCACCCAACCATCAGTGAGGACAACAGTTACCAGGCTTTACGACGCCGGAATACATCTCTAGCCTAGACCTCTAGATGTTGTACGTTAAGTTACAAAGCGTTGTTAAGTTCATTGAATTTATTTTAGGTTGATCTTTCTTATGAAGTTTGCCTTTTGGGTTCACCACGAGATGTAGATGTAATTCCTGAAATGCAATCTAAAGATGATAAGCAAGCTTTTATCTCTTTTCAGCAATGAAAATCCTAGCTACAAGGGGAAAAGAAAGACACAATCTTTTCTCAAAGAGCAAAGAGCACACTGTAAATGCACTTTTCCTAAATCAAGCCAAACAGACTGTCAATATGCAAATGCACATGTGCATGTATTTGTTTTTCACTTTCTTAATATTGATGTCTAAAAAGAAAGTTGTTGTACAAATTTGAATTCGTTTTCAAGTGAAAAACACAAACAAGCTTCTTTTCGAAATCAAAAGGTAGAGACGATTACGACACTTTATGATTTTGAAATAAACACTTGTTTCGACACTAGAAATTCACAAATTCAAGCCAAAGGCAAAAGTAAAAGCATAATCAACTGTCAACAGCAAATAAACTTTCTCCTAAGATCAAAATCGACACTTACGACAGATCTAAATCAAAGGACGACAGTATGGCTATTCTACTTTGCAATGGGAAACTGTAAATGACGCAACAAACACACAAAAACAAATACAGTTTCTTTTATACAACTGAGGCGGAATTAAGACAAAGAAAAGGGGTTTTTAAACAGACACACACACTGATCACAGGCTGCAAAAATCAGAGACAAAACTGGAAAAAATGAGCAAAGAACCTCAGCTGCACAAGGCTAAGCTGATCAACGCACCTGGTACACAATAAAACTGGATTGCAACGCAGGTTGCCCTCTCGGGAACTGCGCTGAAATGCAGAAACTCTTCACAGCACCTGCGCTGGGGCAGAAACGAGAATTCTATCCGGGTTCTGGGTCACGGTTTGCAGTTTAATCTATGGTTTTTGGTCGGGTAAAAGCAATCAGTAATGCGTAATCAGAGGGTGGATTTAAAGGAGGTCTAAGAGCTATCACAAAGGGTAATCAGATCATTTGTGAATCAGCTGTTCAAATCATAAACAAATCCAGTGAACGGATTGAAGTAGCAGGTGTCTACTTTGCATTTGATAATGGCAAATGCAGTTCGATTGCTACTTCTGTGTTTATGAAACAAACAACAAGAGAAACACAAACAAACTAACTAGACACGATCCCCAGTGGAGTCGCCATTTTGTTAACGGGAAAAGTGTCTACTCAGAACGCCCCTATCCCACTAAGGTGTGATAGTACCTTAGAAACAAACAGAGAAAACTACTTTCGTATTCTTCTTTATGAACTATAAACGAAGAGGAATAGGATGAACCAACCTGTGTCTTGCGCTAGTCCTTTGATCCAATCTCTCTCCTCTTTGACAGCTTCCAGCTACCTGCTCCCTTACTTGCCCAGCTTCACCAAGTTCCTGCAAGATCACAGAAGAGGAAAACTACACAAAGACATGGATTTATATTCATAAATAGCTTAGGATCAGATTTAAGCTAAACATGCAAATATAACAAAACATCATTGATACACAAGCATGTAGGAGAAACTCAAATAGTTTTATTGATATAACAAGAAGGTCCAGGAGGAGTTACAACCGATGATTCCTGATCCAGCATCAACCCCCCAGCAAAGGAATCCCCTCTTCACCTCCAACAAAGCATAAATCACCCAATACTCTGATCTCTATCTCAAAACCAACAGCTATTCTTTGCAATGTACAAAATTCCAGCCTCTGGATCTCTTGGTGAGGGATCCATATATAGATGTATGCAAAGAGGATGAGTCAGCTCATGAATTGATTAGTGGCCTCTCTTTGTCAGTTCTTGCTTCCACTTGGAGACTGAGAGCCTCTTACTCATCACTGGTCGAATTCAGTGAGGCAAGTGTCATTGGAGAAGATTCTGGAAGCTTCCATTGTCTCTCCACCTCGTGGAATGACTCTGCCACTTGTCATTTCCCGCTCAACGCACCCTGGTAGTGCATTCAAGTGCGTTGCAACGCACCTAGCCAGTGTATTTGGGTGCTTTGCAACGCAGCTAGCTAGAGGAGTAGCTGAAATGATCCTGATTTGACTAGTTCTGAGCAGTTTCTGGTGGAGAACTTCTGGGAGAAACTGTAATTTGTTGACCTTGTTTCTTTAGGAGCTGGAACAACACTTTTAGGGACTTAGGATCCCTTGGTTTATGGACATTTCATGCTTAGAGCTGTAAGGCACAAAAATGTTTATAACAGCAGGGCTAGCCATTGAACTGCAAATGGTTTGAGGTTACCTCTTTCGATCTCCTCCTCGGCCTGGGACATTGTAGAGGCTAACACGCTCCACACATGATAATTCTATGGGAACACTCTCATTGAACGAATACACATTAGGCAACAATACTACGGACTACACTTCCACGTATCGTCGAGTACGTTTTGGAATTACACCCTAGGTTGTTATCCATCCATCAGTAACCAAGCTGACCACCTTGTACACCGTGATACACCGAACATAGCATTCAAAGATATTTCCTGAACATATGTTAAGTCCTTTGTTCTCCAAGGTGTATATTGCAGCTCATGGTTGCTTGGTAAAACTTTTGCCTAGTTTACCCCTTTGTTTTATTTTGTGATGTTAATTTCTAAAATCAATTAATTCACCGCAAAACCACATCTTCCCTGTGGAACAACTCCTTAGTATATATTAAGTTGAGACTAATGGAAACAGTTTCTAAGTCTACCAATCAAGGAAACCCATTTGACAGGAATCCTCATCCTTTTCCTTCTTTTGGAAATATTGCTGCTCCTTATATGGCAATGTTGTCCCTTCCCGTATTTACCATTGGTTTGTCAGTTTGGTTGTTTTCGACCGTTATGGTTCCGAATGTTCAAACTGCTCCTCAACTAAGTTCTCCTCCACTGAAAAATATTAACCTCAAGTTGATCCTAAAGTTGACTCTTTGCCTCCTTCACCTATTGTTTCTTCATCTCTTTCTTCCTCCTCGCCTAGTGAAAGTATTGACTCTAGTAACTAGGAATCTAAGAAGAATAAGAAAGGGAAGAAGAAGGAGAAGCAAAATAACCAGGGGGAAACCAGGCAACCATTGCTACATATGCAACTAGTATGGAGGAACCTTCCAATCAGCCCTGCAAAGTTAAATTCCCTTCCATTTTATGTAAGGGTGACCACCTTATTAGAGATTGTCCTAGTATTCCCAAGATATTATAGGTGTGGTTTACATGCTCACATTAGCCTTCGTCATCAGCCAATGGAGATCATGTTGGTGAAAAACCTTCAACTAGTGATAGTAAGGTCCACAGGAAAAAGGGTAAAGTCAAGTTTCCTTGTAAGTTATGTTAAGGAAATCATCATATTCACCTTTGTCCCGATATGGATGAAGCCTCAAAATTGTTGGAAAACCTTACATCTTTTCAGCCTCGTCTTCTGGCTGGTTATCAAAATATTTCTCCCAATCCTCCACTAGTTGATGAAGTGAATGATTAAAATCCATCTCTAGTCAATCCCACTCTCTCTGAACATGAATCCCATGAGTTTGTTCCTAACCAACCATTGGTTGAGAAAATGGTTGACTTGATTCCACCTTCAGTTCACCGCACCTTTCTCGTAGAGAGTGAAATTCATACTGTTCAGGTTCTTCTCGTTTCTTCATGTTCCAATGAACTAGGGGATAGTTCTCCCATTCCCACAACATAGGAGCGAAATCATCCCATTCCCACAGCACTGTGGTGGGCTGCAGTATTGCAGCAATAATGTTGCAACTCTTGAGACTCCCTTCTTTAATTTTATCAACCCAGTAATTCGTAACAAACTTGGAAGCGACGGTGCTGTATGCACAAGTACTAGCTCTTGCCGCAGCTGTCACTTGGTCAGCTGCAACAAGTCCGCTAGGAGCTTAAGCCAACTTCTATGAGCTCTTAGAAGAAGCTTTTTAATTGATGGATGAAAGATAACTCGAAGGAAGCTAATCTATTTGCGAAAAGAGATTGAAAAACTGAAGGAAAATGCAAACCCTAATTCTACCAGCTAGTCCTACTGATGCAAAGGAGAGAATGCAAACTACTGAAAGAGATGCCATTACTTCTATGAAGGTAAAATACATGTGTCTAGACTACCTCTATCTTAAGAAAACATATTTTTGTATTTTTTAATAACTCATTAGAATCATCATGCATGTGCTTTTTAACTGGCTTTTTACTGTGCAGGGGTGGATCAAGGAGGAGAAATGCTTGGAAAAGGTTGGGAAGATTCAGAGAGGGTCTAAGGAGTCCCTAACACCCTTCCAGAGAGTTTCACAGAGTTTGGCTATCAAGAAACCTCATTCGTGAGCTTCTACAGGAAGTCTGCAGGGGTTCTACAGGATGTTTCAGGAATTTCTACAGGATGTTCAGAAATTTCTACAGGATGTTAAAAATTGGATTTTGGAGGATGGGTGAGTGAGGGAAGATGCATGAATGGATAGGGAGGTAGGATGGGGACCTGAAATGATCCAGGGACTGATGGATGGAGTGGTGAGAAGGTGTAGAAGGCTGCCTTGGCACAAAGAAGGCTGAAACAATGATTGCACAAAAAGGTAGGGTTACGTGGGCAAGAGGACAGATGTGAGACGAGGAACCTAGCTAGGAGATGGATCAGATGGCTCTGATGAAGCTTAGGCAGATGAGAGAGTGGTAGAGATGCCCTGCACAATGTACACTTAACCGAATCAACGAAATCCTACAAATAATCAAAGTCCTAGCTAATCTAATCTAACTGTCAGTGAGACAAATGAACAACAGCTTTATTTGGAAAGAAAACCATGTACATCAATCATGCAAAGAAACATTTCAGAGATCTGAACCCATAACTAACTTTTGCAAATGAAAACAGTACACTAAGGATTGCATGGTCAAGCAAACTAGTGTTTTTGTTGGGGCAGCACTTTTTCTTCAATTCCAACCCCTGATCCAATAAGGATGAGGTGAAACTAAGAGTGTTGTTGACCCTTTTCTTGGATATTTTTTTCTGCTAACAACCTATCAACTAAATCTGAGCATGAAAAGCTATTTTACTCATCAAAAACAACCTAAATAACAAAACAAGATTTAAATCTAAAAAGCAGATTTTATTCTAAGAATGCAGCAAAGACACATGAAAGTAAACAAAGGAGGTACTAGGCGCTTGAGATGGGCCCAACCCCAAGAGCTACAGCCTCCTAAGAGAAATTTAGAGCTGGTGCAAAGCTAGATTCATCTTTATTGATCAAAAGAAATGTTACATTCCAAAAAATGTCCACAAGGAGAACTTGAAAATGTGTTGAAAGCAAAGCTAATCTACTACCTAAAAATCGAACTACTACAAAATGAATACAAAAATGACTAACTACTAGCTACAAAACGACTATCAAGTGACTATAAAAATGACTAACTGAAATGAGGCTCTAAACCCTCTTATTTATACAAATTGAGGACCCAACAGTCCTCCTAAACTTTAGGGACTCGGCTGCCCAAAACTTGCAGTTAACAGTAGTCTTACTTGACTTGCTTGGCTACCCTTGTGTTGATTGATTTGGTGGCCCTTGAACTCCGATCTGATGGTGGAGAATTCGAGGTAAGGGCCCATAAATGAAGGGGACACCTTCCTACAAATCCTCTCCCTTGTTCTCCCATGAATTTGGCTGCCAAGTGCTCATTTAAACCTTTGATTTTGTCTCCAAATTGACCAAAAAGGCTACACAAAGTACACATTAGACTTGTTGGCATAATGACTAACCCAATTCACTCTATTAGCATAAATATAATCAAAAACATGCAATAAAATAATGAGAATGGTGGATTAAGTTGAATTAGGAGGTTGAATGAGCCCAAATAATTATCCATTTTTGGGGCTCATCATCACCACCCTACTGAAAGTGTTTCTCATCCTCTGAGCAACCAATCTATCTCCTCGTCTTTGATGGCCCTGGTGGCCTCCCTGTCATGCCAAGCTTTTGAAGTGATGTCCTCTTCTCAGTCATGAAACCAGGCTTTTCTCTCTACTATTTCCCACTGCCTATGCTTCTTTTCCTAGAGAATTCTCAACTTCCTATAGAACTGTCTCAACATCCTGTAGAACTATCTTTGAGTCCATTATCTGAATTCTCTCTCTCCAAGTGAAGGTTTTTTGCTTCCTCATTCATAGGTGATGGACATCCTTGAAGGAGGCTCCTCCTTTTGTTTAGCTTTTTTGTCCTTAATGACAATTTTCTCCTTTGTCTGTGGTTTGGGTCTGCCCACTTTGATCTGTGTGCTCCTTCTCGCCTTAAAAAACATGGAAGGCTCCCTCTTTCACTTCTCCTTCTGCTTGGGGGATGTGCTTAGGGTGGCCAGCACAACTGCTGCCTCCCTAGCTAAAATCTCGGCCAATTTCTCCTTCTGCTGCCCTTTCCCCACACTTCCTGTAGAAAGTCCTGTAGAAACAGTTTTTTGTCTTCCTGTAGAAACAGTTTTCCCTGATTTGGCTTGCATGGCTAGGGGTGCCTTCTCTTTGACTTGTGTTGTGGTTGCCTTGGGTGTGACAACTCCCATTTGGGCTTTCTTGGCCTTGTTTCCAGCCTTTTTTCCTTCTTTTTTTTTCCTCTCTATTTTTGTTGTTGTCTCCTTTTATGTCTCATGCTCAGCGGTCATGTCAAATTCCTCTTTTTCCTTCTGTTCTTCCTCTGTTTTTCCCTCTGTTTGCATGTCTTGTGCTCCCTCATCAATGTTCTTCTCAATTTCTTCAGTTGGCATGGTGTTGAGTTTGTGTTTTAACCAAGAAAAAGAGAAAATGCTCAAGTGGAAAAAACACAGTCAATCACTGAAATAGAGGACAACTGAATTCGGTCTTTTTTTTAACCCAAGAAGGAATTTCTCACGTGCTCTTTACAACATCAAATGGCAGTAATTCCCTTGTGTTAAAACTGTTGTCACCTTGAATTGGTCTGTCTGTTTATGAAAGAAAGTTTTCACAGATCAGAGCATAAGGACACTGGTTTCCTCACACATTGATAGATATGTAAATTCGGGTTTTTCCACACACAGGTTGGTCTGCTGCATGTCTTCCTTGCAAGGGAATTTTTTATTTTCTTCTTTTTCTTTTTAAAATTGATGAGGATATTTCAGAAGCAAAAGAAAAGAATGGGTAAACTCACTGAATCATGCAGGCAAGCTTCCACTGTTCTCAATGCACAGGCAGACTTTTTACTCTCATTTTTCAATTTAATTTCGTGTTCAATTCACCATTTTGCACCAACAAATCATGCACAAAGAAGTTTCCCCGATCCTACCTTGTTTGGAGCTTGAAATTCGCCGAAAATCCTAGGTTTTCTTTCTGCATGGCTGTTTTCTGTGTTTCCTGTAGAAGACTTCCTGTAGAAACGCCTGTAGAGTGCCCCTACGCCTCTGAGCGAGCCTGATACGCAGCAAAATCTTGACGACAGGTAGAGAAACTGGTGGAGGATGAATAGTTAATTGTTTTGTGCATACTTCAATTGAGGATGTGGCAAGTGCAGATGAACAACAGTTTGTGAGTTTCAGTCGAGCCTTCTTTAATTGCTACGTGATTTGTGGTGAAGGAGTGAGGTGGCCAGGTGTACGTGGCCACATGCAGATGGCAGTGCTGTGATGAGTTGCATGTCCTCTTCTTGTTAATCAATTGCACTGGAGTTAAAGCCTCTACCACTATCTGTTTTTTATTTTTTATTTTTTTTTTATTTTTAATTTTCACGTGAGTTACACTGCATGATTCCTAGCTGATTGCTAGAGAATTGGACAAGGAACTATTGGCTTAATCCCACCACTCCATTCGTTCATGCAATTCTTCAATTAGATTCATGCAATGGAGGAACAAGTTTTAGTCATGTACCTGAAGTCAAATGGTTGTTGTGAGGTGCTTTTTGCTGTTGCATGCATCTGTTTCGGTGGTTGCATGATGGATCCTTTGTGCTATAAGCTCTTTGCTGTCTGATGTGTGGTTATTTCTCTTGTGCAGGTATCCTCTAGCCGGATCTAAGCAACAGGAGTTCATTTCCACGTTCAGATCTGCACCCTCAAGCTGCTGCTGCTGAATTTTCACAGGACCAAAACTTGTTTTTGCCATTGCTCCCGAACGATAGATCAGGTTGATCTGAAACTTGTTGAGCATGTTCTTATCATCATTATGCACCTCCCATAGAAAAATTGTGATCAATGGATGCACAGATTTCGAGAAAAATGGTAAATGGTTAAAGATTTCAGAGATCAATTTCTCGGAAACCGTGCATCGGAATCGGCTGAAACTGCTTGGGTAGGCTACTATCACCCATGTGCATCTCCCCATGAAACAGGTTTTGAAATGGATGCACAGATATGGAGAAAATGCAAAAATGGTTGACGGTGATGGAGGCAGATTTCTTGGAAACCGTGCATCGGAATGGGCTGAAACTGCTCGGGCATGTTGCCATCATCCCTATACAATTCCCTGTAAAACTATTTTTCAAATGGATGCATGGTTTTCAAGTTAGGGCAAAAACAAATTCAGTTCTATGTATTTTTTTCTTCAAAGCATTTTGCAAGTTTTTGCATGGTAAGAAAAGTTGAGCTTGGGCTGTGATGCAGGCATGGAGATGATGGAGAATGAGTTTTAAGATTGCAGGAGGAATTCTGAACCCTTGCGGAATCTATCGTGTTCGCCAAACCACCTTTTTGCAATCCATTTTTAGCTTCTTGTAATTTCTACAGGAACTTCTTGTAGAAAACACAGTTTTCATAAAAGAAGCACAATGAGGTGGAAAAATGATGGAGAAAGGGTGAGGGATGGAAACATGGATGCTTGTAGGCATAACCAATAGATTCCAAGCTTTAGATTCCCTTCCAAAATCAAATCTCACTCGCCTGAAGGTTCTACAGGATGTTTCCTGTAGAAATACAGAACTTCCTGTAGAAGGCACAAAAACTCATTTGTCTTTGTTTTGAGTGGTCCTCCTGACCTACAATGTCCTTCTTGCAGCCTGCAATTATCCAATGGAAATTAGGTTTATTTTTATTTTTCTTTTTCTTTTTTTTTTGAAAAACAACTAGGGCGCCTCATGGAGGTTTTCACCTTAATTGCCTGCCCTGGGCGCCTCCAAGGGAGGTTTTCACCCAGAGATCTTATTCTCTTCTTATTTTCTCTTCTTTCCAACCCATTGACCGCCTCATGGAGGTTTTCAATCAATGAGCCAATCTACCCTACCCTACTTGAAAAACGAAATTCTTTTCAAGTATAAGAATACTTCCAATGGAGCCATGTGCACATCGAGATTAGAGATAAAATGATGTGAAGGCTCGAAATGCATGCTTTGACAGCTATCCAAATTTCAGAGACAAAATGATCTGACTTTGAAGGGATCAAACATCGCTGAGGAAGAGAGTACTGCTGCAACTTAGTGACTGTCTGGAACCATGTCTTAATATAGCTTTGATATCCTTGGTCCTTTTGCTGATCTGGATCATTCTTCATGTCACCTTCTATCATGACCTTCTCATCTTCCTCTTTTTGCTGATCTTTCTCTTGAGTACATGGAGGATTTGATGGTAACCATGAGGGAACTCTCTCGATCTCTGATTCTGATCTCTTCTCTTCATCAAGTGCAGCTCATGGTTCTTTGATCTCCTCTTTTGAATCTTATTTTGCCTTTGGTCCTTCAATGTTGTCAACATCATCTCTGCTTTGCAACACTCTTCCTGAGCTATGGTGAAGATCATTAAGCTCAAGAGGAGTCATTTGGACATGTTGTGTCCCAGTGTTGCAATTGTGTTGAGCTACTCCAATGGACAGGTTTGGAAATGGTGGTATGGGTATTTGAGTGGGGGCGTAGATTTGAGATGGATGTGGATGGGGTGGTGGTTGGGAAAGTGGTGGAGGCAAAGGAGCTGGATGAGAGTTGTATTGGGGCCTCCACCCCTGATGAGGTGCATTCCACTGAGGCTATGGCTGAGCATAAGAGTGAAACGAATGAGCAACTAGTAGGGCATAATATGGATCTGTGAAGGAACAAGGAGGAGGTGTGAACCAGGAAGGATGAGCAAGGGGACCCCAAGAAGGCATGAAAGTGGCTTGATAGGGGTCATAATAGGTCTCGGATGTCCCTTGCAGTTCCTGCTGGTAAGATCTAGGTCCATGTGGCCTCCTTTGGTTCATATAATAGAGTGGTTCAGTGGCTCCTTTAGCCCTTTGATAGGCAGCTTTGATTCCGGGCAAGGAAGGGCACTGATTCGTAGGATGGTCTCTTTCACAAACAAAACACACTTCTATGGAGTGCAATGGACATTCGTTCCTAGGATGCTTTCTAGTGCACCTGGGACAGAAGATGGCCAAAGCCCTCTTGGCTTCCTCTTGCTTCCTTTGGATCTGCAAGGTATCCAGTTGCATGGCAAGAAACTGCCTCATATCACTCTTGAAATCTTCGATCTGATTTGCAAATTCATTTTTGGATAAGGTACTACTCCCAACATTTCTTCTTGTAGCCATTCGCTCCAGAGGAATGTTTTCTTCTTCTTCTCCCCTAGAGGTTCTTTAAATATACCTTGATGTCCACCTAGGGCTTCTTCTTAATCACAACCATCGAAGAAGAGAGAAAGTTGGTTGTGTGAAGCAGTCGGGGGTGTTGTGCAAACATTTTTCTAAATTATCTCTACTCCTACAAGGCATGAAAGGAAATATTTTTGGTTATTTTTTCTTTTCTCTGCTTGTACCAGCAAAAACTAAAATAGATTGAACTGCAACTAACTATCTTGCTGAAATGAAAATGCGGAATTGAAATGAAAGCATGAAATGACTAATCTATTTTGCTCAAATGAAATTGCAGGAATGAAATGCTAGTCTACGCTTGCGGAATTGAAATGCTAATATACGCTTGCAGAAATGAAATTGCGGAATTGAAATGTTAATCTATGAAAGCGGGAAATGTCTACTCTACTTTTGCGGAAATGAAATGAAATAAACTACTTAGCAGAAGGTTGTAGTGGAAAATAGAAGAAAAGCAGCAATCACCAATACTCTGACGCTTCCCCGGCAACGGCACCAAAAAGATGGTGGGCCCCAGTATTGCAGCAATAATGTTGCAACTCCTGAGACTCCCTTCTTTAATTTTATCAACCCGGTAGTTCGTAACAAACTTGGAAGCGACGGTGTTGTATGCACAAGTACTAGCTCTTGCCGCAGCTGTTACTTGGTCAGCTGCAACAAGTCCGCTAGGAGCTTAATCCAACTTCTATGAGCTCTTAGAAGAAGTTTTTTAATTGATGGATGAAAGATAACTCGAAGGAAGCTAATCTATTTGCAAAAAGAGATTGAAAAACTAAAGGAAAACGCAAACCCTAATTCTACCAGCTAGTCCTACTGATGCAAAGGAGAGAATGAAAACTACTCAAAGAGATGCCATTACTTCTATTAAGGTAAAATACATGTGTCTAGACTACCTCTATTTTAAGAAAACATCTTTTTTTATTTTTGAATAAGTCATTAGAATCATCATGCATGTGCTTTTTAACTGGCTTTTTACTGTACAGGGGTGGATCAAGGAGGAGAAATGCTTGGAAAAGGTTGGGAAGATTCAGAGAGGGTCTAAGGAGTCCCTAACACCCTTCCAAAGAGTTTCACAGAGTTTGGCTATCAAGAAACCTCATTCGTGAGCTTCTACAGGAAGTCTGCAGGGGTTCTACAAGATGTTTCAGGAATTTCTACAGGATGTTCAGAAATTTCTACAGGATGTTTAAAAATTGGATTTTGGAGGATGGGTGAGTGAGGGAAGATGCATGAATGGATAGGGAGGTAGGATGGGGACCTGAAATGACCCAAGGACTGATGGATGGAGTGGTGAGAAGGTGTAGAAGGCTGCCTTGGCTCAAAGAAGGTTGAAACAATGATTGCACAAAAAGGTAGGGTTACGTGGGCAAGAGGACAGATGTGAGACGAGGAACATAGCTAGGAGATGGATCAGATGGCTCTGATGAAGCTTAGGCGGATGAGAGAGTGGTAGAGATGCCCTGCACAATGTACACTTAATCAAATCAACGAAATCCTACAAATAATCAAAGTCCTAGCTAATCTAATCTAACTGTCAGTGAGACAAATGAACAACAGCTTTATTTGGAAAGAAAACCATGTACATCAATCATGCAAAGAAACATTTCAGAGATCTGAACCCATAACTAACTTTTGCAAATGAAAACAGTACACTAAGGATTGCATGGTCAAGCAAACTAGTGTTTTTGTTGGGGCAGCACTGTTTCTTCAATTCCAACCCCTGATCCAATAAAGATGAGGTGAAACTGAGAGTGTTGTTGACCCTTTTCTTGGAGCTTTTTTTCTACTAACAACATATCAACTAAATCTGAGCATGAAAAGCTATTTTACTCATCAAAAACAACCTAAATAACAAAACAAGATTTAAATCTAAATAGCAGATTTTATTTTAAGAATGCAGCAAAGACACATGAAAGTAAACAAAGGAGGTACTAGGCGCTTGAGATGGGCCCAACCCCAAGAGCTACAGCCTCCTAAGAGAGATTTAGAGCTGGTGCAAAGCTGGATTCATCTTTATTGATCAAAAGAAATGTTACATTCCAAAAACTGTCCACAAGGAGAACTTGAAAATGTGCTGAAAACAAAGCTAATCTACTGCCTAAAAATCGAACTACAAAATGACTACAAAATGAATACAAAAATGACTAACTACTGGCTATAAAACGACTATCAAGTGACTATAAAAATGACTAACTGAAATGAGGCCCTAATCCCTCTTATTTATACAAATTGAGGACCAAACAGTCCTCCTAAACTTTAGGGACTTGGCTGCCCATTACTTGCAGTTAACAGCAGTCCTACTTGACGTGCTTGGCTGCCCTTGTGTTGATTGATTTGGTGGCCCTTGAACTCCGAGCTGATGATGGAGAATTCGAGGTAAGGGCCCATAAATGAAGGGGACACCTTCCTACAAATCCTCTCCCTTGTTCTCCCACGAATTTGGCTGCCAAGTGCTCATTTAAACCTTTGATTTTGTCTCCAAATTGACCAAAAAGGCTACACAAAGCACACATTACACTTGTTGGCATAATGACTAACCCAATTCACTCTATTAGCATAAATATAATCAAAAACATGCAATAAACTAATGAGAATGGTGGATTAAGTCGAATTAGGAGGTTGAATGAGCCCAAATAATTATCCATTTTTGGGGCTCATCACACTGGAGATAAGTTCTCTCATTTCCATAGCACAATGGATTATTTCTCTCATTCCCACTACACACCCTCCAAGTAGCATGGTCACTTTTTTTTATTAGAGTCGACTGGAAAAATATCGTCTTCCTCCTTACGTGCCCTTTTAAATCATAGTACAGGCTCATAATGTGTTTGTACCTAGCATAATCATAGATGAAGGCGCATATGTTAGTATTATATCCTCAACTACTTGGCAATATTTAGGTTCTTCGCAGCTTGTGCCTGTTACCCATAATCTATTGCCTTTTAACAAAAGAACCAGTGAATTGTTAGAGATCCTTCCTAAGTTTCCTATTACTTTTGAAGGAAAGATTTTTTTTATCAATGTGATGGTAATCCAAGGCCCTTTTGATTTTAATTTAATCCATGGGCGTGACTATGTTTATGTAATGGGAGCTCTTTTCTCTGCACTCTTTCATGTGATGTGTTTCCCGCATGAAGGAAGAATCATGACTATTGACCATCTTTCGTTCGTTGGTCCTAATTTGACTCCCAATCAACCAACTTCCCTGAATGGTCTTTATATGTAAGTGGTATCTTCCCCACCATAGGTTAATTATGTGGCAACCTATCCCATTCACATACCTATTGAAGAAGACGAGTCTTTCACTGTTTGCTCAACTTCTTTCGACCTATATCCAGTAGGTGATATGATGAATCAGTTACTGGGGGCATTGGAGCCTAATCTTTCCATTGGATCCTTTGATACATATCCCTTCCAGAGCATAGTTCTTGCATCTAATGAGAATCTCTTGGAATCCATGGTATCTTGGAGGCCATGATCTGATGTTGGAGCAGAGTTCATTTTCTTGTGTCAAGCTCGTTAAAAAATGAAACAAGGTGTCTTGAGCATAGTTCTTTTCCTATGTCAATCTTATTAAAAATTGAAACAGATCCCCTTCCAATTTGAGTCTTTTATTAGATCTCGTAAATTCTCAGTCGATTCTTTCACTTGATCTCGTAAATGAACCTTCATTCCATCCACCTATTAATAATCAGTTGTCTACTTAAGTGAATGAAATGAAGCTTGGGGGGCATGTGCCTCGAATTGAGTCATTATGTTGGGGGCATGAAAACTTATTTAAAGCATAGTTTTTCTTCGTTTCAAAATTATGTAAAATGAAACTAATTTCAAGCATACTTTCCCATGTTTCAAGCTTGTGTAAAAATGAAACCAAATTCAAGCATACTTTCCCATCTTTTCGAACTCGTTAAAATAAATGAAAATACGTCTACTTAGTATAAGTTTAACCCTTTTTCATACTGAGATAGACTACTTATGAAAAAGGAATACCTTAGTAGAACATGGCTAAGAGGTTCTCTTGGGTATTTTTTTTGCGTTTTCATACTTAAGGGACTATCTACGAAAAGGAACATCAGGATTTTTCTTTTTCGCATTTTTTCAAACTCTCTAAACATGCAAAAGATGTCAAGTTTTACCTTTGTTGGACTTGTTAAAACATCTAACAGCGATGGACTCGTCATTCATGACGGAACCGAACCACTCCTCTGATTTCGTTAAATATTTTCAGAGGGATTCATCTGAAGGATGAACTTACAGATCAAGCATATATTATCCTCCTCAATCTTGTTAAAAAATAAAGAGGTACTGACTAGTATGGTTGGTGAAATTAGGAAAACAAGGTACTCCATTTTGCTAATGCTAGCAAGTCTCTCTTGAACATGACACTATTCCACTTCATCTTCATGGTTGTTGGGTTAGGAAATCTACTTTTCTTTTGGTCCATCATTCCTTTTCAAAGCCTACGTTTTCAGTTTTGGGTCAATGTTTCCAACTCCATTCAGTGTCGTCATTGTGTTCAAGAGAAGTCATTCAATTGCTATCTGCTACAATACTCTTAAGCCTTCATTCCATGTCCGCCTTTCCTGATCCAATTCCGTACTAGCATCATTCTGATCATTCTATCTCAAATAATCATACCCATTTTGTGTCGTTGATGGGGGATACATCAAGGTCCTCCTGCGATGGGTCGCTTCTTGTCAACATCAACTCATTATCCAGGAAGTTGACTTAGAAACACCCCTTGGTACCTTGGTGGTTGCATACATCAATGGCAAGTTTCCTCGTTCTCAACGACAGGTTTACATCATTGGCCTTTGACCGAAAGATTATGTGTGGTGTTTGACATCAACTCATTTATTCACACCATACAGATTGTACTAGAATACCTTGAGATCCATTAACATCATCGGTGGTTTCTCTCGCATCTATTAATGGCTTACATCATTAGTCAGTAATCAGATGATGTCTACCATGTTCGACTTTAGCTAATTGAATCACATGGTTAGACTCGTACATTGATTGATTGTGTGAATCAGATAGAAGACCCCGGATCTAGTTTCATCCATCTAGACTGTGATTTCAAGAGTAATACAAGATCACAATGTATGATGGCTATCATCATACAGATAGTCATTTAGTCATGGGTCCACCATCAGTCATCTATGGACGCGTATTTTGATCATTGTACATGTAATGTTAGCTTATTTTTTCAGTATGGGTATGCCTCCCTCAGCAAATATGTCTTGACGTAAATGTATTATAACAAATGATGATCTCGTCGGTTGTTCATGATCCCAACTTGTCACAAGGTAAAGCACTTCAGTCATCAGTTATCATTTCTGACTATGTGCTTTAGGGGGCAATCTGTTATAAGCCATTTTGTCACATCTAGTCAATAGGAATTCAACTGGATCAATAAACATCCTTTAACCTCCTCATCATCCTTGCACAAAGCCCTAAGCATGAATCATTCTAAACCCTAAGTTTCTGCCTGAAAACACCTTGTTTCAGTCATTTGAAGGACCAACTCTCCCTATCCTCTTACTGGATAGCGTTGACTACCAGGTTGCTCTACTCTACACCTGTGTTGATCGCCAGCAGGTTGCTTAGTGTTGGGGTTGTGTTGATTCTATAAATTCAGGACAACGAGAGAGAATCTCGAAGCCTCTTCTTCCATAAGCTTCCAGGATTTTTTGTAACCATTTACCTCAAAAAAAAGTATTGAATCTTATCTTATCCTACCTTGGAGTTTTCATCCCTTATCCCTTGAGCTCATCCTCCCATCAAGAGTGGATCTCAATCTCTAATAGGTAAAAGGATAATAATTCATGAACTACCTCCTTCACCTATATATTTATTGCCATCCATGGGCAAGGGGTTGGCTTTTGGAGATTGATACTACCCTTATGTTGTTGATGTGAAAAATATCTTTCCATGCATTAGGGTGATTAGGGTGCAATTTGTGACAAAGAAAGGACAAGTCAACTTGGATGAGCTCTTTTACAAGATCAACACCTATTTTTGGTTGTAACTCACTCCATTTTTATTAATGCAAAGAGTTATTTGTGTTCCTATATATGATGCTATGGTTCTATTTATTTCAATACCATGTTGATCTATTGAATAAAGTGATTAGATGATGCTACATAGATTTCGTGGATCGTTGGCTTATGTTATCTGACTGTGCAGGTTCTAATAATAGTGATCAGAGCTAGGATTGGAGCATTCAAGCCAAGGAAGGAGTGAAGCATACGACAAATTCCAAGTAGGCTTCATCCCGTTATCTATTTACTTTAAGGAAAAAATTAGTCCCTTTGTCTTGTTGTTGTTCTAGGTCAGTTCACTGGTCCTAGGAAGATACTTTTGTCCACAGTCATAGATTCCACATAACATCAAGAACAAAAAAATTGTTGCACCCATCACTAAGAGTGCTTCCCAATAGCTTCTATAGAGTTCCAATCCAAACTCCACTCAACAATACCATTTCTCCTCGAACCATCCTCTAGGTATCATTTTCAAACATTGTTCTTACACCTACATCATTCATCTTTCTTACAGAAATCATCTTTTTCCTAATCCTAGGATGTGTATAACACCAGGGGGTGTTATAATCCTTCCACCCATGAGATTCAATTTTACTTTTCGTCATCCTATGATTCTGGTTGTCGAGACATCTCTTAAGAAAACATCAACACCATTTCATACTCACAAAACCACTCCCTATGAGGATTCATATGAAAGGATGAACCTGAGTCAACCAATCAAGCCTCATGATCTACATGTGTATTTAAAGAAGTCAAATACACATCCCCTCCTTCATATGAGGAATTTTTTGCTTATATAGGAGTATCATTAGATCCCTTCCCTTTCTTAGCAATTTTGGATTTACAATCTTTCTTGTAAGGCCTTTCTTTTCTGCATCTCCAACATATCTTTACGCATTTTCTTAGAGATTTAGTCTCCCATTTGAGGAGTTACTTTTATTTCTATTTTGGAAGCATCCTCTTATAGAAAAAACATTTGTGTTCTAACTTTCCATATTTTTTCATATCATCTTCTCTAATAACAAGGATGAGACTATATCATCAAAACATAAATAGTTGCATTACTACCTATGGAAACAACCAAATTATTCCACGGGTCTAGTAAAGAACACAATGAATCGATACACTTATCTTCATCTAAAATATTAATATCAACAAATAATAGATGACTTACCACAGTAGTGAAGGAGTTTAGATGCTCTGTCAACAAGTCTCAATCTTTCATCTTCGGGTTATACAACTTTTCCATAGGAACAATTAGTTCACTAGGGACTTATACTGGTACAAAGTCCCTAACTTGTTCCACAATTTCTTCATTGTAGCTTCTCCTGAAACATTCAATAGTACTGAATATGAGAGACACAATCGCCTTGTGCTCTTTGCCTTTGATCCAACTCAGTCTAGTCTTTTGTCGACATCCATGTTGGTGCAGTACCAAGATCCATAATGATCCATTGTTATTTGTCCACCAACAAATCTTCCATTTTGAGTTTCCACATCTCGAAATTATGTCCATTGAAATTCTCAATCTCTATCTTTGAACTAATTTCCATTTCCTTTCACCACAAGAATCAATTTTGCAGATCTCCCAGTATATCAAGTCCTACCACAAGTGCGAGCAAAACCCCTTAACCACAAAAGCATCCCCTTGAAGCCAAAACTTCTATAATATCAAATGTAGGTTTTAACCCTATACAACTACTTGATGCAAACATATTCTTAATAGAAATAAAAGGATGCAATGACAAACACACATTAAAACAAAGATTTACCCTATACACTCGAGCTGAGAAACTAGAAATATTTGTTATTATATATATTCTTCTTTACAGTATTAAAATACAATATATATATATGGTATCATCCATGAACTGCCAATTCATTTACCCTAGATTACAATACAAGTGTAGCTCCTTAACCTAAAGTACAAAACCATGGGCTAAACCAATATGTGCCACAAAATCACTACAAGCGAGAACTGTGTGCTAAAAAAGGATGCAAAAACATTGCTTCAAAAAAAACTAGGGGGTGTTTTCCACAACCACCACTACGCCCAAAGAAAAGTGCATCATATGGGGATATCCATATAAATACTACAACACATACCCAACAACAAAGACCATAAAATCAACAAGCACAATCATCCAACGAAGGACAAGTGAGATTCCCCCATTTAAAAAACTCCATCAATTGATCCAATTCTATGAAGAGCAAGGGCTATATGAAGATGAACCCCCCCCAAATGAATCCAATTCTCTAAGGTGTCATCTACAAATCTCCACAAATGTGATGAAATTACAAAGTGGAGTCTCAGACAATATGAGGTGTAACAATAGGCTCCAACTTGGAAACATACACTTTTCTTGGAAATGTATGAGAACCTTGGAAATGTCTAATCAAAACTAACAAGAAGAAAAAGAGGCAAGACCATGTGGAAGGTTGGATACACATCAATATCCACAAACATCACATACTTCTTTTCTATTACATCAACAAATTTTCAATTTTTGGCTTCAACAACGTCAAAAAGATACATTAAAAGAAACTAATTCTCATGTGTGTTGAATTTATTCATCCTACACTACTCTAAGCTAGGATGAAACAAGAGGATAAGTGAAATAAAATAGTCATTGCAACCATCCAATTATTTCCTCAAGAAAATGAAACCTACCCATGTATTTAGTAGTAACCCAAAACAAGGTTGCATCAAAAGTCACATGAATATACACTATAATCTCTAGTACAATAGGGCTAAAAAATAACATTACATTAAAAACAACGCAACCAATTCAAAAGTCTAAATGGATAACATGTTCCAACACATGTTAACTTCATCTAATGGAGAAGAGGGTTCAAATATGCACATGAAAACCCATCATCAACCTCCAAATTGACAGATATGGGCCTCCTTAAAGAGATCTCCAGGAAAAACACTAATCACACCCTCAAGAAAAGAGGATATGCTATGCTCTAACAAGAAAATGTCTTCAACCAACAATAATGTGAAGTGGAAAATGAAATTTAAAATCTGGAAATAATGTTATGAACGATATTTGACAGTTGGAAATAATTGTCATAAAATTTGCACTCAATATCTTGCTACCCCAAATAATTTCCAAACTGAAAAATACATATTCTAGCTGAAAATTTACAAGTAAATTCACAAAAGATGAAGAAATTGATGATTGGAAAGTTCCAACACCTTCATTATCAAGTTTATAAGAAAAATTCTAAACTATATATGGCAGAAAATAGATGATAAACTTATGCATAATCATGATCATAAACATGGTGCAAATGCTAAAATAAATTTAAGTATGCATGTGAAAAAAAGGCTACGAAATTTTTAATTTTACCTCCTCATTTTCATCCAATTCAATTGCAACATAAGGCTATCCAAAGGCCCCAAAATCTGCATTATAATCTTCAAATTTTTCACTACAAATATCATAGATGAAACTCTTGGAAAATTGATGAAATTGTAGGTTAATGTTGATTCTCCTTACTTGATAATTACTTGTGATATTTGTTGGATTTTTATTATTTAGTTTTACTTATTAATCAACCAATTACCAAAACATGAAGATCAAAAAGACACAAAAAAAACAAGATATAGGCTCCACCTCAAGGAAAAACCCCACAATTGGGGAAAACCTGAACAATCATCTTCTTATAGAATCAAATCAAAATGAGACCTCCAAGACCCAAATACCAAAGTCAAGATTGCTTCCAAGCACCAAGTCATCCCTTCAATAAGATCTCTTCCAAACAACAAACTCTGTCAAAGTCAACGAAGGCCAAAATCTCCAAAATCTACTTCTTTCAAAAACTTTGGTCCTACAACTTTAGGTCTACAATTCATACTTGCAACTCTCGGCCCTGCAACTCTCACAAAAACCCTCATTCTCTCACACATGTGGGCATAAAAGATCATATTTGTTAGGTTTTCTTCCTTTGCTTGACTTTTACTTTCTTTCTTGACTTTTCACTCTAGATTGCCTTCACTTATTGCTTCAAATTGAACTTAAGGTGTATTTAAATGAGTCAAACTCCCTTCCTATATATACACATCTTAAGAGGTCGAATAGGCCTCTCCTAGGTCGACTTATCCTTGGCATGGATACTTGGTCTTGGAGGACAAAATGACTTTCTAGACTCAAAAATAATGATTTTCTTTTGTTACAACAAGTCCAAATAGGACTATAATACATGAAAAAATCTTCTTTGACTCAACAAGACCTAGAAGCATGAAGAACATGCTTTGACCTAGACTTTGAGCATGAAACTCATGCTTGAATAAATAAAAAAATATTTTTATCTTTTATATAAAATAGACAATGTCATGATTACAAAAGTCATTATGAAGATTGAATCTAGTTATATTTCCAACGCTTCCCCTTAACTAGGGAGGTATTCATAATGAATCAATAGGTTTATCTCAAGTTGAAATATTCTCATAAGAAGGGATCCAGATTGATCAGCATAAATGATAATAATATCATTATAGTCAACATTGTCATGTTACCAAGGTCGTGACAGGTACACTCTATCTCTCACAATATTAGAGCACAGTGTTGGGAGGCATTCCATAGGACACCACACCGTCTCATTGAGGTACATACTCCACCTAGGATACCTAGAGTATGTCCTTCACTAGACCTTTTCACTCAAGGAAATTTTTGTCCATCGGACCTTTCTTTATCCAAGTCCATATACTTGACTTAGGATCTCCATCCTAATCCATCACAGTACATGACTCGAGAATGTTTGTCCAAGATGCTTATCCAATCCACCATTCTCCTTATCCATGTCCATGTACTTGACTTAGGATATCAATCCTAATCTGTCACAATAACTAACACAAGGAGAATTGTGCTTATTCAATCCATCATTTTCCCTATATGTGATGTGTGCACTAGACTTGCGGCAGTTAGTCCTGGCCTAGTACATGACACAGGGAAAACTAGTGTCCAACCTTACTCCCTCTTAACCTAAGAGGAGAAATCCATGCTCACTCCCTCTCAAACAGGGAGATTTCATCAACAAGCCTTAGCTTGTGTCAGAAGTAGTCATACTTCCCTTATATCAACAACTTGCAATGTAGTAGATTCCTCAACCAGCCCTCTTATCACTAATTTTGCTCATCTTGCAACTTCTTGAACTAGGGCTCCAAATATACCTCCAAATATATCACTATCATGTACTTGAGGTCTTCACCTATTGCATCATGTATTGTGTCTAACACTACTTCCTGCACTACACTACTTTCTGCACTGCTTCCTGCCTTGAAGATAGTCCATCACATAGTTCCTTCAACTAATTGATTATCACAGTACAAGGTTAGCCAATCTACTATTCATTTATCCTTGAACACAACTTGGCCGATCTTTCCAATTAGTGTCTATCAGTCAACGGAGTTTCATAGACTCAAATAATTATTTCCTCTAGTTGTTATTCTCATCTTTCCAAAATAGCCAACTCGCAAGGTCTTCAAATAAACCTTCTTGTTAGTCCTCTATCTACCTCTTAAATGACTTACCTTAGCGCTCTAACTGTCCTATTGTTGCTTCAAATTGGCAGTCCTTAGGGAACCAATCAAACTGCCTTTGAATAGTAGCTTAGTTGCTCTAAGATTACTATCATAAGGTCTTCCAAGCACAACCCACTTGATAGTGAATGTCCACTGCTTCATTGTCCTTATGGTTTTCACAAGTTTGTCCTCACAATGGTGAACCAGCTCTTGCGCTTACTATAAAAAGAGCTTCTTCAAGTATTCCCTCTAAAAATCACAGATCTGAGCTTGCACCATTTGGCCTTGTCTAGGAATTTATTGTACCTACAAAACACAACAGAAAAACCTCACCAAAGAACCTTCTTCCAGCGTAGCTACCACAAAGAGATGTCACCTTGTTTTGGAAGGCATACTAGGAAACTCGGACTTCAAAACAGGTCCTTCTTTCAACTTGCAATTACACAGAAGTTTTGTTCCTTCTTGACTGTGAGAATCCTCCTCCTTTTTCTCAAAAACATCCCTCTAGACTTTATCCAAATGTCCTTCTCAGATATATACTTAGAGAACACAAGGAACAACTAGTCGCTTCCCTCCAACAACCACAAGATGCTCCAACAATCTGTCCAATATTGGACCTTCTATTCACTAGCTAACCGTCGCCAGAAGAAAACTAACATACCTTGATATTTACTCCTCTTGCAACTTAGTTTTGTGTCCTTATCTCAAATTTCAGACCTCTAGTTAGGGAATGTTATAACCACTGCTACACCCTTTCCAACTCAGTCTATGTTGCTACAAAGGACTGAGGCTTTCCTTATTCTAACAAGTCCCTTCCTCCATTGGCCCTTAAGACACCTTTCAGCCCACTATTTCACCTTTTTGTCCCTCAAAAATACACCTACAAGAGCTCAGACTCTTACTGAAGTTTTCGACCTATTCACAAAGATAATCTACCACGGAAAATAACACAGAACTTCTCCTCTTTGTTAGGTGGTTCTGCTTCTAATGCAGCCCAAACAGACTTGAGAAATTGATCAAAACAGACTACCTCCTTAACTTGTATCATTGGATACCTGGGAGATGTACTTCTGATCATGTCATCATATCACTGTTGTGAATTTTTAACATATTATACTTGTATATTGTAGCAATTCAGATGGATGTCTCATAGAGAGTAATTCAAATTGCCAATGCAACATAGTTAGAGTAGCATCGTATCATAATTATAACTTGGACATGTCATGTCCCCATTTCTATTCTTCTTCATAGTACAGCCAGGGTGGATTTTCAGGGCAGGGGATGGCCAGGTCAGTGGAGCAGGTTTATGTCATCAGGGGTCCCGATGGAGTTTTGAGGAGTTTTTATGGGCTTTGATGGAATTCGCTTCGCATACTCCATCATCCGCATAGTTTTCCTTTCGTTCTATCACATTCCGACAACTTTCAAAAATCAGCATTATTATTGGGCATAACTTAATTAATTATGCTTGAGGTGGCATTCCATGGAGTTTAACTGATGGAACACCTCAGTGTAATAGCTCGTTGAAACCGGAACAAGCAAAACTATAGGATGGGACGTTGAGAAGAGACTTCCAATGGTCGAAGAGAGTATGGTGGGAAATTTGTCATTTTCCTTAGTCAAAAAATGACTTTAATTAGTCATTTAATTAAGGAAAAATAATTAATTGGATAAAAAGGGCCAACAGTGACTTAAGTGAAATAAAATAAAATTAAAAGGTCACCTGATAAAGTCAATGGAGGAGCTTCTAGAATAATAATAAAATTATAAAATAAGATGCTTCTAGAGGCTTGGATATCTATCCATGAGATCTATAAAAGAGGAGGACAAGGTCATTTGGAGACATCTTGGTTTTGATATTGTTTCTTGTATGAGAGGTTGAGAACCCGGTTCTCTAATCCAGCAGTAGCTCCAGGATGAAAACCCTCGGGTGATTCAGTGAGAGTTGATGAGCACCCATCTCTTTCCTTGGTGAATCCATTTAGGGTTCACAAGTTGCAGTATTGACTTTTTAGTTTGTTTTGGAGGCCGATTTGCGGCAATATTATAGATTTATTTGAGGCCAGCTTTTCATCTCAACTACATGGGTTGTATGTGCATGTAAAACCCCAGCTTATCTAATATAATAAAGCTGAAAATTTTCTTGTTCAGTGTGTTATGGATTGTAGTGCTCTGTTGGTCTTTAATTTTACATGCCAATCTTTTATTAAATGCATGATTAGTTTTATGTGAAGTGCTTGTTCCAAATTTTCTTCATTTGGGACATTACAGATCATGCCTTTGGAATTAGTTCGCTTCACTAACCCTTGGAGAAACTTGGATCAAAAACTCGCATGCCAAGAACAAGAACCCGCGTCATTGTTTGCCAACTATACTTCAGATATTTTTTCAAATAGGAGATAACCATGATGACTTCGGATCACTATCAATCTTTCAAATATATCAATGTCCAAGAGTATATAGCATTATCATGGTCTTAACCCGGATCATGGATAGAGAAGGGAAATCAGATCATATTGTCATGCCTTCGTGTCATCATGAAAGAGTGTATTACAAAAGTTGTATCTCGTCCTATAGTCAACAACTTGGATCATTGTTTTTACTTACACAAAACTTTGTATTAAGACTAGAGAGCCTCCATAATAACTTGAATTAATAGGTTACTTGCATCCACTTAGAAGCTTGCATCATTTATATTGTAACATAACTATAGTAAGTTCGCAGACCTTACATATCTTATAACAGTTCTTCATGCTTCAGGATTTTTACCTTACTCGAAATGCTTGTATCACCAAAATTTGGATCTTGTTTTGTGCCCAATATCATAGATACCATTCCACAGAAAAAGTTGCCTCCTTACCATAGAATTTTGTGTTAAATTGGAATTCAAAACAAAGAGCCTTTGATGAAGGAACTTCTTGTAAAGGTATCAACTATGCCAACAAGAGTGATCTTCTATCCGCCTTTCTACCAACCTTTGTTTTGATTCCATGTTAGAAAATCGATGAAATTGTAGATTAATGTTGATTCTCCTTACTTGATAATTACTTGTGATATTTGTTGGTTTTTTATTATTTAGTTTTAATTATTCATCAAGCAATTACCAAAACATGAAGATCACAAAGACACAAAGAACACAAGATATAGGCTCCATACCAGGGAAAAACCCCACAATTGGGAAAACCTAAACGATCCTCTTCTTATAGAATCAAATCAAAATGAGACCTCCAAGACTCAAACACCAAAGTAAATATTCCTTCCAAGCACCAAGTCAGCGCTTCAATAAGATCTCTTCCAAACAAGTCAAAGTCTATCAAAGTCAATGAAGGTCAAACTCTACAAAATTTGCTTCTATCAAAAACTTTTTTCTTGCAATTTTAGGTCTGCAATTAGTACCCGCAACTCTTGGCCCTGCAACTCTCACAGAACCCTAATTCTCTCGCATCTGTGGGAAGGAAATATCAGATTTGTTAGGTTTTCCTCCTTCGCTCGACTTTTCTTTTCTTTCTTGACTTTTCACTATAGATTGCCTTCACTTCTTACTTCAAATTGAACTTAAGGTGTATCCAAATGAGTCGAATTCCCTTCCAATATATATGCATCTCAATAGGTTGAATAGGCATCTCCTAGGCCAACTTATCTTTGGCAGGGCCGACATGGTCTTGGAAGACAAAATGACTTTCTAGGCTAAAAAATAATGATTTTATTTTGTTACTAGTCCAAATAGGACTATAATACATGACAAAAAATATTCTTTGACTCAACAAGCCCTAGAAGCATGAAGAACATGCTTTGACCTAGACTTTATGCATAAAACCCATGCTTGAATAAATAAATAAATATTTTTCTCTTTTATATAAAATATACAATGTCATGAGTACAAAAGTCATTATGAAGGTTGACTCTAGTTACATTCCCAACAAAAATTGCCATAAACAAACTCCAAAAATCCACATCCCCAAAATGATTAATAATAGAAACAAAATCCATATCACTTCCCTCAAACATACCTAAATAACATTCTTCTTCCAAGAGTTTGTCCTCTAATTTAATTTGCTCAAAATCATAAGAAAATACTCCATCAAAATCATAATTTTGAGAAGTATCGAAACTTACCAAACCCTCAACTTCTTGAGTAGATAAAATGAATGCCCCATCACTAACAATTCCCTCTTGTATATGGTCAATAGAAGCATGAGGTTCTTCTTCGTGTACTTGATCTTCTCCTTCACTTGTGACTATTTGAAGATCCTAAAAAACCTTCTCATATTAGTTTTCATCATAATAAGGATTCCATTGCTTGAGAAATACTTAAACAAAATATACGAGTGGAGATATTTCTTTCCTACCATTATAATGCCTCATCATCAAAGGTACATAAAAAAATTCATTGTAATTCTCCCCCCCACCCCCTTAAGTGCTTTGGGCTATGGGAGGTGTTACTTATTGCTCTGACCTAACCTCCAAGGTCTATTATGAAGATGGGATTACAAAAGCCCTATTTTGTTTATCTTCATCAAAACTCAAAACAAATACTACCATCGTGTTTAACTCTTCGACAGTGTTCCAGGGATATAAATTCTATCTCAATCTGACTCTCCATGTGGCTCTTCCATGTGGCTGTGGCTCTTCCATGTCATCTCGAGTGGTTCCACATCACTCATGGACCATACATGACATCCACATGGCCATTACCAAGTCTCCATGGTGCTTGACACATCAACCCAAACACGTGGGTCCCCCCAGGGTTTTCCTTGTCATGTTACGCACTCATTTCACATTATATCTAGTTCTAGCGCAATTTGAGGTTTCATGCAATCGCCCATTGTTGACACACCTTGGACTCCCAGACCTCCAGAGTACCTAAATTACCTCAAGTGAGATTCGACTTCGCGGATATTTGAGGATTCACAAGGGTGTGCACTACTTGCCAACCCCAAATCCCAGATCCCTCAGATCCTCAATGGCAAGTTTGTCACTTCCGTCAACAGGTTTACATCAATGGCCTTCGACCGAAAGATTTTGCGTGGTGTTCGACGCCAAGTCCTTTATTCACACCACGTGAATTGTGCTGCAGTACCTTGAGGGTCATTATCATTATCGGTGATTCCTCTCGCGCTTGTTAACAGCTTACATCATTGGCTGGTAATCAGGCGATGTCTTTCCATGTTCGATTCCAGAACATCTCTCACATGGATCGACTTGTACTTTGAGTGAAGATCGAACGAGATTGAAGACCCTGGATCTAGTTTCATCCATCCGGGCTGCGATATATATTCAGGGAAATAAAGACATCAAATGTACATCATTGCTGCATAGATAATCATCCAATCAAAGGGATGATGGCTCTACCAGAATCATCAGTCTACACTCAGACGATTGTCTGTCCTATGTACATGAAAACGAATTTATAAAGCTGAGCATGGGAATGCCCGCCTCAGCTAGATCATGAAAATATTATGAAGATAATGTATTGTATTGTATCTTATTACAGGTCTCCTCTCAGCTTGAAAGAACTTCGGATCCTCATGATAAAGCATTTCACCCGACATCAAAAAAGATTAACGACCTCATGCTTTAGGGGGCAACTGTTATAGACATTTTTTGGCACTGCAACCCCAAGCATAAAATGTCCATAAACCAAGGGCTCCTAAGTCCCTAAAAGTGTTGTTCTAACCCCTAAAGGAACAAGGTCAACTGATTACAGCGTCTCCCAGAAGTTCTCCATGAAAAACTGCTCAGAACTGGTCAAAACAGGATCATTTCACCTGCTCCATAGGCAAAGTGTGTTGCATCTCACCTAAGTACACTCTGTAGGTGCGTTGCATTTCAAAAAGCCCTTCTATGGGGTGCGATGGGTGAGAAGTGACAAATGGCAGTGTCAAATCTACGAGGTGGAGAGGCATGGAATCTTCCAAAAACTTCTCCTGTGACACTTGCCTCTCTGAATTCGACCAAGGATGAGTAAGAGATCATCAATCTCCAAGTGGAAGCAAGAACTATCAGAGGGAAAACACTAATCAAATCACAAGCTGACTCATCTCCCTTACAGATATCTATATATGGATCCCTCATCCCAGAGATCTAGAGGCTGAAATTTTGCATATTGTAAGGAATTGTTGTTGGTTTCTTGAGGCAACATCATAGTGTTGGGTGATCTAAGCTTTGCATGAGGTGAAGAAGGGCTTACTTGCTGAGAGGATGATGCTGGGTCAGAACAACTGGTTGTAACTCTCTTGGCTCTTTCTTGATTATCAATAAAGCTATTCAAGTTTTCCTCTATACTCGTGTCATTTATGTTTCATGCATTTGTATGGTCAATTTACATCTGATCCTAGATTGTTTATGATAATAGATCCATGTTCTTGTATAGTGTTATGCTGCTTTGATTCTACAGGTACTCTGTGAAGCTGTGTGTACAAGGAAGCAAGTAGCAAAGGACTATCAGAAGAGAGAGGAATCGAGCAAGGAACCAAGCGCAAGACAGAGGTTGGTCTCCTTTATTCTTCTCTCATCTATCTTTCATAAAGGAAAACGAAAGTAGTTTTACTTTATTTGTTTCTAAGGTAGCTACCACACCTTAGTGGGATTAGCAGTTCTGCATAGACACTTTTCCCTGTAACAATACCCCTACCCATTGTGTTCCAATCTTCATTTAATGACAAGGATGTTGAGAAATCTAGGGTCACCTTAATTAGGTGATTTCTCTTACTTTGATAACTGCTTGTGTTGTTCTTTTCCTTAACTTGATTTACTTGTAATGAACCTCTTCTTATCTTGATTATTATAGTGTTCTTTAATCATCAAACAACTATTAAACAATGAAGATCAATGAGATAAGAGGACACAAAATGTAGGCTCCTAGCCAGGGCCAAAACCTCTCCTCTCGAGAGGAAAGCCCACAAGAATTATTCTCTTTTTATAGAATTTTCAAATGAGGAATTCCAAGACCAAGACCCCTCCAAGACCATGTCAAACCTCTTCTTGATGAACTTGCTTCTCACAAAGTCAACCCAAGTCAAACTTGCTTCCCAACAGCTGCAATCTCTACTTTGACCACAATTTCAAACCTGCAATTTCTGACTGTGATTCTCATCCTTCCTGCAAAAGCCCTAGCTCGCACGTGTGGTAGGAATATGGTGGAATAGGTCTCTTTTCTCCTTCGCTTGGTGAGCTTCCTCTCCCTGGACAATTCAGCCTATAAACTTTATCTTTTCACACCTAATTTCAACCTCGAAGATGACTACAATTTTCAATCTTGTTGTTGCAATAGTTTCCCTAGTTATCTCGCATGTGTGGAGGATTTATAGCCCAAAAACCCATATTTCGATGTCTCCTTGATTCTCCTTTTTCGCTCCTAGGTCTCTTTTTCTTCCTTGATCGAAGTTGTTGCTACTTGAATCGAATGCCTTGGATGCTACTTGGTGAGGCCGAGTTGTTCTCTATATATAGGCTTCTCATGTAGGTTGAATAACATTTATGAGACCGACTTGTTATCCCATGAAGGGCGACTTGTTTGACTACTAGGTCGACTTGTCTTGGAGGGGTTTTACGACACTTTTTGACTTACAATAATTTTCTTGACATTACACAATATGCCTAGTGGGGTCTTACATATATGATAATGACTCAATTGACTTCTTGACTCAATGACAAAACCTAGAATCACTCAATGGGTGCTTGTTAAAATTGAATACTAGGGCTAAATTCCACTTTGGACAGGTCATTTGATTGAGATAATCATTGCATTAAATTCCTACTCAAAAGGATCAAAATCGACCTAAAGACCACCAAATTTGGTTAAGGAAAAATGTATTTTTGAATTAAAACTCTCTCATGTGCAAAAGTTCAAGGTCAACCTCACCCTAATGTAGGCTCATGAGAGCCCAAATGACATGACCCTTGACCTCAACGATTTGTATATAAAGGAGTGGTCTCCAATCTAATTTACACATTCTTGCGCAATCATTCTTACGATAATATATCTCTGAGCTAGCGAAGTTGAATGAGGACTAGGCATGGAAGAATCTGGACATATCCCTCTTATTGCAGGTCTTGAGTTTTTCCCTAAGGTTGACCGCAAGAAAAAGTGATGGACTAGTGTGTTTGGGTATGTACTATGATGTGTAAAATCTCCTCCAAGAAGGTCGTAGCTACAAACCTTACCTTGTTGGACAGTGGGCCAAGTTTCTTCAGCAAATAAGGCCGTATATGTTAAGGGCTAATCTGGGCTAATTGAAGAATTGTTTTGCCATCATCCTCTACAAGTCGAGATCCCTCAGGAAAGTAGTAGGCCTCAAGATTGTTTGGGAGATGTTTCAAGCCTGTTGAATATAGGGTTTCACTCATTCAAGTAGGTTGTAGCAATGTAAGAACAATTTAGGCAGGTCACAGACTTTAGGTATTTAATCAAGGGTCAAATAGGAGTATAAGATTGCTTAGGGTTGGTCACAGTCATTACATTGACAACTGGAAAGCCTTGTGGAAATATTGAGGGTTGAATCTAACCCAAATCAACCTGAGAATATGATCAACATTACTAGTAGAAGAGTCGCAACCTTGAAAGGAGGTCTAGAGGCATGTAAACTAGTTATAGCAATCATCGAAAAAACCTTTATCAGGATTCAGTTTTTTTCTGAAGAAGTTCTAGCGCAGTAAAGATCACTTTGTTGATGCCATAACCATCATTGACCATTGGACAAGGCTGAACTTTGTTGTTAACTGAGTACTTGATTTGCAGTATTGGTTGGGTCATCTTCTTGTCTAAAGGCTGTGATATTGGATCTTCAAATATGGATGTTGAATTATTGTACTTTCTCTCTCTCTCTGAATATTTGATATTGATAATAATAAGAATTGATCAAGGGTTTTCCCCTTCTTGGGGTTTTTCCCTGGCTGGTGCCATATCCTTGTGTTCTTGTCTTGTCTTCTGCATTTAGCATTTATGTTCTTTCTTCAGTGATTGTCAGTGTGATTAATGTGATTGCTAATTGGAATAAGATTAATTAATAAATGGGCTAATATGGAACTCTAAAGTAACTGTCCTAAGCAAAGAACATGTTAATCAAACTTGACCTACAAATAAAATGACCTTAAGCATGAAACCCATGCTACAAAAATGATAATAATATTTTTTTCTCTTTACAATATATAAGAATCAAGAGTACATTTCATATTTATGAAAACCGAACCTAGTTACACATTTCAATAGAGGAAGTTGAAAGGTTTGCCCATTATTCAGATCCAAGTAGTCATCTTCTTCATTCTTACTCTTCATAGGACTAGTCTTTTTCTTTCTGTGAATTACCAATTTAGTGACATCATCCCTAGCTATTCAATGCCCAATTTGAAGTTTGCATCATTGTTTAGTAGAATATCATCTACTCTTCAATTAAGTATTGGCTCTAGTTTTTTATCTTATCTAATGTCCTTGTTTCCACCGCCATATTAAAATCTCTATTTCAGCAACCTAGGTAAATTAATTCCTTACGATTTCCTCACTGAAAATTAATTTATAATGAATTATTTAACTCATAGAATAGAATAGGCTTGCTAAAAATTGAATTGGAAATAAAAAATTAGTGAAAACTAAAGGAAACCAATCTCCAAAATACACAAAGAAAGTTATGTCCTTTGAATATCAACTTTTGTTTAAAATTATTCCAAGAATACAAGGGCTCCCAAACAGGGAAAATAGCCCACAGAAAAAGCATGAAAAAATTACAACAAAATCTAGTTGTTTCTAGTTGTTTCGGTGAACCATACAACCTATATGGCCCTACCAAAACCTGCTCTAAAAACCCTCCTACTACTGCTGAAATCTATCTTAGATATTTGTACGGCCACACTTATCTTTTTTTGGGTTGTACAACCTCTTTAAGTTGCCTCTAAATCTACTATGTATAGCCCCTTCAATTTCTAAGTGTTGGGTTAATCTCCTTTTGTTGCTCACACTCGTTCCTCTTTTTCTCCTTCCCTTCAATTTCTAAGTATTGGGTTAATCTCCTTTTGTTGCTCACACTCATTCCTCTTTTTCTCCTTTCGACTTACACAGTGGGTGAAAATCCTTTATTACTTTCTCACTTATGTCTTTCTAACGCTGTCTATGTGTCAAGCTCTCTATAGCATTTCCTTCCTGAGTTGATGACCAAGTGTCCATAACCCTAATCTCAATAAATTGACAATTGAGATTAAATCACAATCGACAGTGGAGATCACTAATGTAAACTTTACATTTTCTTAGACATTAATCAATTCACTAATAAAAGACCTTTCACTTTATTAATTAATTTATAATTAAAATGAATTACAAAATAGAAAGGACCTTTTTGGACAACTTCCACACATCCAACAGTAGCAGAAGTTCCTATCAAATGCTACAAAAATCAGCACGCCCCTTATCCAAATTGTTTTACTTTGTTTGATATGAAACAATGTTTTTTGTTTGACCCAAATCTCATTCCATGACAAGTTCAATCTTTTGTTAGTAATCTATCCAAACTTTTCTCCCACTCAACTCTCTAGCCTAACGTGTGTTTGTACATCCTCTTGTACTCAACAATTCTCATCCTTATTGTACTCATAGAGTCCAACCCCAAAACAATGCTCTAACGTGGGACTCAATCACTAGCCACCGAGTTTGTATATAGATTCTTAACTAAAGAACAATTGCAGTGCATTGTCTATCATTATAACTATTCAAGCATTATCTAAATTTTGATTAATGCCCTAGTAAAAAAAAAAACAAAATCCATCACAATATCAGCATACCTAAGTGTTGCATCAACATAAAGCTAATAGTGGGAAACCCAGAATGAGGAAGAAACCCACTCGGAAAATGGGCCTCTATTAGCATAAACAGTGAATTACATTATCAGGGCTTGTCTCTCAATCGCACTCAAAACAAACATCCATGTTCAGACCACTCATTCACTGTCTATATTTAGTCCCAATGGAAGAGCTACATTTCCAAACTCAATTGCATCTTTTAAATACTACTCAAAACCATAGCCTTGAGACTAATGGAGGTCAGCTGCAATAAACGTCCACGATGCCTAAATCACTCCCCGAGAAAATTGTTTATACACCTTTGACAAGTGCTCAACGCTCACAACCAAGAGTTAAATGTAATGAATTAGGACCTGATATTTGCACTTAGGACAAAAAGGCCCTACAACAAAAACAATGTATTATGTAATAGCAAGCTATATGAAAATACAATGGCAAAAAACTGTAGTATATAGTTGCAAACTATCTGCTATCAGTTTTTAGATTATCATCTTTTACTGTACTGGTTTATAAACTGCTTACTTTTTCATTTGCCTATGTAGATGAGCTTATTTCTATTTTCTTGCCTAAAGAAAGTGTTTGTCATGGCATGGAATTCTCCCTTTCTCCATGTTTTATATGTTTTTAGTCTGCGGAGCTTTTTCAAGCGGCAAGTTGACTCTTAGATTTGGCTTGTCAAGTTTGAGATGTGTAACTTTGAAAATAAGAGTACGTACAAGCACACATTGCCCACATAAACATGACCTTATAGAGAAGCCAAAATATACACAGCATTTGCTGAACGTTTCAGTTCTGCCGTTATTTTCTGAATCTTTCCATAGACTAAAAACCTTGCCAAACCGCATGTGTCAAAAATAAAAAAAATAACCAAACTGTAACAGGCAATCGACACCACCTATTCTGAAAATGGATGACTTATCTTTCTCTGGAGGTTTCTCTAGAGAACTCAGAAGTTAGAACAATGAATGAAATGAAATTTTATTCCACTGATTCTCAAAGAAAAATCCACTGGAACACCTTACAATTTCAAATGAGAGACCACACACGTAGGCTCCTATAAATGATTGGCCTAGAATATCTGCAGAAAATAAGCTGGAACAGACATCCCAGCTTGCCTGTTATAAATGGAACGACTTCAGATAGCCTTGACTAGAAAAAATGAATGAATATAATTGCTTTACACAAGAAGCTAATTACAATCAGTTTTAACATACAATCCACCTTCTTGCGGATTCACATATCATGATTCATAATCAGTCTCCTTCAAAAAGATCTCATACTCTGTACCCTTTAGCTTTTTGTGTACCTCATCCTTGTTCAGAATCTGCTCCGAAAGTGGCCGTGTGTGAATTTTCACTTGCCTGCTCTCTAGTTTACGTGGAGGCACTTTGAGAAATTCCTGAACATCTATCATTTTCTGATGCATAACAACAAATGAAGTGAGATTTCTTTCATTTTACTCTTTCAGCTAAATAAAGACAATAAACAAAACTATCCTTGTAACTAGGGTTCATTCAAATAGCACGAGAATTGAAATAGCAGTTATCTGGAAATATAGAGAGAATATAAACTGATATTAACTCAAATATAAATTATTCAAAGCAATGCTGTCAAAATACCCTTTGATCCTTGATCAAGTCCTCGTAGTATAGTAATATATGATGAGTACTTCTAAATAACTTCACAGCATCATGTGTCAATTCCTCTACACGATGCAGGTTATTTTGTAAGAAGGTCACATTGATTAGTGGCTTATATGCAGCCAACAACTCTGCCTACAAAACATGACAATTGAAACTTTTTTTATCACTACTATGTCAAAGAAAATCCTGAATATATACGTAGCTTCAAAGATGTAATGCCTTTATTGTGCCCAAAACATGTAGAATATTCTACGAAAACAAATGTTGGTTTCTTAATCCTTTCCCACAAACCTCTTGCTTTGAGTGGACATGGGACTTGTGTGTGCCATTCAGTTGCTTTGCACTGCGATCATAGGCATTCGCTAAGACAGAGATCAACCGTCGTAAAAGATTACGCCTAAACAACAAAATCACAGAAATGCCCCTTTTCTTAAAATAGTCTACTATTTCTCTGTTGTACTCCAGTGCACCCTGCCATATCAAATGATAAAGAACTTTGAGACTTTGTAAAAATAGGAGCAAGCAGACTTGTTTGATATTACTTAACATTAAGAATACAAAAGCTTCTCATGAAAGATACAAAATATAAGCATACTTGTTTGATATTACTTAACATTAAGAATACAAAAGCTTCTCATGAAAGATACAAAATATAAACATAATGCTAACATTTCAGCAAACAAACACTCAATAACCAGAAGGATATGATATATTATGCAAACAAAGAGGCATTCAAGACTGAACAGTTCTCATTTAAATTAGTCATCTTACAAACAGACACTAAGAAAACAGTTTTAAAGAGTGAAGAAATACAGTCTAAAGTCTGTAGTGTAAGTTGTAATGAAAGAAGCAGAAAATATTAACCGAGAAGGGTCTGGAACTTTTGGAAAACAACCAGAAACAATCACTTATGCCTATTTGTCAAATTTTAGTAATCTGATAAAACAGACACAATAATTTCTAAAACATCTGCCAAATGGGTTTTGCCAGGTCAGATAAATTGGGGCACTATTATTGCCACCACCAGGGCTCAAGTCTCACCAATGGCATGTTCACCACTTATGGTCCACATGTGTGTTTAGGTTCAAGTCTCACCAATGGTGTGTTCACCACTTCTTGTCCACGTGTGTTTGTCTACATGCAGTTGCAGTGGGGGGTGTTGCCCCTTCAGGGTAACTACCTTAGAGACACACTCTATCGAATGTAATGTTGGTGTATGTATGAGGTACCTGTTCTAGCTACATACACCTCTGTTTTTAGATTAATCCTGCAATGATATCAGCTCTTGTCCCCTATACTCTTCACCTCATATGTGTTAGCAGATATGACTCCATCATATCTTCTTCAATTGGTAATGATTCTATGTGAAATTTCCTAGGTTCAAAAAAGTGCAGATGGTTTCTTACTTGTGAAAATACTAAGTGTTAGATTTGAACTTTTACCACTCTTAACTCAGTAAAGATGTTACCATTTTACCATACCTTGTCTACCATGGGGAGCCATGATTATCCTTGGACAGTGTGTCTTGAATTAGGCCAAAAGGTACTGCTAAGAATCAAAGTGAATGGCATATCCATATCAGGGTCACACATAACATTTTTTTTATCTTCATACCATCATCTCTTCCACATACAAAATACAGTTCCCACTTATGAACAACCTATCAAGTGTCATCCAGCAAGGTCTCGTGAAGAAATAAAAGATAAAATAAAGGAAAGCCTAACTCAAATGAAACATAAAAAAAGGTTGAGACACGTAAATAAATTATTAAAAATATATATATAAATATACTACTACAACAGAAGGCCCACCCCTTAAAGGTCTTGTTACAGCTCAAACTATCAGGAATCCTAGGAGGGGATCTTATAGAGCAACTACTAGGTCAAGGGGCAACAATGGAGCAATATCCCATTGTCACCTCAGCTAAGGCTCCCTTCTCTTTACAGAATTTCACCGATGGGAGTAGTCCCAATATGAGAGGAATCACAGGAATAAATGGGTCAATGATAAGATACGGGGTGATTCCTAAAGCCTATTCACAAGAGAGACTGAATTAAAAAGTTTACTTGCTTGAGAAGCGAGATAATAGGCTCTCTAGGAAGGGCTAAGAGTACACTTGAGCCTAGGTTTTGAGGATATGCCTTGACAAGGGACTTCCTAGACCTAACAATCCTTGAGGAGAAATGGATTCTATGTAATCCTTGTGGAATTTGAGTTGTAGAGTTGCGGGACCACAAAGAACCCAAGTAGACCCACGCTAGGTCAAGGGTATGGAGTTGATCAACCAAGGAGGGGCTTGACCTAGTTAGGGGAGAGAATAGGATCAAAGGGCTAATCTTCTTTTGAAATTTGAATGCAATGATCCAAATGAGGACACTAACCCAAATCAGCCTAGTGAGAGAAATGGTTATCAAGCTAAGGCTTGTGATATCTCGGGATTCCACTGTCGGATTGTGCTCAAATTTGTAGAACCCCTTGAGAAGAACCCAACACAGTTGTGGACCATTTTTCAAGGTGTTTGGATGGCTACAAAAACTTTCGCTTGATGCCCTAGGTGACCCTCTAGGGTTAGGCGTAGAATTTGGAAAAGTGAAGAAAAGAGAGGAAAATTTGACCACCAAAGGGATACAAGGATCAGTGCCTTATTTCTTGGTCTTAATGGAGTCAAGATACAAGTAGGTCAAGATTTCGCGTGAGCTAAGGAGCCCTAATTGATCTTTTCTAGCCTCTCCAAGGGCAGCAGCTGGGTCAATAGGGATTTATACTTCAAATTTTCCAAAGAGATGAAGTTCTGAAGCTTAAAACCTATTAGGTACCTCTAGGAACATTCACCCACTCTTTTCACGTACCACACATGCATTAAATCACTTATTCAAGGTTCCTAGAAGATTTTCGCATTTACTTTAACCCATAAATGAATAATGATAACAATAACATGCAGTAAACCAATAAAATAATAAAAATAGCATGAAAATTCGACTTACATGAGAGAGAGAGAGTATATACATTCATCAACTTTGCATTAGAAAGAAGCTCCAAAGACAATAGTGAAATTCCAAACATCATAGTGCATCAAGAAAGCTCCAAAATGTTCACCCAGCAAAAAGTGTGAATATCTCTCAGGAGATACTAATCCAATCCAAGTGATGATGATGAAAATGAATCATCTCACTTCTATTTATACAATCCTCTAAGGGATTCGAATGGCCTAATTTGGACTAATAATGCCCCTAAAATAAAATAGTGTGCATAATAACAATACTTTCAAGAGCGCAGAGGGAAATATAGTGAGTTGTTGAGCCTTTGAGGATGCCTAATGAAGTCCAAGGGGTACCATGATGTAACGCTGGACTCCAAACATAATGGACAAGTGGTTAGCCCCTTGTTTTCCAAGCAAGAACCCGTGGTGCTCCCAAGTGAGTGTGAGGGCACAAGGACATCTTCATGGGTCACCAAGTGGATCGAAAATCCCTGTAGACCATCTGTAAGGGTTAAGATGATGACATAAGCCCTCTCTCTACAGCGGGAGACATCATTTGTACCCTGGAAGTTTGGAACATCTGCCAAGTGTATGGTGCATGTGTGGAGCCAACTTGGCATGGTGAACCAGGTGCATCATCCTCATCCAAAAGGTAGAACACAAGCAATCAACAAGTAGTGTTGGGGATCCATGAAGTACTCTCTGTTATGGTGGAGGCCCATGGCTCTCAATGCTCACCCTACAAGTGCCAATGTGGCCCTCTAGAGAGCTAGGACCTCGTATAGGGTGACCAAGTCCAAAATGGAGACCCACCTGCAATCCTGCATAAGATCCAATGTGTCCCCTTGCCCTCCAATACAACAAATCATTAGAATAATCAAGTAAAAGAGCTTACAAGTCATGGAATCAATGGGGCACTTCATGGTGGCATGCCCTTCCATAGTAGGCTTTGGCATGTACAAGTGTCTCCAAGCTCAATAAGGGGTTAATCAAGGACCCTATTAGGTGGTTTCAACCTTTAAAGGGGGTGACATGTCCATGGTACATTCCTCAAGTGGTAGGTGGCAAATGATATACTAATGGAATGGAGTGGGGATTAAGGGGTTCATCCAGACCACATGGTACAAGGGTAGCTATAATAAGAGAACCCACATTTGGGTATATGAGTGTAGGAGGGAGCAAATCGTGGTACATGAGTTACCTCGGCCTTTGTTTTTCCACCCTTTTTCTTATACCTTTTGCCTTTGATTGTTTTTTCTTCATATCTACTCAGGTTTCTAGGGAATGAGAGCATGTTGTGTGATATATAATAGTGGATACCCCCTTCAGGTGGGGCAATTCATCACCCACCGGGGGTTGGGACAATCATGGGTTCTTTAATGATGGAGGGGGCTCATCTAGGGCCCATAGGAACCACGGTGATGGCCATGGATAAGGGGTAGAGCTCATGTTTGGTTTTTTCCCAAGTGTTAAATTTGTATGTCCCAGCCAACTTTTGCATTTTGTGGTACATTTCTTGTTGAGAGTAGCCAAATTATGCATTTTCTTTTCTTTTTAGTTGCATCAACCTTCAGGCATCGTTCCAGGCCCGACCCAAGGTGTGGACAAGGGGAGGGGGAAGCCAACCCTATGTAGACCCAGTGGACACATGTGGACCCGAATGGGAAAAGAGATGAGCGGGCTAAAATGAGTCGAAGGGGGTTGATATATATGGTGTCGGGAAGCGGCACCACACAACCAAAATCAAGATTTCCACGTAGTGTCAACCCTAAAGCTAATAGCCAATAAAGCAAATCCCACAAGACTAGGATACAAGGCTAACCACGAAATCAGGCAGTGGAGACAAAAGTACATACCTAGTCCACTCTTTCTGTCGAATCCCCCAACCAATCCATGCCCAAAACTGCCATGACAAGTAAGGAAAATTACTCATCTATACCAATGAAAAGCCATACCTTTAGGGTTGGGAGGCCAACCTTCAAACATACATTCATAACAAGTGGGCGAGGGACCACGTGGCTAGCTCAGGTAGCAGAAATAATGGCACATCGACATATCTAGTGGCTACAAAGGGTTGGTGGCTGTCGATTGAGGACCATATAAGAGAAAAAAAAATCTCCCATATACACTACACACAGGTGGTGGGTAACATTTGGCTCCAACTGGGACATGAGCTCTTGGAACAGTGTGAACGACTACTCGAACGGGAGGTCATGAGAAAACCAACAATCTCTTGGTACCGTAGACCTGTTACCTGCACAATATCAAAGACCAACCACATAGGGCAACATGTTTTTGTGGTGTCTTACGATCCCACAGGACTAGGATACAAGGCTAACCATGAAATCAGGCAGTGGAAACAAGAGTACATACCTAGTCCACTCTTTCCGCCGAATTCCCCAACCAATCCATGCCCAAAAGTGCCCATGACAAGTAAGGAAAATTACTCATCTATACCAATGAAAAGCCATACCTTTAGGGTCGGGAGGCGCACCTTCAAACATACATTCATAACAAGTGGGCGAGTGACCACGTGGTTGGCTCAGGCGGCTGAGATAATGGCACATCGACCTATCTAGTGGCTGCAAAGGGTTGTTGGTTGTCGGTTGTCGGTTGAGGACCATCTAAGAGAAAATAATTTTCCTATATACACTACACACAGGTGGTGGGTAACATTTGGCTCCAACTGGGACATGAGCTCTTGGAACAGTGTGAAAAACTACTCGAACGAGAGGTCATGAGAACACCAACAATCTCTTGGTACCGCAAACTTGTTACCTGCACAATATCAAAGACAAACCACACGGGGCAACATGTTCTTGTGGTGTCTTATGATCACCCATGCTTAATATTAGACCATAAAATCAACAAGAAAATAAAATTATTTTTATGCAACTTAAATCTAAACGCAGCTAATCTATCATGATAATGTCATATGATGTTAGTTCTAATGAGAAAATCATCATGAAATGCATCCTACCCTAACATGCATGTTACATCACTAAAATGCTAAGTATAATCATAGATCAATGCAACCAACATATCATCCAGTGAATACGAAAACAACCCTTTTGCTTACTCATGCAACAGATCCATAGGCAAGGGAAGGAAAGAAAAAATGGAAGGTCACAAGGGCAAGAGGCAGGAAAATGAACTAACCACACATGGAGTATCATGGGGGAAGAGAGAGGATAGGGATGTAATCTATTATAAAGGATCCTTTCTTCCAACCAAAAGAGAGAGAGATCAACAATCAAGCTCATAAAACTTTGATGGATGGAAACCTCAGGTATATCATCCCCATCATGGTCCCTTATCACTAATATCATGCTTTATGGCCGCCATAAGGTCATGATTGGGAGGAAAGGGAGACTGATGACATGGGATGACACAAGTGGTAAGTTGCTCATGACGATCATATTCACAATCCTGAAAACATGAGGGGGAAGGAAAGGTGCATCTAATGGATAGCTCCTCCTCGGCATCTTGCCTAGGAGAGGGAAAGGGATCATCAATAGTTGTGCCAATGTGAGAATGGCCAAGGTGAGAGTTCGTTGATAATGTAGCTATGTAGTCAGGATCTTGGAGAAGGTATGGGAAAACAAGGCCTTTGCCAGTGTCATCATCGGTGTCATGAATGGGGCCTCCCCATTTCTAGTAGACCATCTTCACGTGAAGGAAAACCACAATCCTCCCTTTCGATGGTGTGAGTAGGGATATCATAATGAGTAATGTCCTAGAGAAAAGGAGAATGAATTTCAACCTCATTTTTTTGTGTCAATGTCACAAATAGGGTCACTAAAGCATAAAAATCGATAGCTTGTAGGCTAGAATGTAAAAATACACGAGGTATTTTGTAATAATAATTTATTATATATAAAATTGTACAAGTGATGAATGTTACAATGAGAACCCACATATATATACCTAAGCAAGTGTCCTTTCGTCACTGGGCATGTCTTTTAAACATGCTTTTTCACTTAACTTAATGACTACTTAACCTAATCAATATTTGATTATTTAATATTTACATTTATTTTATTTCTATACTTGTTATGAATGATATTCATAACATGGCCCCTTCCTTCAGAAGCTTTGTCCTCAAAGCTTATTGTCGGCAGTTTCCTTCAGTTAGCATTTGTCATCTCAACATATGTAACTCGACGCCATTGGCACCTCTACCTGTATAATTCGCTTGATAACACTGTCTTGAATCCAGGGTTATCGATTTTTATTTTTTTTTATAGCTCTGATTTTATTTTCGTTTAATAGTTGTCTTAAAGCTAGGGTTTTCTCTATCTCCACTTTAATTTTATTTTTTCACTGATTTTTTTAAATACTGTTTTTTTTAATACTGAATTTTTTTAACATATATATATATATATATATATATATATATATATATATATAGTTAATAAATTAGATTAATCAGATTACATAAATTAATTAATTTAATTAATCAATTTATATAAATTTAATTATGTATATAGTTTAAATGTGTGTGTGTGTATATATATATATATCAATGTTTAATTAGTGATCCGTCTTTTTGGAGGGTGTGACGTATCACAACACCCGACCGACAATGTTTTCTTTCCCGCAAGAGAATGGTCAATGGGTCGAACGGTAGACTTGGTTGGGAGTCACGTACGGAGATGGTGGCCCAAAGGACCGAATTCCCTGTTAGGCCATGGTCAGTCTTTGGTTCAATGCCCATGCGGTCACGATGATTTGGGAGTCAAGGCGGACAGGGGTAGTGGTGAACGAAGGGGTCGTAACAGTGGGGGCAACTCGATGGCAATGGCAGTGGAAGCGATGGGCTGACAGGGATGCAGTTGTCAGACGGAGGTCGTGACAGTGGGGATGGATTTTCATGATGATTCGGGAGTCAAGGCGGACAGGGGTAGTGGCGAACGAAGGGGTCGTAACAGTGGGGGAAACTCCATGGCAACGGCAGTGGAAGCGATGGGCTGACAGGGATGCAGTTGTTAGATGGAGGTCGTGACAGTGGGGACGGATTTTCATGTTGGTGCGATAACAATGTGGCCACACAACGAACGCCGCCTCCATCGTCCAACATGCACGGGTTGGTGTCGAGCATGTCCTGGACTCACGGAAGAGGTCCTCATTGAGTTGTTGTGCCATAAAGATCGATTCCGCCACGAGGTCCTGTTGGTTGGAGATAAATTGGAAGGGAGGATTGAGATCATAATGAGAGATCCATTCTTCAATAATAGTTCTCATTCTCAGATCGGGAACCACATCTTGTGGCTTGTGCAGATGTTTTACCGACTTCCGATCGTAGGTGAAGTTAGAGTTGGGGATTCTAACATGATCCAAGATGAATTTATTTGAAATTGAGCAGAAAAACTCTTCTAGTATTTCTTCATACTTCTCAGTGTGATCTACATCCGTTGGGCTTAGGCTTCTCTCCCGCTTTCTGTAACTCTTGGACATATTTTTTACAAGTTGTATCGATCCTGTAGTAATAAAGTAGCAACTATGGTTTCCAGAAGCGATCAAGATACAGATATTATCCCTTAACCAACAAATATCAAAGATGGCATTGTTATGAGCCCTCCATAGCTCAGTTCTAGCATCCTCTGTGTCAATTTGACAGGAAAAATAAGAAGGCACCCGACATTGTGTATTAAAAAGGTTAAAAACCCCTTCTTCATCTGAAACCACAAGCACGTGACTGCCACCATGTGTCGGGGAAAATGATACTGCAAGTGCAGATTTAACACCAAATGGAGGATTCAACCCCATAATCAATTTGGTACCGGTTGGTAATTCATCAGTCAGCCAATCCCGCTTTTCAAACTCGAAATCATTCTTTGGCTGAATTATGTCAAAATTTCTAAAAAATTATCGCTTCTTAGACCGTTCAAGCTTTGCTTTCATCAACCTTGAAAAATCATTTGCTCCACATTTAATATTCTTATTGTATGAGTTTTTGCTACTTAATGGTAGACTGGAAACAACAACAGCTGAGGGTCCAACTGGCCCAACTAAATATGACAGTTGACACAAAGACTCGATGAATGGCATTGATTTAATATCCCCAACTGTTCCATCCAATTCAATGACACAGACATCTGTTGGACCTTCTTTCCCATCAATAGGAATTCCTACATTTTCTTCTTTCTCTTCCCCATAATCCACTTTTTCTTTTTCAAATATGTCGTCTTCATAATTATCTTCAAAAATATCTTCTTTTGCTTCTTCCATGTCTTCCTGTTTATCATAATCAATGTCTTCTTCCTCATTGTTATGATATTGTTCTTCCTGTCTCTCAAGATAGTCCTCATCCACATCATCTTCATTTGGATCATCATCTTGATCTTTTTTCGTTTCTTCATTGTCGCTATTATCTTCCTTATCATCAATTTCTTTTCGACATCCTTTAGCTTCTGCAAATGATTTTTCTAAACCTTGAAATGCTTCTTTAATTTTACTAAACTGCTCAACACATTCAAGACGTGAACGTAATGGCACATTGTGTCGCGAACAACGTTCAAAGACCCGCATGATTATATTGTGCACCATGGCTCTGATACTACTGAAGCATAAAAACTGATAGCTTATAGGCTAAAATGTAAAAATACACGAGGTATTTTGTAATAATAATTTATTATATATAAAATTGTACAAGTGATGAATGTTACAATGAGGACCCGCATATATATACCTAAGCAAGTGCCATTTCATGATTGGGCATGTCTTTTGAACATGCATTTTCACTTAACTTAATGACTATTTAACCTAATCAAAATTTGATTATTTAATATTTACATTTATTTTATTTATTTACTTGTTATGAATTATATTCATAACAGTCACTATCAAAGTAATGGATGCCCACATCCCATTTTCCCTCATTAATGCACAAGAAATGAGAAATGTCATCTTCTACACTACTCATATCTTCAAACCCCTTTTCTTGAATGTAAGCCTCCATTTCATCGTGTTCATCCTTATGATCTTCAATGGGGCTCTCACTCATGTCATGCACATTCTCAATCCTTAGGTGTGCATCTTGAAGGTCCTTTGTGGCATTATGGCTATCATGATCTTCTTTAGGTGGATCCCATTCTTCCGTATATTCCTTACTTTCATGATGGTCCTTCACACTTGAACCTTCTTCAATATCACCTTGATCATCTAATAGATTACATCGTGTGGGGATTTGCGACTGATTATAATATTTTTCATTAATTAGGTCAGTCAGAATATTAAAAGCACAAGTTAGGCATGCAAAGTCAAAGAGACGGCTAGGATCCTTCTCATAGGCACACATCATTACGTAGAGTTGTTTTTGTGTTGACCCATGAAACCTAAGCATGAATTCCTTATCCATGCTCTCCAATAAATCTTCATAAAACTCATCATATTTCTCCACATTCTTTTGTAGTTCTTGAAGGTCTTGATCACTGAGTTTTGCAAATGTAGGACCAAGATTAATCTCTTTTTTACAATAGTCCATTTCTCATGATTTTGCATATTAGGATTAGAATGGAGTCGTCGGGGTGAATTAAAATGCCTCGATAGATGCTTGCTTCACCCTACAAGCATTAACTTTGAAGTTCAATGAAGAACTAAGGCTTCGTTCTTCCATTGGAGTCGCCAATAATGATATGTCAATATGTCGTATGGGAAACAAAACACACGTGTCGTGTCCCCGGCAACGACGCCAAAAATATTACCGCTCAAACTAGCAAGGGTCCTAAGAGGAGATCCTATAGAGCAACTACTAGGTCAAGAGGCAACAATGGAGCGATATCCCAATGTCACCTCAGCTAAGGCTCCCTGCTCTTTACAGATTTTTACCGATGGGAGGAATCCCAATATGAGAGGAATCACAGGAATAGATGAGTCAATGATAAGATATAGAGTCATTCCTAAAGCCTATTCACAGGAGAGATTGAATTAAATAGCTTGCTTGCTTGAGAAGCAAGGCGATAGGCTCTCTAGGAAGGGCTAAGAGTACACTTGAGCCTAGGTTTGGAGAATACGCCTTGACAAGGGGCTTCTTAGACATAAGGATCCTTGAAGAGGTATGGATTCTATGTAATCCTTGTGGAATTTGAGTTGTAGAGTTACGGGACCACAAAGAACCCAAGTGGACCCAAACTAGGTCAAGCGTATGGAGTTGATCAACCAAGGAGAGGCTTGACCTAGTTAGGGGAGAGAATAGGATCAAAGGGCTAATCTTCCTTTGAAATTTGAATGCAATGATCCAAATGAGGACACTAACCCAAATCAGCGTAGGGAGAGAAACGGTCCTTGAGCTAGGGCTTGCGATATCTCGGGATTCCACCGTCGAAATGTGCTCAAATTTGGAGGATGACTTGAGAAGACCCCAACACAATTGTGGACCAATTTTCAAGGTGTTTGGATGGATACAAAAAATTTTGCTTGATGACCTAGGTGACCATCTAGGGTTAGGCCTAGAATTTGAAAAGTGTAGAAAAGAGAGGAAAATTTGACCACCAAGGGGATACTAATGAACGCTAGTATTACAACAAGAATGTTGCAACTCCTGGGGCTACAAACTTTACTTTATCAACCTGGGATTCGTACAAACTTGGAGGTGACAGTGTTGTATACACAAGTAGATGTGATGGGTCCACTCTTTGTCAATGTTGAGTTGGCAATAGACCACTATGGTTTTCTCAAACCAACGTCCTATTGATTCAGAAGGAATTTGATTACCAATGAGGAAAAGGGAATTTTGCACTAATTGGGAGAATTGAAATATTGTCTACTGCAGTAAGGAAAGACTAAAATCAATGCTTTAAACACACCACTCATCTAACTAATTGCTAAGAGATCTTGCTTCAGAAGAATTCTAAGCTAACATGTGTGTAATCCTAATTGTCCTAGGCATGCAATCTGAAATAACCAAACATTCTATTGTTGTGCATATGAATGAACACAATAACTCTTTTTTCCCTTTTTGTCCTTTTTTGTGAAAATGTGAATGCTAAATCTTCTTGGTGATGTGGTAGGTGGGTTAGAGATGGTGATGGAAGGTCAGATGGCTTGGGAGGCAAGTAGGGGTCTTCTCCTATCTTCTTGGATGCTTTTTCCACAAATCGGCCTCAAAACAAGCCACTACAAGTCGTCCTATAGGATGTCCTAATGCTTCCTACAGGATGTCCTAATGCTCCTATAGAATCCAGCCAAAAGCAATAGGAGTGACTTGGAAGGTGGTATAGGGCTTAGGGAAGGTGAATGATAGAAGAAACAAGGTAAGGGGGTGGCTAGGACTTCCTCAGAGCTCAAACCAAAGTTTGTAAGATGGCTGGATTTGCTCAACAAACCTAGAAAGTTGTTCTTATGGAATGATGAATTGGTTGAGGGACTTGGTGGCTTTTGGTGATCATGGATGGATGAGGTTAGGCTGGGGTTGCTAGCATGAGATCTTCTTGCACTATTGAAACTCCTGCAATACATGCATTACTGGCATTTATCCATGAATCATATTAAACAAAGAAGATTTCTAATCAACTTAAGGAAACAGAATTTCATTATTTAATTGCCTAATTCATGCATTGAAATACTTGCAGAATATTGTGAAGCACCATGAGATCTACTACAAAGCTGAAGATATCAGAAATGACAATTGAAACCTATTCTTGAAAACTGAAAAGATGTTGGCCTAAGTAGCAAAAAACCCTAAATTCCATAAGAAATTGGAATTCGGTCTTTTTGGTGCTTGAATAGGAGATTTTCCTCAAACCATGGTCCCTGAAGGGAGGAGAGAAGCCAAATCCACCTGCTATCAGCCTTTTTGGTATTCCTTTATCTCTCTAAAGCTACTGCTAAAACAATGCACAAATGGAAGCAAGCTGATCAAATTCACCACTACTTGCAATGAAATAATGCTAAAACCAATTCAACACTTACTCTATGAAATAACCTACACATACAAGTATAAGAAGAGGAGCCTTTGCTCCTAGGGTTGGGTCATAACCCAAGAGCTTCAACCCTCTGAGTCAACTCAGTGTTGGATCAAGGAAATGCTCATTTTCATTATCATATCAAAAAAATTACATAACAATGTTTTGCCACAAAGCTTGAACTAGAAAATACTTAGTGCTCTTACATCAAAAATCTGAATCCTAATGAGGCTCTAGGCCTCCTTATTTATACAACTAAAGTCTCCAACAACTTCCTTAAATTTAGGGAGGCTTGGCTCCCAAACTCAAGATGAATTGGCTCTTAACTGTCACTGGCTCGACTGCCCATGATCTCCATGACTCGGCTGCTTGCAACTCCGAGCTAGTGTGATTTGATTGAGGAATATTCAAATGAGTGAGGATTTTACGAGGATCTATCTCATATAATCTCTCCTCCTTGTATCATTCGAGTTTCTTCCCTTAATTAGCCAAAATTGTCATGATTTTCTCTCAAAAACCTGCAATTAATGCACATTAGACCACTAGACATACATCATACTTTTACTCATCTCATTAAGCAAATTTAATTAAAACATGTAAGGAATTATGAAAAGAGTTGATTTTAATAAGCTTGGAGGTGTATTAAGGTCAATATAGTTACCCAATGATGAGGCTCGTCATCACCCCCTACTGAAAGTGTTGCTCATCCTCTGGTGACCTCCCTGACATCCCATGCTTCTACTATAGTTTCTTCTTCTTGTGAATAAAATCCTGCCTTGCTCTCTATCTCTTCCCATTGCTTTCTTTCTTCTTCTTCTTTCCTTCCTTCCAACATTCCTAAAAGCAGTGGTGGACTGAGTCTCAAGCCAATCCAATTGACTTTGAGTCTTTGTAGAGCTTGCTTGTACATGGGTGTTTTGTTTAGTGCCTCTCATTCTCTGAGGAGAATGGTATTCTTTGATTTTCAGGCTGTAAGGCAAGGTGTTCCATCTCCTTTGGCAAGCTTGCATGTTGTCATCTCCTAGCAACCTGAACATGTCTTCAAAGTGTGTGACTGCTTGCTCTTGTGCAGCAAGGTACCTAGGTGCAAGCTTAGGATCATTTGCAATCAAGTTGTGGGTGTTGATGACAGCCATTGGATTGGATTGTTCAGCTCTGATCATAAGTGGTTTTGTCTCTTCTCTTGCCATTACCTTTTTCATCTCTGTAGCTCTCGCCTCCTCATGATTCATCCATGATGCTAAGGCCATCAATTGCAAGTCTCCTAGCTTTGAATTTGGGTCCCACACATTCAAATCTGTCAAGGCCAAGTTGTGTAGGTAAAACTCATACATCTTTGCTCTATCTTCCAAGGTGCTTTGATCACAGAGATCAATGAATTGTCTATAGTCTTGGAAGGGCATAGTGCCTCTCTGTGCTAAAGTCTTAATTTGGAATTGTAGCCATTATTCCTTGAGATACAAGGCATAAGACTTGGTTGGCATCCTGCACTGGATTGCCTCTAAGGATAAATTGGCCATAGCTTCCAACTGGCTTTCCCTTTCTTGTAACTGTCCCCTTAGCCATGCATTCTCTACTTATAACTGAGCTTTCATCATTGCCTCTCTATCCCTTGTGTTGCTCAGTTCTATGCCCATCTCTTTCAATTTTTCCTCCCTGTGGCCTACATCCTCCACTCCTTTTGATTTGGCAATTTGCATCCACCTATGTGTCCTTGCCCTTTCTTTCTCAAGTTCAAAGAATAAGGGGATGGCAAACTTCTGTGGGATAACCCTACCCCCTTCAATGAACCCATAGCAAGAATTGAGGTTGGGTTGTGGACTAGGCTCTCTAAGTTTTGGGTTTTCCTTCTTTGTTGCTTGCTGAGTGATACCTTCTTGGTCCATTTTCTGACTTTCCTGTATGTTTAACATAATTTCCTATAGGATGGCCTCTGCTCCCTATAGGTCTTTTTGTGTCTCCTGTAGGAGACCTTTTCCCTTTGATGAGGAAGACCTTGTGACAAGCCTCCTAACATATGTGATGGGAGATTTGGGAGAGGCTTGTCCTGATGATCCTTCTCCTTGATTTTTCTCAAGATGAGTTATCTGTTGTCGCTGCTTTGGTGAGTCTTCAATAACAATAGGAGTTTTGGTGGGTGTTTGAGGTCTTCCTTGCCTAATCCTTGTGCTCTTTCTTGTCCTAAAGTACAGTGGGGTTTGTCTTTGTCTTTTTCCTTTTGACTTTATAGGTGTGCTTAGGGCAGTAAGAGCAGTTGGTGCCTCCTTCTATGTGGGTTTTGGAGATACCCTTGATGATTCTTCCCCTTCTTTGTCTTAAATTGTAAACCTTTGTTCTTCTTTTTGTTCTGTCTCCTCTTTTCAATTCTCCTCCTCATCCTTGTCTCTCTTTCTCTTCTTCCTCTAGTTCCTCACTCTGCTCATTTGTCTCTTCTTTTGTTTATTCTTTTTGTCTCTTCTTCATTTTCCTCTTTCTTTTCTTCATCTTTTTCCTCCTCTGTTTCCTTTTCATTTTCTCCCTTTGCTTCTTCATCCATCTCACTAGCAGTGGGGCTTTTGTCATATTCAAGAGCTTAAATCGCTCCCTCTGCTTGCATGTCTCTAAAAGTTGTCCATGTAATAGGGAGTCTTAGGTTTTGTAGAGCATCTTATAGGATAAGTTTGATCAACCCATGATGGGCTAGTTGTTGTTGTTTTCCCTTCTGCATTTTGATGCTCATATCGATCAGTGATTGAAGAAGAAAGTAGGGTATACTTAACCTATTTTGAGGAGGTGTGTTTGCTCCAAATCTCAGTTCTTGCAGGAGTCTGAAATGGTATCCATACACCACATTGTATCTCCCTTCACCTGATATATATTTAATGAGGTGTTAACTAACTTCATTCCACGGTTATGGAAGGCTTTCTCTTCTGACCCCATTTTTGTCCTCCATTGCCTCCTCCCCTTCCAAAAAGAATTTCTTCTTTACAAGGGTGTTGTTACCCTTATCTTCTTTTCTCTAAGGCAACCCTAAAGGGAGTGTGGTGATTTTGCTTATAACCTAAGGGGTGATTTCTACTAATAAGCCTTTCACCACAACAGTGGCATGGGTCCTACTGAGGGATATGAGTGATAGATCAAAGTCTCTGGCCACCTCGTCATCGTATCCTCTTATTCTTTCAAAGAAACCCATCCAATTGTGTTTTGTGCAATTTCTACTACAGGAGGGTGTTGATAAATTCTTACTTTGTTTGTGGGTTCCCTCTTGTTAAAACCCCTGTCATATTTCGCTGGTAATTGTGGAGGCTTGTATGGATATAATTCAAGAATTCTAGTGGGTGAGAGATTTAAATGATAACTCTGCAATATAATTCTCCTAGACTGCAACTTCCTTAACCAAATGGAGGATTTTTCTTCTTTTTTTAACTGGAAAATATGGGAAGGTATAGCTCCTACCTCACTGGTTACTGTCTGATGAGGACAACCTTTGATCTCTCCTCCCTTAATGCCCATTGATAATCCTGTAGATGACTGCTCTGTATCTTGTAGGTCTTCCTATAGGATCTTGTAGGTTTTCCGTAGGATCCTGTAGGTGCCTCTGCGCTGCAAAATGCTCACTGTCTCCTGTAGGTGCTACTTCAAGAAGGTTGAGGCAATCCTCTTTTCGATGAATTCTCGAGATTGTTAATGCTCTTTTAGTGTGGGAATCAGTGTTTTATTTCCTTATATGGATGATCATGTGGGATGGTGTGCTGACTATCTAAGTACAAGCACCTCTTTTTGGACCGTTGGTCCCACTATCAGTCTATCATTTCACTCACCTCATAATCATCTCCCACTTCGTTCCTCCATAACTTGACCATTTTTGGCATTATCTCCTTTTCTTCTTATTTCACTGCTGCCACATGTAGAGTGGTCTAATTGTTTTCTCCTCGTCGACTAGCCGAAGGTGGCAAGTTAACTGGCCACCTTTTCTTATAAAACCAACTCTTACATAATCCTACATTTTTTATCATATCGTGCTAACAAGAGAGCATGAGTAAGATGACATATTTGTGGGTAAGATGCCTTGATGATGATGCTCGTTGGAGAATGATGTCCCTGTGTTGTGTATTTGCTGCATATTTTTACTAGAGAGTGATGTTGATAATCTTGCTGCTACTGCTAAGCTCTGGAGGAGCTTCCTTAACCTTGGAATCTTTATGCTGAAGATGGTTGCAACCCTGTGAAATTTCCTTTGTGGGATAGGCTGCTACAGGATTTCCTACAAGAAACCTACAGGATGTCCTGTAGCTGCCTCTCCCCTAAACTTTCATACCTTTTTTCAGTTCTGGAGCATGAGGATTGTTGACAAGAGTAGAGAAGGGTTCCTGTGAATGGTAGGTGAGAGGTATAGCCCTCAAGTATTGTCCCTCTATCCTCTGTTCTCACCCTCTTCTATTTGTTTTTTTCTTCTTTGAAAACTGTATATTTATTTTTTTTGAATTGACTTATTGGATGGATGCAGGGTAACAAGGTGATGAAAGGCATGGTGATGATGTGGTGGAGTGATTATTTTATTTATTTTTTTGACACAAGCTGGTCATCCCCTTGCTCTAGGGTCACTTTTCTTGGGATTCCAAAGCCATTGTAATTCCTACAGGAAACTCCTATAGGTTTTTAGGGAATCTTGTAGGATTACAGGGAATCCTGTAGAAAACACAGAACCTGTGTAAACTGAGCTGGACGAGTTCATAAATGGAAGGATTGATGAAATAATGAAGAATATGAGATGGAGGAATGAAAATATGGATTGTGTAGGTCCGTTTGTTCCTCTCAAGTTGTGTTGATCCTCCTCCTACGGACCTGCAAACAACATTTTCAAACTTTTTCTTTTCTCTCCTTTTTTATTTTTTCTCTCATTTGAAAACAACTAGTTTGCCTCCAAGAGGTTTTCATCCTAGCTGCTTGCGCTAGGTGCCTCAAAAGAAGTTTTCACCCAGAGATCTTTTTATTTTATCTTTTCTTTTCAACACCAATGGGCCGCCTCAAGAGGTTTTCAACCCAACAGTGGGACTCAGGGGCCTCATGGAAGTTTTCATCCGAGTCTCTTTATTTTTTCTTTTTTATTTCTTTTCCTTTTTCAAGGACTTGATGGGGTAGAAGTTGAGACTTTCTCCTCTACCATCACTATCTTGCTGATGCCATAGATGAATTCTTGCTTTGACAAGGGCTTCTTATAGATCTTCAATCTATACCCATTGACAAGTAAAGGGATGGTCTTTGCATCAATGGTTCTTATCTGTATTGAACCATTATCATGACATTTTTCTATGACATAAGGCCCTAACCATCTAGTCCTTAATTTGCCTTTAAAATCCTTGTATCTGGAATCATAAAACAAAGCCCAATCACTTTCTCGAAACTGTTTGTCCTTTATGTTCTTGTCATGCCAAATCTTCCTTTGAACTTAAGTCACCTCTGTGTGCAAGAGGGCTTGCATCCTAAATTCATCTAACCAATTCAGCTAGAGCAATCTTTCTTGTTGTGCCCTCGTAAGATCTAATCAATGGGCAGCAGAGCCTTCTTCCCATAGACAAGCTCATAAGGAGTGAATCCAGTGGTGGTCTTCCAGGTGGTATTGTAGGCCAAAGTGGCCTCAACTAATCTATCTGCCCAATCCTTTATGCTACTACTAATCACTTTGGTCAAAATGCCTTCCAGCGCTCTGTTGGTTACCTCCACTTGCCCATTAGCTTGTGGGTGGTAAGGAGTGGATGTTCTATGCTTGATCTTGTGCTAGCTCAACAAATTTTCAATCATGTGAGATGTAAATTGACTGCCTTGATCAGTGACCAGTTCTCTAGGGTACCCAAACTTATAAAATACATTTTCCCTTAAGAACTCAACCACTTTCTCTTTTGTTGCTGCTTTGATGGCCTTGGCTTCAGCCCACTTGGTTAAATAGTCAGTGCACACAATGATGTACTGCTTTTGCCTAGATGGAGGGTCAATGGGCCCAATGAAATCCATGCCCCACTTGTCAAATGGCTCGAAATTCACTTGAGGTTGCAGAGGCATTTCATTGCTTGGGGTAGGTTTCCCCATCCTTTGGCACCGATCACACTGACTAGTATATGTCCTCACATCCTGGTGAAGAGTGGGCCAGTAATAACCAGCTTGTAGCACCTTGAATGTTGTCCTTTTGGCTACAAAGTGACCCCCACAAGGCCCATCATGACAGGTTAGAAGGATGTCAAATACTTCCTCCTTCCTGACACATCTTCTCAAAATTTGATCCAGGCCTAGTTTGAAGAGGTTGCAATCCAAGTGAATGGGGCGCTCTTCCTCACAATCTTGCTCTTTTCCTTGGAGGACAAATTTGATGGAAACTGTGCAGACACCAAGTAATTTGCTATGTCAACAAACCATGGAGAAAGAACTGAAATGGCGAATAAGTGTTTATTCGGTAACTGGCCATCAACCATTCCTTCCTCCCCTGCAGGGAAAATCAATCTAAATAAAAAATCTGCAACAACATTCTCTTTGCCAGGCTTATCAATAAAGTTAAATCAAATTTGTTGCACTAAAAGTAACCATCTAATAATCCGGGCATTTACATCAGGTTTATTCATCAAGTATTTAATTGCAGCATGGTTAGTATGTACAAATGTTTGGTAACCTATAATGTAATGCCTAAATTTGTTCAATGAATGCACAACAGCGAGGAGCTCCTTTTCAATCACTGTGTAGTTTAGTTCGGCGTTTGACAGATTCTTACTGATGAAGTAAATGGCATAAGGTAGATTGTCATATATCTGGCCTAGAGCTGCTCTTATGGCTTTGTGAGAGGCATCAACATGTGTGTGGAAAGCAAGAGCCCAATTTGGGCCTCGGAGAATAGGTGCAGTAGTCAACTTGTCCTTTAGGGTGTCCAAGGCCTCTTGACAGCTTTCTGACCATAAAAATTCAAAGTCTTTGGCCAATAACCCAAATAAAGGAGAAGCTAACTTGCTGAAGTCTTTTATAAATCTCCTATAGTATCTAGCTAAGCCTAGAAAACTTCTGACATCCCTTTGTTTTTGCAAAGGTGGGACCCTTTGGATGATGGCTATCTTATTCGGGTCCACCTACAGTCCTTTCTGGGATATTGAATGACCTAGAACAGTCCCTGCAGTCATCAAAAACTCACATTTTTCAGGGCTAAGGGACAAGTTCATTTCAATGCATTTGTTCAGCACCTTACCCAAGTTAGAGAGAGCCTTCTGGAAATCACACCCATAGGGTGTAAAATCATCCATATAAATTTCCACTGCATCATGGACTAGCTCGGCAAAGATGCTCAGTACTGCCCTCTAGAAAGTGGCAGGGACATTGCATAGGCCAAAAGGAAGGACCCTATAAGCGAAAGTACCCCCAGGACAAGTGAAGGTGGTTTTATCCTGGTCCTCTGGGCTAATCTAGATTTGATTGTACCCAATGAACCCATCTAAGAAAGAAAAACTTTTTCCCTACCAGGCCATCTAACACTTGGTCAATGAAGAGTAGAGGGAAATGGTCCTTCTTTGTTGCTTTGTTTAACTCTGTAATCGACACAAATCCTCCACTCCCCATTTTTCTTTGGAACCAACACCAAAGGAGAAACCCACTCACTGTCTGAGATAAGGTAAATGAATCCTGCATCCAGCAGCTTTTGCAGTTCTTCTTTGACTATATCCTTGAGAGTTGGATTCACTCTCCTTCGGGGTTGTCAGACTGGTTTGCAACCTTCTTTGATATAAATTTGTTGGGTGCACTCCCTTCATTTCAAGGCCGAATTCTATTGTCTTGACATGAGTAGGGTTTGAATCAACTAAGCATAGATCAATCTGATGGTTTCTCTTGGTTCCCTTTACTACTTCCTCTAAGGACAAGGTGCTAGGAATTGGATTTTGGAGTATCTATTCAATCAAATCATCTTCATTCGGATGTCCTCGTCCCATGGCAACTTCTAGCATATAGAGTTGGGTTAACTAAACTTCATCCTCCTCCTCCTCTTCTAGCCATAAAGGTAAATCATGCTCTAGAGATGGCTGAGCAAGAGGGGTACAAGACCAACTGCTTGGACATATGCCCATTTTTTATAGTCATATTTCCATCCCTACAGCTGATGTAGACATCGACAGTGACTAACCAAGGCCTCCCAAGTATGAGAGAATAACCATTAAGCTTGGCCTTAGGCTGGAGAGCTAGGAAGTCTACAGGGTACTCCCAGTAGTCAAACGAGACCATGACATCCTCAACAATCCCCTCTTGGGCTACTGTGGAATGGTCTGCAAGTTGCAAGACTGTTGTGGTGTTTCTTAATGAACCCTGAAAATTTAGCTTGAGCATGGTGTCCTTATTCATCACATTAATGGCTGCCCCAAGATCAATCAAGGTGTGTGAGACAATGGTACCATTGATGTGCACATCTAGTACAAGGCTTCCAAGGTCTAAATACTTTGGGCAAATTACCTGCCCCAGCGTTAAGTTAGACAGTTGTCCAATGACATTAATGGTAGGGGTGTCTCTTTTCCGCCTCCCTGGATGTTTAAAACACTTCTCTTTAATCAGTATGTTGTAAATAGGTACATCCTTAATGGCTTGGAGAAGTGGAATTTTGACACAGATTTTTCAATTCACCCAGAAGTTCATTCTCTTCTAGGGTATGCTGGACTGGAAGAGTTAATCTTTCAGGAAATGGTGGTGCATTCACTCTAGGCACACTCTCCTCTCTTTCCTCCTCACTCTCCCTAGGTGGAGATGGAGGTTGGTTGTCGGGGAATACTCTCCCAGACCTTAGGTTGATTTCCTGAATTTCCACAGCATAAGCAAGGTAGGATGTCTCTCCACTATATACCTGTTGTGCCTGTCTGTTGTTCGGGTTCGGATTTGGCTAGGCAAGCATCTGAGGTTGTTTAGGTGGAGCAGGGTGTAAAAGCTATGGTTGAGTAGGAGGTGAAGGCAATAAAGCTAGAGCATTTGTATGGGGGCCTCCACCCCTAGGGTGGTGCATTCCACTGAGGTTACGGAGGAGTGTATGGCTGAAATGACTGGTTGGTCGACTAGGAATGGTACTGAGGTGCAAAAGACCAAGGAGAAGGTGTAGACTAGGAGGGATGAGCAGGGGGCCCCCAAGAGGGAATGGATGTGTTTTGGTTAGGGTTGTAATATGCATAGGATGACCCTTGCATGCCCTGTTGGTATGGTCGAGGCCCATGAGGCCTCCTTTGATTTATGTAGCAGAGTTGTTCAATCACCCCTTCAATTCCCTGATACACAACTTTTAGTCCAGGTAGAGAAGGGCACTTGTCTATGGAGTGGTTTTCTTCACAGACCGAGCAAATTTCTATAAGGTTTAATGGACATTCATTCCTAGGGTGCCTCCTTGTGCATCTAGGGCAGAAGATGGCTAATGCTCTCTCTGCTTCCTCCTGCTTTCTCTTGATGTGCATAGTGTCCATCTGTAGGGAAAGAGTTTGCAGCATTTCACTCTTGAAATCTTCCAACATATTTCCAATTTCACCTTTTATGGATGTGTTGGAAGAGAATGAGCTGGCCATTGGTTGACTACCCCTACCCTTTTTCCTAGTTGCCCTAGAATGGTTCTTAAAGACAATCTTGATATCATCATAGGGTAGCTGGTAGATGTCCCTCCTACTAGCAGGTTTAAGGTATCTAGAAGATCTTCCCTTACCCCCTAAGCAGGACTAGCTTCAATGACTCAGGATTAAGTGTGCACCTTGCCCTTTTGTAGCTAAGCTAGAATCTTTCCTCATAATCCTCCAAGGATTCATTATGCCCCAAGGTCATTCTAAAACTTTCCTCTTTAATGTCTTTGGACCTGCAGTAGTCCTGATACTTATTGTTGAAGGCTTGCTAATCTGAGCCCAGGTTGTGATGTTATCCCCAAGTAAACCCATGAACCAGCGCAACACTGCATCCTTGGGAGTGGATGGGAATAATTTCAACTTCTGATCATTAGTGGTGTAATCATCAGTTTTGCATATGACAGCGAACTCAAATAAGAAAGTATCTGGATCTTCTAAGGTCAGGCCATGGAAGTGAGGAAGAGTAGAGGGGCTTATGTTTTTCATCTTGGCATCCCCATTGGTTTCTCTGATGGGAAAAACACCCTCAATTCTTTCTCTCTCCTCTGTCATTTCTATTTTCAGCGATTAAGTCAGTTGGAATGGGTTCTCCTTCTTCTGCTCCCCCTGTAGGTTCTTCAAAAATCTCTGGTTGTTCGCCCTCTGGTTGTTCGCCTAAGGGGTCCTCCAATTCACAGCCACCGAAGAAGAGGGAAGGTTGGCTGTTTGAAGTGGTGGGGGTAATTGGCATAAATTTTCCTAAGTTATCCCTATTCCTATGAGGCATGAAAGAAGTGTTTTTGTTTTGTTTTGTGTTTTTTTCAAGCTTTGAAAATAATGGCAGAATTGAAATAACAAACTAAATGGATACTAACTGTTGAATGAAATCTCACTTGCAGAATGGAAAAGAAAGCAAACCAACTTAAAATTACTCTTGCGGAAATGAAGCTAATAGCAGAATGAACGAGATAAGAAATGGAAGAAAGAAAGCAAAAATCACCTCTTACTCAGACACCTCCCCGACAACGACGCCAAAAAGTGATGAGCACTAGTATTGCAGCAATAATGTTGCAACTCCTAAGGCTACCAACATTGCTTTATCAACTAGGGGTTCGTACAAATTTGGATGTGACAGTGTTGTATACACAAGTAGATGTGATGGGTCCACTCTTTGTCAATGTTACGCTGGCGATAGACCACTACGGTTTTCTCAAACCAACCTCCTATTGATTCAAAAGGAATTTGATCACCAATGAAGAAAAGGGAATTTTGCACTAATTGGGAGAATTGAAATATTGTCTACTACAGTAAGGAAAGACTGAAATTAATGCTTTAAACACACCACTCATCTAACTAATTGCTAAGAGAGCTTGCTTCAGAAGAATTCTAAGCTAACATGTGTGTAATCCTAACTGTCCTAGGCATGCAATCTAAAATAACCAAACATTCTACTGTTGTGCATATGAATGAACACAATAACTCTTTTTCCCTTTTTGTCCTTTTTTGTGAAAATGTGAATGCTAAATCTTCTTGGTGATGTGGCAGGTGGGTTAGAGATGGTGATAGAAGGTCAGATGGCTTGGGAGGCAAGTAGGGGTCTTCTCCTATCTTCCTGGATGCTTTTTCCACAAATCAGCCTCAAAACAGGCCACTATAGGTCGTCCTACAAGATGTCCTAATGCTTCCTACAAGATGTCCTAATGCTCCTACAGGATCCCCTGTATTCCTACAGGATCCAGCCGAGAGCAATAGGGGTGACTTGGAAGGTGGTATAGGGCTTAGGGAAGGTGAATGATGGAAGAAACAAGGTAAGGGGGTGGCTAGGACTTCCTTAGAGATCAAACCAAAGTTTGTAAGATGGCTGGATTTGCTCAACAAACCTGGAAAGTTGTCCTTATGGAATGATGAATTGGCTGAGGGACTTAGTGGCTTTTGGTGATCATGGATGGATGGCATTAGGCTGGGGTTGCTGGCATGAGATCTTCCTGCACTATTGAAACTTCTACAATACATACATTATTGTTATTTATCAATGAATCATTTCAAACAAGGAAGATTTCTAATCAACTTAAGAAAAACAGAATTTCATTATTTAGTTACCTAATTCATGCATGGAAATACTTGCAAAATATTGTGAAGCACCACGAGATCTAATACAAAGCTGAAGATATCAGAAATGACAATTGAAACCTATTCTTGAAAACTAAAAAGATGCTGGCCCAAGTAGCAGAAAACCCTAAATTCCATAAGAAATCATAATTCTGTCTTTTTGGGGCTGAATAGGAGTTTTTCCTCAAACCATGGTCCTTGAAGGGAGGAGTGAGGCCAAATCCACCTGCAATCAACCTTTTTGGTATTCATTTATCTCTCTAAAGCAACTGCTAAAGCAATGCACAAATGGAAGCAAACTAATCAAATTCACCACTACTTGTAATGAAACAATGCTAAAACCAATTCAACACTTAATCTATGAAATAACCTACACATACAAGTAGAAGAAGAGGAGCCTTTGCTCCTAGGGTTGGGCCATAACCCAAGAGCTTTAGCCCTCTAAGTCAACTTAGTGCTGGATCAAAGAAATGTTCATTCTCATTATGATATCAGAAAAATTACATAACAATGTTTTGCCACAAAGCTTGAACTCGAAAATGCTTAGTGCTCTTATATAAAAAATCTGAATCCTAATGAGACTCTAGGCCTCTTTATTTATACGACTGAAGTCTCCAACAACTTCCTTAAATTTAGGGAGGCTTGGCTCCCAAACTCGAGATGAACTGGCTCTTAACTATCACTGGCTCGGCTGCTTATGATCTCCATGACTCAGCTGCTTGCAACTCCGAGCTAGTGTGATTTGATTGAAGAATATTCGAATGAGGGAGGATTTAATGAGGATTTATCTCCTATAATCTCTCCTCCTTGTCTCATTCGAGTTTCTGCCCTTAATTAGCCAAAATTGCTATGATTTTCTCTCAAAAACCTGCAACCAATGCACATTAGACCACTAGACATACATCTTACTTTTACTCATCTCATTAAGCAAAATATAATTAAAACATGTAAGGAATTATGAGAAGAGTTGATTTTCATAAGCTTGGAGGCGTATTAAGGTCCATATAGTTACCCAATGATGACGCTCATCAAATACGAGGATCAATTCCTTATTGCTTGGGCTTAATGGAGTTAAGAACACATAAATCGAAATTTTTCGTGAGCTAAGGAGCCCTAATTAATCTTTGCTAGCCTCTCCAAGGGCAGTGACTAGGTCAATAGGCATTTATACTTCAAATTTGCCAAAGCGATGAAGTTTTGAGGCTTAAAAGCTATTAGTTGCCTCTAGGAATATTCACCCACTCTCTTCAAGTACTGCGCATGCATTAAATCACTTATTCAATGTCCCTAGAGGAATTTCGCATTTACTTTAACCCATACATGAATAATGATAACAATGTTACATTGTTATGTAATTAATTAATATGTAATTGGGGCACGAACAAAGATCATGCCCCTTCTCGAAAAGGTGCCCAAGAGCTTATTTAAGCCAGGGTCTTGCTTGTAAAAAAACCATCATTCAATCATTAATATATATAGTTATAATTGTTACATAGTTTTAATGCTTCAGGTGGTATCAGAGCCAGCCATTGTTGTAGCGCCTATGCATTGTTCAACCATCATTCATTGCTCATACAATTTTGCATCATTCGGTCTTCGCCATCTTCCCCGACACCCTTAGCCACACGATCGTTCCGCTACTACGCTCTATGTTCATTCATCTGTCCCTTCATCTCCGTTGTCGACCCCTCCCAATCATTCGCGTGTTTTTCCCTATGTTATCCATCGTGTTATGCATTTAAGCCGCATCCGATCAAACAGTTATCCCGACCACTCGTTCTGTCCGACCGCTGACTGATTCCATCCACATGCTCCCCTGTCCTTTCGTCCATCGACCCTTCCGCTTGCCTTTGTAATTTTCATCGACATCTCCTTCATATAAATTATTGAGACATATATATATATATATATATATAAACATTATCGACTATATAATAAGGTTAATTAATTAAATAATTTTTATTGTATAATTAATTAATATTTAAATTAATTGTATAGTAAATAATACAATTTAATTATATATCCATATATAATATTATATATATATATATATAGAAAAAGAAAAATTAGGGTCAAGTTAAGAAAACAGGTTAAGCTGGATAAATATACACCACCACATACCCAATCAATGTCTGCGTCAATGTCGATGGTCGATTTTAGTAAAAAAATGATTGATCTTGAGAATAAGGTTACTGGGCATTCCAATGAAATCAAGGAGCTCCAAGATACAACAAAGAGAATAGAAAGTCAGCTCGAGCAGAACCATAATAAATTTAAAAATGATCATGCAATCCTTTCAAATACGGTGAATCTAAATCATAGTCAAGCAATGGTGATGTTGACCTGTATTTTTGACAAGTTGAAGATTACACCTGATTAAATACCCCAGAATAATGAAACTACTCAACATCTCAATTCTTCGGATTCGTCAAACTCATTGGAATCACATGAGAAACCCGAATCACCAAAAGGATCATCCATACCCCATCAACAAAATAGTAACACGAATTTTCAAAATATGCAACACTAGAATCAATTCTCAAATATGCAGCTTGTGAATCAATATCCTCTCTTTACTCCAACAGTTGTGACATATCAACGAAGAGAAAAACTTGAGCTCTCCAAATTTGACGACAATGAGAAGTGCAATGTTGCATGGTTCAATAAAGCAGAAGAATATTTCAAGATTTACGGTATTGATAATGATGATGAAAAGGTTGGGCATGCGTCCATGCACATGGAAGGCGAAGCATATAATTGGTATATGTGGTGGAAAAAAACGACACTTGCTATAAGTTGGAGGAAATTCAAAAATGCATTCTTTAAAAGGTTCCAAGGTGTCAAGGAAGAAGAATTATTCTCGACACTCACCAAACTGCAACAAAATGGAGATGTGGACGAATACACCTGAGAATGGGAAACTTTAGCTGCACGACTACCTGGATTATTAGAAACTCGTCTCATTCAGTCATACATTACGGGGCTCAAACCCCATATCCAGGTTGAGCTTGAGTTTCGTGACATCACTTTTACAGAAGTAGCAAGACAAAAGGCAAAAGCTGCTGAAAAGAAGCACGAAAAGATGCAGTGGCCGAAAGTTGAAAGAGTATATTCAACATATGGGACACTCTCTTCATATAGCACTGACTTTGGGTCAGTAGAGAATGGTATGAGACGTTCTCGATCAATTCTTCTTCTTCATGGTTCAGCAGAGCAATGCAGGGCACTGATGGCAGAGATAGTACAGTCTGGCAAATGGGTTAGTAGATGGAGTTCTCCCTAGTTGAGAGAGAGTGTTAAAATTGGCAACTAGGGCCAAACTCCATGTGGGTCATCTTATTTATGGCAGTTGATATTTTTCTTGGATTCCTCTCATCAAGAGGTGTAGCATTGATCTAAAGATCCTCCGATTCTGACAAGTATTCATGGAGATATGAATTTATTTGTGTTATGTGACAATTCATCAAGGTCGGCCAGTAACCAAATAACCCCCACTTGTGCTGAACGTTTTAGTATAAAAGGAGGTGGCTTGATAGTCATTTAGACACACACTGCACTCTTGATCTCTCTCCACTTTTTTTGGGTTTTGGTGGCAAGAGAGATCTAGATGATGAAGCCCTAGATGCAGGAGGAAAGGAGATAGTTTGGCCGCAGACAAGAAGGGGTACATATGTTGTCCTAAAAGGAGATATGATGCCCTAACCGCAGTCCAGACTAGGAGTTGAAGCCGCTGTCTAAGTTATGCACTAATCCGCAATCAAGGAAGTGCTAACGATGCCCTTAATGCAGTCTTAAAGGAAGGGTTATAGCTGCAGCTTTGGAGGAGCCATAGCTACTGTAAAACGTGCCCTAGCCGAAGGTCTTATCACAGTAAAAAGAGACTCTTTCTCTGTCCCAAAAAAATCTCTTCAACGCAACAAGGAGGCTCGCATATGTTGTCAAAGGAAGCCTCAAAAGAGCCCTAGGCGCATTCTTCTATACACAGTTGAAAGCTGACAAGATGGAGACCTAAACGCAGTCACCTTAACGTTGTTATAGGCCGCGGTTTGAGGAGGGTTTCATGTGCCCTAAACTGTTGTGAGAAGGGATATGAATGATTCCTAATATGTAGTCTCATGTATGCCCTAGCTGCAGGCAAAGAGAAGGTTACAGGTGCCCTTGACGCAGTCCATTAGGAGGACTGTTTAGAAGGACTATTTAGGAGGTCTATTATATTATGGAGGACTGTTATGATGCAATGTGGAAGGGTTGATAAGCAGTACTATAAAAGGGACCCTAACGCAGTTTGGAAGGACTTATATTTGTTGTCCCTAGCCGTAACAAAGTAGCCTAAGTTAAGGGTTTGTTCCTTCCTAAGAGGCCGAGCATTGGATCAACTTACTAGGGTATCATTGTGCTTCAAGAAAACTGTGTTTTAGGTCGCAGGCCATAACACCACAGTTATATACCTCTAATGGGCATTTGAGGGCTCAGATGATCATGATCTAAGGATTTGTCAATAGACAGACAAAAATGATAGATGCAGCATGCTGAATATAGCACAAAAATGGCAGCAGCAACATGAGTGCATCTAGTAGGATGATAAATTTTGGAGCATGATGGATGCAACATGATGGGCATTGTGATTAAGTGTAGCATAAGCATGATGGGCACAGTGAGGTACAGCATGATGATGCAGTACAGTGAGGTGCAGCATGATGATAAGGTGCAGCATGATGATGTGTGCAGCATAGTAATGAGGTCCAGCATGATGATTGGGTGCAGCACAGTGAGGTGCAACATGGTGATGGAATCACCTTGGATCAGTGGAAGTTGTATGCCTTCACCTGAGCTCAGATTAGCTACGTCATATGCCATCCTCTTAGAGAAGATCTATGCTCTTATTTCGATAAGTCAAAAGGTTGACTTTTGATGTATATGTATTATCTTTCTCTCTGTTGAACTATTGAAGAACATATAAGAAGAATTGATCAATGGTTTCCCCACATTAAGGTTTGTCCCTAGTTGGCACCACATCTTGTGTCCTCTTCTCTTGGCTTGTCTTCTGTGATTTATGTTTATGTTCTATCTGCAATTTACTATCATGCTAAATGTGATTGCTAATCTGGAATTGATATTGAGCTAATATGAAAAATTGAAGTAAATTTGCTATCAACATAGAAGATACCTAAATTAACATGGTATCAGCGTTGAGGTGAAGACAAAGCCCAAGCAAGAGTGAAAAAGCAATCACCAAAGACAGTTGGACAAGGTCAAAAGCTCAATGGGTTCCTCATCCCTCTTCCTGATTGAAGACAAGCTCCGGTCATGAATGGAAGATGTCTCTGAACCTGACATTGGAAGAGCAAGAAGTGTTGGATTACGTGAAGGGTAAAATCCTGGAGCCTTCATAAAATGCACCAGCTACAAAGAACAACTTACTGACAGGTGCAGACCCTCTCATTTGCAAAAGTACCATGTTGCTTGGGAGCGGGAGCGGGAGCGGGGAGCGGGAGCGAAAACGGGAGTGGGAGCGACCATTTTCAGAAGCTCCCGGTTTGGGAGCGAATCCGGGAGCGATTTTTTAAAAATATATATATTTTTTATATTTTTTAATTTTTGATACATATATGTCAACAAAAACATGTAGAATGATGAATTAGACATATGAATTAGACATTAAGAACATAAAAGAACATAGATTGATCATTGAACCATATCACATCAATCATCTAGAAATTATAATCGTCATCAACCATGTCCACAAGTTAGTAAAATACATATTACAACTGCAACATATTGAGTCTCATGAATCATGATTCATCAAGTTCAATCTTAAAGTTTCAACTTCAAGCTTTTAAAATTGAAAGTTCAATAACATTTATCATCATTGATCACCAAAGTTGTACTTGTAAGCTAAGTTTAACCATTACAAGAAGTAATATCTAAGATATTTCTAAATCCTAACTTCTAACTGTTAACATGATATGAAATGTTATAAATTTATAAAATGAAACATGAATAATGAAATGAAATGAAACAACTTTAGTCTTTCACGAAGCATCATATTCATACTTCACATCATTACCAATGAGTTATAATTGCCAAGGCCCGACTTCAAACTTCAAATTTTCATTGTCACAGTGATATATTGTTTACAAAAAATATCATTATGATATGAAAGAGTCAAGAGTCAAGGACTCAAAACTCAATAGTTATGAAAACTAAAGTCTAATAGAAACTAAAAAAGACAAGTAAACTGTAAATCAGAATCTACATGTGGCCCTTGCCACGAGAGTCTCGAGGAGTATAAGCAGGTCGTGGTGGTCTTCTAGGAGTCTCCCGCACAGACCGACGACTAGAACTAGAACCTCCACGTGAGGGTGTAGATGGAGGTGGCGACAGCAAAGGAACAAGACTCGGACCTTGAGCACTGCTACTGGATGGTGGAGGTGGAGGTGGAGGTGGCATGGCTGCTGCAGCTGCTTCATCTTCATCCCTTACAAGTTCCTTTTCCAGTTCTTCAATATGTACAATGCCATCCTCCAAATTGTCATCCTCTGGGTGATTGTCCCAAATTTTATATGTGGGATCCTCATAAGCCCGATCACAGTAATGACTCAACAACCTCAAGTTGTAGTGCACATAAACCAGGGTTTCTGCTCGGTTTTCATTGAGTCTGTTTCTTTTCACATTATGTATGTAGTTGTAGGTGCTCCAACACCTCTCTGCAGAAGAAGTATTTACAACCTGTGAAAGAACTTTTTTTGCCAATTTTGGCAAAAGTCCATGCCCGCCATATGTTTCCCACCATGTGAGAGTATCAAATCTATCTTTGTCGTCCATTGCATGGAAGTTACCATACAAACCAGTGCCACTGAAGTATCTGCCTATTTCAAGGCGCACAGCTGCACATTCCTCCCTGTCAGGTACCAACTTTTCTAATGCTTCCAAATATCCTTTAGTTACCTCTGGATCTAAATGGGGTTTGGTCCTAACCCCACCCCCTGCTGCAGGTTGGCCCAACCAAGATGTAGAGTAGTATTTTGGCGTAGTAGTGGAAGATTAAGCCTATTCCACCGTTCACACACACAATCATGAATCAGTTTGTACAAGTTGGGATCTCTATTATGAACAATGTCTTTTATTTCCCCCAACATGGTATACATTTGCTCATACACCTCGCCAATCACTGGTTTGTCTGTATCTGCAAACCGAATCATGTGATAAATTGGCTTGGTGAAATCCAATACCTACCTCACAGTTGTCCAAAACTGCCCATCAAGAGCGGCCTCCTCCACCATTTCAAAACCTGCCATGTCAGCTACATTTGTAGCCCTTTCCTTTAATACCTGCCAATGTGGACTTGATACCATGCTAGCTAATGCCTCTCTTACCTTCAAAAGGCGCCTGAAGGTGAGGTAATAGCTACCAAATCTGGTCTTCGCAATCTTCAACAACTCCAATCTCGAGTGATTGCGGAAAAGGCCATGGGTATTGCTATGATTTGTAATAAATTTTATCATTTGTTTGCCTTTCTTGTACAAATCACCAATCCATTGGTATTGTTCATTTTTGTTCTTGACAATATCATGCAACAGAAGGTTCAATGTGTGAACCAAACATCCAGACCAAAATATGTTGGGGTATTTATCCTCAATAATTGCTCCCGTTGCCTTACAATTAGGAGCATTATCAGTGATGACTTGGATGACATTGTATGGGCCAATACGCTCAATTGTTTCAAGTAATGCTTCTGCAATGTTGATGGCGGTCTTGAACTTGTCTGAGTAATCATGTGCAGCTAGAAAGATGGGACCACTAATAGACACAGCAAGAACACTTATCAATGGCTTGCCTTTTACATTTTTCCATCCATCAGATACAATGGACACCCCATGGTCAGTCCAAGAACTTGTCATTCTATTCAAAGAATGTGATATTTTTGCTTTTTCGTGATCAAGGCCAACGGTTCTTGCCTTGTCATACCCAGGGCTCTTGTATCCTTTAGGGGCATCATTTATGGCAGAAACCATTTCGTGCCAATAAGGTGAGCCAAAACATTGAATGGTATCCCACATGCATAGAGAAACCTGTAAACCTTTGAATCCACATCATTCCTACACCCCTCATCAAGGAAATCTGATATGGTTCTACGCCTTAAAGATGATGACCCTATGCCTCCATATCCACTGCCTTGGGAGGATGCTGAAGGAGTTCTTTGTGATTGTGAGCTTGGTTCAAAGAAACCCCTTGATTTTTTTGATCTGTGTTGGGCTTCCTCCTCTTCCCTTATGTATTTGGCTCTATCCGCTGCTGACACCGCTGTACAAGTTTTGATTCCTATTTGTTTGTCTCCATCCCATGGCCTTTTCCCGCAGAGGTATCTTCTAGCACGGGTGTATGAACCTGTGTAATCAGTGTTGCAATGGGGGCAATGAAATTTAGTGGTTCCACCCCCTCTCCCTGTTTCAGCCCTGTTAACATATTTCCACAATGGAGTTTGGTCTTGTTTAGTTTTTTGAGGGTCATGTTCACCCTCCTCCAGCTCCTCCTCACCGGGGTTTTCACCAATTTGACTTTCTCCAGCTTCTTCATCCCCCTCTTCAGTTTGGCCCCTCCGTTTCCTACTCTCCAGCACCATAATAACCATAAAAGGGACCAAGAAGAGGAAAATGCCAAGAAATATAACCAGGTCCATGGTGTTTGATGTTTGTAGGGTTTTGATTCTTGAATCTGCAAATTAATTTAATTTATTGGGATTAATTAATTTAATTTATTAATTTAATTTAAATTTATGATTTTTAAACTCAATAAACTAAATTAAATTAACTAAATCACTACCTAACTAACTAAAGTAACTAAATTACTAAGTTACTTACCTCTGCAGGCTTGCTCCTCGCTCCTTGGCACTTGCTCCTCGCTCCTCAGCACTTGCTCCTCGCTCCTTTGCTCTTGCTCTTGCTCCAAACTCTTGCTCAATGAAGTCACAATGAAATTTTTTTAGGCCCATTGGGCTTTTAAAACCAAAAAAAAAAAATTAAAATTTGATTTTTTTTGGCGTCCGCGGAAATTTTTTCCGCCGGATCGCTCCCGGCGCCCGTCGAAACGCTCCCGGAGCGATTTTTTACGCCCGGGAGCGACGGAGCGATCGCTCCCCGAAACGCTCCCGAACAGGGCAGGGAGCGTAAATTTTTCTTAGGGAGCGCGCTCCAGAGCCGCTCCAGCCCGGAGCGCGATTTGGGAGCGGGTTCGAGGGGGGGGGGGCGCTCCCCCGCAACTATGCAAAAGTAAGAGGGAGTTGGATTCCGGATTTGGAAAGGTGAACTAGAAGCCCGTGACTACCTCGATGAAGCCTAACTTTAAGAAGTTATGTGGTAGTGATGTCGGCCCTGATTTGAGAAATGCCTCTGAGTTTCATAAACTCATTCTAGCATTGATGTTCTTGGTGAACTCTCATCCGGATATATGTTTTGCGGTTAGCATGTTGAGCTCATATATGGTTGAGCCTCATTGGATTAGTGCCAAGAATCTTTTGAGATATCTTCAGGGCACAATCTCTCATGGATTGAGATAGACTGCCGAAAATGTGAAGCTGCATGATTATTCTGATGCTGACTAGGCAAGCAATATGGAGGATCGCAAGAGCACTTACGAGTGTTCGTTCTCTTTGGGTTCTGCTTTGATATCCTGGAGGAGCAGGAAGCAGAAGACGGTCGTTTTGAGCACCACTGAGGCCAAATACATAACTGAGAGTATGGCCTACTATGAAGTTGTATTGTTGTGGAAGCTCTTCAGTGAGTTGTTTGGACAAGTGATGGATACCATCGTGATCTTTTGTGACAAACAGAGGGGGATTCGATTGTTGAGGAATCCCATGTTCTATGATCACTCCCAGCATATGGACATCAAGTACCATTTTATCTGAGATATGGTACAACAAGGAGCATGGAGGTTCCTTCGTATTGGAATTAATGTGTAGGTCGTCGATATTCAGATGAAGCCCCTAGGAAAGGTCAAATTTGTCACTTTCCGAGAACGACTAGGAGTCGTGGAGAGACTCTTTCCTGAAGGTCCTGTATGAGATGGATATTGAGCTCTAGGAACTCCTGGGGGCTCGGGGGTACATCGTGGAGTGATGAGCAACCATAGGGTGAGTGGTCCAGCCTTCCCCTAGTGGTCTGCTATGTAGGCAAGATGAGTGGTTCATCCTTCTCCTGCTGAGTCACAGTCATAGGGTGAGCCTTCCCCTAGTGATTTGTTGTGTACAAGGTGAGTGGTTCAGCCTTCCCCTGGGATACCCCTGGCGACATGTAGGCAAGATGAGTGGTTCAGCCTTCCCCTGGGATACCCCTGGCGACATGTAGGCAAGATGAGTGGTTCGTCCTTCTCCTGCTGAGACATCCTACCCATGCAGTCTGGGACTCATGGGAAGTAACTCTCATCTGGCCAATGAGTAGGGAAATGACGATAGGGACCATAGTAGTACCGATGGACGCATCATGTATCTACCGTACTCCCTATGCTAGGATGATATTGACCTGGGATAAATGAAACTGACTTCGGGTCAGTAAGAGTGATATAACTCACTCTCTTTAGGAACTGATTTCGAATCAGTGAGAGTGGTATGATACACTCTTTATTTGGAACTGATTTTGATCAGTAAGAGTGGTATGAGACACTCTTCATATGGGACTGACTTCGGGTTAGTAGAGAATGGTATGAGACATTCTCGATCAATTCTTCTTCTTCATGGTTCAGCAAAGCAGTGCAGGGCACTGATGGCAGAGATAGTACAGTCTGGCAGATGGGTTAGCAGATGGAGTTCTCCCTAGTTGAGGGGGAGTGTTAAAATTGGCAACTAGGGCCAAAATCCCTGTGGGTCAGCTTATTTATGGCAGCTGATATTTTTCTTGGATTCCTCTCGTAAAGAGGTGTAGGATTGATCTAAAGATCATCCGATCCTGACAAGCATTCATGGAGATATGAATTTATTTGTGTTATGTGACAATTCGTCAAGGTCGGCCAGTAACCAAATAACCCCCACTTGTGCTCAGCGTTTTAGTATAAAAGGAGGTGGCTTGATAGTCATTTAAACACACACTTCACTCTTGATCTCTCTCCACTTGTCTTGGGTTTCGGTGGCAAGAGAGATCTAGATGATGAAACCCTAGAGGCAGGAGGAAAGGAGATAGTTTGGTCGTAGACAACGCTGTCCTAAATGGAGATATTGTGCCCTAACCGCAGTCCAAACTAGGAGTTGAAGTCGATGTCTAAGTTATGCACTAATCCGCAATTAAGGAAGGGCTAACGCTGCCCTAAACGCACTCTTAAAGGAAGGGTTATAGCCGCAGCTTTGGAGGAGCCATAGTTGTTGTAAAACGTGCCCTAGCCTCAGGTCTTATCATAGTAAAAAGAGACTCTTTCTCTGTCCCAAAAGAAGGTTCTTCAACGCAGCAAGGAGGCTTCCATACGTTGTCAAAGGAAGCCTCAAAAGAGCCCTAGCCACAATCTTCTATACACAGTTGAACGCTGACAAGATAGAGACCTAAACACAGTCACCTTAACGTTGTTATAGGCCGCAGTTTGAGGAGGGTTTCATGTGCCCTAAACTGCTATGAGAAGGGATCTTAATAGTTCCTAATATGTAGTCACAAGTCTACCCTAGCCGCAAGCAAAGAGAAGGTTACAGGTGCCCTTGACGTAGTCCATTAGGAGGACCTTTTAGGAGGTCTATTATATTTAGGAGGATTGTTATGATGCAGTGTGGAAGGGTTGATAAGCAGTACTATAAAAGGGACCCTAACGCAGTTTGAAAGGCCTTATATTTGTTGTCCCTAGCCACAGCAAAGTAGCCTAAGTTAAGGGTTTGCTCCTTCTTAGGAGGCCGAGCATTGGATCAACCTGCTAGGGTATCATTGTGCTTCAAGAAAACTGTGTTAGGCCACAAGCCATAACACCACAGTTATATATCTCTTATGGGCAATTGAGGGCTCAAATGATCATGATCTAAGGAGTTGTCAATACACGGACAGAAATGACAGATGTAGCATGTTGAATATAGCACAGAAATAGTAGCAGCATTATATTGCAACAACGTGAGTGCAACTAGTAGGATGCAGTAGTATGATGATAAATGTTGATGGGCATTGTGATGAAGTGTAGCATAAGCATGATGGGCACAGTGAGGTACAGCATGATGATGCAGTACAGGGAGGTGCAGCATGATGATAAGGTGTAGCAGTATGATGTGTAACATAGTAATGAGGTCCAGCATGATGATTGGGTGCAGCACAGTGAGGTGCAACATGATGATGGAGTCACCTTGGATCAGTGGAAGTTGTATGCATTCACGTGAGCTCAGATAAGCGACCTCATATGCCATCCCCTTAGAGAAGATCTCTGCTCGTATTTAGATAAGTCAAAAGGTTGACTTCTGATGTATATGTACTATCACTCTCTCTGCTGAACTATTGAAGAACATTTAAGTAGAATTGATCAAGGGTTTCCCCACATTGGGGTTTGTCCCTGGCTAGCACCACATCTTGTGTCCTCTTGTCTTGGCTTGTCGTGGCTTGTCTTCTGCAATTTATGTTTATGTTCTATCTGCATTTTACTATCATGCTAAATGTGATTGCTAATCTGGAATTGATATTGAACTAATATGAAAAATTGAAGTAAATTAGCTATCAGCATAGAACATACCTAAAATTAACATAAAGTCATTGTATTAGCAACTCTAGACTTCTCAAAACCATTTGTAATTGAGTATGATGCTTCAAGTTTTGGCATAGGAGCAATATTAATGCAAGATGGCCACCCAATCGCGTTTGAAAGCAGGAATTTCAATAAGCAAGAACGTCTCAAGTCTACATACAAGGGAATGCTTACTATTATGCATGCATTAGCCAAATGGAGACAATATCTCTTGGAAAGTAAGTTCTTAATATGAATAGATCATAATAGTCTTCAGCATCTCCTCCAACAGAAAACGCTATCTACAGAACAACAAAAATGGATCGAAAAAAAGTGTTGCCTTCGACATGGATATATTACATAAGAAAGGGAAAGATAACCTAGTCGTTGATGCTCTATCTAGGAAAGACGAAGAACCATCATTACTAGCAGTTTTAGTTGTTGTGCCCAAATGGCTTAATGAGATTCGAAATGAATATGCAAAAAAATCCAAAAAAAAGTGTTATAATCAATAACCTTCCTCAGAATTCAAAATTTGAATGGAAAAATGATATTCTATGGTACAAGGGAAGAAATTCCAAATTTGAAGCCAAGATTCTCAAAGAGTCGCATGATTCACTATCAGCCAAACACATAAGATTCTTTAAAACCTACTATAATGCACGTCAATCATTCTTCTAGAAGGGTATGAATAATGATATTCAAAAATATGTAGCAAAATGTGATCAATGTCAGCAAAATAAAAGTGAGAACATTATGACCCCAAGGTTGCTCCACCCCTTAAATATCCCAAACCAAAAATGGGAAGAAATATCAATGGATTTTATTGAAGAATTACCCATGTCAGACGAGAAAGATAAAATTCTTGTAGTAGTAGACAAACTCACAAAGTATGCACACTTCATAGGAATGAAGAAATCAGATTCAGCAAAAGAGATCACCGAGATATTTTGCAAGAATGTCTACAAATTACATGGATTTCCTAAAGTCATTGTTAGTGATAGAGATCCTAAGTTTAAAGGGAATTTTTGGAATGAGCTTTTCAAACATTATTGGAACATACCTCAACGAGAGTTCAGCATATCATCCTCAAACAGACGGTCAAACAGAAACTATCAATACATACTTAGAAGCTTACCTTCGTTGTTATGCAGCAGACAAACAAAATAAGTGGGCTCAGTGGTTACATCTCGCTGAATGGTGGTACAATTCAACTTATCACACTTCTGCAAAGATGACCCCATTTCAAGCTCTGTACGGATATGAACCTCCCAAATGGAAGGATTTGGCCATTTCCAAGACAAAAGTTTCGGCAATAAAGGAAAAATTAGAAGAAACACGAAAAGTTTTCAAACATCAAAAGAAAATCTAAGTATTGCAAGAAATTGCATGAAGCAGCAAGCCGACCGACACAGATCAAAGAGAGAATTTGAAGTTGGAGAATGGGTATTTGTTAAACTTCAACCTTACAAGCAATTATCCCTAAAACAAAAATGGAAAAACAAATTGGCACCAAAGTTTTATGGACCATATCAGATTAACAAAAAGATCAACCAAGTAGCGTACAGCGTAAGCCTTCTAGACAAAAGTCAAGTTCACAACGTTTTCCATCTATCTTGTCTTAAAAAGGCATTGGCCAGACACCAATCAGCACAGACAACGCTTCTAATATTAGATGATGAAGGCAAGTTCATCTTAGAACCAAAAGGAATTATTACCATTGGGGAAAGGAAGTTGTGATCTCGAGTAATTAAAGAATACCTCATCAAGTGGAACAATCCGCCACAAGAAGAGGCTTCCTGCGAGACGAGCTTTTTGCCAAAAACACTCATCGTTACATATCCTTTGAGGACAAAGAATCTTTTCAAGAGGGAGGCAATGTTATGTAATTAATTAATATGTAATTGGGGCAAGATGAAAGATCATGCCCCTTCTCAAAAAGGTGCCCAAGGGCTTATTTAAGCCAGGGTCCTGCTTGTAAAAAATCATCATTCAATCATTAAAAATATATACTTATAATTGTTTCAAAGTTTTAATGCTCCAAACAATAACATGCAATAAACAAGTAAAATAATAAGAATAGCATCAAAATTTGACTTACATGAGAGAGAGAGTATATCCATTCATCAACTTTGCATTAGAAAGAAGCTCCAAAGACAATAGCGGAAGTCCAAACATCATAGTGCATTAAGAAAGCTCCAAAAAGTTCACCCAGCAAAACGTGCAAAAATTTCTCAAGAGATACTAATCCAATCCAAGTGATGATGATGAAAATGAATCATCTCACTTCTATTTATACAATCCTCTAAGGGATTCGAATGGCCTAATTTGGACTAATAATGCCACTGAAATAAAATAGTGTGCATAATAACAATACTTTTTGACGACAAGCCCACCAAAATAGCTCAATAAAACAAGAATAAGCCTCTCAAGAGAGCGGAATGATCAATATAGTGAGTCGTTGGGCCTTTGAGGCCTAATGAAGCCCAAGAGGTGCCATGATGTAAAACTGGACTCCAAACATGGTGGACAAGGGGTTGGCTCCTTGTTTTCCAAGCAAGAACCTATGGTGCTCCCAAGTGGGTGTGCGGGTATAAGGACATTCTCATAGGTCACCAAGTGGACAGAAAATACTTGTAGACCATCTATAAGGGCTAAGATGATGACATAAGCCCTCCCTCTGTAGCGGGAGACATCCTCTGGACCCTAGAAACTCTGTCAAGTGTATGGTGCATGTGTTGAGTCGATTGGGCATGGTGAACCAAGTGCATCATCCTTATCCAAACGGCGGAACACGAGCAATCAATGAGTGGTGTTGGGGATCCATGAAGTACTCTTTGCTAGGTGGAGGGAAATGGCTCTCAACACTCACCCTACAAGTGCCAATGTGGCCCTATGGAGGGCTAGGACCTCATATAGGATGACCAAGCCCAAAATGGAGGCCCACCTACAATCTCGCATAAAATCCAATGCGTCCCCTTGCCCTCGAATACAACAAATCATTAGAATAATCAAGTAAAAGAGCTTACAAGTCATGGAATCAATGGGGCACTTCATGGTGGCATGCTTCCTTAGTGGGCTTTGGCATGTACAAGTGTCTCCAAGCTCAATAAGGGGTTAATCAAGGACCCTATTAGGTGGTTTCAACCTTTAAAGGTCGTGACATGTCCATGGTACGTCCCTCAAGTGGTAGTAGGCAGATGATATAGTAATGGAACAAAGTGGGGATCAGGGGGTTCATCCAGACCACATGTCATGGTAGAAGGGTAGTTATAATAAGGGAAGCCCACACCTGGGTATATGAGTGTAGGAGGGAGAAAATTGTGGTACATGAGTTACCCCGACCTTTGTTTTTCTACCCCCTCTTCAAATGTCTTTTTGCCTTTGATTTTTCTTCATAGTTGCTCGGGGCTCCAGGGAATGAGAGCATGTTGTGTGATATATAACAATGGATACCCCTTCAGGTGGGGCAATTCATCGCCCACCAGGGGTTGGGACAATCATGGGTTCCTTAATGCTAGAGGGTGCTCATCTAGGGCCCATAGGAACTAGGGTGATAGCCATGGATAAGGGGTAGAGCTCATGTTAGGTGTTTGCCCACGTGCTAAATTTGTATGTCTCAGCCATGTTTTGCATTTTGTGGTACATTTCCTATTGAGAGTGGCCAAATTATACTTTTTCTTTTCCTTTTAGTTGCATCAACATCCGGGCATCATTCCAAACCTGACCCAAAGTGTGGACAAGGGGAGGAGGAGGCCAACCCTATATGGACCCAGTGGACACATGTGGGCCCGAATGGGAAAAGAGATGAGCGGGGCTAAAATGAGTGGAAGTGGGTGATGTATATGGTGTCGGGAAGCGGGACCACACAACCAAAATCAGGATTTCCTATGTAGTGTCAACCCTAAAGCTAATGGCCAGTAAAGGAGATCCCACGGGACTAGAATACAAGGCTAACCATGAAATCAAGCAGTGGAGACAAGAATATGGACCTAGTCCACTCTTTCCGCCAAATCCCCCACCAATCCATGCCCAAAAGTGCCCATGACAAGTAAAGAAAATTACTAAATTATACCAATGAAAAGCCATACCTTTGGGGTCAGGAGGCCCACCTTCACACATACATTCATAACAAGTGGGAGAGGGACAACATGGCTAGCTCAGGTGGTGGATATAATGGAACATCGAGCTATCTGGTGGCTGTAAGGGATTGTTGGCCATCGGCTGAGGATCATCTAGGAGAAAAAAGTTCTCCTATATACGCTACCCACAAGTGGTGGGTAACAAGTCCTATGCAGAATGTCTATCTAAATAAAAAATGACTAGTAAATAATAGAAAATAATATAAAGGGGCAAGAAATAAGGTGCCAAAGAAAAAAAGCACCTTCTCAAAGGTTTGCATATAATTAATCAAAGATTCCTAACCAAAAAAGGGCTAGTTGGACTAATTATAGATCTTAAACTTCATTATTCTGACTTTGAAGGTCATTTCATATGTTTTCCCTAGTCCCCTTCCACAAATTACATCACCCTTACCTATTCCTGACCAAGAAATTTAGGAATTACGTTATGTTCTATTCTGGAGATATGTAATAGGGATAAGTTGTACCAATATGGTTTACTTAGGTAATTTCATAAGATTAGCTTATGCTCTCTTTGTCAAACCTGATTATCTATGTTTTGGTGTTTAATAACCTATTAGAGCTTTGATTTGTCATGACAGGTTGGAGTGCTACACATTGGAATTTGTGCATTGTACCTCGAGATTTGTACACACTGCCTTGGGATATGTGACAGCATGGGCACCACATCATCAAGGTCTCCACAACAATTTATGACACTACATGCAGTATTTGACATTTGTTACACTGTACCATTGTTATCTAGCATATGTGAGGGGTGTCCAATTTTCCTTGAGCCCATTTCACACGTGAGGGATTTGATCAATGTATTAGTGAGCTAGTGTATCACATACACATTTGTGAGCACAACTAAACTCCACCTACCTATTTTGTCACATGTTTCTAGAGGCTTTGAGATGGATTTTTATGACTTCTTTGACTAAGTCAATACCATTTGATCTAGACCCTTATAGAAGGGGGTGAACTTATCTCTCTCATTTCCCACACATGTGCACAAATTTGATGTATTTGCCAGGGTCTTGATGGTTTGACGTCCTTTTGATCCTCATCTATGTGATTCATTGACTAGTAAGTGGAGCACTCCATTTGTTTAACCAAATCAAACTACCTATAGAACTCACATGTATGGATGACAAGGAAGTTAGGAGTTGGTTGGATAACTACTTGCTTTAGTACTTGGTTTTGTAAAAGAACATGGTATTATATGGTTGTATTTGGACACCTTCTCTCGTATAAAAGGAGGTTGTCTAGCTCATTTTTAACTATTGGAGAATAATGAGAAGCTTGTCTATTGTTCACGTTGGGTTTTTTCTATCTCTATTATGCAAATTTTTCATGCTTTATAAAGCAGATCAAATGGCTTTGGCATCTTGAAGCCAAAAAGGGTTGAGGTTGAGGTAAAAAAATGCCCAAAGGGCATGACCTTTCTATCTAGATATATTTGACAAAGTATTTGAGAGAAATATCATTTTAGGATTTTGTCGTATTACTTTATAAAGTCTAGAGAACACCTTTCTTGACTCAGCTTATTTTCTTAAATTAGATCTAACACTCTTTAGGAGCTGTTAGTTGTTCTTAATCTCAAGTTGATGCTTCTCTATGAACTCTAAGTGGAAGAGAACTTCTTCACATCAGCAAGGAATCCTTTGCAGTGGAGCAAAGAGACTCCATGGCCCAATGGTAGGCCAGTCCCAATTCTCTTCAACCAGCTTTGTTCTTTTATTTTCATTTAATTTTCTAGGCAGGTTTGAATTTGCAGATTTAATTTCTTAAAGAACTTGCTCCACCTGAAGTTTAGATCTTAATAAATCTTTGATTTAACTTTAGTTTTAAAAGGGAATCAATCTAGCGTTTTAGTTCCAGTTTTGAAGACGATTGGATCTTAAATAAGTGCTTTAGGCTGGCTTTTTATGTTTTAATTCTACCTACCTATTGGCACTTAATTTTCTTTTAATATTGAATTCATAGTAAAGGAATCTGAATAAACTACAAGTCTGCTAAATACACTCTTCTGAGGCATGTTTTAGTATGACAAGATTATGGTTGTTACAGAGTTTCATTTCACTTATATTCCTCAGTTTAGTTTAAATGAATTAAATCTGTTTAATCGTGGAACGATTCGGCCTTTTACTTGAGCAAGATGTCATGGTTATTGGGCATGGCACTGGTCTGATTTTTACAATCTAAAGGCACATATTTCCTCCGCCTAAAACTAACTCTGAATGCATTGTTTTAAATTCCCTTGTGAGAATTTGTGTTGGTACTTAGCTTCAAAGGCAACAAGTAAACTTTTTAGCACATATTCACAACTCGATGAACGGTTTCAATGGTTGAATGGCTCTGTTAAGTCTCTGGAATCAATTTCAAAACATCATTATTATATACAGAGTCCCAAGATTATTTTACATTTTTTTTGTCTAGTTATTTTGTATGGATGGCTTTTCTCTGAATTTCACAATGGATATGCATACCTAACAGTTTCACAACAATAAGTGAACGTCTTCTTGAGTAATATGGACAACAGTCATCATGTCATGGTTTAAAATGCTTACATACAGCAAATTCAAATTGTGGATACACCACATTGGGTTTCCTACATTTAATTTGGCTTTACTTTCAAATATTCATGATTAATATTGCTGTCGTTTAAGACACAGTGCTTTGATAATTTCACCTTTATGTTCCATCCTTGTAAGCATAACATGGTGTAATATATCCAATCTTTGATGGTTATGTACTGCACATTTTGGTGGTTAAATTCAGATTTGATAGCAATCTTTAAATAGGCATCGATTTTTATCATATCAGCAATCTTTTTATATTTTGTTGTTAACAAAGCATACCAGTCAATAAGGCATATGTCCATTTAACTTAACATTTGGCATAAGTATATACTATTTCATTGTTGGCACACAGTTTTATGGCATATGATGAGTATTTCTCCATGTGGTAAAGCTTATAAACTGATCTATAATGAACCATTTTTATTCGACTAAAGAATGTGTGCATAAATTTACTTTCCTAAACTTAAGTTTAATACCAACAATTGCACTCACAATAAACATTTAGATTCTAAACATTTCTTATAAGCACCATTTGGGGCTTGAGACTTTCAGCCTTGGAAGATTCCTTACATCGAGTGTTAGATCCTTGAGTGAGTTAGTTGAGTTAGATATGCTAGTCCTAGGTAACTTTTCCCCTGTATCAAACAATCACACTTATGATTAGTAACATGGATCCCCACTTGATTTGGAATTCTCCAAGCCTAAAGAGTGGAGTGACTCATTAAGTGACCGATAGTGACCCACTTGGTAGTGTCCTTAGGCTTATCCCTGTGAGTGAGGCTAGGAGTTTTCCTCTAGGGAGTATCTGAGCGATAACATGGGGCGGGTGCAAGGCCAGGGCATATTTGGTGGAATAGTTAAACCCCCTGCACAACCTCTCAGCTGAAGGATTCCAATTCAAATTCTGTAAGTTGGCTACATGTGATATTCCCACTTGGCATTACTGCTAAGTGAAATATCAATTTTGGTAAATTTTGTCTCCGTTCATGTTTGCACTTAGAAAATGCGGGTTTAGAGGCCCCACATCAACTTTTGATTGAAAGTAAGCCCAAACATTAGAGGAGGAAGAGAATATCGAGCCCCTAGTGGAGCGTGGGGGCCACACATGGAGAATTGCAGCCCACATGGAGAATACGCATGCCTTGGAGGGAAATTCGGTGGGAGGAAATCGAGGTGGGCCCACATGAGTACGTTGGAGGCATTTTGACAAAAAGGAAGGGAAGGCACTCTTTTGGTCATTCATTCATCTATTCAGAAATCTTGTCTTTGACATAGCACGCTTGAGCTGAAGCCAAGTCTGCAAGTGTTGTTTAGCACACGAGTGTCTCCAAGCGGAGATCTCAACCCTTGCTTCGGTGGACTTCAAGTGCCAGCCCAAGGAGGGAGTTCCATCCTTTTCTGGTTGTTCCAGCAGTGGAAATGTGAGTTTGTGGGGAGGAGGCACTAGTAGCAGCGCACGGACTGCGCAGTGCTTGGAGGAAGCACACTTCAGAGTTGAGAAGTGAAGGGAGTTTGGACCTGAGATTTGAGGAGGAGTTCGGGAGAGACTTTGCTTGGAGTTTGGAGCTATTTTTGGGGCCATTTGCAGCAGGATTGATAGGTGGGTCAAATTTCCCAACAGTAGAGCCATAGAGGGAAAAAAGGGCCGAAATTCCAAGGTCAACCATAGCCCAATTCCTTCGTGGGTTATTCTGGGTATTTGGTGGAGAGGTCGGGGTTAATTTCCCGGAATTTTTTGAGTACTAGAGGGGGCCCTAGCAGCAGAGATCTTCTCACCTAGCAGTGTATCTCTGGGCAGTTCAATGTAGAGCCAAGAGATAGCACAACAGCATACCTGAGGGGGAATTCTTATTGTTCATTTGAATTTTGGGCTTACCTAGCTTGCCTTGAGCAGGCCCAAGTGCGCTCTTTCCAGCACCTAATTGTACCCTCTTCATATTATAATAAAATGGCTCAGCAGCACAGTTTTTGGTGCATATTCGTGGTCTGATTCATGTGTTTAATTTTTGTGGTTTTTTGTCTATGTATGCTTTGTTATTTACTGTAAAAAATCCCTAGGAATATTACAATGGTATTAGAGCTCAAAGACTTGGCTTAGCCTATGGGAGCAACGCAATCTATGACACCAAAAGACAAGCAAAACATCACGTACCGAAGGAGAAGGTACATGAGTAGGGAAAGGGAGTTGGAGATTACTCCTAATTTGGAGGCACATGGGAAGACAGTCATGGTAGCAGAGATGGGGGAACCAAGGAGTAAGGAAGAAGCAGCATTCGATAGCCTCTTGAAGGCTTTGAATGACTTGGCTAGGGGACAGAAAGAGATGTTGGAGGAGATCAAGCAACAAAACAAGGACAAGGGCCTCCACCGTGAGTTCCTTTTTGGGGAGACATCAGGAGCCTCACAGTAGTACGACCATCCTTCACCGGCCACTCACCCACCAACCTATAGTGGGCCATCTAGAACCACGTTGCCTGCTTTCTTACCATCAGCACCCAGTGAGCATGGGGGACCGGATGATCAAATGCCCATGGGGGATTTCTTCAGGGAATGGCAAGCCATGGGGGAAGATTTCAAAGCGGCCTGTCATTCAGAGATTATTGTCAGCTCAAACAAAATGAGAAGGGCAGGTACAATGGGGGGAATTCGCAGAACTCAGAGCTACAACGCACTATTGGGAGGATGTATGTCCCCATATGATGGTTCTTCCAAGAGCATAGCTCGAGCTTGGGTGGAGAAGTTGGATACTTATTTCCAACTTAATCGGATGACAAAGATGGAGGCCATCAAAATGGCTACCCTGCACTTGGAAGGGGAGGTGCATGAGTGGTGGTTTCATGGCCTATCCACATTGGGGCATGCCAGTGTGACTTCATATGAGGACTTCACACAGAGAGTGGTGGAGCGTTTTGATAGGAGGGATCCGGAGGCTCACTTCAGAGAATTGACCCAACTTAGACAGACAGGCCAGCCAGAGCACTACATATCATAATTTTTTAGGGTTAAGTTAGGGTTAGGCTAGGAGGGTGTACACTGCGTGGACTAGTGAAGTCATGCAAACCCTCAATTTTACAGGAGGCAGTCACTTGCGCTAGAGACTTGCAGGGGGCCATCCCCAAGACTAGGGCACCTTTTCCCTCACACACTCCCTACCCACAGAAGGGAGGTGACACCAGAGCCCCACCACTAAGAGCCAACCAAGGGCGTGGACAGTTGGATGAGGAGACCCAGAGAGACCTCTGAAGGAGGAAGTTGTGTTTTACCTGTCAGGAACCATGGGCTCCAAGCCATAGATGCGTAGCGGGCAAGGCCCACTACATTGAGGTCTTCTCTGACAGTGATGGGGAGGATGATGCATATTTGGAGATGGGTGGAGATGACAACACAGGGCAGGCAGAGAGGGGGCCACCACCACCACCCCCGCCAGGGGGAGCTACTTTCACTCCATCAAGAGGGGTCCTTGCATCTCTACGTGGGGTACCCAAGTTTTTGACTATGAGGATCAGGGGCACCATGCAGGGGCAGCGTGTCTCAGTTTTAGTAGATAGTGGGGCTACCCACAACTTCATTGATGCACAGATGGTCCAGAGGAGGGGTATCACAACCAAGGAGTTTGAGGGTTTTTCAGTTCTGGTGCCAGGTGATAGAACCATGCAGTGCACACGCTATGTTCCAACTTTGACAGTGACAATGGGGAATGTAGAGCATTGTTTCATTAAATTTACAAATTTGACAAATCGAAGGTAATTATTCAGACTGTGATATTTTAAAACACACTTTACCAATTAAATACACAGTACATACCTGGATTTCGCTTTTGAATGTCATGTCCCTTCTCAAATACATTTGTAAAAGGGGTTGCTACACAATTTTGCACAATTTTGGCTAAGGAAAAGAACCCAACATTTTCGACTTAGGCACTCAGGAGGAAATTCGACTTTATTTGGCTGCTAGTGGAATGTGGGGGCCACCCACATGTGAATTCGAACTGGGCCATTCGATTGGCTTGGAGGGAAGTCGAATAGCTAGATGGAGGGGCCCACATGAGGAAAGGAAGGCCCAAGGAGTTAAAGGAGGAGGAAGCTCTCATTTGGATTCATTCTTACATCTTGCAAATCGAAATTACTTGACTGTTCACTCTGCTATATAGCTTAGTCAACCCGTTGTTAGCCACGAATCTCTTAAGCGGGAGATTCAACCTTCTCTTCAAGGGACCTTTCGTGCTTGCCATCGGGAGGCAGTTCCATAATCATTTCAGGACATCCGGGAGTGCGTTACAGCACTGCCATTCAGCCACAAACAGGAAGTGTGTATTTCTGGCTAGCTAGAGAACACGCAGGAGGAGTTGGAGCCATCATTGATCAGACATTTGCCGGGAGAGTTAGAGGATTGGGAGAGCAGCAGTAGGCCAGCCTTTCTTGTGAGTTTTGTAGCCAGCAGAGCCAGCATCCTAGCAGTTGGAATTATTAGGCTTGGGGACAACGCAGAGGGCCAATCCAACATTTTCGTGGAGCTTAGGAGCAGGTGCCATAAGCCAAAAGCCCATCCGGGAAGTCAAGCAATTGATAGTAGGGGTCAGCCCAGCACTTTGGGACCATTTCTGTGAGGATTTACAAGCAGATTACAGCGGGCCGAGTTTTGCAGTTGCAATTGAAGTTAGGGCTCCTAGGGGGGTTGAATTTCAGTAGTCTAAACCAGCTAAATTCCTTTGTGGGTTTTTCTGACTTTAAGCCAAGTAATCTAGGGTTAAAAGCTTATAATTTTCTGAGCACAGGTAGAATACTTTTCAACCATTCGAACCTAGCAGAAAGGCAGTTTTCTGGGTAGCCCAATGCAAATTGGTGAAGCATTTGGAGCATCCATCGGATCAGCGATTTTCTCACCTGGGTTTGGTCATGCTTGTCCAGTGAGACAAGCCCAGGTGCACCATTCTATTATCCATTGTATTTGGCCCTCAAAGAAGTAACAAAATGGCTTAGCAATTCCTTATTTGCAGCATTTCCATGGGTGTTTAATGTGTATTTCGTTTTTATATTTTGTTGCACAAACTATTTGCTTTATATCACTTGTATTCCTATTTAGGAACATTACAGTGGTATCAGAGCCTAGTTCTTAACTCAATTGTGGGGATTTTCTCCTATGAGAGAAGGGGATCAGCAGAACATCACATACCGAAGGCAAAGGTACCGAAGCAGAGAAAGAGAGCTGGAGATTACTCCAGACACAGAGAACAGAGGGAAAGAAGTGGTAGAAGAGGAGGACATGGGGGAACCCAAGAGCGGGGAAGACATGGCTTTCAACAACGTCTTGAGAACCCTAAATGACTTAGCCAAGGGCCAAAAATATATGCTAGAAGAAATAAAGCTGCAGAATAGAGAGGGGACTACCCCTAGAGGGTTTATGTTTGGGGAATCTTCTGAAGCCTCTCAGCCATTCGATCATCCCTCACCAACAGCGCAACACCCATCAACTAGTGGGCCAACTCGTGCCACACTGCCTTCTTTCGTCCCAGTGGCAGAAATCGAACCTGCAAGGGGGGAAGACCCCATTCAAATGGGAGACTATTTCAGAGAGTGGCAATCTATGGATGTAGACTTCAAGGAAGCCCTCTCTTTCAGAGATTTCTGCAAGCTCAAGCAAAAGGAGAAGAACAAGAGTTATGGAGGACAGGCAACCGAGAACTATGAGTTGCAAAGGACCATAGGGAGAATGTACTTCCCTACTTTGGATGGCACTGCCAAGTGCACGGCTAGGGCTTGGGTTGACAAGATGGACACCTACTTCCAACTCAATCGAATGACTGAACACGAAGCCATCAAGATGGCCACGCTGCACATGGAGGGGGAAGCCCATGACTGGTGGTTTCATGGTTTGGCCACCCTAGGGCATGCCAATGTGGCTTCTTATGAGGACTTCACCAGGAGGGTAGTGGAGTGTTTTGACCAGAGAAATTTTCAGAGAGCTGACCCAACTGCACCAAACAAGCAACCCGAAGTAGTACATCTTAGACTTTTTGCGAGTATCAGTGATGGTTCTGGATCTATCAAAGGCTAGGAGGATGTACACCTTCATTAAGGGCTTACTTGAGCCCCTACATGGACTGGTGAAGTCAGGCAGACCCTCCATGCTACAGGAGGCAGTTTTGTGCACCAGAGATCTACAGGGGGCCATCCCCAAGACTAGAGCGCCTTTTCCTGCATGGACCCCTTTTCCACAAAAGGGGCATGAGACTAGACCTCAACCTCAGAGTACTACACAGGGGCGGGGCCAGCTAGATGATGAGACACGAAAGGACCTCAGGAGGAGGAAGTTGTGCTTCACATGCAAGGCGCCCTGGCACCAGGCCATCGATGCACTGCCAGTAGAGCACACTATATTGAGGCTTTTTCAGACAGTGACTAGGAGGACGAGGTGAAGCAAGAGTGTTGTGTGGGAGATGGTGAGAGTTCAACAAATAGAGGGCCACCACCACCACCTCCACAGGGAGTGGCATCCCTTGCCCCATCCGGAGGGGTCCTTGCTTCCTTATGTGGGATTCCCAAATTTTTGACATTAAGGATCAGAGGCGCCGTAAAGGGGCAGAGGGTGTCAGTCCTAGTTGAAAATGGAGCTACCCACAATTTAATAGATTCCCAATTGGTTCAGAGGAGGGACCTCACCACATCTGGGTTTGAGGGCCTTTTAATCCTAATACCATGTGGCCATACCATACAGTGCACTCGATATGTGCCTACCTTGATAGTAGTTATGAGGAACTACTCAATGACGGACCATTTCTTTATGGTCGATGTGCTAGACACCAACGTGGTCCTGGAAGAAAAGAGAAGGTCGTAGTCTTTTGTAGGTCAGCGCCTACGTACTAGTAAATATATCGACTAGTACAAGAGCTAAGGGGTTGTAGCTCCCTTCCAATAGAAGCTGGAAAACAAGAGAAGGTTGTAGCCTTCTGCAAGTGGGTGTCTGCGTACTGGTATGAGTCTGCGCCAGTACAAGATTGTAAACAGGTTTTTCTTATATTAAAGAAAACAACAGCAGGTGGTTTTTGTCCCGCATTGGGTTTCCACCTTATATCTTGGTGTTCATGTGTGTTTCTTATGTGTGATGATCTGTTTTGTTTTACTGCACTTGGTTACTGTTTATATGGTTAATGAAGTTTTGATGCACTGATAAAAGATCAACATATGATGAATTAACTGAATCATAAGTTTGTTGGATATACACTAGTTGCATTAACCACAGTTGCATGTACACGCAAGTTCCCTTAACTGAAGTTGCGTATATGAATTTTATTATGAAAATGAAAAAGTTATTGATTTGCTAACACCGATTCACCTCCCCCCTCTTAGTATCATTTCCAACAGCAATGACAAAAAAAATCAACTTGGAAAATCAGCTATTAGTTCCAGAGCTAAGCATTGGCGTAAGGAAAAATATTTTTGACCAAAAAGAGTATAAAATTAGTGATCTACAAGTGACAATAGGTCATTATGAATACATATCTCAATTTCATGCTTAAGGATGGATAAAAACACTGACATAACGCTCGGTCAACCCTGGTTTAAGGATTTGTGTACATTCATGTTAAACATGCAGAAACAAGTTTTGATGTTTCCTTATAAAGGGAAGATGGTAATGTTTCGAGACATAACAAGTAAATCAAAATCGATAAAATCTTCATTAGAAGACCTTAAGGATATCTCAAACTTGATGTTTCAAGATAATGAAAAAACTGTATCAAAGAAGCAAAAAGAGCTTGAAGAAGTCATCTGCAACAAAGACAAAGAAATTTCGCGCCTCAAAGATCACCAAGAAAAACTACCCGAACAAGTCAAGAAAGCTAAAGCATCACAGAAGGAACTTAAGGAACATTTATTAGAACAAGAAGAAGAAAATTTACGCTTAAAGAGCCTTAACCAAACATTAGTAGAACAAATCAAGTGTTTAAAAGACGAGAAGCGTGAAGGCCAAAATAAAGTTAACTTAGAGAATGAGGAAGGCTTATGTCTGAAAAATCATAATCAAAATTTGCTCAAATAGATTTAAAAACTTAAGGACAAAAAGAAATCATTGACGAATAGGTTCAAAGAACTTGTCGCAAAGGAAGCATCAAAATCTCCAGATGTAGCAGTCCAAACTAAAGAAACAAACATCAAGACCACTAATCTCGCAGTTCAGGCAAATCCAAACCCTATTGAAGTAAAAATGTACTCAGAAGTTGTCGTTCAAACAGAGGACACCCCAAATAAAGATTTAGTAGTTAAGTCAACAATAACAATGCCTGATGGAAATCAGGACACTGTCACAAAAACATTTAAGGAGGTTCAAACAAGAAAAATTCCTTATCTACATCCGAATCACAAGAGTAGATGCCTTAATAAATCTACAAATGTATATCACGCCGAACATAAACAACAAACTTATGTTCCGAAGAATACTGAAGTGAGCTCAATCCAGTCATACGATAACTATTCACCACACAACTCCAACGGTCAGAAGATTTCCCAGAAGATTAATCTAGGATGGTCTGACCCGTTTTCAGTATGACAATTCTGTCTATCGCTCAAAACATCATATCATCTTGTATCAACAAAGACGAAAGCTCATAAATAAGAAGATATGTTGATCAACAGAAGAGAATTGATCCTTCATCAGTAAGCTTTGAAGACAAAGCTTTTTGAAGGGGAAGGCAATGTAACAAACTAAATTTATATAAAAATAAACACAAATAATGTGAAAGACAACAAATAAGATTAATGATTATTTAGTTAGCAATTAATGAAAAGGTATGTCCCTAAGGGCATAACCATTAGTGAAAGGGTACTTACCTGCCTATATATACAGGACCCTCATTCTCATTTGTATCATCCTACATCAGTATTTTATATAATATACAATTTACACTTACTGTCCTACAATGGATGTGTTTGTCTACTAAGTATTTTAATATTTCCACTACGTATACGAATAGTGGTCATTGGCCAACAACAGCGCAAATTTCCCAATGAATGGTGCAGAGGCTAGTAACAGTAAGAAACTCAGGAGATACTAGCACCACAAAGACACAGTTGATTCAATATTTTGGATGCTTCTCAGTTGCAGTAGTTGTGGTAGTAGCAACAACAATGAGAGGGATGTTAGTTGGGTTGCAGTGCAGATGCAGAGTTGGCAACAGTACAGGTTGTACAGTGTAGTGTCAGCGGCAGCACAGATGCAGCATGGCTCAACTACAGTCAGTAGCAAATAAATCAGAGTTAGCATAGTGGTTGGTGGACAATGGCAAGCAGCTACAGTTGTCAGACATCAATAGCGTGTATGGAGGTTGTTAAGGAGACAGAGTTGGAGAACACCTTCCTTGGTAAGCGGGAGTGTTAGTATTTGTAGCATTGAATGGTGTTTTAGTCCAAAACCTAGAAATCATTTCTGGAAATTCCACCTAGAGATAGCTCAATTAAATTAATTGACCATCATTTAAATTTTTCCTAAGTCTAACTTAGGAAAACTAGTTAATTAATAGCAATTAATTGAGAAAGGTGACAATTCTCTAGAAACTCACACAAATCAACTTGAAGATGATCTCAATCATCGATTAAGTTTTAATCTTGGTCGTTGGAGTCCCAATTGGAGATTATAAGAGGAGGTCGATGGGTAGATGGAAGACACACCAGTTGCAGATACTCAGTGATCAAGGCAGTTCGATTTCCCAGTTGCAGTTGATTCAATAGTGAGATCGAGCCAATGATCGAGTAGCAAGTGGCAAAGGGGCAATATAGCAATATTTCGAAAGAGTTTCTAGTCCTAGAGAGGTAATGAGAGGAGGTCGTATTATTTCTCCAGGAGGTTGCGCAGAGCCTCAATATCACTTCTAGAGGCAACAACATGTAGGACATCTTCGGAGGTAGTTTCCAGCTAGTGCATGTAGGTCTGCGTAGAGGCAATGCAAAGGGGCCTGCGCAAGGGTTTGGAGACCCAATTTCTGAGGCTTAGTTCGTTGCAGGATTGCTTGGAGAGGAAGGTAAATTCCTTCAGATATTTTTTGCCAATATTTCTCTCAAATAGAAATGTTAGTTTGGCGTCATTTTATTGTACTCAGAATTTTTGTTGCTACAAAATAAAACCCTAAACTGTTGCACTGGTTTTTCCGCATTGAGCTTTTGCTCCAAAAATCACTGTGTCATTTTTATGCGTGTGTGCTAGCAATTTTCAGTTCCTATTTTTGCTTTCGCAGTATTTTTTATGGTGAAGAAATTGCAGTGTGAATAATTCGTTATTTTGTCATAAACAAAATAAATTGCATAATTAATTTATCAGTTAGAAGAATTATCTCCAGTGGCTTCATTTTAAAGAATTTTCACAGCCAACCTAAAAAAAAATTCACTCCTTGCCAATTGGGAAGCAATGGAAGGAGCAACCCTAGGAGCGCACTCCCTAAGAAAATTTGCACTCCCTACCAATTCAGGAGCGATTGCAGGAGCTACTGAAGATTGGAAATAAGAAATTTTGAGTGGGGCAACCTAATATTCAAGCCTATGGCCCTAGTATTGATATGCAATTCATAGTAATGTTAAACTCTTAAAGTAAAACTAGCATTCTCCTTTATCTTTCATTTTCATTCGTTTACTTAAATTTTTAACATTACCATGAAATGACTAAAGGATGTTTGAGAGTGGTTCCAACCTCGTTGGATTTCATATGGATATAGTAGAATTTTAGATCTCACTCAAAATCCAACAAACTTATCAGTTTTTCAAGATTGGAGGGATTGCAATGTTTCCAATGGATTTTGTCATGTACAAGTGTATGGAACTTGTATTTAATCAAGAGCACCAAACCCTCTATGTACCTTGATGTTAGTGACATTGGTTGTCGAACTCCTCTATCATGCAAAATCTAGACTTGACATGCTATGTTTTTTCTATCTTATGTTAATGCTTAAAAGGTGATATTAATGACAAAGATCCCAAGATAGCAATGATTTTGATGATATGTAGGTATCTGTTGTAGCATGATTTTTTTGGATGTTATGGGCCATCTAGAGCCAATTTGTTGATGTATTTTCGGTTCAGAGATGGATTGCACTCAATGCATTTTGGCTATGTGCACCCTTACAAGCTATATAAATGAGAACTTGTAATTTGTGGCCCTGTGGTTGATGAAGATTATAACTACTAGATGAATAAGGTTATATGGTTTAATCCATGCTTTAATGTTTTTTATCACTAATTCATCATTCTACATGCTTTTGTTGACATATATATATCATTGTCGACCGAGGAGCTTTTGAAAATGTCACTCCCAGCTCCCGCTTCCGCTCCCAAGTAGCCTAGGTCCAAGTTCTAGGATGATATGTAATCTTTGCAAATATTCCCTTGAATTTCAATAGAAATCTGTTATTGTTAAAAATTGAAGGTTTGACATTTGGAAGATCACAGCTACAGGAACACCATTGGCAATTGAGAAGGAATGGTGAGGACAATGCGTCACAGGCACTCAAACACGGCAGTTCACAGGACTTCATGATCAGATGGCACATAGCCATTATGGCCAAAGTAGACACACAAAAGTCGCGTGGAACAAAACATCACAAGAATTATGGCCAAAAAGGGCACAAAGGACTTGAAAGATCACAGCCACAAAAAAGGGACTGGCAATCAAGAAAGAATGGTGAGGAATACAGCATCACAAGCACTCAAGTCTCAAACATGGCAGGTCGTGGGGTTACATGATCATGATGGCACACAGGAATTATGGCCAAAGTAGGCATATGGAAGTCACATGGAACAAAATATCAAAGGAACTATGACCAAAGTGGGTGCATGGAAATCTCATGAAATTAAGCAGCACACAAATTGTGGCTAGAGCAAGAAAACATTGGTTGCAATGAATATAACATTGGGGCATAAAAGTATTGTTGGGTTAAGTTGGTGTTGCTAAGATTTACCAAGTGGGAGAAAAGAGTTAAATTTTGAGGTTTTAGTGCACATGAATTAAAAATGGTTGAAAACTTGAAAACACTACACATGTGTTGATTTTGATCACAAGGATTATTCCGCATTTGTTGTGGTATTGGTATGATGATGGCTCAAGCTTTTGTGTGTTCAGATTGGAGATATCAACATAGGCAATGATATTGAAAATGAAATTAACTCAGAGAAATATATAAATCACAAATAAAAACCAGACACACAATATTGGCGGAAAAAGGCTGAAGCCTCATGCTTCTCTCTCATTACACATTAAAATAATTGAATATAGTGTTACAAATAAATAGATGAGAGACAGTGTTCTCAAGATAGTGCGTGCTATCTTAGACACTTTTGGTTGAGATAATTTCTCACCAAACACACACCAATATAGGAGTTACCTAAACTAACTCCTATCTTAGAGGAACAACCCAAGAGTTAGGCACAAATTCCTAACTTGGAATATTTAATTTAATTTATTTATTTTTGGATTTATTATTGTTTTATGAGAGAAGCTAACATTCCCCCCTTCAATGATAAATCCAAAATAAGAACGAGGAACCATCTTCCAAGTTCTCGTGTTGATCCTCCAAAACATTGCCTGAAAAAACCGCCAAATCTGGATGCTGAAGAAATTGCAATATGAAGAGAGTGAGTCAGCTGCATGACTGATTCATCTCAAAAGGACACTTGACAACTCCATCATGTGCCAAGCCGCAAAAGGATCCAACTGTCCTTTGCTTGAAAACAGCATCTGGTGTCCACTGACACAATTTGATGAACGCCCACTGGCGTATTTGCTGATGATGATCGCCCACTGGCTGATGATGTTGAAAAACAACTCAATGTTGCTTTTGCTATGATGAAAGCTGCTCACTGCTGCTTTGGCTATCGATCGCCCACTAGCGAATTTGCTGATGCTCACTGCTGATGACAAATGCCCACTCGTTGATGAAGATGCCCACTGGCTGCTTCGCTGATGTTGACGAGACTTTCAGTCTGACAACCACTTGTCAATTTCATTGACATTTCCCCCCCTTTGTCAGCTGAAAGGAGAGACAATCTTCTCCAAAATATATTTGAACTCCCCCCCTTCAGGTGTAGGAGAGTTTCACTGTTGTACTCCCTCATTCAACTGCATAAGAGTACCATCATCTGTTCACTGCTGGCTGCACTATGTGTGATTGTAGTCAGTTGTAGAACTGAGACAAGCGTTTGACTGTGGATGACCATTCCCAAGGATCAATCCATTCATAATGTATCTTCAATCTGGCTGATTTTTGTTGGTTGCGACATTTTTCTGAGGAATGATTGGGCTTGCCACAATGGCTACACGGATGGAGATCAAAACATTGATCTTCCATATGACCGACTCTTTTACAATGAGAGCATTTCGGTTGCACATGAACTTCAGGTTGCATGCAATTCTGTTTGTCTGCAACTTTCTCAGAACCTTCTGAGATGAGTTGTTCAAGAAATCCTGCACTCACAAACTTAATTGGCTTGGAATAATCTGGGATATGTAAGTTGGTGTCATCAGTGGCATATCCTAAGCCTCGTCGATTCTTGTTATATTGAATCTCTTCCCAGGGTTTGATGATGGATTTGGAAGAAATTTGAATTTGATCATGAACAACTTCGACACTTGAAGTTGTTTGGATGAGTGATTTGGAATCAACATCTTTATCTTCATCTGTATGGTTGAATGACTTGGAAGAAGCACTCTTTTGTTGTATCTCATCTTTTTGTAGTTGCGACTCTAGTTGAAGAAACTCAATGGTTTCATGTGTTTGTTGTAGATGCCGTGAAAGATCAGCAAGAGTTTCTTTGCTGATGTGCACCATGTCTTCATCACTGGAGATGATCAAACTATGAAGAATGTTTAACCACTGAATATGTTGCGCCATCTGAACTTGCTCACTTGAAATCAGGCTCTCTTGTCGTAGATGTCGTGCTTTGAATTGTATCACTTGATTTTGTTACTTGAATGACAGGCTCGCTTGCTATGGAACTTGAATGGTATGCTCGCTTGATTTGTTGCTTATTGCACTTGCTAGGAACACTTGCTAGAGTTGTAGAACTTTCTCGATTGATGATGATCGTATTTGCATAAATGACTTCACGCTCACTTGAATGAATAGCTACGCTCGCTTGATGTCGATCTCAACTTGCTTGATTGGTGTTAGAGTAGAACTTGCTTGGTTGCTTTGATGGTTGCTGTAATGAACTTCACTCTGGCTCGCTTGAAAGTTTGAACTTTGTACTGTTTTGACACAAATTGCTTGAATGAATACGCACGCTCGCCTGCAGGAGATGTGAACTTGTTGTTTGTTTCATTTGGAGTTAAAACTCATGGACTCACTTGATTGTGCTTTAAAAGAAGGGTGTCGAACACTGTCGAAAATGCACCCAAAAAAGCTTACAATGATTTCAATGACTCACTACAATGAATTCAATTTGACTCAATTCAACGCTTGGGTGTCGGTTTCAACCGAGAATGCACCCTTACAATTCAATGTAATTTGAGTTTGATTACAAGTTTAATAATGTTGATGTAGAATGTGCGCTGAAACGTTGAAGTTTACAGATTCATTAACTTGTTTGTAGTGATGTAGACATTGCTTTGAAATGCTAGAGTCTGCAGATTCATGAACTTGATTGTATTGAGTGAATTTGATTGTTGAGGTAGAATACCGATGTTGAAAACTTTGATTATTTGTTGTAGTGTTGATCTTGCAGCTATGTGTTGTGCTTGCTTTATGTATGCGATGAAATTATTGATGTGTCACAACTAGACACAGATCAAAAAGCAAAAACATAAATCCATAAAACACATGCCATCACAAATACACATGGTGTACCTAAGATCCCCTTATTCAATTTCGGGCGGATCTAGGACACAATCACCACAAATAATATGTCTTTATTGAGTATTGAGATCATCAACCTTTCATCTTTTACAACATTGTAATTGAAGCTTTCTCAAACAATGGGATTCTGACACTCGCAAATTTTGGAAGCAAATGCTTTCAAAAACCTAACTCAACCTCCTACATCAATGAACTTTCCTTTGAAAAATCTATCACTTCAAAGATTTCAAAAATTTCAAAAATTAAAGCAGCATTTCTCATCTCTCATCATATTCACCATTAATTCTCTCTTCGTCCCAAATATTATTCTCCACTAACTCTAACCCATTAAAGTTCATGAAAACATTAAGTGTTAAACTTCATTCTCACCCCACTCATTCTCTCACATAATGTGAAAATTAATTCACTTACATGTAATTTCTTCCCCACATTCAAAATTAAATGATATTTATGTTGTTTCCAATCACGCAATCTCCACGTACAGCATGTAGAAATACAGTGACTTCCTCCAAAAGAGAATATCACTGATCGACAGAGGGCATGATCTCTTGAATTTTGATTTTTCTCCAACACGAGCTCCTCTTTGCAACTATCAAATGTGTCAGAGTTTCTAATATTCTCCGAATATGTGCCAAGATATCAACGAAACATGAAATTATCAAACAAAATAACCTCTGAAGAATTGAAACATCACTTCCGCATAAATACCAGATATTTTACTCACCCTTATTCATAGCCATGAAAGAAGATATACCGCTGTATAATTGAACTCAAAATCTGACTGCAATTCTATACGACTCCGGTCAACAGAATTTGTTTGTGAGGGCTAGAGTTTGTATAATGACGACATCCTCAATCTCTTCGGATTTCTATTCGATTCCCAGCACAAGTCTTCACACACGTTGGCAACGATGACAACCTTCACGTTTGAAGTTTGTACAGCAGGTATTGTTCTGAGCAATCGCTTTTAACGCAGGCCTCTACAATTCTGCTGACTCCTTTGTCCAATAGCGTTTTAGCGTACTCAGCCTATCAAAAGTAATTTTAGGCTGGACGATCTTCCACCAAATCCTTCAACTCAAAGTCCAAAATGGTGATGGCGACGGTGATGAATTTGGAGACTTCAAATCCGTTCCTGCGCAACTGCCCAATACTAGCGCCCATGTAGAAGTGGATGTTCACAGTGGCGCCACCCGACTGTCTGATTTGCAGTCCGCCCCACTCTCTCGTGCTTCTGCTGCTTGCAGCACGTCGTCCCCTATCGAACAAGTAAGAGGGTTTCCCTTTACTTATGTTGGATCCCGAGACTTCCAAATGAATTTTAAAGCCTCCTCTGGCTTGTTAGGTATTCAGGATGTTACGGATTTTCCTTTCTCTTCGACCCGTCAAACACAAACCCTAGATCGTCATGGTGACGAGCGGCCTGATCAAACCACGGATCGGAACACCTCTGCACGGCCCGTAGAAACGCCGGATCAAAGTAATTCTGTGCCGTTGGATCGATCCCCAGCGAACATTGGGGCTTCCGTTAAGTCTAACGGAGCAGATGCGGGAACGGAAATTGGTATCGATGACGAATGGGGAGACTTTGTCCAAACTCCAGTTAAGGAATTCAGGCAGGAAAATAATGTCCAAGTACATGGATTCCGTGCCTTTGAAGAAAGCTCTGATACCACATATTGAAAATGAAATTAACTCAGAGAAATATATAAATCACACATAAAAACCAGACACACAATATTGGCGGAAAAAGGCTGAAGCCTCATGCTTCTCTCTCATTACACATTAAAATAATTGAATATAGTGTTACAAATAAATAGATGAGAGACAGTGTTCTCAAGATAGTGCGTGCTATCTTAGACACTTTTGGTTGAGATAATTTCTCAGATAATTTCTCACCAAACACACACAAATATAGGAGTTACCTAAACTAACTCCTATCTTAGAGGAACAACCCAAGAGTTAGGCACAAATTCCTAACTTGGAATATTTAATTTATTTATTTATTTTTGGATTTATTATTGTTTTATGAGAGAGGCTAACAAATGAATGTGCTCCCTAAAAAAATATGTTTGGTCACCCATTTCTGACTTGTAAGTAGGCCAACTCAGGTTGCACATCAAGTTATGGGAAACCTCTGAAGAAGGGGAAGAAATCTCCCGGGAAACACATCAATTAGAGGATCAAGGTAATCTCATTCAAAACCCATGTCTTCATATTCAAGGTGATTGATAATTTAAGAGCTTTATTGGAGTTCTTGTTTGAATTTTTAAGGGGGTTATTGGAGAAACAAACTAGAAGCCCCAATATTAATATCTTATGTATTTAATATTAAGTGACCATGTTTACAAGAATATGTTAGACTTTAGTAATATTAGTTAGGGTAGAGGGTGTAAAAGTATTGTGTGTGCTCAATACCCTACCTCAGGTTAACTCTGCTGGATTGATAGTGCAGCAACATTAATAAGCTTTGGCATTTATTATTCTCTACAACTTATCTTGTGTTTATTGTCATGTGCATATGCAGTTATAAAATCTTATAGGAAGTAATCTTGTTTACACAATTGTTATTAGAGAAGCATGTATAAATCCAATTAGCCTTTGAATCAAACAACCAATGGGCAGAAAACATAATTAAACTTGAAGGTAAATGATATCACATAACAGAAAAGCTTCTTACAAACTACTAAATATTCAAGACTTGAAAAGAGATCACAAATTACCTGGTTAAGCATCCATTTAAGACCTACTGCAGCTGTGCATTCATTCTTGACAGAACTGCTGATCCAATCCAGATTGTAAACTGTATCTAATGTGTGAGAAATGATGGAGAAGTTTCGTCGTCTTTCTTTCACTGAAAAGATCTCTCCATGTGAACTAATATTAGGATGGCTATTCAGTAATGTTTCAAACCACCCACTGCCGGACCTCTGCATGGATAATATAGCAAAAAAATGCACAGGTGTGCAGGCACATTCATCCCTGACAAAGCAATAGCAAGTCAAAATACTCGTGAAGCCCAATGAAATGCATATAAGAATCGAAGATATGGGTAAAAGCTTTGTGTGGCAAACAGCAAATATAGATTCCTACCTGGTATGTGTCCTGGGAAGAGGAAAGTGTAAAGAAACACTATCTTCCAATCTGATAACTGGCTTTTGACAAGGGCTTTTATGCAGAACGTGTTTGAGTATATATCTTGATTTGACATGCATATTTCTTTGTCTAACACAGATAAATAACATGTATAGACCACATATTGTCATAATAAGAAATAACATCCTACATATTAGGAGTGGTTTTTTGGATGACTTTCCAGCCAGCAAATCCTGCACAGGAAACAAATAATTTATGAGAAGGTTAATTGGCTTTACATGCATGGGGCATATTTCTCAACTGGACCTTAAGTCTGATATATCAAGAGAAGCCCAAAACAATACTGTAAGCTAACAAGGAATAACTAAATTACAGGAAAGAAAAAGAAAACATTGAAAGAAAATATAAGTAGCAGAAAATTGAAATTTATATTTATTTTGATGTCCACTAAAGACCAAACTAAGTCTAAGAGACTAGACATTACATCCTTCAAGAGAAGCCCCTACAAGAACAAGGTACAGTACAAGAGGCCCCCTAAAAGAGAAATAAAATAAAGAAGTACAACAACAGCAAATGAAACAATATAACCTGGAGGTAAAAAAACCCTGAAAATGGAATAGGCCCAGTGATAGATAAAACCGGGGATGAAATATAACTGATACCAAGGGAGGAGGCCAATGGCTCTATTCCTCTCTCTGAATCAGAGAAGCATGGTCAGATGGACTAGAGATTATATCCTTCAAGAGAAGCCCATACTGGGGTACAAGCAACCTCATAAAAGGGAGTAGTACAACAGGAAATGAAACAGCATCCACTTTGATGGTGCTCAGGCTAGATATCAATCAGGTGTCGATGTGATTTTTACCTCTCCTTTAGGACAGTCAGTGCCTTTTCCATTCAGCTTGGAATTTAATTACATTAATCATATACCGGAATATGAAGCTTAGTAGTAGGCCTTAATCTTGCTAAGAATTTAAATTAAAGTTTTGAAAGTTTATGCTTACTCTGACTTGATTGTACAGCATGTTAAGGAACAATACCTAGCTAAGAACCCAAGGTTTAAATTATATAGAAATGCTGTATGGGATTGTATAGAATTATCTGATGTCTTTTCAATTGAATCAATTCCCAGAGAACAAAATTGACAGGGAGATGCTGCGGCATCATCAGTGGCTTATTTCCAGTTGTGTCCTTCTATACAATTGACCAAATAACATTTGAAAGTGATTTACCAACCCTCAGAACCAGATAACATTGATAATTCGCAGATGCTTAATAATAAGGAGCATATTTTGCAATTTATTATGGGTGGGTATGATACTCTGTATAGTGTGAGGGACGAGGTGATGAACCAGGACCTATTGCAACTTAGAACCATCAAAATCTGAAGGGGCTTGATTCCTTTGGAAAAGAACTTTGACAGAGATGATCAAACTAAGGTACAGACAAAGCTTACAACTACTGGTTCTGATTATGGCGAAGTTAATGTTGGTGCAGGTGAAAACCTTCCGTGCTGTGCATAATTATGTGCAAATTATTTAATTATTTGTGTGTTACCCCTCATATTTAGATGCGTGGTAAATTGTGGTTTTCATCAAATGACAGGTTTTGCAGAGGTAACTTACAAAGATACTGATGGACTTGAGATGCACACCTTCTATGTTTACTTGGAAATAGTACATCTTGGTAATTGATGATTGTGAATCCTCTTACTTCACCATGATGTTGATGCACATTGGTTCAGTTGGATATGTGGTGGATTATCTTGGTACCTGGTTCTCTTTCCATTGTTGCACTTGAGGTTTAGATGACTAGTTGTGGCATGCTCTTTAATACTATGACATGTTATTGGTGGGTGGATCATGATTATGTGTCCATTGTTAGCCTAGCCTAATACTCACACATCAAAAGGGCATCATGGTGTGACCCTGTTTCATGATGACATGTTGACTTTCACTTATGAAGATCATGGTGCAAAATCGTTATACTTCTCATTGGCACATGTAATTGGGCAAATTTGTTTTCAAAAGAAAAAGGGGCCACCCCTTTAAACGATAATGAGACAAACATTATTGTTTTAAATGTTGAGGTCACCCCCTTCATTATAACTCACTAGCCTAAGTCATGTGCTGGCTCAAAAAGGGGAAATGACAAGCATAATATGGTTGTTAGTTTTTGTGGCATCGGAGCTGTTCTAGTCGCAAAAGTATGTGGAGAGGCTAAAACACAGGAGTTCTCCATAACCCAAAAATCATTTCTGGAAATTCCACCTAAAAGTGTCTCAACTAGATTATTAGCCTATTTTTAAGGAAAAGGAGTTAATTAATCAATATTAATTGATAAATTTGTGAATCATCTAAAAACTCACATGGATCGACTAGGAAATAATCTCAGCCATTGATTAAGTTTTAATCTTAGTCGTTGGAGTTCCACAGTGAGATTATAAAAAGAAGTCGATGGGTAGATGGAGGAACACACTTAGTGTGCGAGTTCCTTGGCAGATCAAGCTACCCAGTTGCAGAGCTCTAGCAAGGGAGAAGTTTGAGCCAAAAGGACGCATGAGTGAGATTGAGGGTACACCAGTTGCAAATACTCAATGATCAAGGCAGAGCGATTTTCCAGTAGCAGGTGATTCAGCAGTGAGATCGAGCCAATGATCTAGTAGCAAATGTCAGAGGGGCAGAGTAGGAAATAATCTCAGCCATTGATTAAGTTTTAATCTTAGTCGTTGGAGTCCCACAGTGAGCTTATAAAAAGAACTCGATGGGTAGATGGAGGAACACACTTAGTGTGCGAGTTTCTTGGCAGATCGAGCTACCCAGTTGCAAAGATCTAGCAAGGGAGAAGTTTGAGCCAGAAGGATGCACGAGTGAGATTGAGGGCACACTAGTTGCAAATACTCAATGATCAAGGCAGATCGATTTTCCAGTAGCAGGTGATTCAGCAGGGAGATTGAGCCAATGATCGAGTAGCAAAAGTCCAAGGGGCAGAGTATCAGATTTCTGGAGGAATTTTCAGTTCCAAAAGAGTCAGGAGAGAGGAGGCTGAATATTTCTGTAGAAAAGGGCAACACTATAAGAATTCACGCGTGATTGCAAGAATTCGTGCGTGACTACAAGAATTCGCGCATGATCATAGGAATTCACGTATAATTGCAAGAATTCGTGATTACAAGAATTCGCACGTAATTATAGGAATTCGCACATAATTGCAAGAATTCGCGCATAATTGCAGGAATTCACGCGTAATTACAGGAATTCGCAGTGGAATTGTAGAAGGAAGAAAAAATCTCTAGAATATTTTGCCAATATTTCTCTCAGGTTGGATTGCCAGTTGGGCATCCATAGATTGTACTCATAATTTTTGTTGTTGCATAATAATAATAATAAAACCCTCAGTTGCTACACCGGTTTTCCCAAGTTGCTTTTTTCAAGGACTTTTGTCCAAAAATCACTGTCATATTTTGTGTGTGAGCTATTATTTTCTCAGATTCCAATTTCTCTTCTGCAATATTTTTTTTATTTGTGAAGGTTGCAATGTCATTAATCCATTGTTGTCGTAGCAATAAACTGATAAATTAATTAACATTTAGAAGAATTAATTCCAGTTGCTGCAATAGGATTTCAGCAGTTGAAATTTTCACATGGTATCAGAGCATTATTGATCATATTAGAGGCTCAAAGACAAAGTGGGAGAAAATTTCGCAGTTAAGAGGGAGATCTAAGCAATTTCTTTCCAGATCTATGTAGAGTGCGAATTGCAGAGGCAGAGGTTCGACTTTCAGTTTGCGGCTAGTAGAAAAGTCGATCAGCCTCAATAGCTAGAGGGTTGCACTGCAAGAATTTGTGCGTAGTTGCAGGAATTCGCAATTACAAGAATTCACGCGTAATTACAAGACTTTGCAGTGTGATTGTGGGAACTCGCAAGAATTTGCAGTAGATTTGCTAGATAGAGGGTTTCAGTGAGCAGATCAGAAATTTCGTTGAGCAGATCTCGACGCAGTAGGTTTGCAGCTAGACCAGCGGTAGCAGATCAGCGTTGTGGAAGAGAAAGTGCACACACGGGAGTTTCTCTCAGAGGGTTTCTAGTTCAAAAATTCAAAATTTTCAGTTGCAGATGGTAGTAGCAACAGGCATATTTTCTCACTCCATAAGGGAGTGCAAATAGCAATGCTAGAAGTCAAGCAAGGAAGAGAGGGAGCTTCCAAGTTTATTTTCTCCAGTTTTGAGTTTCTAGATTTTGCAGCTTTGCAGAGATGACCGTACAAGATTTCCAAAGGAGGTCGTGCGAGTTACCTAGAATGCAGATTTGTGTAGCAATTCAACTTCCAATTGTTGGAAACAAGTGTCAGAGAAAGTGCGAGTTGAAAAGAAAGGAAGGGTCCCAGCCATGGACTATGCTCAAAAGGAGATAGTGGGGCACCAGATCCAGTAGGAGTATAAGACTCCAGCGTGCCATATTGGGCAAGGTCCAATGCATTTGCAACGAGGAGAACAATCAGATCAGTTCCAGATTGTTACAGCGGAACCATCACCTTTGCTAAAAGAGCCCACAATATCATAGTAGTAGGTTCAGTGTCAGTAGATGCAATCTGTCATTAGACATTTTCAAATCCAATTGTAGCCTTGGAGACAGTTGCAGAGAGAGATGCAGTGACACAAGTAGTGCGAATTGCCCAACTGCAATATGCAGGTACAGTTCTGGCTAAGAGATTCCCAACACAGAGCTACGTAATCCAGTTTCCAGTGTAGGAGGATAGTGCGAGTTTCGAGGACTCAGGAGGGAGTAGTGAGATTTCCCATTGGGAGATCGAGACTCAGAGGGAGTCTAGCTTCAAAGGGAGCAGCCCTATGGAAGCTAGTGCTTTAGGATCTAGGGAGATCATAGTCATTATTGCAATAGTTGCAGCAACATTGCAGAAATAGCAACAGAGCAGTAGCAAGAGCAGTATGAGTAGATCAAAGTTTAAAGTTGCAGAGGTTTGGGGAAGGTCCATTGAGGTATCATCCTCATGGATCATCACCTTGCTACAAGGACCCACAACATTCAGTAGCAAGATGGATCAATGTTAGTGATGTAGTCAGATTCATGAGTGATAGTTGCAGAGTAGTTGCTAAGGAGCGCAGATGCAGTGTTGACAGTAGAGTAGGAGGCTCAGTAGCAAAGTCAGCAATAGTGCAGATTCTTCAATGGACAATCCAGAGGTTAGTAGCAGTCAAATGCTCAGGAGACAGATGCAGCACAAAGACACAAATGATTCAGTATTTCGAATGCTTCTCAGTTGCAGCGACAACAGTTGAGAAGGAGTTGCAATGCAGATGCAAAGTTAGCAGCAGTGTAGCAGTGTCAGCAACAACATAGTTGCGCAATAGTTGGTGGGCAATGGTAGGAATACAAACTTCCTTTTACTTTTATTAAGAAAATTGTTTAGAGTATTGTTATATTATTATTCCTTGGAAAAAAAAGTGGATGTAGGGAAAAAAATAATATTTTATTGTAAGAAGGAAATGGAGATTAAACCTATATAAGGGATTGCTCCCTCCATTTGTAAGGGAGATTTTTGGTGCCAATGAAAGATACTCCTAGTGTTAGGGTCCTACCCTGACCACTTTAGATACATTATTAATAAGCGAGACCCATTAAATAGTTAGTTAATAGTCACTCATTATAAAAAGGGTCCTCTTTTTTAATAAGGCCCAAATTAGTTAGGAGGATCTCATTATAAAAAGGGCCCTCTTCGTTAATAAGGTCCAAATTAGTTAGGAGGATCTCATTATAAGTGAGCCATGTTACCACATCATTGTTATCAGGACTGGACCCAACCGGTTTGAACTGGTTGGTTCAATCGTTTTGAGACAAAAATCAGTTGGGACCAATGACTTGAACTGTTACCGAACCAGCCATTTTCATCGAACCGATCAGTTCTGTAAAGCCGTGTAGAACGCAACAAGTGGGACCTGTTTTGTGTTTTTTCTTTTAATTTTTGTCTTGACTAGGCACTAGCCCACAATAGGTGCCTAATATTCAAGCCTATGGCCCTACTATTGCTATGCAATTCATGGTAATGTTAAATTTACATAAATTTTTAACATTACCATGAAATGACTAAGATGTTTGAGTGGTTCCGACCTTATTGGATTTCATACAAAGAAAGTAAAATTTTAGATCTCACTCAAAATCCAACAAACTTAATAGTTTTGCAAAATTTCAAGATTGCGGGGGGGTTGCAATGTTTCCATTGGATTTTGTCATGTATGAGGGTGTCAAACTAGCATTTAATCAAGATCACCAATCCCTCTCTGTACCTTGATGTTAGTGGCATTGATTATTGAACTCCTCTATCATGATCCCCCTAAACTTGTACCCATCACTCAAACAAAATCTTGAATCGACATGCTAAGCATTTTTTATCTTATTTAATGCTCAGAGGATGATATCAATGACAAAGATCCCAATATAGGCAAAGATTTTGATGATATGTAGGTATTTGTTGAAGCATGATTTTTTTTTGATGTTAGAGGCCATCTAGATCTTGTTTTTTTTTATGTATTTTCAGTTCAAAGATGGGTTGCACTGAGTGTTATTTTGGTTATGTGCACCCTCAATTATAAGATCAACCTCCAAAAGAGATCTAAATGCCACGTGTGTGTCATGTGGGCTAATGAGTGCTCCATACTCCAAGATGTATCTCCTAGATCAAGGTCATGCCTCCATACTAAGACGTCATCTCCTTAGTGCCCAACATCACCCTCTAAAGCGCAAGAGGGATGACATGGCACTCTCCTACTCAAGCATTAGGGCTAATAAGTGATGTGCAAGCCCTCCCCTGTCATCTCAAGGATAATCATCATCATTCAAGATCTGAAATAAGTAATGTCCACCAAACAGTGTCAAGGCCAACTTGGGGTGTCCTGGGTCCACTAGGCACATCATCAATATATACAATACCAAGCTTCATGGGCTCAGTGTTTCATCGCAAGCATCATGTGGGGTCATCAAGTGGCCCAATGCTCTGGTCTAGATAGGCAACACTACACCATCAAGGTCACACCCTCTCTCTAGACTGGGTAAATGACCTTAACAATGCCACTAAGAAATGAGGGAAATCATCTCTCCAGAAGACTATGTTGCAGTGATGAAACCACCTAACAATATAATCCTTTTAAGATCAAGCGAAAATTAACAATCATTATTTACAATAACCATCGATGCATTGTAGTGGGCCATAACCAATGTTGGGGGCATAGTAATACTTCACACAAACCTCCCCTTCAAATGTTTAACAAGATCAATTCCCATAAACAAGTTACCTCATGTTAGGGATGGTTAGATGGATGACCTTATTAGATGTTTCTAGCCCCCAAGGGGAAGTGACATGTGCCACCACAGAGTGGGAATGACTTCAAGACAGGGTGCCACAGCTAAGAGACCAACTAATAGAGGCCCAACATCCTAAGTGTATAGATGCAAGGAGGAATTGTGGAGGTATGAGTTACCCCTTTCCTCGGCTTGCTTTTTCCACCCGAAATTGTGGAGGTATGAGTTACCCCTTTCCTCGACTTGGTTTTTCCACCCCTCTACTACACCTTTTACTTATTTATGATTTGTTTTGATTTGGGTACATCTCTGTATTTACGTCAAATTCAATAGTATGTCATGAAACATTAACATATGCAATCAACACAAGAATATAAATTTACTTTGATAAATTCCATGAGAGATTTTTCTCTCACCTCATTTCATAAATCCAACTACATATGTTTCAATTTAACAAATGGTGCAACGAGAAAGCTAAACGAACATTTAGAAATTGAACACGCAGTCCCGAAAATTTTTTGTGCAATCGCTACAAAATGATTTTGTAGCACCCATTAAAACATTGTAGGTGCTACGAAATGATATCATAGCACCCGTTAAAATTTCCATTGCGGTTTTCCGGGAAAGATGAAACAACTTGACCTTGTTCCCAATCGACTCTCCACGAACTTGAATGGATCCTTGATGCAATAAATGATTCCATGCGCCTTTCTTCACCAAGATTGCAACACCGTAACAAATTTGCCAATCGAAAATCAGTCAAAGAGGCATTTTGACTGTATGCCAAAACAAGGTGCTCTGTTCTATTGTCATAGCACTCGAGTTGTTGTGACAACCATGCATTTGCTACGCCAGAACACAGTCACATATTCCTCCACAGGTTTTGAGACCATTTCAACAAGAATACGCAAGATACATGAACAATCACAACGATTGGGCTATAAGATTCAGATTCTTAATATAAATTGACTCAACAACTCACAGATTTTCATAAAATGACTAATATCAACGTGCAAGGATAAAATTATGAATTACTAACAGTTCACAACAGGGAATGATTTAGGGTAAGTACAGAACTTCAATTCATTTAATAGTTTCACAACATACAGCCCAACATTGTTGTTTATTATGCCATTCACACAAAAATACCTTCTGTTCACACAGATTGAAGGTACAAGCGTCTGCCAAAACTCATAATTGTAGTTACACAGAAGAACAATGAGATCCTCTCTTTTCTCCCTCTCTCCTCTCCTCATCTCCTCCTCTTCTACTCTTCAAACACTGTTTTCTTATGTTTCCAAAAAGAAACCAATTATGACAACCAAGAGTCACAAAGGATGAATCGTTTCCCCTTCTCCACAAAATAAGGGAAACTAAAAATAACTTCTACATCTTATTTCTAAAAAATCAAAACTCAATTCTTAATGTAAATATTTACAATTTCATAAAAAAACATTTAAAAATTCCTTCCAACATTACCATGTGACCATCCCATCACATTGGGAAGCTCTTGTCCAGACTCTCACATCTTTTGCTCGGTCCATGCACCTGCATCAAGCATGAAAGGGTGTCAATCCCCATGACCAATCACCACTAGTCCAAAGAATGGAAATGGGTATAGCAAAAAAGATGGAAAGTGGTAAATATAGAATATGTTGGGCATGCTACTTTAATCAAAGCCTCCCTAGTAGTGTCCTTCCTAAACCCTAATGCCATAGAGGAGGCCCCACTCGACTAAAGTCAAACACTAACCTCCCAAGCGAAGTGAAGGTACAAGAATATAGTCAAGATCAATCAATCATCACCCCTTAATATTATGCCCAAAACATTAAGTGAAAGCACATGATTACAAAATGGTTAAATTACCTGCCAATGGATGTTTCCTTCAAGAAGGAATCCCAAAGGGAGAGGGAAATCTAACCGAAGCAAGAAGTGGAGCATCCCAGCATCATGTCATGTGCTGATAATATAGGGTCACTGGCTAGCTGACTATCCAAGGAGGAGAAAAAAATTCTCCTATGGGTTACCCACTTTTTGGCGGGTAGCATTGTCAAATTTCAACAATTGCAATGATTGGGTATTATTCTCCTAACTTATGCAGTTTATTTGTCTTTTGTAAATTAATTAATAAAACAAAGAACAAACAATCCACTACCTCAATCTTAACAAATAAAAACGTTGTTGAAAATAAAAACACTGGAACTGAGACAATAATGCACACACAATAATTTTGACACTGTTGTTTTTGGACAAATGTCCCTGGAAAAACCTCAAAGGGAAAACCAATGCAGCAAATGAGGGTTTTATTATTATTCAACAATTTGAGAAATATTACAATTGTTTGCCTTTCACTGGTAAAGCTCAGGCTGATACTAATCTCCACTGGCAAAATATACTGGAGACTCACTATCTCCCTCTGCAACTCGACCTGGCCTCGTCTGTTGATTTTTGTGTAGCTTGGGAGGTACTCCAAGCCCTAGTGTTCGAGGGTTGGAGGTCAAAGTGCCACAAGTAGGCTTGTGGGCTTAGAACCCAAGGCTGGGGTTTTACACCCATAGATGTTTGGGCCAAAACCGTGATGAGATTACGACATGTGATGGATGAGGATGATAGTAGATGATGAGACAAATCCAACGCATCGAGAATCATCCAATTCCGAATTGTCGTTGTTGAGTGGGCATGAACAATAAGTGTCAAGGTCGGCTTGATGTTAATAAGCCTTGTGATTTGATGGATCCCTTGTATTATGTATAAATATAAGGTGGAGGAGAGTCATTTAACACATCCAAGAAGCATCTTTCATAGTCTACACATCAAGAAATCCAGCTCGGGTGTGGGCAGCGCGAGTGCAGGAATGCACAAACGCACTAGTGCACGAACGCGCGAGTGCAAGAACGCACAAGTGCAGGAACGTGCGAGTGCCGAAATGCGCGAGCGCCGAAACGCAAGTGCCGAAACGTGAGTGCCGGAACGAGTAAAGTGTAGGAACGCGTGAGTGCAAGAATGTGAGTGTAGGAACGCACGAGTGCAGGAACGCGAGTGTAGGAACGCACGAGTGCAGGACCGCACGAGTGCAGGAACGAGAGTACAAGAACACACAACTGTAAGAATGAGCTAGGTATGTATTGTATTGATGTGTTAAGGTTGAATTGATGCTAATGGATGATGTCCTAGGAGAGGACAGTTTGGAAGTCTGTTAGCAAGCCATGCGAAAGGGTTTCCTAAGTGTTGGATGCCCTAACTAGGAGCAGATGCTACAGCGAGGATTGGTCACTCGTGGACTATTTGAGGGCAGCATGAGAGTGAACCAAGTGTGGACGTGATTGGGCATTTATGGTCTGTTGGAGGATAGTGATATAGTGTCAAAGTTGGAGCTCGGTGAGCAACACCTTGATGGATAAAGGTAGTTGCAAGAGAGGTGGTAGTTGAGCTCAAGGGTCTGATCAACCAGGAGTAGTTTGTGGAGCCTGAGACGTGTGTGTGGAGAAGGACATCTATAACAGAATATGGGTAGTCCTCCTAGCAAGTGCTCATTGTGGTTGATGGACATCTTGTAGTGATAGGTGGCAGCCCTCTATGCCCTATGTTGGTCTTCATCGGTGCAGCACAGGAAGACAATAGTGGGTTGAAGTCCCTCAGTGGCAGTAATGGGCAGATCGAGAGTTGTTCACAAGTGGAGTTGTGAACAACTCGACAGGAGTCTCGATGTGTTGTGGCCTTGATGGAAAAAGGCACAACTAGAGAGCAGATGGGATAGCCGAGATTCAATGGCCAGATGGACTTGAAGCACTGATAGAGGTAGGAGTTGCAGATCGAGAGTCGAAGGACCAACCAAGTACAGGGTACGACCGAGGGGAGATGATAGAGTCGATTACATCATCCAGATGGTCAGAGTATCTTGTTGAGGGTAGATTGGTTGTCGATGTACTGACACCAAGCCCCAGTTTTGTATTGTGTACTAGTGGATGTATGAGGGCCATTATCTTTGGTACAGCAGCCCTAGACTGTTGTATTATATGTTGATTAATATGACGAAGTTGGGTTGAAAATTGTAAAAAGTTGTCTATATTATGTGCATCTGTGATTTACTGTTGTTTATATTCCGTTGTGCAAAGTAGTATCGTTGAGGTTCTTGGTTTGGTAGCGTCAGAGATTTTAAGATTCTATCTTATACCCAAGATCATGGAAATTCAACATTGTATCGGAGCGTATCTGAGCTACTTTGAGGGGGCAGTGAATCAGTGTGCACAACGAAGCAACTCAGAGGGAGTTGTGGATGTCTAGATCATGAATCAGAGAGTTTCGCTAAAGACTTGGAGATGTGGTCTCGATAGACGACATGATGAGATGGGCTGGGAGTTCTGGTGGATCGGTGGTGAACTTGGTGCACTTCAGTATGTTGTGTGGCAGTTTGTAGATCATGGACTTCTTATGTCTTGTCATGGATGGTTGGGACAACTCGAAGGTTTCTTTGGCATGGATGAGATCAGGTCGATCGAGATGGCTTCATGTGATGGACTTCAGATTGATAGGCTAAAGTCTTCATCGGATCATGATGTTGCATATTCGAGATTGGCAAGATTTGCACGAGTGTTATTTGATCCAGGAGGATGAGTGCTTGCAGGACTAAGCCAATAGAGATCGTGTAGGCTCAAAGGGAGTCTAGCCTCAGTGGGAGCAGCTCTGTGGAGGTTTGGGATCTTCAGGTTCGGATATGATGAGGTAGAGGCACTACCGAGATTGTCGGATTCATTCTACAGGGTATGCTGCAGTGGTGGATGCCAAATGGGCTAGTGTCGTCACCCGATAATGATGGTTACTTCCTAGTCTTGGCAGTACCTCCCTCGCTAAGAGGGAGTGTTGATTTTTGTGTAGCTTGGGAGGTACTCCAAGCCCTAGTTTTCGAGGGTTGGAGGTCAAAGTGCCACAAGTAGGCTTGTGGGCTTAGAACCCAAGGCTAGGGTTTTGCACCCATAGATGTTTGGACCAAAACCATGACGCAATTACAACATGTGATGGATGAGGATGATAGTAGATGACGAGACAAATCCAACGCATCGAGAATCATCCAATTCCAAGTTGTCGTTGTTGAGTTATGAATTTTTTAAGTTAAAGAGTGAGCATGAACCAAAACAACAAGTGTCAAGGTCGGCTTCATGTTAATAAGCCTTGTGACAGGTTGTCAAGCCCACACATGCGAATTGATGGAGCCCTTGTATTGTGTATAAATATAAGGTGGAGGAGAGTCATTTAACACATCCAAGAAGCATCTTTCATAGTCTACACATCAAGAAAGATGGCTCAGGTGTGGGCAACATGAGTACAGGAACGCGAGTGCAAGAACGCACAAGTGCAGGAATGCAAGTGCAGGAACGCACGTGTAGGAACACGACTGCAGGAACACGCAAAGTGTAGGAATGCGAGTGCAAGAACGTACGAGTGCAGGAACGCATGAGTGCAGGAAAGCGTAAGTGTAGGAACACGTGAGTGCAGGAACGCGAGTACAGGAACACGCGAGTGTAGGGACGAGCTAGGTAAGTATTGTATTGATGTGTTAAGGTTGAATTGATGCTAATGGAGGACAGTTTGGAACTCTGTTAGCAGCCATGTGGAAGGGTTTCCTAGGTGTTGGATGCCCTAACTAGGAGCAGATGCTACAGTGAGGATTGGTCACTCGTGGACTGTTGGAGGGCAGCGTGAGAGTGGACCAAGTGTGGACGTGATTGGGCACTTATGGTCTGCTAGAGGACAGCAAGATAGTGTCCAAGTTGGAGCCTGGTGAGCAACACCTTGATGGACAAAGGTAGTTGCGAGAGAGGCAGTTGTTGAGCTCAAGGGTCTGATCAACCAAGAGTAGTTTGTGGAGCTCGAGATGTGTGTGTGGAGAAGGGAATCTACAACAGAAGATGGGTAGTCCTCCTAGCCCGTGTTCATTGTGGGAGGAAATCTCAGCTAAAAAAGGTATGGAGCATATATCCATTTGGTCTTGTAAAGGCTGAGAGATGGGTCCAGCTTCTAGTAGAAGCTAGATGCCCCCAAACTCTCCCCCTAAGAACCTACCCTTTGGAGCTCCATTTGGGTATTTAAACAGCCCCCTCATTCATGTAAAGGGTGGTTGAAAGACTGAATACAATAATTCTGCTTTGGTTTTTCCAAAAGAAAACTCTTGGTTGGTCTGGTTGTGTACTGTAAAGGTTGGAGTTGCTCGCGCTGAAAATGCTTATCAAGTCTAGAATTGTCACAGTAATGGTTGAACAGCGAATTTGTTATGGTATCATAGTTCCATTTGTTGAGTTGCTTGTCATTTGAAATGTTTCTCTGCTACTTATTTTTCTCAACTATTGGTTAAATTCAAATGGAAACATTTTACGATAAGTCTTATCTTAGTTGATTTAGCTTTATTTCTTGTCTGCATCAACAAATATAAATAATGAGTTTCTTGGATTTATTCATGAATTAGGGCAGGGCTTGTGCTTCACTTGTATGTTGTAGGTGGTACACCCTTTCACCTTAACAGTGGAGCACCCCCATTTTCTTCATCCTTACTCACATGACCCCATTTGCCCAACAGAGTGGACACTGGTACCAACCTCTTTCAACCACCAAAAGTTTCACCTTCTTAACTTTTTCTCTTGGACAGCAAATCTAAAACTCACTTTGGTTGCTAAACTCAGTAGAAATCTGTAGTCCATACTTCTGCCAGAGTCATTTTTTTATGCTTTACGTGAAAGCACTAGCACTCTTAACCCTCACCAACATGTCATGTCCCTTCTCAAACACATTTGTAACAGGGTGTTTCCACACATTTTTGCAAAATTTTGGCCAAGGAAAAGAACCCAGCATTTTCGACTTAGGGACTTAGGAGGAAATTTGACTTAATCTGATTGTTAATGGAAGGTGGGGGCCACCCATGTGGGAATTCGAAATAGGCCATTCGAATGGCTTGGAGGGAATTCGAAGTGTTGGATGGAAGGGCCCACATGAGGCAAGGAAGGCCCACAAAACACATCAATACAAAATACCATTTGATTCGACATCATGTTGAGGCCAAGACAATCCACCTACGCCATTATTCCACAAATATGCAAATTGTAGACATCTTCACCAAAGCGCCTAAAGAGAACTTTCAAAGATTCAGAATGATGCTTGGACTAACCAACATCCCTTCAGATTAAGGGGGGGAATGTTGACACCTCATCTTTGATATTAGGTAAATCCATGTAAATACTGTAAATAGCAAATAAGGAGAATTAGAAGATGAAGAGACACTGGGAGATGAACCCCAAAAGTCTCTCCCTCCATGTATATATCTATGATCAATCTTAATGCAAACACAAAATTCGATTTGAGGAGTTACTCCCTGGCATGACATATCTATTTTGTTGTGAATAATTTGAACCAATTCATGGTGGAGCCAAGGCAGGTACATTAGGTAGTAGAATAGCACGTGTTGAGATACTTTAGAGGTACAATGGAGTATGGTCTAAGGTATCTTGGAGGAGATGGAATGAAGTTGCAGGAATATACAGACTCAGATTGAATAGGGAGTGTAGTAGATAGGAAGAGCACCTCAAGGTGTTGCTTCAATCTTGGATCAGTGATGATTTCCTAGTTCAACAGGAAGCAAACTTTCATGGCACTCTGTTTAATAGAGGCAGAGTATATGACAGCAAGTACAGTGAGTTGTGAGGCCATTAGGATTCGCAAGTTGGTTGCAAGATTATTTGGTCAAGAGTTGGAGCCTATGGTGATACACTGTGATAATCAGAGTTATATCAAACTCTTTGAGAATTCAGTGTTCCATGACAAGTCCAAGCATATTGAGATTAGGTATCACTTCATCAGAGACAAGATTCAAAAACGGGCAATGAAGCTTCTTTGTATCTCCACAAATGAGCAAATTGCAGACATTCTCACCAAACCCTTAATGAAAGGAAAGTTTGTGTTTTACAAGGACAAGCTAGGAATGGTGCAAAATACCTTCCTCGCTAAGAGGGAGTGTTGATGTTTGTAGCTCAGATAGGTACTTCTGCACAAGCCTAAGTGTCAAGGTGTGTGGAAGTCGCCTAATTACCTCTTAACCTTAGTAATTACTTTATTTATTAAAGTAATTTCTTTTTATGAGAAAAGTGAGTTTAATCTAATGAAATGCAAAGGTTATTTGCATTAGTGAATTAGATAAATCACAACCATTGATCTCAAGTGAAATTGAGATTTAATCTCAACTGTCAATCACTTTGGAGATTAGGGTTGTTGATTTAGTCATAACTCAAACTTATAAATAAAATATTGGGATAAGGGAGAAGACACATTATTCAGCACAAGACAGTGAGATAGTGAGGGTCTCAGTGATTAGGTGCAAAAGGAAATTCACTCAAGTGTGCAAAGTGGCCAAAAACAAATAGCAAGAGAGTTTCTACAACAAGGAATTAATCCCAGTCGTACAACAAATTAGCAAGGTTGAGTCGCACGTGGGAGAGAAAAAGCATTTAGGAAAGACCAAGCAGCTCCACACGTGGCGTAGATCACTTGTGCAAGTCGCACGTGTGAGTATAGAAAATAGTACAAAATGCAAGTGCACACGTGTGATGCCATGCAGCCACGTGTGTGGATCTATAGTTGTTGTAGCAACTCAGCTGTGCAGGGGGGTCGATCCAAAAGTTTTGAAGGGTCATACAAGTGCCCAGAAGTTCTTCAGAAATTTTCTAAATATTGTTGTAGCTTGTATTTTTAGAGTGGGCAGATTTTCCCACGTTGGTAAAGCCCTCGTAAGCTTGGACAAATTTCTGAATGAAAAGCTGAAATTCGAAGGGCAAATTATGTGTTTCGTGCAAATGAAATTGGTGGTTTGAATATTTGCTTTGATTTAAAATTATTTTTTTATTAGCAAGGTTGAGTCACACGTAAGAGAGCAAGAGCATTCAGGAAAGACCAAGCAGCTCCACACATGGTGTAGATCACTTGTGCAAGTCACACGTGTGAGTATAGCAAATAGTACAGCATGCAAGTGCACACCTGTGAGGCCATGCAACCACATGTGTGTGGATCTACAGTTTTTGTAGCAACTCAGCTGTGCAGGGGGGTCGATCCAAAAGTTTTGAAGGTTCATACAAGTGCCCAGAATTTCTTCAAAAAATTTATAAATATTGTTGTAGCTTGTATTTTTAGAGTGGGCAAATTTTCCCATGTTGGGAAAGCCCTTGTAAGCTTGGACAAATTTCTGAATGAAAAGCTAAAATTTGAAGGGCAAATTTTATGTGGTTTGAATTTTTGCTTCAACTGAAAATTATTTTTTTATTTACCTGTTAAAATCCTAGTATGAACGATTTTTGGGGTACCTAGGCAAAAAAAACCCAAAATTGGGGTTGGGGTAAAATTTACTCAATCAATTAAGAAGAAGAGACCCCTCTAGGAAATCTATAAATACAAGAGCGTTGAATTCATTTTGGAGCATCAATTGTGGATCATTTCATTTGTTTCTTGAGCATTAGCTCTAAGGGTTTAAGACACTTTTATCTTGTCAATTTCAATGGTGAAAGATACCACCCTAGTTGACACTTTCTATCTTTCTTCATTTTGTTCTGGCACATGAACACCAATTGGAAAGCAGCGAAATTCTTGTTAATTTAAATTCTGGTTTTGGCACAGGAACACCTTTGAAAGACAACGAAATTCCTTATTTTGTCTTGTTCTAGCCATAGGAACCCTCCATTTCAGGCAATGAAGCCTTTTCTTCGTCTGGTCTTTGTTTTGGCTACAGGAAATCATTCAATGAAGACAGCGAAATTCGTAAGGGCTTTGTGACAGTTCGATTTACACTTTAGAGGCTGGAACAAGATCTCGATGGGTGTTTTCTTCTAGTTTGAAACAAAGCTTGTGCATAGAGACACCCTTGCAAGGCATCCTACAGCTAAAGGTTGCATTTTTCATGAAAGACCCTCGCATGGGCAATCTATAGCAAGGAATCGACATGTTGGAGCATCGAATCACCTTGAGGATTTCGAAGGTCTCTGTCTTAGGGTTTCTAAGAGGGTCAAGGCCAAATCTTAAGCTCTGATTATGAACAGTGGTAAGGACAAAGGCCAAAAACCTTGGTTGTGGATCAAAAATAGGATTTTAACGATGGAAGAAAGGAACAAGAGTCCTCGTTGTGACCTCAAAACAAAGCTAAATCAACAGCAAAATCCTCATGATAGATTAAACAGGATTTGGAAGTTCATGCTTGGTAAATAGAAGAGAGTCGAGGGATGTAGCATCTAGCATAGTAAGTAGGTTTATGTCCAAGTTGGTCTGAATTGAATCTTAAGTGAAGTTCTTCATTATGGTATTTAGTTAGGGCCTCCAATCCTGTTGACCAGGAGTTTGAATTATTACATCTGAAGTCGAGGTTTGTTCTAGACTAAACTACGTGTTGTATGGAATTGTTTTGGCATTGCTCAATTTAGTATACTGTTGAATAATATATTGTTTTTGCCAAGGTTTTACACTATTGTTAGCAAAGGGATTGAAGTATTGGATGGACACAATGTTTATTGCATCATCAAAATAAAATTTGATGACTTTATTAAATTAAGTCATTGTATTAGGAAGAAAGGAGCAAAATTCTAGGGCAAAATTACCCTAGATCACTACAGTGCTATCGGAGCGTTGGAATCCTGCTAACCTGTGAGTATATAAATTTTGCATGCTTCCGAGAGATACAAGTAATGCTACAGTCAGGAAGAATAAGGTTAAACGTAGGGCAGCCATGGAGGATAAGGAAGAACGAGGAGATCCAGATGCCAAGGAGCTCTTACATGTGTTGATGCATGGATAGACAAAAAATAACAAATTTTATACTACAAGGGCAGCAGCAACGACAACAGTTGATGCAAACATTGGCCCAAGGATAGCAACAACTTGCTCAGTTGGTGACTCATCTCATAGGAAATCAAAATGTTGCTTGCAACAACAGAACTAACAAAGGAAGTAGTGGGAATCATAACCTGTGAAAATTTGGAAGCCCGAAATTTCTACTACAGCAACTGATTACGTTTCTCCTATTTGTTAATTACCGAACAAAATTATTTATTGTTTCCTACAATAAACACTGAAATGGATACATTGTAGCCTTCACTCATTAAATTAAATGTGGAAACAAGAAACTGAGCAAGAAAGAAATACACAACGCATCTACACAGTTATTTTTGGACAAATGTCCCTAAAAAAACCCAATGTGGGAAAACCAGTGCATCAGCTGAGCGTTTTATTATTGTGCAGTAGTTTTCTTAATACAATCTCTAGATGCCTTGCTAGCTATCCAGTACAAAGAATATCACTAACAAAGAGATAAGTGAGATTGCCTCACACTATGACTGGAGATCATGTCTGATCCAACCAATGAATGAACAGCCCCTCGTTGCCTCTGCGTCAGCCCAGCGTCATAGCGTCTAGGGACATTGTCACCCCTTCTACTGATCAATTCGTTGCCCAGGAACTTCGATTTTCACCTCCTGGTCTCACACCCCGGCTTCTGGCTTTTGATATCGATCCCTCGAGCAAATTTTCAAACCTCCTCAAGGCTTCTGCGCTGCCTCTACGTCAGCCTACGCTGACCAGCTTAGCCACTACGTTGCCTCTCCCGGATCTCTCTCTGACTTCTTTGCTGAGTATTCTCGGATCAGGAGTAATCTCCAACTGGAACTATCCCTGCCCCTCAATGCAAAAGATCACTTCGAAATTCTTTCCAACAGCTGCTCTACTTTAGAAAATAGATCTTCCGATCTTCACTCGATGTGTTCTCCAAGTGCCCATCGATGTCCTTCTTATAATCCTTCAGTTGAGAACTAACAGCCCAAATTAGATTCTAATCAATGGCTTAAATCATTTGGACTCGATCTTTGTCTTCTTCTAGAAGTTTCACCCACAGTTAGATTAATACCCTTTAATTATTTTACTTTCCTAAGTTTAGACTTAGGCACCCATTAAAATAAATAATTATTTTAATAAAACTGTCTCTAGTTGGAATTTTCCAAAGCAATTTCTGGGTATTGGAGAACGCATGTGTCTAAGCCTCCCTGCAAATTTTGGGACTTAGAGCACATCCGATGCAACCAGAAATCAATACTCCCTCTTAGCGAAATGTGCTCTAGTAATGCAACCTGCTGAAGCATAACTATGACTCTGAAACATCTCCCTCTACGTTGTTGATGTTTGACATCACTGCCCACCAACTACTGCGCAAATGTTGCATTTGTACTGTTGTTGGCCCTGCCACTGCCAATACTACAACTCCCTATCAAATTTTGCATCTGTGTTGTTGCTGGCACTGCCACTGCCAACACTGCATCTGCACTACAACCTTCTCCCACTGTTGCTGCTATTGCATCAGCAATGGAAAAGCATCCCAAATTACTGAACAAGTGTTTAGTATGATGCATCTCATTGTTGGAGTTTGATTGTTGCTAGTCTCTATGCTGACCCTTTGAAGCCTCTACGATGTTGATGACCTCTACTCTTTGCCAACTACACTATTGTCAACTCTGCTCTACGCTCCTCAGTCTCTAGCACTCCTGTCCACAGCAATTTTCACTTCGACACTCCTCTACACCAACTGACACTGATCCATCCTGCTACTTCTGATCTGGGCTCCCATAGCAAGAAATTGATCTGAGAGGTGGGCTCCTCAAGGATCCTACCCATCTGCAGTCCTTTCAAACTACAACTCTAGATCACCCCGCCTCCCTCCTGGCGGTATTTAGGTTGTCATGGCAAACTCCTCCTCCTCGATCTTCACAGGTGCAGCCTTCAAATCATGCTTCTCATCTTTGTCCTTCTTTCTGAGAGGACACAATGTTGCATAGTGACCGAATTCACCACACCTGAAGCATTTAATCTTCGAGACGTCCTTCTTACGCCTCTGCTACTCATGTTGTCCCTTGGATGCGAGGGTTGCATTCTCTTCCTCCTCCTTGGGATTTGACCCATTGTTGTTGCTTCCATCAAGTTTACACTTGACCAAGTCTCTCCTCAGTTCCTCTTGCTTAAGAGCTGCCCACATTCCTTCCCAGTCCGGCAAGTTCTCCCTTCCTAGGATGCTCTGGAAAAATACTTACCACTCCTCTGAAATTGAGTTGAGGGCCAGTCTTACCATCTCGGAAGACTGAGGTGTAGACCCCACAGCTGCTAGCTCATCTCGGGTCTCCTGAAGCTTTGCAAGGAACGGATCAATGCGTTCCCCCTTCTGCATCTGCGTGGACCTCATCTTCTGCTCTAAGTACATCTTTCACTGCTCGGAAGATCCTTGATACAATGTCGACAATGCATCCCACATCTCCTTGGCAATCCCTCTGCCAGCAATGTGACAGACCACATGATCCTTCACTCTATCAAGGATCATTCTCTTTGTCTTTGCCATCTCTCCCTTGTACTTTTTGAGCGGATCTGGATCTGTGTGCACAGCTACCACACTGTCAACATAGGTCTTGAGAAAATGTTCATCCAGAAGGCACGACATCCTTGTTGTCCAGATCGCATAGTTGGAAGCACCATCCAACCGATCCTGATCTCTCAACCCACTGGCTGCCATTTCTGCCACTCGAAAAAGTCAAATGACCTCCTCTCTCCTGTTGTTGCTTAGCAAATGAGAATTCAAATTCCCTGGCTAGGAATTCTATAAGGAAGAAACTCCCTCAAGTGGCTCTTCTTTCTTTTGACGTCTTTCAACCCAACAACTACCTGCAGAAAACTGCGTCACACCAAGAACCCCTCTTCGATGAAGCTTTTTCTGCGTTGCTCCCTCTGCCGCTGACAAATCTCGATCTCGAAATCCTACCTCTGTCAACTCACTTAGAGAGAGAGTTACCACGAAAATCTTGCCCTCTTGGCCTGAACTGTGCACTTCCTCTAGGGATTCGATTTGCTACCTATGCAGCACTTCGACTTCCCTTCTTCCTTCAGCGTTTGGCTCTTCCAGCACTGCTCTCTTGTTTCTCTTGTTTCACCTCCACCTCTAATACCATGTGAAAATTTGGAAGCCCCAAATTTCTACTGCAACAACTGATTACGTTTCTCCTATTTGTTAATTACTGAACAAAATTATTTACTATTTCCTATAATAAACACTGAAATGAATACACTGCAGCCTTCACTCATTAAATTAAATGTGGAAACAAGAAACTGAGCAAGAAAGAAATACACAACACATCTACATAGTTATTTTTGGACAAATGTCCCTGGAAAAACTCAGTGTGGGAAAACCAGTGCAGCGGCTGAGGGTTTTATTATTATGCAGTGGTTTTTCGAATACAATCTTTGGATGCCTTGCTAGCTATCCAGTACAAAGAATATCACTAACAAAGAGATAAGTGAGATTACCTCACACTATCACTGGAGATCTTGTCTAATCCAGCCACTAAATGAACAGCCCCTCACTGCCTCTACGCAGTCACTGCGTCAGCCAAGCGTCACAGCCTTTAGGGACAGTGTCACCCCTTCTACTGATCAATTTGTCACCCAGGAACTTCGATTTTCACCTCCCGATTTCACACCCCGGTTTCTGGCTTCTAATATTGATTCCTCCAACAAATTTTCAGACCTCCCCAAGGCTTCTGCGTCAGCCTATGCTAACCTGTTTAGCCACTGCGCTGCCTCTCCCGAATCTCTCTCTGACTTCTTTGTTGAGTATTCCCGAATTAGGAGTAATCCCCAACCAGAACTATCCCTGCCCCTCACTTTAAAAGATCACTTCGAAATTCTTTCCGACAGCTGCTCTGCTTCAGAAAATCGATCTTTTGATCTTCACTCGATGTGTTCTCCAAGTGCCCATCGATGTCCTTCTTATAATCCTCCAATTGAGAACCAACAACCCAAATTAGATTCTAATCAATGGCTCAGATCATTTGGACTCGATCTTTGTCTTCTTCTAGAAGTTTCACCCACAATTAGATTAATACCCTTTAATTATTTTAATTTCCTAAGTTTAGACTTAGGCACCCATTAAAAATAATTAATTATTTTAATAAAATTGTCTCTGGGTGGAATTTCCCAAAACGATTTATGGGTATTGGAGAATGCATGTGTCTAAGCCTCCCTACAAATTTTGAGACTTAGAGCACATCCGATGCTACCACAAATCAACATAACCCTAGTCCCCCTAATACTAGGGAAACCAACTGAAGGAGTCATCCACCGTTATTTCCTCAATTCACAAATAATCAAGCCACAACAAACCAAGAAGTTATTGAACCAAATAGACTGTTGGACGATTACTTTCGGGAATATGCAACGCTAGAAGAAAACACACAAGCAGCCATGACCTTCAATGAATACAGTAATTTCAGATTCAGAAACAGACCCTGGGGACAACCTAATTCTGATCTAATACACAAAGTAAGTAAACTTTCCCTTCCCTCATTTGATAGATCATCTAAATGTATAGCAAGAGCTTAGGTGCTAAAATTGGACACCTACTTCAAGCTCAATCCTATGGCGGAAGCAGACGCGATCCAATTTGCCACATTACATCTAGAGGGTGAAGCGGATGAATGGTGGTGTCATGGTCTAGTAACATTGGGGCATGCCAACATCACTTCTTATGAAGGTTTTATGCAAAGGATGATAGAAACATTTGATAGGAAGAACCTACACATCCACTTTAGAGAATTGGTACTACTCAAAACAAATGGGATCAAACGAAGAGTTCATTGCAGAATTTGAACAAATCATTGTCATGATACAGATATATCCGAAGAAAGATTAGTCATGCTTTTTACAGAGGCCTTATCTAGACCTCTACAGGGCTAGGTTAAAGCATTCAGTCCCACAACCCTTCAAGAGGCTATCAAGAAGACTCATGCTATGGGAAATGCAGCAGCCAAATCTAAAGCCCCTCCAAAGCCTTTCATTCCCCCAAAAGATAAGGAGAAGAATCCCCTACAACGTGATTGGCCCAAAAACAACAGGTAAGATCAGGAAACACGAAGTGAACTTGGGCGAAAAAAGTCATGCTTGACTTGCAAGGAGCCATGGGAACCAAGACATCGTTGTTTAGGTAAGAGGAAAATTCACTACATGGAAATAGTCTCTGATGATGAGGAGGAAGGAGAGGAACCCACTTCAAATATTGAAGAAAAATTGCCACATAAGGAAGCAAAAGAAGAAGAAAAACCTAGCAGCCCCGAGGAGGAACAACCACAAGAGGAAGCGAAAGGAGAAGAAAGGCCCAACAAAGAAAAGAAGACACGACCGCAGGTTAGGATTGCAACCCTTTCAGGCATGCCCAAGTATTGCACCTTCAAGGTTAGGGGAGTCATCAAAGGACAACGCATCACAGCACTAATTGATGGAGGAGCCACACAATTTCATTGATGCAGCACTAGTGGCCAAGAGGGGACTTCCCACTGAAGAGTTTGAGGGCTTGGATGTGATAGTTGCGGATGGGTACAACTTGGATTGCACATGAATGATCCCAGGTTTGAGCGTAACTCTCGATAACTATACTTTTACTAGTGATTTCCATGTAATAGATCTAGCAGACCTCAATATGGTATTAGGGGTTCAATGGTTGTATTCGTTGGGCAAGCACGTGATGGACTCCCAAGCATTGGAGATGGAATTTAAAGCACCAAATGGCAGTAGGGTAGTCTTGAAAGGCATGGCTAATGGCAACCCACAGGTCATTTCAGCCAGAAGGATGGAAGCCCTATTCAAGCATGGAGATGTAGCATATGCAGCAGAATGCAGGATTATGAGCCAAAAGACCCCTAGCAATGACAAACCGCAATATAGGACAGATATTCAACAAGTGCTAGACAAGCATGCTCAGGTGTTTGGTGACATTCCTCCAGGATTACCCCCTAAGAGAGGGTTTGAGCATACTATAGAACTGGAAGAAGGGGCCAAGCATATCGACATCCAAAGAAATTCAAGGACAAGATAGAGAAGACCATTCAGGAATTATTAGCAATGGGCCATATCAGACCTAGCTCGAGTCTGTTCGCCTCATTCGTGGTTTTGGTGAAAAAGAAGGATGGCACGTGGAGGATGTGTATTGATTACCGAGCTCTCAACAAGAAAACCATCAAAAACAAGTATCCTATTCCCAGGATCGATGAATTACTGGATGAGCTTCATGGAGCAATATATTTTTCAAAGATTGACTTATGATCAAGGTATCATTAAATACAAGTTCATGAGCAAGAAATGTCGAAAACAGCGTTCTAGTGGCACTACAGAGACTTTGAGTTTTTGGTCATGCCATTTGGACTAACCAACGCTCCCACCACTTTCCAATCTTGCATGAACAACATCTTCAACAAGCAGCTAAGGAAGTTTTTATTAGTATTTTTTGACGACCTTCTCATTTACAGTGATACATGGGATGATCATTTGGATAAAATCTTGAGCATCATGCAGGAACAGTCACTTTATGCCAAGGCATCAAAGTGTGAGTTTGGATTGATAGAGATTCTTTACTTGGGACACATAATCAGTGCAAAGGGAGTACAAGTTCATCAAGAGAAGATTCAGGCAATATTGGACTGCGTTAATTTTTCTCCAAGGGCTATATTGTTCTTTGCTTTGATAATTGCATTTATATTTACATATTCATTGTTAAAATTGGCATCTAGGGCCAAATTCCACCTTGGGACAGCTCATATGATGGAGATGATTAATGCATTGGATTCTTCTTTTCGAGAGGTCCAAGTTCGATATAAAGATCATCTCATTCGGACAAGCAAAAGTGTGATTTTGAATTTATTCTCTCACATGTACAAATTGTTCAAGTCGGCCTCAGCTTAATATAGGCTCAAGAAGCCCAATAGATGTGTCTCTTCATCGACAACAAAGTGTATAAATTGAAGAGACCTCTCTCCTCATTTGGACATCATCCACTCAACCATTCTTCTCTTTCTTCGACAGATTGGTTCATACAGCTTGGGGATTTTCTCTTTCTCTCACACACGTGCGGCTAGGAGGACTGTTTTTCTGGGCTGAAACAGAACCAAAAATTTCAGAGTGTTGACTAGTGTTGACCAACGTTGACCACTGCTGATTTGAACGAAATTTGATTGTGTTTTGGAGGCAGAATTTTGCTCTCTTGACGCTGCATTGATTGGCATGAAAATCGAGGCATTTGGGGTTGTTTGACCTGCGTTGACCGCAGGCCTGACTGCTGTTTGACTGAGTTTGACCAGTGTTTGTAGGACTGTTTTGGGTTGACTTTGACCCTTGATGGAGACCAAATTGATCTGCCTTTGACCGAGCTTCAAAGGATTTTTGCTGCTGATTTGACCAGCATTGACTTTCTGCCATCTGGTTAGTGCTTAAGATTGACTGCAGTTGATTGCAGATTTTGACAGGGCTGATTTGACTTTGTATTGGGCTAGTCTATTTGACTTTTGTACTCTCTCTCTTTGCTGAACTATTGAATAATAAGAAGAATATTTGATCAAGGGGTTTTCCCCACATTGAGGTTTTTTCCCTAGCATCCACCAAATCTGGTGTCCTCTTGTCTTGGTTTGTTTTCTGCATATGTTTTTATGTTCTATCTGCATTTACTGTCAATATGATTAATGGTTGATGTGATTGCTACTGAAAATTGTTATTGGGCTGCTAAAGAACATTTAAGTAAATTGTGCTGAGCATAGAACATTCCATTGTTATCTAAAATTAACATCCATTCACCTCATAACATCATCAAATCATTAGCAATTATATAGAAAGAACAATATTCGCAGAATAATAAAAGAAATATTGGAAGAAAAACAAACACATAAAGAGACACAAGAATTTGGCCAGAGACCAGGGCAAAACCCCACAAGGAGGAAAACCCAGAATTCTTATTCTTCTATTAGATTTCATCAATTATTCAGCTGAGATCCATAATGAAAAGCATCAGTTACAACAGGACACCTAGGTCTATCTAAAACAGTTCACAACTTCATTTGTAAACTGTTATCATATACTACATTACATCTGACATTTATCAAGTAGTTGTCAGTGCCAATCAAAATAGAATCAATACCAAAGACTACCACAGCCTGTTGTTGGCATCATGAAGAGGGTTAATGCCAAATAGAATCTGCTGTAATGAGGTCATTGACTTACAGCTGAGTAAGGACAACTGTACCAACAAGGATTCTACATATGTAAGTATCAGGCTTTTACTGCGCGTATCTCAGAAATACATCAGAAGGTGCCACAAAACAGTTCATGCATAACAAAGTATCCTTCTGCTGCGATAAAAGGATGCCATACCAATACCGCTCGGCATATACCAATTACTTCCCTAAATATATCAATGTTTCTCTGAATATACATCTGATGTCATATCAAAAATTGTTCTATACTTCCACGATGCCATTTATAACTAAGCAGGACGGAGTTGAAATGTTAGAGAAACCATATATGAAACTGCAGAGAAACTGTACATATAATGTATACCATATAGACTGCTGCTAAACTGTGCATCGATGTCAAGATTCAATGTTGCTTATACATAATATAGTGATGCCAATGAAATCAACCACTCATGAGTGTCAAGACCATATATAAACTAAAGCATTGAGACATACGTATATATTATTGTGTTGAGACACATCATAGAGGCCATATATACTTTGTTACAGAGGAGCCGAGAATGAAGTTGTGCCAACCGTCTATATATATCAGAAAGAACATACCAAATACTGATGACTGTAGATTGAGGAGTAGGACCATGAGCATACATGGTTGAGATCGTACCCATCGTGCGTATACCACAAAGATTGAACTGAGACAAACTGTTGTGAACCGAGACCAAAGCCTTACCACACAGGAGCTAACTTAGGCAGAGTTAACCATAACGCTGAGATAATTAAACTGAACCATCATGAAGAAATGCGAATCCATAGATCATTTTAATACAGTGATACTGTAACAATCTGAGAAACCTGTAGCAATTACAGAGACGCGCAGACAAACTACATGAGGAGAGAAAGTCTTGTTCGTGTGCGAGCCAGGGATTATGAGATATATGGTTATATCATGAGGCCAGAGATCGAAGTCATCAGAGATCACGCATCCATAGTGGAGACCGAAACCATCATGACATATTCACGTCAGAGATCGAAACCATCCATTGCAGAAATCTAACTACAGGATTTTGTTGATCAACGTCGAACTACAAACTTTTGTTCCACGAACCATTCATGTCTCCAAGTATGATTTATGACTTAGGATAAATCTTTATATATAATCTCTTTTGACCAATTTTAATCGAGCCAACTTTGGACTCTTTAGAGGGAAACTGATTTAATTTGAATTTTAAGTTTCGCTCCAAATATATTTGCTTTAATAATGATTTGTTAAATCAATTTAGACCAATTGAGTTTTTCGTATGACCAACATAAACCCTCTTTAGGGTTTCTTACGGGAATTTCTCCCTGGCTGCCAATTTTAACAGACTGGCCTACACCCAAGAGCCTAAGTGAGTTACGAGGATTCGTTGGGATTTGCAGCTATTACCGACGGTTTGTGAAAGGTTTCTCTCAGTTAAGTGCACCCTTGACAGATTTAACCAAAAAGAGAGCATTCATGTGCATAAAAGAATCCAACGAGATGTTTAACAAGCTCAAGGAAGTGATGAGCTCATGTCCAGTTTTAGCCCTCCCCAGCTTTAGTCAACCTTTTATATTAGAATGTGATGCATTAGGAGAGGGAATTGGGGTTGTCTTAATGCAAAAGGGCCACCCCATTGAATTCAAAATCCGGAAACTCCGTGATTTAGAGAAACTTTATATACGACAAGGAGATGTTGGCTATCATGCACACTTTGGCAAAATTTAGACAATATTTGGAGGGTAAGATCCAGGCCTATGATTTTGATAGAGTATGTGAAAGGGAAAAAGAATATTGTGGCCGAAGCGCTTTCCAGGAAGGCTGCGGCATGTACCTTATGGAGCTTACAGAAAACTGGAAGACTCAGCTCTCAACAGAATATGCCAAAAACCAGTTTGCTTGCACACTAACTGACAGGCTCATTCAAGATGACTAGTATAAAATAATTGATGATGTCATTTATTATAAAGACAATATATACCTGGTTGCGGAATCTACCCTCAAAGAGAAGATTTTGAAGATCACGCGTGACATTCCATCAGTTGGACATCAGGGGTTCTTCAAAACATACCAACAGATTAGGGAGTGTTTTTTGTGGAACACTCTTAAGAATGATGTGATGAAATATGTCAAAGAATGCGTGACATGCCAATAGAATAAGGTTGAACACACAAACACCCTGCAAGTCTTCTCCAACCTCTACCAATCCCAGAACAAAAATGGGAGAGCATCTAGATGGACTTCATCACAGGGTTACCCAAAGCGCAAGGAAAGGACTGCATTTACACCGTGGTGGACAGGTTGACCAAATTTGCACACTTCTTTGCAATCCCAACTGACTATTCGGCCAAACAAGTAGCAAAATTGTTTTACAAAGAGGTCTTCAAAATTCATGGACTACCAAAGAATATAGTCAGCAATCGGGACAGTAGGTTTATGGGTGCTTTTTGGCACAAGCTCTTCAGACTAGTGGGAACAGAATTATCCCCTAGTACTAGCTAGTAGCTATCACCCACAAACAGATGGTCAAACAAAAATCATGAATAAGTGGATTGAAGGGTACCTACGCAATTATGTGACGGGTCAGCAAAAAGCATGGATCAAATGGTTGTACCTTGGGGAGCATTGCTACAACACCACCTACCATTTATCCATTGGGATGACGCCCTTCAAAGCACTATATGGGTATGATGCACCATCCTTTATCGACAAGATTTTTGGAGACAGCAAGGCACCTATTGCTAAAGATTGGATATAGGAGAGTCATAACATTCTCAAGGTACTCAAGGAAAACATGCAGGTTGCTCAAAATCAACAGAAGTTGTACGCAGACTAGCATCGAACAAAACGCAACTTTGAGGTAGGAGACCTCATTTTCTTGAGATTGCAACCCTATAGGCAGCCTACACTCAAGAAAAGCAACGCAGAAAAGCTGTAGCCTAGGTTTTATGGGCCTTACAAATTTCTCTAAAAGATTGGCGAAGAGGCATATGAGTTAGAACTACCGAGAGACAGTGAAATCCATGATGTGTTCCATGTGTCGTGCCTCAAGAAGGTTGTGGTACACCAAGTCACAACCTCTATCGAATTGTCGCCATTAGACGAAGAGGGACAACTGGAACTGATTCTGAAGACGATCATGGTTGTTCAAGAAAAGAAGTTAAGAGGGAGAGTAATCCCAGAATACCTTATCAGATGGAAGAATCTACCAGAGGAGGACGCGACATGGGAAGGAGAACGAATTTAGTAGCACCCGAATTTGCAATTGCTTGAGGGCAAGCAATTTCGAGCAGGGGGGTTGTAATGTCCTCTACGAATTAAGGATGAAAGAAGGACGAAATAACCTATCAATCCTCGTACGCTACAATCCTCAAGAAAGGGGAAAACCCCAAAAATACCCAATGTCTGGACAAGTTTTGGAGTAGTTGAGCAAAGAAACCTAAAATTGGGGTTGGAGTAAAATTTAATCAATCAATTTAGAAGAAGAAACCCCTCTAGGAAATCTATAAATACAAGAGGGTTGAATTCATTTTGGAGCATCAATTATGGATCATTTCATTTGTTTCTTGAGCATTAGCTCTAAGGGTTTAAGACCCCTTTACTCTTGTCAATTTTGGGGGTGAAAGATTCCACCCTAGTTGACACTTTCTATCTTTCTTTATTTTGTTCTGGCACAAGAAGACCATCTGGAAAGTAGCAAAATTCTTGTTTTGGCACAAGAAGACCTTTGAAAGACAACAAAGTTCCTTGTTTTGTCTTGTTCTAGCCACAGGAACCCTCGATTTCAGGCAGCGAAATCTTTTCTTTGTATGGTCTTTGTTTTGGCTACAAGAAATCATTCAATGAAGACAGTGGAATTCGTAAGGGCTCCATGACAATTCAGTTTATACCTTGGAGGCTGGAACAGGATCTCGATGGATGTTTTCTTCTGGTTTGAAACAAAGATTGTGCATAGAGACACCCTCGCAAGGCATCCTGTAGCTGAAAGTTGCATTTTTCGTGAAAGACAATCGAATCACCTTGAGGATTTCAAAGGTCTCTATCTTCTGGTTTCTAAGAGGGCTAAGGCCAAATCTTAAGCCCTGATTGTGAACAATGGTAAGGACTAAGGCCATAAACCTTGGTTATAGATTGAAAATAGGATTTTGAGGTTGGAAGAAAGGAACAGGAGTCCCCCTGAAACAGAGTTGAATCAGCAATAAAACTCTCACAATGGATTGAACAGGGTTGGAAGTTTGTGCTTGGTAAACAGAAGAGAGTTGAGGGTTGTAGCATCTAGCATAGTAAGTAGTTTTATGTCCAAGTTGATTTGAATCGAATCTTAAGTGAAGTTCTTCATTGTGGTATCTAGTTAGGACCTCTGGTCCTATTGACCAGGAATTTGAATTATTACATCTAAAGTCGAGGTCTATTCTGGACTTAACTACGTGTTGCATGGAATTGTTTTGGCATTGCTCGGTTTAATATATTGTTGAATAATATATTGTTTTTGCCAAGGTTTTATATTGTTGTTAGCAAAGGGATTGAACTGTTGGATGGACACACTATCTATTACATCATCTGAATAAAATTTCACTATTTTATTAAATTAAGTCATTCTTTTAGGAAGAAAGGAACAAAATTCTAGGGTAGAATCACCCTAAATCATTACATTCTTGGAGTATCTTGGAGCATCTTGGAGGTCTAGGTTGGGGTTTATCCCTTGGAGGTTGGAGATTAGGGTTTTGTGATAAAACGCTAGGGTGGAATTGTGAAGAAGAGGAAGAGAGGACTTCTTGCCTTGCATATGGATCTTCTTGGTTGCTATGGTTTTGTTGATTTGCCCTATTTTGAGAGCTGGGAGGATTTGTACTCGCCTTGAAAGAAAGCTATGGTAGGTACATGTACTTCAATTTGAGGATATTAATGAAGTTTCCAACCATCCAAAACTTGTGCAATTTCCAGATTTTATTTTCAACTGTATATGCTCTTTATGCATTCTTATTTACAGCCATATATGTCTTGCTGATTTGACATATATACAAGGACAATTGTTATGTGATGTGACATCTAAGTGAAGAATATAAGGAGCTGATTTCACTGCTGTTGAACTGCTGTTATTACTGTTGTAAAAGAGTATTTTCAGATCTGGTTATTGGCTAATACGTCACCCTAAAAGGGCTGAAACTTATCCCTTTGCTTTGGTATCTTTTCTCCTTGAATTGCCAAGAAGATTAGTTTGGAAGTGAAACATTGTACTCCTTCAACTATTGTTTGTACCTTGTTTTACAGCAGCCTGAAGGCTGAAAATTCACCACATTAAGATCCAAAAAAACCTTCTAGGTTGAAGGTGAAATTTCCGTTTTGCGTTGAATTTTAAATTCCATGAAATTTCCTTATCCCATTGATTCATTTCTTGGTTATTCATTGAATATTAATAAAATTCTCTACCCTTATCTTATCTATCACAAAAATATTGAAATATTTATCAATCCCGTGTTTATTTATCGTCTTTATACCCACATAGGCACTTGGCCAAAATCCATCAAATTTGTCGATGAGAGCATCATCCTTGTAGCTTAGGGCATTGTTTCCAACCCATTCTAAAGAGATAGAGAACACTATCATGCTTTTGAATTTCTCAATAGTGAAATCTTCACTTCCGCCAAGTGGTTTCCATGAATGGGGCCACTAAGGGGTAGATCTGTTGATCTCACTCCTTAATACTTATTTCCAAATGTCCTCGTAAGAAATCAACTGATCTAGGTTATTGGAAGTTCCCTGCTATTTTCAGCATTCTAGGTTGAGAATGCAATGGCTGTAGATATGCATAACTTTCTCAATCTAGGAAACGGTTACGTAGAACCTTTAGATGAAAGTATTGTTCCCATAACAAGTCATGGTCACTCGTTTTGATGTGGCAGACCCTTTGTCCATACCTGAGATGAAGAAATCATCGGATTAGTATGAAGGGGATATTGTTCAGATGTTAAAGATATTTATTCATTAAACAAAGAAGGATCAAGTTGTTCACTCTCAATATTGTTCACGCTTGCTTCAGTTGGACTGCTAATCCTATAGTTTAGGCTCTTGACTTTATCTCTGAAGAAATCATAATGGTTGGCATGAGAGAGATAACCCACTTCCTCACCACTCTTGCTCTAGTTAATTGGAAGTTGAAACATGTAAGGGATCGTACAACTTCAATTATATTACATGAGAAGCGACTGCCTTTAAATACGAAAGACCCTTTCAACTTGCCCCCTCATGTGCCCATTAGCTAAAAAGAAACTTTTCTAATTCTTGGAGGGAATATAAATCTATTTGGACACCTAAACAGGGAATATTTATATACTAAGAGGACAAATTAATAATAGTAGTTACAATATAAAACCACAAACCCTAACACTTCGTATTTTCAACTTGACAAGAGATGATGAACACTAATTCGTAAATAAGGTGCTCATCATTGTGCTTCTATTACTCCCATTCAAGAAGCGGAGATCACAACCACCTGCCCCATTTTTTCCTAGACTAGTTACTCCTCTCTACTCTTTTCTCTCAGTAACCTCAACCAAGGAAAACATGGCAGCCACTTCCATGGGACCAGTGTTACTGCGACACAAAACACAGACACCTACCTTAATAGGTTTCTAAGGCGAAGAGTTCTAAACTGATACATTGGCACCGTTTTCCAATATAGGTCGGCCGAAAAAAAAAAATTCAACAATGGCGAGCATCTATCAGAAAACCTATAGACCGTTGTTTGCCCAATCTAGACCTCTTTTCGAATCCAACTGAACTCAGAAAATATTGGAATTACAGAAGAGCACGAGGGCATGAAGCAAACTGTTTTAGTGATTATATTCTCACATAAGTAATATGATGCACAGGATATTAACCAAATTTATCTATTCGACTCTGATCTAAGCTTCACAGGAGCATTTATTTCTAAAAACTATGCGAATTATATAGTATTAAGCTCAACTCCGATATAATCTTCACAGAAGCATTTATTTTCAAACAACTGTGCGAATTATATAGGATTAAGCACATGTGTGCCGCAATCTGTCAAAATACTTAGAAGAACAAGCAAATGGAAAATGTATTAAAGTGCCTAAAAGGCTGAAATGACGCTGAGAAACGTAGTACTTCCTGAAATTAATCAAAAAACACAACAAGAAGGTTCAAAAAAACTCGCCTTATGTGAAATCGCAGAAAATTCCGGCATCATCCCCGCGTAAAATGTCCTGCGCTCTGCGATGTCGTCAACAGCAGAGACTTTCTGAATATGGTCGGAGACATCACCAACGCGAATGTCCCTCATTCATTTTCCCGCATCAGCTGAGAATATCCAGATGGGTTACTACGACAAATGAACCCTGCAACAGCCGTGGATTCATTTTAAACGAGGAAGAAACCAACAGAAAATCTCCAAAAGCTGTTTTCTACTATTTTAGGCACCTAAACTCCAGGCACCGTTTTCTTCCTAAACCCCGGCTTGTAATTTCAGACATAGCATTGTGCTTGCAGTGCGTCCTCTCAAGGTCGCGAGTTTGAATTCCAAATAGAACTGAAGCCGGCACTTGGATATGTGGTCTTGTACTTCGAGATTCCCAAAATAAAAACTTCCAAGCTTGAGGAGAAACCAAAGCTGGGACTATAAGTCTCCAGCTCGAATCCTTCAACTGCAAACAGGCCACCACTTCGAAGACTCCGAATTCGAAAATGCAACCTGTTCTGCTTTTACACTCATCAAACCCCTATTATTGGCGGTATGCTGGGATGAAACTGAAGGTTAAAAGCCGAGGGTCAAACCTGCTTGGCTGTCTGTAACCCTTTCCGTGGCATACTGTGACGATGGTGCAGTGACAGAGTAGTATCGCAATATTTGACTTCACTGCCTGTTCAATTAATATCTTGGACTGGCAACTATAATTATCGATCGTCGCACCGGGATTGTGTGCCTTCTAAATTGTTTAAAATGGAATTATACAACTGAGTACTTAGTGCAACACGTGGGATTATTTCTTTTGTCCCATCCCAGACTTGAAGTTTGTACGTAAGAGTACCGTGTTTCCTCCGCCACATGTAGAATCGAGTAATAGGTAATGCCATATGTATTCTCGAGTAATAAGTTATGCCACATGTATTATCGAGCAACCGCTAATCTTCGTTTTATTAATAAAATACATAAATAATAATAAGTTTTGTTTGTTGAATTAATGTTTAAAAAAATTAATGTCACATGTGTTATCGGGTAACAGCTAATATTGCTTTTTACAAATTTAATATTATTATATTAACAGAGAATTGGCGTGGTTGTGATTTGGATAAGTTTATTAGGCATGTGGAAGTAATTATTTTTGAAATTAAAAAACCAAAACAACGAAAGTCCATTTGGTGAGGTGGAAACACTTTTTATATTTTTTACTAATTTATTTCGGAAATTAAAAATAAAATTGGAAACATTTTTAAATTGGTGATTAAATTATTCATAAAATTAAAAAATAAAATAACAACAATCCATATCGGAATATCGGAAGGTGGAAGCATTTTTTAATAAATAAAATAGTAATAAAAATAATATGATATTCAAGTATTTAATTAGTTTAGTTTTATTTTGATATTGAGCGTGAAAGGGTGCAATCTTAAGGCACTTCTTGTTATGGATCACCAATTCAAATTCTTGGAGGATTAGCTTTAAAAAAAAAATTGTTGGATTTACAAAGTGTCTAGAGTATTTAAAAAGTGTAAACATTTTCTCTTCAAATTTTTGTTATTTATAAAAGGGTTGCACTTTTAAGGATGTGATCACGTAAAGATTGATATACATTAGTTGTGTATTAGTATAGATTTATCTCAATCTTAGACTTGTCAAGCACTGACACATGTTTTATGATCTTTCTCAAAATCTATAGAACTAAGATTAAGATGGATGTAGGTTAATTTGTCCATCTTAATGATATTTATTATTTGTTTTATTACACCCATAGAGGATAGGTGAGATATGTCATGTGTATATGTCACGTTAAGAACCATCTTAACCCTGAATCTATCAAGCACCAATAGGGATCAAATCTCTCAAGGTGCAAATCTCTTTTAGAGTGCAAAACTTGAGGAAAGTTTTACACCTCAAGAGATTTGATCCCTCTCAGCACATATAGATCTGAGATTAAAATGGACCTAGCCCTAGAGAGCAACATTGGACATGTATAATTAGGGCCATACATGGTAGAGACATGATATGATAATGTCTCTATGCAAATTAGGACTATTGACAAAGAACAAATCCCTCTCTTATTGAACAATTTCATACTCAAGTTCTATAAGAAACATCTATGAAAAGATGAATTCAAAAAAATAATAAAAAAGATAGGACCTATATGTGATTGAAACCATAAATGCTCTCAATCCATCTAGTCTTTGAGAAAAGGGAGAAAGAAGGGAAAAGGGAATAAAATTCTCATGTGAAAACCTCCTTTGAGGCACCTGGAACAAGCTCTACAACTGAAAACCTATATAAGGTAGTCTTTTGAGTTTGCAAAATAAAATTTCCCTACCAGGAAAATCCTTAGAGGTCTAGTAGGAAAGGGAAATGGTGAAAACCAAAAATGGCACCATTGCCTTGTAGAAAAGGAAAGAAAGAAAATGTTTTTTTTAGTTAATTCTTTTACCTTTCAATTTGTCTTATGATGTGCAAATGGCAAAGGCCTACTTGCAGTAGAATTGACAGTAGAATCATAACATGATGGTACATGAGCAAAATAAAAAATATATATATACAATAGAAACATGGGGTTATATATCACACATTTTAGAAATAAAACCATATCTTACTCATTATAGCTTTCTTTCTGACAGTTTCCCACTTTTAAAATCCATCATTATCCTTGCACAATTCATGCTTATCCATAAATATCACTTTCCATCATTCCAAACTCATCTACAACTTGTTTTTCCCACCATATAGGCTTCTACAGGAAAGCTACAAGCAATCCTATAAATTTACAAGAAAGCTACAGTAGTCTTGTAAATCTGCTAAAAGGCCTAGAATTCATCAAATGATAAAGTTCAATTGAGAATTCATGATCTATGCTTGAAATAAATAAATAAAAATAGCTTTGTCAAGGTAATTACCACACTCATCAAGAAGGAGGAACCAGACAATGTAGCTTCTACACGATACCCTGTTCTCCTATAGGATCATCTGTAGCAACAACCTTCATATCTACAACAGTTCATGCTTCTTGAAATCTCCAATTGATCAAGTAGAATTTCACAATCCTCAAGTATGAATCCTTGAGCCATTCAGTCTCATTTAGTATGCATGTATTACATTATGCATTATACAAGGTCAAGACATCAAAATTGTCCAAAAAAGGTGGTAACACTAGATAACTCCAAAAAAAAGACATTGCATGTGTCAGAAGGTGCAAGTCCCATTGAGCAATGGATGTTAGCAAATCTTCCATGCATACAAATGATCATAGGATAAACTTGGGTAAGGTAGTGGTCACGTCTAGTGATCAGCGGGCCATTACATGCCTAACTTCGGAATTTTCACTTGCAACATGCAATCCCATAGAGTAAGACTTCAAAAGGATAATGTTTGAACTTGCCATTTGCATGCAAATGAAAATTGCTCCAAAGACATCAATCTACTCTTTGTTATATAGTTTGTCTACTACATGGTTTCTGCTATAGGTTTTCTACTACAGGGTCTGCGAGTTCTACATAAATTGTATTTACAAGTTCTACAAGAGAGATAGTACCAATTCTTTGCAAACCAACATGTTATGGAAGCCAGTAAACATCCTCAATACCATGGTCTACAGTGTACAGGTTTTTCATCTTGTTGTCTCATTCTCATTTTTTGTGTCACTTATTTTTGCATTACAGTCATAAGAAGTAGTGCTACTTCCTCCAAGCAATAGGGCACTCTCTAGTCACTTAGAAATTTAGTCCCTAATTAAAAACAATTGGACTCCTCCACTAATGGCATATTTGAGACATAGTTGCATACATAATTTTGTAAACCTCTTATAATTTTCCACAATGGGATTTGGGTTTAATAGAAGAGAACCCATTAACACTACCAAAAACCATAAGAACCCTTAGGTAGTGAACATCTTCCAAAGAAGTTAGTGGTTATAATTCTTTAAGGAATTAAGGAGATATGATGATGACATAGCCTTAGAGTTTGCCTCGAATTTCATGTGTTATAGGGGACAAGAATATGTTACAATAGTAAGAGCACTAGAAATCCATATTAACACGACTATCATCAACACAGTCACTAGCATATCTCCATATGTAAACATAGTCTCCTTCATTCCTTCTCGGTTGAACACAAACATATGACCAACGATATCACAATGTTTCAAGACAGAAGGGGTAATATAGTGCGTGAGATGTAGATTTTCAGAGTATAGTTTTTCATCTCTATTGTTGCTCTGCTGCTAATAGGCCTAGATAGTACCCTGACAGAGTCACTTCAGGAGCATAAACATTGTTATGCTGCCAGCGGACTTGCTTGCTTCACCTCCCTGTGCGGGAAGCCTTTCTCTTCTTTCTCCCTTTATTTATTTGTTTTATATAGGACTGTGCATCGACACTTATTCATTTCAAGGGCAGAAGAGGGATCCTGACTTATTGATAACAGAAGAGGTTGTCCCTTCAAAGAAGCATATGTAAGAACTCTGATATTGGTTTTCTCATTTAGAATTTCCCCTTGTCCTTCTCTACTAGATTGGATCAAAGTGGAAAACATTGAAACATGAAGAACCAAGCAAAGGCATGAGGCTTCTAGAATAGACATGGATATCATGGTTTGAAACAAAGCTTTCCTTATGCAAGGATCATATTTTCCGTCAAAACATCATCAGCCAAAAGGTGTAAACATGACATAGAAGAGGGACTCAGCGTTAGGCAAATGTTGTAGTGCCACAAAGCCGTTTTCTATTTTTCCACAATGTATTTCAAGACCAAATGGGACACCCTTCATGCAAGGTCTCATTAACATAATAAAAAAAGAAAAGACACGACACAACAAGAAAGTAGAACCAAAGATCAAACAAAAGGAGGCTAAACCAAAACATGATGCGAGACAAAAGTAAGAAAAGACAAGAAAGACTAAGGAGAACAAGTCCATGATGCATGTGCAAGGGAAACTAAGATGCATTTAGACCTACTCTTAACCTAACCAACTAGAAGGTCAGAGTCACATATAATGAAATTTCCAATCTAGCCACCGTAACTTCTCCCGACTTGCATACACAAAGATATGATCAATTAAAACTGGATATAAAGAAATGTGTAATGGAAAAGATAATTGCTTGAATAATTTGCACAAGAAATAGAAGGTATTTTTTGTCAGTAGAAAGATGTGTCGTAGCCATTACTTCTACCCAACTTGTTATCTTGCCTTTTCAGTGAAAATTATAAGTAAACAAACCTCGAAAGCTTCTTGTGAATGCACCTTCATCTATGCCATCATTGTTAGCAAGCATGATAAAATACCGAAATGTGTTGTTAGAAAAATGGATTTCTATGTAAGATGCTTCCAGATAATCATAGATTGGATCGTGGAATTCAAAACAATCCTCTTGATAACCCCATAATCCTTGAAAATATGAATTTTCAAATAGAAGCACAAGGTCAGGAAGAGAATCTTGTGAGGGAAAATGGATCTGATCAAATTCAACCTACATGTCAAGACTGTGAGGACCTAACATAACCGTAAGCGAAATCTGAAGTGCCTCAACTACTTGGCTAGTATCTAGATATTGAGATGATAAATTGTAAAGATTAAAGGATGTAAAACAACTATCATTGGATGTACTGATGGGAAAATGGTAAGTTGAATGACAATCATCAGAGACAGAATCATGATCAGATGGGATGATTAAAGCATCAAATTCCCAGTTTGCAATTAACAAGGATAAATCAATTTGAACAATTTCATGAATGCTCTGAATAATAGAACCAACTTCCTCGCATGTCGAATGTGAGAAATCATCTTCCCGTAACTGGTGACAAATTATACAAGCATCATAATCATCAAAATAATTGAAGAGGAATGCTAGTATATCAAATATACGAAACTAGTCAGGACATAATGGATGAAAAATTAGAACTTTATTCAACAAATATCTCAAGCACTTGCTAACACTCAAGAGTAATTTTGGTGTTATTAGGGCATCCACAAGAGAGACTAAGAGATGATTATCCACCATAGCGCTCATCAGATATGAATTCTTCGACCAAAGATAATCTTCAAATCTACCAGCTTCGCAATTCCACATATTCACAAAAGATTTACACTCAAAACCCAGATTCGATACAAGATATTTGCATGGGGATGAATTCACCACGGTAGTATGATCGAAACTCGATCTCAAGAAATAGGAAAGTTATAACGAGAAATCCCAAAATCCATCAAGAATGAGTTTTCAGCCAGTGAAACAAGACGAATGAAAGAATTTTGCAAGAAAATCCAGATCTGACAAGGTTCGGGAATTTTACTAGGATCACAAGAACCTAACATAACCATCAACAAGAGTTGAAGTGCCTCGTCTTCCTGACAAGTTTCAGAACTTTGAAAAGATAGATAAGAAAATTTTGTAAACTGATTCAGATCACAAATCGCATGTGGACAACTGTGTCTAGTCAATTTAACGTCTTAAATTGCTCTACATAAATTATCAATCCGGGTATCGTAAACTGATGAAGTGTGGTGCACCATATGTGCTTAGTTAACCTTTTTCTTACTTCGTTGTTTTATAGATTTTATTTTGTTTTGGGGTTTTGTTTTTGTTGGTTTCCTAAAATGTCTAATGCAAATGGAAATCCTATTCTAAGGTCTTAAGAATACTTTTAAAGGTCAAGTATGGATGTAGATTTCAAGACAAGGTTTATGTCCCTAATGGTAACTTCCAAAACTTAGCACTTCAAAAGATCTCAAAACATGTTATTGATGGAATTAGTACTTAAACAAAAGTGTAAATATGCAGCTACTTCAATCAAACAAAAGATGAAATACTGATCATGAAATCACTGTCTCTGCTGCTTGTCTAAATACAAAAGAAATGAACTAAGCTACTGCACTCAAAGAAATCCAAAAATTGCAAGTAAAGTAAAGCTAAAATCAAATTACATCAACTCATATTCTGACCCCTCGCCATTAGTCTCGCTATGGCTTTCGGAGGTAATCATAAACAACTTGAGCAATTTGATACCTAATTTGCAGAAAGGTAAACTAATATCAAATTACACACTCATACTTCAATCCCTCGCCATTAGTCTCGTTATGGCTTTCGGAGGTAACTGAAAATGACATGAGCAATTTAATATCTAATTTGCAGAAAGGTAAACTAATATCAAATTACACACTCATACTTCAATCCCTCGCCATTAGTCTCGCTATGGCTTTCGGAGGTAACTGAAAATGACATGAGTAATTTAATATCTAATTTGCAGAAAGGTAAACTAATATCAAATTACACACTCATACTTCAATCCCTCGCCATTAGTCTCGCTATGGCTTTCGAAGGTAACTGAAAATGACATGAGCAATTTAATATCTAAACTAACTAACAAAGCAAATGAATAAGACTGAAATCAAAACATAACTGAAATTGAAAAGCTAAAAAAACAAAGTCAATAGATAGGCAAATCTCATGTCACTATTTGATGCAAAAAAAACATGTAAAGGAAAACTAATCTACAATCAACCGGTTGAACACATTTACATGAATTAAAATTGCATGAATGGAAAATCTAATCTATCAAACTTAAAAGCAATCAAATGACATAATGAAATCAAAGCAAAATTACAAAATGAAATCTACTCTACCTTACATTCTAATATGCTCCATGACATCTACTTCACATCTCCTTCCATGTTGAGAACATCAAAGCTTTATTCAAATTCTTCAAAATTACAAAGTACAACAAAGCTCTCCAAAGCTTTCAAAAGCCATCAAGGAAGAACTACAAACTCCAAGCTAAAGAACTAACAAATGAAGGAGAGAGGTCTCCTATTTATACAAAAAGATGAGAAGCCATCTCATTAATGAGAGTCCATGAATCTCTCCCTCTACCTCTAGAGTCCTAATCAAAATAGGAACTGATAAGACACATGTCTTCTTAGAGTTACAATATAGTTAGGAGATGTGACACATATCCTCATGATCCCATGATTCTTTCCACTCAAATTCGAATTTGGCCTTAGAGTGCCACATAAGGGTCTTCTAGAAGCCTCCTTTCAACCTACACATGTCAACAATCTCAACCCATTTGTTAGGTATAAGCATATGCACATTATTTTCTAATTTTTAACCACAAATTCACTTAAAAGGCTTAGAATTAATAAAGTTTGGAAAAACATAAATGTGGCCCAATGATAATGAAATTGGGATGAATATGGTGACATAGTAGTGAAATGGAGGTGATATAGTGGACATAATAGTGAAAGTGGAATGGAAATGAATGACATTTTCAAGACTCAACAAACTGCTATCAATTATGTTAACAGGATCACATTATTTGGATGGCAGTTATCTACATCACTAGTTTGACAATATTTTTCAACTTCAACAAATAGATTACCCAAGTCATAATATTCCTTTGATCGCAAGTCTGAGGATGTATGAATCAAAAAATCTCGTTATTACATTGATTCGAAGAGTTTTCCCCATACAAAATAGGAGATGATAAGGGGTGTTGGATCCACTAACATTCAAGGGGTTTCCCCAATATGTGGTCCCAACTAGACCTCACATTGTTTGGGATAGGAGCCCCATCCAGAATATGGCCCAGTTACCAGTTTCTTAAATATTTTCGTTGGCTCTAACTATCCGCAAGAGAAAGGAATGCAAATGTGCCTTTGAAAAAAAGTAAGTGTGCCTGGTGAGTGTTTGGTTGTAAGTGTGTCAAGGTTATTATATTATGGAGGGAAAAAAGAAAGTGAGCCTCTAAGAGAGAGGTAATAGTACCACCTTAGTAGAGACACATGCAACCAAGAAGGATCCATCTAACATCCAGCAAAATAGTCCACAAAGATGCGACGGTCATTACAACCAATCAACAAGAAAGATTTGTCTAATATCGAGCAGAATAGTCCACAAGGATGTGACAACAATAGCAACCATTACAACACATTCTCAATATGATAAGTACTAAAATAATTGAAATAGTTCAACTAATTTAGCATAAATGAAAGCAAACATGAATTACAAACATCCACAGAATAGTCTTACAAATATTCATAATCCATGCATGAAGAATGCATTGTCTATGATGCTTCTGATATTAAGTAAAAGTTCCAAGACACATGTATACAATGAACACCACTAGCTCCAATAGTGGAGCATTGGAGCCACCACTTTCTCCTCAAAAGAACTAGCTTGTCTCTCTAATGCCTTGCGGGAGGAGCCAAGGTGAAAATTCCTTTGCTCATACAATGAGGGTGTATATATAACTAATGGGGTGATGCTTCACCTTCCTTGTGACTTTTTGACTACCCTCATGATTGTTTGCCTTTACATGACTCTTCATCTTCTGTACATGTCCTTTGGACTTCCACTTTACAATACATTTTCGAATAAGAAGTTAGATGATCCACAATAATGATGTGGCATATGACAACTCATGACATGACACTAATGACATGGACTGCTTGATGACATAGGAAAGTCAAGCCACTTCTATTGTTTCTTACTACATGTCTTCTTGAAGATACTCTTCTATCCACCTCCTTATGGCTTAGAGGTAAGGAATTTTCAATGATATCAAGTCTTGAGATGTGGTCACAAAATGGTGTCCCTTTGTCTTTTCTTGATTGATCAACTTGCATAATCAGCTACAAAGATGTCTTTCAACATGTTTCCCTTCTCCATCTCCTTCTTCATCATCTTGTCATGGTGTGATAGAGTACCTACATATACAATTCACTCATGACGAGATAACATCATTCCGATAAACCCCTAGTCTAAGATTGTGCATGTTGATCCATTGATTGAGTCGAAACTGAGTGGAAGACTAAGGGAGAGCCTTAGTGATTGCGCAACTCAGGGTTGAAGCTTGAGCCTTGAGACTGCGCAATGCACAGTTCAGGCTGGAATGTGCAAATAGATTGCGCAGTTTTGGAACAAAGTGAGTCGGGCTGAGGGGTTTTGCACAGTTTCTACCAGCTGCGCAATTTTGGGAGGCAAAGAAGATATGATGATTGTGCAATTGCATAGCTCATGATCTCAGAGGATGAGCTTGATCTCAGAGACTGCACAATGCGCAGTTGAGGCTAGGTTGGAGGGCCAGATTGCACAATTACAGGGGCCAAGGACCATACTTGAGCCCTGGAACTGCGCAATGCATAGTCCTGGGAAGTAGGGACTACACATTTTGCAGCGGCAAGGGGTAGGGTTGCATCTTAAGGGTTGGAATTATGCAATGCGTAGTTGAGAAAGGCCAGATGAGGCTAAGTTGTTGGGAAATTTCCAAAATTTGGCTAAGTGTGGAATCAATGAGTTGATGTGAACAATGATATGACTTGACTATGATCACATACTTAGAACACTTCATGACACAACTACATAGATCATCCAGGACATAACAATATGTTTCCCTCAGCGTGAAAACTTTATGATGACTTACGACAAGTGTGACACCAAAGTTACACTTTGCGATGATCGTGACGACACCCTTAAAACTTTGGGAATGAGTGCGATGGATGTTTACATGGTTAGATCAACTCATTTTCACAAAGATAACCCTTGAAACCACCAAAAAAATCTCATACGCATTGTGCGATAGCTAACATGTGAAAAGATGGAATTTTTCCTTTCTTGCAAAAGGGACCAAAACACTCAGAGAAAACACATGGAATAGATCTCAATGTTTGTGAAGCCAATATACAAGACCAAGGTAGGCTTTGAAATTCGATGCAGACCAAAATTTTGGAGGGTGTTGTAGCACCGACAACACTTGGCGACACACTGGTAGAATTTAAGCTTCTCTCTCTTGGTTAACTCTTTCATATAGGGTCTCAGTTCTTTAGGGAGTATTGATTCATCATGTAGATCACTTTGGCTTCCCGACTTACCCTATGAATAAACATGGTCTGTTTTGTGCCTCTCTCATTTGAACACAAGCATAATATTAAATAATATCACAATTTTCGAATCGGAAAGGGTAGTGAAGTTTGCGAGTTTTAGATTTTCAGAGTATAGTTTTTCATCTCTGGTGTTGCTCCATTACCAGCAGGCCTTGACATTACCTTGATAGATTTTCTTGCTTTACCTCTCTGTGCAGGAAGCCTTTCTCTTCTTTCATCCTTATTTATATATTTAAGAGGATTGTGCATTGACACTTATTCATTTTGTGGGTAGAAGAGGGATCCCAACTTATTGAGAGCAAGAGAGGTTGTCCCTTCAGAGAAGCATATAAATGCCTTTGATTCAGGTTTATTCATTTATATTTTTCCCTTTTTCCTCATAAAACAATTGGATAAGTGTGCAAACACTGGAACACAGAACCAAGTGTGGCATAATATTTCCATAATAGACACAAGTATCATGGTTTGACCAAAACTCTCCTTACGGACATATTGTATTTTCCGTCGCAACTTCATCAACCAAAAGATGTAACCAACACAAGGAAGGAGGCCGAAAGTTAGCCAACTGTTGTGGTGTCACAAGAATCTTTTCAATTCATCCATACGTAAAGAAGCCAAAGAGCATGTTCACACACTACACTAATTTACACAAATGAAAACAAAACAAGACCAACAAACAAACAAGCAATAAAATAAACTATGTACATAGGGCAGAGCACAACCCCAGATCATTATTGAAAATAATGTTTTAAGTCTTGGTGATTAATGGGAAGAGAGTCAATCCTCCCATCTAGTGATTACAAACAAAATGTGTGTTGGAGAATCTTTTCATGTATGGTGAACGGTCTCATCCACAGGAATTGGAACTTAGTGTGTTTTCCTTTGTCCTCGTGGGCTCTGTCCCATTTCAAGACTAAATCATCCACACTGAATTCATTTTTTCCCGCAGGCTTCTTGTCAAACCACCTATTGATACAACCATGGTGAAGTGAGAACTTTTCTTTTGCTTTTTTCCTTTCTTCCTGTAGCTTGCAAAGGGTGTCTATCCTACGCTGAACCAATAATCATGGCTTGCCTCGTGATTGTTGTGAAAGTTGAAGGGCATGCAGTTAGATGTTTGGGGGTATGATGGCTTCTTTTCCATACACTAGGAAGTAAGGATATGTATTTAGAGAGGGTTTTGGCGTGACTCGGTCAACCCATAAGGCATTCACCAAAGCGGAGTGTCAGTTCCTTTGTTCAGAGAAAATGGTATTTTTTATAATGCGGATGAGGTTCTTATTTGTAGGCTCGGCAAGACCATTTCCCCGTGGATAATAATTAGTTGAAGGTTTCAATACAATTCCATTTGACAATGAAAAATCATATAATTTTAATGATGAGAAACACGTTGCATTCTCAAAAACAAGTGAAGTCGGAATGTCGAACCTGGAAATGATATTTTTCTTAAGGAAGCTAATGACTTCCTGATCATTCACCTGTTTGAGGGGAACTGCTTCTGCCCACTGCGTAAAGTAGTATGCGGCAGTGAGAATGTAGCGGTGTTCCTTTGATGAGTGCGAAAATATTTCACCAATCACATCTAAGCCCCATTGTTGAAATGGTTCTTGCAATACAATAGGCTACAATGGGGCGCTAACTTCTTTCCTTTGTCGGCACACCTTTGACATACTGGACACTTGCAGGCATATATATGAGCATCTTTGAATAATGTGGGCCAATAGAAACTTACCCGCATAACCTTGTGTGCAGTGGTGTCACCCGCAAAGTGTCCCCCAGCAGATCCATCGTGGAGATCACACAATACTCTCTTTGAATCGTGTGTTTCCAAGCACCTGAGAAAAACTTCGTTATGGTGCTTTCTAAAAAGCACCCCATGCACCAACTGCTAAGATAATGCTTTGAGCCTGAGTTCCCTCTTTTTCCATGTGCATAAGTGAGAGAGAAAGGTGCCATGCTCAATATATTGACACACATCCGCATACTAAGAGTTTGTGATGGTAGTGGGGGAATCTCGCTAAACATTATACATTTCAATTTCATGCTCCCATCTAGATGGATCTTCTTCTTTTTCATCTACTACTTTTGCTGCTAGTTGACAAATACCAAGGCCCTTAATTGTGTGAGCTAGCTTGAATTATAAGTCATACTCCTACAAACCACTCATCCAATTCGCTCTTCATTCACCCAACTCTTGTTGAACAAACAATGATCTGACTATTGGGTGTGGCAGAAAGATAATACAATGATTTTTCAAGAGACGAGGTTGAAAGTGCTTCACTGCCTTATAGACTCCATAACCTTGTTTTTCAATGGTGGGGTAATTGAGTTTGTGTCCTTATAGGCTGGCACTCATGAAATATATTAGTCGCTCATTATTATAATCATCCTTTTGTGTAAGCACAATGACGAGAGAAGTATCAGAAGCGAAAGTGTAGAGCAGAAAAATCTTTGTTGAAATCTGGGTTGTACAAAGCAGGTGTGTCTTCGATAGCTTGCTTGATACTGTTAGTGTCAGTCTTTCCAGCCTTCCTCCAGTGATCAAATGTGCTCTTACAAAGTGATTTTGAAGTGTCAAGGTCAAATTTTGTCATTTCAGTGAGTCTTCAAGCAAAAATTGGTCACTAGGCATTAGGTCTAGGGTTTGCCCAAATGTCAGTCCATGTCATCATTCAGCTGAGCCTATCATCATTCAGAGGGTTTTCATTATCATGTCAGTGTCAAATGAGTCATTTTACACCTTATTCATGCTTCAGTTGTGCCTAAGTAAGGTCATTTCCCTCTCCTAGGGTTTTGAAGGCAATTTCTCTTGGACGGTCAAATCATCGGCAAAACTTGTTTCCAGATGTTCATACACCTTCCCCTATCCTTATTGTACCTTATCAAATGCTTCCCATCACTTAGATCCCCCAAATTCCTCATTTTTGCACAAACCCTAGTTTCTAGCTACAACTTGGCAATTTTCTAGGTTGGGCCTGTGTTTTGCCCTTTTGGACCCCTTCCCCTCACTCGATCTCCACGATTCCACTTTCCCCTACTTCCTAACATCCCTCCCTACTTCCAAAAATTTCCCCAAGAATTTAGAAGCCCCCTATCCCCTTCATTTCGCTCCATTTCGACAAAATTCCTTGTTTCACACATCGGGATAAGTTTCACTCAAAAACTGTTTATGAGCAATAAAAGATGAATTTTGGAAAACTGAGAGAGGTTATTGTCCACAAAATTCCAAGGAATAAAAACCTCCTTAACTTTTTACACAGGTTTCAAGGTTTGAGAGAAATGTCAAGAATTCCGTTGCCTCACCAGAATCAAAGACACCTCTGAAGTGACCTTGGGAAAATCAAGTTTTCTCCTAGCTTGGTTGGCAAATGATTTTCTTGATGGGTAAAATGATAACTAGACACAAAGATATTTCCAATGAGCTATCATGAGCTCAATTTGGGGTTGAGGAAGACATTCAAAAGTTGACTGCAACAATACTCTTCTTTCAGGCAGCCTCATTTGGCACTTTTTGACCAGTCTTGGGAGATTTGATTTTTTACAGGTAAAATCAACTCCAAATTGAAAAATTCCACTTGGGTTGGAAATTATACTCAAATACCTTTCCAACGAGCCATCTTGCGCCCAATTCCAACATCGGGAAGGCCTCCAAAAGCCTCCTGCAAGGTGCACGACCCGTTGAGCCAAAGGTGCGCGACCCGTTGAGCTGTCTTGCTGCAAACTTCAAAAAATTGCCCAATCTTCCTCCAAATCATCAAATTTGTTCAAGATAGGCTCTTTACACATTGTTTTGGAGGTTGGTGATGGATGTAAGCCCTCATGCTATGATTTTAACCTCAAATCATGCAAATGAAAAAACTTATATGGCTGCAATATTAATGAGCAAACTGTGCTAGGGTTTGTGTTGTTTCAAGCTATTTTTCCCTTTGGTTTGTTTCCCTCCTTTCCCTTTCACTCACACTTATATGTTCATCTCTTTTCCCATATTATTTTATAAATCAAATGCAAACCCTACCCCTCTCCCAAAGCATTCAAAACCCTAATCTCCCTCCACCATATGCATGTGTAAACACTAAAAATTGTTGGTGAACATGTAAAAGGTTTTGTGCATATGTTTCCCTATCTTCCCCTGTAATGCATGTTTTCATATTCCCATATGTTCACTTTCATACATGTTTTCCCATATGCAGTGATATTTGCAAATGATTTCCCAATATCCCTGATTATAAATATGTATTCCTATATGCATAATTGTTTGCAAATTTTCCTTAAATTTCATGTTATATTCATATATTCCCAATTCCTTGTACAAAGGTCCCTCCCCTAACATTTCCCTCATGTCCTTGTCCCCTTGAAACAGCATAGAGTTCAGCGCTTTGTGCAGTCAGAGACAGCAGTCAGAGACAGCAGTTCAATTTGTCCACTTTGCTCCTAAACCATGTCAGAAACCGAAACTTATGAGCAAAGTGATGACCATTCATCATCTACAGAGGTTGAGGTACAGAGGAGGCCTCATAAGGGTGGAAAGGGCGGTCATCATAGGTTATTGGGCAAGGATGCATGTCTGCAAGGCTAAAATGAAAGTTTTTCAAAGGAGGTTGACCGAAGGCACTAAAACGGAGAAGGAGGCCAAATCCCCTCCGTATCTTGGCTGAGGCTTCACTCAAAGATCATGGCACTCACTAGCATCATCTACAGCACAAATCCCAAAAAAGTTGGAGAATTTTGGGTAATTTTGGTATTTTTGGGAAATTTACAGGTTTTGGCTTCTCAACGGGTCTCACCCCCGGTGAGACCCTTTGTCATCGTAGCTCCGTTTTGCAAAAACTCAACATTTTTGGATTTTTCATGCAAAGTTACACATGCCTATGGATGGACTTGAGTTTTTATGGAGTTTTGGGCCTCCAAAAGGTCAAAATACAGCCAAATTTTGACTTTCTGCCCCTTTTTTGAGCTGCAGAAGTAGTCTTGGGAGAATTGACTTTTGACTGGGCAAATTACCTCCAAATCCAAAAATTCTAGTTGGTTTGGAAAGTAGACTCAGAGACCTTTCCAACGAGCTATCCTGCACCTCATTCTGACACCGGGAAGGCCTCCAAACAGGGCTCCAAAGTGCGCGACCCGTTGAGGGAACTTTGCCAGTTTTGACCAGTTCAGCCCAGAAATTGCAGTTTAGCTCCAGTTTGACTTTCTGAGGTCGATGGTGGTCCTCTTGACTATACTTGTGGCACTTTTTGGATACTTTTACTCTTATTTAACTCTTCTAGAAGTTTCTTGAATGCAAATGGTAAATATTTAATGTATGGATAGGTTTCCTAGCTTATAGAGGAAAGTTGTTTTGACTGCCTATTATCTAGTGCTCAGTTTAGAAGTAGTTGAAACAGCTCCTAGAAAGGGGAGCTCGACCCCTAGAGGTGGGGAAAGAGGTTAGATCATCTATATTATGCATTCTTTTGCTCATTTTCATGGTTGGACTCTTGAGGGAGGAGCTATCATTGTATATTTCACTTGTATCTCTGCAATTTTTGGCTAAGGAAGACCAGGGTTTTGCAGTCATCTATGGGATTCTTGTGGACTCATGTGTTGATGGTGTGTTTCTACATGTTATTGTAAGCTTTGTTATGTGATTCATTTCCTTTCTATACTGCTGCATATTAAACAAGTGAAGTGATAAAGTCAGAATTCATGCTTGCCATGCTCTACTTTTAAATTTGTTTAATTTCTATGTTTTCTGCTGTCTAAAGAGAATTCAAATCCATTGTTTGCTCTCTTTAGCCTTCTTTTCTTTCTTCCTAATCATCCCTTTCAGCTAAAGACATCAATACAGCTTCCTACCTTGCCCCAAAGACCCCCCTGCAGAAACTGTGTCCAATCCCCGCACCCTAAATTACAGTTCCTCAATTTGCCACCAAAAACCCCAAAAACCCCCAAATCAACCTTCAAATCAGTTTACTAGCCTAATATCAGTGTTACCATGTTGGTCATCTCATCCCATTGAAGATCCACCGAGATTGACCGGAGAGAGCCTTCTCCTGCCCCGTAGGGCTAGCTACGAGGCTGAATGGTTTGATGTAGCTTTGAGGTTTGCCTTTTCAGCCTGAGGTGAAATTTCAAGTGCTAACATACTGGCGACCATACTGGGGAGAACAACTGATCGTTTGCTCATTGACGTGTTATTTCATAAGTCTTAGACGGAGCCTGAAGTTACGCCAGGTAGCCTTCGAAAACGCTCTTGTTTTACATCAGCGTTAGTAGATAAACGCTGCTTCAGTCAATCTCCGTGAGCTTGTGAACGTAGCGCTTCATTGACACTTTACCCCAGTACATGTATCAAGTTCAGATCTGATTGTTGATGGTGAACAACGATCAGACACTTGACAGGCTGAAATCATTCACTTGGCGACTCTAAATCAGTTTTGAGATCAGATCCAAAGACTCCACTGGAGGATGATCCCGACCAGCAAAAACATGAAAGGACAACATGGACAGATCAGGTACTCAAGTTGGAATTTCATCCAAGACATTTTGTTCTTTGTCATAAATTATTTCTTCTCTTTTCCCAAGAATGTCAAGAAGGCTTTGCAAAGTATATTGTATTTGAAAAGAGATCCTTGGCCTGCAATTGATTCTTTCCCTTTGAAGATTGTGAATACCAATGATTTGCATGCCTTTGAGCTTGATCAAGATCCTTTTTCCGAATTTTGTGATGATCATATTCAAATTGATGAATCTCAAAAGACCAAGTCTGATTTTATACCTGCTGTACATACCCCTATACCTTGTAAAATTCCAGATCGGTATAAACCTCTTGTTTTACCTTCTGTTCTTCATGCTTTTCCCAAAAACTATGATCTATACTTGCCGATGTTTGATGGTGAATGTAAGAATGTCAACGCTGAGCAACATGTCCAGAATTTTGAGAATTTTCTAGATCTTTTTGAAGTTGATGAAGAAGATGTTAGTATAAGGCTTTTTGCTCTTTCTTTGCAAGCCAAAGTGAAGAGTTGGTTCAAAACCCTGCCTGATGCAAGCATCTCAGATTTCCAGCAGTTCGTCAAAGTTTTTCTCGATAGGTGGATGATCGGGCAAAACCTTTTCTTGATTGTAGAAGAGTATAACCAGCTGAAAAGATTGCCAGGTGAGACAGTACAACAGTTTTCGGCCAGATTTAATCAAGTTTATTATTCGATCCCAATTGATATAAGGCCTACTCCTAGATCTGCTCTCTTACACTATCCGGGTGCCTTTGATCCGGAGATGGAGTTTCAGCTGAGAGAAAGGGATATTGCAACACTTCACGAGATGCAAAACAGTGCAGTAAATGTAGAGGCTCATCTGCTAATCCGAAGGGCAAGGTTGAAGGAAGAAGAAATGAAAAACATAGATCTGGAAAAATCGGCATCTTTAGAGGTGAAGCTTGACATTTTGGTAAGTGCCATGGAAAAGATGATGGACAAGATCAACACAAGAAATGCTTATGATGTTCAAGATCATGGCTCGCTGATTGAAGAAGAACAAGTTGCTGATTCAAATCATTTTCTTTTTGATGCCAATTGTTATGGATATGATAATGATTGTCTTATTAATCATCTTGGAGAAGAGAGATCTGTTGATATGACCTGCATGCTTGATGATATGTTTTATACCGATGGTTTGCCTCGGTTTGATCAGTATGATGATGATTATGTTCTTCAAACAGAAGCTAATCTTGCAGACGAACCAGCAGCTAGTTTGTGGGAGGAAGTTCATTTACAGCAGCTTGAATACAATGTTCAGCCATCACATATCAGTTATGACATCGATGAGGAAAGTGCAGAAAATTGGGAAGTAAGTGAAGGATCTTTGCCTCTTTGTTTTGATTCATTTCAGTTCATCAGAGACAACTTCCATGAAATTAGGAATCGGCTGTCAACAAGTCTTGATCTAGACCATCTTGAAGGCAATAAAAACCTTGTTCAAGACTTCTCATATTCAGATTTGCAGCCCCAAATGCCATTGGTTTTCAAATTGCAGATGAAGGCATGGAAGTTGACATATTTGATCAAATGATACAAGAAGGTTCCCTACCTTTTTGTTTCGAATCATTTCAGTTTTTGAAGGGTAGGTTGTATAGTAAATCTTTAAATGGACAGCCTATAACAAATCAGCAATCTCTCAGTGTTAATGTTGAGGACGAGACAAATAACAAAATGCTTGAGCAGCCTGTAGCATCAGATTTGCAGCCACCAAATGAACTTGAAGGGCAGATTACAGATGAAGGTATGGCAGCCGAAATACATGATTTGATGATACAGGAAGATTCTATACCCTTTTGTTTTGAAGCATTTCAGTTTATAAGGCAGAAATCTCATAAAATCTCTCAAGAAAAAGATGAACAGCTAGAAGGATGTCATACATTTTCAATGGATACATTGCAGCGGTCTTTTCAAGTTTTTCATGATCCAATAGCTGATGTTTTGGATGAGGTTTGCAGTCAAAGTCTTTCTCCATTGACTACATGTGAGCTTGAAACATGTGCTGATATGAATTTGATCCGGCAGCCAGTTTCTTTGTCATTTTCAGCAGAGGTCTCGTCACAAGACTCAGATCAAAGTTTGCATTCATGGTATGAGGAAAAGAGAAGTAATCCATTGGGTGAGCTAAGTTCCAGTGTGCTTGAATTTCAAGATCCTTATGCAGTGTTTTTGGAGGTGGATAGAGAATTCATATCATTCCACGGATCTGTTTCTAAGTTGTCATGGGAGTTGCCTTTCAGTAGTTCTCTCTTGTTGTTCATAAGCAAGCACTTGTGGAGAATTCGAACAGCAGATGGGACACTTACTTGGTTACATTGGTTGTTTCATTTCACTTGATCAGGTGATGTATGAAACTGTTAGAGTAGGTTGTGATGAATAAGCTCCCCTTTGAGCATCATTTTCAGTTTGTCGGTTGTGTTCAAGTATCGAGTCAGTTTTTAGTTGAGTGAGAGTCAATTTATGTTGTCAAGTCCTCTGTTTTCAGTCATGCATTTCAGCTTGAGTTTTTGACTCCATTGCCCAATGATTGTAAGGCACTGGTCTGCTCTCCCAGAGGTCTAAGGTTCTTGGCACCTCCAAGGAGCTACCATCCCCATTGGAGCCAATGTTAGTGTCAGTCTTTCCAGCCTTCCTCCAGTGATCAAATGTGCTCTTACAGAGTGATTTTGAAGTGTCAAGGTCAAATTTTGTCATTTCAGTGAGTCTTCAAGCAAAATTTGGTCACTAGGCATTAGGTCTAGGGCTTGCCCAAATTTCAGTCCATGTCATCATTCAGAGGGTTGTCATTATCATGTCAGTGTCAAATGAGTCATTTTACACCTTATTCATGCTTCAGTTGTGCCTAAGTAAGGTCATTTCCCTCTCCTAGGGTTTTGAAGGCAATTTCTCTTGGACGGTCAAATCATCGACAAAACTTGTTTCCAGATGTTCATACACCTTCCCCTATCCTTCTTGTACCTTATCAAATGCTTCCCATCACTGAGATCCCCCAAATTCCTCATTTTTGCACAAACCCTAGTTTCTAGCTACAACCTGGCAATTTTCTAGGTTGGGCCTGTGTTTTGCCCTTTTGGACCCCTTCCCCTCACTCGATCTCCACGATTCCACTTTCCCCTACTTCCTAACATCCCTCCCTACTTCCAAAAATTTCCCCAAGAATTTAGAAGCCCCCTATCCCCTTCATTTCGCTCCATTTCGACAAAATTCCTTGTTTCACACATTGGGATAAGTTTCACTCAAAAGCTGTTTCTGAGCAATCAAAGATGAATTTTGGAAACCTGAGAGAGTTTATTGTCCAAAACATGCCAAGGAAGAAAAACCTCCTTCACTTTTTACACAGGTTTCAAGGTTTGAGAGAAATGTCAAGAATTTCGTTGCCTCGGGAGAATCAAAGACACCTCTGAAGTGACCTTGGGAAAATCAAGTTTTCTCCTCGCTTGGTTGGCCAAATGATTTGCTTGATGGGTAAAATGATAACTAGACACAAATATATTTCCAATGAGCTATCATGAGCTCAATTTGGGGTTGAGGAAGACATTCAAAAGTTGACTGCAACAGTACTCTTCTTTCAGGCAGCCTCATTTGGCACTTTTTGACCAGTCTTGGGAGATTTGATTTTTGACAGGTCAAATCAACTCCAAATTGAAAAATTCTACTTAGATTGGAAAGTAGACTCAAATACCTTTCCAACAAGCCATCTTGCGCCCAATTCTGACACCGGGAAGGCCTCCAAAAGCCTCCTGCAAGGTGCACGACCCGTTGAGCCAAAGGTGCGCGACCCGTTGGGCAAGGTGCGCGACCTGTTGAGCTGTCTTGCTGCAAACTTCAAAAAATTGCCCAATCTTCCTCCAAATCATCAAATTTGTTCACGGTAGGCTCTTTACACATTGTTTTGGAGGTTGGTGATGGATGTAAGCCCTCATGCTATGATTTTAACCTCAAATCATGTAAATGAAAAAACTTATATGGCTGCAATATTAATGAGCAAACTGTGCTAGGGTTTGTGTTGTTTCAAGCTATTTTTCCCTTTGGTTTGTTTCCCTCCTTTCCCTTTCACTCACACTTATATGTTCATCTCTTTTCCCATATTATTTTATAAATCAAATGCAAACCCTACCCCTCTCCCAAAGCATTCAAAACCCTAATCTCCCTCCACCATATGCATGTGTAAACACTAAAAATTGTTGGTGAACATGTAAAAGGTTTTGTGCATATGTTTCCCTATCTTCCCCTGTAATGCATGTTTTCATATTCCCATATGTTCACTTTCATACATGTTTTCCCATATGCAGTGATCTTTGCAAATGATTTCCCAATATCCCTGATTATAAATATGTATTCCTATATGCATAATTGTTTGCAAATTTTCCTTAAATTCCCTGTTATATTCATATATTCCCAATTCCTTGTACAAAGGTCCCTCCCCTAACATTTCCCTCATGTCCTTGTGCCCTTGAAACATCATAGAGTTCAGCGCTTTGTGCAGTCATAGACAGCAGTTCAATTTGTCCACTTTGCTCCTAAACCATGTCAGAAACCGAAACTTATGAGCAAAGTGATGACCATTCATCATCTACAGAGGTTGAGGTACAGAGGAGGCCTCATAAGGGTGGAAAGGGTGGTCATCATAGGTTATTGGGCAAGGATGCATGTCTGCAAGTCTAAAATGAAAGTTTTTCAAAGGAGGTTGACCGAAGGCACTAAAATGGAGAAGGAGGCCAAATCCCCTCCGTATCTTGGCTGAGGCTTCACTCAAAGATCATGGCACTCACTAGCATCATCTACAGCACAAATCCCAAAAATTTTGGAGAATTTTGGGTAATTTTGGTATTTTTGGGAAATTTACAGGTTTTGGTTTCTCAACGGGTCTCACCCCCGGTGAGACCCTTTGCCATCGTAGCTCCGTTTTGCAAAAACTCAACATTTTTGGATTTGTCATGCAAAGTTACACATGCCTATGGATGGACTTGAGTTTTTATGGAGTTTTGGGCCTCCAAAAGGTCAAAATACAGCCAAATTTTGACTTTCTGCCCCTTTTTTGAGCTGCAGAAGTAGTCTTGGGAGAATTGACTTTTGACTGGGCAAATGACCTCCAAATCCAAAAATTCTGGTTGGGTTGGAAAGTAGACTCAGAGACCTTTCCAACGAGCTATCCTGCACCTCATTCTGACACCAGGAAGGCCTCCAAACAGGGCTCCAAAGTGCGCGACCCGTTGAGGAGGATGTGCGCGACCCGTTGAGGGAACTTTGCCAGTTTTGACCAGTTCAGCCCAGAAATTGCAGTTTAGCTCCAGTTTGACTTTCTGAGGTCGATGGTGGTCCTCTTGACTGTACTTGTGGCACTTTTTGGATACTTTTACTCTTCTTTAACTCTTCTAGAAGTTTCTTGAATGTAAATGGTAAATATTTAATGTATGGATAGGTTTCCTAGCTTATAGAGGAAAGTTGTTTTGACTGCCTATTATCTAGTGCTCAGTTTAGAAGTAGTTGAAACAGCTCCTAGAAAAGGGAGCTCGACCCCTAGAGGTGGGGAAAGAGGTTAGATCATCTATATTATGCATTCTTTTGCTCATTTTCATGGTTGGACTCTTGAGGGAGGAGCTATCATTGTATATTTCACTTGTATCTCTGCAATTTTTGGCTAAGGAAGACCAGGGTTTTGCAGTCATCTATGGGATTCTTATGGACTCATGTGTTGATGGTGTGTTTCTACATGTTATTGTAAGTTTTGTTATGTGATTCATTTCCTTTCTATACTGTTGCATATTAAACAAGTGAAGTGATAAAGTCAGAATTCATGCTTGCCATGCTCTACTTTTAAATTTGTTTAAATTCTATGTTTTCTGCTGTCTAAAGAGAATTCAAATCCATTGTTTGCTCTCTTTAGCCTTCTTTTCTTTCTTCCTAATCATCCCTTTCAGCTAAAGACATCAATACAGCTTCCTACCTTGCCCCAAAGACCCCCTGCAGAAACTGTGTCCAATCCCCGCACCCTAAATTGCAGTTCCTCAATTTGCCACCAAAAACCCCAAAAACCCCCAAATCAACCTTCAAATCAGTTTACTAGCCTAATATCAGTGTTACCATGTTGGTCATCTCATCCCATTGAAGATCCACCGAGATTGACCGGAGAGAGCCTTCTCCTGCCCCGTAGGGCTAGCTACGAGGCTGAATGGTTTGATGTAGCTTTGAGGTTTGCCTTTTCAGCCTGAGGTGAAATTTCAAGTGCTAACAGATACGACAAAACGCATCCTCTTCCATCTTATCCCACTTATATATCACATCCTTCCTTACCATCTCCTGCATGGGTATCACAATCTGAGTGTAATCGAAGATGAATTTGTGGAGACAATTTATCTTTCCCATGAAGGACTGGATAACTTTTTTGTTCACTGGGAAGGGAATCTGCATTATAGCTTTGACTCTTTTTGGGTCTACCTTAATCTCACTCTTTGCGATAATATGGCCAAAGATATTACCCTCGAACACCACAAAAATACTCTTCTTTGGATTAAGGGATATCTCGTATTTCTGACATCGCTCAAAAAATTTCTTCAGATGACATAGGTGGTCAGATCTTTTCTTGGAAAACACTGTAACATCTTCTAGATAGACCGTTACGCTCTACCCAATCAGTTCATGAAATGTGATGTCCATTGTGCGTTGGAATTTTGCATCGGCATTTACTAGCCCAAATGGCATTCTTCTGAAAGTAAACATACCCCACTTAGTGTTAAATGTTGTCTTAAGTCTGTTAGGCTCCGAGACCAGAACCTAGTTGTAACCAGAATACCCATCTAGAAAAGAAAACATCTTCGACCCTGATACTGTCTGTAGTATCTCCTCCATAGACGACACAGGGTAGTTATTTTTTTTCGAGGCATGGTTTAAGTTATGGAAATCAACACACAAGTGGATTTTCCTGGACTTCTTTCTTACTAGGACAAGATTTGACACCTAGTTTGAATGTCGCACTTTATATATGATCTGAGCATCCAACAATTTCCTTAACTCCTTTTGAATTAGAGGCTCAAGCGTCAAATGTACCTTTCACAACTTTTGTTGGAAAGGCTTGGCCCCTTCTTTAATCAGAATCACATGTTGGATTATTCGTGTGTCATAAGTTTTGAGCTCGTCATACGTCCACATGAAAACATCTCGGTACTGATTGAATAAGTGGATGAAATCTTACCGCTCTTGTGGTGTGAAAGAAGTACCAAGATTAACAAACTTCATATATTTTTCTATTCCAAGATTTATTTTCTCATGCGACAACGTTGAGCTATGGGTTTTTGCGTTAACTGGCCCTCTAAAGTAGTTTTTCAAGTCATACAACTTTTCCAATGATACCATGCCTTTCGACATGGGGTTCTCTTTGTTTGCGTGAGCTGCATCTTGCAACACTCTCTCGTGCTTGTCTTCATCTATAGATGCATCCTTGAATACATAAGTGTGTTCCATAAAGTGCAGTATCTGTTGGTCATCGTTAAAAACGCGTAAATTAGTAATATTTTCAGGGACGAAAGGCTTATAAATAATTTCTATAGAAAATTTGTCCGTAAGTGGAGATAACTTAGCAGCAACATTTTCCAATGCATCTGCATTTGTGTTATGTATCCTAGGAACAAAAATGACATTGAAAGCTTGGACATGAGAAATCAAACGCCATACCTCTTGTTGATAACCTTTTAGATGAGGTGACACAGTGTATAGTATCATGTACCTATCGTACAACAATTTCCGAGTCACCTACTGCTTTGAGAATCCCAACATTGAGGTTGATGGCCCTTTATAAGCCCAAAATGAGTGCCTCATATTTTGTGGTGTTATTCATGCTCTCAAATTCCAAGTCGCTTGAGATCAAATGTTTTCTTTGTCGCGGGTCTTCTGAAATGCAACCAGCGCCAGAGCCCTCCTATGTCTTCAAACCATCAAAATACAGTGCCCAAACATCATATGTACAAGGACTGTGTACTACACTAGTAGTACTACTACTATTACTACTTATTATACATATGTAATTTTTGCCAGTTAGAATAGGAAGGAGTTCCAACTGTGTGTCAGGTGGGACTGGGGATGGCTGAGAAAGATAACACCCCATATCAGTTCCTAAAATGCAATTTCCAAAGATAAGATCTGCGAAAGCCACAGGTTTATTTTTACCTTCGAAGGGAGTGACAGTATGTTTCATGTAAATCTCTAAATTAACCTGGATTTGATTATTTCTACCCTTGTATGGAAGCTATAAATGTGACCAGTCTATAGCAAAATACCCTTGTAATTTGCTGGACCAATCTTTGCTCAGCAATACACCATATGCTTCTAAAATGTCCACAATTACTATATTTATACATTGGTGAACTCGTTGGTCAGATGATAAGTGTATAAGCACATTTCTGATTTCACCAATAGCATGGACAATAGTCCTATCAAGCTGAATGCTCTATGTATTTGTTTTATCCCATTTTGAATTGATTTTCTTTGCTACTGATAAAGGCATTACATTTACAAATGCACCAGAATCGACTAAGCATTTAAGCACATTATAATTGAAAATTTCAAATGTTAACAAAAATGGAGGGCAAAGTGTGTTAGCATCTAACGTTAAAGCGTTAAGTACAAATTCCAGGGAACTAGAGGACTTACCAGATCCCTTTTACAAAGAAGCATCATTAGCTAAGGTGGATTGTTCAAGTGCGCGGAAAATCAGTTCTCGTTGTCTCATGATCTTTGTCAATTCAAAGAGTGAAATATTCGCGCGAGCTTTTTTCATGTCATCCACTATGTTATAATCCAGTTTGAGAGACATTTCTGAAGTGTTTAGTGGAGTTTCTTTATCTACTACTTCTGGAATGATGGGCTTACTTTTGTTGTTCACTGAAGTAGTTTGTGTTGTAGCCGCTTTTCCAGACTTTCTCTAAGTTATCTGGGATGAGTTGACGGGCGGTGTGATCTTCTTCAGCAAATGCTCTTTCAATTTCTACTTTGTCAACTCTTGTGCGAAGACCGACCCTTGGCTTCTCAAGTTGTATCAAGTGTTATATTGTTGGATGAGGGCCTCACTCAGTGGATGTTCTTCGACACTCTTCTTCTTCACTGTGAAAACACAACTGAGTGTATTCATTGCATGTTTGACATTCGCAGTTTCTTTAGCTACAACATTCTCTTTCGTCGGCTCAGCCCAGTAGTCTAAAAGTACTGTATCAATGAAATGTGCAGCAAGAGTGTTCATGTTGTGCTTCCATTGCAGGCATGTTTTTTTTCTGAATTATACTCTTGATGAAATGAACAATATTGTTCCATGCCCATACTTTCCACCTTCAGCACAATCTTCGAGCTATGTGCAGACTTGGCCGGCTGGTTGATGCTACTCTCGGAGTTAGCGTCCCTTCTCAACAAATTGAACCCAAGAGGCTTACTGCTCATTGTGGTCTTGCTTGACCGTTGTTTCAATTCTGCAAGCTCTTTTGACAAAGACTTGATGGTGTGGGTCAAGCTCTCAAGATCGGTTGCTTCCTTCTCCTTGGCCTTACTTATGGAGGCCTGAGACCTTTTACCCGTGTCTTTAGAGTCCTTTTTTGGTTCATCATCTACGATGATTCCAATTGCACACAAATCCTTTTCAACTATGATCGCTTCTTCGTAATTTTCAGCTAATTTTGGCTTTGTAGTTCTTTTAATGAATTGTGTAATGCTTGTTAGTAAGGCAGATGTGTAATAATCAATAGTGATGGAGTTGTGAGGTTTTGTGTTTGTGGAAAATTTATTCAATATACAATTAGACCTCCGATTGAAATCCTTCACTTTCTCTTTTTGCTCCATTTAAATATTTCCTACCTCTCTTAACAACATGGCGGGTGTTTTATCATCAACAAACTTCTCAAGAAATAGTTTCTTAAAACCCCTCCAATTTTGGATTGAGTTCAAAGAAAGGTTATGATACCATACAACTACTTTGGCATTTCAGGTACAAGACAAAAGTCTACATGCAACATCATCGTAACGTACCTCAAGCATTTGTAGATGCAGGTAAAAGTTGTCTAAGTGGTCCTCCACCTTCATCGCTTTGTCAAGGTCATACTTTGTTAACAGCTTCTCCGGGTGCCTCAACATCTTGTGTAACACACCTGACAACGCAAGTGGGTCTTGGTCATCCAGTCCAGATCTTGGTCCATCATAACTTCATCACTATTTTCCTCCACTTTGTCAAAATCTGACCAGTCTTCTTCTTCTTCTTCACCGCTTAACCTGCATAAAGTGTCATTGGAGAGTACAATGTTGTCGTCGTCACTACCATAGCTAGCCATCTCCAACGATAGGTGGGCCATGACCCCTAAGTTGGTTTCCACTTTGGCCAGATAATCATTGCTAATTGTTCTTGTTGAGTCAACATATTTTAGTCATTGCTATAATTGCTTGTTCTTGTTGGCATTATGACACAGGTTTGGCAGGTTTGGCACTATGGCACAGGTGTTGTCCTTGATGGCAACTCACTCAGATGGCAGATCAATGTTCAGGCTCTCAGAATGAAATAAAAAGAGGTATACGCAGGTTTCCTTTGACGAAGTCACATATACACACGAGATTGTCAATCAAAAGTCGCGTATGCGTATGCACGCACTTTCATGCACGGAAAAGCGCATACATGTGGGAAAGCTTATTTTTAGGACCATGGTATTTGGACCTTAGTATTGCATCCGAAGTTTTGAACCCAGGTTTTGGGTCCCTAGTATTGGTTCTCTATTGTTTTGGACCATGGTTTGAGTAAGGCCTAAGACTATAAAAAGGAGGAGATCATTTGGCAAAGGTATTGATTGAAGTATTGAATATCTGATGAAGAGCAAGATCAGGAATACTGGTGATTGGTTTATGGTGCATAGCTGAATTTGAATCAAGAAGGAACCTGAGCGCAATAAGATGGACAAGTTCTATTGATGGGTCAAAACTCAAGACTTGAATAGTAGTATCTTTGTGTGTTTTTGATCTATTATATTTGGCGCATGACTTGATCTATAAATCTGATAATGTGGGTATAACTGATGTCTGAATATTTGAAAGAGTGAACTATCTTTTATAGATCTGTACGCAGGTTCGGCACATCAGAGGCGCGTATACACGCTGGTTCAATAAGTAAAAACAGTGTATACGCTGGTTGGCCTTAATTCAGAAGCATATGCACGCAGGTTGTACACATTGAAGTAGTGTACGTCTCTTGAAATATGTTTTAGCTACTTCTGTTTATTGCTGCAGGGTTCTGGGTTCAAAATTGGTGTTTGGTTACTGTTACTGTTTTCTGGGTACAACATTCAGAGAAGTGATTATTTGATTCAGTTTGTTTGGTGCAAAAGGGATTGGTTGATGCAGATATACTTGATGTCTGATTGATGTTATTCATGGATCCAGTCTGAAAATTTATGAAACATGGTCCCTAGAAGAAAAGAGAAGGTTGTAGCCTTCTGTAGGTCAGCACCTACATACTAGTACCTCAGCTAGTACAAGAGCTAAGGGGGTTGTAGCTCCCTTCCAGGAGAAGCTGGAGAATGAGAGAAGGTTGTAGCCTTCTGCAGGTAGCAGCCTGCGTACTGGTATAAGACTGCACCAGTACAGAATCATTGTAAAAAGAAGTTTCTAATTAAAAGAAGATAGAGACGAATTGCAGCAGGTGGTTTTCACCCACATTGGGTTTCCACCTTACATCCTGGTGTTCATGTGTGTTGTGATTTGTTTTGCTTTACTGCTCCTGTTTACTGTTCATATGGTTAATAATGTTCTGATGCACTCATTAAGAAGCAACTAACTGAATTATAAGTTTACTAGATATACGCTTGTTGCATTACACACAGTTGCGTATACACGCGGTTTTCCTTAACTGAAGTAGCATATATGAAACTGAATTTGGAAATGAAAAAGTTATATTGATTCAACACCCCCCCCCCCCCAACCCTCTCAGTATTATTTCCAACAATTCTCCTTCTCTAGACATTCTCTTCTATTGCCCCCTTAAAGTCTAAGGATCATCATTTCCTCTCTAAATTTATAAACTTAATTTTCTATCCTAGCTACATCCTTAACTCCCTTCTCTACAACTATTATTTCCCACCAATGTGCTTCAATCTTAGATTGCTCTATCTCCATAGTTGCATGAGGTAGAAGATGACCAAGTAATAATTCCCCCTTGTGAGGTAGTTGATCAATGAATCTTAAAGATTCTGACTACATCCATCTTCCTGTAGAAGGCTTAACTATCCTTGCATATTCAGGTTATGTACCTTGTTTTTCCATGGAAAATGTTGCTTCTTTAGCTTTTTTAGGTTGTGTATGAAAAGTTAGTTTTTGTGGTTGCTCCTACTATGTATGAGATACTTTTACCTCTTCCTATAGTGCTATCTATGGTGTCCTTTTCTGTAATTTTGCCTATTTTGTTTCTTCCTATAGCACAACCTGTGATGTATATTCATATAGTGTTGTCTATAATGTTTATTCTTGTAACTCTGCTTGTGGTTTCCTTGCCTCTTCTTCCTCCCCCTATAGCTCTTCGTCAAATGATTCCTCCTCTTCCTATAGCTTTATCTGCTCTACAACAAGTGTCCCATGTGACTCTTTAGGGACAAGTATCTTTTCTACTTGGGTTATTGTGTCATGTACCTCCTTTGAATGGGGGTCTTTATCCTTGTCCTATGCCTCCTAAAGGTTTGATGTTCCCACCTAATTACCCTCTCATTTTGCTTAGGTAATAACTTTGATTCGGACGGTGTTGTTTTTAAGAGGGGTCTCCATTTTCACCAAAGTAGTTGTAATCTCTATCTTTATAATTTCAAATTAGGTTTCTTCTTCTTAAAAGGTCGAAGGATGGCAATGACCTTTTCTTTCCCTTTAACAACTATGGGTGAAATTTGTTCTATAAAATCCCTTTAGGTATCTAGTAAGGATTGCCTATCCATATCAACAAACTGTTCCCATGGGATAGAGTGCACTAGTGCATTAGAGAGTACTAGCTTGATCAACTCATGGTAGGACAAAGCTTTTTGTTTTCTTGATTTCACCTACCCACTCACCTCGTACAAAGAATGTCATGGAAATAAGAGATAATGAATGTTTGAGTTGGTGAGAGATGTGCTTGATGTCTAAGTTAGAAAAGAAACCTCAATTGATAGGTATAAACTACACTTAGGCTTCCCTCATAGGAAATATATTTCAATATGTGGTAGGAAACTCCCATTCGAAGGAGGTGGCAAATCTCTCTTTTGATCGCATTTTTTTCCTCCACAAACTCTTCATTTTGTAGAAATATTTTTTTCATGGCAAGGGTTTATTCTTGCCTTTCCTCTTTGACCCAGAGTAGGCAAGTAAGTGGGGAAGTTGGAATGATTCAAACAATGAACTAATAATCCTTGAAGAACTAGACCTTACACAAAGAGTTTACCAAGGCAGAGAAGCTCGAATTATACCAGTGTGTCACCCAGTGTTTTCCTAAGACAAACACCCTCCAAATTTTTTCCTATACTTGAATTTTGGAGCCTATTTCGGATCTTGTGATCAGTTGTTCTGTAGTCACTTCATGGTTGGTTGATACTCTTTTAATTCTTTGAGCTCCCTTCTTCGATTGTAAGTGCGAAGTCACCTACTCACACATGCTCAGTCCGTAATGAATTCATGAGCGCATTCCTTCACACAAGCTTTAATAGGCCTAGCATAGTCCATCAAGATAGTGTTTGTGTAATGTTCAATTTATGTCAATAGTTAGTGTGCAATGTCATTGACAGTCTCTCACTTCTGGTCGTGTTTTTACTTCTATTTCAGTGAGTTTTTTTTTCAAATTATCGCTTTTGTGCACCTTCGCTTTCGTGAGTGTCGTTTTCACATTTTCCACCGTTGCTTTTGCTTGATTTCACTTTCATTAGTGTCGTTTTCATGTTATCTTTACTCTGGAATGTTTCATTTTCATCATCGTTCACATATTGCAAGTGTCGTTCACACTTCTCTTTTCATATAACAAATGTCAACTTTTGACATGGGAAGTGTCGCTTATCGTGTAAAGTGGAGTTTTGGTTTGTTTCAGGGGGTAATATTTGCATTAAACAATTGTTCTTATCATGTAAACATGTATCACACTCATTCCAAAATTTTCAAGCACCGTTTCCCAAGTGTCATCATTGTTGTCGCAAAGTGTATCTTTATCATCGCACTTGGAGTGAGCTGTCGCAATGTTGTCACATTGAGGAAAATATGTTGTTCATGTGTCCAAGTGTTCCATATTATGTCATGAAGTGAACTAAGTGTGTTATGATGTTCAAGTCTTTCTTTTGTTCAAATTCATCTAATTGATCCAACACTTAGTCAAAACTAGGAAAACTCCCCGACCGGGCCACTCAGCTTCATTCAACCCTCCTAGACTGTGCATTGTGCAGTCTCGGTCCTCAAGCAACAACCTTGTCTCTCGGCATTATGTAATGCGCAGTCTCTTCCTCCCAGAATTGAGCATTGCACAATCTCAATGCTCAAACCCAGACCTTGAGCTCCATAATTGTGCCATCTTCATCGTTAGCCTAGCTTGAACTGTGCATTACGTAGTCTCAATCCTTAAGCCTCAGTCTTGAGGTCCTAAACTGCACAATCACTTGGCCTTCTTTCCTTCCACAACTGTGTAATGTGAAAAATCAGTCCTCAAGCCTCAGGATTGAGCTCCTAAACCCCTCAACTATGCAATCCCCCTACTTGTTCTCCTGCCAGAATTGTGCATCGTGAAACTCCAAGCCTCGAGCCTCAAACTTGAGTTCTTGAGCCCCTCAACTGTGGAGTCGCATAGTATTTCCTCTAAAAACTATGAATTGGGCAACCTCAAGCCTCAAGCCCTAGCCTTGAGTTCTTAAATCCTTCAATTGTGAAATATTTTGACCATGGCTATCCTTAACTGCGCATTGCGTAGTATCAAGCCTTAGTCCCAGACCTTGGCCTTTGGAAATACACAATCATTCGGTCAAACACTCAATTAGTCATCTAGTTCCAGCCCCAACAAGTGATTTCATAACACATGTTATATTAGGATTTTTCAGGGTGATATCAGATTGTCATGAGTGGTTTTTAGTTGCAGGTACTCTATCTTATCATGACAAGATGATGATGAAGGAAAATCATAAGGAAACCATGCTAGAAGACGCCTATGGAGCTAAAGAGACTAGATGATTACCAAGTGAGAAGATGAAGGAACACAAGGTTATATAAAAAGACAGAAGATCAAGATCACATTGAAGACTCCTTATCTTCAAGCCATGAGGAGGAGGAAGAAGAAGAGCATGTTCCATCTCTCAAGAAGACAAAAAGAAAGGAGCAACAAAGAGCGGCTTGACATGGCCATGTCATCTCAAAATCCATGTCATCAATGTCATGTCAGGTCATGTCAAGAGTCATCATGTACCACATCATTTTGTGGAATATGTAAATTCTATATTGGGAAATGTAATGTAAAGTGGAAGTCCAAGAGTCATCCATGTAATGTAAAAGTCATAAAGGAAGTTGAAAGGTCGCTGAGAAGTTAAACAATCACGAGGGTAGACCAAGAGTCATAAGGGAGGTGAAAGATCACCCCATTTTTTATATATACACCCTCATTACTCATGTAAAGGGCTTTTCACTTTAGCTCCTCCTACCAGGCATTGGAGAGGAAGATAGTTGTTTTGGAGGAGCAAGTGACTACTCTAATGATCCATTATTGGGGCTAGTGGTGTTCACTATCTTGATGTCTTGGATCTTTTACTTAATCCAGAAGCTCGTTGAGCTAGCACGCTTTCATGCATATGTCGTGAATATTGTAATATTATTCTTTGAATGTTTCTGATGTATGTTGTTTTCATTTGTACTAAGGAAATTGAACTATTTCAGTGGCTTTGGTACTTATCTTGTTGAAGGTGTGTTGTATTTTCTTTAAAAATCGTTGCTTCCTTGTGAACTATTTTGTTGGTTGATCAATGATCCATTTATATGTATATGTTCGTGTACCTTTTCTAGATTAGTACTATTACTTGTTTTTAAAGGGCCCACTTTTCTCTTTCCTTTCGGTAGAAGGACCTTGATACTTTCTGCAGCTAAACATTTCACAAGGCATACTCACTTGCTAATTTGAAGATACCCACGTATTACTCTCTTGTGTTGAACTTTGTAGCCAAGGAAAATCTACAAGAATACATGGCAGTCGGGCCAATACTCCAGATGGGGCTCCTACTCCAAATGATGTGAGGTCTAATTGGGACTTCACATCGGGGAGACCCCCTTGGTTGACGGATTTCTAGCGTCGTCAACATGTAGCAAATGTTTCTTTTGATATAGAAGCATAGGACAACTCAAAGTATTTGTTGAATTAAAATGCAAGGTTAACGAAGGAGTTGGCTATGGTGAAGCAATAAGTGGAACATCTCACCACGGTGTTGGGTCATTAATATACCATTATTATTGTCACTTTTGAACGCTTATTCCACCCATTTCTACCATTCTTCATCATGTCATTTATCATAATTTATCATATAATTCTATTTTACAATGATTTATGCTCTTATGTAAAAATATTATTTATTCTCCTTTATTTCTAATAAATTGATGATTATGCATGATTTTATCAATGAAAGTTTAATAAATTGGTTATAACATTATTCACCACTTTTAGCCTCCAAGATAATTTCCAAATTGAAGATTTGATCATTAAAAGTGCCAACTCAGAAATGCGTTGGAATAAGAAGTGACAGTTTTGCGGTTGAGATTCTAAGCAAATGAAGATGAATCTAGAAAATCTAGAACATTGGTTTTGTCCAGAACGGACCAAATTAACTTTCCTAAAGAACAGTTTTCCCAAATTTAGCTTGTATTGAGAGAAACGTAGGGTTCTTTGAACACAATTTTCTCAGATTCTCTGTGTGGCCGTTTTCCAAATCTCAGCTGCAAAGCCAAATTCGCCTTGCTCTTGTTGAAAGATGGATGGAAATATATCTTCTTGTTGATCAATTGGTTGGAAACAATCTAATTTTGTAATAGAAATCATGTTGTAATTATCTCTGTTGTAACTTCTCTCTGATCTCTCTCTATTTAAATGAAAACAGAGATCAGAGAGGGGGATGGATTCGAATGATGGAATTGAGGATGAATTAGAGATTCAGAATTGAGGATGGCAGAGAGAATGGATAATGGCTGAGAGATGGAGAGATTTCTTGTTGTAATCCACTGTAACTCTGCTTTGATATTTTAATATAAATCTGGTTGCCATTCCATCTTTGATCCTGAAGTAACCCAGCAGCATCCGCTGGCGGCTAAGGGCCCAACCTCTAGTGGATTGTGCTGCTGCTGTATATTATCTCTTTGGTTTATGCGTGGTTTTCATTATCAACTTTATTTGGTAATCTGGTATGTTCTATTATTTTACATCACGGTTCTGTTATATCTGATTTATGTTCAATTGAGTAATATCGTTCTCTATGACAGGAATGCTGTATTGATTCATCTTGACTTGGTAACGCATTGTTGTTCTTTTAATCATTGATATAACATTGTTGGTCCTTACAGAATGTATTGTTGTTCAATTACAGCGTATCCGTGTTGTAACACTCTTTAATTGGTATTACTGAATTCATCTTAGAGACTATATTTCCTTGCGATTGCTAAATCTATGAACGTTGTTGTTCCATTCCAAAATACAGTCGTATTCTTTATAACTAAGACTGATAATCGGATTACCAAGAACAGATTACTATTAAGGTGTGCCGTGTGTTAAGTTATTGTGTATTTATATTTGACTTTCCAACGTTATTTCATATTCCATCATTAATCAATGTTGTTCTATTTCCGTGTGTTGTCCGATTTATTCTTAAAGTAAAGATCGTTATTAATTTGGCTTTGTTGTTGTTCATTTCCATTAATTAGAGTTTGTTGTTCAGATTCCTTTAATTACAGTTTGCTGCCCATTTACTTTGTTGTTCATTTCTGTTGATTAATTACAATAGTTTGCTTTTAAAGAGTTTTTCTAGTTTATTTTCAATGGCAGCTTTAGTTCAATTTCTATTTCCTTTTAATTGCTTTAAAGCAGGACTGTCAACTGTAGAGAACATTGGTTATTGCTTCCTCGTTCCCAGATTGATTGTCTTGTTCTAGTTTGATTTCAATTGCATCAATCTCTAGAGGAATGAGTTATTGCTACTGTATCTTCAATTGATGTTTGTTGAGTGAATAGTTGGATTTCAGAGCATTTGAATTTATGTTATTGTTAGATTTCTTTTTCAAGCATTCATTTACTTTTGGATTTTAAGCACTATATTGCAAAACATTACTCTTGAGTAAATAGCCACCTCAGACTGAGTACACTCTTGAAATAAAAAGTCGTCCCTGGGTTGACAATTAATGTGAAGATAATTAGGAGTTAAAAGACACCTTTTTATCACTCGACACATGGAAAATCAACGACTATCTTCTCGTACCTTTGGTACTTATCTTGTTGAAGGTGTGTTGTATTTTCTTTAAAAATCGTTGCTTCCTTGTGAACCATTTCGTTGGTTGATCAATGATTCATTTATATGTATATGTTCGTGTACATTTTTTAGATTAGTACTATTACTTGTTTTTAAAGGGCCCACTTTTCTCTTTCCTTTCGGTAGAAGGACCTTGATACTTTCTACAGCTAAACATTTCACAAGGCATACTCACTTGCTAATTTGAAGATACCCATGTATTACTCTCTTGTGTTGAACTTTGTAGCCAAGGAAAATCTACAAGAATACATGGCAGTCGGGCCAATACTTCAGATGGGGCTCCTACTCCAAATGATGAGAGGTCTAATTGGGACTTCACATCGGGGAGACCCCCTTGGTTGACGGATTTTCAACATCGTCAACTTGTAGCAAATGTTTCTTTTGATACATAAGCATAAGACAACTCAAAGTATTTGTTGAATTAAAATGCAAGGTTAAGGAAGGAGTTGGCTACGGTGAAGCAACAAGTGGAACATCTCGTCACGGAAAATCAACAACTATCTTCTCGTAGCTTTAACACGACAGAATGGAAGTTAGCCATACAGGAGGAATTCGAGCCAATGGAGGACATCATGTCACAATTGTGTGATGAGATGACACTTCTACATTAGGTGGTGGTACCTCTCGCTGGCATTCAAAAGAAAGCACACGAAGTTTTAAAGCTCCTGAAAATGGCAAACAGATTTGTTGATAAACTTCAGGAATGGGCTTCCAAATATCCGAATGTTCCACAACCTTTGGTTAGAAAGGATAGGATTGTCATTTAAATAGACATAATATAGTTGAGACTCCATTATCAGAACTACATCCTTCTAGGAGAATAATCGATTAACATTATTGCTGCGTATGGTCAATTGCACAATGGATTCGAGTCTCAAACACAAAAAGATGGGATGCCTTCAGTAGGATCACTTGAAAAAATAAGAGGCAGGTAAATCATCTTCCAAGAGATAAGGTAATATATAGAACAAAACAAGAAAGCATCAGAATAAGAAGTCTTGGAGATCACTAAAGATATTATTCTATAATATGTCATCGCACCAATTAAGGTCCACATGAAATTTTTATGGCTATGGAATAATGTAAAATCCAACTCCAAGACTATATTGACATAAGCACTCGAGGTGAAGATGCGGTATGCAACGAACTTATCGGTTCGGGTCAAAGTCATCTCTATGGAGTTCAAAGCATGGCACACATACATCATTAATGAGCTCCATGAGGAAGCAAATGACTTATCAATTTAATGACATTTTGTCCTATTAAGAAATTTTGTCTCATGTAGCCACTGTCTTATATGTAATTTGTCTTTTGTAATAAGTTGTATGTAATGGAGTCCAAGAGACACATGTGGAATGTGAAAAGCCACATATGAAATGTAAAAGGTCATATATGGAATATGAAAAGTTGTATAGAGGCCCATAGGTCATATGAGTTGAAGAGTCGTGAGGAAGCTCAAAAGTTGTTGTCATTTACTATAAATACCTCCTCATAACTCAAGCAAATGGCTTGGATTCTTGGAGTCTTGCCTTGGATTCTCTTATAGTGCATAGGAGTTAGATAATTCTTTAGAGAAGCAAGTTGTGGCTTCATGTTCCACTACTAGATCTAGTTTTTCATCTATTTAACAGTGTACTTGGGATCTTTCATTTACAATTAGAATCTCTATGAGCCAACACTTCTTCATTCATGTATCATGGATATAGTAGGACTATCCTTATTATGTTTGTGGTATATGTCGGTTTAATTACCTACTAAGTCCGATGAACTAATTTGTTGGTAGGCGTTGTTATGTTATCATGATTGTTGTTTATTAGGTGAACTATTTTGTAGGGAATCAACAAGCCTTTCTCTTCGTTTTTGCGTCCCCCTTAGGATAGAATTATTACTTCCATAACCATAGGCATGTTTCCCTTTACTAGCCATGGAAGTTCCCTATGCATTTTACATTTGGTGTCGCACAAAGCTTACATACTTGTTGCACCAAAGAGGTGTTTGTGATATCTTATGCATGTGCTTTAACCAAGGCACATATTTGAAACCTTTGCAATGATGGCCAGACCATATAGCTGGATGGGACTCCTACACCAAACGGTGTGAGGTCTAACTATAGCTCACATCGGGGAGATCCCCTTACATGTTGGCGATATCCAACACCATCAACAATACCCCAATCCACATGTCAGAGACACGCAACTCTAAGCATTCACATCCTTCCTAAGAAATCAACTGAGATGGATGGATGTAATGAACCAATTTGACTCTATAGGGAAAGGGGAACCCATGTTGGTAAGAAATATTAAACCAAAAGATATGATTAAGGTTAAGGAGTAGATGGTTTTTAATCCTACATCTGTTTCTTCTTTTAAATAATCTAAAATTCTAGTTGTCGTCCATTGTGAAAATTGGATTAGGCTAACTAGGTTGAAGGTAGTATTACTATTTCAAAAAGAAAAAATGGTTCCTAACCGAAGAGCAGAAACATATAGAACCTCTCTCACACTCCTTCTTTGGTATTACATTGAACATAGTACAAATATAAATTGATTGCCTTAAGTTCCATAACATTAATTGGATTGGGTTGATATTTCATTCTACCATCATGTGCCACCCTATGGAATTATATATGGAATCTTGGGTCACCATATGTTCTAAATTGGGATTTTACACTCAAGAAGAAGGACACATGATATGTGATTGGAAAGGTATTCATTTGGAAACCTCACCCCTTGACTCCTCATAATCTAATGAAAAATCAGAATAACCTTCTGTTGCATAAGGACATGCAACATCGTTAGTTAAGGGTAGATGTTGGGTCATAGGAATGCCATATTTTCTTGCACACTTTTGTTCAATCTTTGCCTCATTTTTTCCCCTTTTTCAACCTTAAGTTTAACCTTTTTGACACATTCAACTGAATTTTGTTAGAATATTAATCACGCCTGACCGTATGATGACAATAGCCGGCGAGTCATTAATGTCAGTCAGCGAGTCATCAATGTCAATCGGTCGGAGTCGGCGAGTGTTGGCGAAAAATAAATGTCAGTGAAACTCAATCTATGTGTTTGTAAATGTAATGAACAAGCTCTTTTGAAGAGTCTTCAGTTTTTCTGTCATGGTATTAGAGTCGAGGGTTTCGATTGTGGCTGTTGTTTGAGGAAGAGCGAGGGTTGTGTTTGGCCATAGTCAAGTAATATCCAATGGAGTGTTGTTTGAAGCCATAGTTTGGTACGTGTTGCGTTTTGTGGTGAACCAGTATTGTGTTGTCTATCTGACTTGTTGAGACTGTTGAGCGCAACATGGAAAAGTGTGGTGATGGTTGCTGGTGAGTGGTTGGTGTTTGTTGCATAGTATTTATTTAAAAAGATGTGTTTCCCTTTGAAACTGGCGTATGTTGTTGAGCTCATGAGTGTGCAAAATCTGGAGGATGTTGGTAACATTTTAGAGTTCATAAGTAATCTAGTGAACAGTGTGGCCAAGCCGCTGACTTTCTCTATCCTGAAACCCCATTTGATTGTAGAGGCTTCGCATGCTACAAATGCCATTAGTTTCTTTAAGCGTGTGTTTAGGGCTGAAGAAATTGTGAAATTTCATTTTTGAAGAGTAGCTGCCATATGTGTTTGAAGACTTGCTACAGAGGAGGTCGAGGTAGCAACAACATGGAAGATTAGTGCAGCGGATGCGTGGATCAAACAACTATTGTGAGGTCTCGGTAGTTTGCAGTTAAAGCCTGGAGTTGTCTGCTGTGGTGGAGAGTGCAATCCCAAAGACATTGTGCAATTTTCCATTGTGTGAGTGGCATTGTGAGGTGCATGTGGATTTGATAGCGTTGTGAAGCTTTTTAAAGAGGGTGTTGTGCATTGGAGATTATGTGTGTGAAGAGATTGTGTGTTTAACTGAGTCGAGTGCACCTGAGGAAACTGGCCTGCCAGCCAGCCTCATTTGTGAGGGCTCTATGGAGTGGAGATGGTAGTGTGATGCATTTTGTGTGGCTGTTGGGATGAGGCTTGGTGCAAGCCCAAGCATGAGGACGTGAAATAGTTGTTGCCATTGATGGTGCCGTGGTAATTGGTGGTGGTGCGGTTGTTTCTGATGTTGCCAAAGTCTGCTGGTTACCACATGGGTCTGTTATTATTGGTGTTTGTGTTATCATCTGCTATGGAATAGAGTTGTTGGCCAATTATATAGAGGCTAGCGTGTGAGGCGTATGAAGAGCATTGTAGGCCTATTAAGTTGAACGTTGACAAGAGAAGGAGAGCTCGTTGTTGGAAAACGTTGTTCAGAAGCATTGTGTGCAAGGGAGAAGTGTATTTGGCACACAAAATTGCTGCAATATTTGCTATGTGTGGAGCGTGGAAGCGTATTTGTTGAGCAACTACTGTTGTGGAGAGTGCAGTCTTGGAAAGCACAGTTCCAAAGGCGTATTAGTGTTGGAACGTTGAGCCTGGAGAAGCAACCAACGTAGATTGTGTGGTGTGAGCGTTGTGTACAAGTGAATGCTTGGAAGCAAGCTACGTGGAGCTTGGACGCTGGAGCTGGAGTGGCTTTAGCGCGTGGAGTTTCGAGCCTGTGACATTATGAGGAGCTGTGGTGTGTAGCAGCTGTTCTGCTACCTATTGAAGATTAAGTTGAGGGTTCACCCGTGATTTGTATGGTCAACTGCTGTTGGAAGAGGCGTGTAGGAGTAGAGGAGTTGCATAAAGAAGGGGCCACCCTATGTGTGGAGAGCTCAGTAGAAGGTCACCGCTCTGATTGGAGTATAATGAGTGGGATAATGTTGGATATTGATCTTTTTGATGATGCATTTTTAGAGAGTCCATTTGGAAGTATTTTTGGGCCTGGTAATATTTTTTATTCAGGTAGTATTTTTGAGTCACAAGAATTATTAGATCAACAAAATTATTTTATTGATGACCATAAATATCCAGAGATGGATTCCATTCCACATGAGAGCAAAACTTGCTTGTCCTTGAACCCAATTTCTAGTAATGTGATTGGATCTGCTTCTAAGATTTTTGCGATAGTGGAGGATACTACCATGGATGTTGTTCGGAGGCCGCTCATGTTTGAAGATGAGTGCATTTTGGTGGCTCCTCGTTGAAAGTGGGGAGAGCATGAATAAGATTACCTTGTTCGGGATCTTGCCTTGCATCCCAATCTAGAAGAGGTTGCTGATGTTAAGTACGTAAGCAAGGATCATAGGAAGTTCATAAGGAAAGCCATAAAGGTGAAGATGAAACTGGGCCGACAAATGAACAAGCATGGACCCTTTAGCAAGAATGCAAGAATGAAATGTTTTGTTGTAAGCCTAGCTGAGACTTAGACCAACAGGAAAGTTAAAGTATAGGTCGTGATTAAGGGAAGGTGTTAGAATATTAATCACGCTCGACCGTATGACGAGGATAGTCGGCGAGTCATTAATGTTAGTCAGTGAGTCATCAATGTTAGTCGGCCGGAGTTAGCGAGTGTTGGTGAAAAATAAATGACAGTGAAACTCAATCTATGTATAAATCTATGTGTTTGTAAATGTAATGAACAAGCTCTTTTGAAGAGTCTTTAGTTTTTCAGTCAAATTTAACACTAGGTAACTTTGTATCTTGATAATGTATGAATAAGAGAATGATATCCTTTTTTACCATTTCCTTTAGTGTTTATATAATAGGATGATACTGCAAAAGCTTTAGGACATGTAGTAGCTTATATATCTAGTGTTTGTTACATAAGTTGTGAAATGGGTATAGAATTAGAAGTTGTAGAGTGACAATTATGGTGGAAAAGAAAGTTATAATAGTTGGCTCCTAAACCACCGATATCACTTTTAAACTAGGCAATTGTAACACCCATTCCCACATTTACCCACTTTCATATTCTCTTCTGGGTAAACATGAGTTGAGTTCTACTATGACATGACTTGACCTCCAAGTTCCAGATATGGAAGTTGGGATGACACACCGACAACTTACAAACATCCCTCAGGGACTACAGACCACTCAGGAGCCTGCAAACCACTCCAAATGGTCAATCCCTCAGCTGGAGCATTTTTCACTTGGAAAACTCCCCAACCGCATGCAAAACATAGCATCAGTGCGGTTATGAGGTCCCAACCACACTCATAGGCCTGCCTATATGTAGTTATGACCAAAATTCCCAAGTTTAGTGCTAGCAGTCCCGAGATCTGAGCCACCTTACTAGGCTAGCCTCCAAATAACTACCCAGAACCACCTTTAACTTTCCAAAATCATAAATAAGATAATGACAAGGCCAACCAATCAAGACTTGAACAAGAGCTTGACCTGGACATGTCTAATCCATGATAGAAAGTTTGTCAAACATATGGTAAACATGGAAACTACAGGTCATGAATGCATATATGATGATAAGGGTCTAATCTCCATCTGAGAATCACCAAGAAGGCTTAATACCCTCTCAAGCTAGCTGCAACAACACTTGTTAGCCCATGAATTCATTAACGATTCATTAACTTATAGAATCATGAACAATAGCCATAGCTAAAGCACATCATAGAACCATGCAAATAACCAAAATACAACCATAATAGGAACCATGACAAATCTTCCATATAATCAACATAATAAGAAGTACATGTGCTCATTAATCACATAGATAAAATAACTCTTATTAACATATACAAAAGCCAACCAAGTCTGGGACTTCCACGTACTACCCAACCATAGATTGGGTTGAACCAAATATTTTTTTAGCCAATCACCCCCGTGCCATATTCTAGGCATGAATGTGGGATCTCATGGGATAAACAAATACATAATCAAACAGGGTCTCGAGAGGTTAAACTACCTCTACCCCACTACCGTGATATCACCTAAATCGGTGTCGAGATCACAAAACTAAACCAAGCTTGGATGCCTCAAAATTCCTTCACCATACCTTGAGTAATTTTTTTGTATCGACCCACCTGTTGAGAGGGTCCCGGAGAAAACCATCTCCATCCCCAACCTTGGTATTTTCCTGAGACCACCTCATCCGGTTCCAAAACTATTTGGCAATCCAAAGCTCAACAAGAATGAATCCCATCACACCATGATTATCTAGGAAATGGCAAGGCAAGGCTGAAATCACTGTCAAACCAGGTGTTGACGGTGCTGGACCTGCCAAACTGTCAAGGGGATCTCCCCTGTAAGAAGTCCCAATTAGACCTCAGACCGTTTGGTGTAGGAGTCCTAACAGTGGATCCTATGGTAATGCCTTGACCACGATGTCTCACAGAGGCAAGTAAGATAACTCTTTCAGTAGCAAGGGTGTGACCACTGTAGTGAGTAAAGGAAGGTGCATGAGAGATTCTAACATAGGTGGGTTGATATGAGTGCGCCCCTTGACAACCTGTATCAATACTCAGCTAGGAAGGGAACACACGAGTGAAGATGCATCAGAAGCTGGAAATCAGGTCAGCCGATAATCCAAAGTGATGGTTAAACCAACAACACATCTGCAACAAGATTCATATAATTACATACAAAGCAGTTCATACACAACTACGTAAGTTAAACAACATACATTACTAAAGCAACTGGAACAGTCCAAGTACAATAACAACATATGCACGAAAATGTGTTGGCTCTTATTATATAAAGAAGTGTAAGTTCTAGTCATACAATACATCCATGTAAACCTGCTAGCCCCAACAGTGGAATGTTACAGCCACATCCTCCTGCTCCTCCAAAGAGATGAACTAGCTTCGTGCAATGGAGAAGCCAAGGCGCGTTACAATACTATCCAAGCTCTTTCCAAGATAGTCTTATCAGAAGCTTGGCTGACCAGAAGCCTATACATTGAGTTATGAGGGACTATTTATAGCAAAGGGTGGGGTGAACCTTGACATTCCACTTTGTGAAGGTTCAACTACCCTCATGACTCTTCACCTACTCTATGATTGTTACATCCAACTATTGGCACTTGACTTACACTTGACATGACTCAACATTACAATGCACATGTACTCATGTGAGACAACATGGCTTGAGCAAGCCATGCAAGACATCACTGACATTCAGTCCGCTATGATGAGACCAACTCTTTGACATGATTGTGATGGTGGAGGTGGTGAGCTGATACCAAACTTGGTCGTCCGTGATGGTGTGCATGCACCTCATGGTGACGTCTTGCTGAAGCAAACTCTTGCCTCCATTGCAACCGGTGCATTGGTTCGGCTCCTTCATCCAACTTATCTGCTAACATGCACATGGTATTCTTGGGTGTGGCTAAACCGACAACACACTGATGCATCTAGTGTCTGTGTTGATCTTCAAGTGTGTATTGGTGGTCATGCGCATCAAATTGCCAAAATACATGTTCAACTCTAGTTGGACTTGCTTCTTGTCTTCGCCTTTGTGAGTGTGTTGAATGGGTTGGATCACATGCGTGCACAATGATGTGCATGTTGTTGAATCCCTTTCATGTGATCGACAACACTACTCACCATGTCTGCTTCGTGCCACCTGCTGGGATGGATCTTTAACCTTTACGGGCGTAGTTTCATCCGTAAGTGTATGTTGTGCCCATTGCTGTTCCTGTTCCTGCTACAACTCATTCGTCTGTCTGTGCAACTTCATGTTCTTCCTTGAGTTGTTGCTTCAGCACATGCAACTCCTTCTTTGTTCTATTCCCTGTCTTTGCGCGATTTTCATGTCGTGCCATCACCTCATAGTCTGAGTCTCCAAAGTTGCTTTCATCATCAGTGGATCTGCTTCACCTTGCAACTTTGTTCCGACTCTGTGTTGTCAACAACCTTCCTCTTGCATTCATTGCATCCGCTGTTTTTGCTGCGTTTGCTACATTCATTGTGTTCGTTGCATTCAGTATGCTTCCTTCAGCTGTTGTTCATGATGTTGCTTGTTGTGATACTGCTACTGTCATATCTTGATATCCTTGTCTATGAAAAACTTTATATCTTCGGGCAAGCTCATAGACATTTGATCGATTGCATCTCTAGATGTGCTTTGGACGGTGTCTTCGACTCTACTCTCTTGGAAACCATTGTACCTGCATTGCTGAGAGGTAGATGAACATATGCAATACCTGGAGACATGACAACACTCATGGCAAGCAATGAACTTCAAAACTGACTTGCAACATGCCTGTGTGACTAATCATGAAGGTTGCGCAATTTCGATCGGGAGGTCAGGAGACCAACTTCCAAGACTGCACAAGGCACAGTCTAGGCTAATGGGACATTGGCTAACCGTTGGAACTGCGCAATGCATAGTCCAGTTTGGCCGCTGACTGCTGGGATTGTGCAATGCGCAATCTCAGCTGGCAATGGCTGCAGGCTCAATGACTACATTACGCAATTTTCTTGGCCAACAATTACTGTCCCTCAAGATTGTGCAAAGCAGGCCTGGGGAACAGCTGTTGGGCAAAAATGCGCATTTCTAGAGAGGAAGGCAGAGCCTTCCCTCTCAGGATTGCACAATGTTGTCTTGGTGAGGCAGAGTCTGGGCCAAGGCTGCCCAGACTCACCGACAGGCAACGGAAAGTGAATGCATGGTGAATGACAGATTCAAAAAATGGAACAACATGCATGTGGGTGAGGTGAGTCGTCGAATCGGTGACATTTTGCGAAAAATAGTTTCATTGATACGATAATAGTGATATGTTGACGAAAACTGAAATGATGCTAGGACAAGCTAATAGACATGTAAATGATAGCAGGCAGTCAAAGAAATCAATAAATAGTACTCATACAAGCAAAAACACAAAAAGTGACAGAAATGTAACACAAGGCATGGGAAGCGGGCTTACCCCAAAACAGCTGAGCTAAATGCGCTAACTGTTCCTAGATGTGATGTGGGATGTCAGAGTTGTAAGGTGGATGTGAGGAATGAGCTCCATGACATATGATTGATGAGTTTTGATAACATCGAGGTTGTGATGCGCATGCCACAAATATAGGGAAAGCGACACCTAGTGGGAGGTTTCTGAAATTATCCTTGCATGTAACCTACAACTGCTAAACATAAATCCCTGAAACAAGGGATGCCTTTGCATGCTGCCTTGGGAGAAGCAGCCCATGCATGCAAGTCTAATTTGCTCGGTCTCGGAGAGAACCAGTCAACTCAACTGCACATGCAAGAGGTTGTTCGACTGCTTGAAGGAAATGCACATTTTTGGCTAGGAGCTGGGCTGATTTCCCAGGAGATTTGCGTAATTTCTGGGCAGAGCGGCTGACTGCTGCTCAGATTTGCGTAATTTCTAGGCTGAGTAGCCCTGTTGGGGAAAATTATGCAATTCCTATTGGGAGTGTTGACTGGAAGAATTGCGCAATCTTGGAGCCCAGCAGGCTGCCAGACAGGATTACGCAATTTCTGGAGGGAAGGCTGGTTTCCCTCCAAAAATGCACAATGTCTTGGGGATGTTGCTCATCTTGTAGCCTGACCAAGTCTGGGTGGACAACCTGTGAGAGGAATGCATCACGCTATGATCGACAGGCTACCTTTTTGTAAGCAAAACACTGAAGCTTGTGAACTTGACGAAGCAAAGCAAGCTGCTGTGAAGGTTAGGAGGGAGGCCACAAAACGAAGCTAAGGAAAAATTTTGCAGGGTGGTTGTAGCCGCTACAACACTCGGAGACACACTGGTAGAATTCCAGCTCTCTGAATGGACCTTGTTCATGAAAAGCAAGTCTAACACCTCCGGAGGTATTGTTCAGTTCTCAGCTCCTCTTGGTTTCCGCACTAGCTTGATTGTAAGATGTAGCATCTGCCAAGCTCTTGGTCGGTTGATACACATTCCAAGCCAATGAAACATAGTTGTTTTGATTAGGGTTGAGGGGTATATTGGTGCACAAGTAGTATAGTCGTCAGAGGCTTAGTTTCATCTATGGTGTTGCTCCACTGCTAGCAGGCCTAGACAGTACCCCGATGGAGTCACATAGGAACACAAGCATGGCTTTGCTGCCAGCGAGCCTAGTCAGTACCCATGTTGGTGAAGGCATGGTTCGTGAACAAGAAAATTGTGCGAACCAACAAATAAGAAAGATGTAACAATGAAGACAAACACACTCCAAGCTTACAAGTGACCACAAAACACAGATGAATGAAAGTGCATGACATGCATTCTGTGGTGCTGCTATGATGTTGTGCTACACTGCGTGTAGATGTTGAGTGTGTGCATTCTCTTGACTATGACATGCAAGCAAATGTGAGAAAGGTAGACCACTTGTGTTGTGCGTGTGTGCTTGCTATGTAAGATTCCTCCAATGCATGAGCGATGGGATCGTTTAGTTCGAGTGGAGGAAGCAAAATCTAGGTGTTTGGCTGATCTTCGATGCAAAGCAGAGACTGATGAGGAGCCTTGAGTGTTTCAACAATTCCTTGACTAGAAGTGAAACCAACCTTAGGACAACGAGGGCCTGACATGACCATCATCTTGGGCTGAATTGCCTTGACAGTCTAGGGGGTTTTGACCTCATTGACAGATAGATCATCGTAGACCAGTGTCTTGGATAGATTAACAAGGGTTGAATTAACATTGTGATCGGATGAGGAAGTGAATAAATCACGATAACCGAGATCAAAAAATTTAGGATGTTTGTCAACGTCCTCATGATTTGATGAATCGGGTAGAGGGGTAGATGAGGAGAAAATATGTTCACCCTCTGTGTTCTCAAGCAAGATAAATGACATATTGGAAGGATGTTCTGAGGAAGATGTGTCCTATTTGCACTGTAATGATAGACTGACATCCAACGTGTCCTATGAATGATCGGAAGTAGAAGCATCCAGAAATGAGTTTTCACAGGGGAAATCAGCAGTGGCAGAATCACAAGGGATGTCAGGATGAAGTGGATGAGCCAAGGCTGGAACGGAGTCATCTTTCACTGCAGGCTCTTCTTTAGATTCCCGCACACATTCATCATGAATAATGACGCAGGTTGGCTGCATAACACCAACTCCGTTGATAGCTTGATCCTCTTTCACAACAGGAGAGGAGTATGGAATGGGAGAACACGAGACAGTACAGTCCAAAGGATCAATAGAACGCGAGGATGGAAGTCGAGGGGAAGAGTCCATGTGACAACCAATAGGCTTGCAAGCCAAATCTGCGCAAATCTCAAGAGCAGGTGGGGTGGGAGAGTGTGATAGTTCAACAGAGGTGTGTGCATGATCTCCCACATCACTCCGTAGTGGTGGATCTGTTTGATGAGGTGAAGGTGAACAATCACTTCTGACAACGAATGTGCCTGCCTATGATTACGCAGATCCATCACCGAAGTGTTCTCAATGGGGTTCAGATATGTGAAGAAGATACTCAAATATTCCATCAAGAAATTCCCAATCAATATCATCTTCCGGGAATCAGTATGCAAGATTACAAAAACATGTGTAAAATTGTTCCATAGATTCATTGGGTGCTTTCTATAATTTCATAATTTCTTTGTTGAATGCTTTACAGTTGTAGTGATTGAAAGCATGGTCTATCTCTGCGACCGGATGAGCAAGAGAATGAATAGATTTTCTAGGCAGCGTGCCCCACCAGTGCATTGGGTGCCCTCTAAATGTGTAGATGAACAACGCGAAGCTCATGTATTCTTCAAAAAATCCATGTCTTTCACATGAGCCTACAACGCCGACTGCATGCCTTACCAAGGCAATGTAGCCTCCACCATCAAAAGTTTTATGAGACAAGTTATCCGAGAGCTATTCCGAGATGATGAAATCTTTTCCATGAGACATACATTCCGAAAGAGCAACTCGGTAGTTAGTCATGATAGATGTGTAGAGATTCAAACTAGATGTGAGGACTCATCTGGTCATTTAGCCCTCCTTCTAGCGCCAAAATGTTGATGGTGCTGGACTTGCCAACATGTCAAGGGGATATCCCCGGTAAGAAGTCCCAGTTAGACCTCAGACCGTTTGGTGTAGGAGTCCTAGCAATGGGTCGTATGGTAATTCCTTGACCACGATGTCGCACAGAGGCAAGTAAGATAACTCTGTCAGTAGCAAGGGTGTGACCGCTGTAGTGAGTCAAGGAAGGTGCATGAGAGGTTCTAACACAGGTGGGTTGAGATGAGTGCCCCCTTGACAACCTGTATCAATACTCAGCTGGGAAGGGAACACAAAAGATGCATCACAAGCTGGAAAGTAGGTTAGTCTGCAATCCAAAGTGATGGTTAAACCAACATCACATTTGCAACAAGATTCATATAATTGCATACAAAGCAGTTCATACACAACTACGTAAGTTAAACAACATACATTGCTAAAGTAACCAAAACAGTCCAACTACAATAACAACATATGCATGATAACGTGCTGGCTCTTACTATATAAATAAGTGTAAGTTCCAATCATACAATACATCCATGTAAACATGCTAGCCCCAACAGTGGAACGTTACAACCACATCCGCCTGCGCCTCCAAAGAGATGAACTAGCTCTGTGCAATGGAGAAGCCAAGGCGCGTTACAATACTGTCCAATCTCTTTCCAGCAGAGTCTTATTAGAAACTTGGCTGACCTAAAGGCTATATAATGAGTTATGAGGGACTATTTATAGCAAAGGGTGGGGTGACCCTTGACATTCTCCTTTGTGACAATTCAACTACCCTCATGACTCTTCACCTACTCTATGATTGTTACATCCAACTATTGACACTTGACTTACACTTGACATGACTCAACATTACAATGAACATGTACTCATGTGAGACAGCATGGCTTGAGCAAGCCATGCAAGACATCATTGACACTCAGCCCGCTGTGATAAGACCAATGCCTTGAAATGCTTGTGATGGTGGAGGGGGTGAGATGATGCCAAGCTTGGTCATCTGTGATGGTGTGCATGCACCTCATGGTGACATCTTGTTGAAGCGAACTCTTGCCTCCATTGCAACCGGTGCATTGGTTCGGCTCCTTCATCCAACTCGTCTGCTAACATGCACATGGTCTTCTTAGGTGTGGCTGAATCGATAACACACTAGCATATTGTCCGTTCTAATCTTCAAGTGTGTGCTGGTGGTCATGCGCATGAACTTGCCGAAATACATGTTCAGCTCCAAGTAGACTTGCTTCTTGTCTTTGCCTTGGTGAGTGTGCTGAATGGGTTCGATCACATGCGTGCGCACAATGACGTGCATGCTGCTGAATCCCTTGCATGCAATTGATGACACTGCTTACCATGTCTACTTCGTGCCAGCTGCTGGGATGGATCTTTAACCTTTACAGTCGCAGTTTCATCTGTGAGTGTATGTTGCGCCCACTTTTGTTCCTGTTCCTACTGCAATTCATTCATTTGTCTGTGTATCTTCATGTTCTTCCTTGAGTTGTTGCTTCAACACATGAAACTCCTTCTTTGTTCCATTCCCTGTCTTCGCATGATCTTCATGCGCGTCATCACCTCATAGCCTGAGTCTCCAAAGTTTCTTTCATCATCAGTGGATCTGCTTGAACTTGCAACTTTGTTATGCCTTTGTGTTGTCAACAAAATTCCTCTTGCATTCATTGCATCCACTGTGTTCGCTCCGTTCGCTACGTTCGTTTGTGTTCGCAGCATTCGACATGCTGCCTTCAACTGTTGTTCATGATGCTACTTGCTATGATGTTGCTGTTGTCATATCTTGATGTCCTTGTCTACGAAAAACTTGATATCTTCGTGAGAAGGCAAGATCATAGACATTTGATCAATTGCATCTCCAGGTGTGCTTTGGACGGTGTCTTTGAATCTACTCTCTTGGAAACCATTGTACCTACACTGCTGAGAGGCAAATGAAAATCTACAATACCTGGAGACATGGCAACACTCATGGTAAGCAATCTATCAGTCGAAACCAAAATGAACTTGAGAACTGACTTGCAACATACATGTGTGACTGATCATGAAGGTTGTGCAATTTCGTCCAGGAGGTCAGGAGACCGAATACCAAGACTTCACAAGGCACAATTTGGGCTACTGGGAGACTGAGTAACTACTAGAACTACGCAATGCACAGGCTAGTCTGGCTGTTGACTGTTGGGATTGCCAATTAGCAATCTCAGCTGGCAATGGCTGCAAGCTTAGTGACTGCATTGCGCAATTTTCATGGCCAACAGTTACTGTCCCTCAGGATTGCACAAAGGAGGCCTGGGGAACAGCTGTTGGGTAGAAATGCGCATTTATGGAGAGGATGTCATAGCCTTCCCTCTTAGGAATGCACAATGTTGTCTTGGTGAGGCAGAGTCTAGACCAGGGCTGCCCAGACTCGCCAATGGGCAACTGAAAGTGAATGTGAGTGTGAATGCTTGCTGATACTAAATGTAAGCCTAAGTGAATGATCGTTCATGAAAATGGTGAATGACAGATTCAAAAAATGGAATAACATGCATGTGGGTGAGGCCAGTCGCTGAATCGGTGACCGTTCACGAAAAACAGTTTCATGCATGCGACAGTAGTGAGATGCTGACAAAAACTGAAACGGTGCTAGTACAAGCTAATATACATGTAAACGACAGTAGGCATTCAAAGAAATCAAGAAAATAGTATTCATACAAGCAAAAACACAAAAAGTAACAAAAATGCAAGACAAGGCATGGGAAGCGGGCTTACCCAAAAACAACTGAGCTGAATGCGTCGACTGCTCCTAGATGTGATGTGGGATGTCAAAGCTACAAGGTGGATGTGAGGAATGAGCTCCACGATGTCTGGTTGATGAGTTTTTATAACATCGAGGTTGTGATGCGCATGCCACAAATCTAGGGAAAGCGACACCTGGTGGGAGGTTTTTGGAAATGATCCTTGCATGTAACCTCCAACTGCTAAACATAGATCCCTGAAATAAGGGATGCATTTGCATGCTGCCTTGGGAGAAGTAACCCATGCATGCAAGTCTGTTTTACTCGGTGCCTGAGAGAACTAATCAACTCAGCTGCACATGCGAGAGGTTGTTCGACTGCTTGAAGGAAATGCACATTTTTGGCTGGGAGCTGGGCTAACTACCCAGGAGATTTACGCAATTTCTAAGCATAGCAGCTAACTGCTGCCCAGATTTGCGCAAATTCTAGGCTTGGCAACCCAGCTGGGGAAAATTGCGTAATTCCTGTTGGGAGTGTTGACTGGCAGTATTGCGCAATATTGGAGCCCAGCAGGCTTCCAGACAGGATTTTTCTGAAGGGAAGGCTGGTTTCCCTCCATAAATGTGCAATTTTCTTGGGGAAGCTGGTCAGCGTGCAACTAGACCAAGTCCGGATGAACAACTTGTGAGAGGAATGCATCAAGCTGTGATCGACAGGCTGCCTTTGTGCAAGAAAAACACTAAAGCTTGTGAACTTGATGAAGCAAGGCAAGCTGCTGTGAAGGTTAGAAGTGAGGCTCCAAAACGAACCTAAGGAAAAAATTTGGAGGGTGGTTGTAGTCGCTACAACACCATGTAAAACCCATGCCAATGATAACAAATGAACCAAATAAATAAATGCATGTACCATCCATTCACATCCCATCAAGGAAATCACACATGCAACCTATTACCTGCAAGATCTTCCTGCTGACGCTGCTGATCCAACCTTCTCCTTGCTTCCCTTCACTTTCCTTTGCTTTCTTGCTTGCATTTATCCAAATCCAAGTGAATGGTAAAGTGTTAGGAGAATGTTATAAGTGCGCAAGATTGTATGAGAGTGAGAGAATGAAAAAAAGAGCCAAAACTGAACTGACAGAAGATGTGAATTGTTTCTTTGATGCCTCTTTATCATTGATATACCCTTTTTTCTTCATTTTCCTTCATTTTCCTCTTATCTCCCTTGCATGAATAGTTGTGTCTCTTCATCTTCCTTTTCTCCCATTTTCCTTTATTCCTTTAATTAATTTCCATTTATTGCCTCTTTTTCCTTTGCCAATGCCTTTTCCAATTTCCGTAGCCATTAATAAACGACAAGTGAACCCCAATGTGATGTTTCCCCCTCATTCAACTTGGAATACATGTCCCATGACCTTGCTCTTATTTTTCAATATTATCCTTTATTACATGATACTTTAACTCGAGGCTATTACAAACCTCTACCCCTTAGGGGAACATTGTCCTTGGTGTTCTATGACACCTATGACCAACAAATTGCTAAAAACAAAATATACTGCCTATGGAGCTTTATACCATAGCTCGATGCAATATTTACAATGACATCCTGCTAAAAAACAAATAAGCATACCTCTTATTAAAGATTTATAACAAAACTCATTACGATATTTACATATATATATATATATATATATATATATATATATATATATATATATATATATATATATATATATATATATATATATATATATATATATATATATATGTATGTATATATATATATATATATATATATATATATATATATATATATATATATATATATATATATATATGTATGTATGTATGTATGTATACCAAAAACTCATTTGCTTGAACCAACAAATAATGAAGGATACAAAGCCCACATCTAATCAACCATCTCCCATGTAGCTTCATCAGGCCCAAAGTGCTTCCACTGCACTTTAACTTGCTCTATTTCTATTTCTGGAGCATGAGTTGTTTCCACTGCAATATACAATGAGGTTCTTGCAGAAACTCTCCCTCTGGTTCCACTTGCAATACATACCAATCAATCACATGATCAACATCCTGGGCATATCTCATAAACAATGAAACATGGAAAACATCATGGACTTTCACTATTGGAGGTAGTGAAAATCTATAGGCCATTAGTTAAGTCCTCTCAAGGATCTAAAAAGGCCCACAATATCGAGGTGCCAACTTTTCACATAATCTAATCCTCAAGGAGCTCTGCTTGGGCTCGATGCGCAAGTACACATGCTCTCCAACCTGAAACTCCTTGAATGCTTTGCGTTGATCTGCATAAATCTTCTGCTTGTCCTGTGCTACCTTTAAATTTCTCTTAATAACTTCCATCTCTTGCTCCATCTCAGCCAACATGTCCGGACCAATCAACACCTTGTTTAGTGGATCACACCAGCTGATAGGAGTATCACAACTCTACCCATAAAGAGCCTCAAATGTAATCATCTTCAAGGATTCTTGATACCCATTATTATAAACAAACTCCACCAATTGAAGATACTCCTCCCACTTCCTCTATTGATGCATGAATACACCCTTAAAATATCGTTAAGAATCCTGTTAAACCTCTCTGTCTGTCCATTTGTATAAGGATGATAAGCTATGTTGAAAGCTAACTATGTCTTCAAACTTGCAAACAACTCCTTCCAAAACTTGGAAGTGAACTTTGCATCTTTGTCTGATATGATCTTCTTGGGAACACCATGCAACCTCACTATCTCCCTGATGAAGAATTTAGCTAGCTCACCACCTTACTAGCAGAATTAGTAGACTTCACTACAATGAAGTGAGCTACCTTGCTTAACCTGTCAACCATAACCATGATGGAATCATTTTTTCTGGATTTCCTCGACAAACTTGTAAAGAAGTCCATGGAAATGACCTCCCATTTCCATTTTGCAATTGGAATAGGCTGTAATAGACTTGTTGGGTGCTTACAATCTGTTTTCACCCGTCGACAGTTCAAGCATATCGCAACAAACTCAACCACTTCTTTCTTCAGATTTGTCCAATGATAGAACTTCTTGAATCCTGTCAAAGTCTTCTCATATCCCGGGTGGCCTAAATATGACTTAACATGAAAATCCATCAAGATAAGCTTCTTGAGCTCACTGCTATCTGGCACATAAATCTTGTTCCTGAATTTGACTAAGCCATATGTCATGAGGTGATACTCCTCATCCCTATCACATTCACCTTATTGCTATATCTCTGCTTTAACTACTGGTACCTGTCATCATGTTGCATTGCCTACAAGATCCGCTCCTGTAAATATGTCGCATAAGAGGTCACAACTGAAATGTGATTCACCTGCACTCTTTTACTGAGAGCATCTGCAACCCTGTTCTCCTTACCTTTGATGTACTTGATCTCAATGTAAAACTCACTGAGGGTAGCCAACTATCTAGCTTACTTGGCATTCAAATTGGGTTGGTCAAACAAGTACCTCAGTCCACTATGATCACCCATCAGAATAAACTTCCTACCAAGAAGATAATGCCTCCACATCATCAAGGCATGAATGATAATTGCCAACTCAAGATCACGAGTCACATAGTTCTACTCGTGCTCATTTAGCTTCCTTGACTCATAGCATACCATCTGTCCTTCCTACATCATGACTCCACAAAGTCCTTTCTTGCAAGCATTTGTACAAACTACAAAATCCTTATCAGGATTCACAATCTTCAAGAATGGAGCATTTGTAAGCAAATGCTTCAACTACTCAAAACTAGTTGCACACTCTTTAGTCCATTCAAACTTCTTTCCTTTTCTCTGCAAAGATGTAATAGGATAGGCAATCCTTGAGAAGTTACCGATGAACCTCCTGTAATAACCCACTAGTCCCATGAATGATATGATCTCATCCACATTCCTAGGAGCTAGCCACTCCATGATAACTTTAATATTTTTCGGGTCCACTAAGATACCTTCCTTGGAAACAACATGCCCCAAGTAATGAACCTAATACTGAAAGAAACCGCACTTGCTAAGCTTGGCATATAATTGATGCTCTCTCAACAATCTCAACATTATTACCATGTCCTCCGCATGCTCTTCTTCATTCTTAGAATATACCAATATATCATCAATGAACACTATCACAAACTTCTCCTGATGAGGATGCAACACACTGTTCATCAAGCACATAAAGGTGGATGGAGCATTAGTAAGACCAAAAGGAACCATGACAAACTCATAATGCCCATACCTTGCATGAAATGCAGTTTTGTAGATGTCTTCTTCTTTGATGCGCACTTGATGATACCTTGATCTCAAATCAATCTTTGAAAATACTGTTGCTCGCTTCAGTTGATAAAAAAATCATCAATCCTTGGCAATGGATACTTGTTATTGATGGTCACCTTGTTCAATTGTCTGTAATCAATGCACAATCTGAGAGTACCATACTTCTTCTTTACAAACAATACTAGTGCAACCCAAGGTGATACACTTGGCCTAATGTATCCCTTATCAAGCACTTCCTTTAGCTGGAATTTCAGTTCCACCAATTCTGAAGTAATCATCCTGTAATGTGCCTTTGATGTCGGTGTTGCTCTTGGTAACAACTTAATAATGAAATCCACTTCCTTATGAGGTGGTAACTATGAAATCTCCGCAGGAAACACATCCTGAAACTGTTGCAAAACAAGATACCTCTTCAGGAATTCATCATCCTCACCATCTTTCCTTTTGTCACTCGAAACATGCGCTGCAAACTATACACACCCTTTCCTACAACTGCACTTAGCTTGCATGGTTGTAACCATTCTCAATGATGTAGGTTTATTCTTTCCCTGCAAGATTCTCTTCTCTCCATCATCATCCAAGCACTCAATAACCTTCTCATAACAGTATACCTTAGTCCTGTGAGTAAACAACCAATCCATATCCAAAAGTATACTATATGATCCAAAAGAAATCACATTTAGATGTGTTGATGTAGGCATACCATTAAGATCAAATGCATAAGTTGTCACCCAATGATGAACTCTTTTACTGGTCTTTTTAGCATACTACACCAACCAAGACTCTGCATGCACTTATTTATTCAAGCCACACTTATCCACCAGGTCAGGACTAACATAACTATAATTAGACCCAGGATCAATCAAATTGGAAACAACTCGATTATAGATCTTATCTTCCATCTCAATAATGGATGCATGATGATCCACCTGCCTGTTATCAAGTGCTGCATAGATCTGAGGAATACTCTAACCAACATCCCCAATTGTCAGCGCCTTCTGAGCACTGTAGTTCTGAGGCTTGCCACCCTAGTACAATGGACAATCATTCTTGCGATTATCCTTGCCAAAAATCCAACACTCCAACAGTTATTTGCCACTACCTTTATTTTTTTGGTCTCCAGGATGAGGTCCATGTCCTTTCTCAGTTGCATTAAACTTCTTGTAAGGAGCCACATTTTCTTTCTCAGTTGTATCTTGTGGTCTTCCCTTCTTCTAAGCCCATTTTCCTTAGGCTCATACTTTCACTTTGACTGCTCATAACAATGCTTCAATTTTCCGATGACTTCCTCCAATAACTGAGACTCATCATACTTAATCCAATCCTTGAAGGCTAATTTCAGTTTGTTGATGATTCTTTGGACCTTTGTCTTCTCATCCTTGAGGTAAGGCACATACCTCAAAAGCTCCAAAAACTTGGTTGTGTACACTTTATCTATCATGGAACTCACCTTTATGTCATAGAACTCCTTGGCCTTTCCGTCATAACATATGTCAGACAAGTACTTCTTCCTGAAGAGTATTTTAAACTCATGCCAACTCAACTCTTCTACCTTGATGCCTCTGACACACTTCACATATTCCCACCAAATGTATTCTTTTCCCTTGAGACTAAAGATCACTATCTTGGCTTTCATATTCTCTGTATAATCATGTGATTTAAAGAACTTATTCATCCCAAGTAGCCATGCTTCTACATCTTCTGGTTTCTTTATCTCTCCGTCAAATGTTGGAGGCTTGACTTTATTGAACACCTCTGGCAAGTGTTTTTTCTCACTCCTCTTATAAGGATGATGGTAGTGATGACAATGATGTCTCCCAGAACCAGAACTAGAATAAAAATGATAATCACTACCTCTCATGTCAGGTGTATCCAACCATCTGCCATCTCTGACTTTATCATATTTGTCCAACTTGTATCCTGGTTGAGACCTGCTACCATATGCCCCATTATTCCTCTCCTCCTATCCATAACTAATCCCTACCTATCCCTGTCTCTGCAAATATGATAAGCTCTGAAGGATCACTACATTAACCTCAAATTACTTTTCGTAAGCTCTGAAAAGGTTTTCTTGTATCTCAATCAGCCTGTTATTGTCTGCCTTGTAACTTCTGATTTTTGCTACAAACTTCTCAATGTATCTATTATATCAGGAGAATACTCATCTCCTTACTGCTCAACTGATCTATAAGGAGAGTCACGTGAACTGCAATCCACCATTCTACTCATCGTCTCTGACCTTCTTCTTCTTGTAAACATACCATGTTAGACAAACATAATAGAAAACATGATCAAACCATACCTTAAATAAGTTTAGGGGAGGCTATCTCGTCTGCACAAATCAATTTAGATTAGCGTGATATTAAATATATATAATCAGTCTGTTATTGTCTGCCTTGTAACTTCTTATTTTTGCCTACAAACTTCTCAATGTATCTGCTATATCAGGAGAATACTCATCTCCTTACTGCTCAGATGATCTATAAGGAGAGTTGCGTGAACTATAATCCACCATTCTACTCGTCATCTCTGATCTTCTTCTTCATGTAAACATACCATGTTAGACAAACTGAATAGAAAACATGATCAAACCATACCTTAATGAAGTTCAAGGGAGGCTATCTCGTCTGCACAAATAAATTTATATTAGCACACAAAATTTCATTAATAACCACATGCATTCTAACTATAACCATCCCAATGCATGCATATTAGGCACATATACAATTGACATGCATGCATAACTATACACATTTACCCCGAGGTTGAATGTTACAACCTCGAACTGATACAAATTTTTAATGCCCCCTCCCACATTTACCCGCTTTCATAAGCTCTCCAGGGTAAACATGAGCTGAGTTCTCTTATGACATAACCCAACCTCAAAGTTCTAGATATGGAAATGGGGCTGACACACCAACAACTTACAAACACCCCTCATGGAATACCGACCACTTAGGAGCTTGCAAACCACTCCAGATGGTCAATCCTAGAGTTGGAGCTTTTTTCACCAGGGAAACTCCCCAACCACACGCATAGGCTTGCCTCCATGTGGTTATGAGGTCCAAACTAAACACATAGGCCTACCTCCATGCAGTTATAATCAAAATTCTTGAGTTCAGTGCCAACGGTCCCGAGATCTGAGCCTCCTTTTTAGGGTAGCCTTCGGACCACTAAAACTTCCTCCAATTAAAACTTGAACAAGAACTTGACATAGACATGTCTAGCCCATGATAGACATTTCATCAAACATATGGTAAACATGGAAACTACATGTCATGAATGCATATCTGATCATAAGGGTCTGAACTCCATATGAGAATCACCAAGAAGGCTCAATGCCCTCTCAATCTAGCTGCAACAACACTTGTTAGCCCATGCATTCATCAACCATTCATTAACTTATAGAATCATGAACAAGAGCCATAGTTAGAGCACATCATAGAACCATGCAAATAACTAGCATATAACCATAATAGGAACCATGACAAATCTACCATATAATCAACATAATAACAAGTATAGGTGCTCATTAATCACATAGAGAAAATAATGCTTATTAACATATACAAAATCCAACCAAGTCAGGAACTTCCACGTACCGCCCGACCATAGATTGGGTTGAACCAAATCTCTCTTCAACCAATCACTCCCATGTTGTATTCCAAGCATGAATGTGGGATATCATGGGATAAACCATGACATAATAAAATAGGGACTCCAGAGGTTAAACCACCTCTACTCTCAAACTACCGCGATCTCACCTAAAGTAATCATGAGATCATAGAACCAAACCAAGCTTAAATGCCTCAGAATTCCTTCACCATACCTTAAGGAATTTTCTTGTCTCCACCCACCTGTCTATTAGTTTTTGTAGCATCGGATGTGTTCTAGCCACGACATTTGGTGGAGAGGCTAGAATACATGAGATCTCCAAAACCCATAAATTGTTTCTGGAAATTTCGCATAGAAGTATCTAAATTAGACTATTAACCGATTTTTAAATATTTCCTAAGTCTAAACTTAGGGAATATGGTTAATTAATTAGTATTAATTGAGATAAGGTGAGAATCATCTAGAAACTCACTTAGATCGATGTAGAGATGATCCTAGCCATTAATTAATTTTAATAGTGGATGTTGGTGCTCTGACAATGGATTATAGGAGGAGATCGATGTGGTGATGGAGGTAACACCATCACAGATATTCAGTTGCCCAGGTAGTTCGATTTTCTCAGTAGAAGTAGCTCAACAAAGAAGATAGAACCAGAGGGTGAGTAGCAGGAGAAGGGGAGGGCGACAATATTTCGGGAGGAAGGTTTCCAGTCTCCGGAAGAGGCAAAGGAAGGAAGGTCGAAATTCTCAAGGGCCAACATAAGTTATGCGTAAAGAGTGATGCAAGAGGCTCAGTGCAGAGGTCGGGGACGTAATTTTAGAGGTAGAAAATAGTTGTGGGGTGAGAGAAAATTCCTCATTAGATTTTGTCAATATTTTCCTCAGATTAGATCACCAGTTGGGCATCTAAATAATTGTACTTAAAATTGCTGCGGAAAATTCATAATAAAACCTCATCTGCTGCACTGGTTTTCCCACATTGGGTTTTTTTAGGGAGAGTTGTCCAAAAATAATTGTGTCAAAATTCTTGTGCGTGTGCTAGAATTTTTCGGTCTCCAGTATTTTATTTCCGCAATATTTTTATAGTGAAAATTACAGTTGTGATTTTATTTGTTGTTTGTCGTAGCAAATAAACTGCATAATTAAATTTTCAGTTAGAAGAATAATTTCCAGCAACTACAATAGATAAAATTTCACATGGTATCAGAGCACAATTGATCAACCGGAGAGCTCATAAGCGAAGAGAAGTAATTTCGATGCTCAGTGTGGGCAGCAGGCCGAAATTCCCAAGGGGTAGCGCAATATTTTTTCCAAGAGGTTGAATTGTTCGAGGAAGACTGATTTTTCTGAGAGGGGAAAAAAATTGATCTTTCCAAAGCAAGTTATTCCAGAGGGACAGGGAGCAGCTCAGATTTTGTCGTTGAGCAGATATCTAGCTGGACGCAAAGGGTTTTTAGCAGTTCACTAGAGCAAAGCCAGCGTTGGGTGGAAAAGAAGAATATGACACTATAAATTCTTCAGTGTCGCCATGGACATACGTAACATTCAAGAGACTTTTGATTTGTCTTCGAGATTGGAGGAAAAATTTGCTTGCTTATCAGGATCAAGTTCACAAGGTGTCTGGTATATAGACTGTGGGGCATCAACCCACATGACAAGCGTTAGAGAATATTTCTCTAGCTATAAGGAGGAGCATATGGACTTCTAAATTACTATGGGAAACAAAACAAAATGTACTCAAGTAGGGAGAGGTACCATAGATTTTCAAAGGGAGTCAAAAGCAAGCACCAACACTACAAATGTATTCCATGTGTGGGGATTAGGTATGAGTTTGATTTCAGTATCTTAGTTAGAGGATATGGGGTATGATATTCACTTCGTAAGGAAGAAAGTGTATGTCAAACACCCAAGCTAGAAAAAGTTAAGACAAATTGGAGTTTGAAGTAACATATTGTACAGATTACAGATCGATTCTCAAATGGCACTAATATGTAGTGATAGTAATAGTGGGAAGGATCTAAATGAGTTGTGGCATAGGAGAATGGGACATCTTCACCATGGAGCACTAAGGATGCTCAGGGACATAGTAATAGGGGTTCCAAAACTTAGCACGAAACACGATGATGTGTGTAGAGGATGAGTACTTGGAAAGTATGCTAAGGCAACAGTTCTGAGAGTGACAACAGAGTTGATGGCATGTTAGGACTTATACATTCAGATATTTGCGACCTATTGTCCACTATACTCTCGGTGATGCCAAATATTTCGTCACCTTTATTGATGATCATTCTAGGAAAACCTATATCTAATTCTCGAAGACAAAAGATGAGGTCTTCGATCGTTTCAGAGAATTTAAAGCTATCGTGGAGAATGTGACAGGGAAGAAGATCAAGGTGCTTCGCTCAAATAATGGTGGAGAATATATTGATAAATAATTCACAAATTTATGTGTGAAGGAAGGCATCAAGAGAGAATGGACAACTCCATATAATCCACAATAGAATGGTGCACCAGAGCGAAAAAACATAACCATTGTTGGAGTTGCAAAGGCTATGTTATATGACCAGGATCTACCCAAATTTCTATGGGAAGAGGCATGTAACATAATAGTATATATCCATAGCAGGACTCCTCATAGAGCATTGGGGAAGAAAACATCAGAAGGAGTCTTCACAGGGAAGAAACCAAAAGTTAGCCACTTCATAATTTTTGGCAGCATTTCTTATTTCCACGTGCCAGATGATAAACATACCAAATTGCATTAGAGTGCAGAGAAGGGGTTCTTCATTGGGTACAAAGAAACCTCAAAGGCATACAATATATACACTCCTAGAAATAAGAATATTGTAGTAAGGCGAGACGTGAAGTTCATGGAGGAGCAAGCTTTCGAGAGATCTCATGAGATGCCTACAGATGATCAGAATCAGTCAACAAAAGCTCCTTTGGTCCACCAGCAAGGGCAACCATAGGGGCAGCCAGTGGGACAGGGAGGAGGACATTCACAAGGATCGAGTACTATGACCAGTACTAGTATTTTCTCAGGTGCAGGAAATTCACGGAGTTCTCAACAGATGGGGTAGAAGAGGCAAAATGAGGAAGAGATGATTGAACCTCGCACGACTAGTGGTCGTGTTAGGAGAGAGGTTCGTCAGACATTGAGAGATGCATAGGAGTTTCTTGGAACTCCTAAGACAAACAAAAGACAACATAGACAACCTGATAGGTACCAAGCATTGGTGGCTCAGGTTGTAGAACCTTCCAACTTCGAGGAGGCCACACAACATCAATTATGGGTAGATGCCATGGTAGAAGAGTATAGTTCTATCATGACAAATGATGTTTGGGAGGTAGTGTCCAGGCTGGAAGACAATTTAGTTGTAGGTTCTAGATGGATAGACAAGATCAAATATATTGTAGAAGACAATGTGGAGAAATACAAGGTCAGGTTCATGGAAAAGGGGTATGCACAAAAAGAAGGTAGAGATTATGAGGAGACCTTCGCCCTAGTTTCCAAATACACTTCTATATGTTCAGTTATATCCCTAGAAGCTTAGATGAGATGGTAGGTTTATCAAATGGACATCAAGAGAACCTTCTTGAATGAGGTGATAGAGGAAGAAGTGTACATAGAATAACCAGAGGGCTTTGAGACACATGAGAGGCACACTCATGTGTGTAGATTGGAGAAAGCTCTATACAGAATCAAGCATGCTTCAAGGGCATGGTATGGTAGGATTGACAACTACTTTCAGCAAATGGGATTTGTCAGGAGTCACACAGATCCCAACCTTTACTATTTGATGGTAGAGGGTGAGCCACTCATTCTAGTTTTGTATGTGGATGATCTATTTTTGATAGCAGCATTAGGGCTCATAGAGGACTACAAGAGGAACCTGGCAACAAAATTTGACATGAAGTATTTGGGGTTGATGCACTATTTCCTAGGATTGGAAGTATGGAAAAAGAATGTGGAGATATTTCTTGGACAAGGAAGGTATGCTACAAATATTCTAAAGAGGTTCAGAATGTAGGATTGTAGACCCATGTCTACGCCCATGATCACCAACTGGAAGAAGATAGATCCATCAGTTGACAATGGTGTCAACCCTACCTTGTATAGACAACTTATTGGATCTCTCATGTATCTAGTCAATACGAGGCCATATATTTTCTTCGTAGTCAACACCCTTAGTTAGTTCATGCTAGAACCAAAGAGGGTACAACGGGTAGTAGCAAGGCACATTCAGAGGTGTGTGCCTGACATAATTAAGTATGGGTTAAGATATACCCAAGGAGATGATGTCAAATTATGTGGATTTATAGATGAGGATTGGGTAAACAGTTCAGTGGACAGGAAAAGTACCTTTGGGTATTGCTTCAATGTTGGATCATAAATGGTTTCTTAGTGTAGCAGGAAGTAGAAGTTAGTAGCACTGAGCTTTGTAGAAGCAAAGTATATGGCAACAAGCACAACTACATGTGAAGCTATATGGCTTCAGAAGATGCTAGTGGGCTTGTTCATGCAAAAGATGGAGGTGACCAATGTCTACTGTGATAATCAAAGTTTCATAAAGCTCTCTGAGAATCCAAAGTTTCATGACAGGTCGAAACACATAGATATTCAATGTCATTTCATCAGAGATTGTGTACAACGTGGAGTAGTCCAACTACAACATGTTCCCACAAAAGTGTAGGTTGCAGATATACTCACGAAAGCTCTATGAAGAGCTAAGTTTGTCTATCTAAGAGAACATATCAATATGGTTGAGAACCTGTTCCAATAGCAAAGGAAAATTTCCTTGGATGATTATCAGTTGCATCAACAATAGATGAGAGGGAGCTACAGTGCAAATGCAGTGTTGGTAGCAATATGGCGGTGTCAGTAGCAAAACAGATGCAACGTATATCAGAGTTGTGCAATGGTTGGTGGGTAGCAACAACAAGACATCAGCAACGTGACAAGAGATGATGGAGAGGCAGGGTGTGCAGTAGCACTAGAACACATTCCTCACTAAAAGGGTGTGTTGTTTTTTGTAGAATCGGATGTGTTCTAGCCACAAATTTTGGTGGATAGGCTAGAATACATGAGATCTCCAAAACCCATAAATATTTTCTGTAAATTCCGCCTAAAAGTGTCTCAATTAGATTATTAACCAATTTTTAAATATTTCCTAAGTATGAACTTAGGGAATATGGTTAATTAATTAGTATTAATTGAGATAAGGTGAGAATCATCTTGAAACTGACTCAAATTGATCCAAAGATGATCCTAGCCATTGATTAAGTTTTAATCTTGGTCGTTGGTGCTCCAATAGTGGATTATAAGAGGAGATTGATGTGGTGATGGAGGTAACACCAGGGCAGATACTTAGTTGCCCAGGAAGTTCAAATTTCTTAGTAGTAGTAGCTTTGTAGATAATATAGATCCAGAGGGTGAGCAGCCGGTGGAAGAGGAGGGCAACAATATTTTAGGAGGAAGGTTTTTGGTCTCCCGAAGAGGCGAAGGAAGGAAGGACAAAATTCTGAAGGGCCAACGTAAGCTCTACACAAAGGGTGACATAGGAGGCTTAGCACAGAGGTTGGGGAGGTAACTTCAGAGGCAGAAAATATTTGTGGGGTGAGAGAAAATTTCTAATTAGATTTTGTCAGTATTTTCCTCAGATTAGATCGCCTATTGGGCATCTAAATAATTGTACTTAGAATTGTTGTTGAAGAATAATAATAAAACCCTCATTTGATGCACTGGTTTTCCCGCATTGGGTTTTTCAGGGGACAATTGTCCAAAAATAACTGTGTCAAAATTCTTGTGTGTGTGCTAGAATTTCTTTGTTTCTAGTATTTTATTTTCCGCAGTATTTTTATAGCGAAAATTGCAGTTGCGATTTTATTTGTTGTTTACCATAGCGAATAAACTACATAATTAAAATTTCCAGTTAGAAGAATAATTTCCATTAGCTGCAATAGTTAAAATTTCACACCGTTGAGGGCTTCTGATCTGAATGTGAAAACTAGAAGATTTTTTAACAATTTGCAAGTTAAATTTTTATGTGTGTTTGGGTAGAGGATCAACTTACTAAACACATAAACAAGTAAATTTAAGCCAAATTATACAACCAAACAGAGAAAATCAAGCACATCTGAAACACATAACAAAAGGCATGATAAAGGAGTTCACCCCTCTCTTGGACTACATCTCCTAGTCTAGCTTCCAATGGAGGGCCTCTTTCATTAAAAATTCTCAAAGTGTGTCATTCATGCTTTACACTGCTCAAATAGAAGAACTGATGTCTCCAATGGATCTAACATTGTCAAAAACCCTTGTTTTGGTTATTTTTGTACCTCATTTGACAAAAAAATGAGAAAGTTATGCTTGTTTCCTCCTTTTCCAAAATTTTGTAGCTAACCATCCTACAATTCGGCCTGAACCTAGCTCGGGCGCCCCAAATGCAAAAGTGACGTGATAAACTTGGTACAATTTGCGCTCGACGGGTGAAATTGTAGGACAATTAAGGGCACCATTAAGCCCCTAGTCCCAAAAACCTTGGACACATGATGACCATACGAATACAAAAGGTGCCGATATTCCAGGGCCCTATTTGGCCCCCACTTTGGCACGTGCCCCTGGTCTTATGCTCCTGCATGTGACCTTGGCTCGGCCCCTAGGGGCTAGCCCCTCTAACTTCATGCACTTGTTGGTTATATGGTGATGGTTGTGACCGTGGGTTGGCCCTTAGGGGCTTTCCTCATTCATTTCCACATCACGGATCACATTGGGGTCATACGACCCGGAGCTGGCCCCTTACTCCTTTTTCCTGTTATGGTCATGCACACGGTATTCATTGTGAGCATATGGTTGTTAACAATTGCGAGGGTGTCATGACAACGAGGCTGGGCTAGGCCCTAGCCCTGGGCACCTCACCCGCGGTCCTGTTGCACAGGGGTGGCTAGGGGCTAGGGGATAGGGCTTAGCCCGACCCCGACCCCTCCCCCAAATGCGCAAATAAACCAACGTTTAATATGATTTTCCAACATTGTTTAAAAAGAAATATAATGGCGCGTTGGTGTTGGACTTTGTTGGTAGATGTGAGGTCTCAGTTTTGAACCCTGCGAGGTGCTTTTCAGCCTTCAACTAATTTTGGTTGGTCATGAGGAGGCCACGTGGCAACCATTGGCTGGCCCATGTGGCACTCCCTCATTAGGCCACCTCAACTAACCAAAAACCAATGAAAATTCACCATATTCAAACCTATGAGATTCTACCACTTGTCAACCAACCATTGGCTGATGATGGTCCAATCATCTTGCCATATCATGGTTCAGTCAGTAGTACAGATTTCTCATTGGGCACCCCTGCAACTCAAATTCCAAAATTTTTAAATGTTTCCCAAAACAATCAGAATGCATTTATGGGAGCATGAGATGTCAGATTAGAGTGAAACGAGTTGCGTTGGATTCAGATCGCCGATATCTATCCAATCCTATAGGTTTTGAGCTCTGTCACACACTTTAAATTTTGAGCATAATTTTGATCCACCAGATCACTCCTCCCCATTAGAAGCTTTTGGACCACTAACAACTCTTTATCAATGAAGAAATAGATGAGGGTACGACTCCCTCACCATTCCAGTCTCAATCCAATGAACTTTGCTTGAATTTAACATTTTGAGCTTTTCATGAGAATGCATCATTTTCCCTTATTTTGGAGTCCTGGACTTGCTAGCATAAATAACATCTTGCTGCAATTTCCCAAAATATGCAGAACAACAAACTACGTTTGAAGAAATAAACTCATTCCCTCCTCGGTTTCCAATCAAAGGAAACTTAAACAATCTCAAATTCCTCTCACCTTGAACACCGTTGTCATGATGATGCTTACCATGTCTAGCCTTATACGTGGCTTGAATCTTGACCGAATGTGATCGCCATCGCCATCGCCACGCACCATCACTTTTCAAAGCCAAAACATTATGAAACCCACAAGAAGAAGTTTTGGAACCAATGTACTCTTTGTCATTTGATTTTTCATTTACTCTTTGACTCTTTCACTCTCTAACATTGGCATCTTATTCACACCAATGTTCAACAATGATGCATGCTGCTGCAAATTTACTTCATTTTGTTTACCTCTTTTAGGAGGAAACATGTTAGACTCCTAAAACATCTTATCACATGAATTATAAACATCAATGAAATCAGAATTCAAGCTTCAATCATATCCTTGAAAGGCTTTAGATTCCTCAAGAACCTTCATGTTTGATCATAAACAATGCAAAATTCTGACTAGCATTAACAATCCTCTTCATTTGTGCCACATTTACAAGAGATGCATTCAACTTCTTACTATGTTCTCTAACAATGTACTCAATCCCATTCTTGAACAAATGATATTTGTTCTCATGGTGATAGAAAATAGCTCCTATGATATAGATATGGGCTTCCCAAAACAATACCACACATGTCAATTGGAATTACATCAAGCTCTACCTCATCTAGGAAGTTTGTAGTGATTGCAAATCTAAGTATGCATTTCTTTGTCACCTGTAATTTTGCATTCTCAGATACCCAACCTAAAGAATATGGTTTAGGATGAAGAATGGTTTCTAGATTCAACTTATTGACAATGTCTTATGAGATAAGATTTGCTTGTGAACCACTATCAAACAATGTATCTATCTTGGTATGTTTTGAAATAACTCTAATATGGAAAAGTTCTATTCTTGTTTTTTCATCTTGAGTTTCATTGAGACAATTTGAATAACTAGTACTTGCAATGTCCTTACCTTTCAAACCCATGATTTTGATCTTTGTTTCACCTCCAGAATCTGAATCTAAATCATGTTGTGTAGTTGCAATTGTCTTCTCCTTCTCCTTGTTCTTAAACTTTTTGGTTCTCATTTCTGGATGAAGTTTCCAACAATGATCTTCATTATGTCCATCTTTGGAACAATGTTTACATGTGAGTTTGTCTTTCTCCATCTTGATGGCAGCATTCCTCTTCCCCTTTGAACTTACCTTTTCCTTTTTCTACAAACTCAAAGGAACTCTCACTAGTTTCTTCATAAACATTTTTCCCTCTTGCCTCTAAATGAGTTGTCTGAACACAAACCTCATATAGTATTGTAGGGTTAAACATGAGAATTGTAGTTATTAAATAACTATGCAATCCTCCAATGTATTTGAGCAAAGTATCTTGTGAGGACAAATCTATACCCAAAATCAAAGGTCTTTTCCTAAATTCTTTAGTATAAGATTGCACTTTTTTCCCTTTAGCTTGCCTAAAGTTCTACCAATCCATAATAGTTTTTTGCATGTATGCTAATGGATAAAATTGCGTTCTTATTGCAACAACAAAATTATTCCAAGAGGATAAAACCTTACCATGTTTCTTCATGTCCTCTTGAGTTTTGGCTTCCCACCAAATTAGTGATGCACTTTCCAATATAAAAGAAGCAAGCCGAATCTTGGTTTCATCATCTTCAATTCTTTGTATCCTGCAACATACTTCAATTTGACGAATCGAATTGTCTAATCTTGTTGTATTTAACCCTCCATTGTACATAGGTAATTCAAACTTAATATCAAGCTTACGCAACAGATTTTTACCATGACCTCTTGGGGAACTTGGAGGTGTTTTTGAAAGGGTAGTAGCAGTAGAAGAAAATGAGGTTGAATATGAAGATGAGGATGATGATGATGAAGCTGGTGGTTTGTCACCATTCCCTCCATTTCCTTTTAGAGGCTTGTTGTGAAGATAAATCCCCTGTGCAGACAGAGGCAATCTCTCTAGCCCAATGAGTGGATCTAACAACAAACTGAACAAACTAATGCAAAATTTCCTAGCTTATGTTTAAAAATATGGAGAGAAGGAGAAACCTACCTCACTCTGATGTTAATTTCTCAATCCTTTGGTGATGGCTTTGATCTCCTAGCTTCCAGGCTCGCTCCTTGCTTGTTCTTTACGTCCGAGTACCTACAAGAGAGATTAAAGGACAATACAAGATATAAGATCATACATAGTATATATCAAACATAAACTACTTGATAGATCAAGGAGTATCAAGATAAATACATAAATATTTAGACATTTATGGAAAGTGAACATTAGATGTATATATTAATGAATAAAAAATGGAATCATATAACCATTACCTTGATGTTGGATACCTCCTTTTGGTGGATGTCCAAGTCCAAGCCAAGACTCTTCAAGCACTCCTTCTCTAAGTTAGATGGGAAACATTTAGGCATAATCTCAGCATAGGAATGCAAACAATCAATGACCAACCATTTGGGGATGGAAGGGATTTGATTTATAGGAAGGCAGAGGGAGTTAGGGATCCACAAAAGGGGGAGGAATGTCCACATCTCAAGGGGGAGGCCCTTAAAGGTAGGATCAAGAGCTCCAAATGGGAGAGCTTAACCATATCTCTACCCAACAACATCCAACTCGTTGTTTCTCGAAGTTTCCAACATATGAAGCTTCTCCTCCATTTTGAGAAAACCTACCAGAAGAGGTTCAGCATGAATTTTAATATCAAAACCCGCATTGGCAGTGCTAGGTCAAGCAACTGCAGCCTTCCATCAACACGGGAAGGCAGTGGAGCAAAGAACGTTGGTTCTGAAATTTAGGGTTTTAGTGAACCTTCTCCATAATTTACCTAGGGCAATTTTTCTTCCATTCTTCAGGGATGTTTTAGTATGTATTTCATGATGAATATACTTCACAGTTGTCAACATTTTGGCACTTCAGGATGTGGAACAGGAAGTGAACAGGGGGTGTGACAAAATACTATGTAACAGATGCCCCCTAAAGCATGAAGGAAGAACATGGAGTGATGGGTTAAATGCTTTACAAGTTAAGGCAAGGACCGGAAAACACTGTCAGGATATCTGCAAATCAAGCATATACATATACATATCTAACATCTCTAATATAAACATGCCTAATAATATATGAATAGGCATCGAATAATACATGAATCCATGACATGGGTGCAACCATCCGAATAGAAGGGATCATGTTCATGGATCCACGGTATGGACGCATCCATCCGAATAGAAAGGATCATTTATATGGATCCACAGTATGGTCACAACATGTGTACAATCATAAATAATTCACAACTCCATGCAACCTAGATTTTGTCAGATGGAATCCAGGGTTGTGAGCTTTGTCCCGATCTGATCAATGTACGAATTCTAACATGCGAATAGATGTGTCAAAGTCGAACATGATAGAAAACCACCTGATTATCGGTCAATGATGTAAACCGTTAACAAGCACAAGAGAAACCACCAATAAAGACAATGGTTCTGAAGGTACAATTAGTGCATCAATTGAACACCCAAAGAATCATCCGATCGAAGGCCAATGATGTAAACCTGTAGTCGAATGCGAAGAACTTTCCATTGAGGCATGCAAGCTCTAAGGTATTGGAAGGGAGTTACTAGATCATCTTCATGGATAATGAGATGAAGTTAACAGGAAGCAATCCATCAAAGGATATAGTAGAATAGGTAAGTTTGATTCAACACTATGGCAGAAAGATCATATAGTGTATAATTGGTAAAAATTGCAGATGGGAATTCTCTTGAACATATCAGTGACACAACTTCGGAGTTTGGAAACATTTGTTTCAACATGGGATCAAGGGTCATGATGATGAATAAGAATAATCAGATGCGAGGCAAAATGGATTTCCCAAACCTAGGAAGACAAGGGATGAAGTGAGGATATCCCAAACTCGACACGAGCAATAGATAAGTGTCACGTTCAAGAGTGATATGCTACCTTTACACAAAATACAAGAGATGTCCACTTTCATTTCCCCCCCACTATTTCTAGTGAGTACCCCATTATCTTTTATCGCAAGCTTGAAGTGGATAACATATGCTTGCCATATTAGTTCATCCTCGAGATGAATCCATCCTAGTAAGTTTAACAAGTCCTAGGAAGGAGAAACTAAATCTCGTCATGATGACAAGTCCAATGTCATTTAATTTTTACGAGTCCGGCAGAGGTGAAACTCGACATCTTTTTCATGTTTAGAGAGTTTGAAATAGAGGCGAAAAAGAAAACTCCAAAGGTCCCTTTTCGTAAATCGTCTCTTAAATCCGAAAAGGTAGAAAACGATATCCAAGAGAACCTCTTACCCCATGTGAGACTAAGGTATTCCTTTTTCGTACAATAGTCTATCTCAATCCGGAAAAGGGTTAAACTTATACTGAGTAGACATCATTTCATTTACTTTAATGAGTTCGAAACGACAAGTACTCAACAATCTTTTCATGTTTTGCGAGTCAGAAAATAACTTAAAGATGACTCCAAGGGGTCGCTTTTTCGTCTATTTTTTACGACTGCGAAAAAGTGATAAAATAAACTCATTGAATCAGACATAATTAATCACCGTCACTGTGTTCTATGAAAAGTCACTGCACAAGTGAAACGTACATTACCAATTTCGAGGAAAAATATTAAAAAGTGAAAAATGCCTATTTGGTAAAAATGTCAAAAAAATTATAGAATCTAAAAAAAGTAAATCATTTTCACCATTTTGCAAATTAGAGAGCATTTTTACCTTATTTTACCTCGATCTTTTGGTGGAGAGTACGATCAATCTTGGACACCATTCGTCGAGTCGTTCACTGCAGGTGAGATCTATCTCTTCCCTTCCATTTGGTTGTTTTTTTTATGTATAGACTAGGATGCATGGAGGGCTTAACAAAAATTCATGACAAAGATGACCAACGTTGGTTTTACTCATCAAACCCACGTTTTTCACCCTGCGGGCAACTGTGGTAGCACGTTAGAAGTGCGGAAAAATTCACAGATAACCGCGCTGGCCCAAAGTAGCGAATTTTTTGGAAAATACTCCAAGTTACTGATTTATTTACGAATTTGCTTCCATAGAAACTCATGAAATGTCGTTTAATGGATGTTTTATAGGTTAATCAACCAAAAATGGCGATCGGATGAAAAGAAAAAGGACATGAGACTGAAGACCATTAAGCAACCCAGGACCCAAATTGCATTGCTGCCCTTCGAGACTGTGGGTCGTTGAAATTCTTCCGGATTCCTGGGATTAGGAGCCATGTAGAGCTACTACAACACTTAATTAGTTGGTGGGATGTGTATCACCAACTATTCATGATCAGGGACCAAGAGCTCAAAATAGATGCCACGGAAATTTATTTCATTACTGGTTTGTTTAGAAAAGGACAACGGATTCAGTTGTTTGATTCTCAGATTAGAGGGGAGAGCACAAATATGTCGATTGCTAGACATTGTCCAGGCACTTAAAAGACTTAGTGCGAAGATAGATATAAAGACCATCACTAATCTCCCACTACGAACAATCCTTCATACTATGGCCTGAATAGTTGGGGCTTAGGCATTGCATGAAGCAACAAAGTCTCATTTCTAGTACGCAATTGATTGTCTAAGTCCAACAGTGTTCAACTAGTGTGAGGGTTTGTTGGTCAATATGAAAAAGTGCAAGTCAGGAAGGTTGAAACAATTCAGTTTCAGATCCATATTGGTGACGTTCTTCCTGGAACCTGTGCCACAATGGATAGAAGTAGATGCACCAACACCTAAAGATCCACGGGAATGAGGTGGGGTGAGTTTATGCCTCGGCAGGGAGGCGTTCAATGGATGTCTTTTCCCGCAACATTTTTTTGATGGCTGCAACAACAACTAATCATGATAGATGATTGGGCATACATTGGCACAAATTTCCAAGGAGATCCCGATCTTCCACTTCCACCAGGCGCACAATGGACTTTTTTTTATGTGTACTAAGATTTTATACTTGTGATTTTTGTAGATGTTTGACTAGAGATACCTCCAGGGGTTTCTCAAATAGCCAAGCAAGTGGCACGCCAGATAGAGGATGCTCCTTATGAGGAGGAAGCAGACCTGATTGTTGAAGTGGAGAGTAATCTGGAAGTCCTGGCAAGGGGCATTACAGAATATGCATCGATTGATGAGGTGTCACTGTGATATCAGAGGCACATTGTAGTGGTACCTGCCACAATGCGTCGGTTCCTGAATCGATTCATTAGAGTTGTGTTGTTCTATCATGAGTACCATGTGGGCGAATAACCATCTCTAGTATTTATTTTCCGCACTTACATAGGCTTGAGAAGCCATGTGTCTCAGAACACAGTTTTTGACATTTTGATGTAATAATTTTTTTGTAAACACTCTCTCTTCTCTCTCTCTCTCTCTCTCTCTCTCTCTCTCTATATATATATATATATATATATATATATATATGTTTTCCTGTTATGTTCACTATGTGATGGTTTTGTTTTACACATGTCACCAATGTATGTCTAATACATAATTAGCCAATGTATCTGTTAATGCGTTCGAACGTCTCAGAATATGTTGATAAGTAATATAATCAAAATCTTGTTCCAAAAGATGAACTCGCAAATACATTCTCAAAATTTAAGGGTTTCTAACTGAATATTATTTGTTAAGTTGTAGTACAATGAGCTGTGAATTGAGATTAATGACTAAATCTCTAATGCCAAGAGCAATGGCTTCGAACAAAAGCTCGATAACCACACTGTATTCGGCAATGTTATTAGTAGTACGACCTAAACATATGCCTTGTAAATTCACTAACTCACCTTTAGGGTCATAGATTGCCCATGTGGTGGAAGACAAATTCTGTGTACTACGAAAAGATCCATTAGTGAAACCTACATAAAGGTTCGATGACATCTGCAAACAAAGTAGAACACATGGTAAGCAGAGGAAAACACGTTTACAAAAGCAAACAAATACACCAAAACCAAATTGGACACTAATGAATAACGCACTAATGTACAAAGTATTTACATGAAATGACGCATAATACTTCAGATGGAGCCCATTTCGGGACTCGGGTAATTGATCAAAAGAGAGTAAAATTGTAATTTCACTATTGGCATGACATGTAAGCATCGATTCGGCCAATTAGTGGAATGACATAGAAAAATGTCAATTCCTCCATGCCCCCCGGGTGAGTGAGGGTTACAAGTCAGAGGATCAATGCCCCATTGCGATAATGGGCGAATGGTAAAAACTCATTGAAAAAGTCTCATAACGGGGGACACAAAAATTGTAAGCTCATTTAGAGAAAAATATGCCCTCAAGTGGAAGATTTTGACAACCTCAAGTTGGACTGAGATGTCACTATGCAAGGTAGCCAATATATTCCCCATGTTTCCTTCGAACAACACTTCATGAACCAAAATAGGTGTCTGAAGTGGATGAGTCGGTACATCGAAAACAAGGGTTTCTAGAAAAGAAGAGACCTCACTAAGGCTTGGGAGAAACGAGGAACAATGATGGGCATCATTCCATGGAGTTTCGTCAAGAGACATAACTTCTGTGATACTCTCGTTAATAAGAAATGTCTCATTCAAAAGATCTAAGAATCACCGAGCCAAGGAGATTGCGAATATGCGTTTAGACTCATATTGAAATGATCATGAATTTCAAAAGTTTCCACAAAAGCTGAAACAACAACTTGATATGCTTGCTCTACAGGGCTAAGCGGCATAACATTGCCAAAACTATAAATCTGATCAGGATGGGGAATGATCCAAGGATCATGACAAGTTGAGATCATTTTAATTGAAGCAATGTTTAGAGGTGGAAGGGGAAAAGTTCCCATAAGGGAAGAGTCTTTCAAAATACCCGCCCCAACACTCTCATAAGGGATATCGGTATTCCCAACATATGGCACATTACCGTTTGAAGAGTTGGAAGAGAAAAAGGCGAGTTGATCTACAATGACTATTTTCCCTTGATGAGGAAAATAGAGTACTCGAAACAAAGTGGAAACCATGCAAAACATTGCATGGGTCCAACTACGACCAAGTAGAATATTGTAATTTAGATTGGCATCAACAACTTCTACGTCCAAGTTAAATTTTTTCCTTCCAATGATATCGACAAGTCATTGAGAATACCATATGGGCATGAACCTCTACCATCAAAGGCTTGCAAGGTATTAGGGGACTGGTTGAGAGGTGGAGAGCCGATATATTTCCAACATGAAAGGGACATGATGCAAGTAAAAACACCCTCATCAACAATAGTCCTATGAATAATCTTCCCCTTGATAATAGCTTATATCAAGAAGGAAAGTTGATGCAGGAGATAGGTAATGTGGTTCTCGAAGTCAAAAGTAATCAGATTCGAATTGGTAAGATCAATTCCTCTTATGGTGGATAATAATTGTTTCCTTTGCGATGGAAAAGTTTGGAGGACTTCCAAAGCTGACATCGTCGAAGGTGCTTGAGCTAAATCTTCCATAATATTATAATGCTGAGCGGCGCGCACATTTGGATTATATGATGACTTTCGAAGAACACCTTTGGGAGGTGGTCGGATAATGGAATCATTAATAGGTCGTTCGATATGAAGAGGAATAGAACTAGGCAAAGTGGAAGTAGAAGGCGTATCAATGGCATCATTTTCCACAACCGGTTTGGTAGGAGTTTGACAATATTTTGATCGAGTAGAAATAGAGACGGGTGTTGTTCCACTCATAAAAAATTGAGAGCCTAAAGAAGTAGAGGATTTAGGTTGATATACCAGTGATGTCTCCTATGACAGAATGGGTACTTTCAACACAACCGGCATCCTTGGGGTGCCTTTTAATAAATGACTAACCTCAGCACGACGGGGACAATCCTTTGATAATGATATTAATCACATATAATGTTAGGTCCCTATACTACTAGTGTAACCCCTTATTGTTATTAGTACAACCCCCTTATTATATTGTTGTGCCCATGTAGTCCCCATATTGTTATTGTTGTGCCCCATAGAAGCCCACTATTGTTATTATTGTGCTCTTACATTATTATTGTTATGTCAGCTCCGATTATATTATGACCCCTTAGACTCCTATATATAGAAAGGAGGTCTTGTCATTTGTATCATCGAAGAATTGTTCATTTATGTAATGTAAAGGAGGTCGCCCCCTCGAAGAGGCTTATTTCTAAGGCATTCATCTATCTTTTCTATCTTTTTGTGAGTTGATTTCATAACATTTGGTATCAGAGCTTTGGATTCTAGGGTTTCGCTGCTCCAAACAGGTCATCGTGGTATTTTCACTATAACTTTTTTCTATGACTTTTTAGAAGCTGAAAAAAACCCATTTGAGAAGAAATATTGTTGAAACGAGCATCCGAATTTCAGATCTTGCCTCGCTATATTTTTGGAGATATGATATGAGGAAGTTAGGGTTTTTGCAAGCTCTAGAATTTCATCTAAAACAGATCATCGTGGTATTTTCGCTATAACCTTTTCAGTACAAAGTTTCAGAAGCTAAAGAAAAAACCCATTTGAGAAGAAATCGTTCTGAATCTCGAGTCCAAATTTTAGATCTTGTCTCGCTATATTTGCGGATATATGATCCAAGGAAGTTAGGGTTTTTGCAGACTCCCAAATTACATCCTAAACAGGGGACCTTGGGAAAATCTTCATAACATTCTCTATGGGAAATAAATTGAAATTTCGTAAGAAGTTATAGAAAGAGGACAGGCTGCAGTTTTTTGTGCATTGTTTTCAGATCCGAAGGTTGAAACAGTGACATGTGGCACGTCGTACAAGTTTTCTCTACTGAACTAGATTATAATCAGGTCACCATGGGAGATTTGGCATAACTCTTCCTTGGAGAATCCAATCTTGATCAAAATTGCAGGGTTAGAAAGAGGACTCAGAGGGTTACTGTAGGACATGATTTCAGATATTCGAGATCTGCAAGTACAGAGTTACAGTCATTTCAAGATCGAGCTCCTGAAATCAAGAAAAGGCGATATGAGGAAGTTTGATGGAAAGGAGCGATATTTTGATCTACATGGTGTACCACTGTTACAAAAGGTATGTATTGCATCTTCATATTTAGAACTAGATCAATTTTTATGGTATAAAGGGATTTTTTCTTGTAAACAACTTGTTACGTGGCCAATTTTCACTGAGGAAATGATAGCACATTATGAGGATACAAAGAGCAACACCTTCTTTAGAGCAACACCACAACAATTGGAAGAAAAAATAGAAAAAGGGCTTTGTTACAAAGTGGAAAGCAAAATTATGGCAACACGGAAGTCTACCCCTCACAACTATAAAGATGGAAGTGTTGTTTCTCCTAGCCTTCCACAACCTACAAGGGTTACACCACGTGCTGAGAAGAAATTATTTTACATTGGTTGTGGAGAGGAGGAAGAAAAGGATCAAGAAGTGAAAGATCACATTGAGAAAGAAGAAATGAATATGACCATATCTTGTAATGCATTGGTCAAAATTACCACTCCTCAAACTATCAATATAGAAGGACATATCAAGAAGAAAAAGGTTCAAGAAGTGAAAGATCACATTGAGAAAGAAGAAATGAATCCGACCATATCTTGTAATGCATTGGACGGAATTACCACTCCTCAAACTATCAATATAGAAGGACATATCAAGAAGAAAAATGTTCAAGGATTGAAAGATCACATCGAGTCTTAAGAAATCAATCCGACCATATCTTGTAATGCATTGGAAGAAACTACCACTCCTCAAACTATTAAGATAGAAGGACATATCAAGAAGAAAAAGGTAAGAATGTTGATTGATTCGAGCAGTACCCATAATTTTATTGATTCTAAGATAGCCAAGGAATTGAATTGCTTCCTATATCCAGCACCAGAGTGTCAAGTGATTGTTGCAAGTGGAGGAACCATAAATTGCTCTGGAAAGTGTCATAATATCAAGCTATCCATGGGAGAATATGTATTGAATAGCCCAATGCTTTCCATTCCAATGTGTGGTGCTGAGGTTTTACAAGGAGTCCAATGGCTACAATCTTTGGGTACGATAGCTTTTAATTTCCAAGAACTTTTCTTGAAATTTTTTTGGGAAGGAAAGGAAGTTGAATTGAGGGGTATCGAAGGAAAACCTAGAAAGGTAATCAACTCTAATAGCATGACAAAGCTTCTAAATAAAGAACAACATGGTGTAATTGCACAATTATGTTCACTAGAGGATCCCACATCGAAATCATGTATTTATCCAGATCTCCAAAATGTTTTGGACAATCATTCCAAGGTATTTGAGACTCCCAACGGCCTCCCACCTATTTGTGATCATGATCATGCTATTCATTTGATTCCATGAAGTGTTCCTCCAAACATTAGGCCTTAAATATATCCATATGCCTAAAGGAGTGGGAACTCATTCAAAAGTTGCAGAAGATCCCAGTTCAAACAATATTGCAAGAACTTGACAAGGAAGGAAAAATCATATTGGAATCTGAAGCAGTCATAGAACTGAGAAATAGAAAGCTACGGAATAGATCAATTTCAGAGTATCTCATCAAGTGGAAGAACTTACCTGTTGAAGATTCCACATGGGAGCACAAGAATTTATACAGAAGCATCAAGAACTACACAAGCCTTGAAGACAACGCTTTTTGAAGGAGAGGGGCATGTTAGGTCCCTATACTACTAGTGTAACTCCTTATTGTTATTAGTACAACCCCCTTATTATATTGTTGTGCCCATGTACATTGTTATTATTGTGCCCCATAGAAGCCCACTATTGTTATTATTGTGCCCTTACATTATTATTGTTATGTCAGCTCTGATTATATTATGACCCCTTAGACTCCTGTATATAGAAAGGAGGTCTTGTCATTTGTATCATCGAAGAATTGTTCATTTGTGTAATGTAAAGGAGGTTGCCCCCTCGAAGAGGCTTATTTATAAGGCATTCATCTATCTTTTCTATCTTTTTGTGAGTTGGTTTCATAACATATAAGACAAGGATATTTCAACTTGTGTTTGGATGTATCATCAGCAGATGGTTTAGGAGGATCCTATTCTGGGGTATCATGTTTAGCCTTACCTTTACCCTTCCTTTTCCCTTTCGAGGCTTTGTCTGTTGTGGTACATTGCACAACATTCACCTCGATAGTTTTACCAAGATTTTTGGGAGTATTCGAAGGAAGAGAAGGTGCAGCAGCCGAAGTAGATTTTTGCTTGGTAGAAGTAGAAGAAGCATTACTAGAAGTTTGAGCTACTGACCCAATAATAACATCAACAGGTGGTGTCTTCACAGGTTTAGAAGATGTCAAATCAGTTGAAGGTCACAGAGCATCAGGAAAGAGAACATAAAGCGTGCCAGATTGTGAGTATAACAAATCTAGATACTGAGCACGGGTGATGGTTTGTTCTTCAGTCACACAGCCACCCATAACTATGTCTTTGGAGATTTGATTAACAAATGGCTTAGTAAACCATTCGGTCAAATTTCATCAGGGATTTCGAACTTAATAAGGTGACGCTGACATCTCAATTCATGGATGTGATCTGAGATGTGGGTAGTAGTATTTTGTTTCGAAGATGTTAGGAGATGGGTACTAGTTTCATATCGAACCGGTAGCTAGAAGTGAGTAATAAAATCCATATCCAAATTGTTGAAATATTGAAAGGAACCTCGAGGTAACTCAATGTACCATTTAGCGACAACACCCGTTAGGGTTCACCGAAAAAGACGCAATTGAATGGAATCATCCACCCAGGAGTAAACGAACACCATAAATGGTAGGTCATGACGTGAGCTTGGGGGTCTTCTCCAGACTTTCCTTCGAATTTTGGACAATCACCAGTAATTTTGGTAGAAACCAAAGGCCAATATGGTGAATGAAGTATTGGGTCGTTTGTGAGCCTCGAGACATCGATAACTCCAAAGTCGCTAAGAATGGCAATTGAGGATCAACAAGCATGAAAGGCCTTTGATAAGGTCTAGATTGAGGATTCAAACTTTGTGGGTACTAATGTTGCCCTAGAGTGGCGATTTTGACCATAGGGATTTTGATGCTGCCCCCACTGGGAGGAATTTTGACCATACAAAGGTTGAGTTTGTCCCCAAAAATGTGGGTTATGACCAGGAAAAGGTTGATATTGACCCGCCACAAGCCTTTGAGAACCATAAGGGGGATAAACATCCTATCAAGAGTATTTATCATAGGGTTTTTTACGCAAATACTGACCTTGATGATATAACGGTTGACCTTGCTACTTCAATGGATGTCCTTGTTGCTGAAATGGTTGACCCTATTGCTACAAGGGTTGACCTTGCAGCTACAATGGCTGGCCCTGCTGCTGCAGAGGTTGTCCTTGTCGCTTTAAAGGTTACCCTTGTTGCTGCAAATATTGTTGATAAGACCCTTGTTGCATGTAAGGTCCTTGTTGTACAAAAGGTCCTTGTTGTTGATGGGTTCCTTGTTGATATTGATAGGTTTCTTTCTACTGCAATGGTCCTTGCTCCAAAGGATTACCTGCTCTTGAAGGATAAGTTCCAGAAGCAGACTGAAACTGACCAGATGACCTAAACGAGGGATTAGGATGAGATTGCATTTAGGATCCTACATGTTGATTGAAAGGTGGATTTTGAGGTTGATGTGAACCATAAGAAGGGTATGGCTGTTGGTAAGGTATCTGAGCCAAAAGAGGCTACTGATAAGGAATTTTACAAGATCTATAAGGAATACTACCAACAATTTGACTTACTCCCATAACATGAGTTTGAGATCCACTCACATCGGTTCCACTAGAAACAAGAGGTACACATGGAGGAGGTGGTTTCCCATTATGTAGTGGGATAGGTGGTGGTACATATTGCTCACTCAATGGAGGAGGTGTAACCAGTGTAGCAGTCAAAAGAGGAGTTGAAGGACTTATGGGGACATTAGCTATCCCAACTGTGACCGTAGGTTGAACAGGAACTGAAGAAACCACAATTTGAATAGGAACCAAAGAAACCATAGTTTGAACAGGAATTTGGGAGGCCACGTTCGAAATGAATGGGCCAGAGGTAGGCGTAACACCAGATGACCATATCAGATGATGATAAAGCGAAGATGCACTTGTAGAACCTGAAACTAGGTGACCAAGAGAGGCATACCTGACAGAAACAAAGGTTCACTACTTCCAGGTAGTGATATTCAAATTCATCGCCAAGACCAGAGTATGAGTGGCTGAGACTTCTAGAGGAGGATCTCGAGGAGAGGTTGGAATCTCACCTTCTGATGCCATGGGTGGAAACAATTGGCGAGGGAGAATCCACGATGATCGAGGAGAAAGCTCCAAAGGTACGTTGGTATTATCAAATAGACTATATGGGCAATAAGGAGATATTGTCAAAGGATCATAAAGCGTTTCGGGGGAAACAACATAAACCATTGAGGAACCTTAGGACTTTCTGGGTTAGATTCCTGAGATGATGACAATGGATCTTAAGGTGGAGGATGAGAAGCAAGTGGTTGAATACTCGGGACAATTCCAAGTTCAAAACCTCAAATTTTAAGTGACCCTGGAATCTCAGGGTGGACTCCTTGTGGTGTCCCTTTAGTGTCAGATTGTGAAGGGGATTGATAAGGCGAACTTGACGTTCTGCCATGATGACCTTTTCTCAAAAACAAAAGGAGAGGAGGTGATTTATTTGAGCTTGAATTAAAATTTACCATTAATAAGGAATAATGAGGCCAAGGAGAAATGCATGGGTAAGACATATTATCGTGGGCAGTAAATTTTAGAACTTCAAACAAAAAAATAAATAAAAAAGGGTAATCTAGGCAAGAGGGTTTACCAAGTATCTGTGAACCACTATATACACCTTAGCCGAAACCAAGGACTTAACGTATGGCGGCCAATCTCCCTGAATGTTGTGTTCAGTGTATCACATTTACAAGGTGGCTGACTCGGTTACCTGTGGCTAAAGGATAACAACCTATTGGGGTCTCCCAATATATATGCGATGGTACAGGGATCACAAGTCCGTGTTAGCACTGTCTAATGCATAATTGTTCGATGAGAGCGTTCTCATATACTTGTCATATGTGGAGCACCTCTGATATACCCGAGAGTACTGGATAACGATCCTATATACTTCGGTACGTGGAACGAGATTTCACCCCCGGGATACAATATTGAAAAATAATGACAACTGCTAGGTTTATAGATGTCGGAACACATCTCTAGCCTAGACCTCTAAATGTTCGCGTTAGGTTCCAAATGATCCTTAGGTTGATTGAGTAAATTTTCATGTTTATCTTGAATTATGTTTCAATTTTGGGTTCAAAATGATGTCACCTGAATCCCTAATATTCTACTATATGAGAAAAATAAAACTTTCCACTTCAATGAAAGCTAGACTAATCAAGGGAAGAAATTTCAATCAATAATGCATCAAACAACATGCCCTCCACTAACTTCACTTTTTCTTTCCAAATACAATGAACAAAAGAAAAAAACATCTTCACTTTTCACAATCCTAAATGCAACTTTTCGAAAGCAACATGATCTTTACTTTTACTAAGATGCACTTATATAAATCATGTTTTTGTTTGATTTTTTAATGCTCTATTGCAACTAAAGAAAAATAAAAATTTCATTCAAATGCTTCTAATGCAACCAATGCATCAATCAAAGAAACACTAATTCAAATTCAAAAGCACTTAAATGAAAACACTTTTCACTTTTTCCTTTTGAGCATATAAACAATGCACTCTTTTTAGCATGTAAATCAAACAATGTAATATATGCTTGATGGACAACAAAGATAGTTTCCAAATGCAATATGACCTAATGCAATCGAAAATCAACTTCGTAAAAGACAAGCTAAAACCAATGCAAATTGATGTTTTGAATGATTTCCACATAAAACAATATCTAATCAACCAACAAATCAATATCTCAGTGACACTCATAAGCAGCAAGCGACAATCAAATGACTTGAAAACCCTAGAATCAATCCAATTTCACTCCAAGCACTTGAAAGTCAAAGAGACAAAAATTTGCTAATTAACAAAGATTACCAGATAAAACACTAATAAATCCAATAAAAAAAGACAAGAAAAAGACCTCACGGGCAAAGACACACTAGATTTTGACAGAGAAACCCTAATGTTTCTCAAATATTTGAGTTCAATGCGACTATCATAGCCAAACTTGTGCTGGAAGGGATTTCAGCGTGACTGTCCAAGTAAAAAGCGTGTTGGGCAAGGACTATGGGAAAAAATAAGAAAAATTTCAAAAACAATGCATAATCAACACTCTAAGGCAGTTATCAGTGTATGTGTAGACCTATGCATGCCCAAACTAGCTGAGAGCTCAATGGTCAATCAAAGTGATAAAAAGACAAAATTAAGAAAAGAGATTGAAGAGGCTATAGCTTCCCCAGTGGAGTCGCCATTTTGTTGTGAAGATAAATCCCCTCTGTGGACAGAGGTGATCTCTCTAACCCAATGAGTGGGTCTAGCAACAAACTGAACAAACTAATGCATAATTTCCTAGCTTATGTTTAAAAATACAGAGAGAAGGAGAAATCTACCTCACTCTGATTCTAATTGCTCAATAATTTGGTGATGGCTTCGATCTCCTAGCTTCCAGGCTCACTCCTTGCTTTCTCTTTACGTACAAGTACCTGCAAGAGAGATCAAAGGACAATACAAGATACAAGAGCATACATAATATATATCAAACACAAACTATTTGATAGATTAAGGAGTATCAAGATAAATGCATAAATATTTAGACATTTATGGAAAGTGAACATCAAATGTATATATTAATGAATAAAAAAGGGAAGCCTACAACCATTGCCTTAATGTTAGATACCTCCTTTTGGTGGATGTCCAAGTCCAAGCCAAGACTCTTCAAGAACTCCTTCTCTAAGTTAGATGGGTATCATTTAGGCATAATCTCAGCATAGGAATGCAGGCAATCAATGACCAACCATTTGAGGATGGAAGGGATTTGATTTATAAGAAGGGAGAGGGAGTTGGGGATCCAAAAAAGAGGGAGGAAGGTCCACATCTTAAGGGGAAGGCCCTTAAAGGTAGGATCAAGAGCTCCAAATGGGAGAGCTCAACCATATCTCTACCCAAAAACATCTAACTCACTGTTTCTCGAAGTTTTCAGCATACGAATCTTCTCCTCCATTTTGAGAAAACCTGCCAGAAGAGGTTCAGCGTGACTTTCCATATCAAAAACCATGCTGGTAGCGCTAGGTCAAAAAAATGTAGCTTACAATCATCACGGGCAGGCAATGGAGCAAAGAGCATTGGTCCTGAAATTTAGGGTTTTAGTCAACCTTCTCCAAAATTGAATCAGGGTAATTTTTTTTCCATTCTTCAGGGATTTTTCAATATGTATTTCATGATGAATATACTTCACAATTTCAACATTTTGGCACTTTGGGATGTGGAATAGGAAGTGAACAGGAGGTGTGACAAATATTGTGTAACAAGGCTTGTCTCTTTTTTTCCATGAGATTTTGAGGTCTCTCCATACAGTCTGGAATTCCTCTCCTCATACAGAACCTTAACCATGTCTAACATCTCAAAGAATGCTTTTCTGAAGGTCTTCTCATATTCAAACATCTCTTCAGGACCCTCTTCATGTGCCATGACTATTGGAGCTTGAGTAGTGTTTGATCTCCTTGAAACAATTTGAGATCCTGGCTCCACTAATTCTCCTTCTCCTCTCTTGAGCTTCAACCTTGCAAGCATTAGAAAAACTTGCAAACAAATAAATCTCACAATAAACCTTGTTCTCTGATATCAAAATGATCTGAAGTGAAAACTAGAGGATTTTTTTAACAATTTGCTAGTAAAAATTTTATGTGTTTTGGGTAGAGGATCAGCTTACTAAACACATAAACAAGTAAATTTAAACCAAATTATACCGTCAAACAGAGACAATTAATCACATTTGAAACTTTTAACAAAAATCATGATAAAGGAGGTCACCCCTCTCTTGGGCTACATCTACTAGTCCAGCTTCCCATGTAGGGCCTCTTTCATTAGAAATTCTAAAAGTGTGTTTTACATGATTTACACTACTCAAATAGAAGAATTGATGTCTCCAATGGATCCAACACTATAAAAAACCCATTTTTTGGTTCTTTATGTACCTCATTTGGCAAAAAACTGAGAAAGTTATGCTTGTTTCCTCATTTTCCCAAATTCTGTAGTTAACCATCCTACAATACAGCCTCAACCTAGCTTGAGCGCCCTAAATGTGAAACCAGCGCGATAAACTTGGCACAATTCCCACTCAGCGGGGGAAATTGTAAGATAGTTAAGGGTGCCATTAAGCCCCTAATCCTAAAAATCCTAGACACATGACAACCATATGACCACAAAAGGTGCCGATATTCCATGGCCCTATTTGGCCCCCACTCTGGCCCGCGCCCTAGGTCTTATGCTCCTGCATGTGACCTTGTCTTGGCCCCTAGGGGTTGGCCCCTCTAACTCCACATGCCTGTTGGTTATATGGTGGTGGTTGTGACCGTGGGCCGTCCCTTAGGGGATAGCCCCATTGATTTCCATGTTGCTAGTCACATTAGGGTCATACGACTCGGGGTTGGCCCTTTACTCATTTTTCCCGCTACGGTCATGCGCTCAGTATTCATTGTGGGCATATGGTTGTTAATGGCTGTGAGGGTGACATGACCATGAGGCTGGGATAGGACCTAGCCCTCGGACCCCACCCACGGCCTTGTGGTGCAGGGGTGGCTAGGGGCTAGGGGTTAGCCCGATCCCTCCCCCAAATGCGCAAATAAACCAACGTTAAATATGATTTGCCAACATTGTTTAAACAAGAAATATAATGGCGCGTTGGTGTTGGACTTTGTTGGTAGATGTGAGGTCTCAGTTTTAAACCCTGTGGGGTGTTGTTCGGCCTTCAACAAATTTTGGTCGGTTATGAGGAGGCCACATGGTAGTCATTGGTTAGCCCATGCGGCACTCCCTCATTTGGCCACCTCAACCAACAAAAAACCAATGAAAATTCACCATATTTAAACCTTTAATATTCTGCCACATGTCAACCAGCCATTGGCTGATGATGGTCCAATCATCCTGCCATGTCATGGTCAAGTCAGAAGTACAGACTACTCACTGAGCATCACTGTAACTCAAATTCGAAAAATTTTCATTGTTTCAAAAAACGACCAAAACGCGTTTGTAGGAGCATCCAATGTCGGATTTGAGTGAAACAAGTTGTGTTGGATTAAAATCGTTGAGATATATCCAATCATATAGGTTTTGAACTATGTCTCACACTTTATATTTTGAGCATTATTTTGTTCCACTGGATTAGCTTCCAAGGGAAAGACATCTCCACCCCCAACCCTCGGTATTTTCCTGAGACCACCTCATCTGGCTCCAAAACCTTCCGAAAATCCAAAGCGCAACCACGAATGAATCCCCACACACCATTTATATCTAGGAAATGGAAAGGCAAGGCTAAAACCACTATCAAATTAGGAAAAACCCATGCCAATGACAACAAATGAACCAAATAAACAAATGCATGTACCATGAATTCACATCACAACAAGGAAATCACACAAGCAACCTGTTACTTGAGAGATCTTCCTGCTGACGCTGTTGATCCAACCTTCTCCTTGCTTCCCTTCAATTTCCTTTGCTTTCTTGCCTGCCTTTCTCCAAATCCAATTGAATAATAAAGTGTTCCAGGAATGCTCTTAAGTGTGCAAGAGTGTATGAGAGAGAATGAAAAGAAAGAGCCAAAAATGAAGTGACAAAAGTTGTGAACTATTTCTCTAATGCCAATTTAGCATTGATGTCCCCTTTTTTCTCCATTTCCTCTAATTTCCCTTGGATGCATAATTGTGTATCTTCATCTTCCTTTTCTCCTATTTTTCTTTATTACTCTAATTAATTGCCATTTATTTCCTCTTTTCCTTTGCCAATTCCCATAGCCATTAATAAACCACAAGTGACCCCCAATGTGATGTTTTCCCCCTCATTATCTTGGAATACATGTCCCATGACCTTATTCATATTTTGCATTATTATCCTTTATTACATGAAACTTCAACTTGGGGCTGTTACAACAATCAAGGATTTGTGCCAGCTAATCTAGTTGATTGCTTCAAGATGGAAAGGCACAAATGTGTGTTTTATTTTGTGGCAAAGAGAAAGATTTGTTTTGTACTTTGTGGACAATGATGTAAAATCACCCAAATCAATGATTCAAATCCAGCTTATCCTTTTAATTATCAAACATGTGCATGATGAATAAATCAATCCTTGTTGAAAACAAAGGAATTGTTTTTCATCTTTAACCCATGAAATGATTATTATAATACATATTCTTCATGTTGGTTTCAAAAGAGAAAATTTTAAATTTTAAATTTTTGGCTCCAAACTTGTCAAGTCAGCCCTCCTTTAAGTCAAGTCGTCTGCAATGAAGAGACACCCATTCAAGCCATCCATAACACTATATATAAGGCATTCAACCTCCTCCACAAAGATCCATTTGATCTCACACACAACAAGATATATTATGAGCATCCAAGTGAAGGAAGCATGAAGAAGGATGAAACCATCTCAAGCATCTCTCTCTCTTTGATTTCGCATGTGTGACTTTCTAGGAATATTCTGGGAAACATATTGAACTTCTCGACTGTAGTTTCTGGGCAACAGGGCCAAAATTCTTGGCAACATATTCTGGGAAGAAGGGCCAAGTTTCTAGGCAATTTTTGGGAGGCCTAATTTCGACCTAGTCATATTAGGGAAGGTCGAGTTTGTTGGGTAGAAGAGTGACTTGAAAAGAGGTTGTTTGACTAGGTTTGACCATAGCATTGTTTGTTAGTTTGACCATCATTATTAATGAGCATAGTCAAGTGTGTCTCTTGTTGAGTTGAATAATTTCTATAAGGAAAAGGTTGTTGGTTTTTTCCCCCAAGTGTGTTTTCCTAGGGTAAATCTTGTTTTTTCTTTGTGCATTGTGATCTCTACTTTCCTTGTGCATGTAACACCCGCTTCCAACATTTACCCAAGTTAACTGGTCAGCTGGTGTTAGGATATTCCGACACATAGGAAATAGTTAAGTACAACTTGGTCTAGTTTAGAGTTAGGTAAAGTGTGTTTCTTTACCGTTGTACATTTTGTAACTTACAATCCGACGGTCACGATATGTAGTGATCCGACGGTTCATTCTCTCCTCGGTATTACCGACACTTGATCCGTGGCTTGACACCCGATTGGTCCATGAGTTCTATTTAAAGCGCATGGAGGGTCATTGTTCGGGTAATCCGTGCATGAGAGAAGCCTATGTAAATTTTCATTATTTGATTAATAAATTGCCTGTAGTAGCCACGTTGGCGCAAGCCGTGGACTGTTTCCCTCTTTGAGGGTTTTAACCACGTAAAAAATACTGGTGTATTGATCTGTGATCTGGTTGTGAGCGGTGTCCTTTTGGTGTTATTTCTGAGGAACTTACCCTGTAAATTCCTACATGGTATCAGAGCCAAGTTGAGGGCCGCGTCTGTTGGTGATCCAAATCTGAAGCCGGTAGAACTGCATGCGGCTGTCGTTTCCTAGATCTGCTGTTTCTGACTGCTTTCGGGCCGAGAGGACTGCTCTGTTGCGTTCGGAGCATCTGTTCCAGTGAGGAACCCCTTTCGTTTCACGCGAAAAGGTTTCCGGTAGCCCTAGCTGCGTCATTTTTCAGATCGGGAGGTATACAGTGTTTTTTTACTGTTATTTTCTCTCTGCTTATTTCGGTTTCGGTTTATTTAGCCCTTTTTTTTTAACCGGATCTATACCTTTCATCTCTGCGTATGCTCTTTGCCCTGCGACTCTGTGCGATCTGGGCAAATCAGAAACAGAAAGGAAGGATTTTTCTCATGCGTATGCTCTTTTCCCTGCACCTTAGTGTGATATCGGAAAATCAGAAACATTGAGAAAAATATTTAGTTTTTCGGCTAAAGCTAACTTTGAGATTTTTTTTAAAAAATATCTAGTTTTTTGGCTAAAGCTAACTTCGAGCCGCAAGGTTCGTTTTTCTTTGCATATTCGTGTTGGGTTTTGTGTTTTGTGTTTTGTAGGGAAAAAGAGCTTTCTCAAGGCAAGCACGCAAACCAAGGCCCCCCCCCCCCTCTCTCTCTCTCTCTCTCTCAAATTTTTTGTATAGATCAATTGGTTCAAAGCTATTTTAAGAGAGTAGAGGTCTTGGGTTCAAGTCTCCATTTTGTGGGGGCGGATTTTTTCATTCCCGCACATTCGCGCACTTTGCCGGCAACTTCAACAATTTTTTTTCAAAAAGCCATAACTTCTTCATCCGGAAGCCTTTTTCAGAGCCGTTTTTTTTTAAAACAGCCTAATTTTTCGAGATCTATCCATTGGAACACTTACTTTCAGCATCTTCAGCTTCAGTTTTAAAAAAAAAATGGAAAGTCCATGCCAAGTCATTCTTGACAGCACTAACTACTTCCAATGGATAGCCTACATGGAAGATTTACTTAGAAGTAAAGGTCTCTACAGAATAGCCACAGACCAAGAGAAGAAACCAAAAGATGAAGACAAGGCTGCAAAATGGGAAAATAGACAAGATCAAGCACGTGGTTTGATAGGGATGTCTATTTCTCCTGATCTTAGATTCCATATTGCAGAACTTGAGACTCCTCATGAAGCATTGGAAAAACTCACTAAAGTTTTTGGGATTAAAAATGAAATTAGAGCCCATCAACTTGAAAATGAGTTGCTTACATTGGATCCTAATAATTTTTCTTGCATTGAAGATTTCTTGTCCAAATTCAAGACCCTTAGATATCTTTTGGAAGGTGTTAAGGTTAAGAAAGAAGATAGTAACCTTATTTATTCCATCCTTACTAAGTTGGGACCAGCCTACTCTGTATTTGTTTCCACCTTCCATTCTACAAGGGAAGCTTTCATTTGTCAAGGAAAAGACTACAAGGCCCCTTCCTTTGACTCTTTTTGTGATTCTTTAATAAGAGAACAAGAAAAACTCTTACACCTTGGTCTTCTTAATCTTGGAAACTCTTCCACGAAAGCGTTAGCCGCCCAGCAGCAACCAAATTCAAAGAATCCTAAGAAGTCATATCCTCAAAAGAATGGTCCTAAACCAACTCAGCCTCAAAATGAAAGATCATTTCAGCAAAATGATAGGACCAATAAAAACAAATGGAAGAAGACTGATAGACATTGTAACTTTTGTAATCGAGATGGCCACTTAGAATCTAAATGCTTTAAGAAGATGGAAGCCTTGGAAGCCGCAATGAAGAAACATAACATCCATGTGGAGCATTCTTCAACTTCAACTTCATCTTCAGGAATGTCACTTTCTGCATGTCGTTGTCAATCATCTCAGTCTGGTTATGCATTAAATGTATCTTCTTCTTCTCATTCTCATGAGTGGCTCATTGATTCTGGAGCCTCTTATCACATGGCCAAAAACCAAGCCATGTTTTCTTCTTTAAATGATTGTAACACCAAAAATATATATGTTGGTGATGATAGATCTCTTAATGTTGTAGGGACTGGAACTGTTCATCTAGACAATGGTCAGTTTAATGATGTACTATGTGTTCCAACCTTATCCTGCAACCTTCTATCTGTATATCAGATAACTCATTCAGGTGAAGGTAAAATTGTTGAATTTTCACCTCATGATGTTGTAATCAAGGATCTAAAAGATCCTAAACAGATTCTAGCTACTGGTCTTGCTGATGATTCCACAAGGTTGTATAAGTTTCACAACTTTGGGTCATCAAATCTTCCCTCAGTATTTGTTGCTCATAATGATGAAGTGAGCAAACTTTGGCATGAGCGATTTGGTCACTTAAACTATCGCTCCCTTTAGCATCTCTGTAAAGAAAATATGGTGACAGGTCTTCCTATGGTATCTTGCAGAGATGGTGTTTGTTCCGGATGTGTACTCGGAAAACATCATCGGGACAGTTTTGACAAACGTGCCTCTTGGCACGCCTCAGCCCCTTTACAGCTTGTGCACAGTGATTTATGTGGTCCACTTCCTGTTGCTTCATTCTCTGGCTGCAAGTATTTCTTAACTTCCATTGATGATTTCTCCAGACGCACTTGGGTATACTTCTTAAAACTCAAGAGCGAAGTATTTAACACATTTTTGGCCTTCAAAGCCTTTGTTGAAAAACAATCTGGACATCAAATTCTTAAGCTAAGAACTGATAATGGTGGAGAATATGTTAAAAACACATTCATCAACTTTTGCACCGAAAATGGAATTCAAATGCAACATACTGTTCCATACACTCCACAACAAAATGGTGTAGCTGAAAGGAAAAATCGCACCTTAAAGGAAATGGCTAATTGTATGCTGCAATCTAAAGGACTCAGTCTTAGTTTTTGGGCCGAAGCAATTAATTGTGCAAATTATATAATCAATCGCACTCCTACTAAGGTTCTAGAGAATATCACTCCAGAAGAAGCTTGGAGTTCCATTAAACCAGATGTAAGTCACTTTCGTGTTTTTGGAAGTGAAGCATGGGCCCATATTCCAGATGAAAAGCATAAAGCTTTAGAACCTAAGAGTGAGAAATGTACTTTTGTTGGATATTCTGAAGATGTAAAAGGTTATAGACTTATTCCATTTAAGTCCAAAAATGTTATCATTAGAAGAGATGTAAAATTTGATGAAAATAAATCGGCCTGCGAGCCTAGTCCGGCGGATGTGCCACCTCTTCCTATCTCTTCTACTTTTGAAAACATTTCTTCTTCAGATGATGAAAGTGAGGATGATAATCCTCCCCCACCTTCTCAGGATCCTCAACTTCCAAGATGGGTCCGTGCTACTCGGGATGCAGCAGGTGATCTTGCCGGTGATCCTACAGATCAGCGACGTACACGTTCTCAGTTTGAAAGAGCCTCTTCTTTACTGGCTCAAGCTCCAGTAAATCATGATCCTGACACTTTTGCAAAAGCTTCAGGCCATCCACATTGGGAAGCAGCTATGAATGAAGAATATCATTCATTGTTGGCAAATGATACATGGGATCTTGTTCCTCTACCAAAGGGACGCAAACTTGTTAGATGTAAACGGGTTTACAGAACCAAGTATGGACCAGATGGGAAAGTTGATAAACATAAAGCTCGTCTTGTTGCTAAGGGCTTTTCACAGGTTGAAGGCATTGACTACACTGAAACCTTCTCCCCTGTTGCCAAAATCAACTCTATCCGCCTTGTTCTTTCCCTTGCTGCCTCTTTAAAATGGGAAGTCCATCAGATGGATGTTAAATCTGCCTTCTTGCATGGGGACTTGCAGGAAGAAATCTATATGGAACAACCCATTGGCTTCATACAAACAGACTCCAGCCTTGTTTGTCGACTTAAGAAATCCCTTTATGGTCTCAAGCAAGCTCCTCGGGCTTGGTATGCCAAAATGGATAGCTTTCTTTTAGAATCTGGCTTTTCTAGGTGTTATTCTGACAATACTGTCTACACCAAGAAAGTGGGCAACTCTCTTATCATCCTTGTTCTTTATGTTGATGATCTTATTCTTACTGGTAGTGATCCCAACCTTATAATCCATGTGAAGTACAGCCTTAAAAAGAAATTTGAAATGACAGACTTAGGACACTTACACTATTTTCTCGGTCTTCAAGTCTTGCAATCCAAGGAGGGTATTTTCCTTTCCCAGTCCAAGTATGCTTGTGATATTCTTCGTCATTTTCACATGGAAGACTGTAAGCCAGCCCCTTCTCCCTTTCAGTCTGGAGTCAAACTTTCAGTCTCTTGTACTTCTCCTGAAGTTGATGCTACCTTATACCGTCAACTTGTAGGAAAACTCTTGTATTTAACCCATACTCGTCCTGATCTTTCCTTTGCTGTTGGCCTTGTTGCTCGTTTTATGCAAAACCCCCGTGAAAGTCATTGGAAAGCAGCCAAAAGAATACTTCGTTATGTTCGAGGTACAGTACAGTTTGGGATTCATTACAGTGCCAAAGCAGCTCCTCTATTAGTTGGTTTCACTGATTCTGATTGGGCTGGTGACCCTGATGATCGGAAGTCTACTGCCGGTTATGTCTTCACTCTTGGTTCAGGACCTATTACATGGGCTTGTAAGAAACAGGCTGCCATTTCTCTTTCGTCAGCAGAAGCAGAGTATCGTGGTGCCGTGGAAGCTAGTAAGGAAGCCTTGTGGCTTCGTCAGATCCTATCAGAGTTTGGCTTTGAGCAGCAGCATCCAACCACACTTTGGTGTGATAATCAAAGTGCCATTCAGCTATGCAAAGATCCAGTCCAGCATCAGCGCAGTAAACACATTGAACTACACATGCACTTCATCAGAAAGCTCATTCATGACCATGTTCTTGAAGTGCAATATTGTTCAACAGATGATCAGGTTGCAGACATCTTCACAAAGGCTCTCACAGAGGCGAAGTTCACTAAACTTCGATATATGCTTGGAGTTCAGGAAGTTGTCACTAAGGGGGGATAGGCTCTAGTGCCTCCTTCCTTCTCCTATTGTGTCATATTTGTAAATCCTTCAATCCTATCCCAAGTTGTTCTTAAGGGGGGATGTTAGGATATTCCGACACATAGGAAATAGTTAAGTACAACTTGGTCTAGTTTAGAGTTAGGTATAGAGTTAGGTAAAGTGTGTTTCTTTACCGTTGTACATTTGTAACTTACAATCCGACGGTCACGATATGTAGTGATCCGACGGTTCATTCTCTCCTCGGTATTACCGACACTTGATCCGTGGCTTGACACCCGATTGGTCCATGAGTTCTATTTAAAGCGCATGGAGGGTCATTGTTCGGGTAATCCGTGCATGAGAGAAGCCTATGTAAATTTTCATTCTTTGATTAATAAATTGCCTGTAGTAGCCACGTTGGCGCAGGCCGTGGACTGTTTCCCTCTTTGAGGGTTTTAACCACGTCAAAAATACTGGTGTATTGATCCGTGATCTGGTTGTGAGCGGTGTCCTTTTGGTGTTATTTCTGAGGAACTTACCCTGTAAATTCCTACAGCTGGGGTAAACATGTGATGAGAGGATACTATGATGTGATTCAACTCCCCATGTACAGTTAAGGAAGTGGAACTAACAAAACAAAACCATTCTCACCTTCCACACATGCTACAGAACCTTCAGGAGCCCATCAACCTTTCCAGGTGACTATCCCATCAGACAACTTAACATTTCACTGATATGGACCCTCAGATGCTCCCATGAAAAGCCATGCATGCGATTGAGGCTTTCTAGTCGGTCCCACAGCAAGGCATGCCAATGACTGTGGACTCTTTCAGTTAGTTCTAAGCTAGCGACCCCAAATTATATGCCACTTTTCAGGGCTAGGACTCAAGCCACTGCCCAAAACTTCATGATTTTTTAGAAATGATAAATAACAATGGAATAAGGCTACTAATGCAATCATTGGTACAAGTATTTGATCTAACTCCTACTAACCATAATATACATTTCGTCAAACATGTCATGAATATGCAATCTATAGTTCATAACAACATATATGAGCATAGGGGACTCATACTTATTTGAGATTCGTAAACAAACATTATTACTATCTCACAATAGCATTTTCATTTAATAGGTCATATATTCATTGTACATTCATTTGCAAATCAAAACATGATGGCAACCATACATCAAGTCTGTCATAAAACATACGCATAGTCAACATAAATAATAAGGATATAACAACCATAAGAATCACATATGAACCAATATATTTAAACATGAAATACCAAGGAGAAATAGTTCTTATTAATGAATGCATAAGCCAACTAGGTCCGAGACTTCCACGAACCACCCGACCATAGACTGGCTGAACCAAACCTTTCTTTCAGCCAATCACCCTTGTGCCATATTCCAAGCATGAATGTGGGATTCACAACAAAACCAATCGAAGTTTCCTCAGGCTTTACCACAATCTCCATCGGATCACTTGCCAACAATGTAAACTTTGAAACGGGAACTATAAACTCAAAACGGGAACTATAAACTCAAAACGGGAAATCTGGCCAAAAAACCCCAAAAAAACATCAAAAACAGTGCTAAAAACGAAAAGTGTGTATACTGGAACGATGTTTTTTTTTTTAGGTGTCAATTTTGAACGTGTTTTAAAAATGGCAATGACTACGAAATTTACTACGAAATTTTCGTGCAAAATATAGCTTCAAAACGAAAGTGTTGATACTGGAATAATGATTTTTTTTTTTAGGGTCAATTTTCAAACTTTTTAAAAAATGCTAATAAAACCAATTTTTTATGTCTCAAACAAAGTTAAATTTTAAGGAAAAAACACATTAATGTTTCTGGTAGAATATCATTTTTCTTTCCTAAGTATAAATTTAACATGTTTTCAACCACAACATGCTAGATACAAAAGAAATTGAAATTTTTTCAACTATAAAACTAAAAAAACATGACATTATGAACAAATTATATCACTGAATGAATTCAAAAGTCTTTATTTGTATACTGAATAAAACAGACATTATATCTCTAATTTGATATTGCATTGTAGATATTTAAACAATAAAATTTATCATACTTAAGACATAATCCAACAACATAAAAATGCTTCATAACTTCTCTTTTAACAAAATATAGAAAACATTAATTTTATTTGAAGATACGATGCATACATCAGTTATATAAACTGTCTTAAACAATTATTCAAACTCAATCACCCAATAACCGTGGGTAGGCCGTCGTCGTGCCCCCTTCCCCCAACCCATTACCGATATTTCCCATTCACCCATGCCCTTTTCCCCCTTCTGCCCTACCCATGCGCCAACCCTTGCTACCCCCAACTCACCCACCCATGCACCATTTCCCCAACTCTTCCTTCCCTACCCCACAACTCTCCTCCCCATAAGCCCACCCCCTAACTCCCATTCCCCTCCAATCTCAACTCCTCCCCCCCTTCCTTAACGCCGGCCCCATGGGCCTCGCGCCCTACCCCCCTCCACCCTACCCTTACCCCTACCCTCCACCCCCTACCCCCCACCACCCCCCTGCCCCCCCGGCCGCACCCCCCCTCCCCCCCTGCCCCCCTCCCACCCCCTACCCTACCCTACCCCCCCCACCCCCCCCACCCCCCATGCCCCCTACCCTTACACCCCCCCCCCCCCCCCCAACCCCTACCCTACCCCCCTCCCCCCCCCCACAACCCCCTACCCTACCCTACCCCCCTCCACCCCCCACCCCCCCTGCACCCCCCTTACCCATGTTTGACATCATATTCTAGTGTAAAAATGTTGTTTCTACATTGATACATAGCTTAATCTCAAGTCTTTTACAAGTAGTTAAAGTGCCAAAAGGCACATGCAAGGGAGGTTGTGGGCTATTAGCTATAGAGCAATGAATACTACCATAGAGGGACACAACAATCACAAAAGGAGTCATTTGTGAGGAGATAATTGAGACTTAAATAAATATGGATAAGTAGGTGGCAATCTAAAACAACTTAACATATCTTCCTTATTGTGTAGAAATCAATTTTAGTAATGTGATTGCGTGCATAAAATGAGTAAATATTTCCTTCAAACTTAAATCATTTAAACATCAAGCTTTGCATAGATGGTTTGTTTATTGAGTTATCAACATGAATAGTGCATGGTTTATTACCTTTTGCAAAGATTGGCCTTTGAAGAAATTTTGTATGAAATGTTTTTACAACATTTATCCTTCTATTAAAAATGTAAATATTAGAAGATATACTTCCATTACTTTGGAGTTCCACCTAGGTTTCCATTGTGTCTTTTCTAAGCCATTTTTCCTTCAGTGTAAGCATGTGTACAAATTTATTTATTTATTTATTAGAAAAAGTCAGAACAACAATTAGAAGCCCCGCTTCACTCTAACAGTGATAATCGTAATAATTATAAAATATGATGGTATTCAACCTTGATTGAGGAATCCCCATGTATGGTCCATGTATTAGATATAGAATATGGATATGCAAGCATTGAGAAACATTTCTTGGAATTTGAATTGCTCAACTTTTCATTCCTTTTGAGCATGACCTTTTTTTTTTTTTTAATTTTTTCAAATGCACTCAGGAATGCTAAAGTAACAGTGTTTTCTCAAATTTCAAATATAAAATGTTATCCTTTGCTAGACATTCATATGCATACATCAAATTCACATACTAACAAATAAATGCATTTTTTCCAACACATAAATGTAAAGACCTTATTTTTAAACATGTGTTTTATTTAATATTATCCTCACATTGATGAGTAGGGAGCCATGTAACATTAATTCCGATGTGATTATTCAACAAGAGTAAACACATCATTTGCTTTATAAATCGTTATTAAAAGAAAAATGGCATAATGTCACTACTTTTGGGATTGTGTTAATCGATGAGACACAACTCTATAGTATTGTTTCAAGGTTTCAGATAGAGTATATAAATAATTGCTTCTCTAATCCACTAATAAGTATGCCTTTCTTATTTATGTAATGCTATGATTTTCATATATGAATGTTCAACTATGTTGCCATTATTATTTGGGTTAAATCAATTACATATAGCCAAACATTATTTCCATTGATACTAGTAACCATTTTAAAATGCTAAAATCTCAAGTTTTTGCAGTTATAATTTAAGCCCATTGTGAAATATCATATATTTTTCCACAAACAATACTGATCATTCTCCAAAGTTAGTTCTCTCAACTCCATCGGCAAACTTTTGGTGATAGGCTTGCTGCCTTACCTTTTCCTCTCATTCCCTATGTTGTAAAACAAATTCTATGACTGTCAGTGTTCCACATTTAACTTGCTTTCCTAAAAATTCCCATTAAAATTAGTTGGATATGCCTAAAATAAGAGCTAAGAGTAAAGGATTGGTAGATTAATGGATGAAACAATATGTATTAGCTCATGTAATAGGAAGGAAATTCCTTTAAACTTATGTGAAAATGTCCATAATGAGACAAATAACTCTATAACATCGTTTCAAGGTTTCAGATTAAGTATACAAATTAATTTGATTATCCAATCCACTAAGAAGTACACCTTTCTTAATTTATGTAATGCTTTGATTTTCATATGTGAATATTCAATTGTGTTTCCATCATTACTTTAAACAAATCAATTACATATAACCAGAGATTATTGTAATTGATATCCATATGAACATTATATAATGCTAAAATCTCAACTTTTTGTAGTTATAATTTAAGCTCATTGTGAAATATCTTAATAATTTGCCACAAATGATACCTATCATTCTCCAAAGTTAGTGCTCTCAACTCTATTGGCAAGCTTGGGTGATATGCTTTCTGCTTGACCTTTTCCTTTATGCTTGACCTTTTCGTCTCGTTCACCTTTCACATGCTTTCCTAAAAATGCAAATGCCCATTAAAATTAGCTGGATATGCCTAACATGTTGAAAATATTGAGAGGGGGTTGGGGAATCAATATTTTTTTCAATTGTTATATTATGCCAATTAAGATTTTTGAACACTTGCTTTCCTAAAAATGCAATTGCCCATTAAAATTAGCTGGATATGCCTAACATGTTGAAAATATTGAGAGGGGGTTGGGGGTGGTGAATCAATATTTCTTTCAATTGTTATGTTATGCCAATTAATATTTTTGAACACTAGAATTAGAACAAAAAAATAATTTTATTAATAAAGACACTGAGCACTCTAATCCTCTTTTACCCTAACTATACAACAAAATCTCTAACTTTTTCAAGGCTGCAACCTTTAATGAGAACTCTAATCCTCAAATATAAATCTAAGCTCCAACATGTTTTCTCGCAAAGCTCCAAAGCTCCAATCTTGTATGACGACTCCAAACCTCAAATATAAATCCACGCTCCAACCTCATCTCTCACAAGGCTCCAACCTTGTATAAAGACTCTTAAAGATCTCACAAGGCTCCAACCTTGTATAAAGACTCTTAAAGATCTGTTCAACAAGTGTCTTCAAGTCTCCGAAATCAGCTTCAACAACTGCTCCAGGAAGTTTTCAAGAATCTGCTCAAGATGGGTTTACAACTATCTACAGCAATGTTTCCAAGTTTGCTTGTTTCAGATCTGCTTCAAATATGAATTTAAGAGTTCCTCCAAAAAGGTCTCAAAAATCTCAAAATGTATTCAATTATGTTCCAAACACTCCCCGGCCACCCCCGGGCCGCCCCGCCCCGCCCGACCGGCGGCGGGTCGATTCCCGGAATCGACCCACCAGAAGTCATACAGTTTTATATGGTTTTCGATGCTTGACAAGAGAATAGACAGTTCATGTCAATATGTTTAACGAAATAAATTCCAAATCATCTAAAAGAATTTTATAATTGTCAACATATAAGAGCTTTGTAAAAATTATTTTATGGAAGTACAAAATTTTAATTGCTTATACTTTGGAACCAATTTGTACGGTGCATACTCGTTTAGAATTAAATTAGCTTCTAAAAGTGTTGTTAAATTATATTAAAATCTTAAATCATAATAAACACTTTGTAATAATGGAAAATTTCACATTCTCATTGTGAATATATCACAGTTTGTCATAATGGAAAATTTTCCCAATTCTTCTCATTGGGAGATATATCAGAATTCTATATTAATTACAAATCTATATTTATCAGTTCATTTCAATCAAACTCTAGTCGAAAGAATCAATGAAAGGATTGCAATTTACAAGACTGAAAAAGAGCATTGTACAAAAGACAAATGAGAACGAGACACAATGTATTGCTTTGCTTAACTAAAACTCGGTGTTATCGAAATCCAAAGCGGAAGCAGAGGACGTATGCATATCGTACATTGCCAACGGAGTAGCGCCACCCCCGGGCCGCCCCGCCCCGCCCGACAGGGGGCGGCCCGGGGTGCCGCTGCGGGCGCGCAGCGCCACCCCCCGGCCACCCCGCCCCGCCCGACCGATGGCGGGTCGATTCCCGGAATCGACCCGCCAGAAGTCATACAATTTTATATGGTTTTCGATGCTTGACAAGAGAATAGACGATCAGTCATGGCCAACGACTGAGCCTTCTTCCAGCGAGCAATCGAAACTTTCTTCGCCTCCGCTCGACTGAAATATTTGGGAACATTGACGACTGGAGAATCGCGACTCTCCATTCTTGATTGCGAGAGGGATCTCGAGTGAGCACCAGTCAAAATCATGTGACAATCCACATTGGATAAAATCCCAAGAAACGCCATTACAGCCAAGACGGAAAAAGCCCCTAGGGCACCCATTACTCCTTTTGCTCCAACCGGGTGTCAATGCAATTGAATCATCTAGGGTTTTTATATATAGAAAGAGTAGATTTAATCTTTGAAAAAAGCCACGTTTTAGTACCGTGATTTCGCTACACTACAAACAGGTGTGGATGCAATAGAGTCAAGTAGATAATACACAATACGTTTACATCAAGCAATGGACTTTGAATTTAAAAATTCGTTTTAATAAACTGGATGACAAAAAAGAAGATATATATATATTCGACGTGAATTAATTCAAGTCCAATCAGTGGACTAAACAAGTAGAATGATACTTCTTATTCACAGCCAGACAGAGACATGCTTCTCTTTTCGTGTGCTCAATGTTGCTTTTTATTTCAAATGTTGTTAAAGTCCAAGCCAAGGTATTAAATAAAACATTAACGTAGAAGTATTAAACTTTAACGTGGCTACAAAAGGGTTTCGATGCCATGGAAACGAAGGAATGTGGCGCAATGGAGTAAGTAAATTGTCACCTTTCCCACTGCATAAATGTGTTATGATAGACCCTACCACTGCATATTTTCTAGTGCCTGTCCAGCCTACATAGACATTTGTCACCTTTCCCATCTCTGTTCTGTTTTTTTCCCTTTAAATGTTTTCAACGCCAAGTCAAGTTACTAAACACAAAGTACTAAATGTAACTTCACGAGATGAAGGGGACAACACTGAATTTTGGGGGGCTGAGCAAGACGCGACCCTTGAACGCGTATAGCTGCCTCACTGTGACTAAGTCCAATCTCAATTTATTTAAACTATCACTTTTGCAAACTGGACAAACATAATTCTTGAAAATATGCTAATTCCAATAAACATATTTTTTTTAAATACCAACTCCAATAAACATAATTAATCTAAACCAACTACGATGCGTCGGTCTTTTGACATATGAACGTTGCTCACACGACGATGATTTTGTCGTACTACAAACGGGTTCCATGTGTCCAAGTGATTTTAATCTTAAACCAATAAAAACCTATTTCACCCGGTTGTAGTATACCGAAATCCAGTTTTTTGTCATCCAGTTTATTAAAATGAATTTTTAAATTCAAAGTCCATTGCTTGATGTAAACGTATTGTGTATTATCTACTTGACTCTATTGCATCCACACGTGTTTGTAGTGTAGTGAAATCACGGTACTAAAACGTGGCTTTTTTCAAAGATTAAATCTACTCTTTCTATATATAAAACCCCTAGATGATTCAATTGCATCGACACCCGGTTGGAGGCTGTGGTTGGGCTCCACAGCCTCCACTTAATTCCTCTTTGGATTCCCAAATTAGTTCGGCAATAATCACATGGGCAGATGACCAATCTAACCATCTCCAGTCTGAGATAATGGAAATAGTCGTCTAAATTTGAGATATGACGTGTATTTGGGTGCCCCACCAGGAGGACTGTATCGATATTGACACAATAAGTGGGATTACTGGTCAAGCAGATTGTTCAAGAATTCCCTATGAAGATTCGAACACACATCAAAATACTTTTACATTGTTAAGAATATTATCACGTAGATAGTTTGATTATGAAATAGGTGCAGCTGGGCAACTTAAAACATTATGGGCAGAGGAAGACGATCACGTAGATAGTTCGATTATGAAATAGGTGCAGTTGGGAAACTTAAAACATTCGGCCAAGACAACTAACTTTCCCTTCAAATGCACCGCCTTCCTCATCTGTGCTCAATGAGCATCTTTGCATGACACTACCAGAAAAATTTGCTGGTGACTCCACCTTAAAATTCTGCAGAAGAAAGATTATAAATATAGAGCACTTCAACATTCAGCACAAGAAAGATTATAAAGATTGCTCGGCTCCATTGGGATTTCTTTCTGCAATGGCCTTCCCGTCCGACATTTTCTTCTGGATAAATATTTAAAGGTATCATAATCTGGCTTTTGTCTATATTTCGTTTTTAGTAGCCTGGAATTAGAAGAGGAAGTCTCAACCTGCAAAAGGAGTAATGGGTGCCCTAGGGGCTTTTTCCGTCTTGGCTGTAATGGCGTTTCTTGGGATTTTATCCAATGTGGATTGTCACATGATTTTGACTGGTGCTCACTCGAGATCCCTCTCGCAATCAAGAATGGAGAGTCGCGATTCTCCAGTCGTCAATGTTCCCAAATATTTCAGTCGAGCGGAGGCGAAGAAAGTTTCGATTGCTCGCTGGAAGAAGGCTCAGTCGCTGGCCATGACTGACCGTCGGGTGGGGCGGGGCGGCCCGGGGGTGCCGCTGCACGCCCGGGGGTGCCGCTGCGCGCCCGGGGGTGGCACTGCTCCGTTGGCAATGTACGATATGCATACGTCCTCCACTTCCGCTTTGGATTTCGATAACACCGAGTTTTAGTTAAGCAAAGCAATACATTGTGTCTCGTTCTCATTTGTCTTCTGTACAATGCTCTTTTTCAGTCTTGTAAATTGCAATCCTTTCATTGATTCTTTCGACTGGAGTTTGATTGAAATGAACTGATAAATATAGATTTGTAATTAATATAGAATTCTGATATATCTCCCAATGAGAAGAATTGGGCAAATTTTCCATTATGACAAACTGTGATATATTCACAATGAGAATGTGAAATTTTCCATTATTACAAAGTGTTTATTATGATTTAAGATTTTAATATAATTTAACAACACTTTTAGAAGCTAATTTAATTCTAAACGAGTATGCACCGTACAAATTGGTTCCAAAGTATAAGCAATTAAAATTTTGTACTTCCATAAAATAATTTTTACAAAGCTCTTATATGTTGACAATTATAAAATTCTTTTAGATGATTTGGAATTTATTTCGTTAAACATACTGACATGAACCGTCTATTCTCTTGTCAAGCATCGAAAACCATATAAAACTGTATGACTTCTGGCGGGTCGATTCCGAGAATCGACCCGCCGCTGGTCAGGCGGGGCGGGGTGGCCCGGGGGTGGCCGGGGAGTGTTTGGAACATAATTGAATACATTTTGAGATTTTTGAGACCTTTTTGGAGGAACTCTTAAATTCATATTTGAAGCAGATCTGAAATAAGCAAACTTGGAAACATTGCTGTAGATAGTTGTAAACCCATCTTGAGCAGATTCTTGAAAACTTCCTGGAGCAGTTGTTGAAGCTGATTTCGGAGACTTGAAGACACTTGTTGAACAGATCTTTAAGAGTCTTTATACAAGGTTGGAACCTTGTGAGATCTTTAAGAGTCTTTATACAATGTTGGAGCCTTGTGAGAGATGAGGTTGGAGCGTGGATTTATATTTGAGGTTTGGAGTCGTCATACAAGATTGGAGCTTTGGAGCTTTGCGAGAAAACATGTTGGAGCTTAGATTTATATTTGAGGATTAGAGTTCTCATTAAAGGTTGCAGCCTTGAAAAAGTTAGAGATTTTGTTGTATAGTTAGGGTAAAAGAGGATTAGAGTGCTCAGTGTCTTTATTAATAAAATTATTTTTTTGTTCTATTTCTAGTGTTCAAAAATATTAATTGGCATAACATAACAATTGAAAGAAATATTGATTCACCACCCCCAACCCCCTCTCAATATTTTCAACATGTTAGGCATATCCAGCTAATTTTAATGGGCAATTGCATTTTTAGGAAAGCAAGTGTTCAAAAATCTTAATTGGCATAATATAACAATTGAAAAAAATATTGATTCCCCAACCCCCTCTCAATATTTTCAACATGTTAGGCATATCCAGCTAATTTTAATGGGCATTTGCATTTTTAGGAAAGCATGTGAAAGGTGAACGAGACGAAAAGGTCAAGCATAAAGGAAAAGGTCAAGCAGAAAGCATATCACCCAAGCTTGCCAATAGAGTTGAGAGCACTAACTTTGGAGAATGATAGGTATCATTTGTGGCAAATTATTAATATATTTCACAATGAGCTTAAATTATAACTACAAAAAGTTGAGATTTTAGCATTATATAATGTTCATATGGATATCAATTACAATAATCTCTGGTTATATGTAATTGATTTGTTTAAAGTAATGATGGAAACACAATTGAATATTCACATATGAAAATCAAAGCATTACATAAATTAAGAAAGGTGTACTTCTTAGTGGATTGGATAATCAAATTAATTTATATACTTAATCTGAAACCTTGAAACGATGTTATAGAGTTATTTGTCTCATTATGGACATTTTCACATAAGTTTAAAGGATTTTCCTTCCTATTACATGAGCTAATACATATTGTTTCATCCATTAATCTACCAATCCTTTACTCTTAACTCTTATTTTAGGCATATCCAACTAATTTTAATGGGAATTTTTAGGAAAGCAAGTTAAATGTGGAACACTGACAGTCATAGAATTTGTTTTACAACATAGGGAATGAGAGGAAAAGGTAAGGCAGCAAGCCTATCACCAAAAGTTTGCCGATGGAGTTGAGAGAACTAACTTTGGAGAATGATCAATATTGTTTGTGGAAAAATATATGAGATTTCACAATGGGCTTAAATTATAACTGCAAAAACTTGAGATTTTAGCATTTTAAAATGGTTACTGGTATCAATGGAAATAATGTTTGGCTATATGTAATTGATTTAACCCAAATAATAATGGAAACATAGTTGAACATTCATATATGAAAATCATAGCATTACATAAATAAGAAAGGCATACTTATTAGTGGATTGGAGAAGCAATTATTTATATACTCTATCTGAAACCTTGAAACAATACTATAGAGTTGTGTCTCATCGATTAACACAATCCCAAAAGTAGTGACATTATGCCATTTTTCTTTTAATAACGATTTATAAAGCAAATGATGTGTTTACTCTTGTTGAATAATCACATCGGAATTAATGTTACATGGCTCCCTACTCATCAATGTGAGGATAATATTAAATAAAACACATGTTTAAAAATAAGGTCTTTACATTTATGTGTTGGAACAAATGCATTTATTTGTTAGTATGTGAATTTGATGTATGCATATGAATGTCTAGCAAAGGATAACATTTTATATTTGAAATTTGAGAAAACATTGTTACTTTAGCATTCCTGAGTGCATTTGAAAAAATTAAAAAAAAAAGGTCATGCTCAAAAGGAATGAAAAGTTGAGCAATTCAAATTCCAAGAAATGTTTCTCAATGCTTGCATATCCATATTCTATATCTAATACTTGGACCATACATGGGGATTCCTCAATCAAGGTTGAATACCATCATATTTTCTAATTATTACGATTATCACTGTTAGAGTGAAGCGGGGCTTCTAATTGTTGTTCTGACTTTTTCTAATAAATAAATAAATAAATAAATAAATTTGTACACATGCTTACACTGAAGGAAAAATGGCTTATAAAAGACACAATGGAAACCTAGGTGGAACTCCAAAGTAATGGAAGTATATCTTCTAATATTTACATTTTTAATAGAAGGATAAATGTTGTCAAAACATTTCATACAAAATTTCTTCAAAGGCCAATCTTTGCAAAAGGTAATAAACCATGCACTATTCATGTTGATAACTCAATAAACAAACCATCTATGCAAAGCTTGATGTTTAAATGATTTAAGTTTGAAGGAAATATTTACTCATTTTATGCACGCAATCACATTACTAAAATTGATTTCTACACAATAAGGAAGATATGTTAAGTTGTTTTAGATTGCCACCTACTTATCCATATTTATTTAAGTCTCAATTATCTCCTCACAATGACTCCTTTTGTGATTGTTGTGTCCCTCTATGGTAGTATTCATTGCTCTATAGCTAATAGCCCACAACCTCCCTTGCATGTGCCTTTTGGCACTTTAACTACTTGTAAAAGACTTGAGATTAAGCTATGTATCAATGTAGAAACAACATTTTTACACTAGAATATGATGTCAAACATGTGTGTTCTTATCACAACGGAAGACCTAAAGATTAAGTTGAAATTCAATCATAAACAAAATATCATTACTTAAATATCAACAACAAATCACTCTCTATCCGTGCATTGAAAAAACCAAACACCTTTTCTATTGTTATTTAAACAAGTTTACTCCCTTGGGGAGGGGTTGGGGGGTGTAGGGGGTTTGGGGGGATGGGGGGGGGGGGGTGCGGGGTTTGGGGGGATGGGGGGGGCGGGGGCGGGGGGCGAGGGGGGATGGGGCGCGGGAGTGTGGGGGGACGGTAGGGAGTAGGGTGAGGGAAGGGGAGGGGGGCCGGGGAGGGGGGGAAGCTTAGGAAGCTTCATTCAAACAGAAAATTCAGCTGAAAACAAACATCTAGCGTGGCATGCAAAAGATGGACCATGAAGAAATACAGAGTTGGCGAGCGAAACAAAGAGAAAACACAGATTTGATGGATGCAGGGAGTACAATAACTTGGTAATCATATCGAGGGATTTGTCATTATCATCATTTTCGGAGATTGGATCAGGCGTGTTACTTTAATTATTAATGTGTAGTGAATCCAGACAAGAGATCTCTCGTGAGAGGAATAAGTTAATGGGGCCGGGGCTTCAATGTAGTCGTCAGGGGGTTGTGGGGGGCGCATGGGTAGGGGCTCGCCCATACTTGCCTAATTGTGCACTTAGTCTCATTATCCCTCACCTGATCTCCCGCTCGCCCATCGACCCGCCTGCCCGTTAGAGGTGGCTGGGCAATTCTGATTATACAAATAAAAAATTTATGGTATATTTTTGTTGTTAATTTAAGTTAATATGTTTTTTTATTTACTAATTTATGTGTTTTTTTTTAGGAAAATGGCATCAAGGAAAATTTCTCTGAATCTTTCTGGACCAAAGAGTCTTAAAGGTGTATCTTCAAAAAACATTGGTGAACGAACTCCACCTGAGCTCATACCTACAAATATTTCAAGTGCTTTAAGTGATAAGAAGCTAATCTCAGATTGGAAAAGTTCAAAAGAGGTGAAATTTCCATCAAGAGTCTGGTATGTGAAAGAAAGAGAGAGCACAACTGTGATTTTCGCATTGATTTTTAAGTTAATTATTATTTTTTGAAAAAAAAAGTTGTTATTATTATTTTTTTGACATGAAATTCATAAAAAAACTATTATTTGACCATTTTTATAAAAATTGTGATTTTGACATGTTAATTCTAGCAAAAAATTATCAAAACGTTTAGTTTTTTTGTTATATTTATGTTAAAAATGGTTATTTTTATGTCCATTGTTAAAAAATGTTGTTTTTTAGAAACAATTATTTCATGTGGATTGAAAAATTAATTAAGGATGTATAAATATGTAGATTATCTAAAATTCAAACTATCGACTTTCTAATTTAAAAACGCAAAACAATAAAAACCCCCCTAAAAAAAAAAAAAATAAGATAGAGAACAAGAAAATATGAATAAAATGACGACTTCAAAAACTATCAAATCTAGAAAATAATTTTTTACATTTCACACACTAGAAAATTAAAAGTCAAAAAATAGGTCTTTTAAAAAAAGGGTGTGATGCAGAATACTCACTTTTTAAAATCAACATGAAAATCACTACCATTCTAAAACTTGATTTCATCCTTGAACATGAAAAAAAATTAAAGTTCCAAAAACCATGTTCTAAAAAAAACATGTGTATTCTGCATCACCACTTTTGAAAATCGGGTCATTTTTTTGCTATCTCTACGAAACGGGTAACAGTATCAGTTCCCGTTTCAAAGTTTACATTGTTTGCCCTAAAAAAGCATGGATTCCACTGGATTTCTGCACCTACACCATGATGAATTTGTTTGCCTCGTAGTCTCTAGGCTTTACCATATATCATGCCATTCATCAGTCGAGGATTGCTATGTCTATTCGAGACTCCACCACCCAGGCTTTGCCGTATATATCTCCATTCACCAGTCAAGGATTCCTAGGCCTGATCGAGGGCACACACATATAGGATTTACTGTATATCCCACCCTTCATTAGTCGAGTGTTTCTAGGCCCACCGAGATACACAAAATCCTACTTTATCACAATCCCACCTTCTCTAGTCTAGGGATTCCTAGGCCTTGTGTTCTTCTTCAGAGACCACCTCATTCAGTTTCAAAACCATCTGAAAATCCAACTGAACCAAATAAAAGAGAACCCATCACACCATGGCTATTCGGAAATGGAAAGGCAAGGATGAAAACCACTGTCATACCTAGAAAAACCCATGCCAATGACAACATGAGAACCAAATATGCACATGCATGTACCATGCATGCCAAATCTAGCAAGGAAATCACTTATGCAAATCAATACCTGCAAGTAGTCCTGCTGTAGTTACTTGATCTTGCTCTTCCTTGCTTGATCTTTGCTTCCCTTTGCCTTCTTTGTCCTTCCTTTGCTTTCCTTGATCCAATGCTAGAGTGCTCCAAGAATGCTCTAAGTATCCAAGAGTGAGAGAGAAAGAATAGAGATAGCTCCAAAACTGACAAAATGTATCAACTAATCCTTAGAACCCTTTTTATTAATGAGGCCTCCATTTTCTTCAATTTTCCATTATTTTCCTTCATTTTCCTCCTCACATTAAACCTATGACCTTTCACCTTCCTTTTCTCCTAATTTCCATTATTTTCATAAATAAAATGCCAATTAATGCCTCATGCCTTCCCAAAAACTTTGCCATAATAAACCAAATGAACACCCACACAAGGATGTTTTTCCCAACACTAAGCTTGGAATATGTGTCCCATGACCTTGGTTGTTATTTTGCCTTTATTAACTTTATTTCATGGAATTTTGACCAGGGATATTACATAACCCTCCCCCTTGGGGGAACACTGTCCTTAGTGTTCAATGACACCTACAACCAACAAAATTGTTGAGAAGAAAAACATATTGCCCATGGAGCTTTATAACTTAGCTTGATGCAGTATTTACAATGATCAACCTACTGAGAAGCAAACCAACATGACACATAACAACATAAAAACCATAACAACATGACACCCATATCGCTTATTGGAGCTTTATAACACAACTCATGGCGGTATTTACATTCATATACATATGTACATATACCAAAACATATACCAAAAACATTCTCTCAACCAGCAAATAGAGAAGGATACATAGCCCGCATCTGATTTTCCATCTCCCATGTAGCTTCATCGGGCCCAAAGTGCTTCCACTACACTTTAACCTGCTCGATTGCTTTGTTCCATAGCATGAACATCTTTTTCTGCAATATACACTGAGGTTCTGGCTGAAATTCTTCATTTGGCTCCACATGCAATATAGACCAGTCAATCACATGATTAACATCTTTAACATACTTCTTAAGAAATGAAACATGGAAAACATCATGGACTTTCACTGTCCGAGGCAATGCAAGTCGATAGGATACGAGTCCAATCCTTTCAAGAATCTCGAAAGGTCCACAAAACCAAGGTTCCATCTTGGCACATGATCCAATCCTCAACGAGCTCTTCTTGAGCTTGATGCGGAAATACACCTGTTCCCCAACTTGAAACTCCTTAAACAACCTGTTTCAATTCTATCAGTGTTGCCTTTAGATTCTTCTTGACAACCTTAATTTCTTGTTCCATCTCTTCAAACATGTTTGATCCTATCAATACCCTGTTCATTGAATCACTCCAACTGATGAGAGTATTACAACTCTACCCATATAGTACCTCAAACAGAATCATCCTCAATTAATCCTGATACCCATTGTTATAAGCAAACTCAACCAGTGGAAGGCACTCCTCCCATCTCCTTTGTTGATGCATCAAATAAATCCTCAACATGTCCTCTAATATCTTATTGACCCTCTCTATCTATCCATATGTCTGTGGATAATAAGTTGTGCTGAAGGCCAGCTCTATCCCTAAACTTGCAAACAACTCCTTCCAAAACTTGGAAGTGAACTTTGCATCCCTGTATAACATAATGTTCCTTTGAACACCATGCAAACTCACTACATCTCTTATGAAGACTTGTGCTACATCATTAGCTGAATAATTAAACTTCACTAGAATGAAGTGCACTACCTTTGTCAACCTCTCCACCACAACCATGATGGAATCATGTTGTCTAGATGTCCTTGACAAAACTGTGATGAAATCCATGGAAATAACCTCCCACTTCCACTATGGAATCAAAATGCTCTATAGTAGTCCACTTGTATGCTTACATTCTGCTTTCACCTGTTGACAGTCCAAACATCTAGCCACAAATTCTGTCAGGTCCTTCTTCAGATTCGACCAATTATAAAACTTCTTCACTGCTATCAATGTCTTTTGGTGTCCTAGGTGATCTGAATATGGTTTAGCATGAAATTATCGCAAGATAGTCTTCTTGAGCTCATTGTCTTTCAACACATAGATCCTATCCCTAAATTTGGCCAAACCATCCACTGTGAGATGATAGTCCACATCTTGATCACCTATACACTGCTGTAACCTGTGCATAAGATCCATGTACCTAACATATTGTTGTCCTACCTATAAGATCCAATCCTGTAAGTCTGTCCCATAAGAACTCATAACTGCTATGTGATTCACCTATACCCTCCTATTAAGAGCATCTACAATCCTATTTTCTTTACCTTCAATATACTTGATCTCAAATCCAAACTCACTAATTATGTCCAACCATCTAGCTTGCCTAACATTCAGATTCAGTTGGTCAAACAAGTATCTCAATCCACTATGATCTCTCGTCAATACAAACCCCTGCCAAGAAGATAATATCTCCACATCTTCAATGCATGGATAATCACTGCCAACTTAGCTCAAGTGTTAGATAATTCTGCTCATGCTCATTCAGTTTTCATGACTCATAGCATACTACATGTCCTTCCTGCATCAATACTCCACCAATTCCTCTTTTGCAAGCATCTATACACACACATACTCTTTGTTTGGATTTGCAATATTTAACATTGGAGCATATGTCAACAACTGCTTCAATTGCTCAAAACTGGCTACACATTCCTCTGTCCATTATAATTTCTTACCTGTTGTTGGGAAAAGTATCCAATACGGAATGACCCTATCCCACTCTAAGGGTGATAGTACCTCAGCAACAACCGAATGCAAAGCTATTCAAGATTACTTCTTTATGAGATGTAAGAGAGGGGAGAAAGAGATCCACTAACCGTTGTCTTCCGCTAATGTTTGATCCAATCTTCTCTCCTTGCTGCTTGCTCCCAGCTCCTTGCTCTTTCACTGGCCCAGCTACACAAAGATCCTGCAAAAGCACAAGAAAGGGAAACTACAAGAAGCATACATCCATAATTGATTCAAGGATTAGAATAAATCAAATATACAAGCATCAATACGCCACAGAGACACATGCATATAGAAGAACCTCAAATGCTTTATTAATGGAAGAAGTAAAGTTCTGAGAGTGTTACAACCATAAGAGGCCCAATCCAGCAACACCTCCCAACAGAAAGAAATCTCCTCTTCACCTCCTTCAAAGCAATCACCCAATAGTTCTATACTCAAACCAACAACACTTCCTTACATTCACAAGATTCCCGCCTCCCTAGACCTCATGAGAGAGCTCTATATATAGGAGATTTGGAGAAAGGATGAGTCAGCTTGAGTTTGGCATGAAGCTGACTAGTGTCCTCTCCCACTTCAGTTATACTTCAGTTCTTGAGTCCACTTGGAGTTTCTTGCTTCCACTTGGAGATCTAGATCCTCTTACTCATCACAAGGCGAATTCCCTGATCCAAGTGTCATTTTGGAAGCTTCCTGGGCATTTGACACCTTGCAGAATGACTGTGCCACTTGGCCAATCTCGCCCAGCGCAGGTAGCCTTCATTAGAGTTGACATTCAGCACAGGTACAGAGTGGAGCAGTTGACATTCAGCGCAGATGCTCAGTGGAGCAGCTGACATGATCCAGAATTAGCTTGTTTTTTGAGTGTTTTCAGGTGGAGAACTGATTTTTAGTGCTGTGGTTTGCTGGCCTTGTTCCTCTAGGGGTAGGAACAACATGTTTAGGGACTTTGGATCCCTCAGATTATCGACATTTCATGCTTCATGCTGTAAGGCACAAAAATGTCTATAACAGTTGCCCCCTAAAGTATGAGGTCGTTTATCGGGTGAAATGCTTTATCAGGAGGATCCGAAGTTCATTCAATCGCTGAGAGGTGCCCTGTAATAAAATACAATACAATACATTACTTTTCATTCTGCTTTCATGATCTAGCTGAGGCGGGCATTCCCATGCTCAGCTTTATAAATTCATTTTGGTACATAGAACAGACGATCGTCTGATGGTAGACTGATAATTCTCTGCTGAAATTATCATCCTTTGAGTAGGATGATCATCTGCTGCAATGATGTACAAATCAAATGTCTTTATATTTCCTGAATATATATCGCAGCCCGGATGGATGAAACTAGATCCGGGGTCTTTAAACTCGTTCGATCTTCACTCTAAGTACAAGTCGATCCATGTGAGAATTGCGCTGAAGTCGAACATGGAAAGACATCGCTTGATTACCGGTCAATAATGTAAACTGTTAACAAGCGCGAGAGGAATCACTAATAATGACAATGACCCTCAAGGTACTGCAGTACAATTCACGTGGTGTGAATAAAGGACTTGGCGTCGAACACCACGCAAAATCTTCTGGTCGAAGGTCATTGATGTATACCTGTCGCCGGAAGTGAGAAACTTGCCATTGAGGCATGCAAGCTTCAAAGTACTGAGGGGGTTGTTCCTAGATCAACTTCTTGGATAATGAGCTGAAGTCGACAAGAAGCGATCCGTCAAAGGAGGGCCTTAATGAATCCCACATCAGTGACACGGAACGGAGCTAATGATTTTAGTGGAGATGAAAACAATCTGTGAAATATGATTCAGGGTGGCGATCATGGGTGGATGAAGGATAATGTATGGCAGTGGATGGGACACGGTTGACTCTTTCTGAACAACATCTCTTGAACATATAATGACACTGATGTGATGGATCGGTAGCATTACCCCAAATGCGGATGGTTTGGCGAGGACCATGGTGATGAGACCGGTGAATGAAACAACCCAACCCGATGTGATACGGAGGACAAAGTGTCATGTTCAAGAGCGACTTGCTACCATTAAAGCTTTGAGGTTCTCCCAATTTTTCCCCAGTCATTTCTGACCAGTACCTCTTTATTTTTGTCAAGCTTGAGGAGGATAACATATGCTTGTTCTATAACCTTCCCTTCGGGCAAGCCCATTGCTATGTTTTAACGAGCCTAGCGATAGGGAAACTCGTTCTCGTCTAAAGGCAAGTTTGTCGCTATTTAATCATTTTAACGAGTCTAACGAGAAGGAAAACTCGGTCCTTTTCAATTTTAGAGAGTCTGAAAAGGTACAGAAAGTTAACTCCAAAATTCCTTTTTCGTCATCTAATCCCTTAAGTCCGAAAAAGTATAAAACAATACAGAAGGGATGAGTTTTCGATAACTTTAACGAGCCGAATAAAACAAGCGCTTGACCTTTTTGTGTAATAATCCCTTCGGTCCAAAAAGATTAAAATCTAGAAGAGGGATAGCTTTTCCGGTCAATTTAACGACCTGGAAGGCCAAAACTCGGCAAACTTTTCATATTTTACGAGTCAGATGAAAAGAGCTCAAAGAAGACTCGTCTTTTGAGGAACGAGTGATAAACAGGGATAGCAGCAGATTCCAGGTACAGGTTGGAATTTTCCAATCACGGCAGTGTCACAAGGATGGCTAGGTGAAATCACTCTTCGCAGCTGTTCCTCAAAATAGGTAAACAATCATATGGAGGTGAACGATTGGCCAAATGGAATGGAGGTGGCGGGTGCAAACACGACCAAGGCTTTTTATGGCTAATAATTTTACGATCACAAATGGTTATTTACCGGTACTGGGTTCATTTTTTAAAGAGCTTGAATGCGCCAAAACACTGCTCAATCTTATGTTTATTTTTTAACGAGCATGAACTATGTGTTAAAACTGCTCGGTGATAAGTTTGCATGACCCCAACATAATAACGCAAATCGAGGTGCATGCCCCCCCCCAAGCTTCATTGCATCCAACTCGGTGGTTGGAATGAAGGTTTACCTTTGAGACTCGGAAAGGGTATTTGTTTCATTTTTTAATGAAATTGACACAGATAAGAACCGTCCTCGGAGCATAATAACGCAAATCGAGGTGCATGCCTGACATAGTAAATGAACTATCCTCATGACTCCTTGTTTCATTTTTTAACGAGGTTGACACGAGATAAGAACCGTCCTCGGAGCCCACTGTATTTACAGTATTTCCATTAGGGCGATGATCCATGCTGACAAAATGTTTAGGAATCTTCTGAATCCATTAGATATAGAAGATTTCATATTGTAGGTTTCCACTGTGGCCACTTCTGCCAGATTTCTTGCAGGCGGTAGGGCAAAAGTACCCATTAAGGCAGGGTCTTTTAGGAGACCTACTCCAATATTTTGAAGCGAATGATCGCTTCCATGGATCATTGGAATGCTTCCCGTAACTTGTGAACTGTCGGGGAGGAAAGTTTGTTGGTCGACGACTGTAATCCCTCCTTGAAAGGGAAATGCAATCTTCCTGAAGTAGGTCGACACGACTGCGGCCATGGCATATATCCAGGGCCTTCCTAGTAGGATGTTGTAATCGAGGTTTCCATCGATTACTTCAACATCGACTTCTACTGTTTTGCCCCCCAGTTCAACTTGCAAGTTACTTAAAATCCCGTATGGAGTGTATGATCGTCCATCAAATGCTTTTAAGGTCGTTGACGATTTCGACAAGGGTGGTGAGCCTAAATTTTTCCAGCAACTCATCGACATAAGACATGTAGATGCCCCCTCATAAATAATTGTTCGATGAACAGTTTTGTTGAGGGCTTTCACTTGAACAAGGAAAGCTAGTTGAGCTGGTAACTTAGGGTCATATCCTTTATGATCAAAGGCCACAAGATTGGAATCCATTTGGCCAATCCCACCTATTGCTGATAATAAAGTTTGCTCTTGGGAGGGGCAATTTTGCGGTACCTCAAGTGTCGACATAGCGGACGGCGATTGGGCCAGGTCCTCTATTATATTATAATTTTGTGCTATTTTGGCACGAGGATTAAATGTCGATTTGTGTACTACTCCTTTTGGCAACTTTATCATTGGTTCAGGAATGATGGGTGGCACAACTTTGGTCAAAGTTGTCGTCGAACTACTAGGTTGTTCATTAGCCTTGTTATTCGATAGCCTTGGATTCCCGTAATCTTTATTCCTTGTCAAAGCATTATTCTGCTGCTTTGAGGTAGACAACATAAGCACTTGGGATCGGGAAGCATTTTGATTAGCAACCAGATTTTGACCTGGATTAGGAAACGGATCAGTCAATACTGCTGGGGTTTTTGAACTCTTGAAGAGTTTCTTAACTTCAGCTATATGTGGACAATCTTTCGTCCAATGATCCTCATCGCATATATGACACCCTGCCGGGGGTTTCCTTTTTCTCCCTGTCTTTTTCTTCTTGCCCCCTGGTTGCTTCAGTTGTTTGCCCTTGTCGGTCGACATGGCATTTACTTCCGAGGCAAGAAGTTCTTCATTTGCTTTTTGACTAGAAATTTTGTGCTTTCCAATCACGCCATCGCCGGCGTGAGTGTCATTGTGTGATTTAGGAGGAGGAGGAATTGAGAATTCCGGTCTAGGGGCGTCAGGTATTTTGTCGTAGAGCGTGCCAGACTGAGTATAGACCAAGTCTAGATATTGTGCACGAGCAATAACTTGCTCCTCCGTTACGACTCCCCCCTTGGCCACATCTTCCGTTATGGCAGGAAGTAACGACTTTATAAACCATTCAGCTAACAGCTGATCTGGAACGTAAGTCTTTACCATCCTGCGACGACGACGCCACTCATGTATATGATCGGATATATGTGTGGCCGTCGTCTGCTTGAAGTTGGTTAAGATTTCTGTTCCAGTTTCATACCTTATCGGTAGTTGAAAATGGGTTAAAAAAGTCGTGGCTAGGGAACTGAAGTTGTCAAAAGAGGCTCTAGGTAATTCAATATACCATTTAGCCGCTGGACCCGTCAATGTCCTCTGAAAAAGGCGGAACCTTATAGAATCATTGTTCAGGGTGTTCGACGAACACCACAGATGAAAAGTCATGACGTGATTCGATGGGTCTTCACCTGGATTTCCATTGAATTTAGGAATGTCCGATGGAAGTTTATGCGGAATCGCTGGCCACCAAGGGGCATAAGCAATTGGATCATTCGTCAGCCGGTTTAGATCTGGTAATTCTAGAGTTGCTACAAAGGGCAACTGTTGATTCAGGTTAGGCGAAGCATACCCAGGATAAGATGGAATCGCCTGAGCAGTGGGTCTTTGCATACCAGCATAATGTATTTGATGCTGGCAACTTTGACAAGTTTGATGGGCATAACCATTATTATACGGTTTCCCATTACTTACAAAGACTTGTTGCTCGGGTCCTTGATATGATTGCTGGAATTGCGGTTGTTGGGTTTGAACCAGCTCCGGTTGTTGGACCATTTGCTGTTGTCCAATACTGGATGATTGACCAAGATGAGGAGTCATAGTACTTGTTTGAGCCTGAGTCGCTCCAGATAAGGAGGCACTAACCGGAGGTTGTGATTGAGTTGTCAAGACAAGAGGCTGTTGTATGGAAACCTGAGAAACTTGGGGTTGACATACAACAGGTAGCGCTTGTACTTGCGACGCAATTAACATACCAGGTATAGTGGCGACATTCGACACAGGGTGGACTGGTTGCATTGAATATGCAACCCTTGGTTGTTGAGGCAGTATTGGTACCCTTCCGCTGGATGTAATTCCAGTTTGACCTGAACTTTGTTGTAAACTCCCATATGGTTGTTCTCCGGGGGGAACAATGAAAAGGCATACTGCCCTCCATATGGTGGCAATCCAGTGCTTAAAGGGTAAATTGGCCTTTGAAGACACATTGGATCAAGTTGTTGAGTTTCAACATAAGAAATACCAGATGATAATCCGGATGAAGAAATAGGAACTAACCATGTCGTCGAAACAGTCTCTGATTGGACTCCAGCTTGTTGTTGACAATTTGCCGGGACAGATGGTATACCAGCGAACATCGTTGGAGTAGCAGCAGGAGGCTCTGCCGCTGCTGTGTCGGATGACACAGTCCTGGATGTCGACGGTTGTTCAGACATATTTAGTCTATCCAAAAGATTTCTTAGCGATTCTACAAGAACTTTGTGATGAAGGTAGACTAACTTCGAAGATCAACGCAGGAATAAAGGGTGATTGTTCCGTTTAAAATAAATTGTTAACGACGCTTTAGACACAACTTGCTTTTTCAGTTTTAAAGAGTCGAGAAAAAGCTAAAGATGACTCTAGTCTCCTTCGATGTTTTAACGAGCCCGAAGTGACAAATGCTCGGATGGACTTTTTCAGTTATAGAGTTTGAAAAAGGCCAAAAGAAACTGCTCTGGAGTTCTAGGCAGAGGGTGTGCCAAACCTTTCGCAAAACCACAGAATACATTTTACGGTACGGGTGGTCGATCTTCGTGAATGCTGTGTTCACTGCATTGCGATCAGTAGGGCGGCCGACACGGCTTCCTATGGATAAAAGATATATGCCTATAGGGGTCTCCCAATATATACGCGACGGTACGTGGGAGCACAAGTCCGTATTAGTGCCACCGACTCTCAGGAGGAATCACCCACCTTCGTCGAGATCGACAGTCACTACGTTTAACGACGGCGGAACACGTCTCTAGCTTAGACCTCTATGTGTTTGCGTTATGTTTCAAAGCGTTGTTATGTAAATTCAATTTATTTTAAGGTTGATCTTGTTTAGCAGTTTGCCTTTATGGATCACCACGAGATGTATGGTACAACTCCTAAATGCAGTCTAAAGATGATAAGCAATCTTTTTCAATCTTTTCAACTTATGAAAATCTTAACTACTGAGGGAAAAGAAAGACATCATCTTTTCACACAGATCATAGAGCACACACTAATGCACTTTTTCCTAAATCAACATGCCAGCTGTCAAAATGCACATGCACAATGCAGGTATTTCTTTTCTCTTTCTTAATGTTGATGTACTACAAAAAGAAAGCTGTTGTATAACTTTGAATTCAATTTCAAGTGAAAGCAAACAAGCTTTTGTCCAAAATCAAAAGACACCTTAAGATTTACTTGTTTCGACACTAGAAATATATAAATTCAAACCATATGACGAAAGCAAAAGCTCAATCAGCTATGAACAGCAAACAAACTAACTCTTAAGATCAAAACGACACTTATCACAGGTCTAGATCTAAGAGGCCACAGCAAGACTTGTTCACTTTCGTTATGGGAAACTGCAAATGATATAAGAAATACACAAAGAACAAAATACAGTTTCTTTATACAACCGAGGCGGAATAGTGACAAGGAAAGTTGGTTTCAGATAGGCACATTGACTGGTAACAGGCAGCAAAAACAAGAGTGAAAACAGGGCAAGAAACAACAGGAAACCCCAGTAGCACAAGGCAAGACTGGTCCAGCGTAGGTGGTACACAGGCAGTTTGACCTTCAGCGCAGGTAGCCCCTTCAGGAACTGCGCTGAAATGCAGACAGCCTTCACACAGCCTGCACTGAAGAACGAAACTTTCGTTTCTCTTGGTTTCCGGGTCACAGATTGCTCAAAAATTCACAGTTTTTGGCCAAATCAGAAGCTATCAGTCAAGGACACACTAAGGGATGACAAGGAGGATGAAAAGCTATCACTAAGAGCTTATTAGAGTCCTTGTGGATCAGCTCTTCAAATCATAAACTTGCCCAGAAACTGAGCTAGAGTAGCTGCCCTCTACTTTGCATTTGAAAGATCCAAATGCAGTTCGATTCGGTACTCCCTTTGTTTATGAAATGAATAGCAAAAACACAAACAACCAACAAGATATGATCCCCAGCGGAGTCGCCAATTTGTTGTTGGGAAAAGTATCCAATACGGAATGACCCTATCCCACTCTAAGGGTGATAGTACCTCAGCAACAACCGAATGCAAAGCTATTCAAGATTACTTCTTTATGAGATGTAAGAGAGGGGAGAAAGAGATCCACTAACCATTGTCTTCCGCTAATGTTTGATCCAATCTTCTCTCCTTGCTGCTTGCTCCCAGCTCCTTGCTCTTTCACTGGCCCAGCTACACAAAGATCCTGCAAAAGCACAAGAAAGGGAAACTACAAGAAGCATACATCCATAATTGATTCAAGGATTAGAATAAATCAAATATACAAGCATCAATACGCCACAGAGACACATGCATATAGAAGAACCTCAATGCTTTATTAATGGAAGAAGTAAAGTTCTGAGAGTGTTACAACCATAAGAGGCCCAATCCAGCAACACCTCCCAGCAGAAAGAAATCTCCTCTTCACCTCCTTCAAAGCAATCACCCAATAGTTCTATACTCAAACCAACAACACTTCCTTACATTCACAATATTCCCACCTCCCTAGACCTCATGAGAGAGCTCTATATATAGGAGATTTGGAGAAAGGATGAGTCAGCTTGAGTTTGGCATGAAGCTGACTAGTGTCCTCTCCCACTTCAGTTATACTTCAGTTCTTGAGTCCACTTGGAGTTTCTTGCTTCCACTTGGAGATCTAGATCCTCTTACTCATCACAAGGCGAATTCCCTGATCCAAGTGTCATTTTGGAAGCTTCCTGGGCATTTGACACCTTGCAGAATGACTGTGCCACTTGGCCAATCTCGCCCAGCGCAGGTAGCCTTCATTAGAGTTGACATTCAGCGCAGGTACAGAGTGGAGCAGTTGACATTCAGCGCAGATGCTCAGTGGAGCAGCTGACATGATCCAGAATTAGCTTGTTTTTTGAGTGTTTTCAGGTGGAGAACTGATTTTTAGTGCTGTGGTTTGCTAGCCTTGTTCCTCTAGGGGTAGGAACAACATGTTTAGGGACTTTGGATCCCTCGGATTATCGACATTTCATGCTTCATGCTGTAAGGCACAAAAATGTCTATAACATTACCTTGCCTCTGTAGTAACGTAATAGGATACGCCATGTGAGAGAAGTTCCTGATGAACCTCCTATAATAACCTAATATCCCCATAAATGGTCTTACCTCATCCACATTTCTAGGAGCTGCCCACTCCATGATAGCCCTTATCTTCTCTAGATCCACTACTATGTCTTCCTTGGAAACAACATGTCCTAAGTAATGTACCTTTGTCTAAAAGAAACTGCATTTTCTGAGCTTAGCATACAATTGATGCTCTCTCAACAATCTCAATACTACTGCTAAGTGTTCGACATGCTCTTCCTCATTCTTAGAATATATCAAGATGTCATCAATGAATACAATAACAAACTTGTCTAGATAAGGATGCAATACACTATTCATCAAGCACATAAATGTAGCTAGATCATTATTCAAACCAAATGGAACTACAACAAACTCATAATGCCCATACCTGGTTCGGAAAGTTGTCTTGTAAATGTCCTCTTCCTTGATGCATACCTGATGATATCTAGATCTCAGATCGATCTTTGAGAACACTGCTTCCCCCTTTAACTAATCAAACAAGTCATTAATCCTCGGCAACATATACATGTTCTTGATGGTTACCTTGTTCAACTGTCTGTAATCAATGCACAATCTGAGAGTACCATCCTTCTTCACAAACAATACCGGTGCACCCCATGGTGATACACTTGGCCTAATGTATCCTTTGTTAAGCATTTCCTTCAACTGCAACTTCAACTCTACTAACTCTGGAGTGCTCATCCTAGATGGTGCCTTTGATGCTCGTTCTGCCCTTGGTACCAACTCAATGCAAAAGTCCACTTCTTTGTGAGGCAGAAACTCCGAAATATCTGTGGGAAATACATCCTGAAACTGCTGCAAGATCAGGTACCTGCTCAATACCTTTGCGTCCTCAACATCCTTATTTTTATCACTAGAAATTTGCATTGTAAATAACACAGACCCTTTTCTGTGACTACCCTTTGCCTGCATAGCTGTTACCATTCTAACTAATGTTGCCTTATTCTTACCCTGAAAGTGGTTGGTAATTTAATTGTTAGTTAAATTACTTGTCATTAAATTATCAAACCTGGGGTTCATGAACTTTTGAAGTATACTTGCACAATATATGATAGGAATCAACTTTCAATTTAAGAGTAAAATAACCTATTGAAATGATGGCTAGCCTATTCATGAAAAATGTCTAAGATGAGTATGCACATACTTTCTTTTTAAAAAGCCTCAAATTCAGAAATTGGAAATAAATCTTTTGATCTATGAAATTGAAATGACAACTGAGATGAAAGTAAACTTACTCTATTGACATGAAAATAAACCTATTATAGTGACATGAAAGTAAATCTATTTTACCAATAGGAAAGTAAATCCATTTTAATGGCTTGAAAGTAAATTTAATCTAGAAAGCAACAAATCCTATATTAAGAAAGCATTGAATTTTTAAACTATGAAATTTAAAGGCAACCTATTATGAAAGCTTTGAGATATCAATCGAAATTACTAATGCGTGCATTGTCAAATTAGAATCATTCATGAATATCTATCAAAGAAATTGAATATCAATGAATCTATGAAATGAGAGAAATAATGCTTAACCTGCAAAAGAACATAAATGGAATGAGTATGAACGAATGTAAACAATGCATCTAATCAAAATACTTAAAATTAACATAAAGAAACTAAAAATAAATCATTAGATTACATCTCATACTCATTAGGTGGCCATCCCAAAGTGTGTGAGAGGTGGAAAGTTGAGAAAAATCTTGATCAAACACCAAATGAAGGCACAACCATATCAAAGTGAACTAGAATAATATTCATTACATCAATAATAAGCGTATTTCCAATCCCTAACATCTAAAACCCTACATTGAAGCATGAGCATAACTCCAAAACTTTTCACACCTTTTGAGAGGAGAAGGAACTCCTATTTATACAAAAACTAAGATAACTAATTCATAAATGTAGATCCACAAATCTCTCATAGATCCACAAATATCTCATGTGGTTACAACCATGTGTTGACATCTAGCGATTAGCATCTCCTCATATCCTCTCACAAATCTCTCCTAGCTTTGATAGGAGACACTTATGAAAACTTCCATGATATTTGTCCACGAAATGTGCTTGACCAATTATCTCAAATCTTCAAGAGTTTGAAGAGGAAATTCGGATCTGAGACATAGAGGTCAAATATGCATGCCTTGGAATCTTCAAATATGCCTACACATGTGACAAAACTCATCCAACTTTTATATATAAGTGAATACATGTTATTTTTTTTATTATTTAACCATAAATTCACTCAAAATACCAAAATAAATGTATTGGAAAATAATGTGTCTAAACCCATATTTAATTTTGAAGATGGCCTTAGTGCATGGTTATGGAGTTGTGGAATATGGTAAATTCTGAAGCAAAGTGAAATAAAAGAGAGTGAAATGAATGACATTTTGGAGACCCAGCATCACCCCCAACTAAAGATGTTGCATGTCCTCATGCAACTTTGCATTGATAAGTTTCAATATATATATATATATATATATATATATATATATTTTTTTTTTTTGTAGGCTCGAAGATTTGTCAACAAGCCACTTTGTGACTTGAGATACTTTGTAATACTTACATATTTTTAGAAGTCTTCTTTATCTGAATGATATCTAAGTGGTAACTCTTATGGTTGGTTCTTGTGGGGCAACCATAACTATTTCAAGTGTTGGTTCTTGTGTGACAACATTTTTCTTTTGTTCTTCTTTTTGCTGCAACAAATAATACATGAGAATGTATTCAAAATGAATACTTATTCATTTACATATTAATCAATCCTTTCTCATAATTTGAATCTTTTACAAATCATATCCATCTTTAGAGAAAAAAAAATCGTTAATCAGTTGGGAGAAGCATGTTGGTCAACAATATATGAGGTGATGGAATATGGAATTGAAAAGTGGTAATGGATATCCTCCCCAACTAAATGTGTTTGTCTTTTGAAAAAAATGAGGAAAGTAATGTGGCATGAGGAAATTTTCCAAATATATGTATTTTAGCATTCAAGGAATTAATGATTAAAGATTAGAAAACAACATATCTTCACCTACCTGAAAAGTCAATAAGCTATGCATGTGTGAGATATGGGTTGTTATTGTTGGATCATGGAATGTAAAGTGAAAGAATATGATCTTCTTCTTCTTCTTTTGGTTGCATGAATAGTGGATGAAATCTTGAAAGTGGAATCTTTGTGCCTTCGTATTGGTGGGACTGTTGTTGAAGTTGAAAACTGAATTTGATTTATTGGAACATTGTTGCAAGTTGCTGAAATTATATAATATTCATTCATATTCGAAATGTGGCATAATTCTTTCTATGTGAATAAATTTTGTTGATGTTGAACATAGAAATAAATTGTTGGATTACCAACTAATAATGAATGTCGTTAAACAACACGAGGCTACTCACCATTAATGCCAATGAGAGCAAGATGCCCAAGTACATATTACTAGGTACACATAAATGAGTTGAAGTCGAGTCACCTAGAAGATCCGACAAACAGGAGACATTGATGTATTCCCACTATTTATTGGAGAGATAACTTGCCATTAAGGGATGCAAGCCTCAAGTTACAAAAAATAAATCTAGTCGCAAACCAAGATAATGTGCTGAAGTCGATGGGTCAAAACTTGCTAGAAGGAGGGACTTAATGAATCCCCCATCATCTAACATGAACATAAAGTAATGATTTAAAGGACCATAGATGAAATATTTGCATTTATGAAGCAAGTTTTATTTTACAAAGGGAAAAGGACAACAAGGTAACTCAACATTGTAAGTGAGTTGAATGATTTTATTCATGGGTTAGGGATGAAATGTAAGTGAGGCAGGAAAGTGTGAAACTTGCAAAGGAAAATGATTTTGAAGTAATGCTCTAGGAAGATGGAAATTCATGGATGAACTGTAAGCTTAGAAAGAGGAAAATGAATGAGTAGCAATGGCATGATGAATGTTCTTCTAACATGGACTTGACTTCTTCATGTTCTTCTGAAAAAAATGATTTTTGAGAACCACTTGTGCATAAATTGATCTTCTTTGATTATCTTGGAACCTGCAAAGGCTTAACACTAATCTACAATAAAACGTAAGATTCTTAAAGGAGAGAGGTTATTAGACTCTCTTCATATGATATATACACAACAAATTCATAAATAGTGCTACTAAGACAAATTCAAGCAAGATTAATAAAAATGAAATGCACTTTTTACCTTCTAAGAATTCGTACCTTGGACAACCTGTCAGTATTTTATTGATAATTTATTTGTTTGATGCCCAATTTTAGTGATTCAATACCAGGTTAAAGCAAATTCATATTAGAAACATGTTTTAATGATTTGATGATGTTTTACAATTCCAATTGCTACAAAATCCATAAAAATTACATTTTTTTATTGTCTCAGATGCTAATGAAAACTATTCCATTACATAGGGATTGTTGAGATATTTCTAATGACGCTTGAATCACATCAAACAAACATCGTATGAGAAAGTTATGGCTGTTTGAAATTTTAGCAAAATAGTAAAAATGGAGGCATGGATGCGGCACCAAGAAGTGCCACGTGGAAACTCCATAATATGCCACATGGCAATACATATGCTGATGTGGACTTTGATTCGGTAGGCTGACATGGATTGTTGACGTAGCAAACAATTGGGCAGTTGAAATGGACCAATAATATGTTGCCATGTGGGCTAATCACAAGTTGCCACGTGGCAACAAATTGGTCAGAATGTTGCATTGATAAGAAATAGACTCCATAAGGATTTGAGCACTTAACCTCTAATACATAAAGCTAACAACTTACCAATAAATCAAAGCATTGTATAGTGAAAAAAAATGGAAGAATATTAATTTGAATTTTAGAAAGTTAACAATACTACAAAATAACAAACGTTGCAACAAAATAACAAATAGCCAACGGCCTGAGATCTTTGCCCGATAATCAAAACGAAATGCATGTTGTGGCAACATGTTACTTGTAACATGGAAAACTATTCTTTTAATTTGTTATGTGCAGAGAAATAGCAACCGCCCACCGAATCGACCACTCACTTTCCATTATATAAACCAACATCAGAACTTAGAGTTTGAAAACGCGACAATAACATTGTGTGGAGATCGGGAAGCTTCAAATGCAAATTGGTTTGCAGATTTTGATGAAGGATGAATCCTAAGCACGAATTGTAGACTGCATACAAGAGTTGCATGAACGTAGGTGATCCTCGTGAACTTGCAATTGTGCCATGAGTAACTGGTTTTTTTTGTAATATTATTACTAGCATTTTCACCTTATGTTTCAAAGGAAACGCCATAAGGCATAGAGTGGGGAAGAATGGTGAGGCATAGAGTGGGGCATAGAGTGGTAAGGCATAGACTGGGGAAGAATAACAACATGTGAATGGACATTGTTGAAAGCAAGGGTGGATGATAATGTGTTACAATTGCAATAGTTAGTTATGTGTATTCTGAAAATGGATATTTTGTAAATAATAATAGTTTGTGGAAGAATAGTGACATGTGAATGGACATTGTTGAAAGAAAGGGTGGACAACCAAGGAAAGATGAATGCATATTTATTAGGGAAATGAAAACCCCGAAATGGAAGAAAGCATACAGTGAGTGCACTAATCGGGAATCGACACCCAGTCTCAACCCAACAAAAATGAATGAACAATTAATAGCGAAATGAAAACCCTGAAATGAATAAACCATACAGTGAATAAACTAGTCGGGAATGGAACCCGGGTATGTTCCTGCCAAAAAAAACACTGACAAAACGTTGAAGATACAAAAAAAATCACACCAGGTGAGAGCATTGAAGCGTGGAAAGCATCAGGTCGACTCTTCTAACAAATTCATAGGTTATCCCTTTACATCGTCGTCCTACTTCCTGTAACTCTCATTTTTCCAACCCTTTTACATCATCTTCCTGTCGGCTGTAACTCTGGTTTTTCCATCTCTAAACTGTGTTGATAAAATTCTTCATTCGTGTCTCTATGTCCTAGCCTCGCTTCGGGTCGCCCTGATCGGCTCCTTCTCACCACAAGGTTTGTCTTTTGTATATGTTAATTCGACACTTTAATTTGAAGATTAAAGCAGGTAATGTTATTAACCTTCGCTTTATGGTCAACCTAATGCATTCATTAATTCGATGACAACGAAAAAGTTTCGGGCCCAGGCTGAACCGACCCGAATCTTTTCTACAGGACTGAAATTGCCTAAATGATTCCTCAATCAATGGAAATAACCATTTCCCTCCTCTGATATTGCTAATAATATGCATGTTCAATTAAATAACTGACTATAAATAACCCTAAAATACATTGTAGGAGACCGATTTTTCAAGTAACTTAATATAATTATGATATAACTTTAACATAACAACTGCATCCATGGCGACCTTTAGGATTCAGGAGAGTTATCATGTTCAGAGTTCTCGATGCCACATTAAAAGTGTTATTAACGCATCACAATGTTCATCAACAAATGAATGCGCACCTGATACTAAAATGAAGGAAACAATATCTGTGAAGAATACTTTCTTAAAGGCAAAACAGAGGAATCCACAATCGGACGGATTGAAAACCATGTCTATAAAATTTTCCATTTCTAAACCGTGTTGATAAAATTCTTCATTCGTGTCTCTATGTCCTGGCCTCGCTTCGGGTCGCCCTGATCGGCTCCTTCTCACCGCAAGGTTTGCAAAAGGCTGATGATTCTTTCTCACAACATGAGCTTCAAATTTGGTTGGAGAGAACAACTTATTGAAAAGAGACCGGTCTATCAAGAAACCAACGTTCGCAACTATCTAGTGAGTTACAACCGCCCACATCTGGTCTATCAAGAAACAAAAACCAGCCTTCACAGTTGTGTAGTTAGTTACAACAGTCCACATCTGGTCTATCAAGAAACCAGTGTTCGCAAGCTTCTAGCAGCCACGTGTAAACTTATCTCATATCAACGGATGCGTATAATTCAATCGTCTAACAAAAGATCGAAGGGTGCATAGTGAGGACAGGTGGACACCAAGGAAGTTCATCTCAGAGGGAAACGCCTTACCGCGTAATAAATAAAAAATAACCTAAAATAACCCAATTTTATGGATCTCCTTACACATCAAGATTTTATTTATCTTATAAATTAATTATAAATGATTTAAGGTTTTTTTAAGTAATTATAAATTATTTTTTCCTCCTTACGGCGTAATAAATAAAAAATAACCTAAAATAACCCAATTTTATGGATCTCCTTGTTATCTTATAAATTAATTATAAATGATTTAAGTTTTTTTAAAGTAATTATAAATTATTTTTTCCTCCTTTTACATATTTAAATATTAAGTGTTGATTCATTTGTTTCCATGCTAAGGACCAAGTGGTTACAGTATATTGGAATTGAACCCACATAAATATGAGTTCAATGTAATCCCAATAAAGAAACAAAAAGAAAAATGAAAAAGAGTTTACAGATGTTGCCTTGAAATATTACTTCTGTTACAATCATAAATAGGTAAATTTAAACTGTGAAACAGGTAAACCATTCATTGTTCTAATTTTCCATTTCCCGGCAGTTTCAGGCATTAGTTTACATAGTACTTCACGTTTGTTTAAAAATTAAAAAGTAACCAACATTCGTAATTATAACGGGTTATCTTTCCATTATACAATTAGGTGGGCGCCTGCCCAAGCCATGGGCTTTGTTTCTGGCGCTCAGATGACCCAAATTTATAATCCAATAATCTAAGTATCATAATTTATTCAAGATTTTTCCTGTATTTAGGTTTTCTGTATGAATGGTTCGAAAAGCGTCAGCTAAAAATTTCTTTTATATGATTTCCAAAGAAAAACTTCACTTTATTTAAAATTATCAAAACCATTTAAATATTAATATTACTCGAGAAAGACATTATCTATAAAAACACAATCAAAACTTTCTGAATCTGTACATTGTAGTTATAAATACCAAATATTTTTATTTTCTCTCATTAAATGATGGAGTATGTTATTATATGTTTAAGGGCCATTTCTAATTATTAAGTGTCTTAAAATTTTTGTGTAAAATAATTTTTGGTTAAATTTTGATTTTTATTAATTAAAATGTGTTTTTTATTGTACATATTGATTTAGTACTTTGAATTTTTTTGAGGGGTATTTGGATTGTAGAATTCATAATTCAAATTTGTGATCTCAGGAAATCTTTGCCAAATTCTGAGCAATGTCAACTCACAATTATGCCTTGAAAAACTTCAAAATGTGTAACAGGTAGAACACTGAATTATGGAACATCTCCATGTAAACAGAAAATCAATAAATATAAAATATTTTCATTTTTTCTCATTAGATAATTGTATATGAGGCAGTATGTTTAATATATTAAAAATTAAGGACGTTTCCTTATCTCTTTGAAAATGTCTTTCCCATTAATCACATTATTAGCTGTTGGTAGAAGTTTGGAAGCATCTAATGTGGTTCATCCTCTTGTTTGTCCTTAGGATGAACCACATTAGATGGTTCAAAACTTCTGCCAACAATTAATGATGGGATTAATCAGAAAGACATTCTCAAAAACAATATAGATCACAGAAATCTGAAATTAAAAAATCTTCATGTCTATTGTAAATTTTATTTCTCTAACTAACTAAATTAATAATTAATTCTATTTCATGTTATTATATCTTCAATACTAGAATCTTCAATCTATATGTCAATTATAGATTCAATCTATTTAACCAGCAAAATCAACAATTGACTTTCCTCTTTGTGATTGTATCTTCAATACTAGAATGACATTATTATGGGGTATAATCTTGAAAACCAATCTTCAATACTATATACGGACTCTTCTTTGATTCTTGCCAATAAAATTATGTATATGTATTTAAAAACAAAAAACAATGAAAACCAGTGAACCGAAACATCACCATTGACTGGAATATATATAACGGTCAAGCACCTGTACTATCAGCCTTGCACCAATAAGTAAACGGTGTAACGTTTCAATTTAAAACAACAACATTTGTCCACAGTAAAAAAGCCTTCAAGAGCCATCCATTTCCTCCAACTAGCTACTTTGAACATCTTATCAAGTGATATGATACAACCTTGGCTTTTACAAAAACAAGTATAACGATGTAATCATTCAGTTAAAATAACAGAACTTGTGCACAGTAAGACAGTAATGAAGGGTTATCTACTTTCTCGAATTGGCTACACCATTTTTTTAGCTGTTGAAAATGCATCATATAGCACATTAAAAATCAAAGAGATCTGGTGATTGACAAAATATTTTGTAAAAAAAATACTTGTTTAGATTATAACAAGCAGATCATTGTTTACACAATGGATCACAATAAGTCCATTTGTAAGGGAATAATAATCCGTTAACTTGATCAAACAAGGGAAAGGGCACATGGTCGTAGAAAATGTGGATTCAAGTTGCTGCTCTAACGTTTTTGAGTAACCCACTTATTTTGATGATGTTTTTTGGTTTTGTCCAAATATTTTTCCATTAATAGGATAAAAAGTTGCTATAATATTTTTTTAAACATTTGTTAAATAAAATGCTATAGTACTCCATGCACCTACCATGCACCTCAGTTTTTTAAAACTAACTTGTACTTGGATGTAACAGGCTGTAAATCAGAATTGGAAGACAAAAGGATAGTGTGTGAAAAAGTTGAAATACAGAAAACAAAAATAGAAGTAAATCAAATTTTCACATCATATGTAAAAGAACTTATATTCAGATCTAAATGAAACATCCAGCTCCCCCATAAACTTTATGTAATGGATGAGCTCGTATACTCCCTGTCATTAAAGGACAAGTAATGATTTCTGTCATGGATTCCCCCCATATAATTTAAAGGTTCTCCCATTGAGATTTCTGCAAATGGATGGGCTCTCAAACACTCTGCCATTAAAAGACAAGCAAACCATTTATATTAAAAATAAGATTATATGAGTCAAAAAAATACTTATTAGGATAACAGTGATGTGGCACTTATTAGGATAAAAGCCAGGCAAACCATTTATATTAAAAATAATGTCATATTGAAGATATTATATCGAAGCGAGCTCTGCTCTGGCTCTTGCTTGTTATTCCAGACTGAGAGGACAAAGCTCAGGGTGTTAATGCTCCCGCCTCAATTTGAATTCACAGACTTAACTGTTCTGTGTGGCTGGGCCTCTCTATGGGACCTAAGGTTTATAGTGGCAGTCCAATGGACTCAAACCCATGCCTAGCGAGTATGAATCCACTCAGTTATTGATTCCCTTAATAGAAATAAAAACAACAGACTTTCCTGCAAGCCTCGTACCATGCCACAGAATGGGCCTTACTGCAAATGGCCAAAGCCTCTAAGTCTATGTTTCCGTGCATTGGACATTGGGATTTTTCTCTCCCTTTGCACGCAGTTATGATATATAAGGGGGCTTCTATCTTTATTCCAATTAACACGTTGACTCTGTTCCATCTGCATCTATGTTCCAGATTTATTTTCTTTTTAATCAGGCCATCAATAGGGGCTTATAAATTTTCATGCATTGTTGCCAGTAGGACAATTGCTATTGCAATATAGTTCTCATGCTAGATGGCCTACTTTCTTCTTTATCTATCCATATCTAGTTATCAAAAACATGGATTTCGAGTGCCTACTTTAATGAAGTCTCCACCAGCGGATGAGTCACACTGTCTGTACAACATTCTTGAAGGAAATCGGATGAAAAATGGAAAGAGGACCTTAAGTAGTGCAAAATAAATGCAATGGTATTTTGTATTCCTAAGCTTATTCAGACAATGAATAATGTAGCGTGGAGTGTGATTCCAACCTTCCCGATGATCTTTTGTATAGAATTCCTAATTATTGTGAATTGCAAGTGTTTTCCAGACAGGAATAGCTTGTAAAAGATAAAATTCCATCACACAGTCAAGGAAACTCATCTGGTAGTGGTCCAAAGTACCTTCACAAAGACCATGGTACTTCATGAATTCAGAGGATGCATCTGGGTTTGCATGTGATCATGTTCTAGCGAAATGTTACAATTTGTTTTAAAAATTTAAACCAAAACAAAAATCTTGCATTGCATTCAGAAGTACAACTCACTTGGCCAAGGGAAGCAGTTAGAAAGTTTAAGGAGGTCAGCTTCTAGTATGTAAAGAGATAAGGAAATATCGTAGCAGACCTATTGGCTAATATTGCAATAGAGGAGGAATAGAAGGATCAGAGCTAAACACAAATTCACTGAACTTAGCTGAAGGGGAATGGACATCAAGCTTCAAAAATTGGTCCAATCAAATTGCAATGATCTTTAGGAAGTCTTTTATCTAAAGTTCATTTGTCTTGTTTCAATCCCCTAATTTCAGAGGCATTTCAGAGGCCCAGTATTCCAAACATTAATATGGGTTATAGTCCAATCATGTAAGCTTTTTTAGAAGGACCTGTTTTAATTTGAGAATTTATGAGAGAGATACCACATAGAATTCCAAGGTTGAAAGTAGATCAGCTTAATAATTTCAAAGGGTAGAAAAAGCTATGCAAGGCTATAAATTTAATAAAAATACTCATGGCCAGCTCAAAGAGGGAGAAATCTTATTGCACAGGAATTGTAAAGCCATGAGGAGGAATTTAGAAGGACCTGTTTTAATTTGAGAATTTATGAGAGAGATACCACATAGAATTCCGAGGTTGAAAGTAGATCAGCTTAATAATTTCAAAGGGTAGAAAAAGCCATGCAAAGCTATAAATTTAATAAGAATACGCCTGACCAGCTTAAAGAGGGAGAAATCTTGTTGCGCAGGAATTGTAAAGCCATGAGGAGGAATTGTCATGAGAGCCAAGGAATTTGCTGAGAAGTGCAAATTGGTGGGGAGAATAAATGCATATGTAAATTCCCAAATAATAGTAAAGCAAAAAAGACACCAGAGGGAGAAATCTTGTTGCGCAGGAATTGTAAAGCCATGAGGAGGAATTGTCATGAGAGCCAAAGAATTTGCTGAGAAGTGCAAATTGGTGGGGAGAAGAAATGCATATGTAAATGCCCAAAGAATAGTAAAGCACAAAAGACAACAGAGGTAGGAAGGGACCCAAGAGAAGGATCAAACAGGGGACAAAGAGGAAGCACCAAAGGAGAAATCTATCTTTCCCAATTTTGGAGTATCAACGCAACATGGCCCGTCAAGAGAGGCTTGTGGAATAAACTTCCAGGTTCCACGAGGAGAGATTCTCTAGAAAAATTAAGGAGGCAAGGCAAGATGTTTAGGCAGCTTGGAGCTGTAAGAGCTGGGATAGTCCAGGCCACAAAGAAATACCTTCTTGAAAACCAATCTTCAATACTATATACGGACTCTTCTTTGATTCTTGCCAATAAAATAATATATATATATATATATATATATATATATATATATATATGTATTTAAAAAAAAACATTGAAAACCAGTGAACCGAAACATCACCATTGGCTGGAATATATGTAACGGTCAAGCACCTGTACTATCAGCCTTGCACCAATAAGTAAACGGTGTAACTTTTCAATTTAAAACAACAGCATTGGTCCACAGTAAAAAGGCCTTCAAGAGCCATCCATTTCCTCCAACTGGCTACCTCGAACATCTTATCAAGTGATATGATACAACCTTGGCTTTTACACCAACAGGTATAACGAAGTAGTCATTCAGTTAAAACAGTAGAACTTGTGCACAGTAAGACAGTAATGAAGGGTTATCTACTTTCTCGAATTGGCTACATCATTTTTTTAGCTGTTGAAAATGCATCATATACCACATTAAAAATCAAAGAGATCTGGTGATTGACAAAATATTTTGTAAAAAAAATACTTGTTTAGATTATAACAAGTAGATCATTGTTACACAATGGATCACAACAAGTCCATTTGTAAGGGAATAATAATCTGTTAACTTGATCAAACAAGGGAAAGGGTATAGGGTCGTAGAAAATGTGGATTCAAGTTGCTGCTGTAACATTTTTGAGTAACCCACTTATTTTGATGATGTTTTTTGGTTTTGTCCAGATATTTTTCCATGAACAGGATAAAAAGTTGCTATAGTATTTTTTTTAAACATTTGTTAAATAAAATGCTATAGTACTCCATGCACCTCAGTTTTTTAAAACTAACTTGTACTTGGATGTAACAAGCTGTAAATCAGAAATGGGAGACAAAAGGATAGTGTTTGAAAAAGTTGAAATACAGAAAACAAAAATAGAAGTAAATCAATTTTTCACATCATATGTAAAATAACTTATATTCAGATCTAAATGAAACATCCAAATCCCCCATAAAATTTATGTAATGGATGAGCTCGTATACTCCCTGTCATTAAAGGACAAGTAATGATTTCTGTCATGGATGCCCCCCCATATAATTTAAAGGTTCTCCCATTGAGATTTCGGCAAATGGATGGGCTCTCAAACACTCTGCCAATAAAAGACAAGCAAACCATTTATATTAAAAATAAGATTATATGAGTCAAAAAAATACTTATTAGGATAACAGTGATGTGGTACTTATTAGGATAAAAGCCAGGCAAACCATTTATATTAAAAATAATGTTGTATTGAAGAGACTATATCGAAGCGAGCTCTGCTCTAGCTCTTGCTTGTTATTCCAGACTGAGAGGACAAGGCTCAGGGGGTTAATGCTCCCGCCTCAATTTGAATTCATAGACTCAACTGTTCTATGTGGCTGGGCCTCTCCATGGGACCTACAGTTTATAGTGGCAGCCCAATGGACTCAAACCCATGCCTAGCGGGTATGAATCCACTCAGTTATTGATTCTCTTAATAGAAATAAAAACAACAGACTTTCCTGCAAGCCTCGTACCATGCCACAGAATGGGCCTTACTGCAAATGGCCAAAGCCTCTAAGTCTGTGTTTCAGCGCATTGGACATTGGGATTTTTCTCTCCCCTTGCATGCAGTTATGATATATAAGGGGGCTTCTATCTTTATTCCGATTAACATGTTGACTCTATTCCATCTACATTTATGTTCCAGATTTATTTGCTTTTTAGTCAGGCCATCAATAGGGGCTTATAAATTTTCATGCATTGTTGCCAACAGGACAATTGCTATTGCAGTATAGTTCTCATGCTAGATGGCCTACTTTCTTCTTTATCTATCCATATCTAGTTATCAAAAACACAGATTTCGAGTGCCTACTTTAATGAAGTCTCCACCAATGGATGAGTCACACTGTCTGTACGACATTCTTGAAGGAAATCGGATGAGAAATGGAAAGAGGCCCTTAAGTAGTGCAAGAGCAATGCAATGGTATTTTGTATTCCTAAGCCTATTCAGACAATGAATAATGCAGTGTGGAGTGTGATTCCAACCTTCACGATGATCTTTTGTATAGAATTCCTAATTAATGTGAATTGCAAGTGTTTTCGAGACAAGAATAGCTTGTAAAAGATAAAATTCCATCACACAGTCAAGGAAACTCATCTGGTAGTGGTCCAAAGTACCTTCACAAAGGCCCTGGTACTTCATGAATTCAGAGGATGCATCTGGGTTTGCATGTGATCATGTTCTAGCGAAATGTTACAATTTGTTTTAAAAATTTAAACCAAAACAAAAATCTTGCATTGCATTCAGAAGTACAACTCACTTGGCCAAGGGAAGTAGTTAGAAAGTTTAAGGAGGTCAGCTTCCAATATGTAAAGAGATAAGGAGAAAAAGCCATGCAAGGCTATAAATTTAATAAGAATACTCCTGGCCAGCTCAAAGAGGGAGAAATCTTGTTGCGCAGGAATTGTAAAGCCATGAGGAGAAATTTAGAAGGACCCGTTTTAATTTGAGAATTTATGAAAGAGATACCACATAGAATTCCGAGGTTGAAAGTAGATCAACTTAATAATTTCAAAGAGTGGAAAAAGCCATGCAAAGCTATAAATTTAATAAGAATACGCCTCGCCAGCTCAAAGAGGGAGAAATCTTGTTGCGCAGGAATTGTAAAGCCATGAGGAGGAATTGTCATGAGAGCCAAGGAATTTGCTGAGAAGTGCAAATTGGTGGGGAGAAGAAATGCATATGTAAATGCCCATTTTGGACTGCCTAATCTCTTGGCATTGAAAGAAACCCTCTTATGAATGGCCATTTTGGACTGCTTGGAACATTGCAAAAACCAAATAGGCATCCACATTGTACAATTAAAGAAATTTACCTCTTTCAAAAGATTCTTAGCTAATTTTTTATTTTTTATTTATTTTCTTTAACTGCCTACACATTGAATCATTTTTTGATCAATCTACTTATGTTCCAAATTTATTAAGATGTTAGATAAACATTTTTTATCAGCATAGCATACTGACTTTTACATTTCTGGGAACTGTAGATCCAATGGAAGAGCAAAATTGGTTTCAAATAAAATTTCCTGAGGTGGAAGTATTGACTTTGTTTTTCGCTGCCAGTCGTTACTGTCTTCCAACATTTTTACATACCATGCCAAAACTGAAGGTTTCTATAATATACAATTATAGTTCTAAGCGTTCAACACTTCATGGACTGCCGAGCTTCCCTGCATTTCCTCAAATAAAGTCTGTACTACTTGGGAGGTTGATTGTGTCTCCTCTTTATGAGTATTGTAGATCCTCAGAGAGCTTGGAAAAGTTGTCTGTATGCCTATGTGAGGGTTTGGGGAATATGAGTTTATTGGATAAGGGACATGACTTTCCAAAGTCTCCAAAATTTCAAGAAATTAACTTTGACCACTGTAGTGATTTGGAGGAACTGCCTGGAAACATATGCAATTTAACTAACTTACCTCCAGAAGTTATCTGTCACTAATTGTCATCTTATCCAAAAGTTACCTGATGACTTTGGGAGGTTAAGGTCACTTAGGGTGCTGAGATTGTCTGCATATGCCCAAGTTTGTCAATGCTTCCTCCTTCCATTTGTGCACTTCAGCAACTCGAATTTCTTGATATTTCATTATGCAGGTCTTTGAAGGACCTTCCCATGGAATTTGATCAGTTATCAAACTTAAAGATTCTAGATATGAGGGAGTGCTCTAGACTGAATAAGTTGCCTAAAGCATTAGCCAAACTAAGATCTCTTAGATATGTAATCTGTGATGAGAGCACTGAACGACAATGGTTGGCTATCAAAGCCTATACAATGCCTAATCTCATAGTTGAGGTCATCGAAGAATGTTTTAATTTGGATTGGCTTGATGATTGAAAAAGTTCATGATGCCTCATCTTGGCTGCTTCAATGCCTTTAATTCAGTAACTTATGCTGGTGAATTGCCTAAATTTGAACAGAACAGAGGATTGCTTCTAAGATTGTATTTGATGTACAGGTATTATGTTCTTAGAATTTAGGGTTGTTGTGGTAGCCGAGGATGTTCCATGTTTTCTCAATTAACTTGTTTGTACATTACTGTATATATTCATACATTTTGAGTGCATGAAGTCTTTTGAGAATAAATTGGTAGTTACTGGTTTCTCAATTAACTTGTTTGTACATAACTGTATATATTCATACATTTTGAGCGCATGAAGTCTTTTGAGAATAAATTGGTTGTTACTGATTTGAACTACAATATTTTGGTGTCTTATAATAACAAACAAGTACTTAGTCTTAACAAATCAGTAACTTGTTGGCGAACTATGCTTTATTTGAAAAAGCTGATGATCTAATCTTATGAATGCAAAGGGTCATGGCCACTGTTAACTGTGATTGAATTTCTAATAATGCTACAGATTACTTATATAAAACATATTATTACATGGTAATGCAACTTTTACTAATACTGTCCATCATTGCAAATTGCATGTAAAACAGACCAAGTACATTACTAAGATTGTACATCCTTTTTTTCTGGTAATATAGACAAGGGCATTGCTAACACTGTACATTCTTTTTTGGTAATACAGGCGAAAGCATAGCTAATGCTCTATACAGACGAAGACATAGCTAATACTGTACATCCTTTTCTGGTAATACAGACGAAGGCATTGCTGACACTGTACATCCCACTGAAATTACTAATACTGGTTAGTTTGCAAATGCGAAGGCAACACAAGCATAATAAATAGTCCAAAAATACATTATTCCAGCATTCAAACATACACACTAAACAACACTACTCAATATCCTGGGCTAAGATGGATTTATGCTGGCTTAGCTACTTGCACATAACAACCAACCAGTTCTCATAATACTAATTTTCTTGTCCTTTCTATTGATAAACTTACAGAAATGATGCTACTTTCAATAAAGAGCTTGAAAGACAACTTGTTATTGTTAGATTGCTTACAATGACCTGGAAAGAACCCTTAAGTAGTGAACTTACAGTAGTTTATTATCATAATTAGTGTCAATGCATCTTGGATACACATTTATAATGGCAGAATGTTCGGAGTGTCAACTGCATTCTGGTCCCATTCAAGTCTATGACCAACAAAACCCCATCGATCGCAGTTAGAATCTGGCATGCCCCGGATCCTTCATGTCTTCCGTACTCCTGAACATTCTTGCCTCAGAGCAGATAATTGAGCATGTGTTTTTGCTCATGAAATAGTATTGTACAGTTAAATTAAATTTGCAGTTAATTGCAACAATAGCTTAGCAGGTGCAACGTTATAACTTATTGTTAAACCTTGCTCAAAGTCTAAAACAAAGCAGTAGAGTATTGGTAACTAAGAGCTCCATTGAACAAAACAGTTGACAGTTGGCTTCATAAAATTGAAATAAACATTAATTAGCTTAAAATGGCGCTAGCCTGGGGAAAATGGGAGCTGCAAGTAAAGCGTAGTGCATTTATTCAGCACACTGAACAATAGCAGCTTCAAACAAAATCCCTTAGTAGGTTATATTTTTTTCAGATTGATTCAAAACAATCTTTGGCAATCTTCAACATATACATGTAGTTTTAGAAGCTAGAGATCCTAACCAAGAACTCGGACAGAGAATGGTACTACTAACAGGACTAGGTCATCCAGATTCACACAGAACTACACAACTCTGCACACCGGTTAAAACCCAATATACATACAAAGAAAGGCCCTGCAACTTGATCAATCATTAGCCAAAAGATGATTTCATTTCCGCAGCAATGTTACCAACTTCAATGCTCTATTTAGAAAAGCCAGAAATGCAGTTCAGCTGGAAACTTCATACGACATGTGAATCTGAAGTAGAAATGTCAACTACTGTTACTATTCTGCTGCCAAACTGGAGATGACATGGCATTTCCCACAATTAACTTTTAGAAAATTCCAAACTCACTGAAACCTAGCAACAAAACTATGCTTTTCAGGAATTGTATAATAAAATGGTATTCCAGTCTCAACGACTGTCAGAAAATACTGCTCTCCCTGAAAACTGTCATAATGCTCTGAATTGCTAGTTTCCATATGATACAGGGGATTCTTGCAAGCATCCTGTAACTTTCACAAAAGTACCTGTTGAAAAGTTGAGGCAGTATCAGAATTAGAAATCCAAACCTATAAAAATGTTATTAACAAATCTATTTAACCATGCATTTTGATCCCCCAACAGGCACATGTTGCAAGATTCCATTTTGAGGCTTCCTTGACATGGGTTTTCCATCAGATTGATAATTACAGGCATCACCCCCTGATCCACTTTTGATAATGTCAGCAGGAGGAATGAAGAAATCCATTGAAAGGCCAGGCACATTGAAAACCACGTCGTCAATTGTCCATGTTTCTTCCATTCTTGTTCTGGTATGGCTCATTGAACACTCTCCAAATTTAAAAAGAGTGACAACTGATCGACCTGAATGAGCAATCATCACACCATCTACTGCTCTATAATTGTTGATAGTTGTTTCTATGGTGGTTTCCCACTAAACAACATCTATTCCAGTGGCGTGAATCCGTGTAAGATGGGAATCTTCCAAATATAATTTCTGCAGGTCCATCACTCCTTTCATGCAGAGTTGAAGGATCAGCAGCAAGCTTTAAAATGAAGCAATCTTCATCTCCAATTTTCTTTTCTCCCAAGCAACGAGCATTTGCAAACATGATTGTTGTTGTTCTAGGATCTAAACCCTGAGAATAGAAAGGTCAACAAGAATAAGAACGTGCATCATCACCAAAACAAATTAATGTAAGCTGCATAGTTGCCATGCTCCTAAGCTCAGTCCCCTGAATTTTGATTTGCATTTGAAAAAAAATTGCCATTGCAAACATACATACATGCAGTTTTGTTACCTACTTCAATGCTCTATTCAGAAAAGCCAGAAATGTAGTTCAGCTGGCAACTTCATATGGCATGTGAATCTGAAGTAGAAATGTCAACTACTGTTACTATTCTGCTGCCAAACTGGAGATGACAGGGCCTTGCCCGCAATTAACTTTTAGAAAATTCCAAACTCGCTGAAACCTAGCAACAAAACTATGCTTTTCAGGAATTGTATAATAAAATGGTATTCCAGTCTCAACAACTGTCAGAAAATACTGCTCTCCCTGAAAACTGTCATAATGCTCTGAATTGTTAGTCTCCATATGATACAAGGGATTCTTGCAAGCATCCTGTAACTTTCACAGAAGTACCTGTTGAAAAGTTGAGGCAGTATCAGAATTAGAAATCCAAACCTATAAAAATGTTATTAACAAATCTATTTAACCATGTATTTTGATCCCCCAACAGGCACATGTTGCAAGATTCCATTTTGAGGCTTCCTTGACATGGGTTTTCCATCAGATTGATAATTACAGGCATCACCCCCTGATCCACCTTTGATAATGTCAGCAGGAGGAATGAAGAAATCCATTGAAAGGCCAAGCACATTGAAAACCACGTCGTCAATTGTCCATGTTTCTTCCATTCTTGTTCTGGTATGGCTCATTGAACACTCTCCAAATTTAAAAAGACTGACAACTGATCGACCTGAATGAGCAATCATCACACCATCTACTGCTCTATAATTGTTGATAGTTGTTTCTATGGTGGTTTCCCACTAAACAACATCTATTCCAATGGCTTGAATCCGTGTAAGATGGGAATCTTCCAAATATAATTTCTGTAGGTCCATCACTCCTTTCGTGCAGAGTTGAAGGATCAGCAGCAAGATTTAAATGGAAGCAATCTTCATCTCCAATCTTCTTTTCTCCCAAGCAACGAGCATTTGCAAACATGATTGCTGTTGTTCTAGGATCTAAACCCTAAGAATAGAAAGGTCAACAAGAATAAGAACGTGCATCATCACCAAAACAAGTTAGTGTAAGCTGCATAGTTGCCATGCTCCTAAGCTCAGTCCCCTAAATTGTGATTTGCATTTGAAAAAAAATTGCCATTGCAAACATACATACATGCAGTTTTGTTCTAATATTTTTCAAGTTTAATAAAAACAACTAAATATTAACATTTGCTTTTGATACTTATAAAAAATTCAACATAGACTGATTAAATTCGAAAAACCCAACGTAAAAGAAAAATCTACATGGTTGATTAAATTAGACATTCAGTTTACCACTGCTTGAAATTAGACAAAATTAGAGTTTTTCATAAATAATTCACCTTATGCAGTGATTGATGTCCTAGGATCTAAACCACAGGGGAAAAGAAATTAACCAAGCATAAGAACATGCATCATTATAAACACATTAATATGAGATATTATTAGACGAACCACCAATAAATTGCTTTCGCAACAATCTCCATAAGACTAACTTTAGCAGTCTGAACTCTCTTCTATTTATCTTTTGCAACCGCTCATGCTAAAATTCTCAACTCTTAACTTAATCACAACCTGATCCAAGAGCCTATTCTTCAAGCAGCAATGCATAATCTATTTGCTTATTTCTCATTGGATCAAACTGCAATCTAGGCCATAATCTGCAAGCACTCATTTTAAGACATCAACCTCTGGTTCTCTCATCCTAACTGGGAAACTAGTCGACAACCATCTGTACTATTTCTGTCAACTTAATCCTAAAACCTAGTACCTAGACTACATGAACACTCACACCAATCTTACTGAAACTTAGCCTGATCATAGAGACTCACAAATCCTGGCCAAAACTGTGTCATTCAAACCACCATAACCAAGAAAATCATCATTTACCAAAATCAACCTTTGTGCTAAACCAGCTCTGCATGCAAACATAGAAAACCCATGAATTTTATTGAATTCTGACCAACTGTTGAAGCCCATTATGGACACAGTTGTACGAATGCTTTTAACTTCACTGTGTTCTCAATCTGATCCTCATTCTAGGCCTACTTTACATGTATTAGACTCACAAACCCTGGCCAAAAAGGTGTCATTCAAACAACCATACCATACCAAGACAATCATCCTTCACTAAAATAGACATTTATGTAACCTACTTTGCATGCATGCGTAAAAAAATCAAGAATTTATTGAATTTTGACCAGATGTAAAAACCAATAAAATGCAATCATATTAACGCATTTACTTACTGGACTCGCAATTTGCTCTTCATCCTAGGCTTAGTCTACATGCTTTCATACTAAAAAAATACGACTTTCACTGAATCACGAGCTGACTTTTAAACACATTCTACAACCAAAAGATCCTCGTTCTTGTGCCATCGGAATAGACATACCTGAAGAGCTCGGCGCAGAGGCCGAGGAGGACCTTTGGCAGCATGTGAACCAAGCCAGGGTGTGTGCCGCCAGACAATCTTCCTATTGCTTCCAGCATGCATTTTGCTCCCACCCAAAACTAATTCCACTGACCACGTATCAAGCATCATTTGCCATAATACAAAGCATCCAGTTTCACTAGCCTTTAGCGAATAATTTCGACAAGCTTTCGTAGCCATTTCAGCTTCTGAGGATACCATTTTGACTCTACCCACTATGTATGAGCTCTTTATCGAATTCTGAAACTTGAGGCAGCCAGTGGCAGCCTGTTGCCCTCCGTTGCCAAGCTGTGTTGAGCTGTGCGGCTGGGGTCACCAGATTGAAAGTAGGCAAGGAAGGCCCTGCTCAAGGGAACACCATCATCCAAATACAACCCATCCTACCTCTATGCGCTCCGTTGGTTTGCATCCCTGCAGAAACAAGAAAACCAGTAAAAAAAAAGAGATAACCCTAAAACAGAACAAAAGCAAAAGCAAGAAACCTGCCTTGGCGCTCCTCCTCTGCAGAAAAATCCGCCCTGCGCGGCCCTCCTCATCCTCCTGGCCCTCCTCCTGCAGAAAAAGCTCGTGCAGCACACAACAGACCAGCTAGGTAGACCGACGGGCTGGGCTGGGTTTAATTAATTTTTTAACGAATTAATAACTGTTTTTTAATGTTTTTTTCGGACGGTAGATAATTGTTGAATCGTCTAACAATAGATCTAACGGTTAAGATTAGGACAGAAAAGCATTTAGGGGAGTTCATTTTAGAGGGAAACGCCTTACGACGTAATTATTAACCTTTATTGATTGTTTTATTTGAGCCTCCAAGTGTATCACGTTGTTTACAGAACACTCCATATATTTAAATTCGACCCTTATGGTTTTATACAATCAACCATCATTTTTGTTTTTATGTTATATGTTGTTGATGGTTTTTTTGCATGGACCTTTTTATTTTTTATTACTTCTTGTTTTTAATTTCGTTTTTATTATTTTTTAATGTTTATATTGTTTTATGTGGGGTTTTGTTTGTGTTTGTTTTAATTATATATATTTTTTATATGGAGTGGGTGGGGGTTTTTATTTATGGTTTGTACATGTGTTTATGTGTTTGCTTTTTCCTTTTTTTTTATTATTTTGTTTTGTTTTTAATGTTTTTATTTTTCATTGTTTTGTTTGTATTATTTTATAGTTTGTGTTTTTTTTTTAATGATATGTTTTGTTTTTGTTTTCATTGTTTAATATTTGTTCATTTGTTTGTTTTTGTTTTGTTTTTTTTTTTAAATAAAGAATTTATTTTAAAATTTTGGAGAAAAAATTAGTTAGTTGTTGTTGTTTTTTTTTTTTTTTGTTAAAATGAATTATTTTAGTAAATTTTGAGACAAATTTATTTGAAAGAGATAGATCAAAATGTAAGTAAATTTTAAATTCAATAGTAGATTTAGATCTCCTAGTCATTTTTTAGATCTATGAATTTTATTGTGAAATTTCAAAGCTAATTTATCCAATTTTCCTTTTTGATTTTCGAGGTCACACAAGGTGCAAGAAGAGAGCATACTTAGAAGTTTTGTCAATTCTTTATGTAATTGAAATCTGGAATTTGAAAAACAAAGTAAGAAGAATTGATCTCAAACCTCAAATTTTGAGCTGTCTAAACTCCATTTGTTCTCCTTCTTCACAAACAACCCTTTTATTTTAGATATTCCTGCCAATGGCTAGTGAATGAGGTGGATCTTATTGCTCCACCAAAAATGAAAAATTCAAGAAATAAACGAAATCAAAATTCAAAACAAAAACTCAAAAATATTACCAAGCTTGGTCTTATTTTCCTATTCTAGCCTACTCTATTTTGAAAAAAGTTTTTTTTTTTATATTGTCAAGTGTATGAGTATTTCTAATGAATCCATTTACGGATCAAAATATCTAGTATGCTCACATCCAAATTTTAAAAATATAACTCAATGTACACTAGGATGTGAAATACCAACTATACATTTGGATCTGGTGCTAGGATTTGTTGAAGAATGAATGAATATTGTGGCGTAGTCACTGTTTGGAACCAATCTTCAATGTTGTCCTTGCTCTCCAAGAAATGTTTGGTCATCATTCTAGATCTCTTGTCCATAAATGGATTAGCGTCGAAACTCTTATCGTACAAAAATTGATTGAAATTTATGTACCAAAATGATTTTTAATATGAATTTTAACTATGCATCTAAAAATGAATGCAACTAAAAAAAATGAAATTACAGCTACAAAGGAATTCTAGATTGAAAGTTAACCCCTATGATACTTCTCTGGCAACAACGCAAAAAAATGTTGGGTAATTTAATTGCTAGTTATATTACTTGTCATTAAATTGTCAAACCCAGGGTTCGTCAACTTGTGAAGTATACTTGCACAATATATGCTAGGAATCAATTTTCAATTTAAGAGTAAAATAACCTATTGAAATGATGGCAAAACTATTCATGAAAAATTTCTAAGTTGAGTATGCACACACTTTATTTTTCAAAAGTCTCAAATTCATAACTTGGAAATAAATCTTTTAATCTATGAAATTAAAATGACAATTGACATGAAAGTAAACTTACTCTATTAACATGAAAATAAACCTATTCGAGTGACAAGAAAGTAAATATATTTTATCAACAGGAAATTAAATCCATTCTAATGACTTGAAAGTAGATTTAATCTAGAAAGCAACAAATCCTGTATTAAGAAAGCATTGAATTCTTAAACCATGAAATTTAAAGGCAACCTATTATGAAAGCAGTGAGAGATCAATTGAAATTACTAATGTGTGCATTGTCAAATTAGAATCATTCATGAATATATGTCAAACAAATTGAAAAACAATGAATATATGAAATGCGAAAAATAACGCTTAACGTGCAAAATAACATAAATGGAATGAGTATGAAAGAATGTAAATAATGCATCTAATCAAAATACTTAAAATGAACATAAAGAAACTAAAAATAAAACATTAGAATACATCTCATACTCATTAGGTGGCCATCCCAAAGTGCATGAGAAGTGGAAAGTTGAGAAAACTCTTGATCAAAACACCAAATGAAGGCACAACCATATCAAAGTGAACTAGAACACTATTAATTACATCAATCATAAGCATAGTGCCAATCCTTAATATCCAAAACTCTACATTGAAGCATGAGCATAGCTCCCAAACTTTTCACACCTTTTGAGAGGAGAAGGCACTCCTATTTATACAAAAACTAAGATAACTAATTCATAAATATAGATCCACAAATATCTCATGTGGTTACAACCATGTGTTGACATCTAGCAATTAGCATCTCTTCATATCCTCTCACAAATCTCTCCTATCTTTGATAGGAGACACTTATGAAAACTTCCATGATCTTTCTCCATGAAATGTGCTTGACCAATGATCTCAAATCTTCCTTAAATCTTCAAGAGTTTGAAGAGGAAATTCTAATTTAAGTCAAATATGTCTGTCTTAGAATCTTCAAATATGCTTACACATGTCACAAAACTCATCCAACTTTTATATATAAGTGAATGCATGCTATTTTTTTAATATTTAACCATAATTTCACTCAAAATATCAAAATAAATGTATTGGAAAATAATATGTCTAAACCCATATTTAATTATGAAGATGGTCTTAGTGCATGGTTATGGAGCTGCAGAATATGGTAAATTCTGAAGCAAAGTGAAAGAAAAGAGAGTGAAATGAATGACATTTTGGAGACCCAACAACAAGATTATTTGTTCTCCATTGTCATCCAAGCACTCAATAGCTTTTTCATAACAATCCACCTTATTCTTGTTAAGGTACAACTAGTCCATACCCAGAAGAATACTATATGACCCCAACGACAATACATTCAAAAGTGCTAAAGTAGGCATACCATTCAATTTGAATGCACAATCTCCTACCCAATGATACACCCTCATTTTTGTACCTGTAGCCAACTCTACTAACTAGGATTCTGCATGCACTTCTTTATTCAAACAACACTTACCCACCAGGTCAGGACTAACATAACTATAATTAGATCCAGGGTCAATAAAAATAGAAACAACTTGATCACAAAACTTACTCTCCATATCGATAATAGATGTCTGGTGATTTGCTTGTTTGTTATCCAGCGCTGCATAGATTCGTGGAATGCTCTGCCCAACATCCTCAACTGTCTGTGCTTCCTATGCACTAAAAATCAAAGGCCTACCACCCTGATTCTGCGGACTATTCCTCTTAAGATGCTCCTTACCACATGTACAACACTACAACCATCATGTACCATCACCTCTATTATGATGCCCTCGATGCTGTGACCCATTAAAATTCTTGTAAGGTGAAACATTTTCATTCTCACCTACATCTTGAGGCCTTGTTCTTTTCGAATTCCATTTACCTTTACCTTTGTCTTTCCCTTTCCAAGCTTGTTGAGATTCTGTCTTTCGCTTTGAATGCTCATAATAATGCTTCAATTTCACAATAACTTCCTCAAGCGACCGAGGCTCATCATACTCAATCTGATCTCTAAATGCTAATGGAAATCCACTAAAAATATCTGAACTTTGGCCTTCTCATCTTTAAGATACAATACATACCTCAATAACTCCAAGAACTTAGTCATGTACTCCTCATCTGTCATCGATCCCATCTTTAGCTCATAAAACTCCTTGGCTTTGTTGTTGTAGTACCTCTCTAACAAGTATTTCTTCCTGAAAAGTCTCTTGAATTCATGCCAACTCAACTCTTTTGTCCTGATGTCTCTAACCCGCTTCACATCTTCCCACCAGATGTTTGCTTTCCCTTTGAGGCTGAAGATAGCTATTATGGCCTTCATATTCTCTGTGTATTCATGCAACTCAAAGAATTTCTTCATCCCAAGTAGCCATGCTTCTGCATCCTTCGACTTCTTCAAATCCCCATCAAAGGTAGGTGGCTTCGCTTTCTTGAAATCATATGGAAAATATTCCTTGTTACTCCTCCTATAAGGATGATAATGATGACGATCATAGTTCTTGTTAGAACCAGAACTAGAATAGAACCCGTGTCCACTACCTCTCCTATTCAGAGTATCCAAAAGCCTGCCATCTCAGATCACATCATCTCTATCTGACTTGTGCCCACCATGTGACCTACTTCCATATGCCCTGTTAGTTCTGTTCTCTTATCCATGGATGATCTGAATCAGTCCTTGTCTCTGCAATTCTGACAAAATCTGAAGGATTAATGTATTGGCTTCTTCTTGTTTCTCCTATGCCTGAATGATTATGTCACTATCTGCTTTGTAACTTTTTATTTCTGCATTCAAAATTCTCAATGTGTCTGTTAAGTCATAAGACTTCCCAACACCACGTTGCTCATCTGATCCATAGGGAGAGTCTTGTGAACTGTAGTCTACCATGTTGCTAGTCATCTTTGATCTGTTTTATGCAAGTATACCATGCTAGCTTAAACCAAAACATAAAATAATCGACATACCTCGGTATAGTTCAGGGAAGGATATATCTTCTACCAGATCAACGATCTTAGCACGACATGTGTATAAACATAATCATATCAATATATAATCATCATTTCAACCATTATCCAGTTATCAATGCATGACCATACCGACCACATACCATGACCTCATGCATGACAACTATCACGATGTCAATGTATGTATAACAAAATATAAGCACTAACATGCATAATCAATTCATAATCGACATATACTCATGACAAACACACTCAACAACAACACCATCAACTTTCACATGGCAACACAACTGCAACCGTGATCACCTCCATGCATACAAAACAAACACATAAAACACAAGCATAAGAACACATATGCAACCGATATGTATGCATGTCCAACACACACTACCCATCCAGTCTAAGGGGTGAACCATGCTCTGATACCACTATGTAAAACCCTCCTCCCACATTTACCCAAGTTAACCAGTCCGTTGGGGTACACATGTGAAGAGAGGCTACTATGTGTGATTCAACTCCTCATGTACAATTAAGGAAGTGGAACCGATAAAACAAAACCATTATGACCTTCCACACATACTACAAAACCTTCAGGAGCCAACGAACCTTTCCAGGTGACCAACCCCTGAGAAAACTTGACATTTCACTGATATGGAACCTTAGCCACTCCCATGACAAGCCATGCATGCGACTAAGGCCTTCCAATTGCTCCCATAACAAGGTATGCCAACAACTGTGGACTTTTTCAGCCAGTTCTGAGCCAGTGACCTGAGATTTTGTGCCACTTTTTAGGGCCAGAACTCAGGGCACTACCCAGAACTCCATGAAACTTTCAAAAATGATAAATAAAAATGGAATAAGGCTATTAATTCAATCATTGGTAGAAGTACTTGATATAAACCCTACTAACCATGATAGAAATTTCGTCAAACATGTTATAAATATGTAATCTACAGGTCATAACAATAGATCTGAGCATAAAGGTATCATACTTATTTGAGATTCGTAAAGAAGCATTATTTCTCTATCACAATATCTGCATTATTATCTATTAGGTCATATATTCATTATACATTCATTTGAAAACCAAAACATGATGATATCCATACATCAAGTTTGTCATAAAACATACTCATAACCAACATAAATAACAAGGATATAATAACCATAAGAATCACATATGAACTAATATATTTACACATGAAATACCAAGGAGAAAGAGATATTATTAATGAATGCATAAGCAACCAGGTTCTGGACTTCCACGAACCACCTGATCATAGATTGGTTGAACCAAATCTTTCTTTTAGCCAATCACCCTCGTGTCATTTTCTAGGCATGGATGTGGGACTCACAACAAAACCAATCCAAGTTTCCTCAGTTTTTACTGCAATCTCCACCAGATAATTAGGCCCTAAACAAGCATGGATGCCACCAAATTTCTCCACCTACACTGTGAGGAATTTGGCTACCTCCTTGTCTCTAGGCTTTACCATATATCCTGTCATTCACTAGTCGAGAATTCCTAGGCCTAGTCGAGACTCCACTCTCCAAGATTTACTGTATATCCCGCCATTCACTGATTAAGGATTCCTAGGCCTGATCAAGGGCACACACCTCTAGGATTTATCATATATCCCGCCATTCACCAATCAAGGATTCCTAGGCCCACCAAGGTACACAAAATCTAGCTTTACCGCAATCCCACCTTCTCTAATCCAAGGATTCCTAGGCCTTGTGTTCTTCTTCAGAGACCACCTCACTTAGTTTTGAAACCATCCAACAATCCAACTTAACCAAATAAAAGAGAACTCATCGCACCATGGATATATGGAAATGGAAAGGCAAGGTTGAAAACCATTGTCACACCCGGAAAAACCCATGCCAATGACAACAAGAGAACCAAATACTCACATGCATGTAGCATGCATGCCAAATCTAGTAAGGAAATCACACATGCAAATTGATACCTGCAATTAGTCTCATTGTAGCTGCTTGATCCTGCTCTTCCTTTCCTGATATTTGCTTCCCTTTGCCTTCTTTCTCCTTCCTTCGCTTTCATTGATCCAATGCTAGAGTGCTCCAAGAATGCTCTAAGTGTCTAAGAGTGAGAGAGAGAGTAGAGAGAGCTCCAAAAATGAATTGACAAAAGGTACCAATTGATCTTCATAATCCTTTTTATTAACGATGCCTCCATTTTCTTCAATTTTCCATTATTTTCCTTCATTTTTCTCCTCACATGCAACCTGTGACCTTTCACCTTCCTTTTCTCCTAATTTCCATTATTTTCATAAATAAAATGCCAATTAATGTTTCATTCCTTCCCAAAGACTTTTCGATTTCCTTTGCCATTGCCTTTGCCATAATAAACCAAATGAACACCCACACTAGGATGTTTTGCCCAACACTCAACTTGGAATACGTTTCCCATGACCTTGGTTATTATTTTGCCTTAAATAACTTTATTACATGGAATTTTGACCAGGGTTGTTACAATGCATTTGTGGTTGAATTTATGAAGTGTGATTTCTTAATGATAAAGTGGAAGTGCTAAAAGAATATTTAAATCATTAAAAGGAATTATCAGTTTTCAGAAATTAGTGCTTGTAACTATTGCACTTGAAAAATCAACATGGTATGAGAGGTTTGGTGAAGGAAAGGAAATTGAGATCACTCTTGAATAATTTTGGTAAAGGAAAGAGAATTGAAGAGACCTCATCAACAATGGTTTCCTCTGTAAATTTAGAGAACAACTTGGAAGGAGCTACAAATTTTAGTGCTTAGAAATGTAGGTTTTAACCATATACAAAAATTACCTGCAAGCAAATTGTTAAAACAAAAAATAAACAATGGCGAGAACATAGAAGAAATATACATAGAGATTTTCCCCTGGATCCAAAAACTGGGACTACCAGATTGATGTTTCATTATGTTCCTTTCAATGTTATACATACATATACATGTCGAAGCATTCATAAACCCTAATCCATAACCCTGGATTAGAACATAACCATAGTTCCCTTGACCAGATCTACAAAATACCATGGGAAGAAAACCATCATGACAAAAACCATGTGCAAAACCCATGCACAAAACCATGGGTAGGTCCACTCACTACATGTGGGTCTGCCCCCCATCCTTAGTTCCACCCAATTATTATTGGGTCTGCATAAAAAAATAAAATCCCGGGGCGTGCCTGAAACTAGTTGTGGAAAGAATATAACACACACCCACAAAGAAAACTAGGATTGATCTCATTCTTGCAAAGAATGATATCTTGGATATTATGAAGGGAAAACAAACTAAACCTACAAATAATTAAGGGAAAGCTAAAAATGATAAGTTTTTTGTGGATAAATTCCTTCTGTGGACAAAAGTAATCTCCCTAGACCTAGTGGCTTGATCTAGAAACAAGCAAGACAAAACTACTATGTTTTCCTTAGAGAAGTTTGAAATATGGGAATAATACTTACTTGGAATCCAACACAAGTTTCCTCCTTCTCCCTACTTGCAAGCTTTAACTCCAGCTCCAATTTCTAAAAGTGGAACCTGCAAAATGTCCAAAATGAGCAAGATAATAAAAACATACAAATAACATATACAAACAACTCTAAACAAGAAGCCAAGGATTCATTGTTCTACATATGCATAAATGAGACATAATGTATAGGAAAACAAGACACTTTTGTATTAATAAAAGTAGGAGAAGATTACAACCCTTGTAGGCCTTGACCTTGGAGAACTCTCCCAGCTATCTTGTCCTTCCTTTGTGTTGTAGCGGCTGCAACACCCTCCAAAATTTTGGCTTACATCCAAATTTCGGAGCCTTCCTTGGTTTTTCCTTTGATGGTTGCAAACACTTGAGCTCACCCCATGAGCTCTTGTGAAGTTTTTTCACCTTTTTGCTTGTTTGACCAGTGGTCATCTTTTGGCATAATGATTGCTTATCATGCTTGTGATCTTGTTCTGGTGAGTTTGAAGATTTGTATTTGTGTGTTTGGGTTGTCTTCGCTATGTAAACATCCATCATACTCACACACAAAGTTTTAAGAACTATCGTGAAAGTATCCTCACGGTCGATTGAAGGTCTATCTCAAGTGTCATGCTTGTTGCTTTAAGCTCTAATACAGTCTCACCGAGGGCATGTTTTGTCTTGTTGGACTGGTGGTCTGTGTTGTCTCATCGTCGAAGTATGCTAAGCGTATGATCACAATGTCAATTTTGCACAAGTTCATTTTCTTTCAACACTTAGCCATTTTCCTGAAAATCTGTCTGACCGGACAACCCTCTTCCACTGAATCCCGACTGCGCTGCATTGCACAGTCTTAGCCCTAGTGACCTTACTCTACTACCCAAAATTGCGTAGTGCTTGAGGCTTTCCTCCAAGTCAGTTGCACTGTGAAATCTCGGAGGTGAGAAGCCTATCTGCCTCCCAGAACAATGTAGAAACTGCCTCCATGTCCAAACTGAACAACACATTTCTCAAGCATAGCCATCAAGCCTCCTTCTGGTTTGTTGGAACCCTACACTGCACAAAGGCCTGGGTCTCCATTGATCTCCAAAACTGCACAGACATGTCTTGTTAGTCCTCTACTACCTATGCTACATTGATCTCTAAAACTGCCCAGGCATGTCCAGTTGGTCCTCCGCTGCCTTGCTCTGCATTGTCTTTAGGGACTACACAGACATGTTTAGCAGGCCCTCTGTTACTTTTCCTGCACTATTCTCCAAAACTGCGTAGTCATGCTCAATAGGTCCCTTGAAGCCATGTCATGCCTTTCTCTTGAAAATTGCGCAGAACTACCCAACTGGTCCCTTGCAGTCTTGTCTTGCCTTCCTCCAGGAACTATGCATAAGTGCCCCTCAGGCTCCCACCTTGCAGCTGCCACTGGTGTCCTTCACTGCACGATTCTACCTCCTAGTGGTCACTGAGAAATTTTTCTTGACAGTGTAGGATGTCCTCCCAAAGTTCCTCATTGCAGCCTGAGTTGTGCTCTTCGTTGTCTCAGTGTGTTGTCCTCCATCCTTGTCACCCAGAACACGATAACAACACATCATGCTAGACTAGGAGGTTTTGGATTTGATGTTGTCTTGTCATAAGTGAATTGCACGAATAGATACACTGATAGATCTATTGGGTTGTGTTATATTATTTCCACGACTAGCCCACATAGTTAACCGGGGGGTTAGAGGGGGGGCTGATCTGGATTTAAAGAGGAACGCAACAAATTACAGAGATAACCATAAACACAGAGATGCAACGGAAATAATACTTCATTCCATTAATGTAAAATACTGAAATATGCTTACAAACAGGAATGGAACTAAACTAGCTAGGGTGATGGTAGCTTATCTCTGAGAAGAGATGTGGCAGCTACATGCCTCTGAACTACCTTACAATGAGGCTCAAGGGCCTTTTTATTATTGAACAATAATAGCAAACCCTAAACAACCAAAACCCTAACCCGAGGAGATGTAACATCAAGAGTTTATGGGCCCCGTTGGGGTGAGTTGGATAGCCAACTTCCCGTGGGTTGCGACTTGGTCATATTATCTCCGTTTGACGTGCATGATAGCCTATTGGAAAGATCTATCCGAGGACTACGATGGAAAAGACAATTTTAGACACAAAATCACTGGTGGTAGATTTCCAAAAAAACGTCGTTTAGGGCCTCAAAACGGCTCCGGAAGTTTAGGACCTGAAAAACTACTAAAAATAGTAAACTATGCTACAATTAAGGAAACTGAAAAACTGAAAGAAGAAATGGTGGGGGTCCAAGTGGAATTGGCAGGTGGCCACCAATATCCACCTGGATCATTCCTCCCCCCCTTAGGAAGGAATGGTCCCCATTGCGTTGAGTTCCTCCGTGAGATGAGGGAACTTCTACTGAACTTGGTCCTTGGTGAGCCACTTGCCTTGGTGAAGGAGTTGGCCTGCTTTGACAACTCGATACAGTTGGATATTCTGTTGGCAAGTTTGCTTGATCTGTGTGTCCATGATCCGATCAGTTGCAACTTGTTCCATGCAATCTGGATTTAACTCTGTGGGTATGAGTTGTTCTGCAATGTCGGGTGTGTCTAGTAATGGTGGAAAGTATGGTTGAAGGCGGTCCACATTGAACACTGGGTGCAAGCCAAGGAATGGGGGAATGCAAATGCAACCAGACTTTGTCGCCCACCTGAAACTTGTGTGGCACCCGATGTTCATCATGTCGATGCTTGTACTTGGCATTTGATTTCTCCAGAATGTCATGGAACTGCTGGCGAATATGTTGGATGTGCTCAATGAAGCTGTTTGCCTTATCTGTTTCGGACTGGACATGAGCCGAATCTGCGTGAGTAGCTGCAAATGGCATGGCCACACCAATGGGACATAGTGGCTGGAATCCCAAGCCCACCTGAAAAGGGCTATGGCTAGTCGAGCTGTGGAGAGCCCGGTTCTAGCTGTGCTGAACATAGGGGAGGATCTTGTCCCATGTGCGTGGATGCTTTGAGTTGTACATTCGCAGAATGTGTACGATCATCCTATTGACAACCTCTGTCTGGCCATCAGTTTGAGGATGGAACGTTGTGGACTTAGTGATTTTGGTGTCCAGCATCGACCAGAGACTGGACCAAAATGTATTGAGGAACCTTCTGTCCTGATCTGAGATGATAGATTGTGGGATCCCAAAGTGTACCCACACTCATTCGAAGTAGAGTTTAGCAGTCGCTTCTGCTGTGATATTCTTCTTGCAGGCCGCCATAATGGCCATCTTCGAGAACTTGTTGATGACCACAAAAAAATAGTCATTTCCATGCTTAGTGGAAGGAAGGCCTGACATGTAATCCATGGAGATGGATTCCCAAGGTTGACTGGGGGTAGGCAGCGGGGTATAGAGGCCTTGTTTCTTGATGGTCGGTTTGGTAATGGCGTAGACAGTGCATGATTTGATGTACTTCCCGACATCCTATCAAAGATTCGGCCAATAGAAATACTTCTCTAGTACTACCACCGTTTTCTCGACCTTGAAATTCCCAACAGCCTGACTGTAGTGTGCTTTCCAAATCATCTTGGCACGCTCACTTGAAGGAGCACAAAGGTGACCCAAGTGGCATAATAGGGAATCTTGGAGGTGAAAATATGGAACATGCTAACCCTCCAATAGTGTCTGGTATGTGTGGCCAAATTCTGGGTCTCTTTTGTAGAGAAGTGGCCAATCAGAAGTCTCGTGCCCATAAGAGTTGAGCACGGTGGTTAACACCATGATCGGTGGTCGACTGAGGCAATCTGCAACATTATTGGTGCTGCCCTTCTTATACTTGATATTCAAATGGAATTGTTGCAGGTATGTGGACCACTTTTGATGGCGATCATTTTGCAATTTCCCTTGGGTCTGTATGAACTGCAGGGGTTAATGGTTTGTGTGGATGACCGTTTCCTTCTCCAAAATGTAATGCTTCCATTATCGGCAGGCCTGCACAATGGAATACATCTATTTGTCATAAGTGGGATACTTTCGGACTGTGTCTGAAAGTGTCTCAATATGATATGCCACTGGATGCCCGTGTTGAGTAAGGACTACCCCAATAGCATAGTCAGAGGCATCTGTCTTGACCTCAAATGGTTTTTGCAAGTTTGGTAATGCGAGCACTGGTGCCGAGCAGAGGTAATCTTTCAACTATGTGAATGCTTTCTGTTGAGATTCAGACCAAAATAATTTTTCTTTCGCTCCTCCCTTGGTGACTTGACTCAAGGGCCAAGTGATATGAGAAAATCCCAACATGAACCTGCGATAGAAGTTGGCAAGACCTAAAAAGCTGCAAAGCTCTGTTAGAGTGGTTAGAGATGGCCAATCTCGAATGACTTGGATCTTGGGTGGATCCACATGCATACCCTGTTCATCAATAATGTATCCTAGATACTGAACCTGGGTCATGCCAAAAGTGCATTTCTCCAAATTGGCACATAACTTGTGTTGCTGCAGTGTTTTGAGAACCTGTCAGATGTGGTGGAGGTGCTCTTCCCAACTCTTGCTGAAGATCAGGATGTCATCCGAGTATACCACTACAAATGAGTTGGTGAATGGCCGTAAGATGTCATCCATTAGCCTCATGAGGGTTGTATGAGCATTCGTCAATCCGAAAGGCATAACCAACCATTCGAAAAGGCCCTCCTTGGCTTTGAAGGTAGTCTTCCACACATCAGAGGGTTCGATTGGTACCTGGTGATATCCTAACTTCAAATCGATCTTGCTGAAATATTTTCTCCCCTTCAGTTGGTCCAGGAGATCATCAATTCGTGGGATCGGGTACCTGTTACGGACAGTGATCTTGTTCAGCGCCCAATAGTCAATACAGAGTCTCCAAGTCCCATCCTTCTTTTGTACCAACACGATGAAGCTCCCACAAGGCGATGAACTCGGACGAATGTGACCTTTTTGTAGCAGCTCCTGAATCTGCCTCTTGATTTCATCATTCTCCAGAATGGAGCGCCGATAGATTGGTCCATTAGGCAGCGATGCACCTGGGGTCAGATCAATGGAGTGCTTGACCTAACAGTGCAGAGGAACACCTGCTGGGGAGGTGAAGATGTCCTCGTACTCCTCCACAACCTTCTCCATCTGTAGTTGTCATGTTGAAGGGCCCTGTCTAGAGGTTGTGGCCATCGTCTTCTTCTTTCCTTGAGGGCGTATCATTAGGAAAACAAATTTCCTGGTTTTGGAAATGAGCTTACTGCATTGTTTTGCAGTAACCAAAGAGATGGCGGTAGGAGGTGCTACCTCTGTTATCCTGTACAACTTATTTCCCAAAGTAATAATAACAGCACGGGGCCTTGATTCATACACAACATGTCGCTTGCACAAGTATGGTTGTCCTAATAATACATCACAAAATTCTAGGGGAGCAATGTCGCACAATACCTCATCCGTGAAGGGCTCGATGTTGTATGGAAGGCGACACTGCTGGCTCACGTGAAGATCTCGTCCTTGGTGAAGCCACCCGATGGTGTACGGTTGTGGATGTGCTATGGTTAGTAAACCTAGCCGCTTCACGACCTCTTCCAAAATGAGGTTCTTTTGGCTTCTGCTGTCGATAATGAACTATAGCGGGGAGCCATTTAGCCACATCTAGGAGTGGAAGAGATGCTCCTCCTCCTATGGATCTTTGGGTTCCTCCTTCTGGATCTTCATGGTGGCAATGGTGGCATTGGGCTCCGCATCATTAATCTACTTCCCTTTGTCATTCCCCTTGTTGGGTTTTGACTCAGAGTCAAAACATGCATTTGATTCTAAAACCTTTAGCTCGGCCACAAGTGACTACTTGGCCCGACACTCACTTGTGTTGTGAGTGGAGCTCTTATGGAACTCACACCACTTTCCCGTGTCCTTTTTCAGCTTTGCGATGTTGTTCTTTGCTTGCAACTTTGGCGGGTTGTCTTGGGACGCCCTGCCTTGGCTTTGTCCTTTATTTTGCAGTTTGGGGGCACCTTTCCCTTGCTTCAGATTCGCAGATCCAAAGTCTCGCTTCTTCTGTTTGAAATTTTTTCTCGACCTTGACGGCATATCGGTATGTCATGCTGAGTGAGGAGATGTTCAAGAATTCTATTTCTTCCTGGATGTACTTGTGCAGGAAACTGCTGTATTTGAGTACCAAATGCTGCTTCGTATCCTTGATACCCAACTTTGTGCGAGGGTATGGAAAATATTGGTAAACTATGGCACATCTTAGTCCCTTCCCTGCCATAGTGTGGTCCACTTTATGTATTGATCCTCATAGCTTCTGAAAGGGTAGTACTGCTCCTTGATGGCATCCAGCAATGAGCCTCACATTTGAAGGTCGTGATCAACGCTAGTGTTACACATTACCCTTTGCCTCTATCGATTCATTTGGTTAGCTTGCCAAAATGATGATTAAAATGTTTGATGACTATAACCACCAAGATTTCTGTGAAAAAATTTGTCATTTAAATATGGAGCCTAACGATTCAGTTGAGGACTTTGCTGATCACTTCCTTCACCCCTGTTACGAAATTCCTGAACAACTTGTGAACTTTGACTTATTTAGAGAAGAGTTTAAACGCTTGGTTCATATTTTTCAATGCGGTGAACCTCTTGATTTCCCTTCCTCCCCAACTCTTGTGGATCATGAGGCACCTTAGGTTGTAGAGGAGGAGCCTAACACCTCATTTTTTCCTTGTCCTCATACCTTTCTGGTTCCGATGTGGGTGACCCCTTCCGATGATTGCAAAGCTGAGAAATATGTGCAGTGGGTGTCCCCTTGTGGTGATTTCAAAGCTGAGAAATCTGTGCAACATGTCCTCAACCCATCTTCTCATCTGTCTCCTACTTCTATGGGGGAAGTTCCAATATGGCTCAGGAAGCCTATAGCGAAGACTCACTCCTCCATTCCGCAAGAGGTTGTCACCATTCATAACTCAAGTCTCGAACCTGATCTACGTCTCTGCCATCCTCCATCATCTACAAGCCATGACCCTTTGTACCATGACTCACTTGATCAATATGCTCCATCAACCAGTTGTTCGCATTCTCTTGATTCTCAAGCTGCTGGCTCAAATTGTGATCAGGCGCAAGGCAGTCACATTACAAAGGTAGAGGAGAAAAAAGGTGAGGACACTATCAATCTTCACTCTTTGTTTCAAAATTGTCCACATCAAGACAATGAGCTTCCATTCTTGAACGATTCTCAATATTCTAATCTTGGTGGAACATCCTGCATAATCAATTCTTTCGATCAACCCCCAGTCTTGGGAAGTCATCACTCCCATGCTTCCATATGTCGTGATGAACACCCAAGCACATCTTGTGATCTTCTTTTGTCTCATGAAGACTCTAACTCAGATTTAGAATGTGCCCCGGTCAACGAATATGTTCATATCGAAACTTCCTCTTCACCTCACTTGCTTGTGTGTCATACCATTCACAACGCATCCACATGCATTGGAGATACTCCACGTTCTCTTGTTTCTTCATTCGATGAGTTATCTCCTCAATTGACACAAGGCAGTGAGGTTATCCATGATAAAGTTGAAAACAGTCTAATCACAGAGTGTTCTTCCCATTCCCCATCATCTCTTCTTTTGCATGAAGACAACTCTTCAAACCAACTTGTTGAAGCTGAAAAATTTGGTGAAACCTATGACAGAAATGGCTGTCATCTTGAGAGTAGTATTGAAATTAGCAAAGCCATGCATGATCTGGTCAAGCTTCAAAATATGATTCTACAACTCTGGAAAGTTCTAGGACCTGCTAGGGAGTTGAGGCACTTCAACATTCGTTGATGGTTATGTCAGGACCTTGCGACTCTATTAAGCCCCCCGAACCCAATCAGATCTGGTTTCTCATGCACAATCTGTCTTTATGCATGGTTTCATTCAATGTGGATTCTCGTTTAAAAAGTGTTTGGTATTATGGGTGAGATCTTTCAAATTTTCAAAATTTTCCTTATGATTGAATCCATGAATCTGTTACAATGCATCCGTCTTCATGCAAATATCTCATGTCGAACTTAGGTTGGGAATGTTCATCTATCATGAAATTGGGATTGTGAAGTTGATATCTCAAAGACTCTCTTTGCCTACAATCATACTTATCGAATTCCACTCTTCATGGTCAGCTCCTTGGCCTTCTTGGGAACCTTGCACTGCAAATCTGGCCATCTTATCTATCTCACAATGAACTTAGTTCCATTATTCGGAGTGTTCACAAGATTGTTCAAACAAATTTTCTTTGTTCATTTCAAATTGGGAATCTGGCATTTCAACCAACTCATCTAATCCTTCCTCTGTCTTTGGTGTCTGTCATTTAGCTTATCATTTTACCAAAAACACATCCAATGATAGTTGCTTCGTGCTCTATGATCTTCATTGTTTAGCATCTTTACCTTCATATTTCTGTCAAGCAGGTGAGGCACTTCATCCTACGCTAATGGTTATGGTAGGTTCTCACTGTCTTGGCATGACTATTGAGAATGATCAAATTTAATTTTCCTTACAAGATTCCCATCGTGATCCTGTCTTTCAAATCGAGAATTCACCCTGTCATAGATCACAAGGTTGTCCAAAAAACCATTATGAATTTCATGATCTAATCACTGAATGGCTAGAACAATCTTACTTGGCAAGCCATGTTGCAGGTAACAAGCTTCAATCCTTCCTCACGCTTGTTGAGAAGCTTGGTGTAGATGAGGATGCACCTGCAAGAAGCTTATGATGTTTGTTGGAAAGTGGTATCCATCAAAGAGGTAAGCATGTGTATTGGGTGGTTGTGACACATATTTCTTCCCACAGGCAAGACCTTCTTTCCCGTGTGTAAGTTTTTCAAGTTTTTGTATTTTCTATTGCACACTACTTTTTTATCTGTTTTAATAGTTTGTATCTTTGTGAATACAGGTTAGGAGCGACTACGGTGGCTTCACTGGAAGTTTCATTTCATGTAACCCCGATCGTTTAGTTGTTAGGGTAGGAGTAGGATTAGCTACATCTCATTTTTCCCTTCCTTGCACTCATCTTGCTCTCGTAGTCTGTCATGGTTTTCTTATTCTGGTTTTACATTACGTTTGCCTTAGTCATTTTTCTTTCTTGTCTTCTAGTTTGCTTTCCTTGTTATGTACTTATTTCCTTTCGTCTTGTTTTCCCTTTCATGTTGATTTATCTTGTGCTTGGACCTGCATCCTGGCTTGTGAATGTGTATGTGGCCGACGTTTAAAGAGTCTTGTGACACTATAGCCCTTAGACAAGTCCTGTGTCCGTCTTCTTTGTGCTTGGTTGTAACTTCTGGCCGATGAAGCCTTGATGAAAAATATGATACGTCTGTAAGGAAAGTTTTGGTTGAACCACGAACTTATGTCCAATCTAGGAAACCTAATGCATATACTCAGTTTTCTGCTCTGATGTGTTCAAGCTTATCCAACTGGTAGAAATGGAGAAGGGGAAAATCTAAACGAGCAAACCTGAATAAGAGGTATTTATATGCTTCTCTGAAGGAACAATCTCTCCTGCTCCCAATAAGTCAGGATCCATCTTCCACCCCAAAAATAAATAAGTGCCTATGCACAATTCTCTTTCAACAAATAAAAAGGCAAAAGAAGAGAAAGGCTTCCTGCACAAAGAGGTGAAGCATGCAACTCTACCGGGGCACTGTCCAACCTTGCTGGAAGTGGAGAAATGCTTATGTTCGTGCGTGACTTTGCCAAGGCACTATCTAGGTTCGCTGGCAGTAGAGCAATGCTAGAGATGAGAATATTATACTTTAAAAATCTTAAGCTCGTGAGCCAAACTACCCTTCCTGATTTGAAATACTGTGATATGGTTGAATTTTGTGTTGTGTTCAACTAAGTCGGTACAAGGTGAACCATGTATGTCCACGGGGTAAGTGGGGAAGCTGAAGTGATCCACACAATGAATCAATACTCCCCAAAAGGCTAAGGCCTTGCACTGTAAACGAACCAAAACAGAGAAGCTGGTATTCAACTAGTGTGTCGCCAAGTGTTGTAGCGACTGCAACACCCTCCAAAATTTTGGCTTACATCCAAATTTCAGAGCCTTCCTTGGTTTTTCCTTTGATGGTTGCAAACACTCGAGCTCACCCCATGAGATCTTGTGAAGTATTTTCACCATTTTGCTTGTTTGACCAATGATCATCTTTTGGCATATTGATTACTTTGTCATGCTTATGATCTTGTTCTGGTGAGTTTGAAGGTTTGTCTTTGTGTGTTTGGGTTGTCTTCACTATGTAAACATCCATTTTACTCACACACAAAGTTGTAAGCACTGTCGCGCAAGTGTCCTCACGGTCGCTTGAAGGTCTATCTCAAGTGTCACACTAGCTGCTTTCAGCTCTAGATAGTCTCACCGAGGGCATGTTTTTTCTTGTTGTACTGGTGGTCTGTGTTGCCTCGTCATTGAATTATGTTAAGTGTATGATCACAATGTCAAGTCTGCACAAGTTCACTTGATTTCAACACTTAGACATTTTCCTAAAAATCTGTTCGACCAGACAACCCTCTTCCACTGGATCCCGACTGAGTTGTAATGTGTAGTCTCATCCCTTAGTGACCTTGCTCTACTACCCAGAATTGCACAGTGCTTGAGGCTTTCCTCCAAGTTAGTTGCACCGTGCAATCTCAGAGGTGAGCAACTTGTTTGCCTCCCAGAACTACGTAAAAACTGCCTCCATGTCCAAACTGAACTTCACATTTCTCAAGGGCAATCATCTAGCCTCCTTCTAGTTTGGCAGAACCCTACACTGCACCAAGACGTGGGTCTAGACTGACCTCCAAAACTGCACAGACATGTCCTGCTAGTCCTCTGCTATCTATCTTGCACTGATCTCCAAAACTGCATAGGCATATCTAGCTGGTCCTTCGCTGCCTTGCATTGCACTGCCTTCAGAGACTGCGCAAACATGTCTATTAGGCTGTTTGCTGCCTGTCCTGCACTATTCTCCAAAACTGTGCAGTCATGCTCAACAGGTCCCTTGCAACCCTGTCATGCCTTGCTCTTGAAAACTGCACAGAACTACCCAACAGGTCCCTTGCATCCCTGTCTTTCCTTTCCTCTAGGAATTGTGCAGAAGTTCCCCTCAGGGTCCCATCTTGCAGCTGCCATTGGTGTCCTTGACTGTGCAATTCTACCTCCCAGTGGTCATTGCATAGTTGTTCTTGATAATGTAGGCTATCCTCCCAGATTTCTTCATTCCAACCTGAGTTGCGGTCTGTGTCGTCTCAGTGAGTTGTCCTCTCTCTCTGTCACCCGGAACACGATAACAACGCATCATGCTAGACTAGGAGGTTTTGGATTTGATGTCATCCCCTCACGAGTGAATTACAGGAACAAGTACACTAATAGATCATGGTGAGATGACGAACAAGATAAATAAGGAATGCACATGCTAGAAGACTTGCTTGTAGCTAGATGGACATACCAAACACATCAAGCAACAAGAGAAAGGAACATATGCATTAAACCATCATGCAAGACCAAGACCATCGAAGACCCCGCAACACTATGCCATGCAGAGGAGAAGACAAAGAACACCAAGAGTACATCCATCACTCAACAATGCAACAACTTGACATGGACACCACAGTAAGCTAGTACATGTCAAAAATGTCATGTCAAGTTGTGTCATGAGCTATCTTGGCCACATCACCACTACGGTCCAAATCCATTGTAACTCTATGTAATGTAAAGTGAAGTCCAATGGACACACATACAAAGTTGAAGAGTCATGTCAGTTGAAAATTCATTGGAAGTTGAACGGTGTTGTGGCCACCAACAACCCCCCTCTTTGTTTGGTATTAGCAATAACACCAAGCAAACGGGGACCCTTAATAAAAATCCAAAAAAAAACATTTTATTAAAGTTTTTTGTATTTTTCACTCCCTAAAAGGCTGTATCGCATCGCGAGAAGAGAGTGAAACGTTTTCCTATGCGCATAATAAACTGCAAAAAAGCGACATGAAATTCATCGCATCGCATATATTATGAAGCACTCTTAAATGAAAAAACTTAAAGAATCTCCGACGGCCGATATGCGACGTCGCATATCGCAACATCGTATAAGCGGCACACAATGATTGATTACTAAGTGCGATCTGCGATGTTGTGATCTGTGATGAATGCGATCGTCAATCTCTGCGATGACACATCTTGATGACGCGATCCTTGATACTGCGATGCAAGTCGCAGAAACCACCCATCGCAAAGTTTCCCCAGCACAGTATTCAAGGAAAGCTGTCTGTAGACCAAAAAATTGGGTGCGCGCCTTAAAGGAATTTAATGATTGTACGCCAAAGTATCTAGGAAGGATTGCGTTGTGTTTTTCGAAGAGTCAGTTCATTATGGGTGTCATGATTATGCATTCATTAGAGATTAAAGCTTTCATGTCAATCTTTTCTTCATTTACTCTTTTCCTTTGCGTAAACTGTAAGACAACAAATAACATAAAGCAATGTGCAGGAAACATCTAAGGAAAAGGGAAAAGCGTCGATGCTCGGAGAACAGAGAAGAGATGCCTTCACAAACGAATGCCGAATGCGACAGGACCACAGACTCCAGAGTATCACTTAACAGATACTGATGTCAATAGGCCATCCAAAACTCAGAATCAAAGGCGCACAAAAGCAACATGTTTGCAAAAGATCCTGAAGCTTATACCCGGTAAAGCAAAAAGAAAAAGGCGCAAAAGAGGGAAAACGCACCAGAAAAGCCCAGAACAAAGAACGGAGGCAATTTTCAATACAGAAAATTGTACAGAGAGCAAAGTCCCTGACTTATTCAGTCATTCGCATGGCCGGAAACCGAAATAGCAAAAGCAGAATCAGTTTGAGAGAAATTTGGGTTATTACCAAGTATACACACACTGTATACACCAAGCCAGAAGGAAGATTTTCGAAAATATCTTCGAATTTGCCAGAAAGTGGTGCCAGCGCTTGTTATTTCTATTTTCGTAGCTCAAACGAAAGGAGAAGACGACCAGTCGACTCTTCCCAGGTGAATGTTACATGCTTACAGCACTAAGGAGAAAATACAGAAACGGTTAGGAATTAGATTCAATTTTTAGAAATAATTTTGCTTTAGTAGAAGGGCGGTCATTTAAAACCGTGTCCTAAATTTATGTAATTAAGATTAATTAGTTAGCAGTATTTAAACCCTTCTCAGGCATTTGGAGAAGGGTCCAGAAATTTGTCAAAAAACTTGTCCTCAGAACATGCACTTTTGCACCCTCGGAGGGGGTTTTTGATGAATGGTTGGATTGAGATTTATCAATATTTGCATTTGATATCTGCTACTGATGTTGCACTTCTGTACTCTTAGTAGATGTTAGAACAAGTAGAGATAAATCATTGTTGCTTAAAGCTTATGAGTGGAACCAGTCATAAATGGTACTTTTATCTCTTGACCATTTCTGCTTATATTCTTAAAGTGATATACAGTTTTCAGTTGTTTATATGTTAATGCATGAATGTGTGGGTTACCATTTGGCACTTCTGTACGGTGGAGTCATTTGTTTGTGTTTGATATATGAATAACTTATTATGCGATATGCTGTTCACAACTGTTTTGCTTAACTTTTTATGCAGAGTGGTTTATCTTAATTGATTTCTATTCTTATGATAGCTGGATGATCTTTATTACCAGTTATTGTTCGAAATCTCTTTAGATCACATAATGGAAGAAATATACCCTGGGTTAGCGTAGATTAGATGTGTTGCTTCCTATTAGATTACAGTAGCATAGAGTTAGTTTAGAAGTTTGAATTAAATTAGCTTTAAGTACTCCTAGATCAGCATCATCCAACTCTATACACACACACACCCCTTAGATTGGGAAACTGGTCCCATTATCCCCAGTTGGACCCGCTATACCAAACGGATAAGGAGCTGCCAACCAAGGTCCGGACCGGGTGGGTATCCCCCTTGTTGTCGACCCGATTTTCAGGGCTTCAACATATTTGGCGCTAGAAGAAGGGCCCGAACTATGAATGGCACTTAAATCAAAATCTAAATACCATTCTGAGAGTAAATCGCCCTCATCAACTCCCCCGACTTCCCCAGTACGTTTAAATCCAGAGTCAGAAGTCGCTCGAGCATCAACCGCTGCTACATACCCTAATATTTCAGACCAATTTACCATTGAACCCCCTGAAGTTCAAACTCTGATTCACAAACTCCAGGGATTCTCTATTTTTTCACAGAGGTCTGATAAATCTCAAAGCAGTGTGACTTCGCAGTACAATCCTGCTCATCCCCTGACCAGATTAAAGAGTGAAAAATTTGGCATCCAGCCAACTGAATTCCTTCTCCCCACCAGGAAAAGAGCAAGGAAAACACCACCAGAGTCTGACAGTGAGACTCTTTCATCTACGTCGTCCATTTCAACTCCCTCACCGCGAAGTCAGCCACCCACATCTTCATTCCAAACCACTCATCTATCTTCCACAATCCCTCCTCTTCAATCATCAAAAAGCATAGTATCTTCATCTTCCCAGCCTCAGGAATCATCCTCTGCACTTTCATTTGCTAGCAGCTCAACGATGGCCCAGTCTCCATGGAACAATCCTGGGGCAGTTTTAATGCCGCCACCCCTGAGCCAAATACCGGCCCATCCTGAGAAATGGCTACCCAAATTCAATCCAGAAGCATGCATGTTAGCTGAAGAGCATATTAATAATTTCATGCTTTCTGTCAATCTCAACGGAGTTACCAACGAGGATGCTGTTGTCCGGCTTTTTCCCTACTCAATGCAAGGAACAGCCGGGTCATGGTACTTTTCATTACCTTCCGGGTCTATCACAAGTTGGGACATTTTTCAAAGTCAATTCCTTACCAAGTTTGGCGATGATAGATCAACGACGACGTTAATCAATGACCTATCCAATCTTAAAGCCGAGGCTAGAGAACCCATCAAAGATTTCAATAAAATCCTCAACAAAATTCCCGCTGCTTCCCAACCCAGCGAAGAAGTAAGGTGTGAATGGTATATTACGGCCTTACCATCAAGTTTGGCACTCTTCGTGGATAGGGCAAATAAGACAACCTTAGTTGAAAACTTGACAGAGGCGATAGCAGTAGAGAAACGCGTAGTAGCCCTGGAAAAAAGATCTGCGATAGAGGAACGCAAATCTAAGAAAATATCCTTCAGGGAAGACCCCAAGAAGAAACAAACGAAAGACCCTTTCGATTTGGAAGGATTACAAAAAGTGTTAAAAACCATGTCCAATGAGATGATTGACATAAAAAAACAAGTAGCAGAAACTTCGTCCAAAAAGCCCTACAAAGCTTTTAAAAGAAGTCCTTCAATGGATGTGAAACCACCCAACGCTATCTCAAACGTCGAATCCGAAGAAGAGGAAGAAGAAGAGAATACCACTGAAGGGCAGACCGATGACGAAGAAGTTGTGGAACTACAAGGAATGTGGGATTTCATCCTCCCACAAGAAGAAGATCAAGAAGCATTTCCGGTTAGCACACGAAGCAAAAATCAACTTGATCCTCCCCAAACTACCCCCAAGCAGAAGGGCGCAAGCCCTGCAGCAAAAGATAAAGTCGCAACAAAGAAAAATACCGCTAAAGCGACTCAATCTAGCCCAGTCCAATCAGACCAAACACCTCCATCAAGAACACTGATTGTGTCGGATGAAATGGAATACAATATTATTGATGACATGAAAAAGACTAGGGCTAATATCACTCTTTATGAATTGAGCAAATTGAAACATCAACAGAAGATAATGATGAAAGAATTACACGCCGTGCCTACTACATCTTTGCCTACAGCTGTAGCTTCCCACAACATGGGAAGACCTCCAACCAACACGATCAATAAGGTTGATCCAAATGACATCGCTTTGATTGGAGGAAGATCAATGTCTCACACTCCCCCTTTTCTTCTCACTTATGAAATTTTCAATAAAAATGTGCACAATTGTTTGGTAGATTCTGGTGCTTCAACGAATATTTTACCCAGATCAATATGTGCCAAGTTGAATGTTCAACCACAAAAATCCGCAGTGCGCATAGTTCAGCTTGATCGATCTCAGGTCGAAGTGATTGGTGAACTTAATCAAGTGACCATAAGATTGTCGTCTAACCCGAAGGTATGTCAGGTTATTGACATTCTAGTAGCTGATATCCCAGAATTCTATGGTTTGATTCTTAGTAGGGATTGGTCCGAAAAACTCCATGGCTACTTCTCAACCGACTGGTCGCACATGTGGTTACCCTACAAAGGTAAACCAAATCAAATAAAGGTTGAACGAGAGTTACACCAGAAGTACATAGTGACGGAATTGGAGGGAGAAAATGAAGCAATAGCATACAATAGCAGTATCATAGGCAATTACTCGGTAGATTCTTTCCTCGGCAATTTCAATGCTCATACCTCACCTTACTTAGAAAATTCAGTTTTGTCCCAAGTCGAAATTTTTTCCCAAACTAATGATTCAAAGTGTGTTAATTTTTTAGATAAACCTGTAAATACATCTTTGTTTTGGAAATTATATTTTGATGGATCTAAATCTAACAAAGGAGCAGGAGCAGGATGCGTCCTGATTAGCCCAGAAGGAAATAAGACCATGCTTACGTGCAGACTTGAGTTCGATTGCACAAACAATACAGCGGAATACGAGGCCTTGGTGCAAGGCCTATACAAAGCAATCAGGTTGAACGTTAAGTACCTTCAAGTCTTTGGAGATTCTGAGATTATTGTCAAACAGGTACGTAACACCATACATTGCCTATCAAGTCATTTGAAACACTATCAATCTTTAGTACAAGATCTGACTGCACATTTCATAGCCTTCGATATTTCGTCCATCCCAAGACTCCAAAATGCGAGCGCAGACCTGTTAGCTAACGTAGCCTCTAGACTTATTCCCTCTGAAGATTTTAGTCCAGATAGATTCTCAATAGAATTAATCTTTAGACCGTCCATCCCTGACAACATTACAAACTGGAGAGTATTCAATGACGATCCTGACATTGTAAATTTCCTCACTTCTGAAGGATCCTACTCCAATCAAATAATTGACGAAGACCATCATGATCGAAAAATACAACAAAATAGCACTGATAATGCTATACCTAAATCGGTGGTTAAGTTAGAAGACTTATATGATTTGAAAAGTCGGTTTAAAAGGTCTGCCAATTCTAAGCTCTACAGTTCAACTCTGAACTACGAATTAGTGAACCTAGGAACCGATGATAAACCACAAAACGTTAATCTAGGCCACGACCTAGCCTCTGAAGAAAAATTAGCGTATATCCGTCTTTTGAGACAATACAAAAATGTTTTTTCCTGGAATTACGATGAGCTGAAGACATACGACACTTCTATCATTCAACATACTATCCCTATGATTGACAATGAAAAACCTGTCCAACAAAAACTCAAAAAAATTCACCCCAATTTAGAAAATCAGATAAAAACTGAGCTAAATAAGTTATTAAGAGCCAGAATAATTTTCCCCATCAGACATTCCAAATGGGTCTCCAATATGGTACCCGTTAGAAAGAAAAACGGAGATATTAGAATCTGTATCGATTTTCGGAATCTCAACAAAGCCTGTCAAAAAGACAATTTTCCCCTCCCACCTATGGAGCAGATATTACAGGCAGTAGCAGGCTCAGAATTAATGTCTTTTTTGGATGGATTTTCAGGATACAATCAGGTGCTGGTACATCCCGATGATCAGTTAAAAACCACATTTCGAACTAAATGGGGCACATACGCATATCGGAAGATGCCATTTGGTTTGATCAATGCCGGCGCTACATTTCAGAGAGCCATGGACATCGCATTCAAGGGTTTAGTCAATAAATCTGTAGTGATTTACCTGGATGATATAACAGTGTACTCCAAGAAGCGAAGCGACCATCTCAAAGACTTGAAACAAATCTTTCAACGATGCTTAAGGTATGGGATTTCACTTAACCCAAAGAAATATTTTTTCGCATTAAGTGAAGGAAAACTTCTAGGATTCATAGTGTCAAAATCTGGTATTCACATTGAGCCTGACAGAATCAAAGAAATTTCTGAAATATCCATACCTCATAACAAAAAAGCCATGCAATCTTTCCTTGGTCAAATCAATTTTGTGAAGAGATTTGTCCCAGATTTTTCACGGATTGTTTCTCCTTTGCAAAATATGATTAAAAAGAATTCAAATTTTAAATGGGGTCAAGATGAGCATGAAGCATTCAACCTGATCAAACAAGCTATCATTAACGCTCCATCTTTAGCAACCCCGAATTTTTCAGAATCCTTTATCTTATACACATTTGCCTCAGAGAAATCATATGCCGCGATTCTAACTCAAACAAATCAAGAGAAAGCGGAAGCCGCATCACATTTTTTAGCTCGAATTTACAAGGTGCTGAACTTAACTATTCAGACGTGGAGAAACAGGCATATGCTGTTTTCAAAGCGATCAAATATTTCAGACCTTTTTTACTTAAAGCCCATACTAAGGTCATAGTACCGTTTCCAGCGGTAAGAAATCTTCTAATACAGAAGGATGTGGGTGAAAATAGAGCAAATTAGATCACCGCTTTACAAGAATATGATCTTGAGATCAAACCAGCAAGCATTGTAAGAGGTCAAGGCTTCTGCAAAATGCTGGCTGGAGCATCGCGAATTCCTGAGAATTCATCTGAAGAGGTACAGACGTATGAGGTAAGCCTAAACGATGCAGAATCATTATATGCTGACACCATTTATTATCTTAAGAACGGGTATGCTCCATCACACCTGGATCACACTAAGAAAAGAGCTTTGAGATTGAAAGCTAAACAATACCAGCTCATAAATGATGTTCTGTTTAAAAGGAATTATGATTCTGTGCTCCTTAGGTGTCTCGAGAAAACTGAAGCCGAAAAGGTTTTGCAGGAACTCCACGATGGACCAGCAGGCGGACACTATGCTGGAGATGCTACTGCACATAAAATCTTGCGTGCAGGATACTATTGGCCCACGCTGTTCAAAGACTCACACAGTTACGTGAGGAAATGCCAAGTCTGCCAGACTGCTGCAGGAAGACAAAAGAAACCGTCCATGCCACTACAGCCGGTAAACATCGAACAACCATTCAGTCAGTGGGGCTTGGACATAATAGGTGAGATCGTTCCTCACTCTTCTAAGCAGCATAGGTACATCCTCACAGCAACAGATTATTTTACTAAATGGGTAGAAGCAGTTCCTCTCAAGACAGCTAATTCTGAAAACATTATTGAATTCATAGATCAATTTATAATCACTAGGTTTGGATTGCCAACGGCCTTAATGTTTGATAATGCCTCGTACTTTTCTGGAAATACAATGACTGAGTTTGCACTTAAAAGAGGGTTCAAGCTGAAATATTCGGCCAACTACTATCCGCAAGGTAATGGATTGGCTGAATCGACAAATAAAAACTTGATCAGGATTATTAAAAGAACAGTTGACCAGAACCAAAAGAATTGGCACAAAGCCTTGGTGAATGCTTTATGGGCAGATAGGATAACGAAGAAAGCTTCAATCGACACTTCTCCCTTTAATTTAGTTTATGGGAAAGAAGTGGTTCTTCCAACTCACTTAGTCATCCCCTCTTTGTCTTTAGTACAACACATCGATGAGATATCTACTTCCTCCATACAACTAAGACAAATGGAAATAATTAAGTTAGAAGAACGACGAGAACAAGCTAAGAAAACCCATGCTCATCACCAAGCGCTGATAAAATCCTCTTTTGACTCAAGCATAATGACCAGAAATTTTTTTCAGATGGGAGATTTAGTTTTGAAATGGGATAAGGCTCATGAAGAAAAGGGCAAACATACAAAATTTCAGAAGATGTGGCTTGGTCCTTTTCAGATTGTAGAAGTCATAGGCCCATCAACGTTTGTGTTGCAGGATTTAGCAGGTCGAAGGGATTCTTTGCCTGTTAATGGACAAAGCCTTAAAATATATTTTCCATAGAAGATCACTCTTCTATTTTGTAGGATAGTTTTAGTTTTTATTTGTTTTTTCTCTTTCTTATAAATAAAACTAGTTGTAGATGGTTACTAAAGGGGTTCATGAAAAAGACACCAATTCTCTATCAAATTTTGAGCTTTTTCGCTTGTATAAGTAGCAAAAAATTTTCGAAAAAATCTGATCTTTATTATTGACAGGTAGAGTTAACTTTAGCATAGATATGATACTAGTCTCAACTTCAAAAACTTTGATGAAAGCAACCTTTGGTAAAAAATTGTTTTATATCAGCACAATGAAAGGTATCAATAATAAAATAAAAATTCTTTGTAAACTGCTGTTTTCAAACTCTATTATTGTCGTCCAGAGCTTTCTTAAGGAAAAACAATGACTTCCTCCCTGCTAAAGGAAATCGCGGCATTCAGAGAAACAATCCGAGAAAACACTGTATCTCAAAGAATAAGAGGTCTCATCACGAGCCGGCTTATCATGATCACAGATATTATAACTTGCTGACTTTGCCAATACTGTCCACCAAAACAGGGCAACGACTCAAGATTGTTGCAATCAAAAGACAAGGGGTCTCATCACGAGCCAGCTTGTTCAGCAAAAGTGTAAATCAAGTGAATGACTGTGTCATAATTTGGCCACCAAACCAAGACATTGTTCTTTAGAGAATAAAAAAGGAAAAAGTGTCAAAAGGGGTTTTCTCTGAAAAGTTGTAAATAACCTTAAGCAGGATAAAGGATCATTGCTGGGTAACAGGTAACCCTGTCGAGGCTATGGACGCTTGCGGGCAGCAGAGGCTCTACCTACGACAAATGAGCATATTTTAAAAGCCAGCACGCAGAGAAGACCTTATTTTATCTTTAAAAGACCAAGTAATGTCTGGTGTGAATACAAGGACTAAGCCTGAGGAAAACAAACAATCGGAATATGAAAAGGTTGAGACAAAATATCATTGATAGGATAAGGCGTAATGTACTCTATCTGTCCATAACAAAATTTAGACGTATGAAAATTTTTCTGCTTTGGAAGTGAAAATTCAATAGAAAAGCAGAGATAACTGGTTCTTCACAGTGAATCGCCATTGTTGTGGCCACCAACAACCCCCCTCTTTGTTTGGTATCAGTTTTAACACCAAGAAAATGGGGACCCTTAATAAAAATCCAAAAAAAAAACATTTTATTAAAGTTTTTGTATTTTTCACTCCCTAAAAGCTGTATCGCATCGCGAGAAGAGAGTGAAACGTTTTCCTATGCGCATAATAAGCTGCGAAGAAGCGACGCAAAATTCATCGCATCGCATATATTATGAAGCACTCTTAAATGAAAAAACTTAAAGAATCTCCGACGGCCGATATGCGACGTCGCATATCGCAACATCGTATAAGCGGCACACAATGATTGATTACTAAGTGCGATCTGCGATCTGCGATGTTGCGATCTGCGATGAATGCGATCGTCAATCTCTGCGATGACACATCTTGATGACGCGATCCTTGATACTGCGATGCAAGTCGCAGAAACCACCCATCGCAAAGTTTCCCCATCACAGTATTCAAGGAAAGCTGTCTGTAGACCAAAAAATTGGGCGCGCGCCTTAAAGGAATTTAATGATTGTACGCCAAAGTATCCAGGAAGGATTGCGTTGTGTTTTTCGAAGAGTCAGTTCATTATGGGTGTCATGATTATGCATTCATTAGAGATTAAAGCTTTCATGTCAATGTTTTCTTCATTTACTCTTTTCCTTTGCGTAAACTGTAAGACAGCAAATAACATAAAGCAATGTGCAGGAAACATCTAAGGAAAAAAGAAAAGCGTCGATGCTCGGAGAACAGAGAAGAGATGCCTTCAGAAACGAATGTCGAATGCGACAGGACCATAGACTCCAGAGTATCACTTAACAGATACTGATGTCAATAGGCCATCCAAAACTCATAATCAAAGGCGCACAAAAGCAGCATGTTTGCAAAAGATCCTGAAGCTTATACCCGGTAAAGCAAAAAGAAAAAGGCGCAAAAGAGGGAAAACACACCAGAAAAGCCCGGAACAAAGAACGGAGGCAGTTTTCAATACAGAAAATTGTTCAGAGAGCAAAGTCCCTGACTTATTCAGTCATTCGCAAGGCCGAAAAATGAAATAGCAAAAGCAGAATCAGTTTGAGAGAAATTTGGGTTATTACCAAGTATACACACACTGTATACACCAAGCCAGAAGGAATATTTTCGAAAATATCTTCGAATTTGCCAGAAAGTGGTGCCAGCGCTTGTTATTTCTATTTTCGTAGCTCAAACGAAAGGAGAAGACGACCAGCCGACTCTTCCCAGGCGAATGTTACATGCTTATAGCACTAAGGAGCAAATACAGAAACAATTAGGAATTAGATTCAATTTTTAGAAATAATTTTGCTTTAGTAGAAGGGCGGTCATTTAAAACCATGTCCTAAATTTATGTAATTAAGATTAATTAGTTAGCAGTATTTAAACCCTTCTCAGGCATTTGGAGAAGGGTCCAGAAATTTGTCAAAAAACTTGTCCTCAGAACATGCACTTTTGCACCCTCGGAGGGGGTTTTTGATGAATGGTTGGATCGAGATTTATCAATATTTGCATTTGATATCTGCTACTGATGTTGCACTTCTGTACTCTTAGTAGATGTTAGAACAAGTAGAGATAAATCGTTGTTGCTTGAAGCTTATGAGTGGAACCAGTCATAAATGGTACTTTTATCTCTTGACCATTTCTGCTTATATTCTTAAAGTGATATATAGTTTTCAGTTGTTTATATGTTAATGCATGAATGTGTGGGTTACCATTTGGCACTTCTGTACGGTGGAGTCATTTGTTTGTGTTTGATATATGAATAACTTATTATGCGATATGTTGTTCACAACTGTTTTGCTTAACTTTTTATGCAGAGTGGTTTATCTTAATTGATTTCTATTCTTATGATAGCTGAATGATCTTTATTACCAGTTATTGTTCGAAATCTCTTTAGATCGCATAATGGAAGAAATATACCCCGAGTTAGCGTAGATTAGATGTGTTTCTTCCTATTAGATTACAGTAGCATAGAGTTAGTTTAGAAGTTTGAATTAAATTAGCTTTAAGTACTCCTAGATTAGCATCATCCAACTCTACACACACACACACCCCTTAGATTGGGAAACTGGTCCCATTATCCCCAGTTGGACCCGCTATACCAAACGGATAAGGAGCTGCCAACCAAGGTCCGGACCGGGTGGGTATCCCCCTTGTTGTCGACCCGATTTTCGGGGCTTCAACAAACGGTCATGAGGGTAGCCTAAGAATCACAAGGGTCAAGCATCACCCTTGGCTATATATACCCCTCCCATTGTATGAGAAAGGACTTTTCACCTTGGATCCTCCCACATACCCTTGAGAGTCTATATTCTTTTCTTTGAGGAGCGAGGAGTGGATTTAATGTCCCACTACTGGGACTAGTGATGTATGGTGTACAAATGTGTCTTGGGACTTTTGCTTAATTAAGAAGCGTGTTAAGGCCAACACGTTTTCACACATGTTTTGTAGATGATTGTAAGACTACTATTTAAACATTTTTAAGGTATGTTTGCTTAACCTGTACTAAGATAGTTTAAATACTTTGGTTATTTTAGTACTTACATTGTTGAAGATGTGTTGTATTGCTTATCAATGCTATCTCATCCCTATGGACTACTCCATGAGATGCTAGACATACCACCTTTATGTATTGGCGATCACCATTGTCACATCCTTGTGGACTACTCCGCGGGATACTCGGTAAACCATATTTGTTTTTTGGTTATAACAACTACCACATTCATGTGGAATACTTCATTGGGTGGTGTAAATGTTGTCCCCTTCACCTCGGTTTTAATGACTACCGCATCCGCTGTGGACTATTCCGCTGGGTGCCAGACAAGCATTTCTGGTTCGCGTGTGTCTCTTCCTGGGTGGTACTACTACCTCTCATTTAGAGGCTCACTTTACTCTCCCCCTTTGTAGTAAGATAACCTCGACACAATTACATTACACACTCACCAAACACACATACCTTGCTGTTTGAAGATACCAACGTAACACTCTCATGTGTTGACAACTAGAGCCAAGGTAGATATATAAGTATATGGCAACCGAGCCTTCATATTGGATGGTACTCCTACACCAAATAGTGTGAGGTCTAGTCGGGACTTCACATCGGGGAGGTCCCCTTTGTTGGTGGGTACAACACCGTCAACACTTTGCCATAATAGCAAGCCTTTGATCACACCTCAAGAACATGGATGGATTATGGACCACTAGGCACAAATCAATAACATGAGGGCATAATTAAGAGTCTCTAAAAGCCAACCCAGTCTTAATAGTAGGTAATGCATTTATAGGAGAAATGAGTAAGTTGCAGATCCATTAAAATAGGGTAAGATCCACTTTAGAAGGGGATAAGCTCCATTGGATAAGTGATAAGACCTCATTTGTAGGAATTCGAGGACATCTTTAATAGAGAATGGAAACTTCCACGATAGAAGCCTCTAGAAGCAGAATCTTCGAAATTATATTTATTTTTTTCCTCATTTCAAGGGTCATCGCACTTGTAGTGAAAGAATTCTATGTTGACCAACACTTTTTATTTTAATGCAACCGATGTCATCGCACTTATTTAACTAGGAAAGTGCATTGAACCAGAAAAATAGGGTTTTGAACCAATATAGTCTAGGATTCTTGGAACTTCTAGAAAGGAGATGATTTCGGCTCTATAGGGGAATGATTACAAAGTGTGAATGGATGATTATTAATCTGGGCTCAAGGCCATTTGATTGGATGCAACAAAATGACTTGCAACAAATTTTGCCCTAAAGTACAAAGTCAGAAGCAATGGTTGAGGACTGATGTGCTTTACCATGTGAAAAGTCATGATCAAGAATAGAATGTTCAAGATCATCATTTGCCTATTAAAATACATTGTCATCATGATATTATTGTTTAGGTAGGCATACCCACACTCATAATACAAGCCGGTTTACATGTATAATGATCAAACTAATTCTCACATCCACTGATAACATATTGTGGACCCATCCTTGGATGACTTTTTGTATGACCATAACCATCATACTTTGTAATCTTGTACGAATCCTAAAATCGCAACCTAGATTGATGGAACTAGATCCGAGGTCTTCTACCTCGTCACTTGATAGTACGAGTCTAACCATGTGAATAAATGTGTTGAAGTCGAATATGGTAGACACCCTTTGATTACCAACTAATGATGAAAGTTGTTAACAAATGCCAGAGAAACCATCGATAATGATAATGACCCTCAAGGTACTTAAGCGCAAATTATGAGGTGTGAATGAGTGAGATGAAGTCGAACACCACATAGAATATTTTGGTCAAAGGCCAATGATGAAAGCATGTCGCCGAAAGTGAAGAGACCTGCCATTGAGGTATGCAAGCTCAAAGGCACTAAAGGGAGTTTCTAAGTTAACTTCTTAGATAATGTGCTGATGTTAACAAGAAGCGAGCCATCGCAGGAGGGCCTTAATGTATACCCCATCAATGACACAAAACATGATCCAGTTTTAAACAGGAACGCAATAAAATACAGAGATAACCATAAAGACAGATATGCAGCGGAAATAATACCTCAATTCATTACTGTAAAATACTGAAATATGCTTACAAACAGAAATGGAAATAAACCAGCTAGGGTGATGGTAGCTTATCTCTGAGAAGAGATGTGGTGGCTACATGCCTCTGAACTGTTCTCCAAAAACTGTCTTACAATGAGGCTCGAGGGCCTATTTATTGTTGAGAAACAATGGAAAACCCTTCACATTCCAAAACCTAACCCTAGAAGATGAAACACCAAATTGTGGGCCCCATTTTTGGGTAAGTTGGTACATCAACTTCCTGGGGTCGCGAATTGGTCGTACTATCTCCGTTTGACGCGCATGATAGCCCGTTGGAAAGATCTCTCTAAGGACTACGACGGAAAAGACGATTTTTAGACAAAAAAATTACCAGCGGTGGATTTCCCAAAAAACGTCGTTTAGGGCCTCAAAACGGCTCCGCAAGTTTAGGACCCGAAAAAATGCTAAAAATAGTAAATTGTGCTATAATTAAGGAAACAAAAAAACTGAAAGAGACAGTTGTGGGGGTCCAAATGGGATAGGTGGGTGGCCACGAACATCCACCTAGATCAAAACAAGTATCAAGATTTGAGATAGAATGATGATGTAGAGTTGGTTTTGGGGTGGCAATCATGAAAGAAGGCTAAATAGTATTGTAGCAGATGTCAACTGAGAGTGGCCTTCTCTTGAACATATGAATGACACTTTATGGAGTTGGCAACATTAACTCAAAGGCCCATCACGAAGGCTTTTATTAAGGTGTGATCAACAGAGAGGCAAGCATTATCCCTAACCCAAAAGAATCATGGAGGTGAGAAAGTGTCATGTTCAAGAGCGACTCGCTACCATAAATAAGTTTTATACCCTATTTTCCTAATTTCCTAACCATTTCTAGCTAGTACCTCTTTATTTTTTACAAGCTTGAAGAGGATAACATATGCTTGGCCTATAATTTTATCCTTCAGATGAATTATTCTGAGTATTTTTAATGAATCTTGAGAAAGAGTGGTTTGATCACTTCATGATTGACAAGTTCTATGTTGTTTAATGGTTTTATGAGTACATTGAAGGTATAACTCGAATTATTTTTCATGTTTAGAGAGTTTGAAAAATAGGTGAAAAAGAAAACTCCAAGAGGTTGTTGGAATCATGGTGTGCATGGTTCCAACTATCTCATGTTGCCATTAATGTCAATGCTATGTAGACAAGATGATAATTAGATGTCTTCCTTGTAGTGTGGTTGCAGCTAGTTGAGTTGGCATTGGGATTGTTGTGTTGGAATTGATGTTAACTATATGATGTCACACTCATCATGGTTAGATGATGGTATTGGTGTGGATGATGGTTGTTCTTGTACTAGTGGCGTTTATGTTTATGTCATAACCTAGTGCAGGAATTGGAGGCTGAGTAAACATGGTTGTTCGACATGTTATGATGATTTTTTGATGTTGCCATAGATAGACGTTGTTGCTACATGTGTTGGAGATGGTTTCTCATGTGTTGAGTTGCCACACTTGATGAGTTGGCATATTAGGTATTCATACTTATGCTCATGAGGATGACTTGTTGAAGTGATGGTTTGATCTTATGATGATGATGTAGATGTGATACAGTGTGTTTCATGTCTGTCAGAGGTGTTGCAACTTGTGTAGATGTTTTTTGGAGAGTGGAGGACTTGGTTGCACTATTTCCAACCTTGTTTGTTGGCCCTTTAGGTCAATTTGGTAGTGGCACTTAGGATATAAGTTTGACCCATTTGCAGAGGTATCAAATGATTTGGAAGAGGTTTGGAGGTGAGTTCATGTGCTAGAGATTATGTCCAAATAGTTAGCATAGGTTCTAAATTGGAGGTACATTGATTTTCCTTATGCTTTTCCCTGGTCGCTCCCATGCAAGCTTATGAATGAGGTTGAAAGGCTCCAGTTTCTAGGATCAAGGCTTATCCATGCAACTGTAATCGAGATAAGCTAGTGTTGTTCTTGCGACTATGGCTTAAAGTGAGTTTTTCTCCTCATTCCTTGTGCAAATCAGATGAAAATTGAAATGGAAATTCCCAAAAACTTCTAGATTAAGTTGTAATGGTCGACAGTGGTTTGAAAAGGTCCTCCAATGGTGTAAAGACCTTTAGTGCACAAGTAGTGCCATTAGTGGATTGGTTTTGTCAAATGTATGCACCCTTGATCCCATGTTTAAGGTGAACTTCTCCCAACACATTTTATATACTTTACTTTGGAGCTGGGTGATGGTTGATGATGTGTGTATGTGAGGAAGAGAAGGCTACATAGTGCGAGTATGCTTGAGAATTAGTTGAGAGCATAAATGCTTTAGTGTATCAATGCTAATGGCAGTAGAATGAGTAGATCTAATTGCTGAAGCATAATATTCATTCATATCTTCTGATTTCAGATCAGATGTTGGCTTGTTGGGGCATGACCTAGGTTCGGAGTTAATTAGCCAGACAAATCCTTGTACTACTGGCCCTTTTGGCAACAGTCCGCGGAGCGCGGACTGAGGTCTCACCTGAATTAGTATGGGGGGGTGCTGGAACCAGGTTTCGCACCCTAGAGATGTATAAGGGGTTGAATTGGTCCAACTGTTAGTCCCTTCACGCACGTTACTTCGCGCCCTTCCCTGCCCTGATAGACTTGCCTTCGCGCAGCCCTACCCAGGGGCTGTGGGGCTTCCGCGCTGCTGGAGCAGCGCTTTGCACTATTTCCCTAAGTCGCACCTGAGTTCTTACTTATCTTCCTACACCAGTTAGTTATCTTCGCGTAATTGGATGCCTTAAGTTGTATTTATTTATACAATACATTCATATGAGTTCATGTAGCAAATAAAATAGTACACTTGCAATTTATACGTAATAATACATTAAATAGGAAATGATACACAAAAATATGATAAAACTTCTCTTTATTGATGCTTCCAACGATTACAGACTCGACCTACCCTGCGCACTCAGCTGCAGGGGTCCGCGCACTCAACTGCGGACTACTAGGCCTCTGCACACTCAACTACAGAGCCTTCTCCTACTCTACGACCCAAAGACACACTTTGACTCAATCTCTTAGACTCATCATGCTTCTATTCTTCTGTTAGCTATTCACTATCTTCTACACTTAGAGCCTCGCTCTATTTATACAATCCCATGGTCCGCCAACCATGGGTAGGTCTATCAAGCCGACATTACATTACAAAAACAAGAGCAGACAACCCTGTGACTCTATTATGACTTTTCTCTCCGCGCCCAAAAATCGTAGTTTTTACAATGGACTTGGTCAAAACCTGCGCTTGAAACCCTAAAACATGCCTTGGGGAGATTCCATGCCCAATAGGTCCCCAACACAAACATCGTGACTCACCTTCGAGTCACTCTGTCGGTGTGGAGATCTTCGCGCAGAGTCCCTCCCACTCTGTTCGAACCATTGCAAGGTTGGCAATGCACTGAGCGACTTCCTGCTAGATCTCCTGTACACGTTGTTCCGAGACCACAGTGTCAAAACTGCTTCCCTGGACATGTTCCTGCGTCTCCTGCATTTGTGCGAGCTTGCCTTCAATTGTTGCGGTGACGGTGAAGGCCTTGTCAATCCAAGGCTGGATGCGCGCCTTTAGGACCACTTCTTTGTGTCGTGTTGCGTCCACTTGTTCTTTTAGCGCTTTGGCCTGTTGCATCCGTGCAAGCCTCTGGGTGAGGGCCACCGTCTGCGCAGTTCCTTTGACGCTGTCATACTGCTACTGGAGTTCATGCGCCTCTATCTCTAAGCGCTGGATGTTGGGGTCCTCCTGCAGATTTGTGAGGACCTCAAAAGATTCCTCCAACATTCTGGTGCAGTCTCTCATTGCACTGCCGATCTCATCCAGTCTTGCTGTAATAGCATTGGCACGCTATTCTCTTACTTCCGGAGGGGTGGACGACTGCGCCTTTAACTGCAGCTTTGCGATCTGAAGGTTCAACTCTAGTTGAACCTGTTAGTGTCGGTCATGATGCCCTCCATCAGTGATCAAAAAACTCTTTGCATATGCATAAGTAGGTGTCTCATCAATGTCAGTTTTGCATCCCATTAGGCATGCCATAAAACTGATGGAGGAGCTGGTCCTTGTTCCCTTCTTGGCTTTGCTGGATCAGGTCATATCAGTTAATGAGCTTGTGTCACACTTGTTTTGTTTTGTCTTGAAGTCCAAAGTCTTAGGTCTAGGGTTTCAGTCAAATGTCATTGCAAGATCATGAGTCAGAGGTCCATGAGTCCCCAGCAAGCCAGAAGGAGGTATGTAAATATGTTTCATTGATATTTTTCATCATGTACAGCTTATTTATACCTTGGATTTAAAAACCCTGTTTTTAAACCCAAGGTCATGTCAATTTTGTAAAACAATAAGGAAATTTCAAAATTTTTTCAAAATGCCGGCAATAACCCTGGTCTCCTCGCCAGAGTCCATCAGATGGTCTACCTGCAAAAAGAACGGAGCTAAAGCACCCAAAAAGAACGGAGCTAAAGCACCCAAAAAGTCAAATTCAGAACAAAAGAAAACTCAAAACAGTGTTAAAAGAAAGTGTCAAGGCAAAATATTAGAAAGTGGGTTTGGTAAGTAAATTTTTTCAAATTGAGCTTATAAAGAGTCAAATTCCCTCTCAATACCCTCATTGTGCATCCAAAGAGCTTGCAAGAAGAAGTGATAGGGCGAAGAGGCGAAAGGAGGCAAAGTGCAGAGAAATTGAACCAGTTTCAGGTGCGCGACCCGTCAGAGGTTGTGCGCGACCTGTTGGGCGGTGCGCGACCCGTCAGGCGCCTCCCAGCAGTGTTAATTTGTAACGAGCGCGACCCGTCGGGCTGTGCGTGACCCGTTGGGTGCCCTGCGCGACCCGTCAAGCTGTTGACGCCAAAACCGCCCCAAATTTTGTCCAATCGCCCTCTAAGTTGCAAAATCGACTGAGGTAGGATCTATACACTTGATGAATTGATGAATGGTGAATGCTGAGCTTTCATTTATATGTTTTTATCACTAAGAATGCAAAGAAAATAGATTTTGGTGATTGCTTGTCAATGTAGGCATAATGCTAGGGTTTGGTGTTTTTTTTTCAAGGTTTTAATTCCCATTTATGTTCCCTCCATGTTTCCCCATTGATTTCACAATTGTCATCATATGTCTCTATCTTATCTTATTTGCAAAGAATATGAAATTTTCCTCCTTCCAAGTATCAAACCCTATCCCTCTCTAAACACATTCCCAAAACCCTAATACCCTCCATTGTGATATAAAACACACACAGCAAAAAGAACAAAATGCTATGAAAGAAAAACAAAATGATTATGCAAAAAAAGAAAGCAATATGATGATAAAATGCCTAAACAAGAAATAAAGAAAATGTGGCTGTGTATATAAACAAAAGCAAAGGAAATATTGCTATGTATATTTGATCAAAAGTAATGTTGCTGTGGTCCTAAAAAGCAAAAACCATGTTTTCCCTTCTATCCCCTAATATCTTTGTCAATGAAACCCCTTTTCCCTTTTGACAAAATGTCAATGAAGCCCTTTTCCCCTAGCATCAAATGTACACGAACCCCTTTGAAAAAACAGAGTGTGCCTTATGATGTACATTGAAAGGCAGAAATCAAATGAGCAAGTTATCTATGCTGTCCCATCCCCCTGTTGAGCATACATGTCGTTTCCCTTGGTTATTATTATCCATGTTTCCCTAATAAAAACATTTCTTTGCAAATGATTTCCCGTTGATTAAGATGAGATTATATGTTTGACAGCTTGTGAATTGTCCCTTGAAAATTCCCTGTTTTCATATGTTTCCCTTTCCTTATTAAAAGATCCCCTCCCCTAACATTTCCTTCATGATTTTTTCCCCTTGAAAACAGCATACAACTCAGCATTTTTGCAGGCAAGGGCAGTAGTTTACTTTGTCTATTTTCTCCACTTTGCTCAAAAGCACCATGTCAACCACCGAGACCTATGAGCAAGGTGATGACCAGTCTTCTTCTACAGAGGTTGAGGTACAACGGAGGCCTCGTAGGGGGGGAAAAGGTGGTCATCATAAGAGAGAGGAGCCCACCTCATTGGCAGAATTGCAGGCCTGTCCTTTGGCAGTGAATTGCTTTCGGTATATGTCATGTTTTCAGTTTTGCGAGAGGCTTGCTCAGATCCAGCACCACAGGGAGTTGGCCCGCTTATTTGTTTTGCACCTTCATGATGGGCAGGTCACTCTGGCAGGAGTGAACTTTGTGTTGTCTCCGGAAGTGATTTCAGAGGCTACCGGGATACCAAATGTGGGTGAGGTGTGGCCCAAGCGCAAAGTGTTGGATTTTGTTCATTTTGAGCCATATGTCATGCCAGCCTTCATGAGACACTTGTCGGGGGTCTTTCCTTTCAGATTTCTCCAGAGGGAGTATGCTCCGATCTTGAAACTCATCATGCATTACTTTACATGTGAGGGCAGGTTTTCATAGGTGTACTCTTATCACATCCGCCTGTTGATGCACTTTACCCGAGTGAGGATGATGAACATCCCAGTTTTCTTCTTCCAGAATATTCAGAGGATGGTGCCCATGTTACAGAGGAAGACCCCAGCCCAGTAGTTTAGGAGTTTATGTCACTATGGTCTCATCCAGCTCATTGTTTCCCATCAGTTGAGTTAGCAGGGCATTCCATGGGAAGAGTTCATTTCCCATGAGTTCTTCACAGCGACACCACAGCCACAGCCAGAGCCAGAGGTCATTTATGAGGAGGGAGGTCCATCTCACCAGCCTGAGATCATTGTTCCGAAACATGTTGCTTCCTCACCTCAGGTCACCTACCAGAGAGGCCACCGGGCCTTGTTTGCAGCAGCTCGACGAGTACTTTCTCCACAGCAGGTGGAAGGGGTCTCGTCATCATCTTCAGGGCAGCGAGTGTTATCTCCACACCAGGTGGAAGGGGCCTCGCATTCTTCATCAGCAGAGGCAATGCGGGAGGGCAAGCAGCCCATGGTTGAGGATGAGAGAGCCGGTGATACACATGATGATTTCATTGACCTTGATGCCCGCTCTCCTTCTTCAGATTTTTATGAGATTATCAGACAGAGAGAGGAGGAGAACCTCGTGTTGCAGCAAAAGCTCCAAATGGCTCAATGGACCATCACTTATCTGGAGCAGCGCAACAAACAATTAGAAGAGGAAAAAGAACTTGATGAGCTATGGAGGATCCGCAGTGATCGAACTTTGAACCGTAGGAGGCCCGGTGACCCATTGCCTGCTGACCGGGAGTCTTTGCTCATTCAGGAGAATGCTCGCTTGGAGAGGCTGTTGGAGAAGGCTAACCAGGACAAGAGGCTGCTAAGGAACATGAAGAATCATTATTGGGCGAGGATGCATGTTTGCAAGGCGAAGATGAAAATGTTCCAAAGAAGGTTGTCCGAGGCCCGCAAGAGGAAGAAGAAGACCAACCCACTCCGTATCTTGGCCGAGGCTTCTCTCACTCACCATGATACTCATTAGCCTCTTCCTAGCAGCTAGCACAAGAAATTTTGAAAGTTTTGAGGCATTTTTGGCATTTTTGGGACATTGACAGGTTTTGGCCTTTTAATGGGTCTCACCCCGTGCGCGACCCTACATGGGGGCAACTCAGAACGGGGAAAACTCAACATTTTTGGAATTGTCATGCAAAGTTACACCTACTTGTGGATGGACTTCAGTTTTTATGGAGATTTGGGCCTCCAAAAGGTCAAAATACATGCAAATTTTGACTTTCTGCCCCTATTTTGAGTTGCAGAAAGCTGTCTTGGGAGAATTGAGTTTTGAGGGGTCAAATCAACTCCAAATTCACAAATTCCGGAGGGGTTGGAAAGTAGACTCGCAGACCTTTCCAATGAGCTATATTGCATATGATTTGGACACAAGGAAGGCCCCCAAACAGGCCTCTCAATGTGCGCGACCCGTCAGGCACATGTGCGCGACCCGTCAGGGAATTTTGCCTGTTTTGACCAGTTCGGCCAGAAAAACACTGTTTTCACTTGGTTTAATGTTTTGGGCATGTAAATGATGGATTTTTGTGTATTTTTCATGGCTCTATGATGCTTTTACTCTCCTTGATCACTTCTAGAAGATTCTTGAATGTAAATGGTAAAAATTTAATGCATGGATAGGTTTCCTAAGTTTTAGAGGCAAGTTGTTTTGATTGCCTATTATCTAGTGCTCAGTTTAGAATTAGTTGAAACAGCTCCTAGGAAGCTGATCTCGACCCCTAGAGGTGGGTAAAGGAGTTAGATCATCTATATTATGCCTTCTCTTGCTCATTTTCATGGTTGGACTCTTGAGGGAGGAACTATCATTGTATTATCACTTGTATCTCTGCAATTTTTGGCTAAGGAAGACCAGGGTTTTGCAGACATCATTGGGATTCTTGTGGACTCTTGTGTTGATGGTGTGTTCTCTTATTGTAATTGTAAGTGTGTTTATGTGTTCCATCTCTTTCTTTACTGCAGCTTATTAAACAAATGAAGTGATAAAGTTTGAATTCATGCTTGCCATGCTCAGCTTTCAAATTTGTTTAATGTTTATGTTTTCCACTGTCTAGAGAGGATTCAAAGTCATTGTTTGCCCTCTTTAGCTTCTGTTTTTTCTTCCTTGATCATCCATTTCAGCTAAAGACATCAATACAGCTTCCTACCTTGCCCCAAAGACCCCCCTGCAGAAACTGTGTCCAATCCCCGCACCCTAAATTGCAGTTCCTCAAATTGCCACCAAAAACCCCCAAATCAACCTTTTAATCAGTTTACTAGCCTAATATCAGTGTTACCTTTGATTGGTCATCTCATTTCATTGAAAATTTGCCGAGATTGACCGGAGAGAGCCTTCTCCTGCCCCGTAGGGCTAGCTACGAGGCTGAATGGTTTGATGTAGCTTTGAGATTTGCCTTTTCAGCCTGAGGTGAAATTTCAAGTGCTAACATACTGGCGACCATACTGGGGAGAACAAACTTGTTTGTGGATTGATGTGTTTGTTTCATAAGTCTTAGACGGAGCCTGAAGTTACGCCAGGTAGCCTTCGAAAACGCTTTTGCTTTGCATAAGCGGAAGTAGATAAATGCTGCTTCAGTTAATCTCCGTGAGCTTGTGAATACAAGCACTTCACTCGCATTTTACCCCAGTACATGTATCAAGTTCAGATCTGATTGTTGATTGTGGACAACGATCAGACACTTGAAAGGCTGAAATCATTCACTGGCGACTCCTTCACTGAAAACTCCAGAGATCAATGCTTCATGGTGACTTCACTGCAGAGAGATCAGTAGCTTTGAGCTTTTCAAGATGGATCGGATTGCAAGAAGATACGCTCCCTTGAGCCGAGATCACATTCCAGGTTTTCCGAATAAGATTCCAAAGGTAGATTGGTCAAGGAATTTGCCTACATTTAATGATAATGGTAAGAAGGATGCTGCTCTTCATCTAGTTAGATTTCATATGCATATTCGCAAGTTGAAGGTGGATTTTCCTGAAGATTGTTTGATGAAGATATTCTTGGCCACTCTAGAAGGTAAGGCCCAATCATGGTATGAAAGTTTGCCACTTGCTTGTATTTACTGTTTAAAGGATTTTCATACTATGTTCATTGAAAGATATAAGGACTCTTATCCATCATTGAATTTAGTTCATGACTGCTGCCAGCATGCATATAGTTTTATTGAAAGCCTTGAAAATTTTTATGAAGATGATAATTTCATGGATGAAGAGATCATGGAGGCTCTGTATGAAAATCCATTTCAGCAGCACACATAAATCTTAGAGGATACTTGTCAAGATCAGCAAGCTGAAGATTTCCATATGGTTGAAAATGAGGAAAGAGAAAATGTTGTTTCAGATTTACCCACAGAAGAAGACAGCAGCATGCAACCCATCAAAGAGAGCTCTGCTGTTGAGATCATAGACAGAGTTTTGGATTCAGATGTTCATGAACAACAAGGTGAGATCTTTGTGCAAGTAAGTGATGAATCTCCTTTCAATAGCTCAGTAATAAATGATAATTTGAATGCCTTGTCATATGAAGATAATTATTGTTTAAGCAAAAGAAACCAAAAGGCATTGTCTCCTTTGTCTGAAGAGGAGATAGATCAGCTTTTGAAAGGTCTTGTTACATCCCAAGCTACAACAGATTTGCAATGCATACATAGTCAGGAAAGTGTTGGGGAAACTTCTTCCTCTGTTGAAGAAGATGATTGTCTTGTAGATCAGCAAACAGATAATGATAATCCGGCTGTCATATCATATGAAGATCACCCACCATATTGTCTGACTACCGAAGATCATAGCATACAGGATTACCTTTCAGATTCTTCATATGTTTCATGTGCTGAAATGTTTTTCCAAGAAGAGATCTGCTCATCCATTTGTTCAGAGATTTTTGAAGCCCATGAGCATACTTTTACTGAAGCACATGATGAAGGTAGATCAGAATTTGAAGCAAAGGAAACCTTGTTCTTTCAGCAGGAGGTGGCAATGGCAAATCCTCATGTTTTTCAAGATCCTCTAGCAAGTTTGTTGCAACCAGCAGTGATAGTGTTTATTGCAGTGTTTAGTGATGAAGGAGATCATGGTCAGCTATGTTTTTGGATGCCCAGTGATAGGTTTGTATTGTTGACCAGAAGATCTAATCAGGAGAATCAATCAAGAAGGCATCTGCTTGATTGGTTGCATTGGCATTTTGATATAGTTTGATGTATATAGTCTTGTAAGAAACACCGGTGGTTGTCATCATGATTTCACATCTTGATGGACTGCTGCCCTTCTCTTGTTTTAGTTAAGTCAGTCATGAGTCATTTGTGTTTGGTCTATTGAGTGAGTTTTTTCAAGTTATTTCAGTTTGCCATCGAGTCGGTTTAAGTCAAGCTTCAGTTAAGTTTTAGTTAGTTTTCAGTCAAGTTTTCATTCAATAAATGTGTCAAAGTTTTGTGTCAAAGGTGTAAATAATGACTCCATCGCCAAATGGTTGCAAGCACTGGTCTGCTTTCCCAGAGGTCTAAGGTTCTTGGCACCTCCAAGGAGCTACCATCCCCATTGGAGCCAATGTTAGTGTCGGTCATGATGCCCTCCATCAGTGATCAAAAAACTCTTTGCATATGCATAAGTAGGTGTCTCATCAATGTCAGTTTTGCATCCCATTAGGCATGCCATAAAATTGATGGAGGAGCTGGTCCTTGTTCCCTTCTTGGCTTTGCTGGATCAGGTCATATCAGTTAATGAGCTTGTGTCACACTTGTTTTGTTTTGTCTTGAAGTCCAAAGTCTTAGGTCTAGGGTTTCAGTCAAATGTCATTGCAAGATCATGAGTCAGAGGTCCATGAGTCCCCAACAAGCCAGAAGGAGGTATGTAAATATGTTTCATTGATATTTTTCATCATGTACAGCTTATTTATACCTTGGATTTAAAAACCCTGTTTTTAAACCCAAGGTCATGTCAATTTTGTAAAACAATAAGGAAATTTCAAAATTTTTTCAAAATGCCGGCAATAACCCTGGTCTCCTCGCCAGAGTCCATCAGATTCTACCTGCAAAAAGAACGGAGCTAAAGCACCCAAAAAGAACGGAGCTAAAGCACCCAAAAAGTCAAATTCAGAACAAAAGAAAACTCAAAACAGTGTTAAAAGAAAGTGTCAAGGCAAAATATTAGAAAGTGGGTTTGGTAAGTAAAATTTTTCAAATTGAGCTTATAAAGAGTCAAATTCCCTCTCAATACCCTCATTGTGCATCCAAAGAGCTTGCAAGAAGAAGTGATAGGGCGAAGAGGCGAAAGGAGGCAAAGTGCAGAGAAATTGAACCAGTTTCAGGTGCGCGACCCGTTAGAGGTTGTGCGCGACCTGTTGGGCGGTGCGCGACCGGTCAGGCGCCTCCTAGCAGTGTTAATTTGTAACGGGCGCGACCCGTCGGGCTGTGTGCGACCCGTTGGGTGCCCTGCGCGACCCGTCAAGCTGTTGACACCAAAACCGCCCCAAATTTTGTCCAATCGCCCTCTAAGTTGCAAAATCGACTGAGGTAGGATCTATACACTTGATGAATTGATGAATGGTGAATGTTGAGCTTTCATTTATATGTTTTTATCACTAAGAATGCAAAGAAAATAGATTTTGGTGATTGCTTGTCAATGTAGGCATAATGCTAGGGTTTGGTGTTTTTTTTTCAAGGTTTTAATTCCCATTTATGTTCCCTCCATGTTTCCCCATTGATTTCACAATTGTCATCATATGTCTCTATCTTATCTTATTTGCAAAGAATATGAAATTTTCCTCCTTCCAAGTATCAAACCCTATCCCTCTCTAAACACATTCCCAAAACCCTAATACCCTCCATTGTCATATAAAACACACACAACAAAAAGAACAAAATGCTATGAAAGAAAAACAAAATGATTATGCAAAAAAAGAAAGCAATATGATGATAAAATGCCAAAACAAGAAATAAAGAAAATGTGGCTGTGTATATAAACAAAAGCAAAGGAAATATTTCTATGCATATTTGATCAAAAGTAATGTTGCTGTGGTCCTAAAAAGCAAAAACCATGTTTTCCCCTCTATCCCCTAATATCTTTGTCAATGAAACCCCTTTTCCCTTTTGACAAAATGTCAATGAAGCCCTTTTCCCCTAGCATCAAATGTACACGAACCCCTTTGAAAAAACAGAGTGTGCCTTATGATGTACATTGAAAGGCAGAAATCAAATGAGCAAGTTATCTATGCTGTCCCATCCCCCTGTTGAGCATACATGTCGTTTCCCTTGGTTATTATTATCCATGTTTCCCTAATAAAAACATTTCTTTGCAAATGATTTCCCGTTGATTAAGATGAGATTATATGTTTGACAGCTTGTGAATTGTCCCTTGAAAATTCCCTGTTTTCATATGTTTCCCTTTCCTTATTAAAAGATCCCCTCCCCTAACATTTCCTTCATGATTTTTTCCCCTTGAAAACAGCATACAACTCAGCATTTTTGCAGGCAAGGGCAGTAGTTTACTTTGTCTATTTTCTCCACTTTGCTCAAAAGCACCATGTCAACCACCGAGACCTATGAGCAAGGTGATGACCAGTCTTCTTCTATAGAGGTTGAGGTACAGCGGAGGCCTCGTATGGGGGGCAAAGGTGGTCATCATAAGAGAGAGGAGCCCACCTCATTGGCAGAATTGCAGGCCTGTCCTTTGGCAGTGAATTGCTTTCGGTATATGTCATGTTTTCAGTTTTGCGAGAGGCTTGCTCAGATCCAGCACCACAGGGAGTTGGCCCGCTTATTTGTTTTGCACCTTCATGATGGGCAGGTCACTCTGGCAGGAGTGAACTTTGTGTTGTCTCCGGAAGTGATTTCAGAGGCTACCGGGATACCAAATGTGGGTGAGGTGTAGCCCAAGCGCAAAGTGTTGGATTTTGTTCATTTTGAGCCATATGTCATGCCAGCCTTCATGAGACACTTGTCGGGGGTCTTTCCTTTCAGATTTCTCCGGAGGGAGTATGCTCCGATCTTGAAACTCATCATGCATTACTTTACATGTGAGGGCAGGTTTTCACAGGTGTACTCTTATCACATCCGCCTGTTGATGCACTTTACCCGAGTGAGGATGATGAACATCCCGGTTTTCTTCTTCCAGAATATTCAGAGGATGGTGCCCATGTTACAGAGGAAGACCCCAGCCCAGCAATTTAGGAGTTTATGTCACTATGGTCTCATCCAGCTCATTGTTTCCCATCAGTTGAGTCAGCAGGGCATTCCATGGGAAGAGTTCATTTCCCATGAGTTCTTCACAGTGACACCACAGCCACAGCCGGAGCCAGAGGTCATTTATGAGGAGGGAGGTCCATCTCACCAGCCCGAGATCATTGTTCCGAAACATGTTGCTTCCTCACCTCAGGTCACCTACCAGAGAGGCCACAGGGCCTTGTTTGCAGCAGCTCGACGAGTACTTTCTCCACAGCAGGTGGAAGGGGTCTCATCATCATCTTCAGGGCAGCGAGTGTTATCTCCACACCAGGTGGAAGGGGCCTCGCATTCTTCATCAGCAGAGGCAGTGCGGGAGGGCAAGCAACCCATGGTTGAGGATGAGAGAGCCGGTGATACACATGATGATTTCATTGACCTTGATGCCCTCTCTCCTTCTTCAGATTTTTATGAGATTATCAGACAGAGAGAGGAGGAGAACCTCGTGTTGCAGCAAAAGCTCCAAATGGCTCAATGGACCATCACTTATCTGGAGCAGCGCAACAAACAATTAGAAGAAGAAAAAGAACTTGATGAGCTATGGAGGATCCGCAGTGATCGAACTTTGAACCGTAGGAGGCCCGGTGACCCATTGCCTGCTGACCGGGAGTCTTTGCTCATTCAGGAGAATGCTCTCTTGGAGAGGCTGTTGGAGAAGGCTAACCAGGACAAGAGGCTGCTAAGGAACATGAAGAATCATTATTGGGCGAGGATGCATGTTTGCAAGGCGAAGATGAAAATGTTCCAAAGAAGGTTGTTCGTGGCCCGCAAGAGGAAGAAGAAGACCAACCCACTCCGTATCTTGGCCGAGGCTTCTCTCACTCACCATGATACTCATTAGCCTCTTCCTAGCAGCTAGCACAAGAAATTTTGAAAGTTTTGAGGCATTTTTGGGACATTGACAGGTTTTGGCCTTTTAACGGGTCTCACCCCGTGCGCGACCCTACATGGGGGCAACTCAGAACGGGGAAAACTCAGCATTTTTGGAATTGTCATGCAAAGTTACACCTACCTGTGGATGGACTTCAGTTTTTATGGAGATTTGGGCCTCCAAAAGGTCAAAATACATGCAAATTTTGACTTTCTGCCCCTATTTTGAGTTGCAGAAAGCTGTCTTGGGAGAATTGAGTTTTGAGGGGTCAAATCAACCCCAAATTATAAAATTCCGGTGGGGTTGGAAAGTAGACTCGCAGATCTTTCCAATTAGCTATCTTGCACCTGATTTAGACACCGGGAAGGCCCCCAAACAGGCCTCTCAATGTGCGCGACCCGTCAGGCACATGTGCGCGACCCGTCAGGGAATTTTGCCTGTTTTGACCAGTTCGGCCAGAAAAACACTGTTTTCACTTGGTTTAATGTTTTGGGCATGTAAATGATGGATTTTTGTGTAATTTTCATGGCTCTATGATGCTTTTACTCTCCTTGATCACTTCTAGAATATTCTTGAATGTAAATGGTAAAAATTTAATGCATGGATAGGTTTCCTAAGTTTTAGAGGCAAGTTGTTTTGACTGCCTATTATCTAGTGCTCAGTTTAGAATTAGTTGAAACAGCTCCTAGGAAGCTGAGCTCGACCCCTAGAGGTGGGGAAAGGAGTGATATCATCTATATTATGCCTTCTCTTGCTCATTTTCATGGTTGGACTCTTGAGGGAGGAACTATCATTGTATTATCACTTGTATCTCTGCAATTTTTGGCTAAGGAAGACCAGGGTTTTGCAGACATCATTGGGATTCTTGTGGACTCTTGTGTTGATGGTGTGTTCTCTTATTGTAATTTTAAGTGTGTTTATGTGTTCCATCTCTTTCTTTACTGCAACTTATTAAACAAATGAAGTGATAAAGTTTGAATTCATGCTTGCCATGCTCAGCTTTCAAATTTGTTTAATGTTTATGTTTTCCACTGTCTAGAGAGGATTCAAAGTCATTGTTTGCCCTCTTTAGCTTCTCTTTTTTCTTCCTTGATCATCCATTTCAGCTAAAGACATCAATACAACTTCCTACCTTGCCCCAAAGACCCCCCTGCAAAAACTGTGTCCAATCCCCGCACCCTAAATTGCAGTTCCTCAAATTGCCACCAAAAACCCCCAAATCAACCTTTTAATCAATTTACTAGCCTAATATCAGTGTTACCTTTGATTGGTCATCTCATTTCATTGAAAATTTGCCGAGATTGACCGGAGAGAGCCTTCTCCTGCCCCGTAGGGCTAGCTACGAGGCTGAATGGTTTGATGTAGCTTTGAGATTTGCCTTTTCAGCCTGAGGTGAAATTTCAAGTGCTAACATATTGGCGACCATACTGGGGAGAACAAACTTGTTTGTGGATTGATGTGTTTGTTTCATAAGTCTTAGACGGAGCCTGAAGTTACGCCAGGTAGCCTTCGAAAACGCTTCTGCTTTGCATAAGCGGAAGTAGATAAATGCTGCTTCAGTCAATCTCCGTGAGCTTGTGAATACAAGCACTTCACTCGCATTTTACCCCAGTACATGTATCAAGTTCAGATCTGATTGTTGATTGTGGACAACGATCAGACACTTGAAAGGCTGAAATCATTCACTGGCGACTCCTTCACTGAAAACGCCAGAGATCAATGCTTCATGGTGACTTCACTGCAGAGAGATCAATAGCTTTGAGCTTTTCAAGATGGATCGCATTGCAAGAAGATACGCTCCCTTGAGCCGAGATCACATTCCAGGTTTTCCGAATAAGATTCCAAAGGTAGATTGGTCAAGGAATTTGCCTACATTTAATGATAATGGTAAGAAGGATGCTGCTCTTCATCTAGTTAGATTTCATATGCATATTCGCAAGTTGAAGGTGGATTTTCCTGAAGATTGTTTGATGAAGATATTCTTGGCCACTCTAGAAGGTAAGGCCCAATCATGGTATGAAAGTTTGCCACCTGCTTGTATTTACTGTTTAAAGGATTTTCATACTATGTTCATTGAAAGATATAAGGACTCTTATCCATCATTGAATTTAGTTCATGACTGCTGCCAGCATGCATATAGTTTTATTGAAAGCCTTGAAAAGTTTTATGAAGATGATAATTTCATGGATGAAGAGATCATGGAGGCTCTGTATGAAAATCCATTTCAGCAGCACACAGAAATCTTAGAGGATACTTGTCAAGATCAGCAAGCTGAAGATTTCCATATGGTTGAAAATGAGGAAAGAGCAAATGTTGTTTCAGATTTACCCACAGAAGAAGACAGCAGCATGCAACCCATCAAAGAGAGCTCTGCTGTTGAGATCATAGACAGAGTTTTGGATTCAGATGTTCATGAACAACAAGGTGAGATCTTTGTGCAAGTAAGTGATGAATCTCCTTTCAATAGCTCAGTAATAAATGATAGTTTGAATGCCTTGTCATATGAAGATAATTATTGTTTAAGCAAAAGAAACCAAAAGGCATTGTCTCCTTTGTCTGAAGAGGAGATAGATCAGCTTTTGAAAGGTCTTGTTACATCCCAAGCTACAATAGATTTGCAATGCATACATAGTCAGGAAAGTGTTGGGGAAACTTCTTCCTCTGTTGAAGAAGATGATTGTCTTGTAGATCAGCAAACAGATAATGATAATCCGGCTGTCATATCATATGAAGATCACCCATCATATTGTCTGACTACCGAAGATCATAACATACATGATTACCTTTCAGATTCTTCATATGTTTCATGTGCTGAAATGTTTTTCCAAGAAGAGATCTGCTCATCCATTTGTTCAGAGATTTTTGAAGCCCATGAGCATACTTTTATTGAAGCACATGATGAAGGTAGATCAGAATTTGAAGCAAAGGAAACCTTGTTCTTTCAGCAGGAGGTAGCAATGGCAAATCCTCATGTTTTTCAAGATCCTCTAGCAAGTTTGTTGCAACCAGCAGTGATAGTGTTTATTGCAGTGTTCAGTGATGAAGGAGATCATGGTCAGCTATGTTTTTGGATGCCCAGTGATAGGTTTGTATTGTTGACCAGAAGATCTAATCAGGAGAATCAATCAAGAAGGCATCTGCTTGATTGGTTGCATTGGCATTTTGATATAGTTTGATGTATATAGTCTTGTAAGAAACACCGGTGGTTGTCATCATGATTTCACATCTTGATGGACTGCTGCCCTTCTCTTGTTTTAGTTAAGTCAGTCATGAGTCATTTGTGTTTGGTCTATTGAGTGAGTTTTTTCAAGTTATTTCAGTTTGCCATCGAGTCGGTTTGAGTCAAGCTTCAGTTAAGTTTTAGTCAGTTTTCAGTCAAGTTTTCATTCAATAAATGTGTCAAAGTTTTGTGTCAAAGGTGTAAATAATGACTCCATCGCCCAATGGTTGCAAGCACTGGTCTGCTTTCCCAGAGGTCTAAGGTTCTTGGCACCTCCAAGGAGCTACCATCCCCAATGGAGCCAATGTTAGTGTCGGTCATGATGCCCTCCATCAGTGATAAAAAAACTCTTTGGATATGCATAAGTAGGTGTCTCATCAATGTCAGTTTTGCATCCCATTAGGCATGCCATAAAACTGATGGAGGAGCTGGTCCTTGTTCCCTTCTTGGCTTTGCTGGATCAGGTCATATCAGTTAATGAGCTTGTGTCACACTTGTTTTGTTTTGTCTTGAAGTCCAAAGTCTTAGGTCTAGGGTTTCAGTCAAATGTCATTGCAAGATCATGAGTCAGAGGTCCATGAGTCCCCAGCAAGCCAGAAGGAGGTATGTAAATATGTTCCATTGATATTTTTCATCATGTACAGCTTATTTATACCTTGGATTTAAAAACCCTGTTTTTAAACCCAAGGTCATGTCAATTTTGTAAAACAATAAGGAAATTTCAAAATTTTTCAAAATGCCGACAATAACCCTGGTCTCCTCGCCAGAGTCCATCAGATGGTCTACCTGCAAAAAGAACAGAGCTAAAGCACCCAAAAAGTCAAATTCAGAATAAAAGAAAACTCAAAACAGTGTTAAAAGAAAGTGTCAAGGCAAAATATTAGAAAGTGGGTTTGGTAAGTAAATTTTTTCAAATTGAGCTTATAAAGAGTCAAATTCCCTCTCAATACCCTCATTGTGCATCCAAAGAGCTTGCAAGAAGAAGTGATAGGGCGAAGAGGCGAAAGGAGGCAAAGTGCAGAGAAATTGAACCAGTTTCAGGTGCGCGACCCGTCAGAGGTTGTGCGCGACCTGTTGGGCGGTGCGCGACCCGTCAGGCACCTCCCAGCAGTGTTAATTTGTAACAGGCGCGACCCGTCGGGCTGTGCACGACCCGTTGGGTGCCCTGCGTGACCCGTCAAGCTGTTGACACCAAAACCGCCCCAAATTTTGTCCAATCGCCCTCTAAGTTGCAAAATCGACTGAGGTAGGATCTATACACTTGATGAATTGATGAATGGTGAATGATGAGCTTTCATTTATATGTTTTTATCACTAAGAATGCAAAGAAAATAGATTTTGGTGATTGCTTGTCAATGTAGGCATAATGCTACGGTTTGGTGTTTTTTTTTCAAGGTTTTAATTCCCATTTATGTTCCCTCCATGTTTCCCCATTGATTTCACAATTGTCATCATATGTCTCTATCTTATCTTATTTGCAAAGAATATGAAATTTTCCTCCTTCCAAGTATCAAACCCTATCCCTCTCTAAACACATTCCCAAAACCCTAATACCCTCCATTGTGATATAAAACACACACAGCAAAAAGAACAAAATGCTATGAAAGAAAAACAAAATGATTATGCAAAAAAAGAAAGCAATATGATGATAAAATGCCAAAACAAGAAATAAAGAAAATGTGGCTGTGTATATAAACAAAAGCAAAGGAAATATTGCTATGTATATTTGATCAAAAGTAATGTTGCTGTGGTCCTAAAAAGCAAAAACCATGTTTTCCCTTCTATCCCCTAATATCTTTGTCAATGAAACCCCTTTTCCCTTTTGAAAAAATGTCAATGAAGCCCTTTTCCCCTAGCATCAAATGTACATGAACCCCTTTGAAAAAACAGAGTGTGCCTTATGATGTACATTGAAAGGCAGAAATCAAATGAGCAAGTTATCTATGCTGTCCCATCCCCCTGTTGAGCATACATGTCGTTTCCCTTGGTTATTATTATCCATGTTTCCCTAATAAAAACATTTCTTTGCAAATGATTTCCCGTTGATTAAGATGAGATTATATGTTTGACAGCTTGTGAATTGTCCCTTGAAAATTCCATGTTTTCATATGTTTCCCTTTCCTTATTAAAAGATCCCCTCCCCTAACATTTCCTTCATGATTTTTTCCCCTTGAAAACAGCATACAACTCAGCATTTTTGCAGGCAAGGGCAGCAGTTTACTTTGTCTATTTTCTCCACTTTGCTCAAAAGCACCATGTCAACCACCGAGACCTATGAGCAAGGTGATGACCAGTCTTCTTCTATAGAGGTTGAGGTACAGCGGAGGCCTCGTAGGGGGGGCAAAGGTGGTCATCATAAGGGAGAGGAGCCCACCTCATTGGCAGAATTGCAGGCCTGTCCTTTGGCAGTGAATTGCTTTCGGTATATGTCATGTTTTCAGTTTTGCAAGAGGCTTGCTCAGATCCAGCACCACAGGGAGTTGGCCCGCTTATTTGTTTTGCACCTTCATGATGGGCAGGTCACTCTGGCAAGAGTGAACTTTGTGTTGTCTCCGGAAGTGATTTCAGAGGCTACCGGGATACCAAATGTGGGTGAGGTGTGGCCCAAGCGCAAAGTGTTGGATTTTGTTCATTTTGAGCCATATGTCATGCCAGCCTTCATGAGACACTTGTCGGGGGTCTTTCCTTTCATATTTCTCCGGAGGGAGTATGCTCCGATCTTGAAACTCATCATGCATTACTTTACATGTGAGGGCAGGTTTTCACAGGTGTACTCTTATCACATCCGCCTGTTGATGCACTTTACCCGAGTGAGGATGATGAACATCCCGGTTTTCTTCTTCCAGAATATTCAGAGGATGGTGCCCATGTTACAGAGGAAGACCCCAGCCCAACAGTTTAGGAGTTTATGTCACTATGGTCTCATCCAGCTCATTGTTTCCCATCAGTTGAGTCAGCAGGGCATTCCATGGGAAGAGTTCATTTCCCATGAGTTCTTCACAATGACACCACAGCCACAGCCGGAGCCAGAGGTCATTTATGAGGAGGGAGGTCCATCTCAGCAGCCCGAGATCATTGTTCCGAAACACGTTGCTTCCTCACCTCAGGTCACCTACCAGAGAGGCCACAGGGCCTTGTTTGCAGCAGCTCGACGAGTACTTTCTCCACAACAGGTGGAAGGGGTCTCGTCATCATCTTCAGGGCAGCGAGTGTTATCTCCACACCAGGTGGAAGGGGCCTCGCATTCTTCATCAGCAGAGGCAGTGCGGGAGGGCAAGCAACCCATGGTTGAGGATGAGAGAGCCGGTGATACACATGATGATTTCATTGACCTTGATGCCCTCTCTCCTTCTTCAGATTTTTATGAGATTATCAGACAGAGAGAGGAGGAGAACCTCGTGCTGCAGCAAAAGCTCCAAATGGCTCAATGGACCATCACTTATCTGGAGCAGCGCAACAAACAATTAGAAGAGGAAAAAGAACTTGATGAGCTATGGAGGATCCGCAGTGATCGAACTTTGAACCGTAGGAGGCCCGGTGACCCATTGCCTGCTGACCGGGAGTCTTTGCTCATTCAGGAGAATGCTCGCTTGGAGAGGCTGTTGGAGAAGGCTAACCAGGACAAGAGGCTGCTAAGGAACATGAAGAATCATTATTGGGCGAGGATGCATGTTTGCAAGGCGAAGATGAAAATGTTCCAAAGAAGGTTGTCCGAGGCCCGCAAGAGGAAGAAGAAGACCAACCCACTCCGTATCTTGGCCAAGGCTTCTCTCACTCACCATGATACTCATTAGCCTCTTCCTAGCAGCTAGCACAAGAAATTTTGAAAGTTTTGAGGCATTTTTGGCATTTTTGGGACATTGACAGGTTTTGGCCTTTTAACGGGTCTCACCCCGTGCGCGACCCTACATGGGGGCAACTCAGAACGGGGAAAACTCAGCATTTTTGGAATTTTCATGCAAAGTTACACCTACCTTTGGATGGACTTCAGTTTTTATGGAGATTTGGGCCTCCAAAAGGTCAAAATACATGCAAATTTTGACTTTCTGCCCCTATTTTGAGTTGCAGAAAGATGTCTTGGGAGAATTGAGTTTTGAGGGGTCAAATCAACTCCAAATTCAAAAATTCCGGAGGGGTTGGAAAGTAGACTCGCAGACCTTTCCAATGAGCTATCTTGCACCTGATTTGGACACCGGGAAGGTCCCCAAACAGGCCTCTCAATGTGTGCGACCCGTCAGGCACATGTGCGCGACCCGTCAGGGAATTTTGCCTGTTTTGACCAGTTCGGCCAGAAAAACACTGTTTTCACTTGGTTTAATGTTTTGGGCATGTAAATGATGGATTTTTGTGTAATTTTCATGGATATATGATGCTTTTACTCTCCTTGATCACTTCTAGAAGATTCTTGAATGTAAATGGTAAAAATTTAATGCATGGATATGTTTCCTAAGTTTTAGAGGCAAGTTGTTTTGACTGCCTATTATCTAGTGCTCAGTTTAGAATTAGTTGAAACAGCTCCTAGGAAGCTGAGCTCGACCCCTAGAGGTGGGGAAAGGAGTGATATCATCTATATTATGCCTTCTCTTGCTCATTTTCATGGTTGGACTCTTGAGGGAGGAACTATCATTGTATTATCACTTGTATCTCTGCAATTTTTGGCTAAGGAAGACCAGGGTTTTGCAGACATCATTGGGATTCTTGTGGACTCTTGTGTTGATGGTGTGTTCTCTTATTGTAATTTTAAGTGTGTTTATGTGTTCCATCTCTTTCTTTACTGCAGCTTATTAAACAAATGAAGTGATAAAGTTTGAATTCATGCTTGCCATGCTCAGCTTTCAAATTTGTTTAATGTTTATGTTTTCCACTGTCTAGAGAGGATTCAAAGTCATTGTTTGCCCTCTTTAGCTTCTCTTTTTTCTTCCTTGATCATCCATTTCAGCTAAAGACATCAATACAACTTCCTACCTTGCCCCAAAGACCCCCCTGCAAAAACTGTGTCCAATCCCCGCACCCTAAATTGCAGTTCCTCAAATTGCCACCAAAAACCCCCAAATCAACCTTTTAATCAGTTTACTAGCCTAATATCAGTGTTACCTTTGATTGGTCATCTCATTTCATTGAAAATTTGCCGAGATTGACCGGAGAGAGCCTTCTCCTGCCCCGTAGGGCTAGCTACGAGGCTGAATGGTTTGATGTAGCTTTGAGATTTGCCTTTTCAGCCTGAGGTGAAATTTCAAGTGCTAACATACTGGCGACCATACTGGGGAGAACAAACTTGTTTGTGGATTGATGTGTTTGTTTCATAAGTCTTAGACGGAGCCTGAAGTTACGCCAGGTAGCCTTCGAAAACGCTTTTTCTTTGCATAAGCAGAAGTAGATAAACGCTACTTCAGTCAATCTCCGTGAGCTTGTGAATACAAGCACTTCACTCGCATTTTACCCCAGTTGATGTATCAAGTTCAGATCTGATTGTTGATTGTGGACAACGATCAGACACTTGAAAGGCTGAAATCATTCACTGGCGACTCCTTCACTGAAAACTCCAGAGATCAATGGTTCATGGTGACTTCACTGCAGAGAGATCAGTAGCTTTGAGCTTTTCAAGATGGATCGGATTGCAAGAAGATACGCTCCCTTGAGCCGAGATCACATTCCAGGTTTTCCGAATAAGATTCCAAAGGTAGATTGGTCAAGGAATTTGCCTACATTTAATGATAATGGTAAGAAGGATGTTGCTCTTCATCTAGTTAGATTTCATATGCATATTCGCAAGTTGAAGGTGGATTTTCCTGAAGATTGTTTGATGAAGATATTCTTGGCCACTCTAGAAGGTAAAGCCCAATCATGGTATGAAAGTTTGCCACCTGCTTGCATTTACTGTTTAAAGGATTTTCATACTATGTTCATTGAAAGATATAAGGACTCTTATCCATCATTGAATTTAGTTCATGACTGCTGCCAGCATGCATATAGTTTTATTGAAAGCCTTGAAAAGTTTTATGAAGATGATAATTTCATGGATGAAGAGATCATGGAGGCTCTGTATGAAAATCCATTTCAGCAGCACACAGAAATCTTAGAGGATACTTGTCAAGATTAGCAAGCTGAAGATTTCCATATGGTTGAAAATGAGGAAAGAGCAAATGTTGTTTCAGATTTACCCACAGAAGAAGACAGCAGCATGCAACCCATCAAAGAGAGCTCTGCTGTTGAGATCATAGACAGAGTTTTGGATTCAGATGTTCATGAACAACAAGGTGAGATCTTTGTGCAAGTAAGTGATGAATCTCCTTTCAATAGCTCAGTAATAAATGATAGTTTGAATGCCTTGTCATATGAAGATAATTATTGTTTAAGCAAAAGAAACCAAAAGGCATTGTCTCCTTTGTCTGAAGAGGAGATAGATCAGCTTTTGAAAGGTCTTGTTACATCCCAAGCTACAACAGATTTGCAATGCATACATAGTCAGGAAAGTGTTGGGGAAACTTCTTCCTCTGTTGAAGAAGATGATTGTCTTGTAGATCAACAAACAGATAATGATAATCCGGCTGTCATATCATATGAAGATCATCCACCATATTGTCTGACTACCGAAGATCATAGCATACAGGATTACCTTTCAGATTCTTCATATGTTTCATGTGCTGAAATGTTTTTCCAAGAAGAGATCTGCTCATCCATTTGTTCAGAGATTTTTGAAGCCCATGAGCATACTTTTACTGAAGCACATGATGAAGGTAGATCAGAATTTGAAGCAAAGGAAACCTTGTTCTTTCAGAAGGAGGTAGCAATGGCAAGTCCTCATGTTTTTCAAGATCCTCTAGCAAGTTTGTTGCAACCAGCAGTGATAGTGTTTATTGCAGTGTTCAGTGATGAAGGAGATCATGGTCAGCTATGTTTTTGGATGCCCAGTGATAGGTTTGTATTGTTGACCAGAAGATCTAATCAGGAGAATCAATCAAGAAGGCATCTGCTTGATTGGTTGCATTGGCATTTTGATATAGTTTGATGTATATAGTCTTGTAAGAAACACCGGTGGTTGTCATCATGATTTCACATCTTGATGGACTGCTGCCCTTCTCTTGTTTTAGTTAAGTCAGTCATGAGTCATTTGTGTTTGGTCTATTGAGTGAGTTTTTTCAAGTTATTTCAGTTTGCCATCGAGTCGGTTTGAGTCAAGCTTCAGTTAAGTTTTAGTCAGTTTTCAGTCAAGTTTTCATTCAATAAATGTGTCAAAGTTTTGTGTCAAAGGTGTAAATAATGAATCCATCGCCCAATGGTTGCAAGCACTGGTCTGCTTTCCCAGAGGTCTAAGGTTCTTGGCTCGCTTATTACTTGTAGCGTGCAGCTCTCCCTAGCCCGCAGTTCTGCAGCAATCCCATCCTGCAGAACGTATAACGTCTCCCGCGGGAGTGAAACCATGTTGATCCAGATACCCTTCAGTGTGCTAATCGTAGGCCTGTTGACCTCATTTTTTGTCACCAGTGCCCCTTCCGGCAACACTATTGTATTTGTCGTCTGAGCATGCAACATCTGCTCTGCTGCAGTTGTCCCTACTGCAAGGCTGGTCGAGAGGGTAACAGCTTTAGGAGTGCGCACCTGCAACTCCTGCAGCTGCGCTATGAGGGCCCGCAACATAATTTGGTTCTCTTGCGCAAAATTCTAGAGGACCTCGAAGGTGAGATCGCGCACTATCTCGCCGATGTCATGTATATCACCCTCAGTAAGGGTGATCGGGTCAATAGACAACTTTGATGCCTTGACCTTCTTGCGCGGCCACTCTCGTTCTCTCGGGCATTGGCACTCTTGCTGTGTTGACGCTGTTTGTGGGTTTGCGCCTCCCTCCTCTTCCTTTGCTTCCTGCCCATGCGAAGGTGACTTTTGGCCCTCACGCTCCTTCTCGACTACCTCCTGCACTACTGCTGCTGCTGCGACCTGTTTCTATTCTGCTATTGTCTGTGTAGCGTCCCATGCCTCCCACGCTTTTGCTGCTGCTGCCTCTTGCCTTCTATTCTCTGCCAACTACGCCATGTGCAGTTTGGCCTCCTCTTTCTTCTTTTGTGCCATAGAATTCTCCATTGCTACAATGTTTGGGGCACGCCACTTCGACAACCATGTCTCCAGTACATAAAATATTACATCGTCCATGGCTACAATGGGTATCTCTCTCCATTGCTTGGCCAAATCCTTGCGCACTCTGATATAGATGCTGTGGTGGTCCGCTTGAAATTCTGCAAAGCTTTGCAGGTTGTTGTAGACAGTGGGGGATAACCGCGGCTTGCGGTTAATCCCCATTTTGATGTTCATTTCCATGAACACCCAGAAGATCTTACTATCACAGATCCGGTTTGCATCCTTCGTGGCCGACAGCGAAGCGTACTTCGCGGCCTCCAGTAGATCCCTGCCAATTATGGGGAACTGACTATCCTCCGGCAATTCCCCTGCCACGAGCACTATGGACAACAGAAGCCATGAATAGTGGAATGTTTTCCCTTGTTCCTGAGCCTCGCGACAATTTTCCAGGAAGTCCTTGTAGAGGAACTCAGACCAATTAAACTGGACCCCTTCTGCGCACTACTCAGCAAGTTCTACCACCAGCGTGGGTACCTCATTCGCGTGACACTTGCGCATAACCTTACTGGCCATTATTTGGGTCGCCACTCTTACTGCTTTATTTTTGATGCTGGATATGGCGTAATCCCTTTTCTTCTTCTCCAGTTTACATTTCTTCTTCATGGCCTCCGCGATGGCCAAGTCACTGCTCTTCCCCTCCGAGATATCTACGGGGTCCTCACCTTTGCATGGGAGCTGGGTAATGCGGTGAATTAAGTGGTCTGTGATGGGGATGGGCTCCTCCATCCATAAACACCCACCATGCACCAGGTAGAGCAGCTGTTTGATGACGAAAATTGTTATAGGGGCGCGGTGGAAATCCGACACTGAGAGCAGGTTTAGTAACCCTTCCATTTCCACTCCGCGTAACCACTTTCATGGCTCTAATTCGGTAACCCCCACTGCAGTGTTCTGCTTAGGCTTCATGAGCTGTGCGGTCTCTAGGTGAGGGAACTTCTCATTGTCAACGATATCCCAATCTTCAAATTTCAAGCTAGGCACCCGTCCTAGGTGCGTGCCCTAAAAAATGATGTCGTCTGGGAGGAGCGGGGTCTGGAGAGAGCTCTTACTCTCGTCAAGATCCTTGGGCACTTTAGCCTTCCCCTTTCATGGGGGGATATAGGCGGGCAACTTTGTTGGAGGTTGTGCAGGCTCAATTTCTTCCTCCACCACCGGGTTCACACCCTATGAACTGGTCTATGGGAAGAAGGCTTTGCTATCAATAGAGTTTGAATTCAATACCCTAAGGATGGTAGCTCAGCCAGACCTAGACCTCAGCCATGCACAGAAGGAGAGATTGCTTTATCTCAATGGATTGGATGAATACAGATTGCAAGCCCTTCTCCATAGAGAGGTAGTTCAGCTTTAGAGAAAGATATGGCATGACAGAAATATCAGGGAGAAGAAATTCCAAGAGGGAGATTGGGAAATACTCTGTGATTCAAGATACAAGGATTTCAAAGGCAAGCTGAGGACAAGATGGCTGGGACCCTACACTGTGGAGAAATGCAATGACAATGGTTCATTTCTGATCAGAACCATTGATGATGAAGCCATCCCCATGCTTGTCAATGGACATCGGTTGAAAGTGTACAAGAAACCCCTCTCCAAGCGAGGTTTTATTAAAGATTTGAATAAAATAGTGATGTTAGTGGAGCATGTCTTAGCTTCCACTTCACCCACTCATTGAAGAAAAAAGAGAAAAAATAAGGACTCAAGTGAAAACCTCCATGAGGCGCTTGAGTCCCATCATTGGGTTGAAAACCTCTTCTGAGGCGGCCCAGTGATGTAAAAAAAAGGAAAAGAATAATATCCCTGGGTGAAAACCTCCCTTGGAGGCACCCAGGGTAGGCAATTAAGGTGAAAACCTCTCTGATGCGCCTTAGTTGTTTTCAAAAAAAAAAAAAAAAGAGAAAGAAAAAATAAATTTTATTGCATTGCAGGTTTGCAGGGGGACTACAGGGAGCAGAAGAAGGTGCCAAGGGGACCTTGACATTCATACCAACATCCATCTCATCTTCTCCACACCTTCCTCCATAATTTTGGCATATCTTTCACCTCACTGTACCTCTTCTTCCAAAACTGTGTTTTCTATAGGAGGCTCTGTTTTTTCTACAAGAGGCTCCTGTAGGAATTACAGAGAGCCAAAAGTGTCTACAGGAGGCAGTTTGAGGAACAACAAAAGCTTCATGAGGAACCTATAATCCCTCTTACCATCTTCAAACTTCCTTGCCATCATTTCCAAGCCTGCATTACACTCCAAGCATCATCATTATTTTTTTCCCCTTTCCAAGAAAAAACATAGAAAAACAATTTTTCAGTTTGGAAAAAAAATAAAAATAAAAGGAGGAAAAGGCACCATTAACTTTACCTAAAGCTTACCTACTATCCTTACATCATTCATCTCCGCCTCTGGCATCATTCTCGAGCTCCAAGCACAGGGAAATAGCTGAAGTTTCAAGGGGAGAAGCAACTACAGGAGCTCCTGTAGGAATTCCTGTAGTAGCTGATCCCATAGAAGTCCAACACCAACAACAAGGGACAACACATCTGAAGGTTGAAAAGGCACATGTAGCTTAGCTCCAGCAAAAGAAGAACCTGCAAAAACACATAAAAACACATCAGCAAGTAGAGATAGCATGCATGAAGGAAATTGAAGGCATGCAGTAGAGAAAGCCACAACACCTCACAGTCGATGGCAACACATACACTTGGATTACAGGTAAGTAGATAAGTCACTCCTCTATCTGCATTTGTGTAATTAGGAATCATACAAAGGCAATGAGATGGTTGAAATAGAAAGAGGGAAAGGTGGCCAGTTAACTTGGCCACCTTCATTTAGTTGACTCCACTTAACCGAGATATCACCCACACGTGCGCACAGTCAAATCAAGCAAAAGATGCGAAGGACAGGTAGTGGGAGGAAGAGTTAACTCTAATGCAGTAATGAGGGGATGATTACGAGGGGGGTCATGATTACCAAGCAGGTGGGGACCAACGGTCCTAATATGGGCAATGTACACCTTGCTAGCTCAACACTCAAAACTGAAAACAACCATAAAAGGTAATGAGCACTCCTCCTCGCACATTCTCACCACCTTTTCTTTAGTTTCTCCTCGTAACTCAGCCACACAATAGTCTTCTTATACCCCCACAACCTCATATCCACCATCCTCCATCAATTTCCTCCATATTTTTTGCTCTCGACATTTTCTACAGGAGCACCTACAGGAAATCTACAGGAGGGACAACGGGCTTCTACAGGAGGGGCAGTGAGTCATTTTGAAGGGAGGAAACATGATTTTTGGCACAAATTTCAGTCTGAAGAGGTAGGGTTCATGAATGCCCTCTGTTGAATATCAAAATGTGAAAGAGTTGGTCTCAAATTGAAGATAAAATGAGTCTTTAAGAGGGTAGAAATACATAATTATTATTATTATTATTTTTTTTTAACACAGTCCCCTTTGTTTTTATATTTCACTCAAAATTCTTTGTCTTCACCTCCATATCTGGTTTTTCAAAAGAAGTACAAGAAGTTTGATAGGGGGGTTTATGAGAAAAGAGCCCACTAACTCCAATAGAATCCATGCACATCCTCAAGTGGTGGAAATATTTACAAGGGCAAACGGGATGAATTTCTTTGAGAAGTTTAGAGGGTTCGATGATGAATTTGCCCATGAATTTTCTCTCTCTCTGGTCCCTCACACAAGAACTCATGCTACTGTAACCATTAGAGGCATCTCCATTGAAATAACCCCTAAATTCATCAGTAGGGTCACTACCCTTCCTCTTGGGTTGCCTTGGAGTAAAGATGAGAAAATAATTGGCTAGGCTACCAAGAGGAAATTTTTCCAAGATAATGAAACCCCTGTTGAAGACAAAAATGGAATTAGGAGGGCTAGTGTACCATATCCCTGGGATGAGGTTAGCTACCAAGTGATCAAATACATTTCTTGTGAGGGAGGCACAAAATTGTTTATGGATATCATTTCAGAATCCTCCAAGAATTGAGATATGGCATGGATACCCCAACACATAAAAAGCTCAGTATCCCTTACTTTCTCCTTCAGTCCCTCATTGACTCCAGCACCAAGGTACAAGAAGGAAATTCATATTAGCTAGCTCACCATGGCCTAATCAAGATCCTAGTAGAAGAAGCCCTCCATACCCTTACAATCCCTATAGCATGGGAAGTTTTGAGAAATATGATAGCTGAGGATGACATCAAGGTATTAACCTATGATCTCAGTCTTGCTGTCAGTGAGGAGGGAGAAAAACAAGGAGGAGAAGATGAAGCCAGTGGTGACATAGTAGAGCAAGAGAGGAAGGAGGAAAGAAAAGAAATAGAGGAGGGGAGAGTTGAAGAGACAAAACAGGAGGTAGAAAAAGAGACAGAGCAGGAGGAGGAAAAAGAGACAGAAGAGGGAGAAAAGGAGGCAGAGAGGGAAGAGCAAAGAGAAGAGTCCCCTGAAACTTTGGAAAGAGAAGCAGTAGCTGCCCTCACTACCCTCAGTACACCAGTCAAGCAGAAGCAGAAGAGGAAAAGAAAAACCTCCATGTATTTTAGGGCAAGGAAGAGTACCAGAATTAAAACAGGCAAACCTCAGCCCTCATCAAAGACTCCCATTAACATTGAATATTCACCATCTTCCAAGGTGAAAGAATCTCCTTCCAAGACACCCATAACCTATGAAAAGAGGACTACAAAATCTTTTATATGGAAGGGAAAGGAAATTCTACAGGACCCTAAATCAGACCTACAGGAGGCTAAAACATTCCTACAGGAGACACTGTGCAAACTACAGGAAACACAAAAACTTGAGGAAAAGATAGGAGGAAAAGCAGAGGTGAAAGAGGAAGCACAATAGCTACAAGAACTTGACCCCTAGCCTAATCGTGACTCCTATTATAGACTACTTGAGGGAGGCAAAATAATCCCACAGAAATTTGCAATTCCACTATTTTTCGAATTGGAAAAAGAGAGAGTGAGAACGCATAGGTGGATGCAGATAGCCAAGTCCAAAGGAGTTGAGGATATTGGCCACATGGAAGACAAACTCAGGGAAATGGGCAGGGAATTGAGTGCTCTCAGAGACAGAGAAGCCATTACAAGAAGCCACCTTGAGAATGAGAATGAATTACTAAGGAGGCAGCTGCAGGAGAAAGAGACTCATTTGGCATACATGGCCAACTTATCCATAGAAGCATTACAATGCAGAACACTAGCTAAATATTATGGCCTCTATCTGAAGGATCAATGGCTTCAATTCCAAATAAAACTTTGGCACAAAGAGGCATAATTCCTTTCCAAGACTACAGGCAGTTCATGGATTTGTGTGACCAAAGCACCTCTGAGGTGTTGAAGGCCCAAAAATCGGGTCTACAACAAGGGGGATAACCACCCGGTCCGGACCTTGAAAGCAGCTCCTTTTCCGTTTGGAATAGTGGCTCTGACTGGGGGTGATGGGACCAGTTTCCCAATTTGTTTATGATGGTACACTAACGGGATGATGTTTTTCTTTTTTAAAGGTTTATGGGGAGAATGCTTTATTCTAAATCTAATCTATCTATTAACTAACATATGAAATTTTATTCTAATGAAAGAAAACATCTAACTTTAAACTATCCTAGGAGTAACACTTTGTTTATGCGATCTAAAGTAATTTCCAACAACAATTGGTAATAAAAATCATTCAATCACTATGAGAAAGGAATCCATTAAAAATGATTGCTTCGTATAAGAAATTAGCCGAAACAATTATGATAAACACATTGCATAATGAGTTATTCATACACTCAGCATAAAAGAATAGTTATCACCATACAAAAGTGCAATAATGACGACAGAACATTAAGGCTTTCATATATCAATAACTGCAAATAACTTATCACTTAGCACATAAGCAAAAAGTATTAGGAGATAAAAGTACCATTGGTAATAGGTTCTACTCATGAGATTCAACAATATAGATTTATCTTCAGATAGTTCAATATCCACTAAGAGTACAAAAGTGCATTTCAGTAGCAGACATCAAACTCAGATATAAATAAATCTCGTTCCATTAATTTATCAAAACCTCCTTAGTGGGGGGTAGACTGCATGTTCTGAAGAATTGTTTTTGATAAAATTCCGGACCCCTCTCTAAATGCATGAGAGGGGTTTAAATACTACTCTAATGAACACTAAAAATAAATATTACAAATATAGCTGAGGAGGTTCAAACCACCTTCCTTATTTTAAGCAAAAAATGAACTAAAATCAAACTAAAACTGTATCTATGCTAAATCATGTATATGTTCTTTTAAGTTGCAAATATCTAGCATGGGCTTCAAGAGTGTCTGTTGGCTGACCTCAGATTTTAATTGTCCTGCAAATACGGAATTGGCAAGTGCTGGCGCTATTTTCTCGACGGACGTTATGAGGAATTTTAGAGTCATCCATTGGCTATGTGGTTTTACCAAGAACTGCCAGTAAGTATCCCAGTTTAACTTGGTTATTTGTTTAATTGACTTTGCCTTTTCCTCTACCCTTTGCTTCGACCTAGTTTGAAGCTGCTGTGCCTTTGGGAGGAATCCTGGAGTGGTATCTGATATTAAATTTGTTGTGTGCAAATTTTCGTTGATGCAGTCAATAACATTGTTTGCTGCTTCCTCCATTGCCTGTGCTGCTTCCTTGAGCTGTGCATCCCATTTTGAAAATAACATTTCTTTATGAGATTCATCGATCCTGGGCAATTCTGCTCTTTGTCCTTCCTCTGATTTCTACCAATTAAAAAAGTCAGAAACTTTCTTAAAAACTGAATCATAATCAAGTCGTAAATCTACGACTTGATTTGTAATGTTATCGCTTTTTTCGCAATGGGAATTCCATTGCGAGATCCTTTGGCAAAATGTTTCTTCCTATTGCAAGAGTTGGTCATTGAGGGTAAGGGCTTCTGTGATGAATTCTTCAATTTTAGGATCATCCTTATGCAATCCTAACATGGTCTGTAATTGTTCTTCTTTATCGGCCAAATTGCTTTGATAGTTTAATTGCATATGTTGGAAGTCTTGCTGGAGCTTTGCCAATTGTATCTTTGATTCTCAGCGGACACTGGCCTGCAGTAGTCACTCTTCCAAAAATAGGATCTTATCCTCCTTTTCTTTTAATAGCATTTGAACTTCAGTTGCTTTATCAATTGTTGCAGAAGCATATGCCCCTATGATTTGAGAGAGCCTAGTTAGGTTTTCCAATGGATCAGTAGTTGGGTCTTGCCAAAGGACATCCAAAGGATCAGCCTCTGGAGAGAGTACATTATCTATTTTTTCGTTTCTTCCTTTGTCTCCTAACAACAACCTTATGTTGCGGGCTATAAAATACATCCAGAGGAGGAATCTCCTTTATTTTCAGTACAATTTTGGATGACAGAGCAACAGGAATATGCTCTGTGTCTTGAGTATTAATAACCTCTTCTATTATCATCTCTATGGCTGTCTCCCCTGGGTTTATCAGTGGCTCTGCACTCTGTTCCTCGGTGTTGATTAGCTCATTAAAATTCTCCCACTCCTTTTCTAGATCTACTACAATTGGCTTTGTTGGCTTCGCGAGTGGAGCAGGAGTCTCGGCGTGTTTCAGGGAAAAAACATGTTGATCAGGCTTCTCTGTAGACTGAGCTATATCTTTGATAGACCCTTAACTTCTGCTGTGTTCACTCTTTGACTGCTTATCAGATTTTTCAGCTGATTCCCTTTCAGACTTTGATTTAGACTTCTCTTCTCTTGAACTTCCACTTATGCTAATACTGGGAGTGGGCTCCCTTATTGGTTCAATGCGCAATTACCTCTTTAAAAGCATGCCCTAAATCAAATAATGCAAAATCCCCGCAGACTATAGGGAATTGAGGCCAGATGGCCTTCTTAGAATTCTTGAGTTCTCTGCTCATTCCCCCAATACCACAGGTCTAGTAAGCTATTTCTCAGGCCATTAGTTTGTCGGGGACATAGAGAGGAAGTACGTGAGGCGAAGCAATTCTCCCAAATACCCTAATGTATGTGAAGAACTCCTCCACGAACCACCTTCCCAGAGGGAGAATGTCAATTTCAGTGTCTAGGGAGAATCTTGGGGCGTCTTTGTTATATAGCATTTTATGAATGGGAAGCATCATTCCATGACAAATCTTGTAGAAATGTGGGATGAAATTGGATTCCCACAGTTCTTTGTGATAAACTTGAATAGGAAGAGGGTTCTGTACTGTCCATTTCCACCCCATGATGGGAAAATTAGAGACAAAACAAATGGCATCCATGACGTAGGCACTTAAAAAGAATGGAGGGTAAAACCTCTGAGCAAAACTTCTTTTAGTTCGATAACTTAAAATAGCAGAAGCTAAATTATCTGATAAAATTTGGGCCCAATCCATTATGGTGGCATTGGTGGCCGCATCCAATAAAGGCAACCATTCTGATGAAAACTTATTGATATTTGGCTTCCCAAATAGTCTACACAACATTGCAGCGGCAAAACAATAGGGAGAAGAGAGGGAGCCAGTGGCGTACATACCATTTTTATCCTTCTTTAATGGTTCCTCCTTCGCGGACTAGCTTTTGTGTAGTCTGCTAAATCCTCGTTCTCTTTGGCGAATTTTTCCACAAACTGTTTGTTATAACTGACCTGGGGTTCTGGCAGGTGATACATACACCTTAAATTACTTGGGGTAAATGACCCCATGACCTCCTGGCTCTGTGTCTTGAATTGCCTATCAGATATATCAACGTGGTCTATAATCCATTTTACCATATCCGTGTAAGGGAGTATCTTTGGCCTCGCAACAATACGGTGCAGAAATGAGCATGCAGGCTCTGTTAGTGATGCTTTAGATGAGCCACACCCATCTGCCGTAACTGTAACCTTCATAACTCTCGGGTTTTCTTCTTCTAATAGTCGGTACATGCCTTCCCAAGTAGATATCCCTGCTTCCCTGGTACAAGTGGTGTCTATAAATAATGGAGTCATCTCTGATTTTTCAGATGCGGGAGCTTTGCCTTTCTTTCCCATTACGCTTTGCGTGCTGTTCTGCGTACTGCTCCTGAAAATTGTAAGCAGAGAACAAAGATACAATAAGGATGATGGTGAATAATGAAAAACAATAAGGTGACGAGAGAGCTTTTAGTTTTTAAAATCATATCAAAGATATCACCGTACGTGAGATGGTCCTTTAAACCAGATCTGATTTGTTTTTAATAAATACCATTAATGGACCGTTAAGCTAACATTTAATGCTCATAACTCCGGATCGAAGAACGGAAAGTACTATTATTGAACTCTGAGCCCTTAGATTTGCGATAAAGTGATTTTCTTCGCAATATCGTAGATTGCGATATCACAAAACGTATTATCCTTAACAACCATTTGTTTCATCGGGCGGCTGCGAGATGCGATTTGCGAGAAGCTTTATCGTATTTCGCGATATTTGAGAAATTTACATTAAGTGGTGCTGCGGTATTTGAAATCTGTGATATGTGATGAGTTTGTAAGGCTTACAATCTAGCATTCTCGCATTCTTGTATTTCGAAAGAGTTACTTGTGTAAGGGATGGCCAGCATGACCTTTTCTACGATGCGATGCTATCCTTAAAAAGTGGGTTTATTAAAGTTTTGCTTAGTACTCGACTTTCCGCTTACAAGGGTTTTCCTAGCTTTTATGGTTATATGGCGCTTTTCATAAGGGGGCTCAACACTTGTGATGTTTTTTACGTGCATGAAGCGTGAAAAGGTAGGAATTCATATTGTTGGGAGTTTTGCTTTGATATCATGTTTTATTGAAAACAAAAGGGCAATCTTAAGTGCTAAGTTTTGATTTTTTTCGGAAGGGTTCCCATTTATTAATGTTATTGCTAACACTAATAAAAGGGGGGTTGTTGATGGTCACAACACGAGGACAAAGAAAAGATGGCAGAGTTCTATCTACACAACATGGCCCTCACAGACTTGAATGTGTGGGACCCCAATGCCAAGCTAGGGGAATGCAACTAATGGCCATGGCATCATGGATGAACCATAAAGAATTGAGGGTAGTAGAAATGAAAATATTGTTAATAAAAGAGAAGAATGAACCATTGATGATAAGAGCTGAGCCATCAGATCCTATGGCACTCATCAGCACACACAACCTGCTTGCCAATGACCCTCAGATTTCCCCTAAATATCTAGCCAATCAAGAACAAGACATTACACACTTTGAAGATATGCTTAGGCTACTTGGGGATGATTGTATACATGCATGCATGAGAAGATGGAACACCCTACCTCACAACATGCAGTTCAGAGAATACCATCCCCCCATGAGGCTGGAGGAGGCATTGAAAAGAGTGCCAATGTAAAAGCGCTCCATGCAAAGGCTGAAGGTCAACTGGATTGGCCTCAAACTGAGTCCTCCACTCATATTAGGCATGCTGGAAGGAAAAAGAGAAGAAGAAGAGAAGGAGTAGTGGAAGGACATAGACAGAAAGGCAAGATTTTATGGAGAACATGAGCAGACCACATCAGAAGCCTAGAATGGTAGGGAGCCCACTAGGGCCATGAAAGACCAAGAGATTGACTAGGTTGCTCAGAGGATGAGCAACACGTTCAGTAAGGGGGTGATGATGATCCTCATAAATGGGTAATTATATGGGCTCATTTTACCTCCTAACCTAGTCAAATCAACCATTCTCTTAGATTATTGTATGATTTTCTAATTATATTTATGCTTATAGAGTGAGTTGAGTTAGTTATTATGCCATGTGGTCTAACATGTATTTAATGCAAATTATTGATGGATTTCGAGGTCAAAGTCAAGGATTTAGTGGTCAAACTGTAGCAATAACTTGAATTAGATAGAGGAGAGGAATTATAGGAGGGAATCCCCCTCATTTATTGCTCCTCCCTTCGAATTCCCCTTCATTCATCTCGGAGTACAAGCAGCCGAATCATGCACTAGAAGGCAACCGAGCAAGTGGAAGATGATTGATAGTTATCTCGAGTTTTGGGAGCCCAACCTCCCTGATTTTAAGGAAGAGATTGGTAGCTTTAGATGTATAAGTAGAGAGGCCTAGGGCCTCACTAGGGTCGACTTTTTTTTTCTTGTGTAAACTCTGCTCAAATTTCGAGCTTACTATTTTATGATAGTTTTATGTAATCTTGCTATTTTTTGATAATGAAGATGGAATCCTTTTTGAGCTAGCACTGAGTTACCTTAGAGGGCTTAAGCTCTTGGGTTAGGGCCCAATACAAGTAGCCAAGCTTCTCCTTACTTGTATTTTTATTCTTTACTTCAGTTTGTAGATTACTTTGTTGTTAGATGTATTTCTCTTATGGTTAAGAATAGGTTGCTTTTAATGATTTAGTAGCTTGCTTCCATTTGTGCTTTCTATAGCAGGTTAAGAAGTGATAAGGGAAGATTCAAAAGGCTAGAAACAATGCCTTGTCCTCTCTTCCTTCCTCTGGGACCATGATTTTAGGCAAAGATTCTCTTGCTGCCCCAAAAACATAGATTTTCCTCATTCCTAGGACTTCTAGTGTTTGCAGCTCTCTAGTAGGTTGATAGTCCAGTTTTGCTTTGATTTAGATCTTCTTTATCATGTCCACTTCCTGATTTGCAATAGTCATTTTGCATTCTTTCCTTTCTTACAACATTTCCCAGCATTTCCTTCTATACATCATAGTTTAGGCCATTTTAATGCAAAACTCTGTTTTTCCTAGGATGCACTCATTTCATTGGTTGCTTGATTTTCTTGGTTGACTGTCAGTTTCTATGTAGCAAATCTCTTCTAGTAGTAGGCCAGCTTACCAGCAATCACACCCTCCATCTGATCCATGCCCTATAGGTCTCCTAAACCTCACCTCAATTCTGCCCTAGTTTCCTTCATTTTTCATAGAACTTCTTCCTCTCCCCTTGAGAAAACCCAATCATATTTCTCTCTCCTGGTGATTCATGGTAGACCTTAGGTGCCCTAACACCTCATTCCAACCTTCATCCACCTTTTCCACCCACTCTCACACTCTCAAAACAATGAAAATTTCTCTCGGCCTCCTCCTGTAGGCCTCCTGTAGTTTCCCTGTTTTCCTCATGTAGTTTTCCTGTGTCCTCCTGTAGTTTTTCCTGTAGGCTTTCTTTTGAAGGCCGAGTGTGGGAAAAGCCTCCAAAAGGCCACCTAAGACCTACTAGGACCCATCCACACCATACTACATCCTCCCAAGCTCCAAAACCGCCCTCTAATGCCACCTGTTCGCTGCCACACACACACAATAAATTAGATGCATGTTAAATTCACATAAAAACACATAAAAATCCAAAAATATGTTTTTTGCTTATTTACTTCCAGAAATAGCATGGTTAGATGTTGTTTACTTCCTTGAGTAGGTAATGGCATTTATTTCATGGTTTTCATAGTGTTTTTGGCAAAAGTAGAATTAGCTTATTAATTAGGGTTTGGTAGGTTTTGCTTTACATTCCAGTGTTTCTCCTTTCTGCAGTTAGAATATCATATGTAGAGTAATTTTTCTTTCCTTTCATCACACATAGAGCTTCTTCTGAAATCTATAGAAGTTGGTTTGAGCTCCTAGTGATCTCGCACCGGCTGACCAAGTGACAACCTGCAGTGAGAACTAGTACTTGTGCATATGGCATTGACGCTTCCAAGTTTGTTACGAACTACCGGGTTGATAAAAGTAAAGTTGGTAGCCCAGGAGTTGCAGCATTCTTGCTGCAATATTGGTGCTCACCACATACCATGCGTTGAAGCATCATTTTCAAGACCTTATCGATGAATTCTACTTGGTTGTTGGCTTGTGAGTAGTAGGGAGTTGACCTATCACGCCGTAGGCCCAACTTGGTAATCAATCTAGACATCATGTAATTGCAAAAATATTTTCCATGGTCTATGACTATAACTTGTGGTGCGTCAAATCTTGCGATAACATAGTTGAAAAGGAATAATGCAATTGTTGTTGTTGTATGTAGGCATTTCTTTGGCCCATTTTGTAAAATACTGCAATGATTATGTAATCATGCTGCTCTGCCAAGCGAGGTTTGCATGTCATGAATTCAATACCCCATTTGGAAAAGGGCCCAACAACAACATCTGGATATAATGGAGTAGGTGGATCACAAGCTTTATGATTATGGATCTAGCATGCATGACACTTTTGGACTGCTAAGATACAATCTGTGAACATAGTTGACTAAAAGTAACTAACGAGTAATATTTTTTGGGGCAGTAGCATATCCATACATATGTTCGCCACATGCACCAGCATGATAATCATTCAAAACTTTCTCGGCCTCCTCATGAGTGAAGCACCATCAGAAAATTGTATCAACACCACAAGAATAAAGAGTGTTTCCAAATATTATATAATGGCGAGCCTAGTAACTAATTTTAAGCTGATTAGGATGAGTGGTTTCAGGGAGAAAATTTTGGGTTTGGATATAAATGATGATATATCCATACCATGGATTAGAGGAGTTGATCAGAAACAACGTTTCGTTTGTCACCTAAGTCATCTTCTTATACCAATACCATAGCGATAATGGTAACAACTGCAACAAGATACAAGAAATAGTCTTGATGATAATCAATGGAATACAATAATGATGCTCGGGCTAATACATATTTTAGGGCATCAAAATATTTTTAAGCAATATTATCCCAATGAAAGGGAACCCATTTTTTCAATAAACTAGTGAAACCTTTGGTAAGTTCTGCATAATTAGGAACGAAATGTTGTAGAAATTTAGCAATTCCTTGCAAGCATTGTAACTAAATGAGAGTGGAAGGAGTAGGCAAATTAAGAATTGCCTGGACTTTCAGTGGATGAATACGAATCCCTTTCTTTGATACAACGAATCCTAAGAGATGACTAGATTGAACATGAAAAAAACACTTATGTAGATTTAAACATATTTTATAATGTTGACATCGTAAGAAGATTAATTTGAGATGCATCAGATGGTCTTGACGATGTTTAGAATCTGAAGGAAAATAATTTAGGCATGGTTGTAAGATATGCTTAATATTGTGAAAAACATAGTTCATTTCCGATTGGAAAGTTGCTCTTGCATTCTTAAGACCAAAAGGAAGTTTGTGATAAGAAAACGTACCCCATGGGAAGATGGATGCACTCTTATGCTAGTCTTAAGGGATTATATTTATCTGTTTCTAGCTAGATAATTCACCCATCATTGAGAAAATCTCACTCCCATCACAATTGTCAACAATTTGGTCGATAAAAGGGGTTGGGTAGTTGTCTTTTGAACGAGCTTAGTTAATATCCTAGTAATCAACACATACTTGAATCGTACCCTTTTTATTCATTACTAGAACTATATTCGAGACACAATTGGTTAATGGAACATGATAAATGAAAGAATCACACAAAAGTTTCTCAAGTTCTACTTGCAACAACTTTCTTAGGGTGGATTAGACGTAGATGTTGTCTAACTGGTTTGGCATCTAGATATGTCTTAATTTCATGCACCACGATGTTTGGATCAATGCCTGACATATCTTCGTAAGTCTAAGAAAACACATCACGAAATTCTTGAAAAAGGGCCTTGTAAATTTTAATCTCATCTGGAGAACAAGAGGCAGCTATATGGACATTTTCAACAATTCCAGATTTAACTGAAATATAAAGGGAAATGTTTTCCTCAATATTCACTAGATTTTTCTCAGAAATCACCTCATGAATGGAGATGGGATTTTAAGGGATCTCAGTAATCTTGGGTGAGAAAAAGTCATTAATGTTTTTTCAAAAATTTCTGGTTGAGGCAAGAAAGAGGAATGATGATGACTATCGTCCCAAGGTTTCTCATCTAATCTCATGTTCTCCATGATGATTTTTTTGGTGGGAAAGATGTCATCAAAAGGGCCTGAGTGGGAAACTAAGTTTAAATCTTGAGAGGGATAATCAATAAATTTTACTAAGCTATTGTTTTCAGAAGCTGCTGGATAGGCCAAGTGAATAACCTCATAAGATAATGCAATAGGAATGAGTGACATACAATCACCAAAATATTCGATGATGGAAATATCAGGCACTATCCAAGGATCATGTGGAATAGTACTAGACGAAATCATGTTGATCGGAGCAACCGTATGGAAATATCGGGAGGAGGGATCATGGAAGTTCCCATTAAGGATGAATCTTTTAATAATCCCACTCCAACATTATCATAAGGAGGTGGGATATTTCCCAGAGTGGTACATTACTAGTAGTTTGAGAATCAAAGAAGGAAAATGAAAGCTGATCAATATCCACAATGCCTCCTTGATGAGGGAAAACAATCATCCAAAAATAAGATGAGACTTCAACTGCCATAACGTAAATCCAAGTAATACCTAGTAACATGTTATAATCTAACAGTCCATCAATGACTTCTACCTCTACTAGGACTATCTTACCCACTAATTATACCTGTAATGAATTTAATATCTCGTAAGGTTTTGAAACCTCTTCCGTTAAAGGCTTTAAGGGTTGTTGGTGATTGGCTAAGCAGTGGAGAACCTAAAGCTTTAGAACATGAAAGAGACATGATACAAGTAGAGGCACCTTGATCCAGTATCGTGTGGAACACATTTTTTCTGCTAACCACAACTTGAATCATGAATGCAAGTTAAGGTGGAATTTTATGCGTATAATTCTCGTGATTAAATACAACGAAGCTCGAATCCAAAGGATCTACTCCCCTGATTGGTGCTAAATATGATTTCCTTTGTGCATGACAATCTTGCAAGACTTCAATAGTTGATATAATCAAAGGAGCCTAGGTCAAATATTCAACTATATTATAATCTTGTGCAACTCTTGCATGAGGGTAAAATGATGATTTTTGAATAGTTCCCCATGGTGGATATTTAATTTTTAGTTCAGGAGTTGGTTTCTCAATTTGTAGAGGACCAAAGTTAGGTGGGGTCAAACTGGAAGGTTGATCAATAGCATTTCCACTTGAAGGATTTGGGTTACCATAGTCCTTATTTTTGGTATCAATTGAGACATATTTCTGACACATGAATATGTTGAAAGTGTTTTGGGAAGAGGAGAATGTCATTTGCACAACCATATTCATCGCCTGGTTTGGGAAAGGGTTTGTCAACATGACAAGTGCAGTAGATGCAAATTTCAAAAATTGATTGATTTCTGCTCGATGTGGACAATATTTAGTGAAATTCTCTTCATTAAATATGAAACACGGATAATGCGGCTTGTGTTTCTCCTTAGGAGACTAATTTTTCTACTTACCTTGTGGAGGATTTTCTTTTTTTGTTCTTGCCTTTACCCTTCATTTTACTTCTTGATTGCTGATATTTTCCTTTGGTAGATTGAACAAATTAACCTTAGAAGTATTCATAGGAGCAATAGGAGAGGGACTTTGATTGATCATAGTAGAAGAAAACTTCAGGTTGTATTGACCAGAGGAATTGCTCATTTATTATTGATCAATGGAACCAATAACACCATCAGTGGCATGTGATTCCTTCGAGGAAGTAGATGGAACAATATGAGATGGTTGTGGATCATTAGGTATTTTTTGTTAGAGCATGCCCAATTAGGTATAAATTTGCTTTAAATACTGGGCATGAGCAATAATTTTCTCTTCAGTAACAACTTCACCTTTCGAAACATCCTCAGTTATATGAGGTTGTCAAGATTTAACAAACCACTCAGCTAATAACTGATCTAGAATAAAGGTTTTGACCAATTGACGATGACGTCTCCACTCATGTACGCTATCGGACGTGTGAGTAGAGTTAGATTGTTTTAGAGAGGTAAAAAGTTCAGTACTTGTCTCGTAACAAATTGGTAGTTGAAAATGAGTTAGAACATTATTTCCAAGGTATTGAAGCTGTTAAATGAATCTCTTAGTAATTCAACATATCATTTTGTTGTTGGACTAGTAAGAGTTCGTTGGAAAAGACACAAATTAATGGAATCATCATTTAAGGAATTCAAAGAACACCATAAATGATAAGTCATGATATGGTTTGACGGGTCTTATCTAGGATTCATGTTGAACTTGGGAAATCTCTTGGTAGTTTAGTTGGAATAGTGTGTCACCAAGGAGAATGATAGTTCATATCGTTGGTAAGTTGGGAGAGATCTGGTAATTCTAATGTTACAATAAACAAAAACTACCTATTGAAGTCCATTTTTCATTGTTGTTAACCTTGTGGGTAAAGGTTAACAGTTGGTGGGGGATATCCTAGATAGGATGGAATGAGTTGAGCCACCAACATTTTCATTCCACTAGGATAAGGAGGAATTTGGAAATCAGGATAACCCATATTGGGTTTCCTAGTTCCAGGAAAACATTAATAAGGTTGGGAAGGCTAACCTTTGATATATTGACCTTCGTAAGGTATTTGTGGCATATTTATTGTTTGACCAAGAAGAATTTGCGGTATACCTTGTAAAGGTTGTCCAGATGGAGTTTGCATCATTCTTAGACCAGGTTGACGGGTTTGTACCTATTGCATGCCTTGAATAGGTTGATTTACTTGTACCTGGGGTATATTCAGACCAAGTGGGTTATATTAAGTTTGTAAAACACCTTGAATAGGTTGGGTAGACAAGATTTGAGAAATCCCTTGTATCAGTTGACTAGTTTTCACTTGAGATACAACCTAAACAGGTTGAGTTGTTTTAAGTGGGACTTAGATAGGTTGAATGATAGGAATGAGGCATATATTGGATGAGTTGAAAAGTAGGAACCTGAGGCATGGCCTGGACAGGTTGACAGGTTAGAAATTGAGTTAAGAATTGACTAGGTTGGCTAGACACAGGTGGGGTAACATTCCAAGGAGTGATAATCATTCCCGGGAATGGAACACCACTAGGAAGAGGAATCGTGACAAGTGGAACACCAACTTGTAACATATAATTAGAGGGTGGGAACATTCCAACAACAAGTTTCCCTTGAAGGATAAGGAGTGAAAGGAGGCCACTGCCATCTAGGAGGAGGATATCCAGTATAAGATGGATTGGGTGTTTGTTGGCATCCTAATCGACTAATAAATAATCCATACTATTGATCTAAATGATTTTTTGGTGCAGCAGGTGGGATAGATGGTGGGGTGTTCAGTAAAGATAAACCAAATGGTATTCTAGATAATGAAGGTGAATCAGAAGTCCAAGGACTAATCGATGTAGTAGAAAAGGTTTTTGACAATTACTGGTATCCAAGTGGTACTGATGGACCACCATATAGGTGATTTTTTGGTGAACTGACGAACATAGAGGTCACCACAACTTCAGTCGTTTCACTCATAATGGAAGATACAAGTTGGGTGACTGTTGTTGATTCCGTCATGGTTAGAAATATCAAAGGAGTGTATGGATGAGGGGAGTTCAAGAGTGAATTAAATCGAGGAGTTGGATGTAAATGAGCTTATTGTTGAGTATTAGGGGTAACAAGAGGAAAATATTGATAAAGAGGAGTTCCTATTATGTGAAAAGGAGTTTGAGGTTGAGAAGGCTCTTCCTTAGTAATTTCCTCTATACTCAATAAACCAGGTGGAAATTTTTGTTCTTGAACACCCAAAGACAAAGGTTGAGAATGAGAGTAAGGCAAAAAAGTGTAAAAACAAGTTCTTGAAGTGACTATTTCGGTAACTTGTGGTTCCTCAGGTTGAATTACTTCAGGTTGTAAGATTTATGAGTCTACAGTTTTAGGTTCTAATGTCTCAACAACTTCTGGTTGAGAAGTTTCAATTGTCTCAAACTCACTAGTTTCCAAAGATGTAACTTTGGGTTCGGTACTAATAGGAAATGATGATTCTAGTTGATTAATTTCAGATGTAGTTCCAGATGGGGTAGCTCATGATGTACCTTGCTTGGTAGTTTGCGTTTTCTTAATTTTACGACATTTAGGTGTTGCCAATGGAGGTAGAGAAGGTAATCTTTTCATTCTACGTGAACAACGAGGGTGTTCTTCCATGATTAATTAATTGATTTTAGAAATTAAAGACACAAATAAAAAATAAAAAGGGGGTAACTAGGAAACCGATTTACCAAATCATTGTGAACTGCAATATATGGTTAAATACATGTAGGGAATCTCCCGAATACTGTGTTCGGCATATCATAGTTAACAAGGTGACCAACTCGTTTACCTGCGGCGGGTTTGCAATCTAGTGGGGACTTCCAAAATATACTCGGAGGTACGTGGAATCATAGTTTGTAATAGTGTTCTCTAATGCATAACCAGATGATGGGGGAATTTCAATATACTCATTGTACATGGATCATTATCTTATATACCAAAAGGTATGTGGAATAATGTTCTGAGCTACTCCGATGTATGTGGAAAAACAACAACCATCCTCAGAATGTAACGTTGAGAAGTAATGACAAATCCTACGTGTAATGATGCTGGAACACGTCTTCTAGCCTAGACCACTAAATGCGCCATTAATGTTCCAACTTATACTTAGGTTAATTGATAAATTTTAATGTTTATCATGATTAAAGTTTCAGTTTCACGGCTCGAAACGAATTCACCTGAACTCCTAAAATGCAACTAGCATGAGAATTAACTCTTTTTTCATTTGATGAAGATCTATCTAAAGAAGGGAAGAAGTTCCAAACAATAACGCATCAAACAAGAAATTCCAAACAAAATCTTCAACTTTAATTATTCCAATGAAAAAATTCAAAGCCCTAATGCATGATAAATGGATTTTTTCTTCTTAATTTTTAATGCAACGATAAAAGAAATATGACTAGATTATTGAATAAAAAACATTCATATAGATAAAAACTATAACATGAAAGCCTTTTAATAAATCAATAACCAATCCAAATGATTAGAAACCCTAATTGAAAAGAAGAAACAAAAGAAACAAACTCTCATAAGAAAGGCAATCAAACTCTAATCTAAACAAACTGCTGGCTTTAAAGAGACCTTGAACATATCAGAGACTTAGGAAGACACTGTAAACAAAACAAAACTGAGAGAAAGGTAAGGAAAATGTAATTTTTTTTTGCACTTAAAGCATCATCACAGGTGATGTATAACAACTAGTGTGAATAATCACACTTACAAGGCGGGTCAGGTGCGCTGGGACACTCTGTTTCAGAACAAAAAGTGCGACAAGGATAATTTTCTCAAAACATGCAAATCAAACCCTAACCAAGCTCGAAATTATACTTTCCTAGGTCAAAAAACTATCTAAACAAGTCAAGATGAGTCGATTCTGGAGGTCCTAAAAGGTTAGGCAAAGGAAACCACTAAAAAACATCATGTTCCCCAGTGGAGCCACCAAGTTATTTTGTGGAGAAATTCCTTCCGTGGAAAAAAACAATCTACCTAGACCTAATGGCTTGATCTAGAAATAACCAAGACAAAACTACTATGTTTTCCTTAGAGAAGTTTGAAATATGGGAAGAATACCTACTTAGAATCCAATGCAAGTTTCCTCCTTCTCCCTACTTGCAAGCTTTATCTCCAACTCCAATTGCTAAAAGTGAAACCTGCAAAATGTCCAAAACAAGCAATAGAACCAAAACATAGAAATAAAATATACAAACAACTCTAAACAAGAAGCCACGGATTCATTGTTCTACATATGCATAAATGAGATATAATGTATAGGAAAACAAGACACTTTTGTATTAATAAAAGTAGGAGAATATTACAACCCTTGCAGACCTTGACCTCTCTACCAGCTATCTTGTCCTTCCTGTTATCACCAAAAAAGATCACCTAGCCATTTCTAACTAGGTGGATCGAAATACACCATGTAGATTTAATTTTACCATAGTAAAATCACTTTCATTGTGGAAAATAATTTAGTAAACCACTTTTATTAATTTATTTTTTGATTTAAATAAAATAACTCATGAGAATAAATAGATAAATAATTATTTATTTAATTTTCTCAAGGAATAATTATTAAATCATTATTTAAATAATTATTCCTTGTCACATTTGACTAAATACCTTAGGAATAATTAAATAAATCACTATTTATTTAATATTCCTTATTTTTGTTATTGGAATAATTATTTCACACCATTCTTAATTCTTGCGAAATAATTAATAAATCATTTTATTTGCTAATTATTTCTAAAAAAAGATATTTAACAATTTTAAGTATCTTTTCCCTCTCGAATAAATATGATAAAGTATTCGAAGCAGTTAGATCTTGATTTGGTTAATATTATTTTATTATTCTCTATTTTGGAGATTAACTCAATACTTTGTTATAAATAGGAGGTTTTTTCATTCATTCTTCACCATGATCATAATCATCGTCACCATTATCATCTTTTTTCTTTTGAGCTCCCATTCGAGTTCTTTACATTTTGTTTGGGTTTTTCACATATTGAGAGAGAAGACCATTTTCTGAAACATCAAAGAACCCATCCCATGGAGGGGGACTTGCAAACCCATATGTAGATCTCCTTCACTAGGTGATTTTAATAAAATATTTATTTAATTAAAGTCTTTCCATTTGGGTTATTGCAATGGATACTTTTACTTCTGCTTTCTATTTTGGATTGTCTATACTTTTGTTGTAGGTTTTCCATTTTTATTGCAGATATGAATCACTAGAAGCCATCAACTTGTTGTTAGGGTCACTTGTCACCTAGTGACTTAAGTGGAGTGTTTTTGGTACACCTTCCAAGAAATTTCACACTAATAAATAACGACTCCATTGGGTCTTTAGTTACATTTGTTGCTAACAAATGGTGACTCCACTGGTGTAATAACAACGTTCTTGGGTGACTGAAGTTTAAGAAAATTTTAGGGTTTTATACAACTATTTTTATACGTACATCGTTTCATACAGTGTTTCATACATCACCATGTCACATCCCTCCCATTTTAATCACATTTGGCCTCCGATTGTGCTGCTCTGTCTTTGCTGAACCCTCGTTTGAGTCATTGACCATCCCCTTCGGAATCGAGTTAGTCGCTGCCAGGTCAACCATCATTATTATGCTTTGATAAGGAAAGTCCTCAGTCCTCCACCCATATTATTTCATTCCATCATCATCCATGGTGTTAGTCCATCAGTCACTCTGCTATATTCCTTTGTGCCTTTGTTAGGGATTCCTTATTTCCTTAAATCTGATGGGCCCTCTTCTGTCAACCTCAGTACATTCATTCCAGAAGCGTGGTCTAGAGAATGATGTACCTTGGTTCTAGCTTCCATCTTTGTTCTGTGCCTCATATCAAGCAAAGGGAATCATCATTGCCCTTTGAATTGGTTGTTTCTCACATGCTCGACACCAGCTCCTTATCGCACGATTGAGATCCATACACTTGACAATTCGGTGATCCATATGATTGTCCCAGTGATTCTTGGGTGTGTGTGATATGTTTTAGGCCTCATGAGGGGGTGGCCCTTCAGGTAGCCCCCCACATGCTCGAATGACCACATATGTTGATCCAGCCTCAGATGTAGTTCCATAGATGTGATGGGTTTGGTTTCATCCTGTTGTAGTGCCCATGACACACATGTCTCCTTCCATTCAGATCTTCAAAGCCCTTTCCTATTCACTAGGGCTTACTTGGTTGTAATCCTCCCTCACCCTGTCATCTCAAGGGGCATTATATCTCATGTACTCGTATGTGATTGTATTTAGTTTTGGCCTATATTTTTCTAGGCGCATTATGTATATGGGATCCATTGTATTATTTCCTACACCAGCGTATCATGTATCATGTACTTTGTAGCTCAGTCCCACATTGTTGGGCTCATCATTATTCTTTGTATGTAGTTATCTTAGTGGGTATGGGTATGCCTTCCCCACCTCATTTGAGATCATGTACGCCCACATAAAAGGAGACTTCGATCAGTTTAGCAGGTCTTGCCCCCTCCATCATTTTTCCGTCCTTGACATGCTTCAGTTCTCTCTCTCTCTCTCTTTGGTTCCCCTTTTGGTGTCTCGTGGAAGTGTAACCTACAACTTATTTCGGTCATATGATTTTCTCCTAACACTCAAACGTGTGGGGGCAATCTATTATCACCAAAAAATGATCACCTAGCCATTTCTAACTAGGTGGATTGAAATATACCATGTAGATTTAATTTTTCCATAGTAAAATCATTTTCACTGTGGAAAATAGTTTAGTAAACCACTTTTATTAAATTATTTTATGATTTAAATTAAAAAACCCACGAGAATAATTAGATAAATCATTATTTATTTATTTTTCTTTAAGAATAATTATTAAATCATTATTCCTTGTCACATTTGACTAAATCCCTTAGGAATAATTAAATAAATCACTATTTATTTAATATTCCTTATTTCTATTATTGGAATAATTGTTAAATCACTATTTAATAATTATTTCAATTTCACACCATTTTTAATTTTCGCGAAATAATTAATAAATAATTTTATTTGTTAATTATTTTTAAAAAAAAGATATTTAATAATTTTAAATATTTTTCTTCTCTCCAATAAATATTGTTACACAGTAATTTGTCACTGCCTTCACCCCAGTCCTTCTACCGTGTAATGTGTCAAATAAACATGTTCATATTAAACAAATGCTCTCTAATGTTGCCAATTGATCCTCATTTCCTAAGTTTTTTGCCTCATCGTGAGAATACACTTAATACACGCGATGGACCCCTGTCATAAACAGTCATGTTGTGACCCCGTTGCGGGAGTACACCTATTTCTTGCGACGATCGGATTTCAAGCCTCGGCACGAGGTTATTAACTATCTTTAGCGACAGTCAGTCTGCATGCATTGCTCCTAGCGATGTCGGTGCTAAAGCTTAGTTAACGACCAGCGACGATCCAGATTGGGCGAATTTGTTCCAACAGTCGGCTTTTTGGATGTCTCTAGACCTGGTTGTTGGGTCAGTTTGGGTTGCCCTTCCCCCTCTGGCATGGTAGTTCCGTCTTTTGTGCTGCTTGCCCTGAGGATAAGCTACCTCTCCCTCATTTCATGGAGACTCCTTCTCCTATAAAATCACTCACCATTGCTATCATCTGCTAGTTCTTTTGGTTGTACAATGCTGTTGTTTCTTTTGAGTTTGGTAGATAACATTGGTGTGAGTGTGACAAGTGTGGGATTGCTAAATAGTTTGCAAGAGGTTGTGGAGTTCCCTTAACCTTGTGTTAAAGCTTGTGAGTGAGAGAGAGAGATATAGTTGTTTGGGGGACCCATCTTTGAGAGTGAATTCTTGAAGAAACATGCTGGCTGGACCCTCCGAGAAGGCTTGCGACATCAAGACTTGGTTGTAATCTTTGCTCTTGATTTATCATTAATACAATCAATGATGATTTACTATGTCTTGTATGTAATTTGTTTGATATCTCATGACTTCTTGACTTTGTGAGTAAATAGATCATTGTTGTTTCTCAGTTACGTGCTCTGTTGTTTTCTTGTGGTGTTTCAGGTTAATTGCTCATTAAGGAGAAGGAAACGGAAGCTGGAGCAGCGCAACGAAACTTCATCAACCACCGGTTTGAGGTAGGCCTCCAACTATGACTATTTAAGGGAATTAATTGTTGTTTTGTCCTTGCTATGACTAGACCCACTCTAGGGCTAGAGGGGTTGCCTTTGTTCGCAGAGGGAACACTTTCCTACTTCAAAAGTTGGCGACTCTGTTGGGGAGTCCTTTGCATGTTTTTTCTCTTGTTTGCTCTTGTTTTGGTTTTGATTTAATGTCTCTTGAATTTTGGGGTTAAACTATCAGTCTTTTGGGTTACCTGAGTCAATCTAAGAAATCCCTTTATTATTTGTGGGATAGACTGGTCTTTGTTTGGGAGTTTTTTGTTCATCTTTCATAATTTTTAAGATCGTCACTGGAAAAAATTTAACAGTCGCGCTAATGTCACCTTGTCTCTGTTGTAAAGTTCTGTGCGTCGCTGAATCCTGTCGTACAGTCGCGACGATTCCTAGAATCGGCCCGTCACAGAAGAGACGTGTACTCTCACGACCATGTCACTCTGTTGCTTTGGCCACTGACTGATCGTCCCTAGTTGCTGGTGTTATGCCCACGACGATTCCTGTAGAGTTGTTTTTTCAATTCTACCTCCTGAATTCACTAGTCCTGTTGATCCCCTGTTATATTTCTCTTGCCCATTAGTTTGTTTTTGATTGCTTATGGTTAAGGTACTCTTTCTTTGGTTTTATTGAATGAATCTTGCATTTTTGGCTTTGTGACCTAGTTTTTTCAAATTCTTGAATTACTTGACTTGGTTGCTTGTTTGCCCAAGGTTCATCTACAACCTTCTTGTTGATTTGTTTGAGGCTTCTTCACTGCTTGTTTCCGACCGGTTGATTTTTAGTGATAATTATTGAACCAATCTTTGATATTGATTCAATTTCTTTTCACTACCAAACATAGATCACAATTGTTTGGATCGACTGGTTTTTCGCTCTTGCTTGTTTGTCTCTTTAAATTCAAAACAATCAAAATCAAAAGACTGCATTCATTTAGTATACGAAAGTGAAAGTATATTTTTGTTTCGAGTTTTCATGTTTGAGAAATTGGAAAGCAAATTATAAAATCTATCATCACTAGTATTCGTGCACTGTAGGATTGATGTGTTTATGCATTGTGTCTCTTAGCTGATTTTGGTTTTTCTTGGTTTGGGAATGATCTCTCTACCCTGTTGTAGGTAGGTGTTCATTGAAGTAAAAGATGCTTTACTCATTCTAGCTTCATCCTAGGTTTTTGATATACATACAGTAAGGCCTGGAAATTGAAACATAATTCAAGATCAACTCTAAAATGAACTGAATGAACTTAACAATGCATTGGAACATAACGCACATTATTTAGAGGTATAGGCTAGAGACGTGCTCTGACGTCATTAAACCTAGTCACTATTGTTTTCACTTAAGGTTGGGTGATTCCTCCTTCTGTGACTCAATAGCGGTCTAGTACGGAATTGTGCTCCCAGTACCGTCGAGTATATGTTGGGAGACCCCACTAGGTTATCATCCTATATCCCTAGGAAGCCGTGTCTGCCGCCTTACAAATCGTAACGCACCGAACACAACATTCAAGAAGATTGACTGCCGTACAGGAAGTCCTTGGTTTTCATATGATCGCCAAGGTGTACATGCAGTTTTACGGGTTGTTTGGTAAACCTTTTGTCTAGTTTCTCTAGAGTAGTCAATTTTGTTCCTTTTTAGACTCCTTAAAAGAAAAGGTCCATTTGAGCACTTGTCCTTTCAGGCTCATTAAATATTTGAAGGCGACTAGAGTCATCTTTTCATCCTTTTCTCGACTCTTTAAAGATGAAAAGGTCAAGTTCTGTTCCTGTGTCTTAAAATTTATTCGACCACGTTCACACTTACCCTGTTAGATCTTGTTGCGTTTTAGTTTGCGTAGGGTTGTTTTTCCTTACTCGATTAGTTTTCACTAGGGCTTTTGAGTTAAATCATCTTGGCGGAATTACCGATCCCGTCTCTCGTTCCAAGTGACCAAGGATCTCCATCTCCTGTCGCTCCTGAGGTACCGGTTGCTTGTGATACTCTTCCTGTTATTCCGAGTATCCAACCGCTTAACTCTCACACTCCGGAAGATAAGTCTTATGATATTCATTGGAATCCTGTTTGGGAGTCTTCCGAAGAATACTTTCCCCTTACTCCTCTTGGTGTTTCGGTCCCAATGTCTTCTTCTGACATGGATGAAACAAAGACCGTCACGAGTGAAGAGACCTTTATGGCAAGTGGTGAAATTCCTATACCTATGGAAACTTCACCCTTCCGTGTCACTCGTCTTGGTATCATGTTGCCTCTATGCTATAATGCTCTGGTTTATATCATAGGTTCTAGGTCTCCCCTTACAAGTTCCATGTGGTCTCGTACTGTCACTCCGACTTCGTGACCTTTTACTCCCCAGATTCACAATGTAACTATCACGTCTGTCTCGACTATTCCAACCATTTGTGTGGCTTCCTCAGCCCCCGTTGTTAGTGCCATCATTGCATCTTCAGTTGTGACCACTATTGCTGGAGCTTCAACAGGTCCTTCAAATAGTGCCCCTTCGGCATCCACATATGGGGTTGTTGACCCTAGCCTTAGTGCCCCACCTTCTTCTGGTTCCATTCCAGCAGGGGGGGCATATGATCAATATCTCCAAGCTCTTCAGAATCCGGATCCACAAAATCTGTTTCATTATTATGATTCTCGAGGAGCCCATATTTACCACCCTGGACCCATAGCATCTCAACCTGCAGTTGAGGTTTTGGTTCCATTATTTGTCGCTTGGGGTATCACTGCTTATCACGGTGGCCAAGCACAGTCTTCAAATTTTCAAGGTCCACCCTATCAAGGTCAATCATCTTATGGACAACAGTCTTACAGACAACCGTACTATAGGCAACCTGTCGGCCCACAAGGACAAACCATTCGGGGAAAACCTTCTGCCTTCAGTTGGTCTTCTTTCACATACTTTGGGCAACCTTCTGGTAACCCAGGACAACCTTACATTCAACAAGGCCAACCCGATACCTAGCAAGACCACCCTTTTGTACAAGTTGGTCAGCCTCAAATTCAACAAGGCCAACCAATTGTTCAGCCTACTCAACCATCTGGTCAGTTTGGACAACCTTCGGTTGCGCAAGGTCAACCCAATACCCAGCAAGTTCAAATCTCTGGGCAAATGGGCCAACCTCAATCTCCATTGGGTCAACCTTCTAGCCCGATGGCTTGACATCAGTTTTTCCAAGGACATCCGTCTGGGCCTGCTCAACCGGGCACTCAAATGCTCATTGCTTCTCAAGCTCCACCTGGTTTTCAGCCCCAGTCTGGGCTCCAGACCCAATCCAGTCTCCAAACTCAGGTTGGATACCAAACCCAACCTGCTTATCAAATGTATCCTGGTCCCCAGGCTCAATTCGAAGCCCAGTCGCCTTATGGTTTTCAGCAATCGCAAGGACAAACTCAATTTTCCCTATACCAAAATTATCAACAGCTGCAGGTTAACCCTTATCAGAATTTCCAGCAACCATATGTTGCTCATGCAAGCCAAGTTGGTAATCAATGGAATGCAGGGGGTGAAATATAGGGTCAGCCATCCAGTTACAGTTACAATCCCTATGGACAAAATCCCTATGAACAAAAACCTTATGGGTCAAATTCGTCCAGAACAAATCAATGGGGGCAACAAGCAACTGGATGGAACTCTGGTGCTACTTCTTACCCGCGGCCTCAGATGTCCTTTAGCCCTCAATTACCTTTTTTAGCGACGTTGGAATTACCGAACGTGTCCAAATTGACAAATGATCCCATTCTCCATAATCCGTACTGGCCACTAGTTCCAACTAAAATTCCAGGTGACTGCCCCAAATTTGATGGTAAAGCTGGAGAAGATCCCCAAGCTCATGTCATGACTTATCATCTATGGTGTTCGTCAAATTCATGGCTTGATGATTCAATCCGGCTCTGCCTTTTTCAACGGACTCTCACTGGCTCTACCGCAAAATGGTATATTGAGCTAGCCCGCGAATCTTTTCAGGACTTTAACTCACTGGCTATGGCATTTTTAACTCATTTTTAGTTTCCGATTCGATATGAAACAGGCACACATCTCTTGACATCCTTAAAGCAGAACACGACCACACATATCTCCGATCATATCCATGAATGGAGGAGACGTCGCTGTTTGATTAAGTTCTAGATCCCCGATCAGCTTCTGACTGACTGGTTCACAACCTCATTTGTTGGTCCAATAGCTCGTGACATTGCTATGGGGGCATGTGTAACTGAAGAGCAAGCTATTACATGCGCTCAGTACCTTGACTTGGTTTACTCCCAGTCCGGTACACTATATGATTATTTGCTTGATGCTCTGAGACCCGGAACTTCTAAAGCCCCATAAACACCATCTGTTGGCGGCATCATCGGTTCTGTCAATGCGTTCTCTAAAAAATATTCCGTGAATCCTGGGAAGCAAAAGTCAAACGCTCTGAATGAAAACGCTTCTCAGGCCATATCCAATTTTGGTAACACTTCCGAGGTTAACGCCATTCAGTCCACCACAACGGACAAAACTTTGAAAGGAAAGAGGAAGGGAAAGGGAAAGAATAAGGCTGATCAACCGAAGCAAGATTCCCCTAAACCTCCACCCGAGGAAGGTGCCAAGCGCAGGCCTAAGTATCCTTGCCTTATTTGCGACAAAGATCACTATACTAAAGACTACCCGAGGTGGTCTAAAGTTAGTCGTTTGTTAAAAGGTGTCTCTGGGACTCCTACTGTGCTCAAAGAGCCTTTTCCCTCGCAGCAAACTCAAATGGCGGCTGATCCATCTCAATCCTCCTCTCCTTTTAGTTCTCAGGTATTTATGGCTGGGAAAATTCCCATCCATATCAGTACTCGGTCAAAAGAGTATCCTTCACCTGCTGGGAAGGAAACTGAGGTCCCCTCTAGTGCTCCTCCGTCTAGCTCTGGTCCGCTCCATATTGAGTGACCTAGCACTGAGTCAGTCACTCGACCTCCTCCTAAAGGGGTACTCCGGAAGTCTTTTTACAACTCTAATGCTCATGCTGCATAGCACTATAGCATCGTTGAGGACTTAGCCCAGGCTCTGTCAGCTATGTCTGCATTAGAGGTCCTCCTGAGCTGCCCCTCTCAAAGGAAGTCATTGCTATCGGCCATCAGTGGCATTGACCCGGCCGACTCAGACTTGATCACTTTTGACCTAGACAGTCATGTACCGAGACTGCCTCACCAAATTTCCTTCCTTATTCAAGTCATCATCAATTCTAAAACTATCCACCGCACGGTCATTGATGAAGGCGCTTCTACTTGCATTATGTCTGTTGCTTGTTGGAAGGCTATCGGTTCTTCGACTCTGAGCCAGTCTCCCACTACCTTGGAAGCCTTCGATGGGAGAGAGTCTCATTCTTATGGTATACTCCAGCCCCTGCCTATTACCCTGGAAGGGAAGACGGTCAAAGTGGAGGTCAAAGTTTTCGATGCCAATTTAACTTACAACCTCCTTTTAGGATGAAGCTGGACATATGCATGCGAGCCGTCACTTCATCTCTATTTCTTGTCCTTCGTTTTCCTCATCAAGGGAAGATTGTCACGGTAGACCAGTTGTCCTTCTTCGCCTCTTCTTCCTCTAGTGGAAATGTAGAAATTTTGAATAATAAACACATATTCAACAGAGATTATCCAAATCATGCACTATTGCGGAATACATGCCCAATACATAACCTCCTGTATCTTGTTCATCAATTTAGCAGCATAAAAAACAATGAAAAATCAATTGCATGCACACATTAACACAGTATGTAACCCGGGGAAAGCTTACAGCTGAAAACCCCACACTATCTGTATATTAATGATTGAGAACATGTAACATTACATAGTACAATAATCCTCACAAGTACTCAGTACTATCTCCACTTGTTACACACAAAACTAGCTCAGATCCGAACAAGTCACGGGTTCAAATCTCCTCCGCTGCTTTGCATGTCTCCACTGCACAATCCTGCAAGAGAATGAATGAATCCAAACTCGTTCCAAGTTCTATTTACCTTGGAAAATCACTCACACTGGAAATCACTTGAGCACAGGCTATATCACTGGGCATTTCTGCACAATACTCATTGGCATACTCAATCTATGCTTGTGCAAATATCATGCACAACTATAGTCACCACTGATAGCAATCTCAACCTCTAACACCTGTCTCCACTGAACTGTATATGCACTGACATGCAACTGAGTTAACTGATGTATTCTTTAGTTGCTTTATGAGTTAATAATTAGTTCACATAACTCATCACTAGTCTATTTGCAGTTAGACTAATTACAACTAGTTCAACCAAGTCAAACTGAACACAACTCCATCAACTCCACATCCAACTCCACCAAACTCAACTGCTTGAGTTCTAACTAAAGTCCTGCATGCAATAGCTCAACTGACCCATACGAAAAACATATTTCCTTCTGACAGCTGCATGTGCCACATCTGTAGCTTAAACTGAAGTGCTTCAAGAGGATAAGATAATGTTTATAGTCTAAATATTATTATGAGAAAATAATATTTGACTTTTCTATTTTTGACTAGCAGTCTAAAAATGGACTCTGATCACTCCTGCTATGATCCAAAAATATAAGTCCATATATTTTTCCCAACATGACCAATCATCCATAAACAACATCCTGCAACTCATAGACATGATCTATATGTCTAAAAATAGACATAGTCTAAAAATAGACTTTGCACCATAATTTGCCTGCGGGCCCACTTAGTGAAGGCAACTCCTTTCCACTAAGCTCCATCATCTTGTTGCATTCTCAACAGTCCCTCTCAACAAGATATGGATTATCAGAAACCCCTATCCTGCCTCAGTGGTATTCAAATTTGCTCCCGGTGAGCGCCTTCGTCAAGATATAAGCATCCTGATCCTCTGTTGGAATGTATGAAAGTAACATGATTCTCCGCTGCACACAATCTCTGATATGCTAGTACCTGATGTCGTCCGTTGAGCTCCCTTCCCAATCTACATCCTCCTGTCTGTACCAAGATCCATATCCCGATGTGCCTCTCAAATAACATAATACATGCTTGCCTGCCTTCCAGAAGAGCTTGGTTGGCTTAACCATAGCTTGTGAAAGTTGGTTAACAGCATAGCATATATAGGGTCGTGTATTGACCAGATACATAAGCGACCCCACCAACTGTCGATAAATAATGGCATCCACTTCTTCTACTGAAGTGGCATCCTCCTTCCTCCAACCTCCAGGAAGAGGAGTATCAACAGGCTTGTAGCCATGCATGTTGAACTTCTCCAGTATCTCCCGAGCATACTTACCCTGAGAAACAAATAGTCCACCACTGCGCTGCCAGATTTCCAATCCTAGGAAATAATGAAGGAGGCCCAAGTCCTTCATCTCAAACTCCTTAGCAAGATCATCCTTGCATGAAAGTATCAATAGCTCATCACCCATTAGAATCAAATCATCTACATAAAGTACAATGATAAGCAACTTACCCTCCACCACAATCTGGTATAGGTTAGGATCCGCCTCACTCTTGGAGAATCCAAGTCCAGTGAAATAACTGTCTATCTGAGTGTACCAAGCACGTGGTGCTTGTTTCAACCCATACAGCGCTCTCTTGAGCCTGCACACATGCGACTCGCTGCTAAAGATCTCGAAACCTTCGGGCTGCTCAATGTACACCTCCTCCTCAATGATTCCATTGAGGAACGCAGTCTTCACATCCATCTGATGAATGTGCCACCCCATCTGCGCTGAGAGAGCAAGAATCGTCCGTATGGAAGAATACCTTGTGACAGGTGCAAAGGTCTCCTCATAATCGATGCCCTCTATCTGTGAAAAGCCTCGGGCAACAAATCTTGCCTTGTACTTCTCCACACTCCCGTCAGCTGCCTTCTTAACTTTGTAGATCCATCTCGAACCCACCACTGATTTCCCTTCCGGTCTAGGAACAATCTCCCATGCACTGTTTCTGACAATTGAATCATACTCTTCCACCATGGCGTCTACCCATGTGGGATCCTCCACAGCTTCCTCGAAAGAGGATGGCTTAGTCACAACACATTTTCTCACAAGAGCCATGTATCCAGTGTACCGATCAGGTGACTATCTCTGCTTGCGTTGGGCTGTAGGTGGTCCTACAACTTTCTGTGCATCTTGAGCCTGTCGCTCAGCTTTTGTCAAGCGCTTTCGCCCTCTGATGGTTGGCGTTGCATGAGTGGTTTCTTCCACTCCATGAACTTCGTCCTATGGCTGATCCATGTCCTGAAGCTCATATTTAGGAACTAATAGCTCCTCATCTGCGTGCAAGTGTGGCTCCCTCTCAAGCGAACACTTCATGGCTTTCTCCTCCTGAAATTTTACATCCCATCGCACAACAGTCTTACCACTGTCTGGAAAATACACACGATAGTTGTGGGGCGTATCAGTGTACCCCACAAATATCACAACCTTTGCGGTCAACTCCAACTTCTTCCTAGCATCCTTCGTCACATGCATGTAAACATTAGCACCAAAAATCCTCAAATGAGAAAGATCAAGCTTCTTACCAGAATAAGCCTCCTCAGGTGTACTCATGCCAAGTATCTTGTGAGGACAATGGTTCTGCACATAAACTGCTGTATTGCATGCTTCCGCCCACAAGTGAAGGGGTAGGCCTTGACCATGCAACATCGCCTGTGCAGCACACATGATCGTTCTGTTCTTCCGCTCAGAAACCCCGTTCTGCTGTGGGTTATGGGGAGCTATGAGCTCTCTTCGAATCCCTTCTGCACTGTAGAAATCCTTGAACTCGCCAGAGATGTATTCACCACCATTATCGCTCCTAAGAGCCTTCACCTTCTTCCCCGACTCCTTCTCGACCAGTGCTTTGAACTCACAAAACTTTGAGTATGTCTCGCTATTCTTCTGCATGAAGAAGATCCAGCATTTACGAGAGAAATCATCAACAAAAATCACATAATACCTGTGCTTTGCTGTCGAAGCTACTGAGAAAGGTCCACACACGTCTGTGTGAATTCTCTCAAGGATCGTTGTGGCACGAATATCCGTCTCGTGAAAGGTGGCTTTCACAAACTTTCCCAAAGTACACCCCTTGCACTGATCTGACTACGCAAGAGTGCCTTTAGGAAGCCCTGTAGTGATTTGCTGCAGTATCTTCAAGGATCCATGGTGAAGGTGACCGAATCTCCTATGCCACAACTCGCCATCATCCCGACTCACCAATCCTTCTGCCTTGCATGCCATTGCTACACAACCATCTACATGCAACTGATAAAGGTTCTTCACTAGAACCCTTGTCTTCCAGGTTTCTCCAGTTGTCTTACTACACAGGAAAGCCTTTCCCTCACTGAAAACAACATCATATCCCTTGTCTTCTAACATCGCCACAGAGATAAGATTCTTCTTCAATCCTGGAACATGCATCACTTCCTTCAATACGAAGGGTTTAACAGACTCCCTCCCAAAGGAAATGGTACCGATACTGGTCGCACTGTATCTACCTGTTGAGATTGCAACAAGATGATGGAGCTTAGTGAGAAGAGTCGCCTTCACTAAGTGGGCCCGCAAGCAAATTATGGTGCAAGTTCTATTTTTGGATCCCAACAGGGATGATCACATCAGGAGTGACCACAGCAGGGATGATCACAGCAAGAGTGACCACAGCAAGAGTGATCACAGTAGGAGTGACCACAGTAGGAGTGATCACAACAGGAGTGATCAAAGTCTATTTTTAGACTGGCTGTCCAAAATAGAAAAGTCAAATATTATTGTCTCATAATAATATTTTGACTATAAACTTGATCTTATTCTCTTGGAGCACTTCAGTTTGAGCTACAGATGTGGCCCATGCAGCTGTCAGAAGGAAGTACGATTTTCTTATGAGTCAGTTGAGTTGTTTCATGCATGACTTCAGTTAGAACTCAATCAGTTGAGTTTGGTGGAGTTGATTGTGGAGTTGATGGAGTTGTGTTTAGTTTGACTTGGTTAAACTAGTTGTAATTAGTCTAACTGCAAATAGACTAATGATGAGTTGTTAAACTAATTATTAACTCATAATGCAACTATAGAATACATCAGTTAAGTCAGTTGCATGTCAGTGCATGTTCAGTTCAACTGGGACAGGTGTTAGAGAAGCAGATTGCTATCAGTTGTGACTATAGTTGTGCATGAGGATTTGCACAATCAAGGGATTGAGTATGCCAATGAGTTTGCTCATGTATTTTCCCAATATTATAGCCTCTACTAACGTCTAACACAGTGTGAGTGATTCTTTGGAGGTGAAATACGAGTTTGGTAAACCATTCTCATTAATTTTTGAGCAGGTATTGAGCAGTGGAGGCAGGCAAGTAGTGGAATAGATTTGGAGATCAGATCTTAGCTGTATTGTGTGTAACAGGCGGAGCTGGTACTGGATTTCTTGTGATAAGCATTGTACTTTGTAATGTTACATGGTCTCAATCATTAATATATAGATAGTTGGGGTTTTTAGCGAGACGCTTTCCCCGGGTTACATACTGTGTTAATGTGTGAATGCTCTTGATGTTTTATTGTTATTGATGCTGCTATATTGATGATCAACGTAGAGGAGCTTATGTATTGTGTATGTATTCCGCAATAGTACATGATCAGGATAATCTCTGTTGAATATGTGTTAAATTATTCAAAATTTCTACATGGTATCGGAGTTGTTGATCATCAGATCTACTATTCAGGAAGTGTTTACATTCTATTTCTTCAGGCAGAGTCTGTAATCGGGCCAGGTAGCCTCTAGATTCATCCTTCCTTTGGAAGGTGAGATATCCGGTGAATGCCCATATAGTCAATCTTTGTACGAGAAATATTGTGTTCTCACGAATCTTAGATCTGAGGCGGTTGAGTTGGTTGCTGGTGGAATTCGAATTTGCAGCAGTGTTTTCTTGGTGGCAACGCAGCAATGTCTTTCAACAGATTGTGGTTGGAGTATGCTCTGGAGGGCAGCTCAAACTATATTGCATGGAAGGATAGGATGGAGGCACTATTAGATGATAAGGGGCTGAAGGAGTTCATAGATACGGATGTCCCAAAGCTTACTGATGCTACTCAAGCTGATGCTTGGCAAAAGAAGACCGCAAAATGTCGAAGGATTCTGTTGGAGGGCGTGAAGGATCACATTGTGTCCAGCCTCCATGGAAAGGCTACTCCATATTTGATGTGGAAATCATTAACAGAATTATTCCAAAGCAAGAGCAATCAGAGGAAGCTGGTGCTCAAAGATAAACTCAGAAACATCAAATGCGAGAAGGGTGACAGTATGCCCAAGTATCTCACGAAGTTCACTTAGTGTCAAGATGAGCTGGGAAGTGTGGGGGTTACTGTCGATGATGAGGACTTGGTGAGCTTGGATCTCCTTGGTCTTTTGAAGAGTTGGCATTCCTATCAGGACTCTGTCAATGGTCGGGAGAAATTGCCAGGATGGGAAAGACTATGGTCAGATCTTGTGCAGGAGGAGATCAGGCGGAGTACCAGGGACGAATCTTCGTCAAAGAGAGCTGATGAAGAGAATTGCGCTTTGGCTGCCAAAGAAAAGAAAGGGAAGAGAAAGAAAGCTTCTCAGTCTGGTGCGAAAGGCAAGAAGTAGGATATGTCCAAAGTGAAGTGTTTTCACTGTCACCAGCACGGAAACTATGCCACTAATTGTCTGCAAAAGAAGAAGAACAACCAGGCTGCTGGATCTTCAGCAGGAGAGGCTCTAGCCTCGCAGTTTGAGCTTGATTTTTCATTGATCGCATGCTTGGTTTCAAGTGTGATGGGATCGCTGTGGTTCTTGGACAGTGGTGCGTCTTTTCACATGACGGGAGATAGAGATTTGTTCTCTGATCTGGAGGACAAAGATCTTGGAGTGCACATCGAGATGGGCGATGATGGTAGATACAGTGCGACCGGTATCGGTACCATTTCCTTTGAGAGGGAGTCTGGTAAACCCTTCGTATTGAAGGAAGTCATGCATGTTCCAGGATTGAAGAAGAATCTTATCTCAGTGGCGATGTTAGAAGACAAGGGGTATGATGTTGTTTTCAGCGAGGGAAAGGCTTTCCTGCGTAGCAAGACAGCTGGTGAGACCTGGAAGATAGGGGTTCGAGTGAGGAACCTTTATCAGTTGCATGTAGATGGATGCGTAGCAATGGCAGGCAAGACAGAAGGATTGGTGAGCCGGGATGATGGCGAGTTGTGGCACAGGAGATTGGGTCACCTTCACCATGGAGCCTTGAAGATACTGCAGCAGATCACTACAGGGCTTCCTAAAGGCACACTTGCGCAGTCAGATCAGTGCAAGGGGTGTACTTTGGGGAAGTTTGTGAAAGCCACCTTTCACGAGAAGGATAGTCGCGCCACGACGATCCTTGAGAGAATTCACACAGACGTGTGTGGACCTTTCTCAGTTGCTTCGACAGCAAAACACAGGTATTATGTGATTTTTGTTGATGATTTCTCTCGTAAGTTCTGGATCTTCTTCATGCAGAAGAAGAGCGAGACATATTCAAAGTTCTGTGAATTCAAAGCACTGGTCGAGAAGGAGTTGGGGAAGAAGGTGAAGGCTCTTAGGAGCGATAATGGTGGTGAATACATCTTAGACGAGTTCAAGGATTTCTGCAAGGCAGAAGGGATTCGTAGAGAGCTCATAGCTCCCCATAACCCACAGCAGAACGGGGTAGCTGAGCGGAAGAACAGAACGATTGTGGGTGCTGCACGAGCAATGTTGCATGATCAGGGCCTACCCCTTCACTTGTTGGCGGAAGCATGCAATACAACATTTTATGTGCAGAACCGTTGTCCTCATAGGATACTTGGCATGAGTACACCTGAGGAGGCTTATTCTGGTAAGAAGCCTGATCTTTCTCATTTGAGGATTTTTGGTGCTAACGTTTACATGCATGTGACGAAGGATGCCAGGAAGAAGTTGCAGCCGACCACAGAGGTTGGGATATTTGTGGGGTACACTGATACGCCCCACAACTATCGTGTGTATTTGCCAGATAGTGGTAAAACTGTTGTGCGACGGGATATAAAATTTCAGGAGGAGAAAGCCATGAAGTGTTCGCTTGAGAGGGAGCTACACTTGCATGCAGATGAGGAGCTATTAGTTCCTAAGGATGAGCTTCAGGATGTGGATCAGCCACAGGACGAGGTTCATGGAGTGGAAGAGACCACTCATGCAGCGCCAACCATCAGAGGACGAAAGCACTTGACAGAAGCTGAGCGACTGGCTCAAGATGCAGAGAAAGTTGCAGGATCACCTACAGCCCAACGCAGGCAGAGATAGTCACCTGATCAGTACACTGGATACATGAATCTTAAGAGCAAGTGTGTTGTGACTGAGCCATCCTCTTTCGAGGAAGTTGTGGAGGATCCCGCATGGGTAGACACCATGGTGGAAGAGTATGATTCTATTGTCAGAAACAGTGCATGGGAGATTGTTCCTAGACCGGAAGGGAAATCAGTGGTGGGTTCGAGATGGATCTACAAAGTTAAGCAGGCAGCTGACGGGAGTGTAGAGAAGTACAAGGCAAGATTTTTTGCCCAAGGATTTTCACAGATAGAGGGGATTGATTATGAGGAGACCTTTGCACCTGTCGCAAGGTATTCTTCCATACGGACGATTCTTGCTCTCTCAGCGCAGATGGGATGGCACATTCATCAGATGGATGTGAAGACTGCGTTCCTCAATGGAGTCATTGAGGAGGAGGTGTACATTGAGCAAACCAAAGGCTTTGAGGTCTTTAGCAGCGAGTCGCATGTGTGCAGGCTCAGGAGAGCACTGTATCGGTTGAAGCAAGCACCACGTGCTTGGTACACACGGATAGACAACTATTTCACAGGACTTGGATTCTCCAAGAGCGAGGCGGATCCTAACCTATACCAGATTGTGGTGGAGGGTAAGTTGCTTATCATTGTACTGTATGTTAATGATTTGATTCTAACGGGTGATGAGCTGTTGATACTGTCATGCAAGAAGGATCTTGCTACAGAGTTTGAGATGAAGGACTTGGGCCTCCTTCACTATTTCCTAGGATTGGAAATATGGCAGCGCAGTGGTGGACTGTTTGTTTCTCAGGGCAAGTATGCTTGGGAGATACTGGAGAAGTTCAACATGCATGGTTGCAAGCTTGTTGATACTCCTCTTCCTGGAGGTTGGAGGAAGGAGGATGCCACTTCGGGAGAAGAAGTGGATGCCACTGTTTATCGACAGTTGGTGGGGTCGCTGATGTATTTGGTCAATACACGACCTGATATATGCTATGCAGTTAACCAGCTTTCACAAGCTATGGTTAAGCCTACCAAGCTCTTTTGGAAGGCGAGCAAACATGTATTGCGTTACTTGAGAGGCACATCGGGATATGGATCTTGGTACAGACAGGAGGATGCAGATTGGGCAGGGAGCTCAAGAGGCCGAGTATATGGCAGCAAGGACATCGGGTACCATCATATCAGAGATTGTGTGCAGCGGAGGATCATGTTGCTTTCATACATTCCAATGGAGGATCAGGATGCTGATATTCAGACGAAGGCTCTCACTAGGAGAAAATTCGAGTACCATCGAGGCAGGATAGGGGTTGCTGATAATCCATATCTTATCGAGAGGGAGTGTTGAGATTGCAACAAGATGATGGAGCTTAGTGAAAAGAGTCGCCTTCACTAAGTGGGCCCGCAAGCAAATTATGGCGCAAGTTCTATTTTTGGATCCCAGCAGGGATGATCACAGCAAGAGTGAGCACAGTAGGGATGATCACAATAGGAGTGACCACAGCAGGAGTGATCACAGTAGGAGTGATCACAGCAAGAGTGATCACAGCAGGAGTGATCAAAGTCTATTTTTAGACTGGCTGTCCAAAATAGAAAAGTCAAATATTATTGTCTCATAATAATATTTGGACTATAAACTTGATCTTATTCTCTTGGAGTACTTCAGTTTGAGCTACAGATGTGGCCCATGCAGCTGTCAGTTGTTGCATGCATGACTTCAGTTAGAACTCAATCAGTTGAGTTTGGTAGAGTTGATGGAGTTGTGTTCAGTTTGACTTGGTTAAACTAGTTGTAATTAGTCTAACTGCAAATAGACTAATGATGAGTTGTTAAAATAATTATTAACTCATAATGCAACTATAGAATACATCAGTTAAGTCAGTTGCATGTTAGTGCATGTTCAGTTCAACAGGGACAGGTGTTAGAGGATCAGATTGCTATCAGTTGTGACTATAGTTGTGCATGAGGATTTGCACAATCAAGGGATTGAGTATGCCAATGAGTTTGCTCATGTATTTGCCCAGTATTATAGCCTTTGCTCACATCTAAAATAGTGTGAGTGATTCTTTGGAGGTGAAATACGATTTTGGTAAACCATTCTCATTAATTCTTGAGCACGTATTGAGCAGTGGAGGCAGGCAAGCAGTGGAATAGATTTGGAGATCAGATCTTAGCTGTATTGTGTGTAAGAGGCGGAGCTGGTACTGGATTGCTTGTGATAAGCATTGTACTTTGTAATGTTACATGGTCTCAATCATTAATATACAGATAGTTGGGGTTTTTAGCGAGATGCTTTCCCCGGGTTACATACTGTGTTAATGTGTGAATGCTCTTGATGTTTTATTGTTATTGATGCTGCTATATTGATTATCAACGTAGAGGAGCTTATGTATTGTGTATGTAATCCGCAATAGTACATGATCAGGATAATATCTGTTGAATATGTGTTAAATTATTCAAAATTTCTACACTACCATCATCGCCCATCTCGATGTGCACTCCAAGATCTTTGTCCTCCAGATCAGAAAACAAATCTCGATCTCCTCTCATGTGAAAAGACGCACCGCTGTCCAAGAACCACACCGATCCCATCACAATTGAACCAAGCATGTGATCAATGAAAAATCAAGCTCAAACTGCGAGGCTAGAGCCTCTCCCACTGCAGATCCAGCAACTTGCTTGTTCTTCTTCTTCTGCGGACAATTAGTGGCATAGTGTCCGTGCTGGTGACAGTGAAAACACTTCACCTTGGACATGTCCTGCTTCTTGCCTTTCGCACCAGACTGAGAAGCTTTCTTGCTCTTACCCTTCTTTGATTTGTCATCCAAAGCACAATTTTCTTCATTAGTTCCCTTTGATGAAGATCCTTCCCTAGTATTCCGCCTGATCACCTCCTGCACAAGATCTGACCAAAGTCTTTCCCATCCTGGCAATTTCTCCTGACCATTGACAGAGTCCTGATAGGAATGCCAACTCTTCGGAAGACCAAGGAGAGCCAAGCTCACCAAGTCCTCACCATTGACAGTCTCCCCCACACTTCCCAGCTCATCTCGACACTGAGTGAACTTCGTGAGATATTTGGGCATACTGTCTCCCTTCTCACATTTGATGTTTCTGAGTTTATCTTTGAGCGCTAGCTTCCTCTAATCACTCTTGATTTGGAATAGATCTGTCAACGCTTTCCACATCAAGTATGGAGAAGCCTTTCCATGCAGGCTGGACACAATGTGATCCTTCATGCCCTCCAACAGAATCCTTCGACACTTTGCTATCTTCTTTTGCTAAGCATCAACCTGCATAGTATCAGTAGGCTTTGGGACCTCAGCCTCTATGAACTCCTTCAGCCCATTATCATCTAACACTGCCTCCATCCTGTCCTTCCATGCAATATAGTTCGAGCTGCCGTCAAGAGCATACTCCAATCGCAATCCATTGAAGGACATTGCCACGTTGATACCAAGAAAACACTGCTGCAAATTCGAATTCCACCAGCTCCAAACTCAACCGCCTCAGATCTAGAATTTGTGAGAACAAAGCATTTCTCGTACAGACATAGACTGTATGGGCTTTTACTGAATATCTCATCTTCCAAAGGAAGGATGAATCCAGAGTCTACCTGGCTCGATTACAGACTCTGCCTGAAGAAATAAGATGTAAACACTTCCTGAATAGTAGATCTGATGATCAACAGCTCCGATACCATGTATAAATTTTGAATAATAAACACATATTCAACAAAGATTATCCTGATCATGCACTACTGCGGAATACATGCACAATACATAACCTCCTCTATCTTGATCATCAATTTAGTAGCATAAAAAACAATGAAACATCAATCGCATGCACACATGAACACAGTATGTAACCCGGGGAAAGCTTACAGCTGAAAACCCCACACTATCTGTATATTAATGATTGAGAACATGTAACATTACATAGTACAATACTCCTCACAAGTACTCAGTACTATCTCCACTTGTTACACACAAAACTAGCTCAGATCCGAACAAGTCACAGGTTCAAATCTCCTTCGCTGCTTTGCCTGCCTCCACTGCACAATCCTGCAAGAGAATGAATGAATCCAAACTCGTTCCAAGTTCTATTTACCTTGGAAAATCACTCACACTGGAAATCACATGAGCACAGGCTATATCACTGGGCATTTCTGCGCAATACTCATTGGCATACTCAATCTATGCTTGTGCAAATCTCATGCACATAGTCACAACTGATAGCAATCTCAACCTCTAACACTTGTATCCACTGAACTGTACATGCACTGACATGCAACTGAGTTAACAGATGTATTCTTTAGTTGCTTTATGAGTTAATAATTAGTTCACATAACTCATCACTAGTCTATTTGCAGTTAGACTAATTACAACTAGTTCAACCAAGTCAAACTGAACACAACTCCATCAACTCCACATCCAACTCCACCAAACTCAACTGCTTGAGTTCTAACTGAAGTCCTGCATGCAACAGCTCAACTGATCCACAAGAAAAGAATATTTCCTTCTGACAGCTGCATGTGCCACATCTGTAGTTCAAACTGAAGTGCTCCAAGAGGTTAAGATAATGTTTATAGTCTAAATATTATTATGAGACAATAATATTTTACTTTTCTATTTTTGACTAGCAGTCTAAAAATAGACTCTGATCACTCCTGCTATGATCCAAAAATATAAGTCCATCTATTTTTCCCAACATGACCAATCATCCATAAACAACATCTTGCAACTCATAGACATGATCTATATGTCTAAAAATAGACATAGTCTAAAAATAGACTTTGCGCCATAATTTGCCTGCAGGCCCACTTAGTGAAGGCGACTCCTTTCCACTAAGCTCCATCATCTTGTTGCATTCTCAACAAGCAACGTGCCTTTCGTGGAGCATACCTCTGTTCCATATGAGAGTGTGCGCGCTGGACTCTTTAAGGATCCCGCCCTTATGGGTGTTTTTTCACTCCCACCTCCCAACATCGCTCCCATTACTATGATTTCTGTTCACTCTGATCCTTGGGTTCTTCCTCCTGTTGATCAGATAGAATCCTGGGGCGATGAGATGCCGTTGAGTCCTACAAAGCTCAGTCGAAATTGTTTCTGTATCGGCTTCATCTCCTGAACTTGCTCCTTCGAGTAGGGCTCTCGACTTGTACGTTCAATCCCCTTGGCTTGGAGATGGCACTTCTTCAGACCCTTTACAGGAAATTTTTCCTTCTGATGAAGTGATTATTGAGACTATGTCTTTTGAGGAACCCCCTTGGTCTGATCATCACCATCGTTCCTCGTTTCTCCCTACCCATCGGGAAATGCTTACTTGTCTTGAGCAGTTTGCTCCTTGTCTCCCCTCCCAACCCCTTCAGACACCCATCCAAATTCATCAAGTTTTTTCTGAAGGGAATATGGGGAACATTATGAAAACTTAGCCAATCGACATCTTTGTTAAACCAAGGATTTTCGAGCACATTCATGTTGGAGTAACTTGTACTCCGGAGGAGATTCAACTTTATACTAATCTTTTTCGCGAATTTCGTGATGTTTTCGCTTGGTCTTACGAAGAGATGCCCAACATCGATCCTAGCATCGTGGTGCATGAAATACCTACATATCCAGGTGCCAAACCTGTTTGACAGCGTCTACACCCCGTGCACCCTCGGAAGGTTGCAACTATTAAAGCGAAAGTCGAAAAGCTTCTTAAGGCTGGCTTTATTTACCCTATCCTGCTCATAGATTGGGTTTCTAATATTGTCCCTATGACTAAAAAACATGGCACTATTAGGGTATGTGTTGATTATCACGACATTAATCGTGCCTATCCCAAAGAAAACTACCCTACACCTTTCATTGACCAGCTCATTGATGAGTGTGCCAGGAGTGAGATATATTCATTCATGGACGGCTTTTTTGGTTATAACCAGATTAATATCTCGCCTGCAGATCAACACAAGACCGCCTTTATCTGCCCGTGGGGTACTTTCACTTATAAAAATCTCCCTTTCGGTTTAAAAATGCCAGTGCTACCTTCCAGCATGCAATGTCTTACGCATTTCATGATATTTGACACATTGTGCAGCCTTACCTGGATGACCTTCCGGCTCATTAAGCAAAATGTCAAGACCATCCAAACCACCTTCACGAATTTTTTCTTCGCTGTCAAGACTATCGTATCCGTCTTAATCCGCATAAGTGTGTCTTCTTCATGGAATATGGCAGACTTCTTGGGTTTATTGTCTCCCAGGAGGGTATTCGCCTGGATCCCCTTAAAGTTGAAGCCATCCTGAATCTCCCTCCCCCTGCTTCTTTGCAAAAATTGTAGAGTCTGTAGGGCAAAGCAAATTTTCTACGCCGTTTCATTCCGAATTATGCTGAAGTGGCCAAAGGCTATACGTGGTTATTAAAGCGGGACATCCCTTTTCTTTGGGATACCGCTGCACAAGATTCGTTCGAGCACCTCAAGGCCCTCCTTATCTCTGCTCCTTTGTTATGCCCGCCTGATTGTCACCGTGACTACACTCTTTATTTAGCCACCATTGATAGCACCATCAGCATGGTTCTGGTCCAAGACGATGATGATGGTACTGAGCATGTTGTTTATTATCTTAGTCGCAATTTACTTGATACGGAAACTCGATATGTCGAGAAGTTGGCCTTAGCCGCCGTTTGCGCCATCCAACGTTTCCGCCACTATATATTATTGTGCACCACGACGGTGATTTTTGATTGCAACCCAATGACGTACATCTTGTCACGTCAGTTATTGGGGGGCAAATACTCAAAATGGATTGTCATCGTTCAAGAGTTTGACTTGGAGTTTATTACAGCCAAGTCTAAGAAGTCCCTTGTTTTCACTGAACTGCTTTGCTCCCTACCATCTGTTATCGCACCCTCTCAGTCAGAGGACCATATCCTGGATGAATCTCTGTTCTTGATCAGCACCCTCGATCCTTGATACAGGGATATTATTGTCTACCTTCATACGTCCTCTTTTCATCCAGATTTGTCCAAGGATGCTCGACGATAGATTCACCATCATTCTCAACCTTATCACATTATTGGGGACACTCTGTACCGTCTCAGCGCTAACTCTATTCTCTGCCGATGTTTGATGTTCGAGGAAGCCGAACGAATTCTAAATGACTGCCACTTTGACGCCTGTGGTGGTCATATGTCCGGATATGCTACTGCTCAGAAGATCCTTCGTGCTGGTTATTTTTGGCTGTCTATTTTTAAGGACTGCATTCTTGCCGTCTGCTCTTATCATGAATGCCAAATCTACCAACGGAAGATGCACGTGCCTTCTGCTCCTTTGCACCCTGTCATTATTGTCGGCCCTTTTGCCAAATGGGGCATTTATTATATGACCTGTAACCCTCGCTCGACTGGGGGGCATGGGTATATTATCATTTCCATCGATTATTTCACGAAATGGGCCGAGGCGATGCCTACACTATCTAATGACGGTCAGACAACGACGCAATTTTTATTCAATCATGTCAATTCACAATTCAGAGTCCCTCAGGCTATCATCATTGATCACGACAAACATTTCTGTAATCATATGATGACTGAGTTAACAACCTAGATGGGCTTGCGGCATGATAGCTCAACACCATACTATCCTCAGGCCAATGGCCAAGTGGAAGCTGTCAACAAAGTTTTGGTCATGATGCTTCAACGCACCATTGGCATGCATAAGTCCAACTGTCATTTGATGTTGTTTTCTACCTTATGGGCCTACCGAACTTCAGTGAAGGATGCCACCAGGTTCACCCCGTTCCAATTGGTTTACGGTCTGGAGGCTACCCTTCCTATTGAGTGTGAGATCCCTTCTCTAAAATTAGCTATTGAATTGCTCCCAAACACTACTCTAATAGAAGAATGTCTTCTTTACCTAGATTGGTTAGACGAGAGCTGTTGACTAGCCTCTCTAGCCATTGAAGCACAGAGGAAGAGAGTGAAAACTCACTTCGACCAAGCTGTCCATCCCTGTTCTTTCGTTGAAGGAGACTTAGTCCTGCTCTATGATCAAGCAAATGATAAGCTGGAGGCAGGCACATTAAAGCCTATGTCGCATGGGCCTTACATTGTAAAACGTGTTTTGCAAAAAGGGGCCTATGAGCTGATCGATTACGAAGGGAATCGTCTAGATAAGCCCCAAAATGGGCTTTATTTGAAAAAATACTATGCATGAAATTTGTGCATCTGATTTGTACATATGTGTGTTTTCAACAGGTGTGTGTGTTTTCATGTTTGGGCTTGGTGTGTAGGCATAATTGCTGCTTATTGTGTTTTTTTCTTCTTGTGCAGATATCTGGTGCACCTTACGTTGGTTTCAATGATGGTGCCTGCCGCAGTACCCGAAACCTTTCTTCTGCGGTGTGGGTGATCTACGATCCTCACGGTGAGTTAGTAGACCTTCAAGTTGTTTGTCTGGGTTGCACCACAAACAATGTTGCTGAATATAGCGCTGTCATTGAATTACTTACCCAGGCTGTCAACCTCGAGATTCGTGCATTGGTTGTGAATTTGGATTCTCAACTTGTTTTCTACCAGCTTAACGGGCGTTATTCCGTCAGAGATCATCAGATTTTAAGGTTTTATTTACGTGTTAAATTATTGGAAAGGAATTTTTATTTTATTACATATCAACACATTCCAAGAAGATTAAACACATTAATTTGATGCATTAGCAAATCATGTATTAGCCAGACATTTACGCAACATGTAATCAAAACATTGTATAGAAGCATTCAAAACACAATAATGAACCATAGAAATAGATATATATATATATATATATATATATATATCTATATATATATATATATATATATATATATCTCGTGTGGCGCACCGAGGCGATCAAAAAATAAGTGTATATGTCAAAAATAGAGTCTGTGCTCTCCATACATCCGAGACACATGTCTCTCAAAAAATCAGCAGAAAGTAAAACTTAGGTATCTACTGCGGTGGGTTCTACTCCCTATAGCAGACCACTACTTGTGTGACTCGTCTCAAGAGCCTATGCACCCTAGGTGGCACTCCGACAGTATGTCTCTGGTACTCTATAGGGACCTCCTCGATCCCCTTGTAATCCGGGATCCCGTCCCTCAAGCCCTCAAGGTTACGGTCTATCTCCTCCACCGCATTGCCACTAGGGTGAACCAGGGCCAACTCCATGTTGCCCTACAGGTCCCTCTATGCCTCGGGAGCTAGTCCTACCAGCCTCTTTGGTCCCACATCTGCAAGTAACATAAGAGACATTATTAAGACATGCATGATAAAATCCGAAAACATCATAAAAATCAAAACATAAATAGTGTGGTGTTTCGATCAAGTGTTTACCTCCCTCGTCCCACTGCTCGCCCGTAGGAAGCAGCATGTCGGGGTCTCCACGGAAATCTGTGCTTGCATACGGCTAGTCCTCGACTATGACCTTTTGCCGGTCTAGCCACTCTCGGAACAACATCCCCCATGATACCGGTTGGCCACCGCCCCCTTGCGGCATGACATGTGCCCAGCGAGTGATGCGGGTCTCTCGTGGCCTAGGTACGTATAAGTCCATGTCCTGTAGCTGAAGAACTGGTACCCACTCCAGCATGAGCGGGATCAGGATAGATCCATACCCGAACTGTTTCGCCTCCCCGTGCCGACACCTTGTCAGCTGTCTCTTCATGTTGACAGCCACTGCCTCGGCCCAGTTATACATGGTCGGGTTAAGGCACTCGAGAGCTAGCCGGAGGTGGGTCTTTGTTGCCTCATGTTGGGCTTGGGAGCCCGTCGTCCTCGTCACCATGAATAGTATGGAGCGAAGAGTCAAGTATTCCACTGTCGAGATTTGTAATTTCCCGTTAGTGGCTGATTTGCGTGCCCCTGGGCACACCCGTGCTATCAGCATGTCTAAGGTCTCGCCTTACACTTGTTGGCCCTCTAAGATCGGCCTCTTGCCGCGATGAGACAATCCAGTCAGAAAATATATGTTCATGGCATCGAATTCGATGTCTTTGCCCCGGATGACGAACTTCCCATCCGTTTGGTTCCAGGAGCAGATTATCAGCTCTAGTAAGTCAATTTATGCTCAGAGATGAGGAGTGAGGAATAATTTTAGCAATCCGCACTCAAGAAGGGCTCTTCGGCACCCAAAATCATTAAAATCTTTTTCGTCATTGTCATCATGAGTTCTCTCTTGCCACACAAAAGCCATTTTGTCCTGAGTCAGAGGAAAAATTGATTAGAACACTTTTCATAAGCTTAAACATATAAATTATAAAATTTTTTGACTTTAGGGCACCGGCTCGAGGTCAGCCGTTGCTTTTTTTGGCGACTGTCGCGAGAGTACATATATATCCTGCGATGATCCCGATGGTAGCCAGTGTTAGCAATCTTAGTTGTCGCTAACCCGAGCGGATCTTCCACGACGGATGAGAGGCAAACTTGGGTTTCAAAATCCGCCCAAAAACCACCTATATACCACCAATTTGCATGAAAAAAGCTTTGAAATGGAGCGCAGGGGAGAGATTACTTACTTGGTGAAGACCTTGGGTGAAATTGTTGACCGTCGGTGTCGGAATCAAGCTCAAGAATTCGCTCAATTTTGCACACCAAAATGCCAAGGTAAAACTCACAATGGTAAATGGTAAAAATAAACTTACCATACCTCCTTTTTATAGTGTTTTTTTCAAAAAAAAAAATTACACTATATGGTTTGGGTTTTTTCCTTTTATTTTAGGGTTTTGATTAGGGTTTTGAGTTTTTTCCCTTGTATCCACACATATACTATTTTTTATTTCGAATGGGTCTTATGTTTGAAGTGTTTTGTGTAGAACTACAGGTGGCGGGACCATATCATGCTTGTATACATTTGGTCCATATTTTGTAAAAAGTCTTCTTTAACAATGTTTTTTGACTTAAAAGACGAAAAGATTGCTGAGTTTACCCTTTTGACTCATTAAACGGAATAAAAGGCGGTCCACTTTGAGCTCTTTTCCAATCGTATAAATGTGAAAATATCGTCGGACCTTTGTCGTTTCGGGTTTGATACTGGTTACAAAACGACGCGTCTTCGATTGATTTTATACTTTTTCGGATCGAGGCCAATAATTACAAAAAGTACTCCTTGATCGTAATGGTCAAGCGGTTCTCTCGAGTATTATTTTATACTTTTTCGGGCTCAAGAGACACAAATTTATGAAAAATGACCCTCCTAGAGTTTTCTTTTCCGTGTCTTTTTCAAACTCTCTAAACATGAAAAAGACTCCGAGTTTTGTCTGTGTCGGACTCGTTAAACCTTAACGACATTTAATATTCCTTATTTCTATTATTGGAATAATTGTTAAATCACTATTTAATAATTATTTCAATTTCACACCATTTTTAATTTTTGCGAAATAATTAATAAATCATTTTATTTGTTAATTATTTCTCAAAAAAGATATTTAATAATTTTAAATATCTTTCCCCTCTCCAATAAATATAATAAAGTATTCCAGGCGGTTAGATCTTGATTTGGTTAATATTGTTTTATTATTCTCCATTTTAGAGATTAACTCAATACTATGCTATAAATAGGAGGGGTTTTCATTCATTCTTCACCATGATCACAATCATCGTCAACACTATCGTCTTTTTTATTTTGAGCTCCCATTCGAGTTATTAACATTTTGTCTTGGGTTTTCACATATTGAGAGAACAGATCATTTTTTGAAGCATCAAGGACATCAAAGGATCCATCGGACGGAAGGGGACTTGCAGACCCATCTATAGATCTCCTTCACCAAGTGTTTTTAATAAAATATTTATTTATTTAAAGTCTTTCCATTCTAGTTATTGCATTGGATACTTTTACTGTTGCTTTCTATTCTGGATCATCTATACTTTTGTTGCAGCTTTTCCATTTTTATTGCAGATTTGAATCACTAGCATCCATAAACTTGTTGCTAGGGTCACTTGTCACCTAGTGACTTAAGTGAAGTGCTTTTGGTACACCTTCCAAGAAATTTAACACTAACACTTCCTTTGCCACACATGTAAGCCTTCAATTACACCTCAATCACATGGATGGATTATGGACCTATAGGCACAAATCAACAACGTGGGTGCATAACTAAGATTCTCCAAATGTTAACCCAGTCATAATAGTAGGTAATGCATTTATATGAGAATTGAGGAAGTTGTAGATCCATTAAATTAGGATAAGATCCACTTTAGAAGGGGATAAGCTCCACGAGATAAGTGCTAAGACCTCATTTGTAGGAATTCAAGGACATCTTTAACATAGAATGGAAACTTCCACAATAGAAGCCTCTAGAAGCGGAAGCTTCAAAATTGTATTTATTTTTTTCCTCATTTTAAGGGTCATTGCACTTGTATTGAAAGAAATCTGCGTTGACCAACACTTTTTCTTTTGATGCAACCTGTGTCATCACACTTACTGAACTAGGAAAGTGTAATGATCTAAAAAATAGGGTTTTTATCCAATATAATCTAGGATTCTTGGAACCTTTGGAAATGATATGATTTTGGATTTGTAGGGCGTGATTGCAAAGTGTGAATGGATGATTATTGATCTAGGCTCAAGTCTATTTGATTGGATGCCAAAAAATGACTTGTACCAATGACCAAGTGGGTTTTCCCAAGGTATATCTTGTTTTTTCTTTGTGCATTTTGATCTCTTCTTTCCTTGTACGTTTGTGGTTGAATTTATGAAGTGTAATTTATTAATGATAAACTAGAAGTGCTAAAATAATATTTACATCATTAAAAGTAATTATCGGTTAGCCCCAAGAGTTAGCTCAATCGGTCAAATCAAGTGCCTCGCCAATGGGAGGTCACAGGGTCGAATCTCGAAAGCTCTTGGGGTTAGGTCAGTAAATAGGCCGAGGGGTGTTGATGCCCTTCGGGTGGCATCCACTCAGTGTTTAAAACCCTGGACGTAGCGGCTACCCACTGACCCGGGTATCCGTGAACCAGTAAGTGAAAAAAAGAAGTAATTATCGGTTGTCATAAAATAGTGCTTGTAACTATTGCACTTGAAAAATCAGCACGGTATTAGAGGTTTGGTGAAGGAAAGGGCACAATTGAGATCACTCTTGAAGAGACTTGGTAAAGGAAAGAGAATTGAAGAGACCTCATCTACAATGGGTTCCTCTATGAAGTCAAAGAACAAGTTGGAAGGAACTAAAAATTTTAGTGCTTAGAAAACTAGGATTGATCTCATTCTTGCAAAGAACGATGTCTTGGATATTGTGAAGGGAAAAGTCACTAAAGCTACAAATAATGAAGGGAAAGCTAAAAATGAGAAGGATAACATCACAAACAAAAGTGTTATTGTAGATTATATTAAATATCATTTGATTCCGTATGTCACAAATCTTGACACCTCAAAGAAGACGTATGATGCCCTAGTTGGATTATACACCATCAACAACAATGGTTAAGCAATGAGTTTAAAGAATGAGCTTCGTGATGTTAAAATGTCAAGAAATGATATCGTGGCATCATATTTCATGAGGATCTCTCAAAATAAGAGATCAAATTCAAGTAATTGATGAAATTATTTTTGATAAATAACTTGTGACTACAACAATTAATGGTTTGCATTACTCATAAGATTCATTTGCATCTAGTATCTATGGTTGGAAGGATATTCCAAGTTTTGGGGAACTATGGATCTCACGTACTCAAGAAGAATCTAGACTCATATCAAAGGGAAGGATTAAAATATATGAAGAAGGCGAATCTCAAGCATTTGCAACACGTTCCAAGAAGGCTAGAGGAAGAAGGAAGTTTTGATTTCACAGATGAAATGAAGATAAAATACCTAAAGGTAGAAGACCTTCTCCTCAAGGGAAGAATATTATGTCAAAGGTTCAATGCTATCATTGTCACAAATTTGGTCATTATAGAAGCCATTATTCTGAAAGATTGAATGATATAAAGCGAAAAGGAAAGCAACATTCTACCACAATAGACATTAATGAACAACCAAAGAAACCCAAGAATGAATATTTAGGTGACAAATATTTTTTCTAGTTCTCTAATCTTATAGTTTTGTTGTAGACAAGGATGACTTGTGGTTGGTAGATAGTGGTGTCTCAAGACACATGACAGGAGATTATGGCAATCTCAAAAATATGATGGAAACAAAATTATCTCAAAAGGTATATCTTGGAGATAATAACAATTATGCAGTCAACGACATTGGAAAAACAACCATTGAGTTGGAATCATGTGAACACTTTCATCATAGAAAATATATGTATTAAGTTTGTGTTGATAATGCTGGACCGACCAACATTAAGGGGATCTCCCCAATATGAAGTCCCAATTAGATCTCACACCATTTGGTATAGGAGTCTCATCAGGAATACAACCCGGTTGTCGATGCAGTGGGTTTTAATGATGTGCCTTGGCTGCAATAATGCATAGAGTGGCATATGGTGACTTTGGTGGGAACAAGTGTATGACTCTACGAAAGGTCAAGTGCAATGCATGAGGGTTCTAACAAACGAAGGGGAAGTGATTGAGCCCCTTAGAATCCTATAATAGCATGCAACTTGGAAGGAACACATGAGCATAAAGACATCACAAGCTATCTTGCAAAATAATTCACAAGTTAACTGTGATGGAAAAATATGACAATGTAGATTCAACAAGATTCATACCAATGCAAACAAAATAGTTCATAAACATAAGCGTAAGTGAAATAACATACATTGAAAACTTAACAAGAATAGTCTTACTACATTCACAAATATGCATGGAAATGTGGTGGCTTTGAGCTTTTATGAAGTGAAAGTTCTAATCATACATATACCATTGATGAACCACAAGCTCCAATAGTTGAACATGAAGTCTAAACCTGCTCCTCCAAAGAAAGATACTCCCTCTATGCTATGGAGAATCCAAGGCTCTAACAAACTCCCAAGCTCTTAATTTTAAGCCTAATCATAGACAAAAGCTTGACTCTCCAAAAACCCTTTACATGAGTTATGAGGGTATATTTATAACAAAAGGGGTGACTATTCACTTCCCCTTGTGACTCTTGGAATCCCCTCATGACTCTTATACTTATTTACAAGAGGACTCTTTGACTTCATTACATCATAACTCTTCACATTCCATAATTGACACTTGGAATTTCACTTACAAATTAATTACAAAAGAATATTATAATACACTCGTACCCATATAAGACAAAATTAGGTAGAGACAACTAGATAGCCTAATAAGAAAAAACAGTTAAGCTTGAGTTTGGGGAAAATCCGGCTTAGTAACTTTCACTTGATGTTTCTCGGTCATGTAATGGTGCCAAGCTTTGTACTTCATGATGACTTCCCCAAACTGTGCGATGGTGTTAGGTTGGAAGCGGACTCTAGCCTCCATGTCATCTGGGTACACTGTTTTGGAACCGGTCTTTGTTTTCTTCTTGAGAAGGAGAAACATTTTATTGATCTGGACAAGGCCACCAATGTACTTCTGGATATTCTATCTGTTTACTTCAAGATCTTCCCTAATTTTGATTTGTCTCAAATGTTCCGAGTATTCTTCAATCGCATGCCTGACCTGATTTCTGCACTTGGTCTCAGTGAGTGAGCCAACTGATGGGATCTCGTGAAATTTCACCAAGAAGTCCAAGCTATTGTACAATCATGCATATGAAGCTTGAGTGTTGACAATGAACGAGGTGAGTTGTGTGTTATTTCAGATGAGCATCCAAACCTTTTCTTTATCCAACTCTGCCTCTTGCCTTGTCTTCGTTCCCAATTCAAGTGGTGCCCATTTGTATTGCATCGACCATTCATGCACAACAACAATAGCTAATTACGCATCCTTGAGAGTTTTTACATGATCTTTACATTTATGCTACAACCCATGCAACTGGGAAACTTCCTTATGCATGGTAACAAGCTCCTCATAAAGATTCTGCATGGTCTCTCCCAACGTCGATACTTCGTCGAGTATCATCACCTTCAGTTATTTCAAATAGACCTGTGCGAGAGATGTGTTTTGTAACTTTTCTCAGAGTTGTTCAATATACTTTCTAGCAGCTTGCAAGTTCTTTAACAAATATTTGTTCTCGACCATCAGATAGTCCGTGTTTGACTTTGTAGCACCTGTTAAGGCCAAGTTGGCTGTGGAAATGGCACCTGGATTTCTTTTGGTATCTATCGTGATCACTCTTTGATGAATGCATGAGATGTGAGGTTGTCTAGAAAATGTTTCTTCCTTGCTAGTACAATATTTTTCTGAAGCTCGTCATAAGTCATATTGTATGTTTCCATAACCAGACCATCATCAACATGAACAATTTCCTCTTTCTTGCTTGGCACTTGCTCTTTTGGAGGATGGGGAGACAGAATGATGACCTGTTGTGTATTTGGCATCACGTTGAAATCTTGATTCTGCAGCTTTGATTCCACCTCCATGCCTTAGATCTCAATCAACTCCTCAATATCTTGAGTGAGCTCCTTATCTTACATCTGCTTGCTCTCCTTGTCTAGCTTTCGATTCTGTTCTTGTTCTTCGGCTTGTCTTCATGCAACTTCTTCTTCTTCTACTCTTCGCCTTTCTTCTTCTTCCTTCTTCTGCCTTTCTTCCTCCAATCTCTTCTTTTCACGTTCTTCCATCTGCTTCTATTCTAGTTCCTACATTCTCTATTTCCTCTTCTTCTCTGCTGCTATGGCTACTTTAAGTATGAATGGATATGCTTTCATCTTGCGGCTTCGCTCCCCCCTTGGATTGTGCACAACTTTCCTCATGCCTTTCTCATGCACAAGGTTGCGCTCTTCTGCTGGTACTATATCTGGAGTGTTTTCTTTCTATGGAGTAACCTGTGAAGTTCCAGCAATGCTGACTAGTTTGCGGGACTTGGAGGCATTATAACAATTCTCCCATGGTTCCTCCTCCAACCAGTAGAATGTCCCGCATATCCACTGTAAATGAATCCTCACATAGTGGTATCTACAAACATTCCAGGGATCATACAGATTGAAGTCCTGAGTACCAAAATAAAATTTATCTATCGCCTTTCCTTCGATATCTACAACTTTCAGATTCTTGATATCGTACAATCCAATTTGCATAGGAAGAGTTGGACAAGGTGATTTCTTATTCCTGTGAAAAGCTATTGAAAACCATGTGGAGAGATGATACACAAATTCTCGCATGACTAATTTATTGGTGGAATACCTCGGTAAAAGATGTGGAGACTTCTGTCTACCAAACACCCTGAGAAAGTGCCATCCGGTGAGGAAAACCAATCTACTATCTCTGACATTACTTCTATTGCCCCACGTGACATGCAAGGTGGCTCTTCCTCAAAGATTGACTTGTACAACGAAATGAGGAAGTGATCAACCAACATTTCCATTACTCCTCTACGACTACACTTCAAAAGAAGCTTGCAATGAATGTGCATGGTAGGGTCTCATGGTGTCCAAGTCCAATTCATGCTAGGGAATGCATTTTGTGCATAGATTGCATTCGGTAGATAAGAAGACATGTAAAATATTGATTTCTTTCCCTTGGGGAGACTAAGGGAATTAGATACATGGATCCGTAGTTGTTGAGCCAACAAGTCTGACCAGTTGAATGGTTTACCTTCATTCACAACATGGTTCAGTAAGAATTCCCACCCTTCAGGGAAGGTCTCAATGCTCTGCTGACCATAGATTTCGCAACATAAAACTATCAAGAGCTGATAGGCCCTCCTAAGATATTTTGTCTTGTAGGTATTGGTGGGTGTCTGACAAAAATTTGTTGGCTCTTTCACCTAGCCTTTAACAATATCCTTGGTGCTAAAGTAGTTGGTGGCAACACAAAATTAAGAATCCATGAGCGATTCAGACTCCGACAAATGATACATGAGATGATAATATGGTGCCAGAAAAGAAGTAAGCTATTGTTCGTTGGCATTGTTCAGAGTCATAGTCTTTGGATCTATATGAGAAATTATCTAGCTGACAACGCCTGCACATGGTAATGTTGGATACCTTCATGCAACCTTATGTAACCCTGACTTCTAGACGTTGATATATACCTGCCAGTCTTCAAGGTCTGCTTTGAAGGTTCTTGCTGAGAATGCTTCATTCAATTTCTCCCACATGATATCTAATTCCTTTTTTATAAATAGTTGAGTATATGTGTAAATTGGCAAGTTCATTGGCGTACTCTCAAATTCCTACTTGGTGCTGATCTTTGTGGTGTCCTTTGAAGCAGATCTCTTTGGTTCCATGATGTCAGTGACTGATGAAGAGAAGTGCTTAAAAACTACAATACCTGTAGGAGGAAAATGCACTCATGAAAAAGACAAATTAGCTTTAACAAATCAAATTACAAAGCAAGATAATAACAACAACCAATGCACTAACTAGGAAAATTGCATAATTCTTGAGGTGAAGGAGGGAGACTAGTTTCTTGAATTGTACATTATGCAGTCTCAACAGCCAGTGGTGTAGCTTGAGGCTAGAGATTGCGTAATGCACAATTCTGCTTTGGCAGACTGAGGTGGAGATTGCACATTGCACAACATTAGTGGCCAAGGGATGTGATTTAGCCCTAGAGCCGCACAATGTGTAGTTGGGCCAGCCAGGTACTATGCATTATGCATTCTTAGAGACCAATCTTTCAACTTGAGCCTTGGACTTGTGCAATGCCCAACTAGACAAGGCAAACACTGACCAAGAGATGAGCGGATCTACCTGGTAAGGGTGTGGGAAACTAGAAGATCTGAGTGATGGTGTAATTTTAAAGTGCAGATCTAATTAAGGATAGATGGATCAGTGCAAATCAAGTGCAGAAGATCAACATGAAAAAGGAAAAACAAACATGCATGGAGAGTCGCCGAAACGATGACCACTAATGGGAAAAAACAAGAAAACTAATACGACAGTTGTAAAAGGAAAATGACAGACTAAAATAACACTTGTACAAACTAATATACATTAAAATTCCAAAAACCATTAAAATAAAAAAGAAAAATAGCAATCACAAAATCCAAATGACAAAATACGATAGAAAAAATGACAAAAGCAAAATTCACCCGGAAAAGCGTCAAAAACTCCACTGAAGGCTCCTTGATCTCCTTGGGAATGCTAGAGATCCAAGATCGAATGTGAAAATGAGCTCTTGGGGTGTCCATTATATAGATCTATACCGATTAGGGTTTATGACGGGCATGCCTAAAGTCAAGGAAAAGCGACAATCAATGGAAATTTTCAAAAACAGTAAGTGTTCGACCTTCAGGAAACTAATTAATGAATCCTTATTTTATAGGGATGTTTTTTTGTTTCTTTTCTTTTTTCTTTTTTGGGAACTGGGCATGCACACTACCAATATGGATTCCTTAATTCCCAAGTACTAGGAAACTTCTTGATTCAGTGCATTGCACAATTTTTTCGCTGATGAGATGCTTTGTGCAGTTTCCATCATCAAGGTTAGGATGCCATTGAGAATTGTGTATTTTTCATGCTCAAGGATGGCCTAACAAGAATAATTGTATAGTTTCTAGAGGCAAGGCTGGTCTTCCTTCCAAGATTGCATGGTTTCTAGAGGAAAGCCCAACAATGTTGCAAGGTCAAGTCAAGAGTTAGCTTGTGTTTAAAAGATATAAAATCGGGATCAATACAACAAAAACAAAACAAGAAAAGGTAAGTCTTGATAAAAACATGAATACTTGATGAAAACAAGAGATACGATCATGTGGATAGAAGGGAGGCTCCACAATCAAAGCATGGGGAAAATTTTGGAGTGTGGTTGTAGCATCTATAACACTTGGCGACTCACTGGTAGAACTCCAACTCTCTGTATGGGTCTCGTCTCATGTAAAAAATGTCTAACTCTCAGGAAGTATTGTTTAGTTAATTGATTGCCATAGCTTCTTTACTTAGCTTAAGTTAAACATATAGTCCCTACCATTCTCGTTGTCAGTGACACACTTAACTAAGCCAAGCCAAACTCAGTTGTTTCAATTGGGGATGAGGATTATATAGATATATAAGTGAAAAGGATTGTTAGAGTGTTTGTTTTCATCTTTGGTGTTACTACACTGCTAATAGGCGTGAATAATACCCCGACGAAGTCACTTCAAGGATACAAACATTTCTCTGCTATCAGTGAGCCTAGACAATACCTCGACAGATTTGCTTGCTTCACCTCTTTGCGTAGGAATCCTTTCTCTTATTTTTCCCTTTATTATTTTTTTGGCTTTTTTGTATTTTTTCAGAGAACTGTGCATAGGCACTTATCAATTTCATGTGGCGGAAGAGGGATCCCGAATTATTGAGAGCAGAAGAGGTTGTCTCGCCAGAGAAGGATATTTATATACCTCTGACATACTTGTTGAAGTTTCCTCCCCTCCTTACTCTACTCGACTTAGTTGAAAAGGAACCAAAAATTATAAAGACCGATTAGAGTAGGTGGTACTAGCTATAGATTTAGCATCATGATTCCACTGTGGTTTTATCCCAAAAATAACGTATTTTCCATTAGGGTATGATTTAATTAAAATGCAAGATTTTCAAAAGGAGAGGGAATACACAAATAACCAAGAGTTGGCAGTAGCACAATTTCCTCCCGAACTTCGCCATGCTTTCTTCTGAAACCAACACGGTCTCATGCAAAAATATCCTACAACATCAAGGAAAGGAAAGAAAAGGGGCAGTGTGGAAATTAAATCAAAACCAAAACGAGACAATGAAAACAAACACTACTCCTACTCCTAAACTAATTACATATAGGTTAGGCCTATGTAAAATTAAATTTCCAGTGTAACCACCGATGCATCGACTGAGCTATGTAGGCGAGGTAATGCATATCAAGAAAGATATTTAAAAATAACAACAAACAAGAATGATAGAGCGATACATACCGTAACATTCAAAGTTTGAAAATGCATGCAGAGAAATACAAAAGAAAAGCGCATGCAAAATGGTCTATGGAAGCATTATGGTGGTTGAACACACTACGAAAATATGACATGCAATAACAATCTTTCGAACTTCCAAACTTGGTGAACATAAAGAAGGAATAAAACTTGCTTTTCACAATAGGGCTCACCAGGTATGACTCCTCCAATGATTGAGCGATAAAATCATACAAAAAAGATGGAGGATGGGAAAATTGAGATATAAACTGATTTTCAATTTGCGTAGAGGAGTGATGAGGATCCTCAGGAGATACTTGACTATATTGATTAAGACTAAAACTAGTCTCAAGACTACAAGAAATTGACATAACAATCAGCTCGGGTTGAAGTTCCTCAAGAGCTTGCGGAAGTTCCAAAACATCCGAAGGTAAAACATAAAAAACTGGTGGCTTAGAAAGATCAACAATAGAAAAATCAGAGTTATGACAAGATGAATCAGTGAAAAGATCACGACAACCATGATAAAAAAGGTCAAGATAAAAAACATAGGCATCCTCATGATATGATTAATCGTAAAGAGGGGAAGATTTAAAACCAAAAATTTCACCCTCTATTTCTTCACGAGTTCTGTGTGTGATAAAAAATAACATAATCAAAAACTGATTCTTTGGAAAATTCAATAGGAATGAAATAATCATGGAATATGTCAGGATAATGAGGGAGAGGTGTGGAAGGATAAAAATCAACCTTCATTGCAGATTCTTGTTCAGAAATGGACTCCCACACATAGTCATCATAAATGATATCATAGGTTTGCTGCTCAACACTAACTCCATCTTGAAATTGATCCTCATGAACATCAAAAGAAACAGTTGAAACAGGTGAACCAAACAACTCACAATTAGGAGGACCAAAAGAACCAATGGATGGAGGACGAGGAGATAACACATCATCACAAACATCAGATTCACAGTCCAAACCTACGTTGAAATTTTGAGTATGTGGGGTGGGAGAAGATGGTGGTAAATCAGCAACGAACTCTCAATTTCTACCACCTCAACCTACAGAGATGGAGTTGTTTGATGAGGAGAAGATGAAGAGTCACTTGGGACAACAACCTCCTTTGTCACAGATTTAGGAGCTCCATAACTAAGGTACGTTGGGAGACTTTCGAAAGACTCATATTCTTGTGGATTCATGGAAATATGAACAAGAAATTTGAACTTATCTTTCATTAATTTCTAATCCATATCATCTTCAAAAATTTTGAAACAAAAAAGAATGAAATGATTGTGAAAACCATTAAGAGATTCATTAGGTGATTTTCGCAATCGCATGATTTTCCTGAAAATAGATTTGTAATCATACCTGTCAAAGGCACGGTAAATATCCTTGACAAGATGTTCGAAAAGAGTGTATGGAAGTCACTGATAATGTGTAACACCATTCCTTTACGTGCGCTTCTAACATGAGGATGAACAACCTGCACACAATATCCTTACAGTGAATATTATGTTTAGTGGAAAATTAAAAAAAATGAGTGGTGTGCTCGAGAATGGTTGTCCACCCTTGCCATCGAATTTCAGGTTTGACAAGACATAGATTATTCCCATGGGCACTTTCATATTTGCGGTTCTAGAAAAACATGTCGGGGTTAATATATGGGAAGTGTTATCACCTAGATTGACCTCAGGTTGAAGGGAGATAAGCTAGGGTAACCATAAACTATGCTTAGCCAAGTAGCTAGCACTACAAGGCCAGGAGAGGGCTCTCTCTGTAAGGATCTTAGCCAAAATGACTGGATCAGGGATAAGATTTTTGGCTAGGTATAGTAGCTTGAAGGTTTTTATTGAATTTTTTGGTGTTTTGCTGGATCAGATGGAGCTGGGAAGTTTAGGTCTGGGAAATTATGTCAGAAATGCAGGGTGTTCTATGGGGCAAGGTAGGCGTAGGCTTTAGCACTTTAGGTTTAATGGTGTGAGGTGTTTAAGACTGATGAGGAGCTGAGGAGGGCATGTGACAATCATGGATCCTTCTCAGACAGTAGAAAACATGAAATATTGAATGATTTCCCAAGGCAGAGCACTGATACAATGGATTATACCTATAAAACTTGATAACATTCAACAAGAAGCAATGAAATGAATGATGGCATACATAATACATGTAAACAAATGATTACGAAAGAAAAATTGTGCTAAAACTCCATACCACATGGATCCCATAAAAATAGCTACAAATCTTATTAATCTCCTTGCCAAACTACTTACAATGATGTACAATCAAGCTCTGAGCATCTAAGTGAGTCCAACCCACACAATGACTGAGAAAATACATAATATAGGTTTCAAAACAACAAATCCTAGCCTCAGGGGTAGAATCCATGAGAGGAGGAATCAATTGCACAAAAAGTTGAGCAAACAGCTGAAGACTAGGATGCTAAAACTGAAACATTCCTAGTATGAAGCAAACTGATTCATTCATCTCATTTAAGCTTTTCATCTAATGTATCTACCCTAGGTAACATAAATAAACTTTAATTACATCATGATTTTACATTACATTAGTGAAAAAATTAAAATCCCATAGGTGAAAAGTGAAAAACCAAAGAAACAGTGAAAAATTGGGTTGCCTGTCAAGTGCGCACTGCCTTAAAGAAACGTGCAGTGCCTTTCCTGGACAAACGCGTAGCGCCTTAAGGAAACGCGTGGTGGCAAATTAAAATCAACTTTTTAGTGCCTTCCCGATGTCAAAATTGGGCACGGGATAGCTCATTGGAAATATTGTCGAGTCTACTTTCCAAAACATCTTGAATTTTTCAATTTGGAACTCATTTGCCCTGTTAAAATCCCAATTGCCCAAGACTGGTCAAAATGTGCAGAATGAGGCTACCAAAATGCAGAGTGTTGTTTCAGTCAACTTTTGGAGGTCTTCCTTAACTCCAAATTGAGGTCATGATAGTTCAATGGAAATATATTTGTGTCTAGGTATCATTTGACATGTCAAGAAAGTCATTTGGTCACTCCAGCTAGGAGAAAACTTGATTTTCCTCTCCCGAGGCAAATTATGTTTTGGACATTTCTCCCAAACCATGAGACCTGTGTAAAAACTGAAGGAGGCTTTTCTTCTTGAGCCTATGATGGGAAAAAAAACTCTCTGATGTTTTTCAAATGCATCTTTTCTTGCTTAGAAACATCATTTGAATAAAACCTATCCCGATGTGTGGAATAGGGGATTTGTAGAAATGAAGGGAAATGAAGGGGATGAGGGGCTTCTAATTTCTTGAGAAACTTTTTGGAAGTAGGGAGGGATGTTAGGAAGTAGGGGAAAGTATAATTTTAAATATTGAGTGAGGGGAAGGGGTCTAAAAGGGAAAAACACAAGCCTAACCTAGAAAAGTGTTAAATTGTAGCAATAGGATAGGGTTTGTGGGAAAATGATGAATTTGAGGGATATAAGTGATGGGAAGTGTTTAAGAAGGTATATTAAGGATAGGGGAAGGTGTATGAACATCGGGATATAATTTTTGTTGATGATTTGACCATCCAAGAAAAATTACCTTCAAAACCCTAGGAGAGGGACATGAGCCTTACCTAAGCAAAACTGAAGCACAAACAAGGTGTAAAATGACCCATTGGAACCTGAAATAATGATGAAAACTCTTTGAATGATGGCACACTCAGCCGAATGGTGGCATGGACTAGTACTTGGAAAACTTTGGAAGGAGTGAAAACAATCCTAGACCTAATACCTAGTGACCAAATTTTACTTGAAGACTCACTGAAATGACAAAAAATTGATTTCAACACCCCAAGACCACTTTATAAGAGCATATTTGATCATTGGTGGAAGACTGCAAAGACTGGCACTAACAGGAAGAAACCATTAAAGATACAAAAATTTCAAACAAACTTCATGGGCCCAGCTTGTCATCTGGTACTCCTTCTAGCGCCATAAATGTTGACGGTGCCAAACCTGCCAACATTAAGGGGATCTTGCTGATATGAAGTCCCAATTAGAACTCACGCCATTTGGTGTAGGATTCCCATCCAGAATACGACTCGGTTTCCGATGCAGTGGGTTCTAATGATGTGCCTTGGAATAACACATAGTGTGGCGTATGGTGACTTTGGTGGGAACAAGTGTGTGACCCTGTGGAAGTTCAAGTGAAATGCATGAAGGTTATAACACACGAAGGGGAAGTGAGTGAGTCCCTTAGAAGCTTGTAATAATATGTAACTTGGAAGGAACACAGGAGCATAAAGACATCAAAAGTTATCCTGCAAATTAGTTCACAAGTTAACAACGATGGAAAATTATGATAACACGCATTCAACAAGATTCATACCAATGCAAACATAATAGTTCATAAGCATAAGCGTAAGTGAAATAACATACATTACTAACATAACAAGAATGATCCTACTACATTCACAACATAACATGAAAACATGTTAGCTCTGAGCTTTTATTAAGTGAAAGTTCCAATCATACATATACCAATGATGGACCACTAACCACTATAGTGGAGCATGAAGTCTACACTTTCTCCTTCAAATAAAGATACTCCCTCTATGCTACGTAGAAGCCAAGGCTCTCACAAACTCCCAAGCTACTGATTCTAAGCCTAAGACTAGCCAAAAGATTGGCTTCCCAAAATCCCTTTACATGAGTTATGGGGGTATATTTATAACAAAAGGGGTGACTATTCACTTCCCCTTGTGACTCTCCAACTCCCCTCAAGATTCTTCAAATTCTTTATAAGATGAACCTTTGACTCAATTACATCACGACTCTTCACATTCCACAATTGAAACTTGGAATTTCACTTAAAAATTAATTACAAAAGAATATTATAATACACTCGTACCCATATAAGACAAAATTGGGTAGAGCCAACTAGACAACCTAATAAGACAATACAATTAAACTTGAGTTTGGGGAGACTCCAACTCAACAACTTCCACTTGATGTTTCTGGTCACGTAATGGCGCCAAGGTTTGTACTGCATGATGAGATATCCAAAGTATGTGATGGTGTTAAGTTGGAAGCGGACTCTAGCCTCCATGGCATTTAGGTACACCTATTTGGAATCAGAAAGTGTTTCCTTCTTGAGAAGGAGAAACATTGTATTGATCTGGACAGGGCCACTAATGTACTTCTGCATATTCTATCTCTTTACTTCAAGATCTTCCTTTATGGTGATCTGTCACAAATTTTCCAAGTATTCTTCAATCTCCTGCATGAACCGATTTTTGCGCTTGGTCTTAATGAGTGAGCCAACTAATGGGATCCCGTGCGATTTCACTAAGAAGTCCAAGTTGTTATACAATCGTGCATATGAGGCTTGAGTGTTGGCAAAGAATGAAGCGAGTTGTTTGTTATTCTGGATGACCATACAAACCTTTTCTTTCTCCAACTCTGTCTCTTTCCTTGTCTTATTTACCAATTCAAGCGGTGCCCCTTTGTATTGCATCGACCATTCATGCACAACAATAGCTGATTGCACAACATTGACGTTTTTGACATTATCTTTACATTTCTTCTACAACCCATTCAAGTGGACAACTGCCTTATGCAAGGTAATAAGCTCCTCATAAATATTCTGCATGGTCTCTCCCATTTTCGATACATCGCCGAGTATTGTTGCGTTCACTTATTCCAGATAGACTTGTGTGGGAGCTACATTATGTAACTCTTATTGGAGATGTTCAACCTCCTAACTAGTAGCTTGCAAGTTCTTTGCCAATTATTTGTTCGCGGCCATAAGATATTCCATGTTTGACTTTGTAGCACTTGCGAAGACCAAGTTGGCTGTGACAATGGCCACTAGATTTCTTTTTGTGTCTATCACGATCACCCTTTCTCTGATGAATGCTCGAGATGCGAGGTCATCTGGAAAATATCACTTCCTTTCTTGTACAATATTTTTTTGAAGCTCGTCATAATTCAGGTTGTACATGTCCATAATCAGACCATCATCAAGAACAATTTCATCTTCCTCACTTGGAGCTTTCTCTTCCGGAGGATGGGGAGATTGAATGGTGACTTATTGTGTACTTGGCATCAGGTCGACATCTTGAATTTGGAACTCCCGTTCCACCTCCTGGTCTTGGATCTCAATCAACTCCTCAACCTCTTGAGTGAGTTCCTTGTCTTTCACATACTTTCTCTCCTCCTCTAGCTGCTGATTCTGTTCTTTTTCTTTAGCTTGTCTTCTTGCGACTTCTTCTTCTTCTACTCTTCGTCTTTCTTCTTCTTCCTGCTTCTACCTTTCTTCCTCCAATCTCTTCTGCTCTCGTTCTTCCCTCTACTTTTGTTCTTATTCATGCATCCTACGTTTACTCTTCTTCTCTACTGCTATGGTTGCTTTAGGTATGACTGGATCCGTGTTCATCTTGCGGCTTGGCTCCCCCCCCGTGTTATGCATAACTTTCCCCTTGCCTTTCTCGAGTACTGGGTAGCGCCCTTCAACTGGTAGTGCCTCTGGAGTGATTTATTTCTTTGGAGTAACCCATGAAGTTATAACGAAGCTGACTGGTTCATGGGACTTGGAGGCATTATAAAAATTATTCCATGGTTCCTCCTTTGTTCAGTAGAATGTCCTGCTTAGCCACTGGAAATGAATCCTCACACAGTGGTCTCTACAAACTTCTAGGGATCATACAGATTGAAGTCCAGATTACTAAAATAAAATTTCTCTATCGCCTTTCCTTCGGTATTTGCGACTTTCAGATTCTTGATCTCATACAATCCAATTTGCATAGGAAGAGTTGGTCAAGGTGCTTTCTTCTTCTTGTGCAAAGCTGCTGACAACCCTATGGAGAGATGATACATAACTTCTTGCATGACTAATTTAGCTGAACACCTTGAGGAAAGTGCCATCCTGTGAGGTAAACCAATCTACTATCTCCGACACTACTTCCATTTCCCCATGTGACATGCAAGATGGCTCTTCCTCAAAGATCAACTTGTACAACGAAATGAGGAAGTGACTAGTCAACTTTTCCATTACTCCTCTATGGTTGCACTCCAAAAGAAACTTGCAATGAATGTGCACGACATGCTCTCATGGTTCCCAAGTCCAATTCATGCTGGGGAATGCATTGTGTGTGCAGATTGCATCTAGTAAATAGGCCCAACAATGCTGCAAGGTCAAGTCAAGAGTTAGCTTGTGTTTGAAAGATATCAAACCAGGATCAATACATAAGAAGTGAAAGAAGAAAATATAAGTCTTGATCACAACATGAATAATTGTCAATAGCACAAGATAAGCTCCCGTGGATAGAAGGGAGGCTCCAATTTCAAAGCATGGGGAAAATTTTGGAGGGTGGTTGTAGCGGCTACAACAATTTGAAAAAAAAATTGGTTTATATTTCATTTTGGAAGATAAAGGAGATGAATAAAATTTGTTGATGAGAAAGTCCTTGTATGGCCCAAGTGCTCAAGTATAGACTTTGCTAGAGTAATTCGAGTTCATGAAGGAAGGTTGTATAGATTATTGAAACAATCGCCTCAAGGATTAGTGCATACAGATATCAATACATGTGAACTATGTCATAGAATATATGCTCATGTTCATTATAGAGATTTTCCATCTTTAAATCATATGGTTTTAGGTGTTCTAGAATTGAAGATGGAGCATGAAAGAGTATGTAAAGGTTGTGTGTTTGGGAAGAATGTCAAGAATTCTTTTCCAAGTAGTGAAAGTAGGTCTAAGGAAAATTTAGATCTAGTTCAATGTTGTAGTCCAATTTGAGTGGAATATATTGGAGGCTCTCTATAATATGTAACTTTTATTTATGACTTCTCTCATAAGAGATGGATTTACTTCATGAAGGCCAAGGATGAAGTCTTCAACAAGTTTCAAGAATTTAAGGTTGAATTAGAAAACTTGACAGGAAAGATAATTGAGATTATGGGATCAGATAATGGGGGAGAATGCACTTCTAAGGAACTCATTTCCATTTGTAAAGAAGTTGAGATTAAGAGGGAGTTGATAGTCCCTTACAATCCATGACAAATTGGAGTTGTTTAAAGAAAAAATAGGTCCATTGAAGAATATGTTAAGGAAATGATGCATGATCAAGACTTTCCCATGTTATTTTGGAGCGAAGCATCTATAGCAGTAGTCTATATTCAAAATATAAGTCATAAAATATTGTAAGATAATGTTGATATGTCATCATAGTTATTATTGATGTGTTAGAAATTAATTAACAGAGCAATGGAATACACAAAACATTGTAGAAACACAAATACATAAATGCATAAAACAAGAGAGACACAGATATGTGTGGTTCACCCAATTTGGGTTACGTCCACGAGAAACAACCTATCCTTTTATATGATCCAACAAAATGAAGAGATACAACCTACAATAGATCCACTATACTTTCCTCTTTTCTCTCACATAGTATCCTCTCTTTCTCAATCAGAATAATAATACACATTTGCAATACAATTCCCTCATATAAACTTAGGGTTGCCTTCTAAGGAAAATAACCTTAAATTAACATAAATTTTACCATCAGATCATCCACCTAATGAACAACCTAGATTGACTACGAAATTGCAATATTTTACAAGGCAAATTTTCATCTACTTTTAGCTTTAGGGGTGCTACCCCCGAACCCCCGCCAAGGGGGGCTTCCAAATATTCTCCCCCCCTCGACCCCCCAGGTAGCAATAGTGGGGTGGAAAACCCCTCCACACCTCTCTGTTATGGATTGGGATCCAAACATGGTTGAAACAAGACCTGTGAATCAGGAAGATAATCAAGCTCCACATCCAATAATCTCCATTTTGGAGACTAATTATATCAAGTCCATTGCTTCTTCACTTGCTAGACAATGCTTCCACTTTGGACCTGGTTGTTTCTCATCTTATTCACCATTCCTGAAGGCCAACTGAAATTGAGCAACAACTAAATTTCTCCCTGGTTACAACCATTGTCAACATATCTGTAGGATTATGGCTAGTGTGTATCTTTTCCAACTTCAACTTTCCATCATCCAAAACTGATCGTATGAAATGATACCTGAGATGTATATGTTTAGTATTATAATGAAAGGTTGAATTATTTGTAAGATTAATGGCACCTTGGTTGTCAATATATAACCTACTCATCTCCTACTTCTTGCCCAAGTCATCCATAAACCTTTGTAACAAAATAATTTCTTTTCTAGCCTCCGTAGCAACACCATACTCTGCTTCCATTGTTGAAAGTGCAATAATGTTTTGAAATTTTGAAACCCAACTAACAGTTGTTCCACATACAGTAAACACATATGTTGTGGTTGTCCTCTTGTTATCTCTATCACTTGCCATATATGCATCAACATATCCTTGTAGAGCAATGTTTGAATCTCCAAAACATAATGCTTGATTTGTGGTACCTCTCAAATAACTGAGAATCCACTTCACTACTATTCAATGCTCATTTCTTGGATTTTTCATATACTTGCTGACAACTGCCATTGCATGTGCAATATCAGGTCTTGTGCAGATCATTGCATACATTAAGCTTCCAACATCTGATGCGAAAATTTACACATATAATCCATCTCTTCTTGGGTCTTGGGATGCATCTCCTTAATTAGTTTAAACTGGCTAGCCAAATGTGTACTGATTGGTTTTGAATTCTAAATATTAAATATTTCCAAAACCTTTTCTATGTACTCACTTCGAGACAATTTTAATTTGCAATTTTTCCTAGCTCTGGTTATTCTCATACTAATGATTTGTTTTGCAGCACCCAAATCCTTCATTGCAAATGAATTTTCCAATTTTCCTTCGAGAACATTTATTTCCTGCATGTTAGACCCCGCAACAAGCATGTCATTTACACACAATAGTAATATAATATAGCTCCCATCATTTGGCCTTTTAAACTAAACACAATGGTTAGAGTGACATCTAGTATAACCTTGTTGTTCATACATAAACCTGTCAAATTTTAGATACCACTGCCTTGGAGCCTGTTTTAAGCCATACAAACTCTTCTTCAACTTGCACATTAATTTATCCTTGTCTTTGACCTCATACGCTTGTGGCTACTGCATATATATTTCTTCCTCCAAATCCTCATGGAGAAAGGTTGTCTTTACATCTAACTGCTCAAGATGCAAGTCTTCTGTTACCAATAGACTTAAAATAGTTATGATTGAAGTCATTTTAACAACAGGAGAAAAAATTGCATCAAAGTATATACCTTTGGTTTATGCAAATCCCTTCACCACAAGTCTAGCCTTAAACCTTTTTTTACCTCCATCTTCTTCATTCAACCTATAAACCAATTTATTTTGCAATGTTGTTTTACTGACAGGTTAAATGACTAAGTCCCAAGTCTGGTTTTGCATCAAGGAGTCCATCACTTCTTCCATGGCTTACTCCCACTTATTCTTGGTTTCTACCTACATTGCTTCTTCATATCTTTCTAGTTCACCAAAATCTGTCAACAATAGATAATATAATGAAGGAGAGTATCATTCAGGGGGTCTACTTGTCCTGGTAGATATTCTAACACCAGTTGAGGTGCATGTTATTGTTGTGGTTGTTGTTTTTGTTGTGGCTGCTGATCATTATGATTTTCAGGCACCTTTACTTTTTCTGTGATCTCACCAAGCACTATGTATTCTTTGTTTTCCTTTTCTTGTTTCTTTCCCTACATCTGATCCTTATACAAAAATTTTTCATCAAATATGACATCTCTTCTCCTAATGATTTTGTGATTTTCATAATCATATAATCAATAAACAAAATCATTTATACCATATCCAATAAAGGTACATTTCTTTGATTTTTCCTCAAGCTTTGGTCTATTTTCTTTATTGATGTGGACATAGTACTCACAACTGAAAGTATTTTAAAACGAGTAGTTTACCTTTTTACCTATTCATGCCTCCTCTAGAATACCACCATCCAAGGAACTTGAAGACCCTCTGTTTATTAGATAAACAAAAATATCTACAACATTTGCCCAAAATTGTAAGGGAAATCCTGCATCAATATCATGCACCTTACACGCTCCATGATTGTCATATTCATCCTTTTTGACATACCATTTTCCTGTGGCATTCTTGGAAGTATCTTCTCTCTGTGAATTCCATGCTCTGAATAGTGGTTATCAAACTCTTTGCTGCAATATTCATCTCCATTGTCTGATCTGAGACACTTCAACTTCTTTCCTGTCTTATTCTCAATCAAAGCTTTCCATTTCTTGAAAGTATCAAATACATCATATTTATTTCAAATGAAATAAATCCAGGTTCTACTAGTTGCATCATCAATAAAAGTAACATAATAATGAGAGCCACCAAGAGACGATACTTGAGCAAGTCCCCATACATCTGTATGCACACACTCTAATTTTTCTCTCTTCTTTTCCTTCCCAACTTTGATAAATATTACTCTTTTTTTTTTCCATAAACATAATTTTCACCAAAATTCAAATCAACATGCTTCAAACCTAACAACAAATTTCTCGAGCGAAGAATTTTCATCCCCTTCTCACTCATGTTCCTAAGCCTATAATGCCACAATGTCGTATCTACTCCTGTGCAAGTTAATGCATTAAAAAAAATAGAAGTACCATACATAAATACAATGCACCAACCTTTTCTCCTTTTTTTGTTACCAGGGCTCCTTTAGTGATCTTCTGGGTTTTGTCTATGAATGTAGTTACATAGTCTTCACCACCTAACTACCCCATTGAAATTATATTTTTCTTCACATCTACAACATGCCTTACCTCCTTCAATAACCATTGGTTTCCATTTTGTTGCTTTATAAAAACCTTACCCATTCCATAAATTTTACAGGGTTTGTCATCACCCAAACGAACCTATCCAATATCTCCTTGAACATAGTCATGAAAATGTTTCCTATCAGGTATGGCATGGAATGAGGCCCTTGAATCTACCACCCAGACATCAATAATATTCTCTAATGAAAGAAAAAAAGCATCTTGCAATGCATCACCTATAACATTCACTTCATGATTGTTCTCTTGCTGTCCATCTCCTTCTTTTCCCTTCCAAGATTTGCAATATTTCTTCAGGTGTCCTTTGTTCCCACATTTCCAACACAATATCCTTGATTTGGAATTGGATCCACATTTTCTTGACCTACTCCAATTTTTGTGGCTCCTTCCTCTTTCCATTTTTCTTCCCCTAGTCTCTGCAGTTAAAGCATTACTTAATGTCTCACCAAAGCTTTTCCCTCAAATTCCTCTCTAAGGATGGCACCAACAAAATCATCAAAATTTAAAGCACTAGATCTAGAGACAAAGTTATTAATTGCCATAACTAAACCATTCCAAATTTCTAGTAATGAGAACAGAAACAATAGAGCCCTAACTTCATCATCAAAATTTACCCCTACAGAACTTAACTCATTGGTAACTGTATTAAACTCATTTAAATAATTAGTAATAGATCCAACTTCTGACATCTTCATATTAAACAAATGCTTCATAAGAAATACCTTATTTGAGGTTGAGGGTTTTTCATATAGTTTATCGAAGGCCCTCATTAGACCTTCCATTGTTGTTTCCTTCTAAATATAGAAGGCTACTGATGCTTCCAGACACAACCATATTGTTCCTAGTGCCTTTCTGTTGAGAAATCCCATTCCACGTCTGTAATACTTATCGACTTATTTTATTTTCTGCTCAATGGTAGGTAATAATATTTTTGATACATATGATCTTCCATCCACATCTTCCACAACTAGTAGTTTTGGCTGTTAAATTTGTCGACCCTAAACCTACCATCTTTTGCCATTGCTCCCACTTGAACCAGGAACCATTCTGTCCTGCGAGTTTATTAGATAAATAAACTTTCAGCTCTGGTGCTGGTTGTTAGAAATTAATTAACGGAGCATTGAAATACATAAAATATTGCAGAAACACAAATAAAGAAATGAATAGAACAAGAGAGACACAAATATATGTGGTTTACCCAATTTGGGCTATGCCCATAGAGAAATAGCTAGTCCTTCCTTTTATATTATCCAAAAAAATTAAGAGATACAACCTACAACAAATTCGCTGTAATTTCCTCTTCGCTCTCACATAGTCTCCTCTCTCTTTCTTACTCAGAATAATAATACACAACCACAATACAATTCCCTCATATAAACTAAGGGTTTCCTTGTAGGGCAAAAAAACCTAAATTAACATAACTCTTACCGTCAGATCATCCGCCTAATGAACGTCCCATATTGACTACGGAATTTCAATATTTTACAAGGCAAATTTTCATCTATTTTTAGCTTCGGGGGTGCTGCCCTCGAACCCCCCACTAGGAGGGGCAAGCACCCCTAGATCGCCCATTTAGGGATTGGTATCCAAATGTGGCTGAAACAAGAACTTTGAATTAGGAAGATAATCAGGCTCCACATCAAACATGATGGCCCAAGAAAAATGTTACTTCTACCATTAGTTGTGCTACATTAGAACAACAATCCTAAATTGATCAGACAAATCTAAGGATTTCTTTAGTAATAGTAAATGAAGGATTGTTACATGGGGGATAACATGCAGGCTAAATTAAGTTGATTTGTAGCCATTAAACGACTCAGAGAAATGTTTCCATATCTATTGTACTCATACTAGCATCTAATTGGAAGTGTCCTTACACAAAATGGCCTATGTATTTAGATGGAAAATGAGGTAAATGACCAAGTGCAAGATCACACTCCAATTGGAATTATTTTCCAATGAATAATGCTTAAATTTTTCCAATGGCACATGATATTGATAAAAAAGAAAGCTCACACCAAATGCATATTGTCATTATGGATGCCAACGACCTCTTAGAATGGGAATAGAATTCTATTTATGGTTGGCCTAATTTTTATCAAGTTGGTCTTGTATATTTGTTCCCTTTCAAATAATGTCAGCTCAAGTTAAAACAAAAGTTGACTCATATATGATCGAACTGATGAGCGCCAGTACTGCAGCAAGGACGCTGCAACTCCTGGGCTACCAGCTTTACTTATCAACCCGGGGTTCGTACAAACTTGGAGGTGACAGTGCTGTATACACAAGTAAAAGTGATAGTTCTACCTGTTGTCACTATTCAGCTGGCGAGAGACCACTAGGGTTCCAAGCCAGACTTCTATAGAGTCATAAGAAGCTTGATTCTTTGATGGAAGAAGGGCAAATCTACTCTAAGAGAGTTACTTTACTGCAGTAATGGAAAAAGCCAACATGTAATGCTAAACCACACCATACCCTAATTAACCATTTAAGAAGCTATGTTAAGTAGAATTTCTAAATCAACAATAAACAAATGCTACTATATAAGTTACAGAAGTAAAAAGCATCAAACCATACTAATGTGCAAGCAAAGAAACTAAACTAAATCTGTTTTCACTTTTTTGGTTTTTTAGGCAAAATCAAGTATGCAAACTAATTGTTCTTATGGACATGATAAGTGGATGGAAAGTTTTTGAGGATGGCTAGAAGGTTTATGAAGGAGTTGGATGGTGTGGAGGGGTCATAGGAGGCTTTTTGTGACTTCCTATGGGTTTCCCATCAATTCAACCTCAAAATAGGCTGTTTCAGGAAAACCTATAGGATGTACTAGAAACCTACTTGATGATGCTGTAGGAATTTCAGGAAACCTACAGGATACAACCGAGAGCTAATTGTGAGGTTTTGGAGGTATTGAGAAGCTTAGGAAAGGTGTGTGATGGGTGGAATGGAGTGTTGGAAGGTCTAGGAGCACTCAGGAGTCAATATCCAAGATAAGAGATGGCTAGATTCACTCAATGTGTTTAGGAGAATTTCAATGAAAAATGATGAAAGACTAGTGAGGGTGATGGTGAAACAAGGGATGGATAAGGTGGATGAAGTGGAAGGTGGTTGCTAGTTATGAAGTCTTGGTCTCCTCCTGAAGTACATGCTCTGCATAAAACATGTGTGTCTTCCAAAAATAACTATGAAACAAGATACATTTTCATTGCCTTCTTCATTGCCTTCTTCATTGCCTTCTTCATAAGATACATAGTCTTCTAAGGATTCATCATGGCCTATGGTCATCTTGAAAATTTCTTCTTTAGTATCCTTTGGCTAACAGTGGTCTCGATATTGGTTGTTAAAGTCTTGCTGTATCTGAGCCCAAGTTATGATGCTATCTCCAGGTAAACCCATGAACCATCACAATGCTGAATCCTTGAGGTTAGATGGAAATAGTTTTAACTTTTTCTCATCATCTGTATAGTCATAGGTTTGGCATATAACAACAAACTCAAATAGGAAAGTGTCGGGGTCCTCTGTGGTCAGGCCATGAAAATGAGGTAGGGCAGAGGGGCTTATATTTTTCATCTTAGTGTCCCCATTGGTTTCCCTGATGGGGAAGGCAACCTCAATTCTCTCTCTATTCCCTCTATCACTTTGGTTTTTAGACATTGGTTTAGTAGGAATGGGTTCCTCTTCTTCTTCTTCCCCTGTAGGTTCTTCAAATATGTCAGGTTGCTCACCTAAGGGTTCCTCCAGTTCACAGCCACCAAAGAAGAGAGAAGGTTGGCTATTGGGTGTAGTGACTGTAATTGGAAAAAATTCCCTAAGTTGTCCCTATTCCTACGATGCATGAAAGGAAGTATTTTTGGGTTGGTCTTGTATTCTTTTTAAAACTTGGAAAGTACTTGTAGAATTGAAATCGCTGATTGAATGAAAATTACTGACATAATGAAAAAGCTACTTGCTGAATTGAAATCCTACCTGCAGAATGGAAAGGAAAGCAAATAATGCAAAATGAAAGAAAGGAAACAACTAGATTACTTTTGCAGAAATAAACTAATGGAAAAATATTGAAGACAACAAGTAGAAGAAGAGAAAGCAGTAATCACATTCTACTCAGGCACCTCCCCGGCAACAGCACCAAAAAGTGATGAGCACCAGTATTGCAGCAAGGATGCTACAACTCTTGGGCTGCCGAATTTACTTATCAACCCGGGGTTCGTACAAACTTGGAGGTGACAATGCTGTATGCACAAGTAAAAGTGATGGTTATGCCTGTTGTCACTGTTAAGTTGGTGAGAGACCATTGGGGTTCCAAGCCAGACTTCTATAGAGTCAGAAGAAGCTCGATTCTTTGATGGAAGAAGGAAAAATCTACTCTAAGAGAGTTACTCTACTACAATAATGGAAAAATCCAACATGTAATGCTAAACCACACCATACCCTAATTAACTGTTATGAAACCAGCTCAAGAAAAAGATAGAAAAGATAGATCAATGCCTTAGAATTCAGCCTCTTCGAGGGGGCAACCTCCTTTACATTACATAAATGAACAATTCTTGGATGATTCAAATGGAAAAACCTCCTTTCTATATATAGGAGTCTAAGGAGTCACAATATAACCTAGCCGACCTAACAATAATAATATAAAGCCACAAAAATAACAATAGAGGGATTCTATGGGGCACAATAATAACAATATGGGGACAATAGGGGCACAACAATATTAATAAGGGATACAACTACAATAGTAATGGGGTAATCACTAGTATTATAGGGACCCAACATGCCCCTCTCCTTCAAAAAAGTGTTGTCCTCAACGCTTGAGTAGTTCTGGATGCTTCTGTATAAAATTCTCATCCTCCCATGTGGAATCTTCAGTGGATAAGTTCATCCACTTAATAAGATACTCCGAAATTGATCGATTTCGTAGCTGTCAAGTTCTTGTTTCTGTGACTGCTTCTGGTTCCAATATAATTTTTCCTTCCTCGTCAAGTTCTGGCAATATTGTTTGAATTGGGAGCTTGTCGCCTATAACCTTCTTTAAACATGAAACATGGAAAACTGGGTGCAATCGAGAAGTTGCAGGAAGCTCCAATTTGTATGCCATAGTACCAATCTTTTTCAGCACCTTGTACGGACCATAATACTTTGGTGATAATTTATTATCCTTCTTAGCTTGCTTGAGGGACATTTGCTTATATGGTTGTAGCCGTAGGAATACCCAATCACCTACATCAAAACTTCTTTCGCTGTGATGTTGATTTTCCTGTTGTTGCATTCTATTATGTGCCAACATGAGGTTATTCTTTAAGAGTTGGAGGACTTGTTGTTGATGTTCGATGTGATGTTCCATTGCTTGAACCTTAGAATTTTCTCTTAAATATGATGTGATGGATGGTGGCTGATATCCATAAAGTTCCATAAATGGGGTCATTTTTGTTGTTGTATGGAAGGAAGTGTTATACCACCATTCAGCCAGAGGCAACCATTTGACCCATTGTGTCTGTTTATCAGACACAAAGCAGCAAAGATATCCTTCCAAACATTTGTTTACTATCTCATTTTGCCCATCATATTGAGGATGATAAGATTAGCTATGAGCTAACTGAGTACCAAGACAAGAAAAATAATTCTGTCCAAAATTTCTAGTGAAAATGGGATCTCTGTCACTTACAATAATCTTTGGGTTTCCATGTAGCTTTTGAATTATTTCCATAAATGCAGTAGAAACTGTACTGGCTTTAAATGGATGTGATAATGCACAAAAGTGTGCATACTTGGTAAGTCTGTCAACTACCACCATGATGACACTCTTTCCCTCAGACTTGGGTAAACCTGTGATAAAATCCATTGAAACATCCTCCCAACGTTGGCTTGGAATGGATAAAGGTTGTAATAGACCCGGTGTCTTAATTGTTTCAACTTTATTTTGTTGGCAAACCAAACATTCCGCCACAAACTTTTGAATATCTGATTTAAGGGCATCCCAAAAAAATTCCTTCTTAACCCTATGGTAAGTTTTTAAAAATCCTGAGTGCCCTCCTAAGGGAGAAGTGTGCAATTCCATAAGAATCTTTTGTTTTAGTTGGGAATTCTTACAGAGGTATAAGCGATCTTTGTACCATAACGAATCATTTTTCCAGCTAAATGTATCAGATGTATTGGAATCTTGTTGTAACTTTCGAATAAGTGCCCACACTCCTTTGTCATTCTTCCATTCCTCCCTTGCTTCGTTTATCCAATCTGGTTGGATAATAGAAATGGCGCACAACAATGCTTCCACATCCTCATCCTTTCTTGAGAGTGCATCTGCCACCACATTTTGCTTCCCTTTTTTATAGATGATTTAAAAGTCATAACCCAACATCTTTGTGACCCACTTTTGTTGCTCTTCAGAGGATTTAAGGCTATCATGATCCGTTTTTACCTTGAAGTGTCTTCCCATTAGGTAGGGTCGCCATTTCTTAAGTGCATGGAGTATTTCCAACATTTCCTTCTCATAAATAGCTTTGTGTAAAAACTTTCCCTTGATTGGATGACTTTCAAAAGCAATGGGTCTTTCATCTTGCATTAAGACAACACCAATTCCATTTCCTGAAGCATCACATTCCACAATAAAGGTTTTTGTGAAGTCCGGTGTAGCTAAGACCGGTGCTTGGCACATTGCCTCTTTAAGATGTTCGAAGGCCTTTGTTGGTTCTAGAGTCCATGAAAATGCATCTTTCTTCAATAATGTTGTTAAAGGTGCTGCTATTCTCCCATAATTATTAACAAACTTGCGATAATACCCTGTCAACCCAAGAAATCCTTGCAGATGCTTTATGGATGTGGGGATTTTCCATTCCTTAATGGCTTTAATTTTTCTAGGGTCTACCTTAACTCCTTCATGAGATACAATATGACCCAGATATTCCACCTCTCATACTCCAAAGAAACATTTGGATCTTTTTGCATATAATTGTTTCTCCTCCAATAGTTGTAGCACCCTGTCAACATGTTCAACATGATCCTTCCAAGACTTTCTGTAGATTAGTATATCATCAAAAAACACTAACACAAATTTTCTAAGGAATGGTTTGAAAATGGAATTCATCAAACCTTGAAATGTTGAAGGTGCATTGGTAAGGCCAAAAGGCATGACCAAAAATTCATAATGACCCTCATGAGTTCTAAATGCTGTTTTTGGAATGTCTTCAGTGTTCATTTTGATTTGATGATATCCTGAACGAAGATCCAACTTAGTGAAGTAAATTGATCCATGCAATTCATCCAGTAATTCATCAATGACAGGAATGGGAAACTTATCTTTAATAGTGAGCTTGTCTAGCTCCCTATAATCCAGACACATGCGCTATGATCCATCCTTCTTGTGTACCAATACTACTGGAGCAGAGAAAGAACTTTGACTCGGTTGAATTATACCAACCTCTAGCATTTCTACAACCATACGTTCAATTTCACTCTTTTGGGCATAGGGATATCTGTACGGCTTGATATTTGGAGGAACACTTCCTGGAATCAGATGAATAGCATGATCATGATCACGAATAGGTGGGAGACCTTTGGGAGTCTCAAATACCTTGGAATGATTGTCCAAGACTTTTTGGAGATCTGGAGAAATAGATGATTCCAATGTGGAAACATCTAGCGAACATAATTGTGCAATTACACCTCTTTGTTCCTTTTTTAGAAGCTTTGTCATACTGTTAGAGCTGATTATCTTTCTCGGTTTCCCTGCAATACCCCTTAATTCAACTTCCTTTCCTTCCACATAAAATTTCATGAAAAGTTCTTGAAAATTAAAAGCTATTGTACCCAAGGATTGTAGCCATTGGACTCTAGGACAACATCAACACCTCCCATTGGAATGGAAAGCATTGGGCTAGTCAATACATATTCTCCCATGGATAGCTTGATATTATGCCACTTTCTATAGAAATTTATTGTTCTTCCATTTTCAACCATCACTTGACACTATGGTGCTAGGTATAAGAAGCAATTCAATTATTTTGCTACCTTACAATGAATAAAATTGTGGGTACTTCCTAAATCAATTAACAATATTACCTTTTTCTTCTTGATTTGTCCTTCTATCTTGATGGTTTGAGGAGTGGTAATTCCTGCTAATGCATTACAAGATATGGTCGGATTCATTTCTTCTTTATCTAGGCTTTGTTCCTGGAGTATATCCTCTTCTTTTGACCTTTCTTGCTCCTTTTCTTCTTCCTCTTCACAATCTATGTAGAATAATTTCTTCTCAACACACTTATGACCTTTAATGTATTTTCTATCACAACTATAACAAAACCCTTTTGCTATTTTTTCTTCCAATTGTTGTGGTGTCAACCTTATAGGTTGTGGAAGACTAGGGGCAACAACACTTCCATCTTTATAGTTGTGAGTGGTATGCTTCTTGGTTGCCATAATTTTGCTTTCCATTTTTCTTGCTAACCTGAATGCTTTCTCTAATGAATTAGGTTCCCAAAGGCGAACATCATGTTGGATATTATCCTTTAAAGTCCCTATGAACACATCAATTCTATGCTCCTCTGGAATATTTTTTACCCTTATGTTCAATTTTTGGAACTCCTCAATGTGCTCCATTATTGAACCCTTTTGTTTGAGACTTATCAATTGGCTAAAAAAAGTGTTGCTTTTTGTATCCTCATAATGTGCTGTCAATTCTTCCGTAAAATTTGCCCAAGTGATAATTTGTTTACGAGAGGAAAGCCATTGATACCATACAAACTGATTTGGTTCCAAATATAAAGTTGCAATACGTACCTTTTGTGTGTTTTGCACATTATTGAGATCAAAAAATTGCTCCATCTGTAATATCCATGTCGTGGGATCCTTGCCATCAAACTTCCTCATATCAATTTTTGGAATATGGTGGGTCTTCGATCCCCCATTAGAGTCTATGAAATCATGATTTACCTTTCTTTTGTTCGCATCATGAGTTTCCTTTACTACCTTTTCACCATCAGTAAGTATTTCTTGTAGAAAATTTGTCAAATCTATATTCAAATTTGCCATGTCTCTCTTCAAATCTGTTTTCAAATCTATTTTCAAATCGTCCATCTTAGCTTCCATGCCCTTTATCTTAGCTTCTATTAGCTTTTGTGAGAGTGACATTTGTTGCACTTGGTCTTGTAATTTTGTCAATATCATGTAGCATTTCTTCCTCTTCTTCATGAGTCATGCTAGAGCTTTCAGGTTGCTTACTAGGTGTTTGATTTTTTTTCCTTGGGGCATCAGTTACCGATAATAATGCTCTACTATGCCCTTTGAATTCCTTCAAATTAAATTTTCAAACCAATCTTAAGCAAAAATTTAAAAAAAATCTACACACCTTTTTTCACTATGTAGGAGCTCGATATTGCCTCTGATGAATCTCTGTACTTTCAGATCATCCAGTTCTAAAATTTTGACTTGCAGTAGCCCTCTGTGTCCTCTTTCCAATGCCACTAGTGTGATCCAAATTGGATTCTCCAAGGAAGAGCTATGCGAAATCTCCCACAGTGACTTGATTATAGAATAGTTCAGTAGAGTGAACTTGTATGATGTGCCACGAGTCACTATTTCGACCTTTGGCTCTGAAAAATATATACAAGAAACTATAGTTTGTCCTCTTTCTGTACCTTCTTACGAAATTTCAATCCGATGCTCAGAGAGAAAGTTATGACGATTTCCCTAGGTCACCTATTTGGAATATAATTCAGGAGTCTGCAAAAGGACCAACTTCCTCAGATCATATCTCTACAAATATGGCATGAAAAGCTCTGAAATTTGGACCCGAGATTCAACACGATTTCTTCTCAAATGGATTTCTTTTTTAGCTTCTGTGACATCGCAGAAAAAAAGTTATAGCGAAAATTCCACGATGACCTGTTTGGAGCAGCGAAACCCTAGAATCCAAAGCTCTGATACAAAATGTTATGAAACCAGCTCAAGAAAAAGATAGAAAAGATAGATCAATGCCTTAGAATTCAGCCTCTTCGAGGTGGCAACCTCCTTTACATTACATAAATGAATTTTTTTTGGATGATTCAAATGCCAAAATCTCGTTTCTATATATAGGAGTCTAAGGAGTCACAATATAACCTAGCCGACTTAACAATAATAATATAAAGCCACAAAAATAACAATAGAGGGATTATATGGGGCAATGTAATAACAATATGGGGACAATAGGGGCACAACAATATTAATAAGGGATACAACTACAATAGTAATGGGGTAATCACTAGTATTATAGGGACCCAACATTAACCATTTAATAAGCTATAATAAGCAGAATTGCTAAATCAAAAATAAACAAATGCTACTATCTAAGTTATAGAAGTAAAAAGAATTAAACCATACTAAGTGCAAGCAAAGAAACTAAACTAAATCTGTTTTCACTTTTTTGGTTTTTTAGGAAAAATCAAGTATGCAAACTAATTGTTCTCGTGGATGTGACAGGTGGATGGAAGGTGTTTGAGGATGGCTAGAAGGTTTATGAAGTGGTTGGATGGTGTGGAGGGGTCCTAGGAGGCCTTTTGTGACTTCCTAGAGGTTTCCCATCAATTCCGCCTCAAAATAGGCCGTTTTAGGAAAACCTACAGGATGTACTAGAAACCTAAAGGATGATCGTGTAGGAATTACAGGATACAACTGAGAGCTAATTGTGAGGTGTTGGGAAGCTTAGGAAAGGTGTGTGATGGGTGGAATGGAGTGTTAGAAGGTCTAGGAGCACTCATGAGTCAATATCCAAGATAAGAGATGGCTAGATTCGCTCAATGTGTTTAGGAGAATTTCAATGAAAAATGATGAAAAACTAGTGAGGGTGATGGTGAAACAAAGGATGGCTAAGGCGGATGAAGTGGAAGGTGGCTATTGGTTATGAAGTCGTGGTCTCATCTTGAAGTACCTGCTATGCATAAAACATGTGTGTCTTCCAAAAATAACTATGCAACTGGATACATTTTCATAAACTAGAAAAGCATGAATCAACTACCTATATTATGCATGAAGAAAGTTGCTGAAGAGAATGAAAGCATGAGTGAGATATTATTGCAGAAATGGAGATGGAAAAAGATGACAACGAAATCTGCCTTGCAACATTAACCAACCACTGAATTAAAGACAATAAACTCCAAAGCTCATAAAAGAATTAGAAATCTGTGTTTTTGGGGCTACTGAAGGGTCCCTTCCTCAAGTCATGGTCCCAGAGGGAGGAAGTGAGGCCGAGACACATGCTAAAAACCTTGTGGTGATCCTTTTTCTCCTTGCTAACCTGCTACTTGAAAGAAGGCACAAATGGAAGCAAACTATCACACAACCAATCTAATCTACACTACTTGTAATGAAAATGCATCTACTAAGAAAATTAACAATTAAGCTATGAATCTACACTAAGCATACATGTAAAATAAAGAGGAGCCTTGGCTACTAGGGTTGGGCCCTAACCGAAGATCTTCAGCCCTCTGAGTTAACTCAGTGCTGGCTCAAAACAAAACTCATTCTTATTACCAAAACAACAGATTACATCAAAAGAACTGTCACAAGTCTTGCAGCTCGAAAATAGAGGTAGATTTTTACAATCAAAATCCGAATCCTACTGAGGTCCTAGGAATCTCTACTTATACATCTGAAGTCTCTAATGAATTCCTTAAAATTAGGGAGGCTCAACTCCCAAACTCGAGATAAAATGGTGCTTTGTTTTTCACTTGCTCGACTGCCTTCTAGTCCTCATGATTTGGTTGTTTGCACTCTGAGCTGATGGAGGAGTAGTAAATGAGGAGGATTTACCTCCTATAATCTCTCTCCCTTGTTCCATTCGAGTTTTGACCTTGGTATTTGCCAGAATTCCTTGCTTTTCTCCTTTAATCCTACATTAAATGCACATTAGACCACAAAGCAAAATATCCAACTCTAACTCATCTCATAAACAAAATATAATCAAAATTATGTAATAAGTTATGAGAATAGCTGGTTGGACTAAGCTAGGAGGTGAATTAAGGCCCATATAATTACCCAATGATGAGGTTCATCATGAACCACTATAAATAATTCATGATCTTTCTCCATTTTGGAAAGATTAACTTGATGCATAGAATATAAGAGAAATTTGGGCTTGAGGAAGAAAACAGGGTTCATATCTCATGAACCTTAGGACGAATTGAAGAAATAAATTTTGGTCTCTAGTTATGGTTTTTTGGTAAATGTTCTTTGTTATCTCTTGTGAAAGATTTGCGGAGAGAATTTGTAGCCCTATCTTAGCCTTTTTTGAAGAGAATACTTTTGCCCTAGTTGGTGGCATATATTAGCCCTTGTCAGAGGATTAAATATTGGGTAGAAATAAAAGAACAAAGCCTAATTTGGCCTAAAACAAGAGCCTAATTCGACCCAAGACAATAGCGAGATTCATGCTATAATACAAACAAAAATTGCCGAAGGTAGGCCTGCAACTCTGTGATTTCGGACATGAGGCCAAAACTGGATTTATAGAGGAACAAAAGCCTATAATTTTAACCATCCGCCTCTATGAATAGGCATAAGACCGAGGCCCATAACTCAACCTTTTTGGGATAGTTTCAGGGTATGTGTTTTGGCCTCATTTGGATATACCTTAGTGACACTTTAAGGTAGACATGAAGACATTGTTAAGGTATTCATGTGGACAGACCCAACATTTATTTTTGGAGACATTGGTGTATTGGCTTGAAGACAGTTTGGGACAAATATTAGTAGACTTGAAGTAGTTTTTGAAGGCATATTTGAAGGCATCTTGGAGCAGACCTGTAAGCATTCTAAAGAATCACTTTTGGAATATACTTTAAGACTCTTTAGCGAAATTTAAAGTACTCCCTTTAGCATCCTTGGTGACCTTTTAAAGAAAACCTGAAGTTCACTTTTGCAGTAGACTTGAAGACCTTTTGAGTAGACCATGAAGACTTTGCTTAGTAGATTTTGGAGAGCCTATTGGAGAAGCCCTTGAAGTGTTTTTGAAGTGTTTTGGAGTAATCCTATAACCATTTCGGTACAACCCTTTGGGAGAATTATTTGAAGTAATTTTTGGAGTAGACCATGGACCAAAGTTGAAGTGATCTTTGGTGCAAACCTTAGACCAGAGTTGAAGGAGGCCTTGATCAGATTTTAAGGTTATCTTTGAAGAGTCCCTGAAGTAGTTTATGAAGAAATTTTGCTATACTTATTGAAGAATTTTTGGAGAAAGTGATGAGCCCTAGAAATGGGTAACTATATGGGCTCATTTTGCCTATTATTTTCACTTAATCCACCATTCTCCATAGTTTTGTGCATGTTTTTAAATATATTTATGTCAATAGAGTGAATGGGGATAGTCACTTTGCCACATAGTCTAATGAGTGTTTATTGCGTATTTTTGGACAAATACCAGACATTTATGAGCAGATTGGCAGCCAAAATTGAGGAAATAGGGCTGAGGAATTATAGGAGGGGTGTCTTCTTCATTAATGACCCCTTCCTCGAGTTCTCCATCAACAGCTCGGAGTACAAAGGCCCATAATGATGATTCCAAGGGGCAGTCGAGCAAGTCTAGTAAATTTGTTGTTATCTCCAGTTTTAGGCAGCCGAGTTCCTGAAGTTTAGGAGGACTGTTGGGAGTCCCCACTTGTATAAATAAAAATGATTCAAGCCTTAGTAGGTTAGCCATTTCATAGTAGATTTTCGCACTTTTGTATAGCTTTGTACTCAACTCATTTTCGAGCTCTTTTTGAAGACAATTTTGTGATGTAATTGCTATTTTTTGATAAATGAAGATGAATCCAGTTTTGAACCAGCACTGATCTTTCCTAGAGGGCTGAAGCTCTTGGGTTAGGGCCCAACCCAAGTTTCCCAGCACCTCGTTTGTGTATTTATATGCTTTTTCTTGCATTCATGAGATAAATTTTGTTGTTTAGGTTAAATCTTGCTTTGTTAATTAGGTTTCTTTTGACGGTTAGAATAATTGTTCTTGTTTCAGGTTGATTAGATAGTTTGCTGCAGTAATAGAAAAAAATCCAAAAAGGCTACCAAGCAGGCCTTGATCTCCTTTCTCCCTCCATGGGACCATGATTTGAGATCAAGGTACTATTGCTACCACCAAAAACATTGTTTTTGCTTTCCAATGCAATTGCTAGTGTGAGATTTCGAGTTGGAGAAGTTGATATCAGTTGGATTCACATGCTTAGATCATTTCTTGTTCATTTACCATGGATTTCTTGCATAATTTTCTGTCCATAAAGTTCTGTTCAACATTTCTCTGGTTTTAGGTCAGATTTTAGGTCAAAATAGGCAAAACTCTGTTTTTCAATTCTTGCTTGGGTCAGTTTTGAAAAGTAAGTGTGCAACTCACTTGAAGAACAATCCAGCTTATCATTCCTCCATATCATAGCCTGTACCATTTAATCTTTTAATATCTCTCCACTCATTCGCCTCATTTCGTCAAACTGCCCTAATTTCTGCATTTTTGTGCAAAATTGCTTTCTTGACCTTTGAACAAATCCAACCATCTCCTTCAGTCCTGATCTTCACTGACAGAATCCTAGACTCTTCAACACCTCCATCCAACCTTTATTTCCCTTTTCCCATCGTTTTTCCACCTTCAAACCTCCAAAAACAACTTTCGGCCTCCTCTTGTAGATCCCTTGCAGCCTCCTGTAGAAGTTCATGCGAGTGATTTTTCGGAGTCTAATCGCAATGGGAGCCTACAGAAGGGTACGAGGGACTTCTTAGGATCTCTCCACACCTTCCTCACCTTCTGCAAAAGCCAACTCCATCTCCCTTCGCCACCAAACCTCTGCACAGTCACAACTAGTTAAAACATAAGCATAATGATTTCACATAAATTGCTCAAAAGTAAAAAAAGATGGTTTCTTCTCATTTCTCTTCCAAAGTAGCTTGAATACATGCATTTTACCTTTCCAGTAGTCAATGGCATCCATTTTAGTAGTTTCCATCTTTTTTCTCACAAAAGTAGGTTTAGTGGGTAAAAACTAGGGTTTGCATTTCCTTTCAGTTTTCATTCTCTTTCTGCAAGTATAATAGCCTCTTTCGAGTTAGCTTTCTTCCATCACAATTAAAAGCTTCTTTTGAGAACTCATAGAAGTTGGCTTAAGCTCCTAGCAAACTTGTGCCAGCTGATCAAGTGACAGCCTGTAGTAAGAGCTAGTACTTGTGCATATAACACTGTTGCTTCCAAGTTTGTTACGAACTACCGGGTTGATAAAAGTAAAGTAGGGAGCCCCAGGAGTGTCAGCATTATTGCTGCAATACTAGAACTCACCATCTTTTTGGCGCTGTTGCCGGGGAAGCGTCAGAGTATTTTGTGATTACTGCTTTTCTTCTATTTTCTACTACAACATTCTGCTAAGTAGTTTATTTCAGCAAGAGTAGAGTAGTTGTTTCATTTCAATTCTGCAATTTCATTTCAGCAAGCGTAAATTAGACATTTCCTGCTTTCATTTCAATTCTGCAATTTCATTTCAGCAAGCGTAAATTAGACATTTCCTGCTTTCATTTCAATTTTGCAATTTCATTTCAGCAAAATAGATTAGTCATTTCCTGCTTTCATTTCAATTATGAAATTTCCATGCTAGCAAAGTAGATTAGACATTTCTTGCTTTCATTTCAATTCTGCAATTTTCATTTTAGCAAGGTTTATTTGGGTAGTTGCAATTTGCTGTTCAATCCATTTTAGTTTTTGCAGGTGCAAGCAGAAAAAGAAACACAAAAATTACCCAAAAAGAGATTTCCTTTCATGCCTCGTAGGAACAGAGACAATTTAGGAAAATTCCTACCCAACACCCCCACCACATCACTAAGTCACCCTTCTCTCTTCTTTGGTGGCAGTGATCCAGAAGAACCTATAGGTGAACCTCCAGAGATATACAAAGATCCTATAATAGAAGAAGAGCAAGAAACCATTCCTCCTGAGACCATGGCTGAAAAAAAAAACGTTAGAGGAAATGGGGAAAGAATAGAAGGTGCCTTTCCTATCCGAGAGACCAATGGGGACACAAAGATGAAAAAAATAAGTCCCTCAGCCTTACCTCACTTCCATGGATTGACTACCGAAGACCCTGATACCTTCTTGTTTGAGTTTGCTGTTCTCTGTTGAACCTATGACTATGCAGAAGACGAGAAGAAGTTGAAACTCCTTCCCTCTACCCTCAAGGATGCAGCATTATGCTGGTTCATGGGGTTACCTGGAAGCAGTATCACAACCTGGGCTTAGATGCAGCAAGCCTTTAACAACAAATACTGGGACTACTGTAGGTCAAAGGATACCAAGGAAGAAATTGTCCGAATGACCATGGGAAGTGATGAATCTTTAGAAGACTATGAAGAGAGGTTTCAACTCAATTATAAAAGGGCCAGGTGCACATTTGACCCCGAATATCTGAAGATGGTTCTGCTTAGAGGGGTCCCTGAAGGCCTTCTAGGTACCCTCCGTTTGCTGGCTAGGGGAGACATCTACCAACTACCTTATGATGACATAAAGACTGTGTTTAGAAACCATTCTAGGGTAGTTAGAAAGAGAGGTAGGGGAAGTCAACCTTTAGACAGTACCCCCTTTTCCAATTCATCCCTTGAAAATGAACTTGGGAATTAGATGGAAGATTTCAAGAGTGAGATGAGGTAAACTCTCTTTCCATGCAAATGGATACCTTGCGGATCCAAAGGAAGTAAGAGGAAGCTGAGAGGGCTTTGGCCATCTTTTGTACTAGGTGCACTAGAAAGCATCCTAGGAACGAATGTCCATTGCACTCTGTAGAAGTGTGTTTTGTCTGTGAAGAAGACCATCCTACAAATCAGTGCCCTTGCCTACCCGAATTCAAAGCTATGTACCAAGGGGCTAAAGGAGCCACTGAACCACTCTATTTCATGAACCAAAGGAGGCCACATGGACCCAAAAATTACTAGCAGGGAATGCAAGGGACATCCCAGACTCATTACAATCCCAATCAAGCCACTTCCATGCCTTCTTGGGGTCCCCCTGCTCATCCTTCCTGGTCCACACCCTCTCCTTGGTCGTATCCATCTCAATATCATACTCAACTAGCTGCTTATTCATTTCACTCTTATGCTCAACCACAACCTTAGTAAAATGAACCTCATCAGGGGTGGAGGCCCCAATACAACTCTCCTCCCACTTTTTTGCCTCCACCACCTGCTCAACCACAACCATTACCTCCTGCTCCTTCAAAACAACCCCAAATACATGCTCAACCGAACCCGAACCCCAATAACAGACAAGCCCAACAGGTATATCTTGGAGAAACAACATGCCCTACCTATGCTGTGGAGATTCAAGAGATCAACTACGATCTGGGAAGGTTCTCCCAGATAGCCAACCTCCTCTTAAGGAGGATGAGGAAGAGAAATAGGAAAGTGAACCAAAAACCATTCCACCCTTTCCTAAGAGACTAACTGGAACCACACAACCGACCCCAGAAGAAACTGAACTTCTAGGAGAAGTAAAATAGTTATGTGTGAAATACCACTTCTCCAAGCCATAAAAGATGTACCAATCTACAAAAAGTCGATCAAAGAGAAGTGCTTCAGGCACCCAGGCAGGTGTAAGAGAGATGCCCTAACTATCAATGTCATAGGACAACTGTCTGACTTGATGTTGGGGCGGGTAATCTGCCCGAAATATCTGGACCCTAGGAGTCCCGTAGTCGATGTCCACATCAATGGAACCATAATCCCCCATACCTTGATTGATCTAGGGGCTACAATTAACGTGATGACCAAGGACACTATGCTCAAACTCAACCTTTAGGGTTCCCTAAGAAAGACCTCAACAATACTGCAGTTGGCAGACCGCTCCACCGTGACCCATGATGGGATTGTGGAAGATGTAATGGTCTCTATTGACTCCTGGGAGTACCCTGCTGAATTTCTAGTTCTTCAACCAAAGGCAAAGCTCACTGGGTATCCTCTCATCCTGGGAAGACCTTGGTTAGCTACTGCAGATACTTACATCAATTGTCGAGCTGGGAACATGACCATCAAGAATGGGCATATGTCCAAACATCTAGTCTTATATCCTCCTACCCAACCTCTGCTAGAACATGACTTACCTCTTTGGTTGGAGGAGGAAGATGAGGATGAAGTCTACTCTGCACCATTGTGCACAATGGAAGCTACCATGGGGGGTCCACAAACTGAGGATGATCTTATTGAGAACTTGATTCAGAATCCACCCTCCAGCGTGTTTCCATTAGAAGAGTTGGTGGAAGAAACCCAAGCCAATGCTTTAGTTGATCTCTATGTGGCTGATCCGACCTATCTCCGAGTTAAGAATGTGGAATTTGGCCCAGAAAAAACCTGAAGATCAACTCATCCCTATCCACCTCTCAGGAGAAGGAACTTTATAACTTATTCAACAACCACTTGGATGCTTTTGCTTGGAGCTATAAGGAGATGAAGGGAGTCCACCCTTCAGTCTGTACTCATCACATTTACATTAAAGAAGATTGTAAACCAGTCAGGTAACGTCAAAGGAGGATTGATCCAGCCCTTAAGGACATTGTCAAAGAAGAACTGCAAAAGTTGCTAGATGCAGGATTCATCTACCCCATCTCTGACAGTGAATGGGTTTCTCCTTTGGTGCCAGTGGCAAAGAAAAATGGGAAATGGAGAATCTGTGTAGATTATCGGGAACTGAACAAGGCCACCAAGAAGGACCATTTCCCTTTGCCTTTCATAGATCAAGTGTTGGATGGCCTGGCAGGGAAGAAGTTCTTTTCCTTCCTAGATGGGTTTAGCGGGTACAACCAGATCCAAATCAGCCTGGAAGACCATGATAAGACCACTTTCACTTGTCCATGGGGTACCTTTGCCTACCGGGTCCTTCCTTTTGGGTTGTGCAATGCTCCTGCCACCTTCTAGAGAGCAGTACTGAGCATATTTGCCGAACTGTTTCATGATTTAGTGGAAATCTATATGGATGACTTTACCCCTTATGGTTCTAACTTCCAGGAAGATTTGGCTAACTTGAGGAAAGTTTTAGCCAAGTGTATTGGAATGAACCTGTCCCTCAGTCCTGATAAGTGCAAATTCCTGATGACTGAAGGGACCGTGCTAGGTCATAAAATTTCTTAGCAAGGATTATAGGTGGATCCCAACAAGATTGCTATCATACAAAGGGTCCCACCTCCTCAAAAGGTAAGAGATGTTTAGAGTTTTCTAGGCTTAGCAGGGTATTATAAAAGATTCATTAAGGATTTTAGCAAGCTAGCCTCTCCATTGTTTGGTCTTTTGGGAAAAGATGCTTAGTTCATATGGACTGACAACTATCAAGAGGCTCTGGATGCCTTGAAAGGTAAGATGATAACTGCCCCAATATTGAGAGGTCCAAACTGGGCCCTACCTTTCCACATTCACACAGATGCTTCGAACAAAGCTATAGGAGCAGCCTTAGGGAAAGTTAAAGAGAAGCTGCTGTATGCCATATATTTTGTTAGTAAAAACCTGTCCAAGGCAGAATTAAACTACACTGTAACCGAAAAAGAGCTCCTGGCTGTAGTCCATTCCCTAAATAAGTTCAGACACTACATCACTGGCTATCAAACATTCGTACACATTGATCATGCTACAATTAGGTATTTAATGAATAAACCTGATGTAAATGCTCGTATCATTAGATGGTTACTTTTATTGCAGCAATTTGATTTGACCATTGTTGATAAGCCAAGTAAGGAAAATGTTGTTGCTGATTTTCTGTCTAGACTAGATCTGCCTGCAGGTGAAGAAGGAATGGTGGATGATCAAATGCCAGATGAACACCTATTTGCTATTTTAGTACTCTCTCCATGGTTTTCTAATATAGCAAATTATTTGGTTTCAGCACAATTTCCGCCACACCTGTCCTCCAAAGAGAAGAGCAATATTATGAGGAAAAGTGCCCCATTCACCTGGATTGGGGGAAATCTTTCTAAACTTGGTCCAGATCAGATTTTGAGGCGATGTGTCAGGGAGGAGGAAGTTTTTTACATCCTCCTAACCTGTCATGATGGGCCCTGTGGGGGCCACTTTGCTGCAAAAAGAACTGCCTTCAAAATTCTGTAGGCATGTTACTATTGGCCCACTCTTCATCAAGATGTTAGGACATACATCAGCCAATGTGACTGATGCCAAAGGATGGGGAAACCTACTCCAAGGGATGAGATGCCCCTGCAACCTTAAGTGAATTTCGAGCCATTTGAGAAGTGGGGCATGGACTTTATGGGTTCTATCAACCCTCCTTCGAAACCGAAATCTTACATCATTGTGTGCACAGATTACCTGACAAAATGGGCAGAAACAAAGGCAATCAAAGCAGCAACAGAAGAAAAAGTAGCTGAGTTTTTGAGGGAAAATATCTTCTACAAGTTTGGCTATCCAAGAGAATTAGTCACAGATCAAGGAAGTCAGTTTACCTCCAATCTGATTGAGGACCTACTCACACATCAAAAGATTAAGCACAGAACTTCCACCCCTTATCATCCATAAGCAAATGGACAGGTGGAAGTCACTAACAGAGCTTTGGAAGGAATTTTGACTAAGGTAGTGAGCAGTAGCAGGAAAGATTGGGCAGATCGATTGGTTGAGGCCACCTGGGCCTATAACACTACTTGGAAAACCACCACAGGTTTCACACCCTATGAACTGGTCTATGGGAAGAAGGCTTTGCTATCCATAAAATTTGAATATAACACATTAATGATGGCAGCTCAGCTGGACCTAGATCTCAGCCATGCACAAAAGGAAAGATTTCTTCAGCTAAATGGATTGGATGAACAGAGAATGCATGCCCTTCTACACTCAAAGGTAGTCCAACTTCAAAGAAAAATATGGAATGACAGACACCTCAAAGAAAAACAATTCCAGCAAGGAGACTGGGCGCTGCTGTATGATTCGAGATACAAATATTTCAAGGGAAAATTGAGGACAAGATGGCTGGGACCATATATAGTAGAACAATGCAATGACAATGGTTTAGTCCTTATCTGGACCATTAATGAAGAAGCCATCCCCATGCTTATCAATGGGCATAGATTGAAGATCTACAAGGAGCCCCTTTCCAAGCAAAAGTTCATTGAGAATCTGGGTAAATCAGTGTTGGTAGTGGAGCAGGTCCCTGTCTCCACTCCACCCACACCCTAAGCAAAAAAAAAAAAAAGAGAAAAAAAGAAAAAAAGAAAAAAAAGAAAAAACAGAAAAAGGAATAAAATATCCTTGGGTGAAAACCTCTTGGAGGTGCCTAGGGCAGGTAGTGAGGGTGAAAACCTCTTGGAGGCACCCCAACTGTCTCAAAAAAAAAAAAAAAACCTAAATTATTTTGGATGAATTGCAGGTTGCAGGAGGGTCACACAAGAAAAAGACATGGCCAGGCTACATACACCCTTCATAGTCCATCCATCCATCACCATTTTCCTTTCTCAAGCCTTGGTCTCATTTGTTCTGAAAATTTCGCATCCTATAGGAAACTCTGTGTATTCTACAGGAGGATCTTGTAGAAACTACAGAAAGGCCAAAATCAATTTAAGAGAAGGACTTGAGGGTTGGAAATTTCTCTAGAAGGCTTGTGAGCCTCCCTACCACCATCCATCCGCCTAACTCTCCATTTCATCCGTGCACACCCACATTTCCACTCGTTTTTTCTTTCCCTGCATAAATAAATACATAAATTTTGTTTCTTTCATTCTGTAAACACAAAAAATTGATGACAAATAAAGCATTAGCGTTTTTACTTATTCCCACCTGATACCTTCCAGCTGCTATTTCTTTTCATTTGAGACCTTCTTCAACAGTTTTTTAACCTTGCTCAAACATCAGCCTGAATTTAAAAAGGAGAAGTAGCTACAGGAAATCCTACAAGTTTCCTGTAGCAACTGATCCCTTTGGAAAACATACTCCAGAGATAGGGTCAGCATCGAGGATGCATGCAACATACAAGGAGCAGAGCCTAAGCAAACCATCATCAGCATAAGCCAAAGGCCAAGCATGTAGAGCAGCAGCAGCAACAACAACGAGGAAATGAAGTGCCAAAGTCCGAAGCATGCATAGCACAACAGTGACTAAGCAGGTAAGTGGCTAAACCTATTCCTCGATTGCATGAATATTATTTCAAAATTGCATTAACTATGGGAATCATCACGATTAAACAGAATCGGTGGCCAGCTAACTGGCCACCCTCGTTCAGTTCACACACCCTCGTGGAATTCAAATGAGCCTCGTCAAATTCAAACTGCTAATCAGATACGTAGTCAGCACGTGTGGCATGTCAACTCGGGAAGAAAACATTCAGAACCGGTAGTGGTGGTGGCGTATAACGTGAGTAAGGGAGGTGATGGCAGTTAGGTGACTTGAAGAACCATAATGACATTGGCGTAGGACCAACAGTCCAGATGTGGATAATGTACCCATCCGCCCACCTCACCTCCTCATCGCAGATTACGCCATCAGTTAAGTACAGTGCGGTCTAAGCCTCCACCATCCTTTTGTTTCATTTCCATTTACGAAGCTTTCGACTGCAGTACTCACCTACCACCTTCAGAACAATGAACCAGTCGTTTTCTGCCAGTTTTTTCCAATTTTTCAAAACCCTCCCGCCTATCGGGCTCTACAGGAGCACTACTGCATTCTACAGGAGCAGAAACACCATCTATAGGAAGATTTCTACAGGAAGGGCAGAGAGCAGCTCTGTAGAAGGAAAATCCGAGATTTTTATCAAAATTCAAGCATGAAAAGAGGTAGGCTTGGGAAACCGCTCTGCATATGATATATTTATATAATGTGCTGGATTAAAAACACAATATTGGATTGAAAAAAACGAAAGTGAAGCTTAAAAGTCTACCTGTTTTTTTTCTTTTTTTCTTTTGAGTTCTACACATTCTCTCCATTTTCTTCTCTGCATTCAAAATTGCCTTTTTCTTCCTCACATTCTTCTGGAAAAAGGGATGCAACCATAGAAACCAACCTGTGAAAAAAAACGAATTTGAAAGATTGTCCACTCTTTGAAGAAAAAAACACTGTGTTATATATTCTCTATTCTGTCAAAGTATTGATTTTTCCCAAAAACTGAGAAGCAAATTTTAGGTTGGAAACAGTTTTAAGAAAGGGAAAATTGCAAACTGTTGTTGTGAAGAGAAAGCACATGGGAAAATTCCCTCTTTGGTTTCAGAAAAAGATAAAACTCAGCTATCCCTCTATTTTCGGTTTTGCATTCTTCCTCACCTGAGTATTTTTAGAAACCACTAAACACCATGCCAGGAGGTTTCATGAGAAAAGAGCCTTTGAACTCCAACAAATTACATGAGCAACCTGAAGTGGTGGCCCTCTTCACCAGGGCAAACTGGATGCCTTTCTTTGAGAGAATTCATGGATATGATGAGGAGGTGACTAAAGAATTTTTGATGTCCTTAAGACCCCATTCGAAAACACATGCTACACTCAATTTCAAGGGTCTGACCCTAGAGCTTACACCTGATTTTATCAGCAGAATCACAGGTCTCCCACTTGGGCTCCCTTGGAGCAAGGAGGAAAAAACATTGGGACAGGTTGTTAAGAAAACATTTTTTCAGCCTGAGGAGCATCCTGTAGAGGATAAAAATTGGGTTAGAAGGACAAGCTTACCTCCTCCATGGAGTGAAATCAGCTACCAGATAATGAAATATATCACTTGTGAAGGGAGGTTCAGTATAATTTATGGTTATCACTTCAGGTTATTGCATGAATTGAGATATGGGATGGATCTACTTGTAGCTAGAAAACTCAGTCTCCCATATTTCCTCCTCCAGTCTTTGATTGAATGTGGCACCAAGCTAAATGCAGGGGTCCCAGACCAGCTGGCCCACCATGGGCTCATCAAACTGTTGGTAGAAGATGCCCTACACACATACACCATCCCCATAGCTTGGGAAATTTTCAGGAATATGTCCAGAGAAGATGACATCAAAACTTTGACTAAGGACATTAGCCCATCTAGCAATGAAGAGGAGAAGAGAGAGGAACTTGAGAAGAACAGTAATGAGGAGGCACAAGATATTCAAACAGAAGGAAAAACAGAGGAGAAACAGAAAGAAGAGGAGAAACTTGACAAAACCACTGCTGAGCCTAAGGTAGAAAAGAAGACAGCCTCAAAAACAGAGAAGAGGAAAAGGACAAAGGCTGAGAAGAAAAAGCCCAAGAAAGCCCAGAAGAAGACTACCATAGGAAAGGCAGGGACTCAACAAGAAAAGGAGAAAACACCACCAGAGACAGTAGAGACAAAAACAAAAACAACAGACACAGGAAAAATTGTAGGAGATAAAGAAGAAGAACAGCAGGAAGAAACATCCCTTGAAACACTGGCAAGGGAAGCAGCAGCTGTGCTTGCTGCATTAAGCACTCCAGAAAAACAAAAGGGAAAAAGAAAAAGGCAAACCTCTATGTATTTCAAAGCCAGAAGGAGCACCAGGATTAAGGTGGGCAAGCCCCAGCCACCGTCAAAAGAACCAATTATCATTGAGGATGCACCTACTGAGAAGAAGGAGGAATCTCCCTCCAAGATCTCTATCACCTATGAGAGAGGAAGTCCCAAAACCTCCACCTGGAAGGAAAGAATTAAATTGATGGACTCCAAAGCAGTTCTACAGGAGGCACAAACCTCTCTACAGGAGACACTGGCCAAGCTTAAAGAAACTGAAAAATTGGAAAAGAAGGCAGCAGAACAGTCACAAGAGGAAAGAAAGGAAAAAGAAATACCTGAGCCAAGCCCTCAGCCTAATTTAGGCTCCTATTACAATCTTCTAGAAGGTGGGAAGATCATCCCACAAAAATTCGCTGTGCCTCTTTTCTTTGAATTAGAAAAAGAAAGGGTCAGAACCCACACCTGGATGCAGATTGCTAAATCTAAAGGAGTTGAAGATATAGGGCACATGGAAGACAAGTTGAAAGAGTTGAGAGGGGAGTTGGCCATGGTAAGGCACATAGAGGGCATTAGAAGAGCCCAACTACAGGAAGAAAATGAATTGCTGAAAAAGCAGTTATAGGAACAGGAAACTCAGAGGGGAGATGAGTTGCCAATCTTGGAAGGGTAGCCACAGCAAGAAGGTTCCCTAGCAGATAATGAAGCAGCAGAGAAATAGAGCAAGAGGAAGAGCCACAGACTGATGCTGAAATGCTAATGAAACAACTGCAAGAAAAAGAGTCTTAGGCAGCAACTGAAGTGCAAATTTGAAATAACAGTTGCAGGAAAAGGAAGCCCAGATGGCCTGCATGGCCAGCTGGGCAATGGAGGCCTTGCAGTGCAGAAAACCAGCTAGATCCTATGCACTGTATCTCAAAGACCAATGGCTCCAATTCCAGATAAAAACATTGGCCCAAAGGGGCACAATTCCATTCCAAAATTATAATCAGTGTATGCATTTATGTGATGATAGTTCAGCCGAGGATAAATCCAAATTAGCAGAATTTTACCTACACAATATGGCACTTCCTGATATGAATTTATGGGATCCAAATGCTGCATTGGGAGATCTACAGCTCATGGCTATGGATTCTTGGTTGAGCCATGAAGAAAAGAGAGCAGTGGAAATTCAGAAGATCATGACAAAGGAGCTAAGTGAACCCCTCATGATAAGGGCAGAACCACTAGTTCCACTAGCTCTCATATATGCCCACTAGCACCTTGCAGCCAATCCTCAAACTGCCCCTAACTATGTTGAAAGGCAAGCACAGGCTATTGCTCACTTTGAAGATATGGAGAGACTGTTGGCGATAACTGCCTTCATGCTTGCACAAGAAGATGGAATACATTGTCCCATAGCCTAAAGATCAGGGAGTATCACTCCCCAACCAGAATGAGGGAAGCTATGAGGAGAGTGCCCTTATATAAACAATCAATGCAAAACTTGAAAGCCAACTGGATTGGTCTAAAATACAGTCCTCCACTATTGCTAGGACTATTGGAAGGAGTTAAGGAGGAGGAAGAACATAAACAATGGGAGGAAGTGGACAGAAAAGCAGGTTTCCATGACAGAGAAGAAGACATCACATCAGAAGCTTGGGATGTCAGGGAAGCTGTTAAAGCTATTAAAGATGAAGAACTGGATTAGTTGCTCAAAGGATGAGCAACCCATTCAGTAGGGGGGTGATGATGAGCCCCAGAAAGGGCTAACTATATGGGCTCATTTTGCCTATTATTTTCATTTAATCCACCATTCTCCATACTTTTGTGCATTTTTTTGAATATATTTATGTCAATAGAGTGAATGAGGATAGTCACTTTGCCACATAGTCTAATGAGTGTTTATTGCAGATTTTTGGACATTTTTGGACAAAGACTAGGCATTTATGAGCAGATTGGCAGCCAAACTCAAGGAAACAGGGCTTAGGACTTATAGGAGGGGTGTGTCCTTCATTAATGACCCCTTCCTCGAGTTCTCCATCAGCAGCTTGGAGTACAAAGGCCCACAATGATGATTCCAAGGGGCAGTTGAGCAAGTCTAGTAAAGTTGTTGTTATCTTCAATTTTAGGCAGCCGAGTTCCTAAAGTTTAGGAGGGCTGTTGGGAGTCCCCACTTGTATAAATAAGAAGGTGTCAAGCCTCAGTAGGTTAGCCATTTCATAGTATATTTTCGTACTTTTGTGCAACTTTGTACTTAGCTCATTTTCAAGCTCTTTTTGAAGACAATTTTGTGATGTAACTGCTATTTTTTGATAAATGAAGATGAATCCAGTTTTGAACCAGCACTGATCTTTCCTAGAGGGATAAAGCTCTTGGGTTAGGGCCCAACCCAAGTTTCCCAGCACCTCCTTTGTGTATTTATATGCTTTTTCTTGCATTCGTGAGATAATTTTTGTTGTTTAGGTTAAATCTTGCTTTGTTAATTAGGTTGCTTTTGACGGTTAGAATAATTGTTCTTAGTTCAGGTTGATTCGATAGTTTGCTACAGTAATAGAAAAAAATCCATAAAGGCTACCAAGTAGGCCTTGATCTCCTTTCTCCCTCCTTGGGACCATGATTTGAGATCAAGGCACTATTACTGCCACCAAAAACACTGTTTTTGCTTTCCAATGCAATTGCGAGTATGATATTTCGAGTTGGAGAAGTTGGATTCACATGCTTAGATCCTTTCTTGTTCATTTACCATGGATTTCTTGCATAATTTTCTGTCCATAAAGTTCTATTCAGCATTTCTCTAGTTTTAGGTCAGATTTTAGGTCAAAATAGGCAAAACTCTGTTTTTCAATTCTTGCTTGGCCCAGTTTTGAAAAGTAAGTGTGCAGCTCACTTGAAGAACACTCCAGCTTATCATTCCTCCATAACATAGCCTGTACCAGTTCATCTCTCAAGATCTCCCCACTCATTCGCCTCATTTCTCCAAACTGCCCTAATTTTTGCGTTTTTGTGCAAAATTGCTTTCTTGACCTTTGAACAAATCCAACCATGTCCTTCAGTCCCGATCTTCACTGACAGATTCCTAGACCCCTCAACACCTCCATCCAGCCTTCATTTCCATTTTCCCATAATTTTTCCACCTTCAAACCTCCAAAAACCACTTTTTGCGTCCTCTTGTAGATACTCCTGTAGAACCTCCTGTAGATCCCCTGCAACCTCCTGTAGAAGTTCATGCGAGTGATTTTTCGAAGTTTGATCGCAATGGAAGTCTCTAGAATGGTACTAGGGACTTCTTAGGACCTCTCCACACCTTCCTCACCTCCTGCAAAAGCCAACTCCATCTCCCTTCACCACCAAACCTCTACACAATCACAACTAGTTAAAACACAAGCATAATAATTCCACATAAAATTGCTCAAAAGTACAAAAAGATGGTTTCTTCTCATTTCTCTTCCAAAGTAGCTTGAATACATGCATTTTACCTTTCCAGTAGTCAATGGCATCCATTTTAGTAGTTTCCATCTCTTTTCTCGCAAAAGTAGGTTTAGTGGGTAAAAATTAGGGTTTGCTAGGGTTTGCATTTCCTTTCAGTTTTCATTCTCTTTCTGCAAGTAGAATAGCCTCTTTCAAGTTAGATTTCTTTCATCATAGTTAAAAGCTTCTTTTGAGAACTCATAGAAGTTAGCTTAAGCTCCTAGCGAACTTGTGCCAGTTGATCAAGTGACAACCTGCAGTAAAATCTAGTACTTATGCATATAGCACTGTCGCTTCCAAGTTTGTTACGAACTACCGAGTTGATAAAAGTAAAGTAGGGAGCCCTAGGAGTTGAAAAATTATTGCTACAATACTGGAACTCACCAGAAAGTATTGAGATATTGCATTAGTCTTTTGAAGACATTTCTTGTAACATCCATGAGCCCACCTCGAAGCAGATTTGAAGCAAGAAATATAGGAGCCACATTTAGACTAGATTTGAAGAGTCTTGGAACAAGAATTTCGAGATGAAATTATAGTCCTTCTTGAAGTAGATCTTGAAGACCAGGTTAGATCTTGGATTTATATTTGAGGCTTGGAGTCCTCATACAATGTTTGAGCCTTGTGAGAGACCAGGTTGGAGCATAGATTTATATTTAATTATTGGTGTCCTCATACAAGGTTGGAGACTAGTTTTATATTTGAGGATTGGAGTCCTCATTCAGATTTGGGGCCTTGAAGAAGTTGGAGGTTTAGCTATACAGGTTGGGTAAAATAGGATTGGAGTCATCACTATCTTTATTAATAAAATTATTTTTTGTTCTACTTCTCATTTTTTGGTTTAACTTGGGATAAAGTATTAAATAGCATAATATAACATTTGAAAGAAATATTTATTCAGCGCCCCCCCCCCCCCCCCCGCCTTAGTATTTCTAATAACTGGTTTTAGATCTAGTTCCTTTAAACATAGCTTGAAAGTTGGAAGGAAGATATAATTAACGCAAATGGAAAAGTCAAGTAGGAAATCCAAATTAGAAGTAAATCAGGTTTTCAAAGCTCCATTATTCAATGGAACAAATTATTTGTCATGGAGCAACAAAATGGAGTATTATTTGATGGCTCTAGGATATGAGGCATGTGAATAAGTTTTTACTCAAAACAAAACTACAAATGAGTTAAAATAATACAATACAAAAGTGATGGAAGAAATCATGAGTATTCTATCAGATTTTGTAAAAAGAAAGGTGGGTCATTGTTCTTTAGCTAAAAGATTCTGGGAAAAACTACAAAAACTCTATGGATAATTTGGCTTTGTGTCTTCTAAATCAGAACTAGAGCATGTGAACAAGGGCACAAGGATGATCATGAAATAAAGGAAATACCTGAAGGCACCAAAAACATGAAAGACAATGAAGATGAAAAAGACATTAAAGTAAAGGTTGAAGAAAACCTTGAAGCACAACTAATGGTTTCTCTATAGAAAATCCTGTAGATTCACAAGCTCATGCAATGTACTGAAGAAAAATACAAGAATCTACTTATAATTTTAACCAACAAAAGCCAATAGATCGATGAAAACAATATGAACAAGAAGAAGATAAATAAATGACACACAACATAAGATGTATCTAGGGAAAGCCACTGCTCAAAACCCCACTATCTGTATTGCATATATAAAAAATATGAGTGAATATAACAAAGCTTGTTCTCACTAGAACAATTCTGCACAAGTATGCTCAACTCTCACAACTCACAAGCTAGCTCAAGCCAAATACTTAGCCTATTCAACAACTCTCCAAGCCCCTAATCTCTTGCATAATTCATAGGATGAATAGCTCGTATTTAAAGGAATTCATGCTTCCAAAACTACACGATCCAAACATAGGATCAACCTCTGAGGCATGCATGATATTTACACTCCAGTAAATAATACCACTGATAGTACACTGTCCCTGCACTCTAGTCTCAACTAGGTCCTTCTCAGAATCGACATGCATGAGTTTCTAATGAGGGAATCTTCAATTAACTAGAGTGACACTTGTGGATGCACTAGTGCACCAACTAACTGTTAAATCTCTATTAGTTCTGCAAATAGTTTGGAATTGATGTAACTGACCATAAATAAGTAAACTGAGTTATCTAATTTACAACTCAATTTAAACTCATATTGGACCCCTAAAATTTAGGGAGAACATATACATGACTACAGAAAGACTTCCAACTCGAAATTCCTAAGCTAATTAAGTTAATTAAACTTAATTAATTATTTACAAGTTGCTATGAGAATATAATTCGATTTTAATTCTTAGTTTAATTCAAGGAAAAATTAAACTAGAATTTCTTGTTGCCATTTCTCAACACTCCCTCTCAATAAGAAAGGGATTATCAGCTACCCTGAACTTGTCTCTGTGAAACTCGAATTTACATATTGACAATGCCTTTGTCAGCATGTTAGCATATTGCTCCTCCGTGGGCATGTACTCTAACAACATTATCCTTATCAATACACAATATCTGAGATGATGATATCATATATCAATATGCTTGTACTGATCATGAAAAACTAGATTTTCATAGAGTTTGATACAACTTTGATTATCGTAGTAAATCATAGTTGGATCCATCTGCTGACCAAACAAACCAACTAGGATCTTCCTCATCCAGATGGCCTCACATGCTTCCTGACTTGCAACCATGTACTCTGCCTCTGTCGAACTGAGTGCAACCGATCTCTGTTTTCTGTTGTACCAAGAAATTGTCGTTGACCCAATACTGAAGATCCCTCTTGATGTTCTCTTCCTATCAGATGGACTCCCTGGCCAATCTGCATTAGTGAAGCCTTGAAGTTTCACTCCCTTTGTCCATCTGTACCATAATCCATACTGAGAAGTGCCCCTGAGGTATCTCAACACATGCTTTGCCACCTTCCAATACAGTTTGGTAGGCCTAACCATCGCTTGACTAAGCTGGTTAACTGCATAGCACATATCCGGTCATGTGTTTACCAAGTACATGAGTGAACCTAAAAGCTACCTGTAAACAATAGCTTCCACTACTTCCCCTGAAGTAGCATCCTCCTTCCTCCAGTTACCTGCTAGAGGAGTCTCCATGGGTTCGCTGCTCTCCATGTGGAATCTCCTGAGTATCTCAATGGCATACTTTCCCTGAGACACAAACAACTCCACATCTCCCTGTAATACCTCCATGCCAAGAAAGTAATGCATGAGCCCCATGTCCTTCATCTCAAACTCTCTTGCAAGGCCCCCCTTTCAATATTTGATCAGTTGATCATTATCTGTCAGTATGAGATAATCAACATAAAGTACATTGATTAACAGTGTACCTTCCACCACTATGCGGTACAGGTTCGCATCCACTTCATTCTTCATGAAGCCCAATCCGATGAAGTAGATATCTATCCTGGTGTACCAAGCATGAGGTGCTTGCTTCAGCCCATACAATGTTCTCTTGAGCCGACACACATGCGACTCACGGTCAAAGGTCTCTAAACCTTCAGGCTGCTCTATGTACACCTCTTCCTCAATCATGCCATTAAGGTAGGCTGTCTTTACATCCATCTGATGTATCTTCCAACCCATCAATGATGATAGTGACAATATAGATCTGATCGACGAGTACCTTGTAACATGAGCAAAGGTCTCATCATAGTCAATCCCCTCTACCTGTGAAAAACCACGAGCCACAAATCTAGACTTATGCTTCTCCACGATACCATGCACAAATTTCTTTACCTCATAAAGCCAATGGGAGCTCAACAATAACTTATCCTCCGGTCTCGGGACCACATCCCAAACACTGTTACAAACTATGGACTCATACTCCTCCACGATGGCAGCGACCCAAACTGGCTACTGCACTGCTTCCCTAAAGTAAGATGGCTCTGTCACAACAAATTTTCCCATAGGATCCATGTATCTAGTGTACCTCTCAGGTGACCTCCTTTGACTACGCTAATAAGTTTGTGCTGCCACATTCTCCCGTGCATCATCCAACAATCTGTCAGCCTCTCTGGTGCGCTTTCTTCCATCTCTGGAAGACTCTGCCTGAGTGGATGTCTCCACTCCCAGATCCTCTGCATGTGGCTGCTCCACATCAATCTAAGGCTCCTCAACCTTAGGAGCTCAAAGCTTCTTATCCACATGTAGGTCAAGTTCCCTCTCAAGAGAAACTCACATGGCCTTACCCTCATCTAATCTGACATCCCTGTGAACCACTATCATCCTACAGGTCGAAAAGTACACCTGATATTTATGAGGTGTACCAGTTTACCCCACAAATATCCCCAACTCTGCTATTAGATCAATCTTCTTCCATGCATCTTTAGTCAGATGGAAATATACTGATGACCCAAAAATCTTGAAGTGACCAACATATGGCCTCTTACCGGAATAAGCCTCCTCTGGTGTCTTCATCTCAAGTATCCGATGTGGGCTACGGTTCTGAACATAAACCATTGTGTTGCATGCCTTAGCCCACAAGTGTAGTGGTAGGCCCTGATCATGCAACATCACCCTCGCTGCCCCTACTATGCTTCTGTTCTTCCTCTCAGCCACCCCATTCTGCTGAGGGTTATGGGGTGCCGTCAACTCCTGTTTAATCCCTTCCGCTGCAAATAAGTTCTTAAACTTGTATGAGACATACTCACCACCTTTATCACTCCATAGAGTTTTAAACTTCTTGCCTGACTCTTTCTCCATCAATGATTTAAACTCACAAAACTTTGTGAAAGTTTGATATTTTTTTTGCATGAAAAATATCCAGTATTTACAAGAATAGTCATCAACAAATATAACATAATACCTATGTTTGGCTATGGATGCTGTTGAGAATGGTCCACACGCATCTGAATGGACTCGCTCTAGAACCTCCTCTGCTCGACTGTCTCTGTCATGAAAGGAAGACTTGGTGTATTTTCCCAAAGTACACACCTTGCATGTATCGACTTGCTCAAGCGTACATTTGGGAAGAGCGGTATAGATTTGCTACAATATCTTCAAAGCCCCATGATGCAAGTGGCCCAATCTCCTGTGCCACAACTTGCCAACGTTGTGGCTTTGCACCCTTACTACTTTTGTGCTCAAAGAAGCACACTGCTCTAACTCCAACTTATAGAGATTCTTCACTCGAATCCCTATCTTCTTTACTTGATTCGTGGCTATTTGTCGAAGGAACACCTTTCCTTTCGAGAAGATAAAATCATAACCTCTATCCTTAAGCATGGAAAAGGATACCAAGTTCTTCTTCAGCCCAGTCACATACATTACATTCTTCAAGGTGAGTGGAGCCCCATGATCCCTCTAAAATGTAATCGTGCCCAATCCAATAACACTATGCTTCCAATCGTCACCCATCTCGATATGCATATGGAGATATTTCTCCTCCAGGTCACTGAATAACTATTTGTCGCTAGTCATGTGGAATAAAGCTCCACTCTCTAAGTAACATACACTTCCCATCATCGATGACACCATGCATGCAATGAAGGAAAAAGTCAAATTCGAATTGAGAGGCCAAAGCCTCACCCGCTGCTCCTCCTAAGGACTTCTTCTTGAGTGGACAATTTGTAACAAAATGGCCTAGCTCATGACAATGAAAGCACTTAACTTTCATCAAGTCTTTCTTATTACCTCTATGATAATAATTCAATTTGGAATGGGAAGCTTTCCCTTTCCCCTTCTTTGCCTTAATCACTAAGGCACAATTCTCTTCATCATTAGTCTTTGATAAAGAGCCATCCCTGGTGTTCCTCTTGATCTCCTCTTGCATCAAATCCGACCACAGTCGTTCCCAATTCGACAACCTCTCTCAATCATTGACAGAGTCCTAATAACTATCCCAACTCTTTGGGACTCTTAGAAGAGTAAGACTCACCATATCATCCTTGACAAGAGTAATTCCAACACTTCCAAATTCATCACGACATTGAGTGAACTTGGTCAAGTATTTTGGAATAGTCTCGCCTTTATCCATTTTGATTTTTTGAAGTTTGTCCTTCAGTGCCAATTTCCTTTGGTCATTGTTGTTCTAATACAAGTCTGTTAATTTTTTCGACATATCATATGGAGTTTCCTTTCCATGGAGACTCGAGACAGTGTGGTCTCGAACTCCCTCAAGGATTATCCGCCTCGCCTTCACCACACACTTCTTCCATTCAACCAAGTTCTGTGCATCCAATGTTGTTGCCTTAGGAATTCCTTGATCAATGAATTCCTTCAAGCCATTATCCTCTAGCATAGCCTCCATTTTGTCTCTTCAGGCTATAAAATTTGAGCTGCCTTCCAAGGTATACTCGAGATGCAAACTGCAGAACACCATTTGCTGATCCTGAAGTATGTATTGCAAATTCAAATTTCACCTCTAACCCAAAACTCAAAACTTCGAAATATCCTCTATTATACTATTCTCAACTCCGATACCATGTAGAAAATCCTGTAGATACACAAGATTATGCAATGTACTAAAGAAAAAGACAAGAATCTACTTCTACTTTCAACCATCGGAAGCCAATAGATCAATGAAAAAATATGAACAAGAAGAAGGTAAATCTATGGAACATAACACAAGATGTATCTGGTGAATGCCACTGATCAAAAACCCACTATCTGTATTGCATATATCAGAAATATGAGTGAATATACAAATCTTTTTCTCACTAGAACAATTCCGCACAAGTATGCTCAACTCATAGCTCACAAGCTATCTCAAGCCAAATCCTTAGCATATTCAATAGATCTCCAAGCCCCTAATCTCTTTCGTAATTCCTAGGATGAATAACCCGTATTTAAAGGGAATTCATGCTTCCAAAACTGCGCAATCCAAACATAGGATCAATCTCTGATGTATGCATGATATTTATACTCTAGTAAATAATACCACTGATAATACACTGTCCCCGCACTCTAGTCTCAACCGGGTCTTTCTCAGAATCAACATGCATGAGTTTCTGATGAGGGAACATTTAGTTAACTAGAGTGACACTTGTGGATGAACTAGTGCACCAACTGACTGTTAACTCTCTATTAGTTCCACAAACAATTTGTAACTAATTTAACTGAACATAGCTTAGTAAATCGAGTTATGTAATTTACAACTCAATCTAAATTCATACTAGACCCCTAAAATTTAGGGAGAACATATACATGACTACAGAAAGACTTCCAACTCAAAATTCCTAAGCTAATTAAGTTAATTAAACTTAATTAACTACTTACAAGTTTCTATGAGAATAGAATTTGATTTTAATTCTCAGTTTAATTCAAGGACAAATTAAACTGGAATTTCTTGTTGCCATTTCTCAACACTCCCTCTCAACAAGAAAGGGATTCTAAGCTACCTTGATCCTGTCTCTGTGAAACTCGAATTTAAATTTTGACAATGCCTTTGTCAACATGTCAACATCTTGCTCCTCCATGGGAATTTAATCAAACAACATAATTTGTCTCAATACACAATCTCTAAGATGATGATGTCAGATATCAATATGCTTGGACTGATAATGAAAAACTGGATTTTCAGAGAGTTTGATACAACTTTGATTATCGAAGTAAATCACAGTTGGATCCATCTGCTAACAAAACAAACCAACCAGGATCTTCCTCATCCAGATGACCTCACATGCTGCCTCACTTGCAACCATGTACTCTACCTCTGATGAACTAAGTGCAATCGATTTATGTTTCCTGCTATACTAAGAAACTTCCACTGACCCAATACTGAAGATCCCTCCTGATGTACTCGGATGGAATCCTTGCCCGATATGCATCAGTGACGCCTTGAATCTTCACTCCCTTTTCCGTCTGTACCGAAATCCATAATGAGAAGTTCCCCTAAGGTATCTCAACACATGCTTTGCCGCCTTCCAATACAGTTTGGTAGGCCTAACTGTCGCTTGAATATGCTGGTTAACTGCATAGCACATATCCGGTCGTGTTTTTACCAAGTACATGAGTGAACTCATAAGCTACCTGTAAATAATAGCTTCCACTACTTCCCCTGAAGTAACATCCTCCTTCCTTTAGTTACCTGCTAGAGGAGTCTCCATGGGTTTGCTGCTCTCCATGCGGAATCTCCTGAGTATCTCATTGGCATAATTTCCTTGAGACACAAATAACTCCCCATCTCCCTACCATAACTCCATGCCAATAAAGTAATGCATGAGCCCCATGTCCTTCATCTCAAACTCTCTCGCAAGGTCCTCCTTGCAATATTTGATCAGTTGATCATGATCCGTCAATATGATATCATCAACATAAAGTACAATGATCAACCATTTACCTTCCACTGCTATGTGGTACAGGTTTACATATGCTTCACTCTTCATGAAGCCGAACCTGGTGAAGTAGCTATCTATCCTGGTGTACCAAGCACTGGGTGTTTGCTTCAGCCCATACAATGCTCTCTTGAGCTGGCACACATGCGTCTCACGATCAAAGGTCTCTAAACCTTTAGTCTGCTCTATGTACACCTCTTCCTCAATCATGCCATTAAGGAAGGCTATCTTTACATCTATATGATGTATCTTCTAACCCATCTCTGTTGATAGTAACAATATAGATCTAATCGAGGAGTGCCTTGCAACAAGAGAAAAGGTCTCATCATAGTCAATCCCCTCTACCTTTGAGAAACCATGGGCCACAAATATAGCCTTATGCTTCTCCACACAACCATCTACAGCTTGGTTTACCTTGTAAAGCCAACGGTAGCTCACCATTGACTTATCCTCCAGACTCGGGACCACATCCCAAATAATGTTACAAACTATGGAGTCATACTCCTCCACCATGGCATCAACCCAAACTGGATGCTGCACTGCTTCCTTAAAGGAATATGGCTCTGTCATAACACATTTTCCCATAGGATCCATGTATATAGTGTACCTCTTAGGTGACCTCCTCTGTCTGCACTGAGAAGTGGGTGCTCCCACATTCTCCAGTGCATCATCCAACAATCTGTCATTGTCTCTGGTGCGCTTTTTTCCATCTCTGGAAGCTTCTGCCTGAGTGGATGTCTCCACTCCTGTATCCTCTGCATGTGGATGCTCGAAATTAATCTGAGGCTCCTCAATCTTAGGAGATAAAATCTCCTCATCCACATCTAGCTCAAGCTCCCTCTCAAGGGAAACTCGCATGGCCTTCTCCTCATCGAATCTGACATCCTTGCAAACCACTGTCATCCTACTGGTCGGGCCTTCTCCTCATCAAATCTGACATCCTTGAGAACCACTGTCATCTTACTGGTCTGCATGTACACCCAATAGTTACGAGGTGTATTAGTGTACCCCAAAAATATCCCCAACTCTGCTGTGAGATCAAGCTTCTTCTGTGCATCTTTAGCACATGGAAATATACAGATGGCCCAAAAATCCTGAAGCGGCCAACATCTAGCCTCTTACCGAAATAAGCGTCCTCTGGTGTCTTCATCTCAAGTATCCAATGTGGGCTACGGTTTTGAACATAAACCCCTTTGTTGCATGCCTCACCTCACAAGTGTAGTGGTAGGTCCTGATTATGCAACATCGCCCTCGCTGACCCTACTATGCTTCTGCTTTTCCTCTTAGCCACCCCATTTTGCTGAGGGTTATTGGGTGCCATCAACTCCCGTTTAATCCCTTCCACTACACAGAAGTTCTTAAACTTGTTTGAGACAAACTAACCACCGTTCTCACTCCGTAGAGCTTTTACCTTCTTGCTTGACTCTTTCTCCACCAATGCTTTAAACTCACAAATCTTTGTGAATGTTTGATCTTTTTTTGCATGAAAAATATCCAACATTTACGAGAATAGTCATCAAAAAATATAGCATAATACCTATGTTTGGTTGTGGATGCTATTGAGAATGGTCCACACACATCTGAATGGACTCTCTCTAGAATAGCCTCTGCTCCACTGTCTCTATCATGAAAGGAAGACTTGGTGTATTTTCTCAAAGTACACCCTTTGCATGTATCGACTTTCTCAAGCGTACCTTTGGGAAGAGCGGTATAGATTTGCTACAATAACTTCAAAGACCCATGATGCAAATGGCCCAATCTCCTGTGCCACAACTTTCCAACATCTTGGCTCTGCACCCTTTCTACTTTTGTGCTCAAAGCAGCACACTCCTCTAACTCCAACTTATAGAGATTCTTCACCCGAATCCCTATCTTCTTTAATTGACCCATGGCTATGTGTTGAAGAAATACCTTTCCTTTCAAGAATATCACATCATAACCACTATCCTCAAGCATGGGAATGGATACCAAGTTCTTCTTTAGCTCGGGAACATACATAACATTCTTCAAGGTAAGTGGATGTTGTGTGTGGAGCATGATTGTTCAGAGGTCTTTGTTTCAGCCGGATGTATACCCCAGGAAGTTTGTACACCCCTCCACACGGGGGGGTGCGGGGGGGCTGATCCCCCCCGGTTGGGGGGTCTGGGGCCCAGCGGTCCCCTGGCGGGGGCTCGGGGGTAGTGCCCCCGAAGCTAAAAACAGATTTAAAATTTCCTTGTAAAAGTATAGTAATTTCTAGTCAATCTGGGCCGTTCATTAGGCGGATGATTTGATGGTAGAACTTATGTTTAGTTTAGGGTTTTTTTCCCTAGAAGGCAACCCCTCTCTTTGTATGAGGGCATTGTATTTTGAGGTGTGTAATAGATGTGTATTCTCTGAGCGAGAAATAGAGAGGTGAGACTGTGAGAGAAAACAGAGGATATTATAGCGGATCTATTGTAGGTTGGATCTCTTCATTTTGCTAGATAATAGAAAGGAAGGAATGGATGTTCAGGGTGGACATAGCCCAAACTGGGTGAACCACGTAAATCTGTGTCTCTCTTGTTTTATGCATTTTTTGTGTTTATATTTTTGCAATATTTTATGTGTTCCATTGCTCCATAATATATAACTTTCTAACAACTGGTATCAAAGCCGAAGGTCTATTTGGCTGATAAACTCGCAGGAAAGAAGGGTTCCTCATTCGAGTGGGAGCAATGGCGGAAGATGGTAAGTTTAGGGTCAAGAAATTTAATGGCCAAAACTTCTCGCTATGGAAGATGCAGATGGAAGATTATATGTATCAGAAAGATCTATACCTACCATTGAGCGGAAAAACAAAGAAGCCGATGGCTATGATAGATGAAGAATGGAACCTTCTCGATAGAAAGGCACTCGGAACAATACGATTGTGCCTCACAGTGTCAGTGGCATTCAACATTTCGAAGGAAACAACGATAGAGGGTTTGATTCAGGCGTTGTCGAAACTATATGAAAAACCCTCGGGCTCAAACAAGGTATTTCTTATGAAACGGTTATTTAATATGAAGATGTCGGAAGGTGGATATGTTGCAGATCATTTAAATGATTTTAATACGGTTACAAGTCAGTTAAGTTCTATAGGGGTAAACTTTGAAGATGAAGTTAGAGCTCTGTTATTCTTGTGCTCATTGCCAGAAAGTTGGAATGGTTTAGTAATGGCCATTAGTAACTCTGTCTTTGGATCTAGTACTTTAAAGTTTGATGATGTTGTCGGTGCTATCCTTAGCGAGGAAATGCGACGGAAAAGCTCCGGTGAGACATCGGGTAATGCTTTGAGTGCAGAGTCTAGGGGAAGGAAAATGGAAAGAGGAAAGAGCTCAGGGTATCGCAGTAAATCAAGGAAAGGCAGATCCAAGTCCAGATCGAGGATAGTGTGCTGGAAATGCGGAAAGAAAGGACACCTAAAGAGAGACTGTAGATCTCAGAAGGGAAAAGAAGGAGATGCACAATAAGAAAACAATCATGAAGCAAATGTGACAGGTGAGGTGTCACAAGATGCTTTGATTCTTTCTTTCAAAAATATTACTGATTCATGGGTGGTAGATTTAGGGGCCTCATTCCATGCCACACCTGATAAGAAATACTTTCATGACTATGTTCAAGGAGATTTTGGACAAGTTCGTTTGGGTGATGATAAACCCTGTAAAATTGTTGGAATGGGTAAGGTTCTTGTAAAACAGTAGAATGGAAACCAATGGCTACTAAAGGAGATAAGGCATGTTCCAGATCTAAAGAAAAATCTAATTTCAACAGGGTAGTTAGGCGGTGAAGGTTGTGTGACAACTTTCACAGATAAAGCTTGGAAGGTCACCAAAGGAGCCCTGGTAATTGAAAAAGGCAAAAAGGTTGGTACATTGTATTTATGCAATGATATTTCTAACTCTGTTAATGCTTTAACTTCCAAAGGAGCAGATGTAGCATTATGGCATCATAGGCTCGGACACATGAGTGAAAAGGGGATGAAGATTCTTCACTCAAGGAATTTGTTGCCGGGTTTGAAGAATGTTGATTTGGACTTCTGTGAGAATTGCATTTATGCAAAACAGAAGGGAGTCAGATTTCTCAGAGTTGGGAAAGAAAAGAAGAGCAAAAAAGTAGAGCTTGTGCATACAGATGTATGGGGACCTGCTCAGGTATCATCTCTTGGTGGCTCTCGTTATTATGTTACCTTTATTGATGATGCAACTAGAAAAACTTGGATTTATTGTATTAAGAATAAATCTGATGTATTTGATACTTTCAAGAAATGGAAAGCTTTGGTTGAGATTGAGACAGGAAAGAAATTGAAGTGTCTTAGATCAAACAATGGAGGTGAATATTGCAGCAAAGAGTTTGATAGGTACTGTTCAGAGCATGGAATTCACAGAGAGAAGACAGTTCCAAGAACACCACAAGAAAATGGTGTGTCAGAAAGGATGAACAGAAGAATCATGGAGTGTGCAAGGTGCATGAGATTGCATGCAGGATTGCCTTTACAGTTTTGGGCAGATGCTGTAGATACTGCTATTTATCTAATAAACAGAGGGCCTTCAAGTTCCTTGGATGGTGGTGTTCCAGAGGAAGCATGGACAGGTAAAAAGGTAAACTACTCCTTTTTAAAGCCTTTTGGTTGTAAGGCCTTTGTCCATATTGATAAAGAAAATATAACAAAGCTTGAGGCAAAGTCAAAGAAATGTACCTTTATTGGATATGGTGTTAATGATTTTGGTTATCGCTTATATGATTACGAAAATTACAAAATCATTAGGAGCAGAAATGTAATATTCAATGAAAAGGTCTTGTATAAGAATCATATGCAGGAAAAGAAGCAAGAAAAAGAAAACAAGGAATATGCAGTTCTTGAAGAAATCACTGAAAAAGTAAAGGTGCCTGAAAATAATAATAATCAACAACCACAACAACAGCAACCACCACAACAGCAACAGGCACGCCAAACACCTGAAAGTGGTGTTAGAAGATCTACCAGGATAAGTAGACCCCTTGAACGATACTCTCCTTCATTATATTATTTATTGTTGACTGATTTTGGTGAACTCGAATGTTATGAAGAAGCAATGTAGGTTGAAAGCAGGAACAAGTGGGAGGTAGCCATGGAAGAAGAGATGGACTCCTTAATGCATAACCAGACTTGGGACTTAGTCAGGTTGCCTGTAGGAAAAATTACATTGAAGAATAAATGGGTTTACAGGCTAAAGGAAGAAGATGGAGGAAAATAGAGGTACAAGGCTAGACTTGTGGTGAAGGGGTTTGCACAGAAGAAAGGTATTGATTTTGATGAAATATTTTCTCCTGTTGTTAAAATGACTTCAATCAGAACTATTTTAAGTCTAGTAGCAGCTGAAGATTTGCATCTTGAGCAGTTAGATGTAAAGACATCCTTTCTCCATGGGGATTTGGAGGAGGAGATATATATGCAGCAGCCATAAGGATATGAGGTGAAAGGGAAGGAGAAACTAGTGTGCATGTTGAAGAAGAGCTTGTATGGTTTAAAACAGGCTCCAAGGCAGTGGTATCTAAAATTTGACAAGTTTATGTCTGAACAAGGTTATACTAGATGTCACTCTAATCATTGTGTTTATCTGAAAAAGCAAAATGATGGCAGCTATATTATATTGTTATTGTATGTGGATGATATGCTTGTTGTAGGGTCTAACATGCAGGAAATAAATTTGCTCAAAAGAAAATTGGCAAATTCATTTGCAATGAAGGATTTGGGAGCTGCAAAACAAATACTTGGTATGAGAATCACTAGAGACAGGAAAAATCACAAATTAACATTGTCTCAGAATGAGTACATACAAAAGGTGTTGAAAAGATTTAATATGCACAATGCAAAACCAGTTAGTACACCTTTTGCTAGCCATTTCAAACTTAGTAAGGAAATGTGCCCAAAGACCCAAGAAGACATGGATTATATGTCTAAAGTTCCATATGCATCAGCAGTTGGAAGCTTAATGTATGCAATGGTCTGCACAAGGCCTAATATTGCACATGCAGTGGGAGTTGTAAGCAAGTACATGAACAATCCAGGAAAGGAACATTGGATGGCAGTGAAATGGATTCTCAGATATTTGAAAGGTACCACAAATCAAGCATTATGCTTTGGTGGTTCAAACATTTCCCTACAAGGATATGTTGATGCAGATATGGTAGGTGACAGAGATAATAGGAGGAGCACTACAGGATATGTATACTGTTGGTGGAACAGTTGTCAGTTGGGTTTCAAAAATCCAAAGTGTTGTTGCACTTTCAACAACATAAGCAAAGTATGTTGCTGCTACAGAGGCTAGTAAAGAAATGATTTGGTTACAAAGGTTTATGGGTGAATTGGGTAAGGAGCATGATATGGGCATGTTATATAGTGATAGCCAAAGTGCCATTCATCTTGCAAAGAACTCAACATTTCATTCCAGGACTAAACACATACAACTCAAGTACCATTTCATACGATCAGTTTTGGAAGATGGAGAGTTGAAGCTGGAAAAGATACACACTAGCCAGAATCCTGCAGATATGCTAACAAAAGTTGTAACCAAGGAGAAACTGAGAACATGCTCAGTTTCAAATGGTCTTCAAGGATGAAAATTAAGATGAGAAACAACCAGGTCCAAAGAGGAGTCATTGTCCAACAAATGAAGCAGTGGTGGAGTTGCTACAATCATTCTCCAAGTGGGAGATTGTTGTGTGTGGAGCATGATTGTTCAGAGGTCTTTGTTTCAGCCGGATGTATACCCCAGGAAGTTTGTACACCCCTCCACACGGGGGGGTGCGGGGGGGCCGATCCCCCCCAGTTGGGGGGTCTAGGGCCCAGCGGTCCCCTGGCGGGGGCTCGGGGGTAGTGCCCCCGAAGCTAAAAACAGATGTAAAATTGCCTTGTAAAAGTATAGTAATTTCTAGTCAATCTGGGCCGTTCATTAGGCGGATGATCTGATGGTAGAACTTATGTTTAGTTTAGGGTTTTTTTCCCTAGAAGGCAACCCCTCTCTTTGTATGAGGGCATTGTATTTTGAGGTGTGTAATAGATGTGTATTCTCTGAGCGAGAAATAGAGAGGTGAGACTGTGAGAGAAAACAGAGGATATTATAGCGGATCTGCTGTAGGTTGTGTCTCTTCATTTTGCTAGATAATAGAAAGGAAGGACTGGATGTTCGGGGTGGACGTAGCCCAAACTGGGTGAACCACGTAAATCTGTGTCTCTCTTGTTTTATGCGTTTTCTGTGTTTATAATTCTGCAATATTTTATGTGTTCCATTGCTCCGTAATATATAATTTTCTAATAGTGGAGCCCCATGATCCCTCTAAAATGTAATCATGCCCAATCCAGTAACACTTCCCGTCGTCACCCATCTAGATATGCATCTGGAGATATTTTCCTCTAGGTCACTGAATAACATTTTGTCACCAGTCATGTGGAATAAAGCTCCACAGTCTCAGTACCATACACTTCCCATCATTGATGATGTGACCATGCATGAAATGAGGGAAAAAGTCCAATTCTAATTGAGGGGCCAAAGCCTCACCCGCTGCTCCTCCTGGGGAGTTCTTCTTGGACTTCTTGAGTGGAAAATTTGTAAAAAAATGGCCTAGCTCATGACAATGAAAGCACTTAACTTTTGCCATGTCTTTCTTGTTACCTCCATGATAAGAATTCGATTTGGAATGGGAATCTTTCCCTTTCCCCTTCTTTTTCTTAATCGCTAAGGCACAATTATCTTCATCATCGGTCTTTGATGAAGATCAATCCTTGGTGTTCCTCCTGATCTCCTCTTGCATCAAATCCGACCACAATCGTTCCCAATCTGACAGCTTCTCCCGACCATTGACAGAGTCTTGATAACTATGCCAACTCTTTGGGAGTCCTAGAAGATCTAGACTCACCATATCATCCTCGACAACCATGATTCTAATACTTCCAAGTTCATCATGAGATTAAGTGAACTTGGTCAAATATTTTGGAATAGTCTCACCTTTATCCATTTTTATTTTTTGAAGTTTGTCCTTTAGTGTCAATTTCCTTTGGTCACTGTTGTTCTGATACAAGTCCATCAATGTTTTCCACATAGCATATGGAGTTTCCTTGCCATGGAGACTCGAGACGGTGTGGTCTCAAACTCCCTCAAGGATTATCCGCCTCGCCTTCGCCACACACTTCTTCCATTTGGCTAAATTCTGTGCATCAAATGCTATTGTCTTAGGAATTTCTTGATCAACGGATTCCTTCAAGCCATTATCCTCTAGCACAACCTCCATTCTATCCCCCTAGGCTATAAAATTCGAGTTTCCTTCCAAGGCATACTCGAACTGCAAATCGTAGAATTCCATTTTCCAATCACAACTAGCTCAAGCCAAATCCTTAGCCTATTAAGTAGATTTCCAAGAATAACCCATATTTAAAGGGAATTCATGCTTCCAAAAATGTGCAATCCAAACACAGGATCAATCTATGATGCGTGCATGATATTTACAGTCTAGTAAATAATACCACTCTTAGTACACTATCCCTACACTCTAGTCTCAACTGGGTCTTTCTCAGAATCGACATGCATGAGTTTCTGATGAGGGAATCTTCAATTAACAAGAGTGACACTTGTGGATGCACTGGTGCACCAACTGACTGTTAACTCTCTATCAGTTCCACAAACAATTTGGAACTAATTTAACTAAACATAACTTAGTAAACTGAGTTATGTAGTTTTATTTTTAGCTGAATAGCACGCTCATCGAACCAGTGATCGATGTTGCCCCTGTTAGGGTTTCAGAAAAATCCCGCTGCCCCTTCCCTTTGTGCCTTTAGCTTCTCTGATCTTCGACGCTGCTGATCTCCTCACCATGGTCACGCCGTCTGGAGGGGTGGTCTCTGCACCCCCCCCCCCCCCCTCATCAGATCCCTCTGCTGACAAGTCAGTAAATGCAGATGCTCTAGCTAGTCAAGGACCTGACCCATCTAATGGCCCTCACTCAAAACCTGATAAAAAAAAAAATGGAAAAGCTCTTGCAGGTCAGATGGTAGCCAAGGACAAAGAATCAAACCATAAAAACTCGATGTCACGACCAAAAGCATTCTCTGCAACATGCATTCCTAAATCGGCAGAGAGAATCAAAATAGATCTACCCAGTGATCGAATCAACACCCAAATTTAATACATGAGTGATCATGCACTCATAGGCAAGTTCCTTGGGTTCTGGCTGACTGAAAAGGCCTTGCATCGTTGGATATCCTCCAAGTGGAAACCTAAAGGTCAAGCCTCGCTGTAGCTAGGACCCAAAGGTTTTTTCACTGCTATCTTCACCTACCTGGAAGACAAAAATCGCATATTCGAAGGAGGACCGTATTTCTTCAACTCTGCAGGCCTATATCTCCGAGAATGGAAAGCAAGGTTCGACCCAAACAAAGAGGATTTCGCCTGGGCTCCGGTATGGATATGCCTGTACTCTCTTCCAGTGGAATATTGGAATGAAGAGACATTAAAGGACATTGGCAATAGCCTAGGAGCTTTCATCAAAGTAGCTGAGGAAACCAAATACCGTAGATACACCTCATATGCAGATTTGTGTACACATGCATCTAGCCAAAGAACTCACAGATTTGGTAAGTTTATTTCATGACGATTATGAATGGGTACAAACTATAGACTATGAGCACATTCCTTTTCTTTGTAGAAGATGCCATGAGCATGGCCATCTTTTTAGAGATTGTCCTCTGAATCTTCAGTCAAAAGCTTTTGAAACAGAGACAAATAAAGACGCTGAAGGATTCACGAGAGTTCCTAGCCGTAGAAAGCATACCAAGAAGCCTCCAGTAGCTCCAGAAGTGCCCAAGAAGCCTGGAATCGGGAATAGCTTCAGCATCTTGTCTTCACCCACCTTCACGGAGGATAATACTCCCATCCCATCCTTGGATCCCTCTTCCTCCATCCCTATGCCTAACCCTCATCCTTCAACCTCGACTTCCAAGTCAGCTCATACCCGCATTCCAGCTTCAACCTCTTCAGACAAAATCATACAATCCTCCGCCATGGAGGTTGATGCTTCTCTAGCCAACAACAACAATCAAAAGTCAGATGAGGAGGAACAGGACAATCCATCACTCATGGACGAAGAACCAGAATATGAAGATCTAAAAGATCTGGACCTCCTCAAACTGGAAGTCGCATGTCTACAAAAAGATTTCAGTGAAATTCCCCAAAAAGAGATCGAAAGACTTGATGGAGTTCTGACCAAAGTACAACAAAATAAATATCTTGGCATTCAAGTAGGTAGTCATTGGGATGGAATTTTTTTTTTGAAAGACACGAAAAAGCGAGGGCGCAAAACGGATCTGCGAAGGACTATCATTATTGGAGAAATGCTGGTGGATTCGGGAGAATTCCCCAAGCTGACCAAGTTCTAATAGTTCCCCATGAAGCTAATTTCATGGAATATGCGAGGGCTTAACAGTCCTACAAAACATAGAATGCTAAAAAACATGATTCAGCAAGAAAGGCCCTCACTAGTCTTTCTACAAGAAACCAAAGGTAATAGTAATGCAGTGGAGAAAATTCTAAACAAAGTTTGGACAGGTTGTCGATCAGTCTCTGTGGATGCCTCAGGCGCTTCTAGAGGGCTAGCGATCTTATGGAACCCTCAAATCCTCTCCCTCCAAGATTTTCATGCCTCTCACTTCTTCATTTCATCTACCTTCCATCTCATAGGTACCAACATCCATGGTCTCCTCACAAATGTGTATTTTCCTCAAGATCTTCAAAAAAAGCTGGATTTATTGAAATCTCTCACAACCCTCAGCTCTAGCAAAAACCATCCTCTATGGATAAGTGGTGGGGACTACAACATTATTACGACGCTGGAGGAAAAATAGGAGGCCGAGTAAGACTGGAGGGAGACAACATTGGTTTAAAAGATTTTATAGCAAGGAATCAGCTCATGGATCTTCAAACCTCAAATGGTATGTTTACTTGGACCAACAAATGAAGAGGAACTCAGCACATAGCCTCCAGACTTGATCGCTTCCTCCTATCGGATAATGCCATTCATCTGGGTGGAGACTTCCATGCCTCTATTCTTCCTCAAGCAGGCTCAGATCACTAGCCTATAATGCTTCAGTGGTCGCGCCCAGATTCAAAGAGCAATAGAACATTCCGCTTCGAATCCTTCTGGTTCTCCCATCCTAACTTCAAAGAAGTGGTAGTAGCTGCCTGGAAATCCTTCACTCCCACCGCAGGAGCCAAGATGTTTCAATTCCAACAAAAGCTCAAACACCTTAAGCAAGTGCTAAAAACCTAGAATCGCACTCAGTTTGGCAACATATTTGATCAAAGGAAGGAGCTGGAGTAGCAAATGAATACGATGCAAAAGTGCATCATATCAGAAGGCTGAAAGGAGGAATATGCACTACAGGAGAAGATCCTCTCAAATCAGATTGAAACGCGCAGGCAGCAAGAAGAGACTCTCTAGTGTAAAAAATTTAGGATCAGATGGCTCAGGGATGGGGAGAAAAATACAAAATTCTTTCACAGGTCCACCATTCAAAGGAGAATGCACAACAATATCGCTTTCATCAACAATAAACAAGGGGAGCGCCTAGAGAAACATGAAGACATAGTACATGAATTCCAAGAATACTTTCAGAACACTCTCAAAGAACTGTCGGGTAGCAGAATTCAAGCCATACAAAATATAGTGCAACACATTCCTAAAATCATCAATGAGGATCACAACAATAGGCTACTCCAGCCCATCTCTTTGTAGGAAGTGGAGGATGATATGACCCAACTCAAGGATGGTAAGGCGCTTGGACCTGACGGATTCACTGCCAACTTCTTTCATGCTTTCTGGGAGCTTATTAAAACAGAGGTATGGGAGCTAGTGGATTAATCAAGGTCAATGCATTGGGTTCTTCCTTCCCTAAATACAACCTTCATAGCGCTCGTTCCTAAAATAGAATAATCCAAGACTCCGGACAAATATAGACCAATTTCATTATGCAATGTCATCTATAAGCTCATATATAAAGTAGTGGCGAACATACTCAAACCTCTTCTCCCTCTTCTCATCTTGCCAGAGCAGACAGGGTATGTAGAAGGATGCCAGATTATGGATGGCATCATTCTCTCCCACAAAGTGATCCACACACTCAAGATACTGAAAAAACCACGTATGATTCTCAAACTAGATCTCTCCAAAGCTTTCGATAAACTCAGCTGGACCTATATCAAACACATCTTACTAGCATTCGGCTTCAATGCTACCTGGACTCGTTGGATAATGAATCTCATCTCCTCCCCTTGCTTCTCCATTCTTCTCAACGGCTCCCCATCCCCTCCTTTTCAACCTTCCAGGGGTATTCGTTAAGGAGATCCTCTTTCCCCTTTCATTTTTGTTCTCATGGCGGAAGGGCTAAGCCGCCTTCTTCACTCTGCTTCTTCTTCACATTCCTTATAAGGCATTTCACTGCATAACTAGTCTCCCATTAGTCACCAACAGTTTGTTGATGATAATATGCTTTTGGCTACCCATCAGTTCAAGAAGCCTCTGCCTTCAAACTCCTGCTCAATCTCTTTTCTGAAGCCTCAGGCACTACCATCAATGCCTCCAAATCTCAGCGCTTTTTCTTCCATACTCGTTCTCACACAGAGGAATATAGCAAGAATTCTGGGCTTTTCTATAGCCAAGCTTCCGTCGAAATATTTGGGAGCTCCCCTATTTGACTTTGCTATCAAACACGCCTCTTGGAGAGCCCTACTTGAAAGATTAGAAACCAAGCTCTCTTCCTGGACTTTCCACTCCCTCAACATTGCCAGTAGGATCATCCTCATCAAATTTGTTCTCCAAGCCATGCCTCTGTACCTGTTCTCAATTTTAGCTGCTCCTAAATGGGTTCTCAGGAATATTCGCAATCTGCAAAGAAATTTCCTTTGGGGCTCAACAGGCCACAACAGAAAATGGGCTCTGGTCAAATGGACGGAAGTATGTCTTCCGAAATCAGCAGGGGGACTGGGTTTGCGGGATCCCCAACACAGAAACAACATCATGGGGGCGCGCATATGGTGGAATTGGATCTCTAAACCACACACTCCATGGGGTAGTCTCTAGCAGGCCAAGTATGCACCAGGAAGAACAAAAGAGGAGTTAATCCGTTGCAGTCCAACCACTCCTGGCTCACTAATCTGGAATGCTGCCAAAATACACAGTGCCTTCGTTCAAGCACACAGCTTCTGGGAAATTCATTTAGGCACCACTGCGAGATTTTGGGAAGATTCCTGGCAACAACTTCCCAAACTTGCATCCCTCTTCAACAAACCCAAGTGGCAAGCAACCATGCAACAGAATGAACAAATCCATGTTAACCAATTCTAGCAGCAGCAATCTCCCCAAGGCTTTCAACTATGGAAACCGGAAAACACTTGGTAGGCCAATTGGCAGGAGGAAACATATGACGAGATTGATCAAGAACTCAATCTTAGGAAAATCAAACTCTCTGATCAGAAAGACCGCTTAAGATGGGGTTATACCACCAAGGGCATGTTCACAACCAAGGAAGCTTATCAAATCCTTCATCACCCCATTCAGATAAATAAAGATCAACTATGGGATCAAGTCTGGCAACCAAAAATATGGCCGAAGGTCTCCACATTCCTTTGGCTTCTTAGTAAAAAAAGGATCCTCACATGGGATAACTTACAAAAGCGAGGATTCATCGGGCCATCTAGATGCTCCAACTGTAATTACCACCTAAAGGATACTAATCATCTCTTGGATACTTGCCCTCTAGCAGCTCAAATGTGGGAGATAAAGTCACAGTGCAACAAAAGAATATGCAGAAGAGAGGGAGATATCGTAAACACTATCAGAACCTGGCCACAGAAGCCTTTCCAAAGTCCTTTTCTCAATGCTCTCTGGAACCTCCTGCCGGGCTTCGTTTATTGGATCATCTGGAAGGAAAGAAACAACAGGATATTCAAAAATCACAGTTCACCTCTGGACACCCTTTGGCTCTTTCTCAGGTAGAATCTTCAAGAAACTCTAGCCCTTAGTCAATGGCAAGACTCAGACATGCCAGTCTCCCCTCAAGAATGCCTTGTTCTTGCCAACTGGAATTTAGATCTCACCTCTATAAATATTATCAAGGCTAAGAATTCTATCCACTCTGAGTCTGCACACTCTTGGTCTCCTTCGATCACCCACCCCTACAAGCTGAACTTCGACGGAGCAGCAAAGGGCAATCCTGGGTCAGCTGGATGCGGGGGCATCATCAGGAACGCTGAGGGTTCTGTTATGCATGTGTACCACGGTTTGATGGGTCGAGATACCAACAACGCAACTGAGATTGAAGGTTTATGGCAGGGGTTATGTACAACAGAAACCGAGGACTTGCTTCCCTTAGAGGTTGAAGGGGACTCTGAAATTCTCATAGAAGCTGCCATTCAGATACAAGAAGGATCCTCAGCTGCAAAGATAGCCTCGAGTTGGAGGCTTCTCAATAGGCTGGAACAAATCGAAGAGTGGCTCAAAACTCCTCGCAGCATCTCCTTCAAGCACATTAGGCACATAGCCAAAAAGGTTGCAGACAGACTGGCCAATCAAGGGGCCGATCAGCAGCTCCCCTTCTTCTCTGGTCCGTTGAATTGCTCCAATGATCCACAACTCAAAAGCGACTGCACTCTTTTGGTGCAACAAGATCTCTCCATCCTAGATTCGGGTGTCTGACAGTACTAAAGGCACGTTGCCATTGGTATGGTTGGGCACGTGGATCCTCTGTACAACCACTTATCCTCTCAGGGTTCTGTTCATCACTTCTCACTTGCTCCATCTTAATGCGTCTTTAATGATGCCAGGACATCCATTCACTCCGGCTAATTTCTTGATCATGGCGCTTCTAACCAGCCATAATCGTGTTTACCCTCTCCGCTTTGGCTCCCCCTCCACTGCAATTTCAGAGGCCTATCTTCGTCCTCTCTCAGGCGCAAACTAGATTTGGGATGGTTGGAGGAGCTTCTAGTTCTGCCTTCAAACCATCCTCTATTCCCATTGCTCTCACGCTCACCACCTGCTTGCTGGCCTGAGCTCTGCAACCAAGTTAGTTTTCTCCTTTCACTGCTTCATTCGTCCTCCAAGAAGCCATGTTCTTCTCGCCCCTCCAGCCATGCCGAAATTGTGAAAGCAGATGAGCTACAGAAGAGGCAGCTCTCGTGGGAAAACTGGGTGCCAGGCCACCTCCTCCATGACAGACTCTTTAACTCTCGGCCCAGACCTGTGCTCGGATAGATATCCTGCCACTCAAAGTGGATGGGTAGTGGCAGAGGTTTACAAATACCAATTCCAAGTTCATTCCACTCAATGGCCAATGTCGCTCGGCTTCGTTTCCCCTGCAGCCATGGCTCTTCCACCTTCATGGCCACGGTCACCATTGAGCTTAGCGAGCTCAATTCGAGTCATGGAGCTGGCCCCCTCAGGGCGACTTCGGATAGGACGGTGGCAGACATTCCAGGTCCCAGCCAAGCAAACCTCAAACCGAGTCAAGCAGCAGGCTCTGGTAAAGGCAAGGCTTCGAAGAGCATGGAGAATCCAGCGAGCTCCTCTGATGATGAAGATGAGAACAAATATGGATGCCGCATCATCTAGGAGCCGCCTGACCTCTCTCCAGATGCCTAAGCAGGTTGGTTTTTTTAGGTTCTGTTGGATTTCTATCAGCTTGAGAAGGTTCATACGCATTCACTCATTCTGCCAATTTCTTATATGCAAAGGGTACTCTGTCAACCTTCGGATTCCATTTTGGTCGCAGTCATAGTCACCTCAGTTTTCAACTATGGGTTGTCGTGTTGTTGGTCACATCAACCAAGTCTAGTCTTATTGACTGGGTTGTCATTATCTGGGTTGTTGTATAGATCCGGTTTAATTCCCAATTCCAAGTTTTGGTTGTCGTATAGCTTAGGCTATTTAATTCTCAATTCCAAGTACAACTATGGGGCTTTCAGTCTTTTTTCTTTACTCAGGAACAGGGTCTCTTCAGTTCTGGAAGGCAATACTCTACTAGATTTTGGCACGCAGAAACGCTTTTCTTGTAATCATGCCACAATTTTGGGCTAGCTCCACGAGGTCATGGACTCGGTGTATTATATTTTTGTATTAATATAGAAGTAGCCTTATTCCAAAAAAAAAAAAAAAAAAACTGAGTTATGTAATTTACAACTCAATCTAAACTCATACTGGACCCCTAAAATTTAGGGAGAACATATACATGACTACAGAAATACTTCCAACTGAAAGTTCCTAAGCTAATTAAACTCAATTAACTATTTACAAGTTGCTATGAGAATATAATTCTATTTTAATTCTCAGTTTAATTCAAGGACAAATTAAATTGGAATTTATTGTTGCCATTTCTCAACACTCCCTCTCAACAAGAAAGGGATTATCAGCTACCTTGATCCTGTCTCTGTGAAACTTGAATTTACATCTTGAAAATTCATTTGTCAATATGTCTGCATCTTGCTCCTCTGTGGGAATTTACTATAATAACATAATCCGTCTCAATACACAATCTATGAGATGATGATATCATATATCAATATGCTTGGACTAATCATGAAAAACTATATTTTCAAAGAGTTCAATACAACTCTGATTATCACAGTAAATCATAGTTGGATCCATCTACAGAACAAACAAACCAACCTGGATGTTCCTCATCCAGATGGCCTACATGCTTCCTGACTCACAACCATGTACTCTTCCTCTGCCGAACTGAGTGCAACCGATCTCTATTTCCTACTGTACCAAGAAACTACCACTGACCCAATACTGAAGATCCTTCCTGATGTGCTTTTCCTTTCGGATGGAATCCCTGCCCAATTTGCATCACTGAAGCCTTGAAGCTTTACTTCCTCTGTCCATCTATACCATAATGCATACTGAGAAGTGCCCCTAAGGTATCTAAACACATGCTTTGTTACCTTCCAATACATCTTGGTAGGCCTAACCATTGCTTGACTAAGCTACTTAACTACATATCACATATCTGGTCGTGTGTTTACCAAGTACATGAGTGAACCCAAAAGCTACCTGTAAACAATATCTTCCACTACTTCCCATGAAGTAGCATCCTACTTCCTCCAGTTATCTGCTAGAGGAGTCTCCATGGGTTTGCTTCTCTCCATGTGGAATCTCCTGAGTATCTCATTGGCATACTTTCCCTGAGAAACAAACAACTCCCCATCTCCCTGCCATACCTCCATGCCAAGAAAGTAATGCATGAGCCCCATGTCCTTCATGTCAAACTCTCTTGCAAGTTTGTCCTTGCAATATTTGATCAACTGATCATCATCTGTCAGTATGAGATCATCAACATAAAGTACAATGATCAACAATTTACCTTTCACCACTATTTGGTACTGGTTCACATCCACTTAACTCTTCATGAAACCCAACCCTGTGAAGTAGCTATTTATCCTGGTGTAGCAAGCATGGGGTGCTTGCTTCAACCCATAAAATGCTCTCTTGAGCTACCACACATGCCACTCATGGCCAAAGGTCTCTAAATCTTTAGGCTACTCAATGTACACCTCTTCCTCAATCATGCCATGAAGGAAGGCTTTTCTTACATCAATCTGATGTATCTTCCAATCTATCTGTGCTGATAGTGACAATATAGATCTGATCGACGAGTACCTTGCAACAAGAGCAAAATTCTCATCATAGTGAATCCCCTATCCATGTGAAAAACCATGAGCCACAAATCTAGCCATACGTTTATCCACACTACCATTTGTAGCTTGCTTTACCTTGTAAATCCAATGGGATCTCACCACTAACTTATCCTCCGATCTCAGGACCACTTCCCAAAAACTGTTACAAACTATGGAGTCATAATCCTCCATCATGGCATGAACCCAAACTGGCTGCTGCATTGCTTCCTTAAAGGAAGATGGCTCTATCCAACACATTCGCCCTTAAGAGCCATGTATCCAGTGTACCTCTCAGGTGATCTCTTCTTGCTGCACTGAGAAGTGGGTGCTCCCACATTCTCCCGTGCATCATCCAACAATCTGTTATCCTCTCTAGTGCGCTTTCTTCCATCTATGGAAGACTCTGCCTGAGTGGATGTCTCCACTTCTAGATCCTCTACATGTGGCCGCTCCAAATCAATTTGAGGCTCCTCAACCTTAGGAGCTAAAATCTCCTCATCTGCATGTAGCTCAAGCTCTCTCTCAAGGGAAACTCACATGGCCTTCTACTCATCGAATCTGACATCCCTGCGAACCACTGTCATCCTACTGGTTGACAAGTACACCCATTAGTTATGGGGTGTATCAGTGTACCCCACAAATATCCCAAACTTTTCTATCAGTTCAAGCTTCTTCCATGTATATTTAGTCAGATGGAAATATACCGATGACCCAAAAATCTTGAAGTGACCAACATTTGGCCTCTTACCGGAAGAACCCTCCTCTGGTGTCTTCATCTCAAGTATCTGATGTGGGCTACAGTTCTGAACATAAACCATTGTGTTGCATGCCTCAGCCCACAAGTGTAGTGGTAGGCCCTGATCATGCAACATTTCCCTCACTGCCCCTACTATGCTTATGTTTTTCCTCTTAGCCACCCCATTTTGCTGAGGGTTATGGGGTGCCGTCAAGTCTTGTTTAATTCCTTCCACTACACAAAAGTTCTTAAACTCGTTTGAGACATACTCACCACTGTTATCACTCTGTAGAGCTTTTACCTTCTTGCCTGACTCTTTCTCCACCAATGCTTTAAACTCACAAATCTTTGTGAAAGTTTGATCTTTTTTTTTGCATGAAAAATATCCAGCATTTACGAGAATAGTCATCAATAAATATAACATAATACCGATGTTTGGCTTTGGATGCCGTTGAGAATGGTCCACACACATCTGAATGGACTTGCTCTAGAATAGCCTCTGCTTGACTACCTCTATTGTGAAATGAAGACTTGGTGCCGTTGGATGTATCAACTTGCTCAAGCGTACCTTTGGGAAGACCGGTTGAGATCTGCTACAATATCATCAAAGCCCCATGATGCAAGTGGCCCAATTACCTGTGCCACAACTTGCCAACGTCTCATTTCTGTACCCTTTCTGATTTTGTGCTCAAAGCAACACACTCCTCTACCTCCAACTTATATATATTCCTCACCCGAATCCCTATATTCTTTACTTGACCCATGGCTATGTGTTGAAGGAACACCTTTCCTTTCGAGAAGATCACATCATAACCTCTATCCTCAAGCATGGAAACAAATACCAAGTTCTTCTTCAACCCGGGCACATACATAACTTTCTTCAAGGTGAGTGGAGCCCCATGCTCCCTCTAAAATGTAATCGTGCCCAATTCAGTAACACTATACTTTCCTTCATCACCCATCTCGATATGCATCTGAAGATATTTCTCCTCTAGGTCACTGAATAAATATTTTTCACCAGTCATGTGGAATAAAGCTCCACTGTCTAAGTACCATACACTTCCCATAATTGATGACACCATGCATGTAATGAGGGAAAAATTCCAATTCGAATTGAGAGGCCAAAGCCTCACCTGCCGCTCCTCCTGAGGACTTCTTCTTGGACTTCTTGAGTGGAAAATTTGTACCAAAATGGCCTAGATCATGACAATGAAAGCACTTAACTTCCATCATGTCTTTCTTCTTACCTCCATGATAAGAATATGATTTGAAATGGGAAGCTTTCCATTTACCCTTCTTTGCCTTAATAGCTAAGGCACATTTCTCTTCATCATAAGTCTTTGATGAAGAGCCATCCCCGGTCTTCCTCTTGATCTAATCTTGCATCAAATTTGACCATAGTAGTTCCCAATTCGGAAGCTTCTCCCGACCATTGAAAGAGTCCTGATAACTATGCCAACTCTTTTGGAGTCCTAGAAGAGTAAGACTCACCATATCATCCTCGACAACCGTGATTTCAACACTTCCATGTTCATCACGACATTGAGTGAACTTGGTCAAGTATTTTGGAATAGTATCGCCTTTCTCCATTTTGATTTTTCGAAAATTTTCCTTCAATGCCAATTTCATTTGGTCACTGTTGTTCTAATACAAGTCCGTCAATGTTTTCTACATAGAATATGGAGTTCCATTGCCATGGAGACTCGAGACAGTGTGGTCTCGAACTCCCTCAAGTATTATCTGCCTTGCCTTCGCTACACACTTCTTCCATTCTGCCAAATTCTGTGCATCTAATGCTGTTGTCATAGGAATTTCTTGATCAACGAATTCCTTCAAGCCATTATCCTCTAGCACAATCTCCATTATGTCTCTCCAGGCTATAAAATTCGAGTTGTCTTCCAAGGCATACTCGAGCCGCAAATCGTAGATCGCCATTTTCCAATCTTGAAGTATGTATTGCAAATTCGAATTTCACCTATAACCCAAAACTCAAAACTTCAAAATCTCCTCTAGTATACTATACTCAACTCCGATACCATGTAGAAAATCCTGTAGATACACAAATCATGCAATGTACTAAAGAAAAAGACAAGAATCTACTTCTACTTTCAACCAGCAGAAGCCAATAGATCGATGAAAACAATATGAACAAGAAGAAGATAAATCAATGGCACATAACACAATATGTATTTAGGGAAAGCCACTACTCAAAACCCCACTATCTGTATTGCATATATTAGAAATATGAGTGAATATACAAAGCTTGTTCTCACTAGAACAATTCCACACAAGTATGCTCAACTCTCACACCTCACAAGCTAGCTCAAGCCAAATCCTTATCCTATTAAGTAGATCTCCAAGCTCCTAATCTCTTGCGTAATTCTTAGGATGAATAAACCATATTTAAAGGGAATTCATGCTTCCAAAACTATGAAATCCAAACATAGGATCAATCTCTGATGCATGCATGATATTTACACTCCAATAAATAATACCACTGATAGTACACCGTCCCTGTACTCTAGTCTCAACTAGGTCTTTCTTAGAATCGACATGCATGAGTTTCTGATGAGGGAATCTTTAGTTAACTAGAGTGACACTTGTGGATGCACTAGTGCACCAATTGACCGTTAACTCTCTATTAGTTCCACAAATAGTTTGGAACTAATTTAACTGAACATAACTCAGTAAACTGAGTTATCTAATTTACAACTCAATCTAAACTCATACTGGACCCCTAAAATTTAGGGAGAACATATACATGACTACAAAAATACTTACAACTCAAAATTCCTAAGCTAATTAAGTTAATTAAACTTAATTAACTATTTACAAGTTGCTACAAGAATAGAATTCGATTTTAATTCTCAGTTTAATTCAAGGACAAATTAAGTTGGAATTTATTGTTGCCATTTCTCAACATTCTCTAAAAGAAATAAGTAGATTGACAAAATAAAATAAAGAGATTAAAGAGAAGAATCAAGAACTTGATCATACAAAGGAAGAAGTTTTTCTCCTAAGGCTCCAAGTAGAAAAGATATCTAAGGACTTTAGCAAGCTTGAAGCGAGATGGCATTAAAAAGAAAGGAGAAATGAAGAAGAATTCATCTCACTAACATCTCAACTAGAAGAAGTAAAGAAAATGGAAGAAGGAATAAAGATACAATTGATAAACAAAAAGGAAAACTAAGAGAAACTTGAAAATATATTGTTTCATTAAAAATTGAAGTCATAAAGCTATGTGAAAGTATAAAGAGTTCTCAATCATTCTCAGTCATCACAGATCACCAATTGATAAAAGGGGACTTGGTTATACAGGTGAATCTCCAAGGAGTAAGTTAGAAGAAAAACCTAAAAACAATGTTAGTGCTCCCTCTCCTAATTTGTTATGATGACTTCAAGGTATCTTCCATTTATGCAAGTAACAAATAGGACCAACCAAGGATTGAACCTGCTCCAAGGGAAAGCAATTTCAAAAGATCATCAAGGAAATTAGTCTCATCCAGGTATTAAACCTTATTCCTTGATTATTGTTATTTTTGCACTAATTTTAGTCATGAAGCTAGATATTATAGAGAATACTACCAGAATAACTACAAAAGTTACCATCAAAGCCGTTGAAGGAAGCTTGCAAGCAAAATCCCCAAAGACTATTACAATTTAGTTGCTCCACTATTAAAGTTCAATGTATAATGCTATCAATACCACAATTTTGGACATATATCATGATAATGTAGAAATAGGATGAAGTGGTATCCTAAGCAAATCAAAGATCAAAAGTTATCTAAAAATCCTACCAAGGTTGGAGAAGACAAAAATAAGAAGCCCCTTTTATCCCTGCACATATCAAATATGGAGATATCTTTGAAGATGCCATGACATATAAAGAAAAAAAATTAGAGGTCCTTGGCTCATGTCAATGAGGAAAGGCTAAAGGAAATATATCATTTGTAGCTGGAGATATCGAACAACATTAACACACTGAACATAGCCCTAGAGTATCCCACGGCCTTAGAAATATTGTATCCTCTTAGAATTCCACTTCTACAACTATTAAAGAAGAGTGTTAAGATGTTGCAGATAATAGGTTGATTACATTGGCAATGTCAATAGGGAAAAGAAAGGAGGCTTTGTAAATATGTTGAAACCTGCCATATGATCAATCACATCAAAGGTGTTAATGTTTCCATTTAAAAAAATAAGTAGTGGTATCAGAGCCCCGGTCATGGGTTTGATACATACCCAGCTCGTGTTGTGGGTAATATTGTTGCATGAATAAAAGTCAGGGGCTCTTCATGTGTGTTGTGACATGGTTTAACATCCTCTTGATGATCCTTAAATCTGGTGATGCATATTTTCACCAACACCTATAGGTTTTGGTGTAATGGAAATTGTGATTCCCAAAAAGTGGTAATATGTGCATTCTATTTTCACTCCAAGTGGAAAATATGGTAATGACTTCTCGATTTCTAATGACTTCCTAGTCATCAAAAATATTGGATGCATAGCAAAGATGATATCAACTTGAGTTTGAAAAGGTATATACCTGTATCATCTATGTCATAGAAATATCCATTGAAAGTAATTACAATGGCTGTACTCTTCCATCCATTGTAAGACATCATGGAAGCAATTTTTTCTAGATGGGATATCTTGAAAAAAAATGGTATAATAGTAAATTGTTCTGTAAACTCTAAATTCATCAATATTTAGTGTGAAGGAAAGAGAAGAGAATGCAGAAACAATAATTGTAAATATGCAATATTGGCATATTTTCAAATAGTGGCTCCCTTCTAAAGGAAATAGAGAATTCATCGTCTAGATGCATCCATATTTTTTTTTCTTGACAAGGATGATTTTTCACTCCCTGAAAGATGAAGCATAATTCAATAAAAAGACATGAGAGGAAATACTTACAGAAATTATGAAAGGTGAATGCTTTATGAATTATTTACATGCACCAAGAGTTTTGTCAATTCAGAATTTGGGGACAAAGGTAAAATACAGTAGAATGAGAGAAGTGAGGATCAACATACCAGGGATGGAATTGGTGATTTGCAAGTTCTTTCTCAATAACTATATTCTTGTTCTCTTGAATCATTGCAATCTGGAATTCTAGGTAGATAGCATTGGAAGATCTAAATAAGCTTGACCACCTTAACCACTGAAAGAACTATTTGAAATTCCCTAAACCATTGTTGAGATGTCTATTTGATTGTACCAAATATACAAATGCACTAGACAAAAATGATATTTGTTATGGGCTTTAAAACATAAAGGGATTAAAAAGAGATAATACAAACAGGGGGAGTACCTGATAGGAGGAGCACCCCATTTTCTATTGATGTGGAAGGGGGAGAAAATACCAGAAAGGGGGAGATATGGAAAGAGTATTTCCATCAATGAAAAAGGGGGAGATGGTTGAGATGTCATCATTATATCCATTGATGACCCAAGAAAAAGGTGACTTCTACCATTAGTTGTGCTCCATTGGAAAAACAATCCTAAATTGATCAGGAAAATGTAAGGATTGTTGCAATATTGTTACAATAAGGACCTTTTCATGAGGGATTTCATGCAAGACAAATTAAGTTGAGTTGTGTCCATTACAAGACTCACACCAATGTTGCCATATCCACAATATTCATATTAACATCTAGTTGGAAGTGTCCTTACACAAAATGACTTGTGTTTTCAGAAGGAAAATGAGGTAAATGGCCAAGTACAAGATCACACTAAAATTGATATTATTTACCAATGAATAATGCCTCAATTTTTCCAATGGCACATGATACAGATTAAAAAGAAAGCCCACAATGAATGCATACAGTCATTTTGGATGCCAACCTCTTAGAATGGGAATGGAATTTTATTTATGGCCAGCCTAATTCAATCAGGTTAGATCAAAATTTATATAATCTAACCACTATAAATAAGCCATGATCTTTCTACATTTCAACAAGGTTAACTTGGTGCAAAGAACAAAATAGAAATTCAGGTATGAGGAAGAAGATAGAGTTCATATCTCGTGAAACCTAGGATGAGTTGAAGAAAGAAATATTGGTCGTTAGTTATAGTTTTTGGGTAAAGGGTTTTTGTTATCTCTTGTGCATGACTAGTGGAGAAAATATGTATCCCTATCTCAACATTTGTTGAAGAGAATAATTCTACCCTATTTGGTGAAAAATATCAACCTTTGTTAGAGGACTAAATCTTGGCTAAGAAATAGAGGAACAAAGCATAATTCGGCCTAGAACAAGAGCAAAATTTGTGTTGTAGTAAAAAAAAATTGGCCCGAGGTAGGCCCGCAACTTTGTGATTTCAAACTTGTGGCTAAAACTAGGACTTGTGGAAAATCACAAACTTGTAATTTCAGCCACTCCCCTTTGTGAATATACTCAAGTCTGAGGCCTAGAACTCGACCTTTTTCGGATAGTTTCAGGGTTTGTGCTTTAGTCTCATTTGGAAAAATCTCACTGACCCTTTAAGGAAGATGTGAAGAAATTGTTAAGGCATTTATGTGGATAGACCTAACCTCTATTTTTCGAGAGATTGGTGTATTTAGTTGAAGGTAGTTTGGGATAGATCTTGATAGACTTAAAGATAATTTTGTGAAGCCATTTTTTAAGGCATCTTGGAGTAGTCCCGTAATATTTCTAAAGCATCCCTTTTGGAATATACTTGAATACTCTTGGGCTTATCTGAAAGTCCTCCCTATAATAGCCTTTATGACCTCCTGAAGAATAATTGAAGTTGACTTTTGGAGTAGACTTGAAGACTTTTTGAGTAGACCTTAAAGACTTTGTTGAACATATTTTGGAGAGCCTATTATAGCAACACTTGAAGTTTTTATGGAGTAGTCCTGTAACCATTTTGGTGCATCCATTTAGGATCATTCTTTGAAGTAATTTTTGGAGTAGACCATGGTCCAAAGTTGAAGTGATGTTTGGTGTAGAACTTATACTAGATTTAAAGGAGGCTTTGATCATAGTTTAAGGTGATCTTTAAAGAGTCCCTAAAGCAATTTGTGAAGAAACTTTGGAGTACTTCTTGAAGAGTTTTTGAAGCAACCATTGAGATCTTGAAGTAGCCTTTTGAAGACATTTCTTGTAGCAACCTTGAACCCACCTTGAGGTAAATTTAAAGAAGGAAATCTAGGAACCATTTTTAGATTAGATTTGAAGAGTCTTGGAATAGAAATTTGGAGTAGACATTGTAGTCCTTCTTGAAGAAAACTTGAATCAAACCTTAAAGACTAGGTTGGAGCCTCGATTTATATTTGGGGATTGGAGTCCTCATACAAGGTTGGAGACTTGTGAGAGACTAGGTTGGAGCCTGGATTTATATTTTAGGATTGGAGTCCTCATACACGGTTGGAGCCTTGTGAGAGACAAAGTTGGAGCCTAAATTTACATTTTAGGATTGGAGTCCTCATTCAAGGTTGGAGCCTTGAAGAAGTTGGAGATTTTGTTGTATAGGTTGAGTAAAAGAGGGTTGGAGTCCTCAATATATTTATTAATAGAATTATTTTTTATTCTACTTCTCTTGTTCTTGTCTAACTTGTGATAAAATATCAACTAGCATAATATAATGATTGAAAGAAATATTGATTCACCCCCTTTCCAGTATTCCAACAAATAAGACTCTTGAAGAAGCGTTCACCAAACAAAAACCAACGGTTGGACATTTGAGAATCTTTGGTTGTCCAATTTACATTCATGTACCTAAAGATAAGAGAAATAAACTAGATCCTTCAGAAAAGAAATGATTATTTGTTGGATACAACAAGTTACCAAAGGCATATAGAATTTATCTTCTAGGACAACGACAAGTTGAAGTCAACAAGGATGTTAACTTTGATGAGAATGTTTCCTATTGGAAGTCTAAAGAAGTTACCATGGACTTTGATGTTGATGAAGAACATGAATTTCCCAAGGAAGAGGGTTCAACTCCATCCAATCCTTCAAAATATCTCGTAGATAATCAAGAAGAGCTAGAAGGGCCTAGTGATCCAATTGATCTATTTGTTGTTCTATAAATCAAGAGAATAGCTTGACTTAGGTCTACCTTGTAGGAAACAGAAGGACATGAAACTCCACATGGCACCTTCAGGTAAAGTAAGAGATCAAATATGTATTATGGATATGCAACATTGGTGACTGATCTCATTGATTTTGAACCATGAATACCAATCTATTATGAAGAATGATGTATGGGAAATTGTGCCTAGACCTGAAGGGAAGTCAATGGTGACCTCCAAATAGGTATACAAGATTAAGCATGAGATGGATGACAATATTGAAAATTACAAGGCAATATTTGTGGCTAAAGAATTCTCCCATAAAGAGGGATATCATTACGATGAGACTTTTTCTCTAGTTTTGTAGGTACACTACTATTAGATCTATTATTTCTATTGCTTCTTCTATGGGTTGGAGTTTACATAAGATGGATGTAAAACCCACTTTCCTCAATGGTGTGATTGAGGAAGAAGTGTACATAAAACAACCTCAAGGTTTTGAGGTTCATGGGAAGGAGTCTCGCATTTGTATGTTGAAGAAAGCTTTGTATGGACTCAAGCAAGCACCTAGAGCCTAATATTCTCAAATTAATAGTTACCTGACAAGACTTGGTTTCTATAAAAGTGATGTTGATCCAAACCTATATATCAAGGTTTAGAAGAATGAACCTGTGATTTTATTATTGTATGTTGATGACTTATTTCTGACAAGTGTAGAGCATCTCATTATTCATTGTAAGAGGGGTTGGCCTATAAATTTGATATGAAGGATCTTGGCTTGATGCATTACTATGTGGGACTAGAAGTATGTAAAAATTTTGGTGAAATATTCCTTGGTCAAGGAAAGTATATTATTAAGTTCCTTTACAAGTTTTGAATTATGGACCATAAATCTATGGCAACTCCCATGGTGACTAATATGAGAAAGTTGAGAGACTTTGAGACAAATTTGGTAGATTTATCCATGTACCAGAAGTTGATTGGATCTTTCATTCATTTGGTTAATATCAAGCTATACATTTTCTTTGTAGTAAACAGTTTGAGCTAGTTCTAGGTGGAACCAATACATGATCATTGGATTGCAACAAAGCATATATTGAGATATTTATGTGGTACAGTTGATTATGGTTTGAGATATGTCTCAAATGGTGATATACAACTGTAAGGATTTATAAATTAAAATTGGGTAGGGAATGTAGAAGACAAAAATACTACATCTTGAAATTACTTCAGTTTGGGCTCTGCTATGATCTCGTGGATGAGAAAGAAGCAAACATATGTTGCACTCAACACTATTGAGGGTGAGTATATTGCACCGATTTTAGCAAGTTGTGAAGTAATGTGGCTCCAGAAGTTGTTCGTAGGAATATTTGAACAGGTGTTGGAACTAATTATGATATATTGTGATAATAAAATCTATGTGAAGCTTTCAAATAATCTAATTTTCCATGATAGGTAGAAGCACATTGAGGTCAAGTACCACTTCATTCATGACATGGTGCAGAAGGGAGCAATGAAGCTCCAATACATGTCTACTGATGAGCATATAGTTAATATTCTTACAAAGCCTCTATCAAGGGTGAAGTTTATATACTTTAGGGACAAGTTTAAACTTGTTGAGAATGCCTCCCTGAGTGAGAGGGAGTGTAGATGAGATAGAATTAGGGAAAAACATTCTCCCCATGTCAAGTATGTTGATCGGTATTAGGGAGAATGATCCAACAGAGGACAATCATTCTTCCTATGTCAATTATGTTGACATGAATTAGGAAGAATGGTCCTAGAGGCCCAAGATCACTCAATTGAGTGGGTGCCTTTCAACATCAAGCTCAAATATCTCTAGATAGGTTGATTTAGCTCATTTAACATCAACCCTAAAATTAATTAGGTAGAGCGTGGCCTTTGGAGATTCACCATGTGTCAAAGATATTGACCAGGATGATGGTGAACCATGACTAGTCTATGTACCATGCGTTAGATGGATCAAAATTATGGTGACTAGTTGATGGTAATGATTTACCATGTGTCAAGAGTACCAACCAGGATTATGGTGAGGATACATAATAGGTTAGAGGTATCGAATATAATTATGGTAACTTGTTGATGTTGTTGATTTACCATGTGTCAAAACTGTTGACCAAGATTATGGTAATTGGATGATGTTGATGATGAGTTGTTATAACCTTTTCATAAAGAAATTTGTCAAAATGAAAACATCTAAATACCTTCCTAGCTAATAGCTAGTTGAATTTTGTAGCTATGGTTGGTCTTCATAATTAATATTTTAGCCCTTGATATATATATATATATATAATAAAAATGTAAGACATGTTCTTCATGTCATTTTATTGATTAACCCATGAAATGATTAATATAAAACATGTTCTTCATGTTAGTTTTGAAAGAGAAAATTTTGAATTTTGAATTTTTGGGTCCAAACTTTTCAAGCCGTCCCTCCTTCAAGTCAAGTAAGCCCTAGTGAAGAGACACCCATTCAAGCCGTCCAAAACACTATAAAGGAAATCGACCTCCTCCAAAAAGCACCATTCAATCTCACACACAACAAGATATAGATTTTGAGCATCCAAGCGAAGAAGAAGAAGAACAAAGAAGGATAAAGAAGGATAAAATAATCTCAATCATCTCTCTCTCTTTGATTTCACATGTGTGAATTTCTGGGCATATTTTGGGTAATAGGTCAAACTTTTAGGAAGTAGTTTCTAGGCCGCAGGGTTGAAATCCTAGGCAACATATTTTGGGCAGAAGGTCCGAGTTTCTGGGAAATTTCTAGGATGCAAAATTTCAACCTAGTCATATCATGGAAGGTCAAGTTTTTTGGGGAAAATATTGACTTGACAAGAGGGATGTTTGACTAGGTTTGACCATAGCATTGTTGGTCAGTTTTACCATCATAGTTGACTAGCAAAATTAGGTGTATCTTTTGTTGAACTAAAGAATTTATCTAAGGAACACGTTGCTGGGTTTTTCCCCCAAGTGGGTTTTCCCAGCATAAATCTTGGGTTGTCTTTGTGCATTGCAATATCTATTGGCCTTGTGAATTTGTGGTTGAATTTCTGAAGTGTAATTGCTTATTGATAAACTAGAAGTGCTAAAAGAATATTTACATCATTAGAAGTAATTATAAGTTTTCAGAAATAAGTGCTTGTATCTATTACACTTCAAAAATCAACAACTCCGTGGAGCTAAAGTGTTCTTCAATATTGATCATAGGTTATGGTACCATTAAGTGAGAATTAAGGAGGAAGACATCATCAAGACAAGATTTAGGATGTAATATGGACATTATGGGTTTGTGGTGGTGTCATTTGGGCTATCTAATAAACAAAGTGTTTTTGTGTGCCTTATGAATGTAATGTTTTAGAATGATTTGGAAAAGTATATTATTGTCTTCTTAGATGATATCCTAATGTACTCAAAATATGAAGAAGAACATGAATTCAATTGAGGATAATGTTGTAGTTACTTAGAGAGCATTAGATTTATGCAAATCTAAGTAAATGTTCACTTTATCAAAATTAGGTTAATTATTTGAGTCATGTCACCTAAGAGGAAGGCGTGGCAATGGACCGAGAGAAAATCAAAGAAATTAGAGAGTGGCTAGCACCTAAAAATATAATAGATATCAGATCCTACTTGGGATTATGTTAGGGTCCAACCTTAACCACTTTATTTATGTAATAAGCCCAATGGGCTGAGTCAAAGTCATAGTTAGTTAGAGAGTCAATAAATCTCGCATTAATAATTGTAAGTGGTTGACCCACATTAGAGACAAGGGACCACAGTTAGTTGTAAAGGGGCCATAGTTAATAAATAAAGTGGTTAGCCCATGTTATGCAAGGGACCACTAGTAGTTAGGGTTTTGGGTGTCATTTAGCTATAAATAGTCTTTGTTAGTAAGGAAAATATCCTCGAGTCTTATTGTAATTAAGCTCTGCTCTGTTGGAGGTTGCCCATGCGAAGAGGCAAGTGAACATTGAATCTATTTCTGAATAATAAAATACTTCACAGTTTTTCTCATTTCATGTGATAATTATGTGTTCTGAGCTATATTTCTTTGCATTTCTAGTATTCTAGATTTCTCGTAGATTAAAAGCATAACAAGTGGTATCAGAGCACTTTCTAGGACTAGTTGTACCTCCATTTTTTGCAATTTTTTTAGGGTAGAGACGTGTTTCGACGTCTTTAAACCACGGGATTTGTCATTGACCACATAAACTTACAGATTTGGGGAGGCATGCACACAGGAAATACAAGAGGTGGTCACACTTATTGGGCTCCCTTGTAACCCATATGGGTACCCCTTTCAGTAATAGTGAATTAGATAGAACCACACACAGATTGCACTTCCACGTACCTGTGGGTATATCGAAAGCCCTCTAGTATCACCTGAAACCTAGCCTTAGATAAGTTGTCAACTGTCTTGCTACTACAGTACATTGAGAACAACACTCGGGGAGATTACTTGCACATACAATAGGGTAGTCGAGTAATATGGCTACGGGTATAGTCGATGCTCCTTAGTTAGCGGCCTAAAATATTGGGCCGAGTACTATTGTTGAACCTGTGCATATATTGTGATCTTTAGCACCTGACACTCCTTTGTGACATAGTTCCCTCCACTATCTCAAGATCACCATCTACTTTATCTACCAGATCAGATCCAACAATTGGGGTTTTTCGTTGCCGTAAAACTCAGATTCATTAGTTGGGGTTTTCACAGTGCAGATCCAACTCTTTGTGTAGTATGGGCTTTGGATACCATAGTCCAGATTAGATTATCACAACACGTTCGACAGTACCAAGACCTTGGGGTTTCTATTACTATAGTTCAGACCTGATTTTCATAGGACATTAGGCAGTATCATGCTTTCTGGAATTTGACCACTGCAGTATTGATTAGCGAGGAATAAAAATCCTTTCCGAGTAAAATAAGAAAGAAAGTTTGAGACCATCCTGGGATGCTTGCAAGAGACTTATCCCATAAGCTTCAAGACGATGAGTTGGTCGCAGTGGTACCATTCACTTGCAAGCCCCCAGTTGTTTGGCAGTCTGTTGATGGTGCTGGATCCGCCAAAATTTAGGGGATCTCCTGGGTATGAAGTCCCAACTAGACCTCACACCATTTGGTGTAGGAGTCCCATATGGTATGATGGCCCGATTTCCATTATCTTAAAGGTTTTCCTTAGATCTTGCTTGTTAGCACATGAATGTGATCTGCTTTGTCTTCAAACAATGAGGTTTGCGTGCTTGGTGAGTGCTTAGTGTTATTTGTGTCAAGGTTCTTTCACCACAAAGGGAGAGGGTGGAAGTGAGTCTCAAGTCGAAAGGGAATAGTCCCAACCTTGTTAGAGACACACAACACAATAGGACATGCGCAGCTTTTGGGGGAGTAGTCCACACAGATGTGGCAGTCACAAACACAGAGTGAATGGATAGCACATACAACACCCAACGGAGTAGTCCACACAAGTGTGATGGTCGTTATAACAAGTTTTTGAGAATGGTTTTGTCAAGTGTTTGGTGGGATAGCCCACATAGGTGGGACAATGTTAACAACTTATACAACACATTTTCGTATGCATATGTATTAGAACAACCGAAATAGTTCAACTTTTTTAACACAGGTTAAAGAAACAAGCATTACAAGTGTCCAAAGAATAGTCTTACAAACAAATACAATACATGTGCAAAAACGTGTTGGCCTATTATCAGGCTTTTGAATTAAGAAAAAGTTCCAAGACACATCGGTACACCATACATCACTAACCCCAATAGCGGGGCGTTGGGGCCACTGCTCGCTCCTCAAAGAAAAGTCTACAAACTCTCAAGGCTATGTGGGAGGAACCAAGGTGAAAAGTCCTTTGCATTTACAAATGAGAGGTATTTATAGCCAAGGGTAAAACTGTCCCTTGTGACTGTTCGACTTCCCTCATGACTGTTTGACTTATTTTACTCTTCAACTTTACATGACTCTTCATATTACATGTGGTTCTCTTGGACTTCCACATTACATTACATTGATTTACAATAGTGTGGCCCACAGTAGTGATGTGGATAAGATGATTCATAACACGACTCAACACGACAGTGCTAGTATGTCCATGCTAGGTCCATGTCGAGCTGCAACGTTGTTGAGTGATGGATGTCCTCTTAGTGTATCATAGCTTCACCTCTGCATGGAAAGGTGTGAAAAGTCTTTGATGGTCTTGGTCTTCGCTTGATGTCACATGTGCACATCGCTCCTTTGCTTGTACTTTGGCATGCTTCACGTGTTCTTCCATTCCCGAAAATCCTCCTTGCATGCATTCTTCATTCGTCCATTCACAAACAAATCTCCTCGCATGAATTCTTTGTTCGTCTATTCAGAAACAATCTCCTTTCATGTGTTCTCCTTGTTCATCACATTCATTGTCGCGTCATGTCTCATCCATGTACCTGTATCTGTAATCACTCATGATGAGATGACATCAAATCCAGAAATATCATAGTCTACCATGATGCATTATCTTTCTCTTTCAGATGTAGGTGACCGGGAGAGAGGACACGACTCTTGAAATTGCGCAAGGCAGATTTTAAGCTGGGATGTGGGCTCCGGGCACTACCGGTGAAAATTGCGTAGAAGTCACTAGGAGACTGAGACGAATAATCCGAATTAATAGTGACTATCCACAAGATCTGACTCAGCTGGAGGGTAGATCGATGCAATTTTTTAGGGAAGAAGTGCAGGTAGTAAAGGGGGTTGGCACCAAGAACTATGCAATTCTTCCGAGGAGTTGGCAGCGGGTTGCAAGAGGCTTGCTTGGAAAAAATGCGAAAATTTTTCAGGGAGCTGGCAGCGGGTTGCAGGAGTGCTACTGGAAAAAAGTGCGCACTTGTTGGGAGGTTGGCCTGCTGAACATCCTTGTGTAGTTTCTAAGCTGAGTGGGATGCTGGGCAGTTTGGTGACTGCTCATGAAATCTGCGCATTTTTCTGGGTGAGCAGCAGGCCGACTAACTAGGTGGCTGACTAGAAAAGCTGTGCAATTTTTTGAGGGAGACAGTGACGGACACAGGGTGTCTTTTCGACTTGTCTGTGTAGTTTCTTCAGTCAGCAGAGCGGGCATGCTTTGAACCTTTTGCGCAATATTTTAGGGGAGTGAGTCCCGGTGTCACTACTTGGTAAAACTCTCTGGTTAACCAGCTGGAGGCTTAGTTGATGTGCTTGTGGGCAACATGGATTGAAAGGCTTGCTGGGGAACTCCTGCGTTGTTCTGGGTGACAACACACAATCACTGAGAGCTAAAACTGAGTAATGCAACTCAACATATGTCTGACTGTTGGAGGTTGGTCCAGTCGAAAAAGTTTCAACAAAATGACCAAGTGTGTGAACAAGTGACTTCGTACATGCATGACCTCATGAACATACACTCAACATGACTTGACGACAAGACACCTTGAAATAGTAAGACAACATACACTCGTGTGACTGACCGATGGTGTGAGCGACAAGCGCGAAACTTGTGATAGATCGTTGAACGAACGTGATGACGCTTACGCGACAGTGCATACAACTTCGTGTGTGAGTGCGATGAATGTTTACATAGTGGACACAACTTGTACACATGAAAAACATACCTTGTGCATGGTTAGAACATGATTGCAAGCATGAAATTGTGACCAACATGCAAAAAGATGCTCATTGAACAATCAAGAGAGGAGGGTGTAAATACTCAACACGATCTCACGGGATGAGCCTAAGTGCTTTCAAACATCAAGGAAAAACCCAAGGAAGGATCCAAAATTGGATGTAGGCAAAAATTTTGGAGGGTGTTGTAGCCGCTACAACACTTGGCAACACATTGGTTGAACTCCAAATTCTTTGTTTTGGTCCATTGATAACACAGGGCCTTGGCCTTTCAGGAGTGTGATGTAGGAAAGTGTTCCCTTTGCGGACAGAGGCAACCCCTCTAGCCCTAGAGTGGGTCTAGTCACAAACAAGTACAGATCAACAATAGCTTTACTTAAACAGTCATAGTTGGAGGCCTACCTCAACCGGTGGTTGATGGAGGTCCGTTGCGCTGCTCCAGCTTCCGCTTCCTTCTCCTAATGAGTGATCAACTTGACACAATGCAAAGGAAATACAACAAAGCATGTAACCAGAACAACAAATGATCTATTTAATCAAAAAGTCAAGAAGTCATGAGCTATCAAGTACATTACATACAAGACATAGGAAAACATCATTGATTGCATTAATTATGAAATAAGAGTAAGCTTACAACCAAAGTCTTGACGTCACAAGCCTTCGCAGAAGGATCCAGCCAACATGTTCCTCAAGCATTCACTCTTTGAAGATGGATCTCCCAACACACAAGTCTCTCTCACTCACAAGTTTTACACAAGCTTAAGGGCACTTCACAACCTTCCTCAAGCTATCAACAATCCCACACTTGTCACACTCACACCAACTATCTAGCAAACTCACAAGCACTAACAACACAATCAAAAACCATTCCAAAGGCTAAGAACTTCAAAAACTAGCAGCACATAGCAATGGTGAGAGTTTAAATAGGAGAAGGAGTCTCCATGAAAGGTGGAAGAGTGATCTTATCTCCAAGGAAGGTAACACAAGTAACGGAACAACCATGCTAGAGAAAGGAGGGCGACATAAACTAGGCCAACAACTAGGTCTGGAGTCATCTGGAAGGCGGACTGTTGGAACAAATTTGCCCAATCTGAATTATCGCGGGCACATAATTGGTCTTCCGCGCTGACATCGCTATTGAATAACATAGCTAGTCAGGTCATCGCTAAACTTTACAAGTGACAGTTGCACTGGCACATAAAATCCGACCATCGTGGGAATCAGGTGTACTTCCGCGATGGCAACGCTTCTGGGCTGTTTTGGAGTGCCCTTCAGCACGATTATTTAGCCAACAGACGCGATGAGGCAGAAACCTTTGGAAAAGTGGGTCATTTGGCAACATCAGAGAGCATTTTTCTAACATGAGCATATACAACTTTGGACACATGACACATTAGGAAGACTGGAGTGAAGACAGTGAAAAATTACTGTGTAACAGATGCCCCCCAAAGTATGAAGCCCAAGAGAGAGACGGAGGGGTGAAATGCTTTACGAAACTGATTGAACTAGAACACCATCTGGAAGAACCTACACGCAAGTAAAATTGATATCTCTGATAATGAAGTACATGTAGTCTATGCATGGCCGCAACCATACAAAAGACATACGAAATAGGTCTGTGGTATGGACGCAGCCATCCAGCTAATGAGACCATGATGATGATAAAGGTATGGTCGTAGCCATCCATCAATGAGTCATGTAATCATAAACCAATCCACGCAGCCTGAACATGTGTAATTTGAGTTCAGGGTCTTGAACCCATCCAATCATAGTACAAATTCTAACATGCGAATAGATTTGCTGAGGTCAAGCATGATAGAACATCGCTTGATTACCAGTCAATGATATAAACCGTTAACAAGCGCGAGAGAAACCACCAATAATGTCAATGGCTCTCAAGGTACTGTCTAGCACAATCCAAGAAGTGTGAAAAAGGAGCTGAATTCGAACACTCGTGGAATCACCCAATCGATGACCAATGATGAAAGTCAATTGTTAGGTGTGAAGAACTTGCCATTGAGGCATGCAAGCTGTAAGGTACGAAAGGGGATCTCTAGATCAATCTCCTGGATAATGAGCTGATGTCGATAGGAGACAGCATGAATCGGAAGGAATGAGGCTAAATGACAACCCAAACCCGCGAAAGGCCAAATGATGATGTATGGATGTCCCAACCCGACAAGAAGCAAAAGTGTCGATGTTCAAGAGTGACTAGCTGCCATAGGCAATCAATGATAAACCTGCTGTTGAGTCCTACCTAGTAATAGTTTAATGAGCCATAGGAAGGAGAAGCTCGAGTCTCATCATGGTGACGAGTCCAATGTCGTCAGGGTTTAACGAGTCTGACATAGGTGAAACTCAGAGTCTTTTTCATGTTTAGAGAGTTTGAAAAAGACACGAAAAAGAAAACTCCAGGGGGTCCTTTTTCGTAAATTTGTCTCTTTCGAGCCCAAAAAAGTATAAAATGATACACGAAAGAACCGCCTGACCATTATGATCGAGGAGTACTTTTCGTAACTAGTGACATCAACCTGAAAAAGTAGAAAAGCGGTCGGAATCACGTCGTTTCGAACCCGAAACGACAAAAGTCCAGAAATCTTTTCATGTTTACACAGTCGGAAAAGAGCTTAAATTCGACCGCCTCTTATTTCTTTTAACAAGTCAAGAGGGAAAACTCGGCAATCTCTTCGTCTTTAAACGGTTGGAAAGGAGCTGAAAGTAGACCTCCATTTTTATTTTCTTTAACGAGTCAAAAAGGGAAAAAATACTCGACAATCTTTTCATCTTTTACGAGTCAAAAAAGAGCCTAAAGGAGACTCGTCCTAGAGGAACGAGTGGTATAAAGGGTAGCAACTAGTTCCAGCAATGGTGGAACTGCTCAAAACATGTAATGGTCAAGAGGCTGGCTAATAAAACCACTCATCGTTGCGGATCCTCAGGAAAGGAAAAACAACCAAGTGAAAGCATATGATCGGCCAAAGAGATGGTGGTGATGGAATGAAACAACCAAGGCTCATCTAGCAGAATTTAGTGGATAACAACGACAATCACGAGGTGTAAATCAGGTATGGGTTCATTTTTACACAAGCTTGAACCATGGAGAACTCTGCTTGGATTTTGTTCCATGTTTACACAAGCTTGAAATGAAAAACTATGCTTGTTATAACTTCGCATGCCTCCAGCATAATGACGCAAATCGAGGTACATGCCCCCCAAGCTTCATTGCATTGAACGAGGTGGATGGAATGAAGGTTCACTTTCGAGATCTTGGAAAGACTCGACTTTGGATTTTACGAGATCATAATCAAAGACTCGATTTCTAAAGGGAGTTGTTTCATTTTTTAATGAGGTTGACACAGTAAAATAACTATCCTCATAACCCTTGTTTCATTTTTTAATGAGGTTGACACAAGATCAAGAACTTTCCTCAATGATCGTTGTTTCATTTTTTAATGAGCTTGACACAAGACAAGGAACTGTGCTCCAGGATCCTTGTTTCATTTTTTAACGAGCTTGACACAAGACAAGGAACTGTGCTCCAGGATCCTTGTTTCATTTTTGAACGAGGTTGACACAAGATAAAAACTATCCTCAGGACTCCTTGTTTCATTTTTTAACGAGGTTGACACAAGACAAGGAACTGTGCTCTAGACTCCTTATTTCATTTTTTAACGAGCTTGACACAAGACAAGGAACTATGCTCGTAACACCCGGTTTCATTTTTTAACGAGGTTGAGACAGGAACAAACTATCCTTGTGACCCAATTTCATTTTTAACGAGGTTGACACAAGATCAAAACTATCCTCGGGACTCCTCAGGCACTAACATCACTATCAACAACCATTCCAAAGACTACAAACTCCAAAAACTAGTAGCACATAGCAATGGTGAGAGTTTAAATAGGAGAAGGAGTCTCCATGAAAGGTGGAAGAGTGAGCTTATCTCCAAGGAAGGTAGCACAAATGACAGAACAGCCACGCCAAAGAAATGAGGGCGACATAAACTAGGCCAACAACCAGGTCTGGAGTCATCTAGAAGCCGACTGTTCGAACAAATTCGCCCAATCTGGATCATCGCGGGCACATAACTGGTCTTCCACGCTGACATCACTATTGAATAACGTAGCTAGTCAACTCATCGCCAAACTTTACAAGCGACAGTCATGCTGGCACATAAAATCCGACCATCACGAGAATCAGGTGTACTTTCGCGATGGCAGCGCTTCTGGGTTGTTTTGGAGTGCCCTTCAGCGCATTTATTTATCCAACAGACGCGATGAGGCAGAAACCTTTGGAAAAGTGGGTCATTTGGCAACATCAGAGAGCATTTGTCTAACATGAGCATATACAACTCTGGACACATGACACAGTAGGAAGACTGGAGTGAATACAGTGACAAATTACTGTGTAACAGATGCCCCCCAATGTATGAAGCCCGAGCGAGAGAGGGAGGGGTGAAATTCTTTACGAAACTGACTGAACTGGAACACCATCTGGAAGAACCTACACGCAAGTACAACTAATATCTTCGATAATGAAGTACATGTAGTCAAGGCATGGGCGCATCCATCCAAAAGACATACAAAATAGGTATGTGGTATGGACGCAGCCATTCAGCTAATGAGACCATGATGATGATAAAGGTATGGTCGCAGCCATCCATCAATGAGTCATGTAATCATAAACCAATCCATGCAGCCCGAACATGTGTAATCTGAGTTCGGGGTCTTGAACCCATCCAATCATAGTACAAATTCTAACATGCGAATAGATGTGCTGAGATCGAGCATGATAGAACATCGCTTGATTACCGGTCAATGATGGAAACCATTAACAAGCGCGAGAGACACCACCAATAATGCGAATGGCTCTCAAGGTACTATCTAGCACAATCCACGAAGTGTAAAAAAGGCGCTGAAGTCGAACACTCGTGGAATCACCCAATCGATGACCAATGATGAAAGTCGACCGTCAGGTGCGAAGAACTTGTCGTTGAGGCATGCAAGCTCTAAGGTACCAAAGGGGATCTCTAGATCAATCTCCTGGATAATGAGCTGATGTCGACAGGAGACGACCCATCGCAGGAGGGCCATAATGTTTCCCCTATCAACAACACGAGATAAGGAACAAGTGGTAGATGGTGAAACAGAGCATCAGAGGAGAAGGCGAGGGTGTAAACTGCAGAAGGATTATACTCTTGAACATGTCAGCGACACGACTCTAAAGGGTGGCAACATTCAGATACCAAGAGATCAGAGGCACAATGGAGGTGGCATGAATCAGATGGAATGAGGCTAAATGACAACCCAAACATGTGAAAGGCCAAATGACGATCTATGGATGTCCCAACTTGAAAAGAAGCAAAAGTGTCGATGTTCAAGAGTGACTAGCTGCCATAGGCAATCAATGATAAACCTTCTGTTGAGTCCAACCTAGTAATAGTTTAACGAGTCCTAGGAAGGAGAAGCTCGAGTCTCATCATGGTGACGAGTCCAATGTCGTCAGGGTTTAACGAGTCCGACATAGGTGAAACTCGGAGTCTTTTTCATGTTTAGAGAGTTTGAAAAAGACACAAAAAAGAAAACTCTAGGGGGGTCCTTTTTCGTAAATTTGTGTCTCTCAAGCCCGAAAAAGTATAAAACGATACTCGAAAGAACCGCTCGACCATTACGATGGAGGAGTACTTTTCGTAACTAGTGACTTCAACCCGAAAAAGTAGAAAAGCGGTCGGAATCACGTCGTTTCAAACCTTAAACGACAAAAGTCCTGCAATCTTTTCGTGTTTACACAGTCGGAAAAGAGATTAAAGTCGACCGCCTCTTATTTCTTTTAACGCGTCAAGAGGGAAAACTCGGCAATCTTTTCGTCTCTAAATGGTCGGAAAAGAGCTGAAAGTAGACCTCCATTTTTATTTTCTTTAACGAGTCAAAAAGGGAAAAAATACTTGACAATCTTTTCATCTTTTACGAGTCAGAAAAGAGCCTAAAGGAGACTCGTCCTAGAGGAACGAGTGGTATAAAGGGTAGCAACTGGTTCCGGAAATGGTGGAACTGCTCAAAACATGTAATGGTCAAGAGGCTGGCTAATAAAACCACTCATCATTGCGGTTCCTCAGGAAAGGAAAAACAACCAAGTGAAAGCATATGATTAGCCAAAGAGATGGTGGCGTTGGAATGAAACAACCAAGGCTCATCTAGCAAAATTTAGCGGATAACAACGGCAATCACGAGGTGTAAATCAGGTATGGGTTCATTTTTACACAAGCTTGAACCATGGAGAACTCTGCTTGGATTTTGTTCCATGTTTACACAAGCTTGAAATGAAAAACTATGCTTGTTATAAGTTCGCATGCCCCCATCATAATGACGCAAATCGAGGTACATGCCCCCCAAGCTTCATTGCATTCAACGAGGTGGATGGAATGAAGGTTCACTTTCGAGATCTTGGAAAGACTCGACTTTGGATTTTACGAGATCGTAATCAAAGACTCGATTTGGAAAGGGAGTTGTTTCATTTTTTAATGAGGTTGACACAGTAAAAGAACTATCCTCATAACCCTTGTTTCATTTTTTAATGAGGTTGACACAAGATCAAGAACTTTCCTCAAGGATCCTTGTTTCATTTTTTAATGAGCTTGACACAAGACAAGGAACTGTGCTCTAGGATCCTTGTTTCATTTTTTAACGAGCTTGACACAAGACAAGGAACTGTGCTCTAGGATCCTTGTTTCATTTTTGAACGAGGTTGACACAAGATCAATACTATCCTCAGGACTCCTTGTTTCATTTTTTAACGAGGTTGACACAAGACAAGGAATTGTGCTCCAGACTCCTTGTTTCATTTTTTAACGAGCTTGACACAAGACAAGGAACTATGCTAGTAACACCTGGTTTCATTTTTTAACGAGGTTGAGACAGGAACAAACTATCATCGTGACCTGGTTTCATTTTTTAACGAGGTTGACACAAGATCAAAACTATCCTCGGAACTCCTTAGGCACTAACAACATTATCAACAACCATTCCAAAGACTAAGAACTCCAAAAACTAGTAGCACATAGCAATGGCGAGAGTTTAAATAAGAGAAGGAGTCTCCATGAAAGGTGGAAGAGTGAGCTTATCTCCAAGGAAGGTAGCACAAATGATAGAACAGCGACGCCAGAGAAAGGAGGGCGACATAAACTAGGCCAACAACCAGGTCTGGAGTCATCTGGAAGGTCGACTGTTGGAACAAATTCGCCCAATCTGGATCATCGCGGGCACATAACTGGTCTTCTGCACTGACATCGCTATTTAATAACGTAGCTAGTCAGGTCATCGCTAAACTTTACAAGCGAAAATCGTGTTAGCACATAAAATCCAACCATTGCGGGAATCAGGTGTACTTCCACGATGGCAGTGCTTTAGGGCTGTTTTGGAGTGCCCTTCAGCGTTTATTTAGCCAACAGACACGATGAGGCAGAAACCTTTGGAAAAGTGGGTCATTTGGCAACATCAGAGAGCATTTGTCTAACATGAGCATATACAGCTTTGGACACATGACACAGTAGGAAGACTGGAGTGAAGACAGTGACAAATTACTGTGTAACAGATGCCCCCCAAAGTATGAAGCCCGAGAGAGAGGGAGGGGTGAAATGCTTTACGAAACTGACTGAACTGGAACACCATCTGGACGAACCTGCACGCAAGTACAACTGATATCAATGATAATGAAGTACAGGAAGTCTAGGCATTGGCGCAGCCATCCAAAAGACAAGTGAAATAGGTCTGTGGTATGGACGAAGCCATCCAGCTAATGAGACCATGATGATGATAAAGGTATGGTCGTAGCCATCTATCAATGAGTCATGTAATCATTAACCAATCCAAGCAGCCCGTACATGTGTAATTTGAGTTCGGGGTCTTGAACCCATCCAATCATAGTAAAAATTCTAACATGCGAATAGATGTGTTGAGGTCGAGCATGATAGAATATCGCTTGATTACCGGTCAATGATGGAAACTGTTAACAAGAACGAGAGAAACCACCAATAATGCGAATGGCTCTCAAGGTACTATCTAGCACAATCCACGAAGTGTGAAAAAGGAGCTGAAGTCGAACACTTGTGGAGTCACCCAATCGATGACCAATGATGAAAGTTGACCGTCAGGTGCGAAGAACTTGCCATTGAGGCATGCAAGCTCTAAGGTACCAAAGGGGATCTTTAGATCAATCTCCTGGATAATGAGCTGATGTCGACAGGAGATGACCCGTCGCAAGAGGTCCATAATGTTTCCCCTATCAACAACATGAGATAAGGAACAAGTGGTAGATGGAAAAACAGAGCATCACAGGAGAAGGTGAGGGTGTAAGCTACAGAAGGATTATACTCTTGAACATGTCGGCGACACGACTCCGGAGGGTGGCAGCATTCAGATACCAAGGGATCAGAGGCACAATGGAGAAGGCATGAATCAAATGGAATGAGTCTAAATGACAACCCAAACCGGCGGAAGGCCAAATGACGATGTATGGATGTACCAACCCGACAAGAAGCAAAAGTGTCGATGTTTAAGAGTGACTAGCTACCATAGGCAATCAATGATAAACCTGCTATTGAGTCCAACCTGGTAATAGTTTAATGAGCTGTAGGAAGGAGAAGCTTGAGTCTCGCATGGTGACGAGTCCAATGTCGTCAAGGTTTAACGAGTCCGACATAGGTGAAACTCGAAGTCTTTTTCATGTTTAGAGAGTTTGAAAAGGACACTAAAAAGAAAACTCGAGGGGGGTCCTTTTTCGTAAATTTGTGTCTCTCGAGGCTGAAAAAGTATAAAACGATACTCAAAAGAACCGACTGACCATTACGATCAAGGAGTACTTTTCATAACTAGTGACTTCAACCCAAAAAAGTAGAAAAGCGGTTAGAATCACGTCGTTTCAAACCCGAAATGACAAAATTCCGGCAATCTTTTTGTGTTTACACAGTCGAAAAAGAGCTTAAAGTCGACCGCCTCTTATTTCTTTTAACGAGTCAAGAGGGAAAACTCGGCAATATTTTCGTCTTTAAACGGTCGGAAAAGAGCTGAAAGTAGACCCCCATTTTTATTTTCTTTAACGAGTCAAAAAGGGAAAAAATACTCGACAATCTTTTCATTTTTTACGAGTCAGAAAAGAGCCTAAACGAGACTCGTCCTAGAGGAACGAGTGGTATAAAGGGTAGCAACTGGTTTCGACAATGGTGGAACTGCTCAAAACATGTAATGGTCAAGAGGTTGGCTAATAAAACCACTCATCATTGCGGTTCCTCAGGAAAGGAAAAAAAACCAAGTGAAAGCATATGATCGGCCAAAGAGATGGTGGCGATGGCATGAAACAACCAAGGCTCATCTAGCAGAATTTAGTGGATAACAACGGCAATCACGAGGTGTAAATTAGGTATGGGTTCATTTTTACACAAGCTTGAACCATGGAGAACTCTACTTGGATTTGGTTTCATGTTTACACAAGCTTAAGACGAAAAAATTTGCTTGTTATAAGTTCGCATGCCCCCAGCATAATGATGCAAATCGAGGTACATGCCCCCCAAGCATCATTGCATTCAACGAGGTGGATGGAATGAAGGTTCACTTTTGAGATCTTGGAAAGACTTGAATTTGGATTTTACGAGATCGTAATCAAAGACTCGATTTGGAAAGGGATTTGTTTCATTTTTTAATGAGGTTGACACAATAAAAGAACTATCCTCATAACCCTTGTTTCATTTTTTAATGAGGTTGACACAAGATCAATAACTTTCCTCAAGGATCCTTGTTTCATTTTTTAACGAGCTTGACACAAGACAAGGAACTGTGCTCCAGGATCCTTGTTTCATTTTTTAACGAGCTTGACACAAGATCAAAACTATCCTTGGGACTCCTTGTTTCGTTTTTTAACGAGGTTGACACAAGACAAGGAACTGTGCTCCAGACTCCTTGTTTCATTTTTTAACGAGCTTGACACAAGACAAGGAACTATGCTCATAACACCTGGTTTCATTTTTTAGCGAGGTTGAGACAGGAACAAACTATCCTCGTGACCCGGTTTCATTTTTTAACGAGGTTGACACAAGATCAAAACTATCCTCGGGACTCCTCAAGCACTAACAACACTATCAACAACCATTCCAAAGACTAAGAACTCCAAAAACTACCAACACATAGCAATGGTGAGAGTTTAAATAGGAGAAGGAGTCTCCATGAAAGGTGGAAGAGTGAGCTTATCTCCAAGGAAGGTAGCACAAATGACTGAACAACAACGCCAGAGAAAGTAGGGCGACATAAACTAGGCCAACAACCAGGTCTGGAGTCATCTGGAAGGCCGACTGTTGGAACAAATTCGCCCAATATGGATCATCGCGGGCACATAACTAGTATTCCGCGTTGACATCGCTATTGAATAACATAGGTAGTCAGGTCATCGCTAAACATTACAAGCGACAGTCGCGCTAGCACATAAAATCCGACCATCGCGGGAATTAGTTGCACTTCCGTGATGGCAACGCTTTTGGGCTGTTTTGGAGTGCCCTTCAGCGCATTTATTTAGCCAATAGACGCGATGAGGAAGAAACCTTTGGAAAAGTGGGTCATTTGGCAACATCAGAGAGCATTTGTCTAACATGAGCATATACAACTTTGGACACATGACACAGTAGGAAGATTGGAGTGAAGACAGTGACAAATTACTGTGTAACAGATGCCCCCCAAAGTATGAAGCCCAAGAGAGAGAGGGAGGGGTGAAATGCTCTACGAAACTGATTGAACTGAAACACCATATGGAAGAACCTGCACGCAAGTACAACGGATATCTCTGATAATGAAGTACATGTAGTCTAGGCATGAGCACAGCCTGAACGTGTGTAATTTGAGTTCGGGGTCTTGAACCCATGCAATCATAGTAGAAATTCTAACATGCGAATAGATGTGCAGAGGTCGAGCATGATAGAACATCGCTTGATTACCGGTCAATGATGGAAACCGTTAACAAGCGCGAGAGAAACCACCAATAATGCCAAAGGCTCTCAAGGTACTGTCTAGCACAATCCATGAAGTGTGAAAAAGGAGCTGAAGTTGAACACTCGTGGAATCACCCAATCGATGACCAATGATGAAAGTCGACCGTCAGGTGCGAAAAGCTTGCCATTGAGGCATGCAAGCTCTAAGGTACCAAAGGGGACCTCTAGATCAATCTCCTGGATAATGAACTAATGTCGACAGGAGACGACCCGTCGCAGGAGGGCCATAATGTTTCCCCTATCAACGACACGAGATAAGTATCAAGTGGTAGATGGCAAAACAAAGCATCAGAGGAGAAGGCGAGGGTGTAAACTGTAGAAGGATTATACTCTTGAACATGTCGGCGACACGAATCTAGAGGGTGGCAGCATTCAGATACCAAGGGATCAGAGGCATAATGGAGATGGCATAAATAAGATGGAATGAGGCTAAATGACAACCCAAACCCGCGGAAGGCCAAATGACGATGTATGGATGTCCCAACCCGACATGAAGCAAAAGTGTCAATGTTCAAGAGTGACTAGCTGCCATAGGCAATCAATGATAAACCTGCCATTAAGTCCAACCTGGTAATAGTTTAATGAGCCGTAGGAAGGAGAAGCTCGAGTCTCGTCATGGTGATGAGTCCAAGGTCATCAGGGTTTAACAAGTCTGACATAGGTGAAACTCAGAGTCTTTTTCATGTTTAGAGAGTTTGAAAAGACACGAAAAAGAAAACTCCGGGGGGTCCTTTTTTGTAAATTTGTGTCTCTCAAGCCCGAAAAAGTATAAAACGATACTTGAAAGAACCGCTCGACCATTACGATGGAGGAGTACTTTTCGTAACTAGTGACTTCAACCCGAAAAAGTAGAAAAGCGGTCGGAATCACGTCGTTTCAAACCTTAAACGACAAAAGTCCTGCAATCTTTTCATGTTTACACAGTCGGAAAAGAGCTTAATGTCGACCACCTCTTATTTCTTTTCACAAGTCAAGAGGGAAACTCGACAATCTTTTCGTCTTTAAACGGTCGGAAAAGAGCTGAAAGTAGACCTCCATTTTTATTTTCTTTAACGAGTCAAAAAGGGAAAAAATACTCGGCAATCTTTTCATCTTTTACGAGTTAGAAAAGAGCCTAAAGGAGACTCATCCTAGAGGAACGAGTGGTATAAATGGTAGCAACTGCTTCCGGCAATGGTGGAACAGCTCAAAACATGTAATGGTCAAGAGGCTAGCTAATAAAACCACTCATCATTGTGGTTCCTCAGGAAAGGAAAAACAACCATGTGAAAGCATATGATCGGCCAAAGAGATGGTGGCGATGGAATGAAACAACCAAGGCTCATCTAGCAGAATTTAGCGGATAACAATGGCAATCACGAGGTATAAATCAGGTATGGGTTCATTTTTACACAAGCTTGAACCATGGAGAACTCTGCTTGGATTCGGTTTCATGTTTAACAAGCTTGAAACGAAAAACTATGCTTGTTATAAGTTCGCATGCCCCCAGCATAATGATGCAAGTCGAGGTACATGCCCCCCAAGCTTCATTTGCATTCAACGAGGTGGATGGAATGAAGGTTCACTTTCGAGATCTTGGAAAGACTCGACTTTGGATCTTACGAGATTGTAATCAAAGACTCGATTTGGAAATGGAGTTGTTTCATTTTTTAATTAGGTTGACACAGTAAAAGAACTATCCTCATAACCCTTGTTTCATTTTTTAATGAGGTTGAAACAAGATCAAGAACTTTCCTCAAGGATCCTTGTTTCATTTTTTAACGAGCTTGACACAAGACAAGGAACTGTGCTCCAGGATCCTTGTTTCATTTTTTAACGAGCAAGACAAGGAACTGTGCTCCAGGATCCTTGTTTCATTTTTGAACGAGGTTGACACAAGATCAAAACTATCCTCGGGACAACTTGTTTCATTTTTTAACGAGGTTGACACAAGACAAGGAACTGTGCTCTAGACTCCTTGTTTCATTTTTTAACGAGCTTGACACAAGACAAGGAACTATGCTCGTAACACCTGGTTTCATTTTTTAACGAGGTTGAGTCAGGAACAAACTATCCTCATGACCTAGTTTCATTTTTTAATGAGGTTGACACAATATCAAAACTATCCTTGGGACTCCTCAGGCACTAACAACACTATCAACAACCATTCCAAAGACTAAGAACTCCAAAAACTAGTAGCACATAGCAATGGTGAGAGTTTAAATAGGAGAAGGAGTCTCCATGAAAGGTGGAAGAGTGAGCTTATCTCCAAGGAAGGTAGCACAAATGACGGAATAACCACGCCAGAGAAAGGAGTGCAACATAAACTCTGCCAACAACCAGGTCTGGAGTCATCTGGAAGGTCAACTGCTGGAACAAATTCACCTAATCTGGATCATCGCGGGCACATAACTGGTCTTCTGCACTGACATCGCTATTGAATAACGTAGCTAGTCAGGTCATCGCTAAACTTTACAAGTGACAGTCGCGTTGGCACATAAAATCCAACCATTGCGGGAATCAGGTGTACTTCCATGATGGCAGTGCTTCTAGGCTGTTTTGGAGTGCCCTTCAGCGCATTTATTTAGGCAACAAACACGATGAGGCAGAAACCTTTGGAAAAGTGGGTCATTTGGCAACATTAGAGAGCATTTTTCTAATAGAGCATATACAGCTTTGGACACATGACACAGTAGGAAGACTGGAGTGAAGACAGTGATAAATTACTATGTAACAGATGCCCCTCAAAGTATGACGCCCGAGAGAGAGAGGGAGGGGCGAAATGCTTTACGAAACTGACTGAACTAGAACACCATTTGGAAGAACTTGCATGCAAGTACAACTGATATATCTGATAATGAAGTACATGTAGTCTAGGCATGGGCGCAACCATCCAAAAGACATACGAAATAGGTTTGTAGTATGGACGTAGCCATCCAGCTAATGAGACCATGATGATGATAAAGGTATGGTCGCAGCCATCCATGAAGACTCAGGTATGGTCGTAGCCATCCATCAATGAGCCATGTAATCATAAACCAATCCACGCAACCCGAACATGTGTAATCTGAGTTCGGGTTCTTGAACCCATCCAATCATAGTACAAATTCTAACATGCGAATAGATGTGATGTGGTCGAGCATGATAGAACATCGCTTGATTACCGGTCAATGTTGGAAACCGTTAACAAGCGCGAGAGAAACCACCAATAATGCGAATGGCTCTCATGGTAATGTCTAGCACAATCCACGAAGTGTGAAAAAGGAGCTGATGTCAAACACTCGTGGAATCACCCAATCGATGACCAATGATGAAAGTCGACCGTTAGGTGCGAAGAACTTGCCATTGAGGCATGCAAGCTCTAAGGTACCAAAGGGGATCTCTAGATCAATCTCCTGGATAATGAGCTGATGTCGATAGGAGATGACCTATCGCAGGAGGGCCATAATGTTTCCTCTATCAAAAACACGAGATAAGGAACAAGTGGTAGATGGCGAAACAGAGCATCAGAGGAGAAGGCGAGGGTGTAAACTGTAGAAGGATTATACTCTTGAACATGTCGGCGACACGACTCCAGAGGGTGGTAGCATTCAGATACCAAGGGATTAGAGGCATAATGGAGACAGCATGAATCAGATGGAATGAGGCTAAATGAAAACCCAAACCCACGGAAGGCCAAGTGACGATGTATCGATGTCCCAACCCAACAAGAAGCAAAAGTGTCGATGTTCAAGAGTGACTAGCTGCCATAGGCAATCAATGATAAACCTGCTGTTGAGTCCAACCTCGTAATAGTTTAATGAGACCTAGGAAGGAGAAGCTCGAGTCTCGTCATGGTGGCGAGTCCAATGTCGTTAGGGTTTAACGAGTTCGACTTAGGTGAAACTCGAAGTCTTTTTCATGTTGTGAGAGTTTGAAAAAGACACGAAAAAGAAAATTCCTGGGGGGTCCTTTTTCGTAAATTTGTGTCTCTCGAGCCCAAAAAAGTATAAAATGATACTCAAAAGAACCGCTCGACCATTACGATCAAGGAGTACTTTTCGTAACTAGTGACTTCAACCCGAAAAAGTAGAAAAGCGGTCGGAATCACATTGTTTCGAACCCAAAACGACAAAAGTCCAGCAATCTTTTCGTGTTTACACAGTCGGAAAAGAGCTTAAAGTCGACTGCCTCTTATTTCATTTAATGAGTCAAGAGGGAAAACTCGGCAATCTTTTCGTCTTTAAACGGTCTGAAAAGAGCTGAAAGTAGACCTCCATTTTTATTTTCTTTAACGAGTCAAAAAGGGAAAAAATACTCGGCAATCTTTTCAACTTTTACGACTCAGAAAAGAGCCTAAAGGAGACTCATCCTAGAGGAACGAATGGTATAAAGGGTAGCAACTGGTTCCAGAAATGGTGGAACTGCTCAAAACATGTAATGGTCAAGAAGCTGGCTAATAAACCACTCATCGCTGCGGTTCCTCAAGAAAGGAAAAATAACCAAGTGAAAGCATATGATCGGCCAAAGAGATGGTGGCGATGAAATGAAACAACCAAGGCTCATCTAGCAGAATTTAGTGGATAACAACGGCAATTACGAGGTGTAAATCAGGTATGGGTTCATTTTTACACTAGCTTGAACCATGGAGAACTCTGCTTGGATTCGGTTTCATGTTTACACAAGCTTGAAACGAAAAACTATGCTTGTTATAAGTTCGCATGCCCCCAGCATAATGACGCAAATCGAGGTACATGCCCCCCAAGCTTCATTGCATTCAACGAGGTGGATGGAATGAAGGTTCACTTTCAAGATCTTGGAAAGATTCGACTTTGGATTTTATGAGATCGTAATCAAAGACTCGATTTGGAAAGGGAGTTGTTTCATTTTTAAATGAGGTTGACACAGTAAAAGAACTATCCTCATAACCCTTGTTTCATTTTTTAATGAGGTTGACACAAGATCAAGAACTTTCCTCAAGGATCCTTGTTTCATTTTTTAACGAGCTTGACACAAGACAAGGAACTGTGCTCTAGGATCCTTGTTTCTTTTTTTAACGAGCTTGACACAAGACAAGGAACTGTGCTCCAGGATCCTTGTTTCATTTTTTAACGAGCTTGACACAAGATCAAAACTATCCTCGGGATTCCTTGTTTCATTTTTTAACGAGGTTGACACAAGACAAGGAACTGTGCTCCAGACTCCTTGTTTCATTTTTTAACGAGCTTGACACAAGACAAGGAACTATGCTCGTAACACCCGGTTTCATTTTTTAACGAGGTTGAGACAGGAACAAACTATCGTTGTGACCTGGTTTCATTTTTTAATGAGGTTGACACAAGATCAAAACTATCCTCGGGACTCCTCAAGCACTAACAACACTATCAACAACCATTCCAAAGACTAATAACTCCAAAAACTAGCAGCACATAGCAATGGTGAGAGTTTAAATAGGAGAAGGAGTCTCCATGAAAGGTGGAAGAGTGAGCTTATCTCCAAGGAAGGTAGCACAAATGACGGAACAACCACGCCAGAGAAAGGAAGGCGACATAAACTAGGCCAACAACCAAGTTTGGAGTCATCTGGAAGGCCAACTGTTGGAACAAATTTGCCCAATCTGGATCATTGCGGGCTCATAACTGGTCTTCTGCGCTGACATCACTATTGAATAACCTAGCTAGTCAGGTCATCGCTAAAATTTACAAGCGACAGCCGCGCTGGCACATAAAATCCGACCATCGCGAGAATCAGGTGTACTTCCGCGATGGCAGTGCTTCTGGTTTGTTTTGGAGTGCCCTTCAGCGCATTTATTTAGACAACAGACGCGATGAGGCAAAAACCTTTGGATAAGTGGGTCATTTGGCAACATTAGAGAGCATTTGTCTAACATGAGCATATACAACTTTGGACACATGACATAGTAAGAAGACTGGAGTGAAGACAGTGACAAATTACTGTGTAATAGATGCCCCCCAAAGTATGAAGCCCGAGAGAGAGAGGGAGGGGTGAAATGCTTTACGAAACTGACTGAACTAGAACACCATCTGGAAGAAACTGCACGCAAGTACAACTAATATCTTTGATAATGAAGTACATGTAGTCTAGGCATGGGCGCAACCATCTAAAGGACATACGAAATAGGTCTGTGGTATGGACGCAGCCATCCAGCTAATGAGACCATGATGATGATAAAGGTATGGTCGCAGCCATCCATGAAGACTCAGGTATGGTTGCAGCCATCCATCAATGAGTCATGTAATCATAAACCAATCCACGCAGCCCGAACATGTGTAATCTGAGTTCGGGGTCTTGAACCCATCCAATCATAGTACAAATTATAACATGTGAATAGATGTGCTGAGGTCGAGCATGATAAAACATCTCTTGATTATCGGTCAATGATGGAAACCATTAACACGTGCGAGAGAAGCCACCAATAAGGCCAATGGCTCTCAAGGTACTGTCTAGCACAATCCACGAAGTGTGAAAAGGGAGTTGAAGTTGAACACTCATGGAATCACCCAATCAATGACCAATGATGAATGTCGACCGTCAGGTGCGAAGAACTTGCCATTGAGGCATGCATGCTCTAAGGTACCAAAGGGGATCTCTAGATCAATCTCCTGGATAATGAGTTGATGTCGATAGGAGATGCCTCAATGCAGGATGGCCATAATGTTTCCCCTATCAACCACACGAGATAAGGAACAAGTGGTAGATGGTGAAACGGAGCATTAGAGGAGAAGGCGAGGGTGTAAACTTTAGAAGGATTATACTCTTTAACATGTTGGCGACACGACTCTGGAGGGTGGTAGCATTCAGATACCAAGGGATTAGAGGCACAATGGAGACGGCATGAATCAGATGCAATGAGGCTAAATGACAACCCAACCCTGCGGAAGGCCAAATGACGATGTATGGATGTCCCAACCCGACAAGAAGCAAAAGTGTCAATGTTCAAGAGTGACTAGCTGCCATAGGCAATCAATGATATACCTACTGTTGAGTCCAACCTAGTAATTGTTTAACGAGCCCTAGAAAGGAGAAGCTCGAGTCTCGTCATGGTGACGAGTCCAATGTCATCAGGGTTTATTGAGTCTGACATAGGTGAAACTTAGAGTCTTTTTCATGTTTAGAGAGTTTGAAAAAGACATGAAAAAGAAAACTCCAAGGGGGTCCTTTTTCGTAAATTTGTGTCTCTCGAGCCCGAAAAAGTATAAAATGATACTCAAAAGAACCACCCAACCATTACGATCGAGGAGTACTTTTCGTAACTAGTGACTTCAACCCGAAAAAGTAGAAAAGTGGTCGGAATCATATCGTTTCGAACCCAAAATGACAAAAGTTCAGCAATCTTTTTGTGTTTACACAGTCAGAAAAGAGCTTAAAGTCGACCGCCTCTTATTTCTTTTAACGAGTCAAGAGGGAAAACTCGGCAATCTTTTCATCTTTAAACGGTCAGAAAAGAGCTGAAATTAGACCTCCATTTTTATTTTCTTTAACGAGTCAAAAAGGGAAAAAATACTCGACAATCTTTTCATCTTTTACAAGTCAGAAAAGAGCCTAAAGGAGACTCGTCCTAGAGGAATGAGTGGTATAAATGGTAGCAACTGGTTCCGACAATGGTGGAACTGCTCAAAACATGTAATGGTCAAGAGGCTGGCTAATAAAACCACTCAACGCTGCGGTTCCTTAGGAAAGGAAAAACAACCAAGTGAAAGCATATGATCGGCCAAAGAGATGGTGGCGATGGAATGAAACAACCAAGGCTCATCTAGCAGAATTTAGTGTATAACAACGAAAATCACGAGGTGTAAATTAGGTATGGGTTCATTTTTACACAAGCTTGAACCATGGAGAACTCTGCTTGGATTCGGTTTCATGTTTACACAAGCTTGAAACGAAAAACTATGCTTGTTATAAGTTCGCATGCCCCCAGCATAATGACGCAAATCGAGGTACATGCCCCCCAAGCTTCATTGCATTCAACGAGGTGGAGGGAATGAAGGTTCACTTTCGAGATCTTGGAAAGACTCGACTTTGGATTTTACGAGGTTGTAATCAAAGAATCGATTTGGAAAGGGAGTTGTTTCATTTTTTAATGAGGTTGACACATTAAAAGAACTATCCTCATAACCCTTGTTTCATTTTTTAATGAGGTTGACACAAGATCAAGAACTTTCCTCAAGGATCCTTGTTTCATTTTTTAACGAGCTTGACACAAGACAAGGAACTGTGCTCCAGGATCCTTGTTTCATTTTTGAACGAGGTTGACACAAGATCAAAACTATCCTTGGGGCTCCTTGTTTCATTTTTTAACGAGCTTGACACAAGACAAGGAACTATGCTCGTAACACCCAGTTTCATTTTTTAACGAGGTTGAGACAGGAACAAACTATCCTCGTGACCCGGTTTCATTTTTTAACAAGGTTGACACAAGATCAAAACTATCCTTGGGACTCCTCAGGCACTAACAACACTATCAACAACCATTCCAAAGACTAAGAACTCCAAAAACTAGCAGCACATAGCAATGGTGAGAGTTTAAATAGGAGAAGGAGTCTCCATGAAAGGTGGAAGAGTGAGCTTATCTCCAAGGAAGGTAGCACAAATAATGGAACAACCACGCTAGAGAAAGGAGGGAGACATAAACTAGGCCAACAACCAGTCTGGAGTCATCTGGAAGGCCAACTTTTGGAACAAATTTGCCCAATTTGGATCATCGCGGGCACATAACTAGTCTTTCGCGCTGACATCACTATTGAATAATGTATCTAGTCAGGTCTTCGCTAAAATTTACAAGCGACAGTCACACTGGCACATAAAATCGACCATCGTGGGAATCAGGTGTACTTCCGCGATGGCAATTCTTCTGGGCTGTTTTGGAGTGCCCTTCAGCGCGTTTATTTAGCCAAAAGACGCTATGAGGCAGAAACCTTTGGAAAAGTGGGTCATTTGGAAACATCAGAGAGCATTTGTCTAACATGAGCATATATAACTTTGGACACATGACACAGTAGGAAGACTGGAGTGAAGACAGTGACAAATTACTGTGTAACAGATGCCCCCCAAAGTATGAAGCCCGAGAGAGAGAGGGAGGGGTGAAATGCTTTACGAAACTGACTGAACTAGAACACCATCTGGAATAACCTGCATGCAAGTACAACTGATATCTCTGATAATTAAGTACATGTAGTCTAGGCATGGGCGCAGCCATACAAAAGACATACGAAATAGGTTTATGGTATGGATGCAGCCATCCAGCTAATGAGACCATGATGATGATAAAGGTATGGTCGCAGCCATACATCAATGAGTCATGTAATCATAAACCAATCCACGCAGCCCGAACATGTGTAATCTGAGTTCAGGGTCTTGAACCCATCCAATCGTAGTACAAATTCTAACATGTGAATAGATGTTCTGGGGTCGAGCATGATAGAACATCGCTTGATTACCAGTCAATGATGGAAACCGTTAACAAACGTGAGAGAAACCACCAATAATGCCAATGGCTCTCAAGGTACTGTATAACACAATCCACGAAGTGTGAAAAAGGAGATGAATTTGAACACTCATGGAATCGCCCAATCAATGACCAATGATGAAAGTCGACCATCAGGTGCGAAGAACTTGCCATTGAGGCATGCAATCTCTAAGGTACCAAAGGGGATCTCTAAATCAATCTCCTGGATAATGAGCTGATGTCGACAGGAGACGACCCATCACAGGAGGTCCATAATGTTTCCCCTAACAACAACACGAGATAAGGAACAAGTGGTAGATGGCAAAACAGAGCATCAGAGGAGAAGGCGAGGGTGTAAACTGTAGAAGGATTATACTCTTGAACATGTCGACGACACGACTCCGAAGGGTGGCAGCATTCAGATACCAAGGGATCAGAGGTATAATGGAGACGGCATGAATCGGATGGAATGAGGCTAAATGACAACCCAAACCTGTGGAAGGCCAAATGACGATGTATGGATGTCCCAACCCGACAAGAGGAAAAAGTGTCGATGTTCAAGTGTGACTCGCTGCCATAGGCAATCAATGATAAACTTGTTGTTGAGTCCAACCTAGTAATAGTTTAACGAGCCCTAGGAAGGAGAAGCTCGAGTCTCGTCATGGTGACGAGTCTAATGTCGTCAGGGTTTAACGAGTCCGACATAGGTGAAACTCAGAGTCTTTTTCATGTTTAGAGAGTTTGAAAAAGACATGAAAAAGAAAACTCCAGGGGGGTCCTTTTTCGTAAATTTGTCTCTCTCGAGCCCGAAAAAGTATAAAACTATACTCGAAATAATCGCCTGACCATTATGATCGAGGAGTACTTTTCGTAACTAGTGACTTCAACTCGAAAAAGTAGAAAAGCGGTCAGAATCACGTCATTTCGAACCCGAAACGACAAAAGTCCGGCAATCTTTTCATGTTTACACAGTCGGAAAAGAGCTTAAAGTCGACTGCCTCTTATTTCTTTTAACGATTCAAGAGGGAAAACTCGGCAATCTTTTCGTCTTTAAACGGTCGAAAAAGAACTGAAAGTATACCTCCATTTTAATTTTCTTTAACGAGTCAAAAAGGGAAAAAATAATCGGCAATCTTTTCATCTTTTACGAGTCAGAAAAGAGCCTAAAGGAGACTCATCCTAGAGGAACGAGTGGTATAAAGGGTAGCAACTGGTTCCGGCAATGGTGGAACTCCTCAAAACATGTAATGGTAAAGAGGCTGGCTAATAAAACCACTCATCACTACAGTTCCTTAGGAAAGGAAAAACAAGCAAGTGAAACCATATGATCGGCCAAAGAGATGGTGGCGATGGAATGAAACAACCAATGCTCATCTAGCAGAATTTAGCGGATAACAACGGCAATCACGAGGTGTAAATCAGGTATGGGTTCATTTTTACACAAGCTTGAACCATGGAGAACTCTGCTTGGATTCGGTTTCATGTTTACACAAGCTTGAAACGAAAAACTATGCTTGTCATGAGTTTGCATGCCCCCAGCATAATGATGCAAATCGAGGTACATGCCCCCCAAGCTTCATTGCATTCAAAAAGGTGGATGGAATGAAGGTTCACTTTCGAGATCTTAGAAAGACTCGACTTTGGATTTTACGAGATCGTAATCAAAGACTCGATTTGGAAAGAAAGTTGCTTCATTTTTTAATGAGGTTGACACAGTAAAAGAACTATCCTCATAACCCTTGTTTCATTTTTTAATGAGGTTGACACAAGATCAAGAACTTTCCTCAAGGATCCTTGTTTCATTTTTTAACGAGCTTGACACAAGACAAGGAACTGTGCTCTAGGATCCTTGTTTCATTTTTTAACAGGCTTGACACAAGACAAGGAACTGTGCTCCAGGATCCTTGTCTCATTTTTGAACGAGGTTGAGCCAAGTTCAAATCTATCCTCGGGACTCCTTGTTTCATTTTTTAACGAGGTTGACATAAGACAAGGAACTGTGCTCCAAACTCCTTGTTTCATTTTTTAATGAGCTTGACACAAGACAAGGAACTATGCTCGTAACACCCGGTATCATTTTTTAACGAGGTTGAGACAGGAACAAACTATCCTCGTGACCTGGTTTCATTTTTTAACGAGGTTGACACAAGATCAAAACTATCCTCGGGACTCCTCAGGTACTAACAACACTATCAACAACCATTCCAAAGACTAAGAACTCCAAAAACTAGTAGCACATAGCAATGGTGAGAGTTTAAATAGGAGAAGGAGTCTCCATGAAAGGTGGAAGAGTGAGCTTATCTCCAAGGAAGGTAGCACAAATGACAGAACAACCACGCCAGAGAAAGGAGGGCGACATAAACTAGGCCAACAACCAGGTCTGGAGTCATCTAGAAGGCCGACTGTTGGAACAAATTCGCCCAATCTGGATCATCGCGGGCACATAACTGGTCTTCCGCGCTGACATTGCTATTGAATTACGTAGCTAGTCATGCCATCGCTAAACTTTACAAGTGATAGCCGCGCTGGCACATAAAATCCGACCATCGTGGGAATCAGATGTACTTCCACGATGGCAGCGCTTCTGGGCTATTTTGGAGTGCCCTTCAGTGCGTTTATTTAGCCAACAGACGCGATGAGGCAGAAACCTTTGGAAAAGTGGGTCATTTGGCAACATCAGAGAGCATTTGTCTAACATGAGCATATACAACTTTGGACACATGAAACAGTAGGAAGACTGGAGTGAAGACAGTGACAAATTACTCTGTAACAGGGAGTATTAAATCACTATGCGGGTTACTTCGGCTTCCCCACTTATCCCATGGACAAGCATGGTTCACCTTTCACCAACTTAGTCAAACACAACAACAAATTTCAGCTTGATCACAATGTTTCAAAATCAGGAAGGGTAGTTTGGCTCGTGAGTTATAAATTTTCAGAGTATAAGTTTTCAACTTTGGTGTTTCTCCTCTGCCAGCAGGCCTGGATAGTAGCCCGACGGAGTCACGCAGGGACACACGGATTTCTCCACTACCAGCGAGCCTGGATAGTACCCAAGTGGAGTTTCATGCTTCACCTCTCTACATAGGAATCCTTTCTCTTCTTTCACCTTTGTATTTTTTAAGAGGATTGTGCATAGGCACTAATTTATTTTCTGAGCAAAAGAGGGGTCCTGACTTATTGAGAGTAGAAGAGGTTATTCTTCTAGAGAAACATGTAAGACCTCTGACAAAGGTTTTCTCATTTATATTTTCCCCTTATTCGTTTCTACTAGTTGGATGAGCTTGAACACACAGAGCAGAAAGCTGAGTACATGCATGGGGTTTCCCAGTGTGGACACATGTTCATGGTTGGATCCAAACTTCCCTTGCTGACAGATCATATTTTCTATCAATACTTTGTAGGTTTTAACCTCGTACAAAAATTACCTGCATACGAATTCTAAAACACAGAAAATAAACAATGCGAAAGAATAACACATAAAACACATATAAACAAAGATTTTCCCTTGGATCCCAAAACCGGGACTACCATCTTTATTTTTCATTATGTTCCTTTCAATGTTACAAACATATTTATACATGCTAAAGCATCCAATACCATGGACCGAAAAACATGCACAAAACCATAGGTAGGTCCACCCAACCTAACATAGGGTCCAAAACAAAAATTTTCCGGGTTGCTGCCCCGGACCCCATAGAGTGGGGTTACCTGTACCCCTCAAACCCCCTGTAGCTCCCCTCGCTACGCAATCGACACAACAAAGGGGGGGCTTCGCCCCCCCTCTAACCCCCCGGTTAACTACGTGGGATAGTCGTGGAAAGAATATAACACAACCCAACATTCTTCCACTTGTTGTTTTCTTTCCACAGGGGGCCACAAGAGAGCTTAGTCATTTATCCAACCCTGCAACACCCATTGTTTCTCTACACCAAGAGAACTTCTCAGAGCTCACAGATTTTTTCAATGCATCTGCAGTATTCTTCAAAGTGTCCAATGTGCAATGTTTGGTCTAGTATAGACCATCACATACATTAGGCTACCGACTGCACTTGCATATGGAACACAGGACATGTCCTCTTCCTCTTCTTGTGTCTTGGGACACTGTTCAACAAATAACTTTACACCTACGGGAATAAGAACCTTCACCGGTTTACTATCCTGCATATTAAACCTATGCAATATTGTCTGGACATACTTCCTCTGGTTTAACCAGAGCTTCCTCTTTGTTTGATATATTTTAATTTCCATCCCCAAAATATAGTTTGCAGTACCAAGATCTTTCATATCAAATTTGGAGGACAAATGGGTCTTCAAATCATAGATAATTTCTTTGTCATTTCCAACTAGCAACATATTATCCACATACAAGACCATATAAATAACACAGTCACCAATTAATTTAAAATACACATAGTGATCTGCTTTGCTTCTAGTGAAGCCAAATCCCCGTATAAATGTATCAAATTTCTGACACCACATCCTTGGTGATGGTTTTAAACCATACAGAGACTTCTTTAACTTGCATACCAATTCTTTCTTACCCTTCACCGCAAAACCTTTAGGTTGCTTCATGTAGATCTCCTCTTCCAGATCCTCATGAAGAAATGTTGTCTCCACATCCATCTGTTCTACCTCAAAATCAAAATCAGTAGCAACAGATAAAAGTAATCTAATAGAAGTTACCTTGGCAACAGGAGAAAAAATATCACCAAAATTAATTCCTGGCACCTGGGAATAACCTTTTGCTACCAACCGAGCTTTGTATTCCTCCACCTTTCCTTTTTCATTTGTCTTCTTCTTGAACACCCATTTGCTGCCAAAGGGTTTCCTTCTAGCCGACAACTCCACCAGATACCAAGCCTCATTTTTGTGCAAAGATGCCATTTCATCAACCATGGCCTCTTTCTAGAGTTTTCCATCCTCTGAATCTACTGCTTCCTTCACGGTTCTAGGATCATCATCAGTAATAGATAAAGCAAAATTTGAATAGAAAGCAGATGGACTATACCTTTGTGGCTGCCTTCTTTCTCGAACTGATCTTCTCACACCCGGAGTTTGTGGCTCTTCATCTTCTGATTCCACCTCTAATGTAGAGTTTTATTCTTCCTCCTTTAGCTCAAACTCTATCTTCACGGGTTCCTTTGGTTGGACTTCATGTTTAATAACATCTTTCACCTCTCTGAACACCACATCTCAGATGTACACAACCCTCCTTGTTACTGGGTTCCAAAAGCTTATAACCCTTTAAACCATCCTTATACCTAATAAAGATGCACTTTTCATATTTACTATCCAACTTGGTTCTTTTCTCCTTTGGAACATATACATATGCATCACATCCAAATACCCTTAGATGTGAAAGAGAGGGTTTCTTACCAGTCCATATCTCTTGTGGAGTCTTAGCCTCCAACACTGATGAAGGTGATCTATTGACCAGGTAACATGCTATCTCCACCACCTCTGCCTAGAATTCCTGTCCTAACCCGACACCACTAAGCATGCTTCTTGCCCTTTCCATCATTGTCTTGTTCATTCTTTCTGCAACTCCATTTTGCTGAGGTGTATATGGAGTAGTCTTCTGTCGTGCTATACCAGACTTCTTACAGAATTCTTCAAATTCCTTACTGCAAAACTCTCCACCGTTATCTGTCCTCAACACCTTTATCTTCTTCTCTGTCTAGTTTTCCACCAGAGCCTTAAATTCTTTAAACCTGTCAAAGACTTCAGATTTCTTCTTAAGGAAATATATCCATGTATTCCTTTAGAAGTCATCTATAAATGATACATAGTACATAGACTTACCCAGTGATGGAACCTTCATAGGTCCAAACACATCACTGTGCACAAGCTCTAATATCTGTTTCGCCCTCTTATCACCAGAGGGGAAACTCACTCGATTCTGCTTCCCATATACACAATTTTCACAGAAATCAAAATCCAAAGAGCTATTACTAATACCTTCTACCATACCTTTACCATGAAGTATTCAAAGGCCCTTCTCTCCAACATGTCCAAGCCTTTGATGCCACAATATGGTCTTCTCTCTAGAGACCACTAGTTTTTCTGCTCCACTTTCAGGAACCACGGAACTGTTGCACCCATTAACAACAGTGCTACCTTGCAACTTGTATAGAGTTCCAATTAGAACTCCCCACATCAATACTAGTGCCCCCCGAACCATCTTGCAGGTAACCTTCTCGAACATTGTTTTTACACCTACATCATCCAACTTGCTTACAGAAATCAAATTTCTGGCTAATGCAGGAATATGCAGAACACCTGGAAGTGTTCTAACCCTTCCACCTTGCAACTTCAACTTTACTTTTCCACGACAAACGATTCTAGCCTTCCTATCATCCCCCAAGAAGACATCACCACCATCATATTTCTCATATTCCCATAACCACTCTCTATGGGGAGTGAAGTGAAAGGATGCACTTGATTCAATCAACCATGCCTCATGATCTACATGTGTACTTGAAGAAGCCAAGTACACATCCCCACCTTCATCTGAGGTGGTTTTCACCTCTGTAGAAGGAGCATCATCAGATCCCTTTCCTTTATAGGGCGCTTTAGATTTACAATCCCTTTTGTAGTGTCCTTCCTTTCCGCATTTCCAGCACACCACATTTACAGGTTTTCCTGGAGATTTAGATCTCCCTCTAGATTTAGATCTCCCACTCGATGACTTATTTTTGTTTCTGTTCTAGGACTGTCCTTCTACAGACAAGGCATCACCATTTTGGCTCTCCATATTTTTTTGTCTCATCTCCTCCGTTAGCAAGGATGAGACTATTTCATCAAACTGCAAGGCAGTTGCATTGCTACCTATTGCAATAACCAGACTATCCCATGAATATGGTAGAGAACACAAAAAACTGATGCACTTATCTTCATCTGAAATTTTAATATCAACAGATGCTAACTGACTTACCACAGTATTAAATGCATTCAGATGCTCTGTCACCGAGTCTCCATCTTTCATCCTCAGGTTATACATATTTTTCTGCAGGAACAATTTATTCATCAGAGACTTAGATTGGTACAAAGTCCCTAACTTGTCCCACAAAGACTTTGCCGTAGCTTCCCCTGATACATTCAGCAATACTGAAATTGAGACACACAATCGTATTGTGCTCTTTGCCTTCTGATCCAACTTCTTCCATTATTCATCAGATACTCCCGTTGGTTTAGTACCCAGATCTACCACAATCCGTTGTTTTTTATCCATCAATAGATCCTCCATCTTGAGTTTCCACAAAAAACTCTAACCATTAAATTTCTCGATCTCTACCTTGCCACTTCTCGCCATCTTCTTTAACTACCATAATTGATCTCGCAAATCTCCCACTGAACAGGGTCTACCATAGGCCTGAGTGAAAACCCTCAGCAACAAAGGCGTCCCCTTGAAGCAAAAACAACTCTGATACGAAATGTAGATTTTAACCTCGTACAGAAATTACCTGCATACGAATTCTAAAACACAGAAAATAAACAATGCGAAAGCATAGCACATAAAACACATATAAATAGAGATTTTCCCCTGGATCCCAAAACTGGGACCACCAGCTTGATTTTTCATTATGTTCCTTTCAATGTTACAATACATATTTATACATGTCGAAGCATCCAATACCATGGACCGAAAACCATTGCGTCCAAAACCATGGACTGAAAAACATGCACAAAACCATAGGTTGGTCCTCCCAACCTAACATAGGGTCCAAAACCAAAATTTTCTGGGGCGCTGCCCTAGACCTCATAGAGTGGGGTTACTTATACCCTCAAACCCCCTGTAACTCCCCTTGCTACGCAATCAACACAACGAAGGGGGGGCTCCGCTCCCCCTCTAACCCCCCGGTTAACTAAATGGGCTAGTCATTGAAAGAATATAACACAAGCCAACATAATTCATCGGCCGAAGGTTACAGCCAAGCACAAAGAAGATGGATGCAGGACAGGCCAAGTGTTGTAGTGTCACAAGAATCTTCAGATCTTAGCCACATACTCATTCAAAATCCATAACTCAGTAGAGGGCAGCGGTTATTTACAAAACTAAAAATAGCATGATACTAAGAGAACAAAAAAAAAAGAAACCAACATAGTAAGCAAAGCGAACAAAACAACAAGAAATAGATATACTATGTACATGGTGCGGGGCGCAGCCCTGGCTTACTGAAAAAAGAGTTTGAGATCTTGCCCATTAACATGAAGGTTATCAATCCTCCCGTTAAGTGATTGCAGATGGTATGTGTGAGGGCTAAGATTCTCATGAACCATTATCAGAATATCATGTTCTGCTACTAGAACCTAGTGGTATCCCAAAATACCATTAGGTGAAGACAATATTCTTGCTCTAGATATTGCGTGTAACATAGGTTCTGATGATGGCACGAAGTAGTTGTTTTTGTTCTAGGAGCAGTTCAAGTTTCAGAAATAAATTCATAAGCGGATTTCCCCATATTTCTTACGTACATAACTTAAATTAGAAACCCATGTAACATAACAAAATTTGTCAGTGATCTGAGCATCTAACAACTTAGACAATTCTTTATGTATAAGGGATTCAAGTGACATATGTATTTACCCAGTTTTTGCTACAATGGCTTGATTCCTTCTTTGGTTGGAATCTTGTGTTGGATTATATGCATTTCGCACGTACTCAGGTCATCATATGCCCACACAGACACATCCCGGTACTGTTTGAACAAGCGGACAAAAACTTGTTGTTCATGCGGTGTGTAGCACGTACTGGGACTCATGAACTTCAGATTGTGATCTGTTCCCAGGTTGATCTGTTCGTTCCTCATGGTGGAACTATGGGTTTTGTTATTTCTTTCCCCTTGAAATTAGTTCAGCAAGTCATAGAGCCTATTGAGAGAAATTGCATCCTTGGGGATGAGGTTTCCCTTATTGCCATCAGTTGTAGCTTGCAGGGACTGGTTGTGCTCATCTTCATCAGTTGTTGTGTCCTTGAAGGCATCAATGCTATCCATGAAGTGCAGTATCTATGGATCATCGCCAAAAGTGCATAGATTAGTTATGTTATTAGGGATAGAAGGCCTATACAAAATTTCAACAGTAAATCTATCTCTAAGCAGTGACATGCTAGCATCTGTGTTTGCTAAGGTATTAGCTGCTGCATTACGTGTTCTTGGCACAAGAATGATATTGAATGCTTGGAAGTTAGAGATTAGTTGCCATACCTCTTGGTGGTAAATTTTGAGATGAGGTGATAAACAATGTATGGTGTTAGGTACCTGCTGTATCATGATTTCTGCATCACCTACCACTTTGAGCGAAACAACGTCGAGGCTAATGGCCTTTTGCAAGCCCAACACAAGTTCTTTGTATTCAATAATGTTGTTTGTGCACTTGAACTCCAATCGACTCGAGATCACATGTTCCTGTGCTTTTGGTTGATCAATATACACCCGGATTGAGAGCCATCTTGTGTCTTTGATTCGTCAAAATACATGGTCCACAACTCATCTGTACATGGAATGTTCAACACACTTGTACTACTACTACGGTTGTTAATGATACTGCTAGTGCTACTGATGTTACAATGCACTGTACAGGTTTCATTTCTATAAGTTGGGCAAGGAGGGAAACCCAACTACGTGTCCACTGTCTGGTGGGGTCGGAGCTGGCTATGTGAAATAACACCCCAACATTGTTTCCAATAGGCAATTGCTAAACATGAGTTCTGCAAAGGCCAATGGTTTGTTCTCGCCATTGATGGGAGTGACATTGTGCCTCATGTATATTTAAGATAACACCCAGATTTGATTGCTTTTTCCCTTATATGGAAGCCACATGTGTGACCAGTCTGTAGAAAAATACCCATTCAACTTGCTAGACCAGTCTCTACTAAGCAGTAAGCCATATGCTTCTAGTATGTCCACAACAACGATGTTTATGCACTGGTGAACTCGGCTGTCATGAGATAGTCAGATGATCACATCACGAATTTCACCAATTGTTGGTACACATGTACGATTGAGTTGGATGATCTGTGTGGATTTCTTGCTCCACTGAGCATTGATCATATTGGCAATGGAGGGCGGCATGACGTTAGCTGATGCGCCATAATCAACCAAACAGTTGTGAACATTGCAATTAAAAATTTCAAATGAGAGCAAGAATGGAGGGAAAATAGAGTTTTCTTCTTCCATCTAGAGTGTGTTTAGCACAATCGTGAGTGATCCAGGGGATGTGCTTGCTCCCTTATTGGTAGAGGTTGCGCTGTTCGTAGATGTCTGCCCCAGTATGCGTAGTAGGATGTCTTACTGACCTTAAATCTTGGCCAACTCGACAAATTGATGTTTGCACGAGTTTTCTTCATATCTTCTACAATGTTGTAATCAAGGGCGAGTAGATTTATTGAGATGTTTGCGATTAGACTTATGTTCGTATTGTCCGTTGGAGTGTTCTACAATTTTCTACTCATGGACGTATTCTAGTACGCTGCTATCCTCCCAGGCTTTCTTTGTCCTTTCTACTTTGGGATGGCTAGTGTATCAACCTTCATCATCAATCTAAGCCTTTCTCGCATTTCCCCAATTATAGGGGGAACCCCTTGACTCCTGATATTGTAATGACCGTTTTGCTTTTGGGGCTGCTTCTCAGTGTTTGTATTTTGCACTGCTTGTGATCACTGATACATGTTGATTACCCACCCAGTGCTGGGTGCCTCATTAGGTGCAACATCTTTGTCATCGTCTATGTCTCATGGCTGACATTGCGTACTACTCACCACATTTGGAATGTGGGTGAATACTGAGTTTTCCACACATTTCCAATCTGAACAAGACCCTTCTGGGTGGTCATCTTCATGGAATGAACATAATTAATTATTCGCGCATTGTTCTAACTGGAATGCTGAACTGGAGCTCTAAGGAGTTTTAATAGGGAAGAGGTTGCTGCTTGATGACATGCTTCCTTTCTATTGTCTGGGTGGCTGGCTGCTCACAGATGTGTCGACCATTCATTGTTTGATATCAAACACTTTTGTTGTCAAGTTATTGACAAGACAAGTAAGGGTTGCAATATCACTTGCTTCCTTGTCGTTACCCTTGCTCGTTGCAGCTTGGGGCTTCCTGCTCTTGTCTTTGGAGTCCTTCGATGGTTCATCATCCTTGATGACTCCAATTGCATGCAGGTCCTTCTCTACAATGATTGCCTCTTCACAGTTTTCTAGTATTGTTGGTTTCGCATCTCACTTGAAGAACTACGTGATGCTAGTTGGCAGTGTGGACATGTAGTATTCGATAGTGATTGAGTCATGAGGCTTTGTGTTTGCTGCAAACTTATTCAATATGCAAAAAAACCTCTAATTGAAATCCTTTACCTTTTCTTTCGAATCCATTTTCAGGCTGCCCAAGTCTTTTAGTAACATGGCTAGGGTCTTATCATCAACGAATATTTCCAAAAATATCCATTTGAACATAACCCATTTATGGATGGAGTTGACAGGAAGGCTGTGATACCATACTACTGCGCAACCATCCAAGGTACACGAAAACAATCTGCATGCAACGTCGTCATGCTACACCTCGAGTGTCTGCAGCTGTAGGTAGAAGTTGTCCAAGTTGTCTTCTGCCTTCACTATGCTGTCAGGGTCATACTTTGTGAGCATTCTCTCCAAACGCTTTGGCATCCTGTGCAAAGCACTCGGGAGAGCCAATGGTCCTTGAGTCATCCATTCCAAGTTTTGGTTAGCCATTTCTTCTTCATCTTCTTCGCCCTCCTCTTTAGAATCTTACAGTTCCAACTCTGAGTCTCTTGGTTCATCTCCACCCCCGCCTCCTCCACTGTCTTCCCCTCCGCCTCCTGTACCGGAATGTGAGCCCAAGATCACGAGGGTGTCTTGTTCTCCCTATTGGAAGACTGGAGGTTCCTCTCCATTCTCAATAGATTCTGCTAGACCTTCAAGGGTGGTAAGAACTTCTTATTCCACTAATGATACAACAACCCCTGTGGGAGTGGTTTTTGTATTCCTTGATGCGTATGGAAGATGTTGTATTCCTGGGATCATTTTGACTGCTTTTACGAACTGACGGGTGATGGGACAGTTGGAGTGGAGGTGCTGATACGAAATTTCACGTTCACGTATGGGAGGTGAGGAGTAACCAACTTTAGAGTCATGCATAGGTGAGAGGGAGTGCGAGTTACGACCTTTACCAGATGATTGATGAGTGGGGGTGATAGGACATTGAAGAATAATCAACTCACGGCCCTCCTTCTAGTGCCAAAAATGTTTATGGTGTTGGACTCGTCAACATTCAGGGGATCTCCCTAGTATGAAGTCCCAACTAGACCTCACACCGTTTGGTGTAAGAGTCCCATCTGGTAAGATGGCCCGATTGACATTATCTCAAAGGTTTGCCTTAGCTCTTGCTTGTCAGCACATGAGAGTGGTCTATTTTATTTTTGAACAACAAGGTTCACGCGCATGGTGAGTGCTTAGTGTTACTTGTGTCAAGGTTCTTTCATCGCAGAGGGACAGGGTGGAAGTGAGTCTCAAGTTGAAAGGGAATAGCCCCAACTCTGTTAGAGACACACAACACAACAAGACATATGCAGCTTCCGACAGAGTAGTCCACATGAATGCAGTAGTCACAAACACATAGTGAATGGATAACATGTAAAACACCCAGTAGAGTAGTCCACACGAGTGCGACAGTCGTTATAACAAGTTTTTGAGAATGGTTCTGTCAAGTGTCCGACGGGATAGCCCACATAGGCGGGACAATGTTAACAACTTATACAACACATTTTCATACGCATATGTATTACAACAACCAAAATAGTTCAACTGCTTTAACACAGATTAAAGCAACATGCATTGCAAGTGTCTAAAGAATAGTATTACAAACAAATACAATACATGTGCAAAAACGTGCTGGCCTGTTATCAGGGTTCTAAATTAAGAGAAATTTCCAAGACACATCGGTACACCATACATCACTAGCCCCGTGTTGATGCCTTGAAAATCGATGCAACAACATTGGGGAAAACCACCCGGTCCGGACCTTAAAGGCAGCTCCTTTTACGTTTGGTGTGGTGGCTCCGACTGGAAATAATGGGACCAGTTTCCCAATGATTGGTAAATAGGATGGATAAATGATTGATTCTCTAATATCTAATGATAATGGATGAATTATTTAATCTAAAAGTAAAATTATAAAAGACTATCCTATCCCGGGAAATTCTACTAACAGTGTAACTTTTGGTGATCTTTATACACAAACAGGCATATAGATGACTCTATTGGTAAACAAAGATATTTATTTATATGATACTTACTTTGTTCAAGTAGTTGAACAAAGTAATCATGAAAACATTATTACACTATTCTTCATATATATATCATAGACATAAATATGATTGAAAGAATAACAATCCTTAGACATTCAATAGTGAAAAGTACAAGGATTGTTGTTAAAACACATACATATATCCAATGATAGCAAGATTAAATAAATGCTGATTCACATGTAAGAATGAAGCAAGAGCATAGATAATAGTACCATGTGTTATTTGAATCACTCCCGATATCAATCACATTCAAATTCTTTCTTCTAACTTAGAAACACTTCCACAAGAAAGCAATAGTGCACATGTCATCGAAGCTTTCTTCGTTAAAATTCAGAATACTGGCCCAGTCTTCATAAAAAATAGATCAAAAGCACAATAGTGTGACTTACTGATATGAGTTTATACAAAAACTGAAGACCCCTTCTAAATGCATGAAAGAGCCTATAAATACTAATTAGGCTAACTAATTACAAAACAAAAATGCTATTAATTGGTACAACTACATTATGAGTATCTCCTCAAAATCGGCTTGTTTGCAGTCGGCAGTGTGATTCATTGTTTCGGATGATCTCCCTTTTGCTTGAGTTGGCAGATAGAAAGCATCGGTTGCAATTCTGGAGGGCGACTTAGACGAGAATGCAGTTGGGCTGAGTATGTGGCATCATGGATTTCGGGAATCATACAACCAATTGCATCGGTTAAACATTTGAGTGCGGCCCTTTGACTATATGGTTTAATTAAGAAAAACCAAAAGGTATCCCAAGTTAAACTTTGGATGTCGGCAATTAATCTTCCATTCTTTTCCAATTCTTGATTGCATGTTTGTTCCAAGGCTTTGGCTGACGTCAATTTACCTGGAGTGCATTGTGAAATCATGTTAGATAGATAAAGAGTGTCATTGATTAACTCAATTAAATTACTGGTAGATACTCGGCTTCTTGAGGTTTCTCTCTCTGCTTTCATCAGTTGTGACTACCATTTTAGGAAAAGGATGTCTTTGTGTGACTCTAGAATTTTGGGCAGATTTGTGGCTTGTCCTTCACTTGTGTCTTGCCAAGCAAGAAAGTTGGTTAAAGTCTCATCGGCCTGTTCTAAATCCTGCCTGGCATCGACTGTTTTATCAACTATTGATGCAGTAATTTCACAAAGGGGCTCAACCAGAGAAATGTTATGACATAACAGTTTTAGCTATGTAATCAATGCTTTATTGATTTGGAGAGCTTCAGTTCTGAACTCTGCTGGTTGAGGAAGACTCTTGAAATTTTCTACTTCTTGTGACAGTTGTGAAATTTGCTCATCTTTTGTCTTATTCATTTGTTCATTCATCGTCTTCAATCTGGCCAATGCTTCGAACAATTCCTATTGTTTTTGTACTGCGCTTAAGTCTATCCTCTGCTTCTCTTTGAGCAATTGCTCATTTAATTGATTGTTTATCTACTGCTGTGTTGATAGCTACTATTCTAACTGTTATGTTTTTCTCTGTGCTTCGGACACCTGTGACTGCAATGAAACAATGGTTTGGTCTCTTTCCTTAAGTAGATTGCTTACTTCCGAGGCTTTATCCATGGTGGCTGCTGAATAAGCTTCGACATACTGTGAAAGTTTTGTAAGGTCATTGAAAGGGTTAAATTCCTCCTTCCACACCACATTATCCATCTCTGTTTGTTCTGGCAAAAGGGAAGATTGATCAAGTCTCCTCCTTTTTCTTTGTCTTTTCACCATAGCCTTGTGTTTAGGACTGTAAAAGACATATAATGGTGGTATGTCTTCTATCTGCAAAAAAAATATGATCGATGGATCTTTAGGAATTATTTCTGCATCTTTGCTGACGGGTAGGCTGCTGGTTTCTTCAATTGGAACTGTAGTTGTTGTTGTCTCTTGACTGACTGTTACTTGAGGTGTGCCGAATCCTTGTGAGGTCTCGGGATTGCTTATAATAGAGTCAAATTTTTGCCACTCTTTTAGAGTTTGGGATCAATTTGAGTCTCTATATCAATATATTCACTGTCTTGCTTCTTCTCTTTCTCCTGCTATGTTTCTTGTTCTGGCTCTTTTCCCTTTGCGGGAATTTTCTCTGTAGCAGGAGATTTGTCACTAATTTTTTGTTCAGGTTCGCTTGACTTGGTTGTTGGTGTAGTAGCTAATAAGTCCAGAGGCAGAGTTTTCAACCTCTGTTCTCTGAGCCTATTGAATTCTACCAGTCCTTCATCTTTATATTTCATTTTGGCCAATGTTTTCACCTGAAACAATGATTCAGCTGAAGAAAACAGGTCGTCAAATTCATCCTTTTCATGGTCAAACTTTGTAAGTTTGGCTTGTTCAAGCACATTATAGGAAACTTTCCTTGGATCAAATTGCTTGTTAGGAATGGTTGGAAGATTGAGCATATTTATTTTCCCTGCCTCCTTTTCCGCATGCTTGTAATCATGCAGAGTATAAACACCGCATTTCAAAGGAAATATAGGCCATGACTGTTTTTTAGAAGTCCTAAGAGTTTTGGATGTTCCCGCTGTAGTTATTTGGTAGGCCAACTCTCGGGCTAATAGCTTAGCAGGCATATACAAAGGAAGGACATGAGGTCTTGCCAGACAACCAAAAACTCTTATATATCTGAACTTGTCTTCCCCGAACCAATTCCCTACAACAGTCAAGTCAAGCTCTGCTTCCTCGGAAATTTTTGGGGCAGGCTTATCAAAATTGGCATAATAGATTGGAAACATGAAACCATTACAGATTTGGTACAAGTGGTCTTTATAGTGTGCCTTCCATAACATTTGATGATAAATGTGGATAGGCTTAGGGTCTTGTGGCATCCATCTCCACCGAAGTATCGGGTATTCGGAATTAAATCAAAGCATATCCATAACATAAGCACTGTAATAGAAAGGGGGAATGGTCCTGGTGGTTTTACGTGAATTTGGTCTAAAATCAAGAATTGCAGAAGCTAATTTATCGGACAATATGTTAGCCCAATCCATCACGTAACTATTAACAGCAGCTTCCATTAAAAGAACCATTTCGATAGTAAACTTTGATGAATCATGCATTCCCCATATCCTACACAACATTGCCCCAATGTAACAGTAAGGAGATGACAAGGAATCCATGGAGTACTTACCCGATGATTCATGTTTGTGCTTTGCGGGATTCTGTCTCCATTGCTTAATCGGGGCCAATTCCGTCTCGTTCTCCGTTGCGAATTTCTCCAGAAAGGCTTTGTTGTATTTCTTTTCCGGTCCGGGAAAATGATACATCTTCCTTAAGTAATCAGGCTGAAATGAACAAAAAATTCTTCCGTCAACTGTACAAAACGTTCTGTTTGAAACTGGAATTTCTTCAACCATCCATCTGACTACATCAGTGTATGGAAGAATTTTCTCCTGAGCTGCTATCCTGTGCAAATATGAGTCGGCCAAATCTTTCAAGGTGGCTTCTGATTTATTAGTTGAATCCGCAGTAGCTTCTTCTGACACTTCCTCAGGCTCCTCTATTTCAATTAAATTATAGATGCTTTGCCAGCTTGTATTTCCAAGGCCAAGACATGTAGTGTCTGAGATTAGGCCTTTTTTACTTGGTCCTGGATCACTGGTCGACTACACTGTTACTTGAGGGGCCGCTGTTGCCGCGGATCTCTTGGATTTCTTTCCCATTTGCTTAAAACTTGTTATTTCCGCAGAATTCTGCGCAATGAATGAAACCAGCGTGATACATGGAAATAGGTAGAATGAGCCAATATGAAAGAGTTATATCAATTAGCGAATAATCAAATATTATAGTGAAACTGCCGCAGATAGAATCTAAGTGGAAAATCTCAGCATAACTTCTTCATTAATTGGCCGCTTCACCTGTCAATCATGGTAAGGGAAGTTTTAAATACCCATCATAACGTTTATATGGTGAATGATTCATTCAAGCGTAGCTTAGATTTTGGCGGATAAACACAATTGATGATTGGTGACGTGAATGGGAAGGTTTTAATAATAGTCCAAAATATCCCTTTGATCACCAAAAGGTGATACAATGTATGGATGCTTTTCCAATATGTTTCGAAACACGTGCCTTGATTTAATGTATCGCAATCGGGAATGGGCTCGAGTCATATTACTTACACCATTGCGAAATTGCCGACTGCCGATGGCGATACGTGTTATCGCATCGGAAGATTTGAAGGTGTGACAATTCATATGCAGGGTTATTGATGCCGATTGCCGATGGCGATGCCCTTTATCGCATCGGAGGAATGGGAGAGGTGTTTTATATATGCAATGTGTTTTGCCTTTCCCCGATATTCGATAGCAATTTGCTTTTTCGGATGTGAGTAATTAATGGGCCTTTTATATATGTTTTTCTTATTATTACGATATGTGATCTTACAATCGCTTTATCGTAATAATAAAGAGCTTCTCAATTATTTAAAAGACCTATTGTATTATACTTCAAAAGGTTTATTATATATATTATTTCTCTTGGACCTTTTGATGAGGATTTTCAAATGATGAGTTAATACCAATTTATTCACACATCTAAGTTTAAAAGGGACCCATTTCATATTATGATTTTTCATGAATTTTTTTATGAAATGTGGGGTTGTTGTACAACACAACAATTGGTGATTCACTGGGAGAAACAATTATCTCTGAGAAATATTAAAATATTTAAACTTTTTGAATCTAGAAATCTTGACTAGCGAAAATTTCTAATATAACTAGGCAATCACAAATTCTGAAAATAATGATTACTCTTTCTACTATTTTCTTCTCGTGCTAAAATTAAATACATTCTATGTTTTAAATTAGCCTTAATTGGTTGTTAATGATAAAATAAAAACTTTTCCAATTTAGCTTTATATTGACTCCTCTGTCATAGGTAGAGCCTCTGCAGCCAGCAAACGTCTATAGTCTCGACAGGGATACCTTTTAACCATTTAATCGTTCATTATCCCATCCATTTCAGAGTATAATAAAAAAGAATGAATTCATAAATATGTCTCCATATTTTCTTTTACTTTTTCCTTTTTTCTTATTTTGTAAGATAAAAAGCCATTTTCCTGGTTTGGTGGCCAACTGTTTGACAATGCCATTCACTGGTTGTAATTTACAAGCTGGCTCATGATGAGACCCCTTGTCTTATAATTATAAGCCATTACCCTGTTTTGATATGCAGTATTGGTAATGTCAGTTAAACTATTCCCCTAATGATCATGGTAAGCAGGCTTGTAATAAGACCTCTTATATTTTTATATCATACATATTTTAGAATTACACTGAGAGTAATTATAAACTTTGATGAATGGGATGAAAAATTTTCTCCTTAAGAGAAGATGGATGACAGGATAAGAGTTGAAGATGCTAAGATTGAATCAGTATCTATTTTGTATTGATAACCGTTTTTAGGCTCCTTTAAAACATTAAAATGATTTACAGTAGTTCTAAATCTTGAGAAGATTTCACAAAAATATATGGGGTTTCAGAATCTAAATCTACCTAATTTCCTAGAAAGTTTCCTTTCGTTTAAGGCTTCCATCTTTAAAAGAAAATATCAGAACTATTTCTTTTGAGAAATTTTTTCAACATAGCAAAGACCAATGGAAAGCTTCTTACAACTTTATTCTCTGAAATCCTAAAAAGTATAAGCTATGTACAGAAATTTTGTTAAAAATTGAATATTTACAAAGGGAGAAGGGGTTACCTTTTCAATTGAAGAATTTTTTCAAGATAAGCCCGTTAACAGGAAGAGAATCTCTTTCCTGATAGATCTTGCAATATGAAAGTAGAAGGGCCTATATTCTCATTGATTTGATATGGTCCGAGCCACATTTTCTGGAACTTAGTGTGTTTTCCTTTATCTTCATGGGCTTTGTCCCATTTCAAAACTAGATCACCAACTTGTAATTGCTTTGAACTGGTTGAAGTTGTATCAAATGATGACTTGATAATTTGCTGATGTTTTGCATGTATAATCTTGGCTTTTTCCCTTTCTTCTTCTAGTTTTAAAATCTGATCATGTCTTAGTTGAATAGAAGATGAGGGACTTTCTTCAATAAACTACACTAAAGCTAGAGATGGAAGTACTAAGTTTGCTGGTATGACAGCTTCCTTTCCATACACTAGATTAAATGGAGAAGTACCTATGGAGGTCTTTTGTGTTATTCTGTCATCCCATAGTGCAAATATCAAAGATTTGTGCCAGTTTTTATGATTCTGCTCAATAGTTCTCTTAATAATCTTAATAAGGTTTTTATTGGTGGATTCTGCCAAACCATTACCCTGGGGGTAGTAATTGGCAGAATACTTCAATTTAAATCCCCTTTTGATTGCAAACTCAAATATAAAATTTCCAGAGAAAGAAGATGCATTATCAAAAACAAGCGCGTTTGGGACACCAAACCTGGTAATAATGAATTGATCTATGAATTCCATGATTGCCTCAGAGTTCGTTGTCTTCAAAGGAATTGCTTCAACCCACTTAGTAAAGTAATCAGTGGCAGTAAGGATATACTTATGCTATTTGGAAGAATGTGGAGTGATTTCCCCAATGATGTCCAATCCCCATTGCTCAAAAGGTTGTTCAATGTTGACTGGTTGCAAAGGGAAAGCTGGCTTTCTTTGTCTTCCACTGGATGTTTGACAACTTTGGCATTTCCTTACATATTCATGAGTATCTCTGAACAGGGTGGGCCAATAATATCCAGCGTGAATGATTTTGTGAGCTGTTGTATCAGCTCCAAAATGTCCTCCTGCTGGTCCATCATGTAGTTCCTACAAAACTTTTTGTGCTTCAGGTTTTTCTAAGCATCTTAATAAAATTGAGTCATAATTTCGCCTAAATAACACATCATCTATAATTATGAAGTTTTTTGCTTTTAATCTAATGGCACGTTTGTTTTTATAGGAAAGATTAGAAGGGGCGTATCCAATTTTTAAATAGAAAATCAAGTCCGCATATTGTGATTTAGAATCTGTGATACTTATCTGATTGATTTCTCCAGTATCTTCTGTACCTTCAAGTTCTTGAATGTTGGATGCTCCTGCTAACAACCTGCAAAAACCTTGGCCTTTGACAATCTTTGCTGGTTTTATTTCTAAGTCATATTCTTGTAATGTTGTGACCCAATTTGCTCTCTTTTCTCCTAATTCCCTTTGAACTAGTAATTGTCTTATTGCTGAAAAAGGAACTATAACTCTAGTGTGAGCTTTCAAGAGGAAAAGTCTGTAGTGTTTGATAGCTTTGTATACAGCAAAGGCTTGTTTTTCCGCTTCTGAATAGTTTAGTTCAGCACCTTGAAGATTTGAGTTGTAAAATGATATTGGTGCTTCCAAGTTTTGATCATTAATTTGAGTCAATACTGCCGCATAAGACGAAGCAAATGCGAGGGTATATAGTATGAAATGATTTGAAAAATTGGGAGTGCTTAAAGCATAGGAATTTATGATTGATTGTTTGATAGAATCAAATGCCTCATTTTCTGCAGGTCCCCATTTGAACACCGAATTTTTCTTAATCATCATTTGCAATGGTAAAATAATCTGGGAAAAATCTGGAACATATATTTTGACAAAGTTAATTTGACCCAAAAATGACTGCATGGATTTTTTATTATGAGGGAATGGAATTTCAGAAATCTCTTTAATTCTGTCTGGATCAATATAGATACCATTTTTTGAAACAATGAAGCCTAAAAGCTTTCGTTGATCAAGAGCAAAACAAGACTTCTTTGGGTTAAGAGAGATACCATACCTTTTGCAGCGTTCAAAGATTTGCTTTAAATCATGTAAATGATTAGACCTTTTCTTGGAAAATATAGTAATATCATCTAAATAGACAACTACTGATTTATTGAGCAATCCTTTGAATGTTGTGTCCATTGCTCTTTGGAATGTAGCTCTTGCATTGATAAGTCCAAAAGGTATTTTTTGGTAAGCATAAGTTCCCCACTTAGTTCTGAAGGTAGTTTTAAGCCTGTCATCAGGATGAACCAAAATTTGGTTATATCCTGAAAAACCGTCTAAAAAGGACATTAACTCAGAACCAGCTACTGAATGGAGTGTCTGCTCCATGGTAGGTAAAGGGAAGTTATCCTTTTGGCTTGCCTTATTAAGATTTCTGAAATCGATGCAAATTCTGATATCGCCATTCTTCTTCCTAACAGACACCATATTGGACACCCAGTTTGAATGTCTGACAGGAAAAATTATGTTAGCCTTCAAGAGTTTATTTAGTTCAGCCTTTATTTGACTCTCTAGATTAGGATGAATTTTCCTTAACTTCTGTTGCACTGGCTTTTGTTCAGAGAGAATTGGAATAGTATGCTGAATGATCGATGTATCGTATGTTTTTAAAGCATCATATTTCCAAGCGAAGACATATTTGGTTTTTCGCAACAATCTAATGAATGCTGATCTTTCTTCTAAAGAAAGTCCTAATCCCAAATTGATGTTTTGATGGTTTTCCTCAGTACCTAGGTTTATCAATTCAAATCTTAAAGTGGAACTCTGGAGTTTTGAATTGGTCACCTATTTAAACCTGTCTTTAATATCATAAAGATCCTCAAGTTTGACCACTGGTTTAGGTATTGAGTTTTCTTCTTTCTTTTCTTTCATTTGAAAGTCATGATCACTTTCATCGATAATTTGATCATCATAGGACTTATCGGAAGTCAAGAAATTTAAAATGTCTTCATCATGATTGAACACTCGCCAATTGGTGACAATGTCAGGAATTGATGGTCTAAAAATTAATTCTACTGAAAATATGTCTGGGCTATAATATTCGGATGGTAGGAGTTTGGAGGCCACGTTAGCTAGCAAGTCGGCTGCTGCGTTTTGAGACCTAGGGATGGGAGAAATGTTGAATGCTAAAAATTGAGATATGAGTTCCTGTACCAAAGACTGATAGTGTTTGAGATGACCAGAAAGGCAATGAATTGAGTTTCTAACTTGTTTTATAACGATTTCTGAATCACCAAACACTTTCAAGTATTGAACTGTAAAACCAATTGCTCTGTAAAGTCCTTGGACTAAGGCCTCATACTCAGCTGTATTGTTTGTGCATTTAAATTCCAATCTGCATGATAACATAGTTTTTTCTCCGTCAGGACTAACTAAAATACATCCTGCTCCTGCACCTTCACTGGATTTAGACCCATCAAAGTATAGTGACCAAAATAAAGAATTATCAACAATTTTATTTACAGTTTCCTCAGCAATATTAACACATCTTGACCTATCTATTTGTGAGAAATTTTCGATTTGATATGCGAAATTATTAACTGGGAAAGGAGATGGTTGGGCAGTGAAATTGCCAAAGAATGATTCAGATGAATAATTCCCCAAAATATTGTTATTGAAAGCTATTGGTTGATTTTCCTGTTCAAATTCGGTAACAATATGGGTCATGTGTTTCTCCCGATCAATTTTGATCTAATTTGGCTTTTCTTTATAAGGTAACCACATATGGGACCAATCGGTGGAAATATAACCATGGAGTTTTTAAGACCAATCTCTACTTAAAATCAACCCATAGAATTCAGGTATATCAGCAATTAAAATATCAATTCTTTGAACCACTCTTGGATCAACTGATAACCTAATAGTTACTGAGTTGATTTCCCCTAAAACCTGGACCTTAGTTCTATCTAACTGTATAATATGAATTGCAGACTTTTGGGGTTCAATGTTCAGTTTGGAACAAACTGAAGCTGACATTATATTAGAGGAAGCCCCTGAGTCAATCAAACAGTTGTGTATATTTCTATTATATATCTCATAGGTCAAGAGGAAAGGAGGAGTATGAGAATTGATCTATCCCCAATCAAAACTGCATCAGTAGCTTCTACCTTGTCAGGAGATGGTTGACCTGAATCATTAGCATCTTTGGATAACACAGCGTTAGGAAGAGGTGAAGAAGGTACGACATTTAGCTCCTTAAGAAGTAATTTCTGTTGATGCTTGAGTTTTCTAAGTTCAAACATAGTAATATTTGCCTTAGTCTTCTTCATGTCTTCGATAATATTGTAGTCCATAGAATCTGTGACTACTAATGTCTTAGATGTTGAAGGTGAATTTGAAGATGATGGCTGATTTTGGGATGGTATTGGTGTGGATTTCTTTGTGGAAACCTTTTCTTTGGTAGTAGTGGTACCTGCATTCCTTTTCTTCGAAGTTTCCTGAACAGGTTCAGGAGTACCTTTACTTCTGGTAGTCACAGGAAAAGCTTCTTGTTCATTTTCTGTATCAGAGTTGGGTAAAATAAAATCCCACATCCCATGGCATTCAACAATCTCTTCTTCTTCTGGTTCCTCAGATGGCAAGACTGCTTCATCTTCTTCTTCCTCTTCGGGATCTGAGTCTGCATTAGAGATGGCATTTGGCAGTTTTGATTCAGGTTTCTTAAAATTTCTAAATGGCCTTTTTGTTGAAGTTTCAGCTACTTGCTTTTTGATTTCAACCATTTCATTTGACATAGTCTTGAGGAATTTTTGTAAACCTTCCATATCATATGGATCTTTAGGGGTTTTCTTCTTTGAATCATCTTTAAAAGAAACTTTTTTGGATTTCCTATCTTCAAGAGCAGCTTTCTTTTCTAAAGCAATAATGCGTTTCTCTACAGCAAGCGCCTCTTTCATGTTCTCAGCTAAAGTTGGTTTAGCAGCTCTGTCTACAAAAATAGCTATATTTGAAGGTAGGGCTGTTATATACCATTCACTTCTGATTTGCTCATTTGGTTTAGAGGCGGTTGGAATCTTATTCAAGAGTTTATTGAATCGTGAGTTGAATTCCTTAATAGGTTCTTTAGATTCTATCCTAAGATTTGAGAGATCATTAATTAACGTTGCTAAAGATCTATCATCGCCATACTTAGTTAGAAACTATTCTTGGAAAATGTTCCAACTAGTAATGGATCCAGAGGGCAGGGAAAAATACCAAGACCCAGCTGATCCTTGTAAGGTATAAGGGAAAAGCCTAACGACAACATCTTCCTCTGTCACTCCTTTCAAATTAATGGATAACATGAAATTGTTAATATGCTCCTCGGCTGGTGTCCCTGTATCTGGATTAAATTTCGGCAACCAGTTTTCAGGAGAATCTGGCAATTGGTGTAGTGGTGCAGGCATATTGACCGCACCAGGACTACTCCATGGATTTTGAGCCATTGGAAAACTAATAACATATGATATTGTAGGTGAAGTTCCAGATGTTTGGGAAGGAGTTGATATTGAGGTTTGAGGTTGAGATGTTGAAGTTCCTGATCCCTGTTGAACAACAATATGTAATGGTGGGGTGGATGGCTGACTTCGCACTGGAGAAGATGAGATGGAAGATGATGATGAAAAAGTTTCACTGTCAGATCCTTCAGTGTTCTTTTTTGCCCTTTTCCTTTTAGGTAAAGGCAACTCAGTAGGTTCAATACCGAGCTTTCTGCTTTGAAGTCTGGTGAGAGGGTGAGGTAGATTGAATTGCGAAGTCTCACTGCCTTGAGATACCTCAGATTTCTGTGGTGATATTGAAAAGCCTTGAAGTTTATGGATCAAAGACTGAACTTCAGGGGACTCAGGACTTAATCGTTCTGAAGTATGATGGGTTTGAGCAGTTGTGGTTGACTCCTCTTCTTCTTGTTTGAATACTGGTGTTCCAGTATGCAAATGAGAGGTCCGAGGTGAGGTGGAGGGAGATTTACTCTCAGAATGGGTTATAGGTTTGGGTTTGCTCACCATTCATAGTTCATGCCCTCCTTCTAGCACCAAAAATGTTTATGCCTCGAAAATCGCTGCAACAACATCGGGGAAAACCACCCGGTCCGGACCTTAAAGGCAACTCCTTTTCCGTTTGGTGTGGTGGCTCTGATTGGAAATAATGGGACCAGTTTCCCAATGATTGGTAAATAGGATGGATAAATGATTGATTCTCTAATATCTAATGATAATGGATGAATGATTTAATCTAAAAGTAAAATTATAAATGACTATCCTATCTTGGGAAATTCTGCTAACAATGTAACTTTTGGTGATCTTTATACACAAACAGGCATATAGATGACTCTATTGGTAAACAAAGATATTTATTTATATGATAATTACTTTGTTCAAGTAGTTGAACAAAGTAATCATGAAAACATTATTACACTATTCTTCATATATATATCACAGACATAAATATAATTGAAAGAATAACAATCCTTAGACATTGAATAGTAAAAAGTACAAGGATTGCTGTTAAAACACATACATATATCCAATGATAGCAAGATTAAATAAATGTTGATTCACATGTAAGAATGAAGCAAGAGCATAGATAATAGTACCATATGTTATTTGAATCACTCCCGATATCAATCGCATTCAAATTCCTTCTTCTAACTTAGAAACACTTCCACAATAAAGCAATAGTGCACATGTCATCAAAGCTTTCTTCGTTAAAATTTAGAATACTGGCCCAGTCTTCATAAAAAATAGATCAAAAGCACAATAGTGTGACTTACTGATATGAGTTTATACAAAAACTGAGGACCCTTTCTAAATGCATGAAAGGGACTATAAATACTAATTAGGCTAACTAATTACAAAATAAAAATGCTATTAATTGGTACAACTACATTATGAGTATCTCCTCAAAATCGGCTTGTTTTCAGTCGGCAGCGTGATTCATTGTTTCGGATGATCTCCCTTTTGCTTGAGTTGGAAGATAGCAAGCATCGGTTGCAATTCTGGAGGGCGACTTAGACGAGAATGTAGTTGGGCTGAGTACGTGGCATCATGGATTTCGGGAATCATACAACCGATTGCATCGGTTAAACATTTGAGTGCGACCCTTTGACTATATGGTTTAATTAAGAAAAACCAAAAGGTATCCCAAGTTAAACTTTGGATGGTGGCAATTAATCTTCCATTCTTTTCCAATTCATGATTGCAAGTTTGTTCCAAGGCTTTGACTGACATCAATTTACCTAGAGTGCATTGTGAAATCGTGTTAGATAGATAAAGAGTGTCATTGATTAACTCAATTAAATTACTGGTAGATACTCGGCATCTTGAGGTTTCTCTCTCTGCTTTCATCAGTTGTGACTGCCATTCTAGGAAAAGGATGTCTTTGTGTGACTCTAGAATTTTGGGCAGATTTGCAGCTTGTCCTTCACTTATGTCTTGCCAAGCAAGAAAGTTGGTTAAAGTCTCATCGGCCTGTTCTAAATCCTGCCTGGCATCGACTGTTTTATCAACTATTGATGCAATAATTTCACAAAGGGGTTCAACCAGAGAAATGTTATGACATAGCAGTTTTAGTTGTGTAATCAATGCTTTATTGATTTGGAGAGCTTCAGTTCTGAACTCTGCTGATTGAGGAATACTCTTGAACTTTTCTACTTCTTGTGACAGTTGTGCGATTTGCTCATCTTTTGTCTTATTCATTTGTTCATTCGTCATCTTCAATCTGGCCAATGCTTCGGACAATTCCTTTTTTTTTTCTGTATTGCGCTTAAGTCTATCCTCTGCTTCTCTTTGAGCAATTGCTCATTTAATTGATTGTTTATCTGCTGTTGTGTTGATAGCTGCTGTTCTAACTGTTATGTTTTTCTCTGTGCTTCAGACACCTGTGACTGCAATGAAACAATGGTTTGGTCTCTTTCCTTAAGTAGATTGCTTACTTCCGATGCTTTATCCGTGGTGGATGTCGAATAAGCTCCGGCATATTGTGAAAGTTTTGTAAGGTCATCGGAAGGGTTAAATTCCTCCTTCCACACCACATTAGCCATCTCTATTTGTTCTGGCAAAATGGGAGATTGATCAAGTCTCCTCCTTTTTATTTGTCTTTTCACCACAGCCCTATGTTTAGGACTGTAAAAGACATCTAATGGTGGTATGTCCTCTATCTGCAAAACAATCTGATTGGATGGATCTTTAGGAATTATTTCTGCATCTTTGCTGACGGGTAGGCCGCTAGTTTCTTCAATTGGAACCATAGTTGTTGTTGTCTCTTGACTGACTGTTACTTGAGGTGTGCCAAATCCTTGTGAGGTCTCAGGATTGCTTATAATAGAGTTAAATTGTTGCCACTCTTTGAGGAGTTTGGGATCAATTTGAGTCTCTAGATCAATATATTCACTATCTTGCTTCTTCTCTTTCTCCTGCTCTGTTTCTTGTTCTGGATCTTTTCCCTTTTCGGGAATTTTCTCTGTAGCAGGAGATTTGTCACTAAGTTTCTGTTTAGGCTCGTTTGACTTGGTTGTTGGTGTAGTAGCTAATAAGCCCAGAGGCAGAGTTTTCAACCTCTGTTCTTTGAGCCTATTGAATTCTACCAGTCCTTCATCTTTATATTTCATTTTGGCTAATGTTTTCACCTGAAACAATGATTCAGCTGAAGAAAACAGGTTGTCAAATTCATCCTTTTCATGGTCAAACTTTGTAAGTTTGGCTTGTTCAAGCACATTATAGGAAACTTTCCTTGGATCAAATTGTCTATTAGGAATGGTTGGAATATTGAGCATATTTATTTTCCCTGCCTCCTTTTTTGCATGCTTGTAATCATGCAGCGTATAAACACTGCATCTCAAAGGAAATATAGGCCATGACTGTTTTTTAGAAGTCCTAAGAGTTTTGGATGTTCCCGCTGTAGTTATTTGGTAGGCCAACTCTCTGGCTAATAGCTTATCAAGTATATACAAAGGAAGGACATGAGGTCTTGCCAGACTACCAAAAACTCTTATATATCTGAACTTGTCTTCCCCGAACCAATTCCCTACAGCAGTCAAGTCAATCTTTGCTTTCTCGGAAATTTTTGGGGCAGGCTTATCAAAAATAGCATAATAGATTGGCAACATGAAACCATTACAAATTTGGTACAAGTGGTCTTTATAGTGTGCCTTCCATAACATTTGATGATAAATGTGGATTGGCTTAGGGTCTAGTGGCGTCCATATCCACCGAAGTATCGGGTATTCGGAATTAAAGCAAAGCATATCCATAACATAAGCACTGTAATAGAAAGGGAGAATGGTCTTGGTGGTTTTACGTGAATTTGATCTAAAATCAAGAATTGCAGAAGCTAATTTATCGGACAATATGTTAGCCCAATCCATCACATAACTGTTAGCAGCCGCTTCCATTAAAGGAACCATTTCGATAGTAAACTTTGTTGAATCATGCATTCCCCATATCCTACACATCATTTCCCCAACGTAACAGTAAGGTGATGACAAGGAATCCACTGAGTATTTACCCAATTATTCATGTTTGTGCTTTGTGGGATTCTGTCTCCATTGCTTAATCGGGGCTGATTCCGTCTCGTTCTCCGCTGCAAATTTCTCCAGAAAGGCTTTGTTGTATTTCTTTTCCGGTTCAGGCAAATAATACATCTTCCTTAAGTCATCAGGCTGAAATGAACCAAAAATTCTTCCGTCAACTGTACAAAACGTTCTGTTTGAAACTGGAATTTCTTCAACCACCCATCTGACTACATCAGTGTATGGAAGAATTTTCTCCCGAGCTGCTATCCTGTGCAAATATGAGTCGGCTAAATCTTTCAGGGTGGCTTCTGATTTATTAGTTGAATCCGCAGTAGCTGCTTCTGACACTTCCTCAGGCTCCTCTGCTTCAATTAAATTATAGATGCTTTGCCAGCTTGTATTTCCAAGGCCAAGACATGTAGTGTCTGAGATTAGGCCTTTTTTACTTGGTCCTGGATCACTGGTCGGCTACACTGTTACTTGAGGGGCCGCTGCTGCCGCGGATCTCTTGGATTTCTTTCCCATTTGCTTAAAACTTGTTATTTCCGCGGAATTCTACACAATGAATGAAACTAGCTTGATACAGGAAAATAGGTAGAATGAGCCAATATGAAAGAGTTATATCAATTAGCGAATAATCAAAGATTATAGTGACACTGCCGCAGATAGAATCTAAGTGGAAAATCTTGGCATAACTGCTTCATTAATTGGTTGCTTCACCTGTCAATCATGGTAAAGGAAGTGTAAATACCCATCATAACGTTTATATGGTGAATGATTCATTCAAGCGTAGCTTAGATTTTGGCGGATAAACACAATTGATAATTGGTGACGTGAACGGGAAGGTTTTAATAATAGTCCAAAATATCCCTTTGATCACCAAAAGGTGATACAATGTATGGAAGCTTTTCCAATATGTTTCAAAACACGTGCCTTGATTTAGTGTATCGCAATCAGGAACGGTCTCAAGTCATATTAATTACACCATTGTGAAATTTCCGATCGCCGATGGCGATACGTGTTATCGCATCGGAAGATTTGAAGGTGTGACAATTGATATGCATGGTTATTGATGCCGATTGCCGATGGCGATGCCCTTTATCGCATCGGAGGAATGGGAGAGGTGTTTTATATATGCAATGTGTTTTGCCTTTCCCCGATATCCGATAGCGATTTGCTTTTTCAGATCGGAGTAATTAATGGGCCTTTTATATATGTTTTTCTTATTATTACGATATGCGATCTTGCGATCGCTTTATCGTAATAATAAAGAGCTTCCCAATTATTTAAAATACCTATTGTATTATACTTCAAAAGGTTTATTATATATATTATTTCCCTTTGACTTTTTGATGAGGATTTTCAAATGATGAGTTAATACCAATTTATTCACACATCTAAGTTTAAAAGGGACCCATTTCATATTATGATTTTTCATGAAAATTTTTATGAAATGGGGGGTTGTTGTACAGCACAACACCTCGATAGCGGGGCATTGAAGCCATTGATTGCTCCTCAAAGAAAAGACTACAGACTCTCAAGGCTATGTGGGAGGAGCCAAGGTGAAGAGTCCTTTGCATGTGCAAATGAGGGGTATTTATAGCCAAGGGTAAAACTGGCCCTTGTGATTGTTTGACTTCCCTCATGACTGTTTGACTTATTTGACTCTTCACTTTACATGACTCTTCATATTACATGTGGGTCTCTTGGACTTCCACGTTATATTACATTGATTTACAATAGTGTAGCCCACAGTAGTGATGTGGTCGAGATGACTCATGACACGACTCGACATTACAATGCTGGTACATCCATGTTGCTGGCGGTGTCCATGTCGAGCTCCAATGCCTCCGAGTGATGGTTGTGCTCTTGGTGTATCATAGATTCACCTTCGCATGGCAAGGTGTGCGGAGTCTCTGATGGTCATGGTGTTCGCTTGATGTCACATGTGCACGTCGCTCCTTCACTTGTACTTTGGCATGCTTCATGTGTTCATTTGTTTGCGAAAAAATCTCCTCACATGCATTCTTCATTCATTCGTTTGCAAACAAATCTCCTCACACGCATTCTTCGTTTGTCTGTTCACGAACAAATCTCCTTGCATGTGATCTCCTTGTTCATCCCATTCATCTTCACGTCATGTCTCATCCATGTACCTATATCTACAATCACTCAGGACGAGATGACATCAAATCCAGAAATATCCTAGTCTACCATGATGCATTATCTTTCTCTTTCGGATGCAGGTGACTGGGAGAGAGGACAAGGATCTTGAAACTACGCAAGGACAATTTTAAGATGGGATGCGGGCTCTGGGCACTACTAGTGAAAATTGCACAGAAGTCACTGAGAGACTGAGACAGAAAATCAGGATCAGCAGTGACTGTCTGTGAGATCTGGCTCGGCTGGAGGGTAGATTTGCCCAATTTTCTTAGGGAAGCAGCGCAGGCAGCACATGGGCTTGGCAGCAAAAACTGTGCAATTCCTCCGGGGAGCTAGCAGTGGGTTGCAAGAGGCTTGCTTGGAAAAATTGTGCAATTTTTTCAGGGAGCTGGAAGCGGGCTACAGTAGTGCTACTGGAAAAAAGTGCACAATTGTTGGGAGGCTGGCCTACTGAACATACTTGCATATTTTATGCGTTGAGCAGGATGCTGGGCAGTTTAGTGACTGCTCATGAAATCTGCACAGTTTTCCAGGCGAGCAGCTCGCCAACTGACTAGGTGACTGGTTGGAAAAACTGTGCAATTTTTTGAGGGAGATAGTGACGAACACAGGGTGTCTATCTGACATGTATGCGTAGTTTCTTTAGTCAACAGAGTGGTCATGCTTTGAATATTTTGTGCAATTTTTTACGGGAGTGATTCTCGGGGTCACTGCCTGGTCAAACTCTCCGGTTAACCAACTGGAGGCTTAGTTGATGTGTTTGTGGGTAACACATATAGAAATGGCTTGCTGGGGAACTTATGCATTATTCTGGGTGACAACACACAATCACTGAGAGTTGAAACTGTGTAATGTAGCTCAGCGGATGTTCGGCCGTTGGAGGTTGGTCTGGTCGACAGAGTTTCAACAAAATGACCAAGTGTGTGAACGAGTGACTTCATACATGCACACGCTCAACATGAATTGATGACAAGACACCTTGAACCAACAAGAAAACGTACACTCAGTGTGGCTGACCAACGATGTGAGCAACAAGTGCGACACTTGTGATAGATCCTTGAACGACCGTGACGACGCTTGTGCAATAGTGCATACAACTTTGTGTGTGAGTGTGACGAATGTTTACATAGAGGACACAAATTGTACACACAAATGCATACCTTGTGCATGACCAGAAGATGACTGCAAGCATGAAAATGTGAACAACATGTAAAAATATGCTCGTTAAACGGTCAAGCGAGGAGGGTGCAAAAACTCAACACGACCTCACAGGATAAGCCTGAGTGGTTGCAAAACTCAAGGAAAAACCCAAGGAAGGCTCGAAATTAAATGCAGGGCAAAAGTTTGGAGGGTGTTGCAGCCATTACAACACGGTCCCAATTTTTTATTTTTTATTTTTATTTTTATTTTATTTTATTTTTAATTTAATTAATTAATTAATTAATTAATTTTTTATTTTTTATGTTTTTTTTATTTTATTTTATTTTTTTTATTTTTTTAATTTAATTTTTTAATTAATTAATTAATTTATTTATTTTTAATTTTAATTTTAATTTAAATTTTTTAATTTATTTTTTATTTTTTTAATTTATTTTTATTTTTTTCGACGTGGCTTCAAGTGACCCACACCATTAGACTCCCTAGATTTCCCTCTTTCTAAGAAGACTACTCTTAAGTAATTAAGTAGGGTTGGTGTATGATAGGTGCCAGATATCAAGTTATGGCCACGTAAAAGGAAATCAAGAGGGTCGACCACCTTGAAAAAGAGTTCGAAGAATTATAGGACAATTTTATCAAACATATCTCATAACTAGCAAAACTTATAACAAAGTCTCATAGGGAGGAGCTTAGTGTTGATGCACACATAGAAGGAGAATCCATCCATCACATTCACCACCCTTCCAAACACTGGACACCTGAGCTGGATATGTACAAATTTGATGGCTTTAACCTTGCAATATGGGAAACAAAAATGGAATAGTATTTCTCCCTTAATGATATCTGCAAAGATGGAACTAAACTACATGTGGGAGCCCTTTACTTGGACCAAGAGAGATGGCAGTGGTGGTAGTGGCATCAAAAATGTTATCCAGGGAGAGCAACTTGGAACATGTTCTCAAAAGCCATATGTGATTGATTTGAACAGGAATCTATTTTTTTGGGCAATCGTACTATGATATGACAAATATGTACATTAAAGGACTACATTGCAGCCTTTACGAAATTGGCCGTCGAAACTAACGGTCTAGGAGATGACTTCTACTTGGAGTGTTTCATCAGTGGCATAAAAGAAGCCATCCAAGCCCATGTCCGGATGCACCACCTAGCTACTTGGTTGGACGCATGCCACGACGCCTTATATGTGGAAATTTCCTTAAATGCCCAGTCCAATCATCCCAATTTCATCGCCAAGGAACGTCCCACCAGGGCTCAAGACCCCACCCAAACACTTAAGGTTCAAAAACAGAAATGGCTGAAAGAAGAAAACAAGGAGTGTGCTACTACTGTGATGAAAAGTACTCGCCTGGACATAAATGTAAGGAACCAAATTTCTTTCAATTTGATGCTTTTGATAACAACTCAGTAGATGAAGCTCCATCCCTTGAGGTGCCCAAGGAAGAAGCAGGGGAAACCCAAACTGACAATGATCTTAGAGCTACACCATATGAGCCGGTTATATTACTACATGCATTGGCTGGAATTTCTTCGCCTCAGGCTCTCAAAATATGAGTCTTTATTAAACATTGACCAATAATGGTATTGATTGATAGTGGCAACACTCATAACTTTATCCATAAGAGAGTCGTAGAAGCTATTCATTTCTTTGTGTGGGTGGTATCTAATTTCCAATTCCTTATCACTGATGGGGGGACCATGAAATGTGAAGGCCACTGTGAAAATATTAAGCTTCAGATGGGAGACTACCACCTAAAGACCCACATGTTTTCTATTGAAATGGGTGGTTGCAACATTGTCCTGGGTGCTGAATGGCTTCGCACACTGGGCCCTATCACAATGGATTTCTAGGAGTTATATATGAGATTTAAGCAGAACGAACACATTCATACATTAAGGGGACTCCAGGCAGGTGATCCTACTATTATCATCTCGCATCGAATGGAGAAGATTTTAAAAAGGGCCATCATGGAGTAGTCACCCAATTTAATGCCATCCCATTGAATCCACTACTCCTCATATTCATCCTGAGATGCAACAAGTATTAGATCACCACCAGTGGGTCTTTGACAAACCTAAAGAGATTCCACCCTCTAGGGGTGAACATGATCACAACATCTCTTTGCTCCCGAGTGCCCAACCACCTAATGTCCACTGCTATCGATATCCTTTTGCTCAAAATAATGAAATTGAAAAAATCATCAAGGAACTCCTCGAAGCCATTGTTATCCGTCCCAACATCAACCCTTATTCATCTCCAGTGGTCATGTTTCTAAAGAAACATGGAGAATGACGCCTGTGTTTGGACTTTTGGGCCCTTAACAAGCTCACTATTAAGGAGAAAGTTCCTATTTTGGTTGTTGATGATCTGCGTGATGAATTGCATGGCGCTCAATTATTTACCAAGCTAGACCTCCGCTCGGGCTATCACCAAATACACATGAAGGAAGTAGACATTCCGGAGACTTCCTTCCCAACTCATGAATGCCAATATGAATTTATGGTCATGACATTTGGTCTCTGTAATGCTGCATCTAATTTTAAAAGCCTCATGAACCACCTACTGAAACCATATCTCCGAAATTATTTCCTGGTCTCGTTCGATGACATTCTCATCTACAACATAACCTGGGACAAACATCTTCAACATGTAGACCAAATATTGCAACTGCTTCGAGATCACAAATTATTTGTCAAATTATCCAAGTGCTTGTTTGGCATGGAATAAGTCGAGTATTTGGGACACATTGTGGGTCATGAAGGAGTAAGGGTTGATTTGAAAAAGATCCAGGAAATGCAAGATTGGGCCCAACGAAAAACCTTGAAGAGTTTGAGGGGATTCTTGGCTATCACTAGTTACTATTGCAAATTTGTCCAAAGTGATGGAGGCATTACTAAAGCCGTCACTAATTTTATCAAGAAAAAATAATTTCTATGGACTAATGCAACTTAGCAAGCCTTCTTGGCTCTCAAACATGCCATGTTCTCCACTCTCGTATTGGCCCTACCCGACTTCACAAAATCTTTTGTGATTGAATGTGATGCTTCAGGTACATGTATTAGTGCGGTATTAATGCAGTAAGGTAGACCATTGGATTTCACCAGTTAACAACTCAATGAAAAACATATGGGTCAATCTACTTATGAGAAAGAAATGATGGCCATCTTACATGCAACAGACACCTGGCAACCATACTTGTTGGGGCGATGTTTCCAAATCCGCACAGACCATCACAACCTAATAAATTTTCTGGAGCAACGTCTATCATCACCATAGAAAAATAAATGGCTTTCCAAAATGTTGGGATATGATTATGAGATAATTTACAAGAAAGGGCATGACAATGTAGTGGTTGATGCTTTATTGCACCAATTTCAGGATGAGAGCACCCTGCTATCAATCTCTTTACCCATACCAGATTGGAAGAGGCCTGCAAGGAATGGTTCTCCCACTTCTCTCTTCCCAAATCATTAATAACTTAAGGGAAGATCTTAATTACTCAACAGAATACTCTTGGAAGGATGAGATTCTTTGCTACAAGGATCGAGTAGTTATATCACCGAACTCCACCCTCAAAACCCGCATCTTGTATGAGCTAAACTCATCTCCAATTGGAGGACATTCAGGATTTCAGAAGACTTATGCTCACACATGTCGTTATTTCTTTTGGATTGGAATGAAAAATGACATTCTTACTTTTGTAGCTGAATGCGATATGTGCCAAAACCACAAAGGGGAAACAATCAAGTTACTTGGGACCTTACTGTTACGCAGTAATTTGTCACTGTCTCCCTGTCAGTCTCCCTAATGTCTCATGGAATCAAATGCACCATGCTCATGCTCTCTAAACTGGCCAAATGACCCACTTTTCCAAAGTTTACTGCATCAGCGCGTCTGTTATTAAAATAACCGCGCTGACGGGCGGCTTATAGTGTTACTGGTGCGCTGCCAGTGCGGAAGCACACGGGTTTCCCGCGCTGGTCGGATTTTGTGCGCCAGCGCAGCCTATGAAAGTATCAAGCCGCGCTGACATGGTCTTCACTATTATTGTGATGCGCTGTCAGCGCGTCAGTTCAGTATTGCACCCGCGCTGATCCAGTTTGGGCGAATTTGTTCCAACAGCCAGCCTTCCAGATGGTTCCAGGCCTGGTTGTTAGCCTTGTGAGTGTCGCCCTCCCTTCTATGGCATGTCTGTTCGTCATTTGGAACCACCTTCCTTGAAGATAAGCTTGTCCTCCCACCATTCATGGAGACTCCTTCTCTACTTAAACCTCCACCATTACCATGAGCAGCTAGTTTGGATAGTGTGGAATTCATAGTGTTTGGATTGCTGCTGTTAGTAGGTAGTTGGTGTGACAAGTGTGGTTTTGTTAGAGGAAGCTCAAGGAAGGTTGTGAGTATTGCTTGTGTGAGAGAGAGCATTTGTGTTGGGAGAATCCATTTCCAAAGGTGAATGCTTATGAGACTTGCTGGCTAGACCCTCAAGAGAAGGACTCAGCGTCAGAACATTGGTTGTACCTTTCTCTGTTATTGATTTAATAATAGATGACTACTGTTATGGTTCCATTCTCATTTGTCTTGCAATGGTTAAATGTGAATTACATCCTTTCTGACTGATGTATAATTGCTTTTGTTAGATTTCACGCTTGTGTTTGTCTGTCTCTTCGTGTGTGCAGGTATCTATTCACGGAGATCGTGGAAGATCATGACCGGCCAGAGCGAAGGAGCGAGAGCGGCATCTCTTCATCAAACAATAGCGTTGGAATCCAAGTAGGTGTTCTTTGCCTCTCTTTTAATTGCAATTAGGAACTTGCACAGTAGCATTGATTGATTGTTGCTAAACCCATTCTGGGCTAGTAGGGATCGCCTCTATCCGTAGAGGAGATTTACCTCTCCAACAATTTGGCGACTCCACTGGGGAGCTGGCCTTTTTGTCTCTTTCGTCCATCTTTGTGTTTGAATTTGATTGTTCTCTCTTTTTGAAATTGGGGATTAGTTCTCTGCTTTTAGCCCTCCTAGTTCAATCTGGGAAGTGTCTTAATTGTTTAAAGAGTTCTGGCTTTGGTTTGGGAGTTTGTTGGCTTGATTTTGCCTCTTTTTTAACCTCAGCGCGGTTTATATCAAAACAGTTGCGCTGAAAACGCATAGTTGTTTCTTTAAACTTGTTGTCATCGCGCTTGTACGTAAAACAGTCGCGACGGTTCTGAAATCGAACCAGCGCGCTTAACCCGTGTCCTTCCGCGCTGACAGCGCCAAGTTGCTACGCGTGACCTCTTGTCAGCGCACAGTTGCTGAGCGCTACCTGCGCTGATCCTGTAAAATTGAATTTGTTTCAATTTTGCCTCCTGAGCCTGTTGGTTTCACTATCTCCAGCTTTTTCTACTTGGTTTGTGATTTGATATTCATTGTTTGAACTGTCACACACTTGCTTGCGAAGTCTTGTTGCACGGATTTCATTTTTGTGTCCCGTGACCTAGTGCCATCATCCCGTTTTCACTGGATTGACCTTGTTTTGCTCACTTGTTCACTTGTTCACAAGAGTTCCTTGCTGCTTGCCTTTGCTATTGCGGAAACCTTCCTCTTTTTTCCTTCTTTGCTTGATTGGTTGAGGCGATTGTTGTTGAACCGATCCTTCGATTGTTTCACTACCCAAGCACAGATCACAGTTGCTAGGGTTCAATCGGCTCTTTTCACACTTGTTGTGCTTTTCATTGAGTGCTTTTAATTCTTTTTGCTCAGTGTTGCTATCTCTCAAAATTCGTTTTAAAGTGCATAGTGCCATTGAAAGGAAAATCAAACTAGCATCTTTTGCATCCAATAGTTAATGAAAAGAAGAGCATTTTATTGATTTGTGTTCTTAAAAGGAAAAATTTTATTTCTTTGTCATTAGCTGCATTAGATTGTTTGAGTTCATTTTGTTTGATTGAAAGCTCTTAACCTTCTCATAGTTAGAATTCATCGAACAAAATGGTATTCTTTGGCATGTAGTTTGCATCTAGGAAATTGTGAGAGATCATACGATAGGGCCTGAAACCGAAACTTAATTCAAGATCAACCTTAAAATAAATCGAATAAATCTAAAAACGCATTGGAACTTAACGCTCATATTGTAGAGGTCTAGGCTAGAGACGTGCTCCGTCGTCGTTAAACCTAGTCACTGTTGTTTCACATTACGGTTGGGTGATTCCTCCTCTTGTGACTCGATAGTGGTCTAGCACGGATTTGAGCTCCCACGTACCGTCGCGTATATAGGGGAGACCCCACTAGGTTATCGACCTTGATCCATAGGAAGCCGAGTCTGCCGCCCTGCGAACCGTAACGCACCAAACACAGCATTCAGGAAGATTGACTGCAGTACGGAAAGTCCTTGGTTCTCATACGATTGCCAAGGTGTATAAGCAGTTTTACGGATTTCTTGGCAAACCCTTTGCCTAGAGTCTCCAGAGCAGTCACTTTTGATCCTTTTCAGACTCCCTAAATGAAAAGGTGCCTGTGAGCTTCTTGTCACTTCGTGCTCATTAAACATTCGAAGGAGACTAGAGTCATCTTTTCGTCCTTTTCTCGACTCTTGAAACATGAAAAGGTCAAGTTCAGTTCCTGTGTCTTAAAAATTTATTCGGCCACGATAACATTACCTGGTTAGATTTTGTATGCGTTAGTTTGAGTAGGGTCTTTGTCGTTAGTTTCCTTTAGGGTTTTGTGTGGGGTTTGTCATCCTGGCTGACCCGTCAACTCCCGGTCCAAGTGATCAAGGTTCTCCATCTTCTGTTGCTCCTGAGGTACCAGTTGTAAGCGATACTCTTCCGGTTATCCCGAGTATCCAGCCTATCAACGTACGTGCCCCGGGCGATCCGGATTACGAAGAAGATTGGAACCCTATCCGGGAGCCTGACGAAGACGATATTCCTGTTACCCCTCCCAGCATGTCGTCTCCGATGTCAACATCCAAAATGGATGAGACATCACCCAGCGCAGGTGAGACACCCGCGGTGTCAAGTATTGAAACTCCCATTCCAGCTACTTCTCCTCTCCCTCCACGGTATCAATCAATGAGGGATAGAATAGCTGCCAGAATGCCTTCTACGACTATATGGGATCCTAGTGTCATTGCCACCACGGAACCCTTTCTTTCGCAACCCCCTAATACGCCTGTTACCTCGGTTCCCACAAATCCAACTGTTTGTGTAGCGTACTCAACTCCAGTTGTCAGTGCTGTGACAGCATCTTCATCTACGAACCCTGGGGCTGGTCCCTCTCACAGTCAAGTGAGCACTAGCCAACTAGGGGTTTCGTCTGGAGTCATCGATCCTGCGCAAAGTGCTCAGCCCTCTTCTGGTCCTGTTCCAGGAGCGGGGCCGTTTGATGCCCATGGGCAACCCATTACGGACCCGAATTACCAAGGTCCGCTCTTTTACTATGACTCTAACGGTCAGTACCTCGAGCACGTTCAATCTTTGGCTCGTCAACCTTTCGTTGAAAATTAGACACCGTTAGACGTTACTTATGATCCCGTTACTCATACGTTTCGGGGGCGCCGGGCAATTCCTGGGCAACCCCAAGGACCACCTAATCTAGGCCAGCCACCTTATGTGCAAGCCCCCCAGGGGCAACCACTGTATGGCCAGTCTTACCCAGGACAATCTGGGGGCCCACAAGGACAACCCTACCCGGGACAACCTTCGGCCATGGGAGGTCCATCCTTTTCCTATCAGAGTCAACCTTCTGGTTACCCAGGGCAACCTGGTATCCAGCAAGGCTATCCGTCTGGTCAGCCAGGGCAGCCTTACATTCAACAAGGCCAACCTGGTTTTCAGCAAGGGTATCCCACTGGACAATCTGGGCAAAATTACACCCCTCAAGGTCAACCAGCAGTCCAACAAGGGTATCCTTCTGGGCAGGGGGGGTAACCCTACGTACAGCAGGGCCAACCCACTGCTCAGTCCATGCAACCTTCTGGGCAAGGGGGGCAACCCTACGTACAGCAGGGCCAGCCCATTGCTCAGCCAGTACAACCCTTCGGAAAAATGGGCCAGCCCTCTGTGCAACAAGGCCAACCCACTGTCCGTCCTACTCATCCAACTGGACAGGCTAGTCAACCGCAAGGTCAACCAGCCATCCAGCCAGCTCGGCCATCTGTTCCACAAGGACAACCCATGGTTGCTCAAGGACAACCTGGCACCCAGCAAGTACATCCTTCTGGACAAGCAGGTCCATCCCAGGGTCAACCAGGCCAACCTTCCGGCCAGATGATCCAAGCCCAGCCGGTTCAAGGACATTATTCTGGGCCTCAAACTCAAATGGGTTATCAAATGCAAGGCGGGCCACAACCCCAGCCTTCCTACCAAGCGCAGCCTGCTTACCAGGCTCAGTATGGAGCCCAGCAAACGTATGGCTACCAGCAACCCCAGGGGAAAACTCAGTTTACCCCTTACCAAAATTATCAACAGATGCAGGTCACTCCTTACCAAAATTATCAGTATGCTGCACCTGCGGGTCAAGTTGCTAATACGTGGGGTGCTGGGGGGCAGACCCAGGGTCAGCTGTCTGCATATGGACAGAATACATATGGGCAAAACCCCTACGGACAAGGTCCCTATGCACCGGGCCCTTTTGGGCCGGGTCCATCGGGACAAGGTTCTTATGCGCCAGGCCCTTTTGGGCCAGGTCCATCGGGACAAAGTTCTTATGCGCCGGGCCCTTTTGGGCCAGGCCCATCTGGACAGAGTTCGTGGGGGCAACCACCACCTGGTTGGAACCCTAATACTGCCTCGAACCCACAGCCACAAATTTCCTTTAACCCTCAGTTGCCATTTTTAGCGACGTTGGAACTTCCGGACGTGTCCAAGTTAACAAATGATCCCATTCTGCACAATGCGTATTGGCCACCAGTTCCAACTAAAATACCCGGTGATTGTCCAAAATTTGATGGCAAAGCGGGTGAAGATCCTCAAGCACATGTTATGACCTATCACCTTTGGTGTTCATCGAACTCATGGCTTGATGACTCTATCCGACTTCGTCTCTTTCAGAGAACCCTCACCGGTTCAGCCGCTAAATGGTACATTGAGCTGAATCGCGGCATGTTTCAAGATTTCAATTCTCTGGCTATGGCGTTTTTAACTCATTTTCAGTTACCCATTCGGTACGAGACTGGGACAAATCTCCTCACGTCTCTTAAACAGGATACGGCTACGCACATATCTGATCACATACATGAATGGAGAAGGCGTCGTCGATTGATCAAATTCTGGATTCCTGATCAACTCCTGACCGATTGGTTCACAACTTCCTTTGTCCCTAAAATTGCGAAGGACATCGCTATGGGATCTTGTGTAACTGAAGAGCAAGCGATCGCGCGAGCTCAGTACCTAGAATTAGTATATTCTCAGTCGGGTACTCTATATGATTATTTGCCAGATGCCCCGAGGCCTGGACAGACCAAGGCTCCGCCCAAGCCATCTGTTGATGGAGTCATTGGCTCTGTTAACTCGTCATCCAAGAAATCGGCCGCGAACCCTGGGAAGCAAAAACAGAACGCTTCCAATGAAAATGCTTCTCAGGGCCAATCTAATCCTGGAAGTACCTCTGAGGTAAACGCCGTCCAGTCCACCGCGGCGGATAAATCCTCAAAAGGGAAAAAGAAGGGAAAAGCTAAAGATAAATCTGGTCAGCCCAAGCAGGATGCCCCTAAACCTCCACTCGAGGAAGGAGCTAAACGAAAACCTAAGTATCCTTGTCTCATATGTGATGAGGATCACTACACTAAAGACTGCCCAAGGCGGTCCGAAGTTAGTCGGTTATTGAAAGGTGCTCCTGGGACCCCTGCCGTGCTCAAAGAGCCTTTCCCTTCCCAGCAGACTCAAATGGTGGCAAACCCATCTCAATCCTCTTCCTCGTTCGGTTCTCAAGTGTTCATGGCTGGCACGATCCCCATCCATGTTTCAACTCGAGCGAAAGATTATTCATCTCGTGCCGGGAAAGAGCCGGAGGTTCCCTCCAGCGCTCCTCCGTCTAGTTCTGGTCCTCTCCACATCGAAAGGCCCAGCACTGAGACGATCCCCCGACCCCCTCAAAAAGGTGTACTCAGGAAGTCATCTTACAACCCTAATTCTCGTGCTGCCCAGCACTATAGCATTTTTGAGGACCTAGCTCAGGCTCCGTCTGCTATGTCCGCTTTAGAAGTCCTCCAGAGCTGCCCCTCCCAGAGGAAGTCCCTGCTATCAGCTATTGGTGGCATCGACCCGGCAGATTCAGATTTGATTTCTTTCGATCTCGAAGGTTTTACACAGAGACTGCCTCACCAAGTCGCTTTCCTTATATAGGTCATCATCAATAGCAGAACGATTCACCGTATGGTTATTGATGAAGGTGCCTCAACCTGCATCATGTCCATTGCTTGCTGGAAAGCGATTGGTTCCCCTGCTTTGAGTCAGTCCCCTACGACGCTCGAAGCTTTCGATGGAAGAGAATCTCGCCCTTACGGTATCCTCCAACGCTTACCCATCTCTTTGGAAGGAAAGACTGTAGAAGTAGAGGTTGAAGTTGTTGACGCCAATTTGACTTACAACCTCCTCCTCAGACGGAGCTGGACATACGCCATGCAAGCCGTGGCTTCCTCCCTGTTCCGTGTCATTCGTTTCCCTCACCAAGGGAAGATTGTCACGGTGGACCAGCTCTCTTTCTTCGCCTCTTCTTCTGAAGGTAATGTGCCATTCGTGGAGCATACCTCAAAGTCACTCGTGAATGTGGGTGCTGGACTTTTCAAAGATCCCACTTTAATGGGAGTCTTTCCCCACCCACCCCCGAATCTCGCCCCTATCAACATGATCTCTGTACGCTCAGATCCATGGGTTCTTCCTCCTGTTAATCAGGAAGACTCTTGGGGTGATATGATGCCGTTGAGTCCTGCCGAACTCAACTACATCGAGATTGTTGCTGCATCGGCTCCCCCTAATGAACCTGCTCTTCCAAGCAGTGTTCCCGATTCATATGATCATTTCCCTTGGCTAGGAGATGAGCCTACGTTGGATCCATTGAAGGAAATATTTCCTTCCAACGAGGCCATCATAGAGACCATGTCTCTCGAAGAGCTCCCTTGGTCAGATCACCACCATCGCTCTTTGTTTCTCCCTCCCCATCCAGAAATGACCACATGTCTCGAGCGGTTTGCTTCTTGTGTCCCATCCCCGCCCCTCCAGACACCCTTCCAGCTTTATCAAGTGTCAGAGGGAAATATGGGCAATATCACGCAAACCCAACCGATCGACATCTCTATTAAACCAGGGATCGTCGAACACATCCATATTGGAGTCACTTGCACTCCTGAGGAAGTTCAGCTCTATACTGCTCTATTTCGCGAATTTCGGGATGTCTTCGCATGGTCCTATGAGGAAATGCCTGGCATCGATCCTAGTATAGTGGTGCACGAAATACCTACATATCCAGACGCTAAGCCTGTTCGTCAGCGCTTACGCCCAGTGCACCCCCGAAAGGCTGCAGCCATCAAGGCCGAAGTCGAAAAGCTCCTTAAAGCTGGTTTCATTTACCCCATTCCCCTTACGGATTGGGTGTCTAATATAGTCCCTGTGAATAAAAAGCAGGGTACTATCCGGGTCTGTGTTGACTACCGAGATATCAATCGTGCCTGTCCCAAGGATAACTTCCCTACGCCCTTCATCGATCAGCTTATTGATGAGTGCGCAGGAAGTGAAATTTACTCGTTTATGGACGGCTTCTCTGGCTATAACCAGATCAACATTGCACCCACGGACCAACATAAAACAACTTTTATTTGTCCTTGGGGCACCTTCGCCTATAAGAAGCTTCCTTTCGGTCTAAAGAATGCCGGCGCTACATTTCAACGTGCAATGTCTTATGCCTTTCATGATATACGTCACATTGTACAACCTTACCTGGATGACCTTCCGGCTCATTCAGCTAAGCGTCAGGACCATCCTTCTCATCTTCGCGAGATTTTTCTCCGCTGTCGACACTACCGCATAAGGCTTAATCCTCATAAGTGTGTCTTCTGCGTAGAATCTGGCCGACTGCTCGGGTTCATCGTCTCCCGAGAAGGCATCCGTCTGGATCCCCTCAAAGTTGAGGCCATCTTGAATCTTCCTCCCCCTGCCTCTTTGCAGCAATTGCAGAGCCTACAAGGCAAAGCGAATTTCCTTAGACGATTCATTCTGAATTATGCCAAGGTAGCTAAGGGTTTCACACGATTATTAAAGCGAGACACACCCTTTCGTTGGGATGCCATCGCCCAGGAGTCTTTCGAGCGACTCAAGGACCTCCTTGTCTCGGCTCCACTCTTAAGACCTCCGAACTATCACCGTGATTATTCTCTCTATCTAGCTGCCGCTGACACCACCATCGGCATGGTTCTGGTGCAGGATGATGATGATGGCAATGAGCACGTTATCTATTACCTTAGTCGCAATCTCTTGGATACAGAAACTCGCTACGCGTATGTCGAGAAGTTGGCATTGGCAGCTGTCTGCGCCGTCCAACGATTCCGGCACTATATCCTGTTGCGCACTACAACCGTGATTTCCGACTGCAACCCCATGACCTACATCTTGTCGCGTCAGCTGCTGGGGGGCAAGTACTCGAAATGGATTGTCATCCTACAAGAGTTTGACTTGGAGTTTACTGCAGCCAAGTCTAAGAAATCTCTGGTCTTTGCAGAATTGCTCTGTTCTTTGCCATCCTCTTCTGCACCATCTCGTTCGGAAGAGCATATCCCGGATGAAACATTGTTTCTAATCAGCACCCTCGACCCTTGGTATGGGGACATCATAGTATACTTGCAGACGTCTTCCTTCTGTCCTGATGTATCGAAAGATGCTCGACGATGGATTCGTCACCAATCTCAACCCTATCGCATTATTGGCGATACCCTGTACCGCCTCGGCGTTGATTCTGTTCTCCGCCGATGCTTGACTCTCGAGGAGGCTGAGCGGGTGTTGAATGACTGCCACTCCGGTGCTTGTGGCGGCCATATGTCCGGATATGCTACCGCCCAGAAGATTCTCCGTGCTGGTTATTTCTGGCCTTCTATTTTCAAGGATTGCATCCTTGTCGTCCGTGCATGTCATGAATGTCAGGTCTACCACCGGAAAATGCGTGCACCTCCTGCACCACTGCACCCTGTTGTTACCGTTGGTCCATTTGCCAAATGGGGCATCGATTATACGTCCTGTAACCCTCGTTCGGCCGGGGGGCATGGGTATATCATCGTTGCCGTTGATTATTTTACCAAATGGGCCGAAGCGATGCTTACATTGAATGAAGACGGTTACACAGCGGCGTAGTTCTTGTTTAATCATGTCATTACTCGGTTCGGAGTCCCCCAGGCTATTGTCACAGATCACGGAAAACATTTCCGTAATCACAAGATGACGGAACTAACGACCCAGCTAGGCTTGCGTCAAGATAGCTCGACGCCGTATTACCCTCAATCCAACGGCCAAGTTGAAGTCGTGAACAAAGTTTTGATCACGATGCTCCAACGTACCGTGAATACGCACAAGTCTAACTGGCATCTGATGCTGTTCCCTGCCTTGTGGGCTTACCGGAACTCTGTGAAGGACGCCACCGGTTTCACTCCTTTTCAACTTGTTTATGGACTGGAGACCACCCTTCCTGTTGAGTGTGAGATTCCTTCGTTAAAATTAGCTATCGAGTTGCTTCCCAACACCACTCCGGTGGAGGAACGGCTTCTCTATTTAGAAAGGCTACACGAGACCCGTCGCTTAGCCTCTCTAGCTATTGAAGCGCAGAAGAAGAGGGTTAAGGCCCACTTCGACGATACTGTTCGACCTCGTTCCTTTGTTGAGGGAGATCTAGTACTGCTCTATGATCAAGCTAAGGATAAGCTGGGGGCAGGAAAACTCGAATCCATGTGGCTAGGCCCCTATATCGTGAACAAAGTTTTGATCACGATGCTCCAACGTACCGTGAATACGCACAAGTCTAACTGGCATCTGATGTTGTTCCCTGCCTTGTGGGCTTACCGGACCTCTGTGAAGGACACCACCGATTTCACTCCTTTTCAGCTTGTTTATGGACTGGAGGCCACCCTTCCTGTTGAGTGTGAGATTCCTTCGTTAAAATTAGCTGTCGAGTTGCTTCCCAACACCACTCCGGTGGAGGAACGGCTTCTCTATTTAGAAAGGCTAGACGAGACCCGTCGCTTAGCCTCTCTAGCTATTGAAGCGCAGAAGAAGAGGGTTAAGGCCCACTTCGACGATACCATTCGACCTCGTTCCTTTGTTGAGGGAGATCTAGTACTGCTCTATGATCAAGCTAAGGATAAGCTGGGGGCAGGAAAACTCGAATCCATGTGGCTAGGCCCCTATATCGTGAAGAGAGTTTTGCAAAAGGGGGCATATGAGCTGATCGATTACGAAGGAAATCCTCTTGACAAGCCCCGCAACGGGCTCTATTTGAAGAAATATTATGCGTGATTTCGTGCACCTAGTTTGTACATACGTGTGTTCTTAGCAAGTGTGTCATGTGTGCATGATTTCTAGTTTTGCTTTGGTGTGAAGGCATGTTTGCCTCTTATTTTGTTTTCTGCTTCTTGTGCAGATGTCTAGTACACCTTACGTTGGCTTCGCCGATGGCGCCTGCCGTAGTACTTGCAATTTGTCCTCTGCGGTGTGGGCGATCTACGATCCTCATGGCGAGTTGCTAGATCTTCAAGGTGTGTGCTTGGGCCGTACCACCAACAATGTTGTCGAATACAGTGCTGTAATTGAATTGCTAGCCGAAGCAGTTGATCTTAGCATCCGTGCTTTGGTGGTAAACCTAGACTCTCAACTTGTTGTCCATCAACTCAACGGGCGATATTCCGTCAGAGACCAACGCATTCTAAGGTTGTATTTACGTGTGAGATTGTTAGAAAGGAATTTTGATTATATCACATATCAACACATTCCGAGACGATTAAATACGTTAACTGATGCATTGGCAAACCATGTGTTGGATAGGCATTTGCGTAATAGATAAACATCATACAAGAAGACATAGAAAGCATAATAAGACCATAGAATAAGCATATGTAAATAATTTCTTTTCCAAGCATAGTTTGCATGTGTGTCTGCATATGTGTTTTAAGCTTGCATAAAAATTAAAATACATGGGTCGTGTGTTGTGCAACTGATACATTAGATCACATTTGTATTAGACATTTGCATAGCATATAAAAACATCATCACATGTGAAACGATCCATCCAAAAACAGTATATATATATATATATATATATATATATATATATATATATATATCGTGTGGCGCACTGAGGCGCTCAAAAATAAGTGTATATGTCCAAAAAATAAAAGTCGGTGTCCTCGGTACATCCGAGACAGGTGTCTCTCAAAAACATCAGTGGAAAAACCTAGATAACTACTGATCTGGGTTATGCTCTCTATAGCATACTGCTGCCCGTGCCACTCGCCTCAAAAGGCGGTGCATCCTGGGTGCCACCCCCACTGTGTGGATCTGATGCTCTATAGGGACCTCCTCGACCCCCTGGTAATCTGGCACCCCCTCCAGCAAACCCTCGAGGTTGCGAGCTACGGTCTCCGATGTGTCAACTCCTGGAGGAACTAGGGCCAGGGCTCCAGCTCCTTGTCCCTCTCTCCGTGCCATTGGGGCTAGGCCAATAGGTCTCACGGGTCCCACATCTGCACACCGTGACATTTATCAAGACATGTACATGAAAAATCAAAAACATTAAAAAACATCGAAAAGAGATCAAGTGTCATACCTCCATCGTCCCAATGCTCTCCTGCGGGCAATAGCATGTCAGGATCATTGCGGAAGTCCATGCCAGCATATGGCCAGTCCTCCACGATGACAACCTGTCGATCCAGCCACTCTCGGAAATACACTCCCCAAGATACTGGGCGGCCTCCACCTCCGCGTGGCATGACGTGGGCCCATCGACTGGCCCTCGTCTCCCGAGGACCTCTAGGTGGATCCACGGCCATGGTCTGTAGCTGTAGGGCCGGCACCCGCTCCAGCATGAGCGGAAGTAGAAGCGACCCATATGCAAACTGCTTCGACTCTCCGCGTCGGCAGTTGTTCAGTTGCCTCTTCATGCTATTGGTCACAGCTGTAGCCCAGTTGAAAATGGTGGGCTGTAAACACTCCAGAGCTAGTAGTAGCTGGGTCTTTGAGGCCTCATGATTGGCCAAAGAGCCCGCTGCCCGTGTCACCAGAAAGAGTATGGTGCGAAGAGGCATGTCCGCCACTGTCGGGATACCAACTTTCCCGCTCCGTGTTTTCGAAGCCCGTGGGCACACTCGGGCCATGAGCTGATCTAGAGTCTCACCGCTAGGTCGTTGCCCCTCCAGGATGGGCATTTGGCCCCGGCGCGATAATCCAGTCAAAAAATAAATGTCCGTGGAATCAAACTCAATGTCCTGGCCACGGATCGTGAATTTTCCATCCACTGGGTTCCAAGCTCTGATTAAGAACTCCAGCAAGTCAGGTTGCGCCCTCAGGCGCGGAGTCAGGAAGAATTTTAAGAATCCGCATGCCCGCATTGCATTTCGGCATTCGGCAAGTGCATAGGCGGCTATATCCTCATCATCGTGAGATCTCTCTTGCCAAACAAAAGACATTTTGCCCTGCAAGACCATGAAAAAATATTAGGTTGCTAACCGTTGAGATTTGTACGTCCAATTCTTAAAAAATAAATCTTTACGGCGCCAGCGCGACTGTTTCTAAAACAGTCGCGCTGAAAATGGCGCACCGTTGTTTTTTCACTGGGTCAGTGCGGAAGCACACGTGTTTTCCGCGCTGACCCAGGTGGTGGTACATGTTAATATAAATCGATCAGCGCGGACCCGAGCAGGAAACCCGCGCTGACCGAGAGCGCACCAACGCTCAAAAAATTTGCCCAAAGGGCCACATCCCACCGAGGAATTGCTCAAAAAAGGGCTCAAAATGAAACGCAGGGAGAGGAGAACCTACCTGGGACAAGCTGCCGGATGAATGGTGTCTGTACGGGCTAGGAATCGCTCCGTCAACCTTGCAGCTCCTCGACGTTCTTCACAACTCAAAATGGTAACAATGGTAAAAAATGGCTTTTACCCCCCTATTTATGGTAAAAACTCATAATTTGCTATAATTTCTTATCAATGTGGGTCTTTGTCATATTTTTGCCATGGATTTGGCACTAATGTCACTGAATTATGCCTTTATGCATGTTTTACCATGTTTTTATGCATATCGAACGGATTTATGCGGGTAGTGTTCTTGTGCAGGTACTAGTAATCGGCGTGGTCATAACGATTCTTCGTGCACTTGGTCCCAAAAAATGTCGTCTTTAAGCTCTTTTCCGACATGAATCAAGAAAAGGTGGCCGAGCTTCCTTTCGGCTCATTAAAAGGAATGAGAGGCGGTCGTTTCAAGCTCTTTTTCTGACCATGTAACTTAAAAAGATTGCCGGGTGTTTGTCGTTTCACACTCGTTACTGGCTCTAAAACGACGTGCTTCTGACCACTTTTTTACTTTTTCGGGTCAAAGCTACTATTCACAAAAAGTACTCCTCGATCGTAATGGTCGGGCGGTTCTTTCGAGCATTGTTTTATACTTTTTCGGGCTCGAGAGACACAACTTTACGAAAAAGGACCCCCCTGGAGTTTCCTTTTCCGCTGTCTTTTTAGACTCTCTAAACAGGAAAAGACGCCGAGCTCCTCCTTTGTCAGGCTCGTTAAGACTTAATGACATTGGACACCGTCGAAATGACACCTCTCCAAGCATATGCTATCCCCGTCAAGCTTGTCATCCAAAAATAACCGGGGTACCTGCCAGAAATGGTAGGGAAAATGAAACTGTAATAATGGTCGTGTCGGTAGTATGTCGCTCTTGAACATGGCACTCATCTGCATTCGTGTCTGGGTGGGGACTTCTCATCTTGTTTTACACTAGCCTCCATGGGTTTGGGTATCCTATTTGACCTATCATCTGCTCATTGCCTTGTCACCATGACCTCTGCTCATTTGATGTCAGATACTGCCAAATCCGCTATTGTGCCGCCGATATGTTCAAGAGAAGTTGACCCCTGCAAGATTACCACCTCCCTCTGATGTCTCACACAAAATCTTTTATCCTTCTCTGTATCGTGTCGATGATGTGGGAAACATCATGGCCCACCTTCGATCAAGGTTACTTCCTATCGACTTCAGCTCATTATCCAGGAAAGTGACCTAGAGACTCCCTTCAGGTGCCTTAGAGCCTGCATGCCTCAATGGCAGGTTCTTCGTGTTCGACGTGAGGTTTTCATCATTGGCCTCCGATCAGATGATTCTGCGGGTGTTTGACACCAGCTCATTGATTCACACGCCGCGGATTGTACCTATAAGTACCTTGAGGACCATTGTCATTACTGGTGGTACCTCTCGCGTCTGTTAACGGTTTTCATCATTGACTGGTAATCAGACGATGTTCATGCATGTTCGACTTCAACTCATGTATTCACATGCTTGAACTTGTACTTTGTTCGGATCGGGATGGAGCGCAAGACCCTGGTTTTTGTCTGTTGCAAACCAGGCTGCGATTTTGTGGATTGTTATTACATGACTCATTGATGGATGGCTGCGCCCATACCTGAGTCTTTGGGATGGCTGCGACCATACCCTCTTATCTTTATGGTCTCTTCAGCTGGGTGGCTGCATCCATACCACAGACCTTCTTCGTATGTCTTTTGGATGGCTGCGCCCATGCCTAGACTACATGTGATCGAGATATCAGTTGTACATTCATGCAGGTCCTTCCTGGTGGTGTTCCAGTTCAGCAGTTTTGTAAAGCATTTCACCCCTCCCACTCTCTCGGGCTTCATGCTTTAGGGGGCATCTGTTACGCAGTAATTTGTCACTGTCTCCCTGTCAGTCTCCCTAATGTCTCATGGAATCAAATGCACCATGCTCATGCTCTCTAAACTGGCCAAATGACCTACTTTTCCAAAGTTTACTGCATCAGTTCGTCTGTTATTAAAATAACCGCGCTGACGGGTGGCTTATAGTGTTACTGGTGCGCTGCCAGCGCGGAAGCACACGGGTTTCCCGCGCTGGTCGGATTTTGTGTGCCAGCGCAGCCTATGAAAGTATCAAGCCGCGCTGACACGGTCTTCACTGTTATTGTGATGCGCTGTCAGCGCGTCAGTTCAGTATTGCACCCGCGCTGATCCAGTTTGGGCGAATTTGTTCCAACAGCCAGCCTTCCAGATGGTTCCAGGCCTGGTTGTTAGCCTTGTGAGTGTCGCCCTCCCTTCTATGGCATGTTTGTTCGTCATTTGGAACCACCTTCCTTGAAGATAAGCTTGTCCTCCCACCATTCATGGAGACTCCTTCTCTACTTAAACTTCCACCATTACCATGAGCAGCTAGTTTGGATAGTGTGGAATTCATAGTGTTTGGATTGCTGCTGTTAGTAGGTAGTTGGTGTGACAAGTGTGGTTTTGTTAGAGGAAGCTCAAGGAAGGTTGTGAGTATTGCTTGTGTGAGAGAGAGCTTTTGTGTTGGGAGAATCCATTTCCAAAGGTGAATGCTTATGAGACTTGATGGCTGGACCCTCAAGAGAAGGACTCAGCATCAGAACATTGGTTGTACCTTTCTCTGTTATTGATTTAATAATAGATGACTACTGTTATGGTTCCATTCTCATTTGTCTTGCAATGGTTAAATGTGAATTACATCCTTTCTGACTGATGTATAATTGCTTTTGTTAGATTTCACGCTTGTGTTTGTCTGTCTCTTCGTGTGTGCAGGTATCTATTCACGGAGATCGTGGAAGATCGTGACCGGCCAGAGCGAAGGAGCGAGAGCGGCATCTCTTCATCAAACAATAGCGTTGGAATCCAAGTAGGTGTTCTTTGCCTCTCTTTTAATTGCAATTAGGAACTTGCACAGTAGCATTGATTGATTGTTGCTAGACCCATTCTGGGCTAGTAGGGATCGCCTCTATCCGTAGAGGGGATTTACCTCTCCAACACTTACTACCATTTCCACTCCCTAGTTGGATTTGCATGCCCTGTAGATTGAAAAGTTCCTAACAAAATTTGTTGGTTAAAGTGGGGTCATGATCAGACACAATGGAGGTCAGCATGCCATGCAGTTTTAAGATCTGGTCCAAGAACACTTGAGCCACCAAAGTGGGAGTCAATGGGTGTGGTAGAGCACAAAAACGAGCATATTTAAAAAGAATGTCCACAACCACCATGATGATTGATTTGTTACCTAACTTTGGGACAACAGTGATGAAATCCATGCAAACATTTGTCCAAACAGAAGCACCTGTTTACAATACGGAAGGACATAATTTGCAAACTTACATGATAACTCCACTAGATCTAAACAATGTCCAACTTAGATTTGGTAGAGTATTGGAAAAGAAGTCCCCAACAGTTGTTATTTAGGAATCTGAAAAAGAAAATGCCTCTAGAAAAGAGGAGCCTCTCAATGAAAAATAAAAACTTCAAAAACAAGTCACCCCTACACATTCTGATAACATTCCAACTCCTATTATGGAACAACCTTCAATATCTATTTCAAAACCACCTTTTCCTGAAAGATTAAAAATTGATGAGGGGGTAGAAAAACATATTTTATTGCTTGATTATGATATGTTAGATGAGTTGAAGAATGTTTTTATAAAAATTCCTTTGCTACAAGCCATTAAGGAAATACCGATTTTTGCAAAGACAATTAGGGAGTTGAGTATTAAAAGACCAGGGAGAAAGAGAAAAGAAATCAAAAGAATTCAGTTAGTTGGAAAAATTGTAGATATCATGATGGGAAAAACAAAAATTCAAAAATACCTTGATCCAAGAAGTCCCATTTTCAAAACACGTATCAATGGTATTGAAATTCCAAATACATTGATTGACTTAGGAGCATCTATAAACATCATGAGTAAAAAAACTATGAATCAATTGAAACTTCCTAATCTTCAATATACAGCTACATTTTCGCAATTAGCGGATAGATTTGTTATTAAATCAGATGATGTATTAGAAGAAATATTTGTATCCTTAGATTCTTGGGAGTATCCTATTGATTTTATGATTCTAACACCCAAGAGTAATTTAGGAGGACATCCATTGATTCTAGGAAGACCATGGTTAGCTACAACTGATGCATTTATAAGTTGTAGATCTAGTGATATGTTTATTTCTGATGGAAGTTCAACAAATAAATTCACATTATATCCTCCTGCAAAAACAACAATAGAAGTAGAAAGTGAAGAATGGATAGATGATGATATTGATATATGACCAAGCTTTATTACTTCACAAATAGATGAAGAAGATCAAATTTTGAATTTAACGGAAAATAACGAGTCTTCCTCATATTGTGAATCTAATCAAATTTTTCAAGAACAATGAAATATTGAATATTTATCATCTCGTCAATTATCTTTACATTCTATGGAAAAATTTGGCAACTCTTCAATAGATTTTTTCCAGAAAAAACTTTGAATATCAATAATAATCTGGAAGAATTTCAAAAGAAAGATTTAATAAAGATGTTACAAGAACATTCCTCTGCTTATGCATGGGAATATACTGAAATAAAAGGAATTGATCCTAATACTTGTATACATCATATTTACATTGAAGAAAATGCTAAACCAATCTAACAGCCTCAAAGAAGAATGAATCCAAATTTGAGAGAAATTGTTAAAGAGGAATTACAAAAATTGTTAAATGTGAATTTCATTTATCCAATATCAGATAGCCAGTGGGTTTCACCATTGGTAATTGTTCCTAAAAAGAATGGAAAATGGAGAGTATGCATTGAATATAGGGAATTGAATAAAGCTACCTTAAAAGATCACTTTCCACTTCCTTTCATAGATCAAGTTTTAGACACATTGGCAGGAAATAAATATTTCTCATTTCTAGATGGTTTTAGTGGATATAACCAGATCCAAGTAGCTCCAAAAGATCAAGATAAAACCACTTTTACCTATCCATGGGGAACCTATGCCTACCGAGTACTTCCTTTTGGGTTGTGTAATGCACCTACAACATTCCAAAGGGTAGTTTTAGGAATTTTATTATTTTTATTATTTTTATTATTATTATTATTATTTGATCTAATTCATGATTGTGTGGAAGTTTACATGGATGATTTTACGGTTTATGGAAATTCTTTTGAAGAAGCTCTTAAAAATTTGGAAAAAGTTCTCATTAGATGTAAGGAAGAAAATCTCTCATTAAGCCATGAAAAATGTTTTATGATGTTTACTGAGGGGATTGTTTTAGGACACCATATTTCAGGAAATGGAATTAGAGTGGACACATCTAAAGTAGAAGTTATTTCTAAATTGTCAATTCCAACTTGTCAACGAGATGTTAGAAGTTTTCTTGGTTTTACTGGTTACTATAGAAGATTCATAGAAAAATTTACAAAAATTGCATCTCCACTTTTTAAATTTCTCACAAAATATTGTGAATTCAATTGGAGTTCTGATTGCCAAAAATCCTTTGAAACATTGAAAGAAAATATTTTTGAAGCACCTATTCTAAGAGGACCAAATTGGAAATTACCTTTTCACATTTCAACAGATGCTTCAGATACAACATTAGGAGTTGTACTAGGACAAAAAGATTTAACTCCTTATGCCATTTATTATACCAGTAAAAATTTGACTCCTGCAGAGTTAAACTATACTGTAACAGAAAATGAGTTTTTAGCTGTTGTCCATGCCATCAACAAATTCAGACATTACATCACTGACTATGAAACCTTTGTACATACTGATCATTTTGCAATTAGGTACTTAATGAATAAACCAATTACTAATGGTAGAATTACCAGATGGTTATTGTTGTTACAAGAATTCAATATTACTATTTTGGATTGACCTAGAAAACAAAATATTGTTGCTGAATTTCTATCTAGGGTTCAAAATGATAATAATGATGTACTTGTAGAAGATAGTTTTCCTGATAAATATTTATTTGCAGTATCTACTAAATCTCCTTGGTTTACAGATATTGCTAACTATTTGGCTATAGGGAAGTTACCATCATATTTGTCTCCTCGAGAAAAAATGAAGGTAATTCAAATTAGTGCATCTTATTCATGGATAAATGAAGAATTGTACAAAACAAGGCCATATCTGATTATTCGAAGATGTGTCAAAGAAGATGAAGTACCAGAAATACTAAAAGCTTGTCATGATGAGCCATGTGGAGGACACTTCGCTGATAAAAGAACTGCTTACAAAGTCCTTCTCTTAGGATACTATTGGCCTTCCCTTTTCAAGGATGCCAAAGAATATGTAAAGAGATGTGATAGTTGTCAAAGAATGGGGAAACCTGTTCCTTCAGATGAAATGCCTCTGCAACCTCAGGTACTCATTGAACCTTTTGAGAAATGGGCTCTAGATTTTGTTGGTCCAATTAATCCACCATCCAAACAAAAAAGGTACATTCTTGTTTGCACTGATTATGTTACAAAATGGGTAGAAGCTAAAGCACTTTCTTTTGCAACTGAAAATGTTGTAGTTTCATTTCTTTTCGAGGATATCTTTACTCATTTTGGTGTCCCAAGGGAAATTGTGACAGATCAAGGTACTCAATTCACATCCAAATTGGTACAGAAGATAATGGAGGAATATAAAATCAAACATAGAAAGTCCACTCCATATCATCCACAAGCAAATGGACAAGTGGAGTTATTGAAGCAATTCTCACCAAAACTGTTCATCTGCATAGAAGAGATTAGGCAAAAAAGCTTCCAAAAGGTTTATGGGCATACTGTATCACATGAAGAAACACTACAGGAAATACTCCCTATGAACTTTTCTATGGGAAGCAAGTCTTATTTCCTATTGAGTTCTAGATAACTACCTTCAAGACATCAGTTAAATTAGGTCTTGATCTATTTGAAGCACATAAACAAAGAATGAAGAAACTGAATGAACTAGATGAGATAAAACATGATGTTATTAAAAGTACCAACATAATTCAACAACAAAGATCCAGGTGGCATGACAAGTACATAAAGGAAAGAAAATTTCAACCAGGAGATTGGGCATTACTTTTTGACTCAAAGTTTAAATATTTTCAAGGAAAATTTCAAACTCATTGGCTTGGGCCTTATGAGATTGAAACTGTCTTTGATAATGGTGTGGTAAGGATCAAAACCATTGATGAAGAAAGAGTGACCTTCCTTGTAAATGGTCATTGATTGAGAATTTATCACAAGCCATTGACAAAGGAGGAATTTGTTAAAAACTTGCAAGACAATATTGATTTGAAGATGATTAGGAAGGATTTTCCTTCCTCTCCAACTTGATTTGTAAAGATTTTTGTTTTTCTTAAATATAATAATAATAATAATAATAATAAAATTGTATAAACATGAAAACCAACTCTGTTGGCATGTTTATACAGAAAATTTAGGGTGAAAACCAAGTAATTTTGGCACCTTAAATTTTCTTTTTCAATCCTATTCTAATTCCCATTTTCTTTTTATCCCTCTTTTTCTTTTCAGAATAAGTAGCTACAAAATTAATGAGAATTTGCAACTTTGACACAATTCTGCAGCTGACATTTACATGAACCATCAACTGGGACAATTGAAGACTTCAGCAGAAGAGGAAGATCAAACCTACAATTGCAAGTACCTAAAGACAATTCAAGCAGAACAATCAAGTGTTAGAATCACAAATTCAAAGGTATGAAAATATTAGACTTAGCAATAAAGGTAAAACATTAGATTATGAATGACATAGATGTTATACTGCCATTTAAAATAATGATTGTTATTCTGAATTTAGACTGAGTTGTAAACATTATATCACATTAATGAAATCAGCCACAAAAGAGCCTAATTACCATTCATCATTACATGAACACTCCATTTTAACCCCGCCTACTCATATCCATTTAATACCTTGTCCTCTCAACCCTATTCTTCAAATAACCGTTGTACTCTCTGCCATCTCATTCTCTCATATTCATCCTCAGAACTAATATCATTCCGAAACCCTGTCGAGGAAGCAACTGTGAAGCAAAACTTTTTCCAACATGGGGGTCATCATCCGAACAAAGCTGAATGGGAGAAAGTTTATGCAAGGGTATCCGCAAGTCAAACAACATCTCTAGCAAGCATAATGGCTAAATTTGATAGAAAAGTTTGATGGTCATGATCAAGAAGTGACCAAATCCTTTGCTCGAGATTTTGATGGAAGAGAGGCATAAATCAGAGACGTTAAAATTGTGGTGACAAAGTCCTTCTTAGCTGAAGTAACTGGACTACCAAGAATTGGTGAAAGATGGTTCAAAAACAAGGGCATCGAAGGAAGCAAATGGAAGGTATTCTTGAAGAACCTAGGTATGGATACAACTGTTTTCAAAAAGGGTATTCCAAGCACAACTTTGAAAAATAAATGGAGAAATTTTCTATTAGTAATCCAAAAGTTCATCACCTGTGAGGGAAGGTTTGGTAGTATGTTCTTTTATCATGTTAGATTAATGATGCATTTTCTGGAGGGAAATGAAATTAATCTACCTTATTTTCTACTTAATAGTCTAAAGAAGATGTCTGGCAACACTAAAAGGAAAATTCAATTCATTGAAAACACTTTATATCATCATGGCCTTGTGAAAATGCTTATTGAAGCCCATCTTGAGAGCATAGGAGATAATTGGGACAATTTCCTAATCAGAAATCATTTCAAGGAGTTAGAGTAGGAAGAGCCTAGTGACAGTAAGATAAAAAGAAGCAGAAGGAAATTGCCAAAAAATCTTGTTGAAAATATCATTGACAACCCTACTGATAATTCACCTCTACAACCAGAACAACACTCAGAAGATGAGATTCCCCTGGTGAATATTTTAGAAAACATAAAGAAACAAAATGTTAGAAGAAAGAAAGCCAACACAAAGCAGAATCTTTCATCCACTGTAAGAAGAAGTTCTAGACTTAATAAAACAGTGAAGGATTCAACTCATAATTTACAAAGGTTATTAATTTGGAAGAAGAAGAAGAGATGAAGGTTCCATCACCCACTATTATTACACCAATCCATAGTCCAATAAGAAGAACACCAGAGATTGATCCAACTCAGCAAGAAATATATGACTACATTGAGTCTCTGGAGAGAAAAGCTGTAGAAAAGGCATCTTCTTCTATAATCCATGACAAAGAAATCCAATCTAATAGTCAACAAGAACCTCTAATTGCGAAAACTTTGAAACAAGAAGTCTTTGAGTTGGAGACACTAGACATCTAAAGAAGGAACATGAGGCTTTAAAGGTGCAAAATGAAATCCAAAGAACCAAAAATGATAACATTCTGTTGCATCTAGGTTTATGGTATGAAAAGAATAAGAAATTAAAGGAAAGGAATAAGTCTCTCAAAATAAAGGTCATGAGTTTAAAATGCAGGATTTTGATGAAGAAGCCCAAAATGACAGTTGCCAGAAAGAAGGTAAAAAGGACAAACTTGGATGTTTTGGCCCAAGTTTCTGAGAAAGTGTAGTGACAGAGAAAGACTACCAGTTTTGAATTTTTGCATGAGGACATGCAATGACCTCCGTGTGGGGGAATGTTGAGCCTCATAGTTGTTTCCTTTTTGACACCTTTTTCACTCATTTCACCTAATTTTGACCACCATAATCACTCCATGGGAATCAGATAACAAGAATAATGGCATGGCAGGTATATATTTGTCTTGTCTTTCATAAATTCATAATGTTCCTTATTGTTAATCTAATATTTGTTTCAGCTACCGAAACAAAGTGATTCTATAGCTAAGCTCATGGTTTGTTAGGTTCCAGAGCGCCAACTGGATTGAGAAATATATGGGAAGGTGGATAAAGATGTGTACAAGGATTTCCTCCTATCTACACGAACCAGATCAATGAAGGAAGCTTCCAGTCACGCAGTCAAAGGAAAAGTCAACTCTGTTAGCTAAATCAGGTGAGTGAGAAACGATATGCACGCCTCACGATTTTCTTTGTCAAATAGAAAATCGTGAGCAAATATCGTTATATTATATTTTATGTTTAATTGTAGTATTATGTTATCGAAGTTTAAGCTCTGAACATTTATGATACGGGCTTATAAAAGACCTCATAGCAGATAATTTATAGTGACTTATGTTATGCGACAATGATAATTAAAAACTATGTTTTCAATTCAATTACAAGATATCCTTCATGTTTCAATGCGTGTCTGAGTGTTGATTTCAATTCACAACCATATTCTTGTGGAGGGCCCCCTCAAGTAGTCAAGTTTTTCAATTTATTTGTTATTTTCTTCATTAGAATTTCCGCTTAACTCAGTTCATTAGTTGTTTTTTAAGTAAATACATTTGTTAAAATGTTTTCTTTGTACTGATCTTAGATTTCATAATAGGATTTGAATGATAACTTCAGCATATGGATTGAATCTAGCAGTAGTGAAATTGATAAGATTATTTACTTAGAATAGGATTCAGTTTTATAAAACAAAGGATTTATTTTCAGTTTGTATTCATAGTTGATTTATAAATTCAAGAGAGTGTGATTCTTTTCAAGCAAGGTTTTGATTTGTTCATGCAAAGAGTGTGTTGTATTAATTCAAGTTTCTTACAAAACAAAGTGATAGATATGAAATAGAATTTGAAGACTTTCATGAATTGAGCATTATTATTTTTTGCAAGTGTGAGATTGATTGTCTAGATTAAGAGTTTGATTGTTTTCTTTTTGAGTTTTATTGCTTAGACATCATTTTCATAAGAATGTGCTCATCTTTCATAGGATTAATCTCAATAATGAATTCAATCATATGCATTTCAATTTGAATAATTAAAGGCTTCTAGCACATACAGTGCACTTACACTTTGTTATTTCACTGATCCTAGTCGATAATTCATGTAACAATGTAAGACAATTAAATTGACAAAAAATGTCCCAGGTGGCATAATAGTGCACCCTAGAGGTGAAAATATGGAACTTACTTTCCTTCCCGGAGCATCTGGTATGTGTTGCCGAATTCTGGATCACTCTTGTAAAGATGCGGCCACCCCAAAGTCTCATGTCCATAAAAGTTTATCACATTGGTCAGTGCCAAGGCTGGTGGTTGGCCAAGGCAGTATGCAACCTTATTGGTGATGCCCTTCTTGTACTCAATGTTCAAATGGAATTGTTGCAGGTATGTGGACCATTTTTGATGGTGATCGTTTTGCAACTTCCCTTGTGTCTATATGAACTGTAGGGGTTGGTGGTTTGTGTGGATGACCATTTCCTTCCCCAGAATGTAATGCTTCCATTTTTGGCAAACCTGCACAATGCAATACATCTCATTATCATAGGTAGGATACTTTCAAACCGTGTCTGAAAGTGTCTCACTATGATATGCCACTGGATGCCCCTATTGAGTAAGAACTACACTAATAGCATAGTCGAAGGCATCTATCTCAATCTCAAATGGTTGTTGCAGGTCTGGTAATGTGAGTACTGGTGCAAATCAGAGGTGATGCTTCAACTTAGCAAAATCCTTCTGTTGGGATTCAGACCGAAAGAATTTTTCGCTTCACCCTTGGTGACTTGACTCAAAGGCCAAGTGATATGAGAGAACCCCAACACGAACCCATAGTAGAAATTGGCAAGACCCAGTAAGATGTTGATCTCTGTTAGAGGTTTGGGGTTGGCCAATCCCGAATAACTTGTATCTTGGATGGGTCCACATGCACACCCTACTCGTCAATGATATACCCCAAGTATTGAACCTGGGTCATACCAAAAGTGCATTTATCGATATTGGCACACAATTTGTGTTGTTGTAGGATTTGGAGGACCTATTAAATATGGTGGAGGTGCTCTTCCAAAATTTGGTTGAAGATCATGATGTTGTCCATTAGCCTCATGAAGGTTGCAAGGGCATTCCTCAACCTGGAAGGCATGACCATCCATTTGAAAAGGCCCTCCTTGGATTTGAAGGTAGTATTCCACACATCAGAGGGTTTGATTGGTACCTGGTGATAACCAAACTTCAAGTCAAACTTGCTGAAATATTTGGCCCCCTTGAGTTGGTCTAGAAGGTCATCAATCCATGGGATTTGATACCTATTTTGGACAATGATCTTATTCAGCACCTGATAGTCAATACAAAGTCTGCAGGTCATGTCCTTCTTCTGTAACAACACGAACAAGCTTCCACATGGTGATGAACTTGGCTTGATGTGCCCTTTCTGCAACAAGTCCTGAATCTGCTACTTGATTTCATCGTTCTCTAGAATATAACGTTGATAGATCGGTCCCTTGGGTAGCAACATTCCCGGGGTCAAAATGATGGAGTGATTGACTTGACAGTGTAGGGGTACCCCTGTGGGTGAGGCGAAGATGTCCCTGTACTCCTCCATGACCTTATCCATCTATTGCTGCCGTGCGAAGGAACACTATTTGGAGGCCTTAGATGTGGCCACAACCTCCTTCTTTCCTTGTGGGAGAATCATAAGGAAGACAAATTTCCCGGTCTGAGAAATGATATTATTGCATTTCTTTGCAGAGATCAAAGAGATGGCAGTAGGAGGTGCTACCTCTGGTATACTGTATAACTTATTGCCCAAAGTAATCATAACAATGTGAAGCCTAGACTCATACACAACATGTCACTTCCACATGTATGGTTTGCATAACAATACATCACAAACTTAAAGAGGAGCAACATCACACAATACCTAATCTGTGAAGGGCTTAATTTTGTAGGGAAGTCGATATTGCTGGCTGACACGAAGATCTTGTCCTTGTTGAAGCCACCCGATTGTGTACAACTACAGGTGTGTTGTGGTTGGTAGGCCCAACCGCTTCACTATCTCTACTGAGATGAGGTTATTTTGGATCCCACCATTGACAATGAACTATAGTGGAGAACCGTTCACCCACATCTATGGGTGGAAGAGGCGATCCCCCTCATCTGGATCTTCGGGCTCAATATTTTGGATCTTGGTGGTGGCAATGGTGGCACTGGGATTCACATCAATAATCTGTGTCCCTTTGTCATTCCTCTTGTCGGGTTTTGACTCAGAGTTGGAATATGCATCCATTTCGGAAGCCTTCAGCTTGACCACTAGCGACTGCTTGGCCCTACACTCAGTCGTGTTGTGAGTGGGGCTCTTATTCCCATGTCCTTCTTTTCCTTCATGATGTTTTTATTTTCTTGTGGCTTTGGCAGGTTGTCTGGGGTTGCCTCGCCTTGGCTTTGTACTTTGTTATGCTATTTGGGGTGCCTTTCCCTTACTTCAAATTCATAGATCCAAAGTCGCACTTCTTCTGTTTAAATTTCTACTCGATCTTGACATCGTATCGATAAGCAATGCTGAGCAAGGAGATGTCCAGGAACTCTATCTCATATTGAATGTACTTGTGTAGATAGTTGTGGTACTTGAGTACCAAATTCTGCTCAGAATCGTTGATACCCAACTTTGTGCGAAGGGCATGCAAAATATTTGTGAACTCTGACACATCTTGGTCCCTTCCTAGCCGCAACGTGGTCCACTTTGTGTATTTATCTTCATAGCTTCTGACAGGGTAATACTGCTCCTTAATGGCATCTCAGAAATAATTCCAAGTGGGTGTGGCTGAAAATAGTGAGGGTTCTCCCTCGTCCCTCTTCTCATAGTAGGTTTTCCACCAGTACTTGATGTGGGGGGTGACTCTGAGGAGTGCAAAAGTAATATTTTCTTGGTTGGAAAAATCATGGACCGAAAAATATATTTCTAATAGATTTAGCCATCTATCTACAACATCCGTGTCTATCTGGCCTTCAAATATGGCGATGTCAAAGTTGACTTGTACCTTAAAGGGAGTGGCACCTCCAGGGTGGCTGCTGGATGAAGATGTGTCACCCGTGGGTAGCCGCCGAAGGATTTGGGCAAAGTTTTCCATCATTGCATTCCTCTGTCACTCAAGGGATTCTTTGAGCAAAATCTCCTGCTCCCTCATCTTTCTTTCCTTCTGCCATGGGAGGCCATCGGGATTTGTGAGGATGCCAGTTCACGCCCTAACTCCTTATACCCCGACTTTGTTAGGGACATGCAAAGAAAAACATAGAAAGAGCAACTTGGCTCTGATACCACTAATCCAAACTTATACATGAACACGACAAAATACATATATAAACATACACATAGATATGCAACATAAATAAAACTTCATTTCATTAATATCAAAGAACTGAAATATGCTTACATAAAGAACGGAAATAAACTAGCTCGTGCGGTGGTAGCTTATCACTAAGAAGAGATGTGGAAGCTACATGCCTCTAAACTATGTTACAATGAGGCTTGAAGGCCTATTTATTATTGAGAAACAATTGAAAACCATAAACATATAAAAACCTAACCCTAGGAGATGAAGCGCCAAAACTGTGGGGCCTATTGGGGTAAATTGATACATCAACTTCCAGGGGTTGTAACTCTAGCATATAGTCTTCGTTTGACATACACAATACCTCATTAGAAAGATCTATCTGAGGACTATAACTTTTGACCAGAACATTTAATCGTTTTAAAAAAAAAGGTTGTTTACAACCTCAAAATGGCTCCGGAAGTTTAGGACCCAAAAAACTGCCAAAAATAGTAAATTGTGCTACAATTAAGGAAAGTGAAAAATTGAAAGAACAATGGTGGGAGTCCAAGTGGAATAGGCGGGTGACCACAAATATCCACCTAGATCACAGGAAATCTTCAAGATTCCACAATAATCAGAATTTTTAGGAATATTATTGCAGAATATTCAAGAATATTCTTGCAGAATATTGTAGGAATATATGCAGAATATATCTCGAAAACTGCACCCACCCAACATAGTTTCCCTACACAGAGTTTTGCTTGGCCTGACCTATGCCTCTGTCCGCACTGGTCGAACAATGTTTTAAATAACACCCCACCAGTGGACATACCAATGTAGCCCATTGGGCGTGTTGGTTGTCATTGTTATGTTAAGGCATTATGGTTGGGGGAGGTCTCGGGGTCAAGCTCGAAGGCCTCCCCACTTAGCTTTTGGTGCATTATAATATATATGTAGTTTGTTGTAACATATGTTGGCGCATTTGTAATATATAGGTGTGGTTTGTTGTATATGTAACCACCCAACCTTTGACCACTCGTCCACGCATTCAACTTGCCATGTTTTTGCGGGTTGAGTGGGCCCTTATGGGCTACCTGCTGGGTGCCACATGACACCATCCAATTGGGCCACGTGGCACCTACCCATTGGTCCACATGTGTGTCTAATGATCGATGTCCTGCCAACTTTCCTTGACATGTGCCAACCATACTCGCATGTTGACCCTTGTGGGTCCCACCAACTGTTGACTAAGATGCTACGTGGAAGCTTGTAGGAGTGCCACATGACACCCTATGGGTTCCACATGCATATAATTTTTGTTGTTTGTGCCAAACTTTATATGAGTATAGCTTTTCAATATGGACTCGAATTGAGGTGTTGTTCACGTCACTGAAATTGTCTCGATGAGATCTATGAATTGGTTATAGTTTTGCTAAGATTTGAGGACTTCAAATTTTGAGCCTTTTGGGATCCTCTTGGATTAAAAGTCGTATAAGCTACCAAATTGTAAGCCAATATAGAGGTTCCCCAAATCACATCTCCACACAAGAAATCCCAACCTCGCTCCAAAAGCATGTAAGCATCCAAGAAGTAAACCATAACACAATTACCAAATATATAGCTAATATAGAAGACCCATACACTTGCATATGCCAAAAGGATGAACACGAAACACCAACAACCCAATTATGTGAAAATAATCATGCACCATACATTAATAGATCATTCTTGTTTACCAAACTATCGATGCTACATGAATCAACCATCAGTCCAAGTATCTCAAAATAAACCCTATTCATAAATGAAATTGTTTCGACATATAGTGACCCTACCACAATTATAGAGAAAACAAAAAACACTACATTATCAATGTACCCTACATGACCACAATCATCCGATATAAACAGGGAGTGAGCCCTCCACACACCAACATAAACCAGTGTAGACAAATATTAATCACAATAAAACTAAAAAAATATTAATCACAATAAAACTAAAAAAATAATGACATAACATAATATCTCCTAAACTGTGTACACTGTGTAGTGGAGAAAAATATAAAAGTTGATAGGATCCCACCTTCCTAATTAAATCCCATAAATACTAGACCCTCCATATTCATTTTAAAATGTCCGTACTAACCTTCCTGTACCCCATTGTTGCTCCATCATCTAACACCCACCTATGGTAACATACATTATCCCCCAAAACAATAATATACAACTTTAAAATACCATATTGAATTTATTAATCACAAACACACGCATACCTATCTCTCTTAATTTCATTGTTCGACATTAATAGACGGTAATTTATTTTGTTATCCATGTATGCCATAAAGCATGGAATAATAAAATGTATATGTTCAAGCTTTGGGACCTTAAGGACCTTGTTTATACATGAGTGATATTTATAATTTTCATATAATAATGTCATTGCATAGAATGTGGATTCAATTTTATTGGTCTGATTACAATTTCATGTCATTTAAATCATAATCTATATATCTTTAGCCCATAAGTCTAGATTATAATTTGGTGAAGAATTATAGTATTTTGTGTTTTTTTGTTTTGGATAAATTTCGATGATATAGTTATCTAAGGAAAATGGGAAAAGTATTGAAATTTAATTTTTATGCATTTTTGAAATTTAATTTTTATTATTGTTTGTTTAATAAAATATGTTATATTGGTTTTAACGGATATTAATTATCATCCTTATTAATTTATATATAATTATTTATTTATTATTATTGTAAATTTATTTTAATTTTGAATTTATTAAATATCAAAAAATTATTTAAAAAAATTGATATACAGTTTTCTTTATACTTAAAAGTTAATGTGAGAGTTTACTTTTCTCCTTTTTTAGGGTTATTAAGAAACTCAACTTTAATAAGATTATAGTTGATTAACATATGTGATCTTGCTAGTATCACTGTCCCCATTTGCTAGCTCCTAGAGCTAACTGAAATGGTCCATAGGACCAAAATTTTGACCAAGGCCCAAAACAAAAAGTTCTAGGTCGTCGGCCCCTTGTTGTCGCCGACAATTTCCTTGTTATAACTCAAGGAAATGAACAAATTGAACAGTGATGGTGGTGACAGAACCTACAACTATCATGACAGATCTCGTTTGTTAGACCTGTTTGTTGACATGACTGTCCAATGCTCACCACCACCCTTAACTCGCAACTCTTCTGCAATCCGCTGATGACAGTGGACATAACTACAATTGACAAGAAATGTTCTGTCTACCATATCTGTTAGATGACGAGACCACCTTGATGTCCATTGATGCTTGAAAAACTTCCTTTATTTTTTCGGTAAGGAGGTGGTTGTAAACAAAAGGGACTAATGAGAAAACTCTATCTATTAAGCTCATTAACTAACGAAAGTGCTCAATATTTATTAAATCAGGCAAACAATGGTATTGTTTCCAACTCTTACTAACTCTCAATGGCCAAAGGCCAATAGGTGAAAAATGGAAATGGAGAAAATTTTGCCACTCAATGTGATCGCTTGACAAGTTTTAGATCAACTAACAAAGGGTTAACCACGCCAAGTGAAAGTCTCTGCCATCCCCGATGGTCGATTGACAAAATAGGTTGACGAGAAAACCTATATCTTTTTCAATTCACAGGAAGCCAAGAAAATCAAATTTTGTTTAAGTGTTTGTCTGTTGAGCCTTTACCACCACGCTTAAACCTTGCTGCTCTACTTTACCTGGTTGACTTGCAAAAGTGTGATTCTATGATGCAAACTCATTTGGATTTAAATAAAATAAGTTCATTCAAACATATGGAAATGCACACACACAAATATAATATTATTAACAAAAGTTTACAAGATTGAGGTCAACTCTATTTGAAGATCTCTCTCCTCTTTGTTGCCTTCACCTCGCTCTGTTCTATCTCTCCCGAAAAATCTTTTTCTCATTTATTTTATTACATGGAAAAAATATCTCATTCAACAAACTTTAAAACTAATTTCTAACAACTTTCTTAAATTAATTAAATTGTCTTTTTACATATGAATTTAATAACATCTCTTCTAACATAGATTCTTTTTAAACTATAACAAAAATATTAAAAATTAAATAACTTAGAAAAATTAACTTCCCTTCCTAAATAAATAAAAAAACCAATTCTCTTAATAAATTAACTTTTAACCCAAAAAATAAATAATAATCTTAACCTATAAATACTACTACACTAATATTTAAATCTATTTTGTAATTATATTTATAACTTTCAAATTTATTTTATATATAATAATTTTAATTAATAATCAATTATATATATATAGATATATATAACCACGTCATATTTATTTTTGTTTTATACAAATTAATTCTTATTAACTCAACGATCACCACCAAGGTTATAGGAATCAAATATTGAAACAGAGAGAACGGGAAAAGAAAAGGAAGACCCAATGCCTTTATCGTCATCTTAATTAGGTATCTCATGCTTTATATAATCTTTACATCTTCCACCATTTTTCACATTAATTTAGTATTGTTTTCTTTTTGACATAGTTTGAGCATTGGGATGGTATCCTCTCCATGTGGTTTTTTTCTACGATTAATTCCAGTGAGGCTAGTAGACTTTGTGATTTAGTAAGTTATTATTATTTTATAATTAGATTTTATTTTAATTGAGAAAGTTTTAGTAAGTTATTATTATTTTATAATTAGATTTTATTTTAATGGAGAAATCAAATGTTTTAGACATTATTATTATTAATAAAATAAATATGATGAGGTTTTAAAAAAATGAGTAATTTTTCCTAAACGCTTTAAACATAAAATCATTTGAAAACATTCAAACTTTATCAATTTAGATTATCTTTAACGTATAATAATTCATGAATTGTGATATGTTTTTCTTCTAAACAATCATTTAAAACATATAATTATAAGGATATGATGAACAACCGTACATGTTAGTTTATTTGTCACCACAAGGGCACACTAATTACACAATACTACGCCACATTTTTCATAAGGGTTTCGAAATTATTAGAAAGTTGAAAAATATATTATTTGATAATAAGAGGATGATGTAAGATTTTTAATAAGGAAAATTTTGAAAAATTTGGATCACCAAAATGTTTCCATTAATAACAATTATCAGATCTTGTTATATTGTATGTATTTACAATTAAAACATTCGAGAAATTAATTTGCCCCAAACATGGAACATAGATTTTTATTTAATAAATAGTTAGAGGACGATGTATGCCAAGACGGTTGCTCAACAAAGATTCGACCAACTGAAATCAGAAGCACAATCATGGACCGTGGATGAATCCACCAGATAATTACACCCACGGGGTTTTCGTCCTTGGGATCAAATTGGAATTGGCCTTGCCAAGTTCTCAACAAAGACAAAATATATAGAGGATGATCCAAATGCCTAGCTCATACCCCTTTAATAGGCTTGACGGATTCTCTAGAAACCTTATTTTATTATTTTCCCTCGAAAAATGAAGACAAATACCATGGGTGGATCCCATGGGCAAATACTATGGTAAATACATGGGTAAATTCTATCCATTTTGACCGTACCAAGAATGGAATATTATAGATGAGATGCATATTTTAATACTTCTATAGATTTAAGTATTAGAATAATGTATTTTCCTATACTTAGGGATATGGATATAGGGATTTTAGAATGTAGAGGGAAGAGAAAGCGTGATATAGTTTAAATGTATCTTGAGTAAGAAAAATCATATTGAATTTTGAAGGTAAAGGAAGGATTAAGCATAATGAGGATTAGTAGTGAATTTTTGATAATATATTGGGAGCAAAATATGAGGTATCTAGATCAAAAGGGGAATGTAAATGTTATGAAATTTTTTATATCTAGAATATTTAGTGAAAACATGGAATGAAAATTTTGATATCTAGAATATCTAGTAAAAATATGGAATTGTATAATTGAAAAGTTGTACTTACGAGGGAAAAAAAGATTTAGGGATATTAGTTAATATCCTATGAAAATAAGTGTGATGTACATGTTTATTAACATAACCACATGTTCATGACCTAATCAATGATATATTTATTATTTTGACATTTTCAACCTTTCATCTTCATTGCATGCTTTCTATAATTATGATATAATTAGCATGACATATATCAATTTTTGGATGCTCCATTCTTAATATTTCATAAGGGCGCACGATTCTTAGTAATTGTAATGTAAAGTATTTGAGGTTAGTAGAAGAATAAATATGTCAATGTATTGAACAATGGATATTGCATTGTTATTATACACACATACACATATTACATACCTTAGTATCTATATGAGACATGTTTTTGAAACATTATTTAATATATTCAAGTTCATAAACAATAAAATAAGGAAGAGAAGATTTTTATTTATTCATTTATATCAATAAAAGGTACCCATAGATGTGTCATTGATTGTAAGAAAGTTGATATGGATTAATCTATTTATCTTGTTATCTTTTGGGTTGACAGACATTCTACAGTCGAGTATGAGAGCAAAGTGTAATTCCATCCATGATTAGCTTGGAGTTGACAAGTGTACCTTTTAAAATAATAATAAAATATTCTATTAGAAAAACAATGCTAGCTATAATAAAACCCATAAATGAGTGTATTTTGAGTTACTTTTAATTAAAATCATTATATAACATTAATAATGTCAACCTCACTATGCTCACTCAATTTCTTGTTGATATTAGAATCCAATGTGGTAAAATCATAAATAAAATGTCTTGATGTCACTGATGTGATATAATTTCATATCAACTTTAAAAATAGATAAAGTAATTAGAAGTAGAAAAAAGTGTGATTAAGATGTATAATTCTTATACTTTTCAAAAATATTTCAACACAAGATTTAAATAAACTATTTGAAGATCTATATTAATTTATTTATTTCGAAAACTTATTTAGAAGAAAAATGTTAAAAGAAAATATTTTAATGTTATATATAATAAAATATTCAATGTTGTATATAATAAAATATCCAATAATCTCAACGTCAATATGGTCACTCAAATTTTGGTTGATATTACAATCCAATGTGTTAAAATCATAATTAAAATATTTAGATGTCATTGATGTAGTATAATTTCATATCAAGTTTAAAGATAAATAAATTAATTAGAAGTAAAAAAATGTGTGATTAAGATGTTTAATTCTTATACTTTTAAAAAATATTTAAACCAAGGATTTAAATAAACTATTTGAAAATCTATGTTAATTAATTTATTTAGAAGAAAAATGTCGAAAGAAAATATCTTAATGTTGTATATAATAAAATATTCAATCAGCAAAGAAAAAAGGAAAAAAAATTAATTAAGAGTTAAAAAAAATAAAATAAAATAAAAAATATCTTAATGCACATGTCATAATGCTTAAGATATTTTAATGTTAACTATGTATTAATTATATATTGTTTAAAAAGTTATTTATATATTATATAAAGCAATTGAAAAAAATAAGTTTTATGTTGAATTCAATTTCGGAATATCCACTGTAGTAATCATAATTTGTCGACGTTTCGAATCCCAAAGGGGATCCATCATCAAGACTATGAATGAATGATAGAAGAACTAGAGTGGAAGATGAATAAATAGATATATGAACAAATTAAATAATAAATGAACAAATTAAAAAGTCAGCTAAACCTAACAATAAAACCTAAATTGATACGCTTAATAAATTCTAAACTAAACCTAAATTAATGATATTAAAATAATTAATAAAACTATGAAAAAAAAGTTATAAATAAATAAATAAATAATTAATAATAATAATAATATTTTTTATTTATTTATAAATATTAATTAATATTAATAGTTATTTATTTATAATAATTTAATTATTATTATAAACAAATAACTAAGTAATGAATTATTATTATAAATAAATAAGAATAATAAAATCTAAAAATAAATAGTTCTAATTAATTAATAATTAATTATTTTTATACCTACATGATTAATTAATAATTAATTATTTTTATACCTATATGATTAATAAATAATTGATTAATAATAATAATAATAATTATTATTATTATTATTATTATTATTATTATTATTATTATTATTATTATTTATATATTATAATGATTAATAGTAATTATTTATTTATAATAATTTAATTATTATTATAAACAAATAAATAATTAATTATTAATAATAATTACTTATTTATAATAATATTAGAAATGAAATACTTCTTATTATAAATAAATAAATAAATAATTATTATTATAAATAATCCATTCATTTAAATAATTATTAATGGTAATTATTTATTTAGAATAAAAAATTTAACAATTAATTTAATTTAATTATTAAATAAAATAGGAAAATAAATTTATACCTGTGATACTACACGTAAGAGAGAGCTAGAGGATCAAACCTGTTTGATTAAAGGAAGCCAATTTCCACTGATCTCAATCATATTGTCCCATTTGAGATAATGGAGATGCTTCATAATCTCAAGAGCCTCTCTAATTTTCTTTTTTGATACTGCTCTTCTCTTGCGATAATCGTGGTATTTTGAGGAATGTTCTGCAAGGGCCAAAGTGCACGATCTTCCATTCTTAATATCGGCTCCGTGTTCCTTCAGTATTCTTTATAGTGAGCACATTGTCTCCTCAATATAACTCTTGCCACAAGAACAAACACTTTTATACTCTCTTGAGTTGATATCAATCAATATTATCCTTAATAGACCTAATACCTTGTTTTTATTGTTCCTAGTATTGTGAATTGGGTGAATACGTCTTTCTTCCCCAAGATCTTTGCAATCTTATCTGTTACCCCCTAAATGTATGGTAGGAATACTCTACCACATTGAGAATGAGCTTGAGGTTCTTGGGATAAAACCCTCATTTCAGCTCTTTTTATATATTTTTTAATTTCATTCTCCTTATAGCCTATACTTCTAAATACCGAGGTTATATGCTTCTTCTCTTCATCAAGATGCTTAGATTCATATATTATAAGGGATAGGACACCAAACTTTTATGGCTCTAACAACATGAGTGTTAAGTTTTATGGTTAATATGTTCAAAGTCGTTTCAATATTTTACATTTTGATCATTTTTCAAGTTTTTTTTGGTCGATTTTTTGAAATCCAACAAAGATCTTTTGGACTTACAAGTTAAATTATGTACTTTACATAACATTCAATAATACATTCCAAACAATGAATAATTACACATTATATATATAGGCGTAGTCTAATTTATAGATGAAATGACTTTCTCACCAAATTCGACGATACAATCTCAAGCAAGATTGTGATTTTTCATTGTTTAAAATACATTTTTGAATGCATAAATAGATTTAACACCTTCAAAAACCCCTAGGGCATTCAAATTCTACATATTAAACAACTTAAACTCAAGTTTCTTAAAATCTATGTCGAATTTTGATTAAAATTAACGAGAAAATGCTTTGGAAAAAAATCATTTCATCTAACTTATAGTGATATTTGTACGTGAAGAAATTTGATCCCTCTCTATACATATTAGTTACATGCTTAAGATAGATCTATATAAGTAATTATATTAATACTATTTTTTTCCATATAATTAACTTTACCATTGCTACTCGAATTTGAAACCTAATTTTTTTTTTAATTATATAAAAAAAATACTACTATAATTTTCTACACAAGGATGTTTTCTTTTGTAAATTTATCTATATAAGATTTGAAAAAAAAAAAAAAAAAAACTGGACAATACACCATCTACCATCAATTCAAATCCTCATAAACTAAATTCATTTTAATATTAAAAAATTAAATAATATTAAAAAAATTGATATATAAAAAATTTAAATATAATAAATAAAAAGAGGAATAATGAATTCAAGAATATCTTTAAAATAGTGAAATTCACCTAATACAAACTCTTTAAATAAAACTTATGATTTGTGACAAATATCAAAAGGACATAGGGGAGGGACGCCATTACCTGTGCGCCCTCCCCTCCACCTGGCGGACAAGCACGTGGACGGCACGCTCTCTCATACGACACGCGTCCAGCTTGGAGACCCACCTGTTCTGCAGCGTGTCAAGGGTTAAAACTTCACCTGCCGACCATCCGCCCGCTCATTTCCGCCTTTACGCCGCGATGTGTGGTTTGCCTGTGGGTTTTCTGTTCGAGTCCGGTGTTTGTTCGAAGCCCTCCGCCGATGATGGCGCGGGAGGGCTCCATTACCTGTGCATGATGTCCGCCATGGTTGAGCTCATGTCCGCCAATTGCTGTTCAGCCTGGACCGCCGGTGGTTTAGGGTTTCATGGGTGGTTGTTTAATTCGCGCTATTTGCCCGCCAATTGATGTTTAGTCTGGACCGCCGGTGGTTTAGGGTTTCCTGGGTGGTTGTTTAATTCGTGCTATTTGCTGTTTGGGGAGGAGCCAATACCAATTTACAAGTAATTGCATATTTCGGTGGTATTTGTGTGGTTTTTTGGGTTTTTTTTTTTTCTGCATTTGCTCATTTGCTAATTTTTTCCAATTGTTGCAGCTGTGGCAGGTCCGGCGAGCGCTGGAGAAGGTCCACCGAATGTGTGGTGAGCTCTGGACTGATGGCTTCTATCCGGTAGGATTTTTATCCTACCAGCCATTTTCTGAAGTGTTTTTCAACACCTCTCACCGTGTGTTTCTCAACACCTCACCTCACTTATTGGAAGTTTTGTTAAATTTGGAGATAGGTTTTACCTTGCGTATTGAATTTAAGTGCTTTATAAGTCTCTATTCCCATCTCTATTGTAGCAACCCTTTGGTTTTGTCTGGCAGCTTTGAGTAGTAGCCCTTAGGTTTTGTTGAAGGTATAATTTATTAGCTGCTTTGTTGAAGGGTTTAGGGTTTTGGATTCTAATGGCAGCTTGGTTTTGGTTGCCATTTCCAAAGCTTGCAGCTAGTGTGAGACTCGGAACATACGGAAATGATGTTGTAGCTTTTCGGTGTTAAGGTCTTGTGCTTTTTTCTGATATAATGGTGCTAAATGTTAATTCGTAGCAGCCCTTTGGTTTTGTCGAAGATATAATTTATTAGGAGCTTTGAGTAGTAGCCCTTTGGTTTTGTTGAAGGTATAATTTATTAGCTGCTTTGTTGAAGGGTTTAGGGTTTTGGATTCTAATGGCAGCTTGGTTTTGGTTGCCATCTCCAAAGCTTGCAGCTAGTGTGAGACTCGGAACATACGGAAATGATGTTGTAGCTTTTCGGTGTTAAGGTCTTGTGCTTTTTTCTGATATAATGGTGCTAAATGTTAATTCGTAGCAGCCCTTTGGTTTTGTCGAAGATATAATTTATTGGGAGCTTTGAGTAGTAGCCCTCTGGTTTTGTTGAAGGTATAATTTATTAGCTGCTTTGTTGAAGGGTTTAGGGTTTTGGATTCTAATGGCAGCTTGGTTTTGGTTGCCATCTCCAAAGCTTCCAGCTAGTGTGAGACTCAGAACATACGGAAATGATGTAGTAGCTTTTCGGTGTTAAGGTCTTGTGCTTTTTTCTAATATAATGGTGCTAAATGTTAATTCGTAGCAGCCCTTTGGTTTTGTCGAAGATATAATTTATTGGCAGCTTTGAGTAGTAGCCCTCTGGTTTTGTTGAAGGTATAATTTATTGGCTGACATGCTCTGCAAAGGGTTGATCCTGAAAGGCCAAATCGTCCAACAAGAAGTTGAACACTCGAAACCTCTAACCTTAGTGCTAAAAATTAGATATTATTCACCAAGAAACTAGAACCAAACCGTCTCTAAAATCAGTGAGGACAAAATTTCTACAAAAACCAGTAGCAAATGTGGAAAATGTAGTTAAAGCACTCACCTCATGTGTATATTTCTTAATAGGAATTGTAAATGCTCTTCCGAGGCCAAGATATGCTATTTTTACTACACCTCTTCGCTTATCCACCAGGAGATTGTGAGGCTTCAGGTCCTTGCCATATTATAGGCTGCCTTTCAATATTGGAGCATGAACAGAGAATGTTTTAATGACATCCTATTCCTCCTTGGATATCTTTTGCATTTATGGGAATTTTCTTGTGTAACCAAATTCCTCCATGATAGGTTTGCAATAGTAACAACCTTACACTCTTTATCATCATCAAAGAGTTTCCAAAACATGGGATAGGCAAGAGGATGGTAATATTGGATTTGAATAATTGATTGAATGACATGAAAATATTGGTCTTCACATCGTTCAATTTAAGTGCTTCGGATTTTGAGTTTAGATGTGCCCAAAGAGATTATTTTATGTTCAAACTCATGTAATTTGACAAATCTGGCCCTATTGACTTATCTTTTATTGTTTCAACTGCCTTTCGAGCTTATGTACCATTCCATATAATTTATTAGTGCTTGCAGTAGTTTGGGTTAGGTTCCTAAAGACTATCTCCCATGTTTGCCTATGCCATTCAATTTTGTCTATCACATGCATTTTGTTCGTTTCCTTGGAACAATTCTTAGCTCAATTATTTTAGAACTATATATGACTACATATTTGATTATATTAAAATCAGATTTGTTGGATTTATTTACTTATTTATGGTTGAGAATTTATTTGCAGCTCTGTGTCTTATTATCTCAGTGTTTCAGGTTTTATTCAACAAATTTAAATAATAATTACTTCAAAAATGAAGAAAATGACTTCAAAGAGTCAACTAGTTCCAATTGTAACTCTTTATGATCTTTGTGGAGTACATATGTTGTGTAGGCTTTAAGTTTAGTTCAGTTTTGGTTTTGAGCTATTGTTGTGTATTAACTTCTTTCTGTATTCAATAGAAGATGGATGTGTTTGAGAGTTAGGATATTTTACAGAAGTATGTGCTTGTAGGTAAGCTTACTTAGATCTAGGTTATTCTTTCAAAGTTGAAAAACTGCTTACAGTGGCTTGCTTTCTATGATACTTGTTGACTGCAATGAATAATTAGATCTAAAGCATATTGCTACGGTGACTGCATAAATACCATAAGACAATAATAATAAGCCCAAGACCACTGCACATTGACCATAAGAGGTTAATAAAGTCATATGTTTTTCTGTTGGTGACTTTCCAAGTGTTTTTCTAAGGTCTGGTATATGTTTTCTGATATCTGAAATATGCTTTTCGAGATCTGGTGTACTTGTTTTTAGTAAGAAGAAATCAATTTGCTAAGGTTTAATATCCATAAGAAATCACTTATCAGTGTTGGGAGCATCATTTTGAAGCTAATGGTGAAGTATTAAGTGATTTATTTTGTGAAATATTGTTCATCTTTGCAGTGGAAAAAGATGCCCCAAGACATAATATGAATTGACATAACAATTTCAAAAGGGGAATAAGTATCTAAGTTATCATTGTAGCGTCTTTTGTGGACTGATTGCATTTGTGCTTAACTCGCAAATAAAACTGCTTTACAACCAACCAAGCTGTTGTTGGCTTTTCAATGTAGTGAATGCACAGCACCATAATGTTGTTAGTGTTTCAAAGCAATAAAACAACCTAGGTTGTAAGCCAGAATGTTTTTGTGACAAGAAAAAGACACAATCCATCCAAAATCCACATCATAATGTGGTTACAAACAAAAACATATGACACCCCTATTCTTTATGGCCCTGAGAATCTTGAGTGCCAAAACTCCCGAGTTACCTTCTTGAGCCAAGTAGGTTGGCCTACCTATCAAGGGTTGATTAGGAAATGGTTGATTGCTGCGATATGATTGACTCCAATTTGCAGCTTCCAACCATGGAGGTATTGAGTACCCATACCTCACATTTGCACTACTGGTCCCTGCATTAAGTGGAGGTGTGTAATGAGCATACATAGAATTGGCACCAACTCTGGTAGGAATAAGGCAAGTGGGTAAACCCTCAGTTTGATAGTGAGGCACTTGAATGTTTATGAGATCTTGGAATAATGGTGTATTATCTGCAATGGAGTCCAATGAGTTTGAAATAATTCTGGTTTCATTAGCTATTCTTGTATCATTGTCAACCATATTGATCATCCCTTGTTCCTTTTCAAGCATTTGTTGTGCCTTTCATTTTTCCTTTTCCTGTCTTGCCATTTGCTTTTGTTGGTCCTTAATTTGCCTTGCTTTATCTCTTTCAATATTTTCATCTGCTCGATGTTGTGCTGCAACAATCCTTGCTGCCTTCTTCTCCTTGACTAGATCCTTCTTTTTCTGTTTTAATTCTTGCATTTCAAATTTCTTTTTTTCAGACTCAACTAACAGGTTTATATAGTCCTCTGAGGTGAGTAACTGTGAGCTTCGGCCCAGACGAAGACTACCCGGTGCACCTTGCTTTTTTTTCATTGATACTCTCTGTACTGGTAGCTTTAGGAATCGTCCAAGTGTCTTCTCCACCCCTCCCACCTGCATGTCATTGCTTGGTACTTCCCTTCCAGTTTCTGTTGCAACTGATTGAACTATATCATTATTTTCATTTGATGCCTCATTATGTCCTTCATCTTCTTCCATTGATATATTGTCCACAAAAAAATGAACAATTTCACTGTTCAATTCTGCTGGTTGTGAGGGCATGTTCATGCTTTCTTCATTGGTTGCTGAGACACTATGTGCATTCATATTGATCATTGCTTCTGCTAGCCATGAAGGTGGGGTTACTTGGCTTGGCAATGTCAATTGGTCATTGTCAACTGCATGTTCAGCAATAACATTAACAATATCAACAACAGGAATTTCATGTTCTTGAGTTGGTGGAACAATCTCCATGTTACTGCGAATTTGTTCATTGTTATATTGTGTTTCACATACAGTTTCATCATCTTCAGCATATAAGTGTCCTTGAGACAAGGAAATCATATTACCAGCTACAACAACATCATATTGGTCATCTACTTCTTGCACTTCAACACTTGTTTGGGCATTCCCTTCTTCCTGACCATCCACATGAAACGCTTGGCTACAACCAGTATCATGCATAAGAGCATCATAGTTCAGTTGCCAGATTCCTGTCCTCCTAAAGCCAGCCTTGATATTTGATGGTGTCAAATCCCTTTTAAAAGCTTTACTTGCAAGCTCTGCTAGCTCAAACCTTTTCACCTCAACCCCTGGATTCTTTGCCATCCATGCAGCGCGCTCCGACCTGAAATAGTTCTTGAAAGGGCCAAACACACTAACATCAAGGGGTTGCAGTCTATGAGTGGTATGAGCTGGCAATGTCAATAGGTCGATGCCTAAATTGTTTGCTTCCTCAATTGTTTGTACAGCCATGTGGCTCCCATGGCCATCTAATATCAAAAGGTGTCTGTTATTAGGCGAGACGCCACCTGGTACCGATGTAGCAAAGTGAAAAAGCCAACTTAGAAACAGTTCTTTAGTCATCCATGCATGGGGATGTGCAGCCATGCATGCACCTGGTTCACAGTTCTGTATATAGTTTTTCAGTTGATTTTTACCTTTGAATAGATAAAATCCTGGGATTGAAGTACCATTTGCATTAACACAACATAAAATAGTTATCCACTCCCTGCTCTTGGGCAAAATCTTTGGCACATTTCGGCTCCCTCTCTTGGCAATTACCCGCATGCCACAATTCCTCCCTGCCTGTAAACCTGTTTCATCACAGTTCCATATATGGTCTGCTCCATAAGAATGTTTATCATAAGCACTAGAAAGTGTGTCATAGAATTTTTGCACAACTGCAGGGCGCAAATTTAATGCTCTGTCTCTGTCAAGGCCCTCAGCAGTACGCAATACAAGTTCTGGATGCCTTTTTTTAAACCCAAACCACCATGATTTACCAGGAAACCCATCTTTGAATGGGTTTGGCCTCCCTTGACAGATTTGAGCAACTGTTGATTTGAGTTGTATCAACTCTAGCCCATGTCCCAGTTGGGCCATCTCTTTACACCACTCAACCACCTTGGCCTCCTCATCCTCAGTCATAACTGTAAGAGGCCCTCTACGTTTTGTATGAGTCAGTCCATTTATCCAATAATGTATTGATGAGGGAGGAATACCATGTTTTTTTGCAGATGCCCGAACTGAGTATCCATTAAACTCTATGTCGTCAATTGCAACTAACATTTGTTCTTTTGTCCATCCTCTTATAGCACTGATCTTTTTAGTTGAGCTTTCCCCTTGGACTGTTGTTGATGGTGGTTCTGTGGCTGATGGTGTGTTAACATCAGCAGCTGTCACATGGTCATCTTCAACAATGTTCCCTGGTGCATTGCTGGCATCGACATCAGCTGGCCTGTCATCATCAGACGATGTGCATCGCAGCTGCGCACCCCTTGTCACTCTCCTGCCACTTCTCCTTGTACGAGCAGAGTAACTTCCTTTTGCCATAGATGCAACAACCTGTAAAATTATTGCATGCATTTAGACATTAGAATATATGTTAAATTATGCTTTATTACTTCTGCAAAAATTACTTTTCCTCTATTACAGGAAATTATCAACATGTATGTTGCATTTAGACATTAGAATATATGTCAAATTATGCGTTTTTAATTCTGCAAAAATACTTTTCCTCTATTACAGGAAATTGTCAACATGTATGTCACTGTTTTCATAATGAGAGCAAATGTTTCACTGTCATAGGGAAGTGTCAGGATATGCGTATACATTAGGATACAGAGCTTGTTACATTAGGATATGCGTATACAATGATTACAATCTATCCATATGTATTACATTAGGATATGCGTGTACAGTGATTACAGTCTATCCATATGTATTGATTATGTATTACATTAGGATATGCGTATACAGTGATTACAGTCTATTCATATGTATTGATTATTTATTACATTAGGATATGCGTATACAGTGATTACAGTCTATCCATATGTATTGATTATGGAGAGAACGGTAGTCTATATACCAATAAGAAAAAAGGTATTTATATAATAGGAATGACTAAGAGTGAGAACCCTGGGATATCATGTTGTATATTGATTAACTTGTCACCTTTGTATTTTATCTAAGCTTATGACAAGCTATGCAATTAGAACACAGTAGTTACACATGACTCTTTCTAACCATGCTTGTTTACCTAATCACTTGCTTGTCTCATTGTCTCATTCTCATTACACTCGGCATAAGTAATAGCACAGATATTTTACAAGTAACATCATCTAAATGTTGAACTATCAGTGCTAACCTAAGAAATGCATGTATAGATATGATAAAGTACCTGTATCACAGGTTGGTTATCTCCCTAATAGACTGGATTCAGCTTTAATATACATATAACATATGTAATTATACAGAGCTTTGTTCTAGCTCACTCATAGATAAGGGTGAACTGAAACCATGCTTTGTTCTAGCTTTGTTCTAGCTCACTCTAGCTCAACGAGGTGAAAAGATATGAAGGCCAATAAGACGGTCATTTGCTATGTTACTTATAATTGTGTTTTCTCATTATCTAAAATCTTACAGTCATCTAATCCAATAAAGAGAAATGGTCATCCGCTCGGGCTTCCATTCTAAGAAACCATTCCTCAGTTCTATGGTCCATTCACCAGTAGTAGAAATTCACTTATTTGCACTCTTTCGACTCAATATCAAAATTTTTGCTTTCTCAATAGCTTCATGCTTCTGAAAATACATGTCTTTCGATTATGTTTCAATGTGATGTCTCAATGATGATTGTCAAGGTCTGAAAATATGTGAAAAATTACTAAGTTTATCAGAGTCATTAAAGTTACAATTCGTTTTTGTTCTATGTTTTAACTCATTCTGCATAGAACCCAAGCCATAATAATCGCTCAATTCCTGTAAGCTAAGGTTCAAGGTTCAATTCCTGTTAGGTAAACAAGCTGTGACTACAGTACTAGCACGACATACGTAACATTTGGACATACGTAACATTTGTGATATGTAAGTTGTAATCCCTATGAAGCTGATGATCGAATAATTCTTGTAAGCTAACCTTCAATTCCTGTAAGGTAAGCAACCTGTGACGTCGATTAGATGGATACGACTGTATTCAATAGGTTAACTGTATAAGCTAGAACACATACATAAACTCTGTATAAAAAAGGTTAACTGTAACTGTATAGGTTAACTGTCACCACCCTATGGACAGAACTGTAATGTGAGAAATCTGATAAATGAATGGACAGAACTGTAATGTAAGAAATCTGATAAATGAAAACAATGAAAACAGAACTGTAATGTAAGAAAAATCTGATAAATGATAACTAACTTGAATATATTGGCCACTGTTTTGTGATGTTGTCTTCAAGTTTGCTGAATAGTTTGAAAGCATAAGATGCAACTTCAACAGTGGGTGGACTTCTTTTATAGTTTTGGGGACTTGATTTTAATTGGTGGACATGGATGCACATGGATTGCAATGGCTTCATTTTGAATGTGTGGTATGGATTTAATTTGCTGTGATCTAATGGTTGGGAATTGTTTATTTGTTGATCCATGTGCTTTGATCTGTTTTAATGAGAAATAGAATGAGTTGGGTGTCATTTATTGCAGTTATTGGGTCTGGGTGTCATTTATTGAACAAAGTGGATTTAATTGTTATTGGGTTGGGTGTCATTTATTGAACAAATTGGATTTAATTGTTATTGGGTTGGGTGTCATTTATTGAACAAATTGGATTTAATTGTTATTGGGTTGGGTGTCATTTATTGAACATAGGGTGCTTAGTTGTTGAACAACACAGCAGTTATGGCTGACATACATTCCTTTTGTTATGTGCAGGTAGGCATATTTATTTGGGATGCAAAGTTGCAGTTCTGATGAGTGGGGGTTGAAGTGACTGCTGTTTTGTACTTCTGGAATAGACCAGTTTGGAAGCCTTTATGGCTCTAGCTGTTTTCTACTTGGGTCAATATGTTTTGCAATATTAAGTAGTAAAATACTATTTATGGACAGTTGTGGGCCCAGTCAATGTATGGGTGATTTTTGGACATAATTTAAAACTTATTTATACATAATGTTATTTATTTCTGTTTAAATTTTGGTTTCAAAAGTCTTAATCACTGGTGGTTTGGTGGGACCAGTATTATATCAACTCTGGTCCCTGCACAATATTAGGAATCTCTCCCCTATCTATTCTTCCCTTTTTGGGACTATCATCAATTTTGATCTCTTAAATTGACAACTAAAATGTGATTAATCAATATTACGATGGGAACTTGGATTAACGAAAGAATATGTTATTGAAAATTAACGTGAATGTTTTTTTATTTTAACGAAAGAATATGTTATTGAAAATTAACGTGAATGTTTTTTTATTTTAAATATAAAATTAAAGTAAAATTTACATGTAAATTTGATTTATTTTTTTAATAATTGAATTAGGATAGATTTTTCAATTATATTAAAAGTAATTACAAGTAATAACAAATGTTATAGAGTAGGTTTTTTTTTTTTTTTAAATAATATTCAAATTATTTGATTATTATTTTAATATATTAAAAGAATTAGTAATGATGTTTCGAAATGTAATTGTAAAATGTATTTTTGAGTCAAATTTATTTTAATTTATTTCAGAATATTAAAAATTATCATTTAATATACATCTTAATTTAAAAAATTAATAAATAATACAATGTATTATTTATAAATGGTTACTTGTTGTATGTAATTTGTTTTGATGATTTTTGAACTATTAAATGTTATAACTATATTAAGTAAATATAGACGGATAAACATATTTAGTGACTATAAATATATAAATTTAAAAATTTAAAAATGTTAATTAATATAAAAATTATTTTGCCACATTTAAATAAAGAAATGTAACAATTACTTAATTATGAAATGTTTCACTCAATTATGGAATGCAATAAAAACAAAAACAAACGCTGATGTGACCCATGTACTCTTGGATTTTTAATTAATATAAAAATTATTTTGTCACCTTTGAATAAAAAAATGTATCAATTACTTAATTATGAGATGTCTCACTCAATTATGGAATGTAATACGAATAAAAAAAGTAAATATGATATGACCTATGTACTCTTGGTTCTTTATTTGAGGCAATCACATGTACAAATTGACAATCAATCTATGAAATAAATGCCAATAAAATAAATTGTAAAAAATAGAAAATTATTTTTAAAAATTGCACTTTGTTCAATTGAAAAATATTTCTCTTGTTTACCTAAATTAATAGATAGTCACATTATTTGATTGAAAAATATTTCTTGTTTAACTGAATTAATAGATAATCAACCAATACCTAATACAGATAATAAAATAATAATAATAATATTTTTTTAATTTTAAATATAAATACCAAAGCATAAATATGGTGAAGATGGATATTAATGTGCAAATTTCATTAAGAAAGTGTAAATAAAATTTGCGGATAGCGAATATATTTGGACTCAGGGTGGATGTTTGGTCTCACGGTATATGTAGGCGAACATATATATATTTTAAATGAACAGAGGGTATTTCATCACGGGAGAATATTCTTCATCTGAGAAAGCATTACATCGCATTACATTGCATTGATTTGATAATTGTTGAGGCGAATCAGTTCACCATCTTCTGTCATTTGAATGCCACGACGCTCGAATATTAAGTGTCAGAGTGGGTATTGGAGTGGATCTTTGTACTGCGCACCTTTCGGGAGTTGCAACTTTTTGCCTGTTGTTTCTTTTTAGCTGGTTTGTTCATTTGTCAACGTCACCCCGTGGAGGGAAGAGATTAACGACTAGAATAGGTAATGCCTTCCGCATAGGTTTTTTTATAATAGCATAGATAATGTAAACTATAAGATTTGCATACTCTAATTACGTAATATTATTTCGAATCCTAGGAATAATAAAAGACATTACAACAATATTATAAATAATACTAATATATACAATAAACATTCATTTAATTTAATTGAATATAAGAATAAGAATATTATATTAATTATAGCTTAATTCACTCATCTCATGATAATAGTAACAACACAAATTTCAATTATAAGTTTGATAACGATAATAATAATAATAAACATAATAATAATAATTTTTTGTTAGGTTTTAAGAATGTAATTAATTTTTCTAGTAAGAACTTTGATTCTTCTGTTTTTAGTCTCTTTAATAAAGGTCTCAATTTTTCCCTTGCTCCCAGTAGGATTCCTATCGATGACATATCTGTAACATCGAGTTCAAGATCAAGGACCTTCTTGACAATGTCAAGGAGACTATTAGGCAGGACTGTGTTGTTGTTCTTAGGAATGCTAAGCCTCCTAAGAAAAACTTAAGTAAGGCCGAGTTTCTTTCCCTTAAGTCTCTTAGGGACAACCCCGACATTGTCGTCCTTATGGCGGACAAAAGTGGAGCTGTCATCATTCTTGATAAGTCGGATTATGTCCAAAAAATGGTGGACCATCTCTCTAGTAGTGGAAGTTACATCAAGCTTAAAAAGAATCCCCTTAATTCTGTTTCTAAAGAGGTAGCATCCACTATTAAAGCAGATTCTTCCCTTCTTCCTCTTTCCCAAAAGCTTATCGAAAGCAATCCCCTTACCCCTAGAATCTATGGCCTACCCAAGATTCATAAACTTGGGGCCCCCTTAAGGCCTATTGTTAACACAATAGGCAGACCTACCTATCTTCTTGCTAAATTCCTTGCCCAAAAGCTCAAACCTCTTGTTGGTCGCACAGATTCTTTTGTTAAAGACTCTGCCTCCTTCGTTCAAGAATGGAGAGATATCAAATTGGAACCTGGAGATTTGTTGGTTAGTTTTGACGTTGTATCCTTATATACCAAAATCTCCATCCAAGAGGCCATTGATATCGTAAATCACATCACTGATAAAGAAACAACCAAGTTAGTTGGCCTCTGCCTCACCTTAACTTTCTTCAGTTTTTAGGGTGAGTTCTATGAGAAAACTTGCAGTGTTGCGATGGGTTCCCCTCTTTTCCCTATTGTAGTTAACTTGTTTATGGAAGATTTTGAGACCAAGGCCTTAGCCTCTGCTCAATTTAGCCCTAAAATATGGAAGAATTTTGTTGATGACACCTATGTAATTCGACCTCATGGTTGTGAAAAACTAGATATGTTTCTTAACCACCTTAATTCTTAGTCATAATCCATCAAGTTCATGATGGAAATTGAGGAGAATGGTCACCTTCCCTTTCTCGACATTCTCCTTTCTAGGAAGGAGGATGGTTCCATCTGTCCCCAAGTCTTTCGGAAGAAGACTCACATGGAACAGTATCTCCATGCCAGTTCTCATCACTTCCCAGCTCAGAAATTCAGGGTTCTCAGCACTCTTGCTACTCGTGCTCTAAGAATATCTGATGATAGCCACCTTGATAAGGAGAAATCTCATCTTCTTGAAGTTTTTAAAAATAATGGGTATAGCAAACCCCAGAGCCTCAAGGCCTTTCACAAAGCCAACAAAGCGCCTAGAGTTAAACCCGCTCGAGCTGATCCTATCTCTAAGGTTCATCTCCTATATATCTAAGGAACCACAGATAGGATTGCCCATATTCTTAAGAAGATGAATGTCTCTTCCTCTTTCAAACCTCTCAAAACCATTAAAAATTCCCTTAGATCCATAAAGGACCCTATTGACCCTAAATACACAAAAGGAGTCTACCTTGTTCCCTGCTCCTGTGGTATCCCCTACATTGGGGAAACAGGAAGGTCTATTAAGCAAAGAATCATCAAACATGCTGCTGACATTAGACACAATCGATCCCGCACATCAGCCCTTGCTGAACATGCAGAGAAATCAAAACATCATGTTTGCATTGAAGAATCCAAAGTTATTGCTCGGGTTGGTCATTTCCACCACAAGAAACTCAGGGAAGCGATTGAAATTGAGAGGCATGCTAGAAACCTTAATAGGGATGATGGTTAGAAATTAAGCAAACGCTGGATTCCAGCTCTCTCCTCTTGACTCTTCCCTCTCTCTCTTTTCTCCTGTTCATTTTTCTATTTCTCCCTTTTAGTCTTCAGGCTTTATCCCCCCTGTTTCTATTATTTTCTTTAACTTCATTTTCTTAACATGAGAAATAAATTTCTAATCTAATTGGTTGACCTAACTTATCCTGAAAATTTTTAATTTTCATCTTGTAAACCTTTATAATTATCTCAACCTTCCTCCTATATAAAATTATGGTCATATTAATAATAGCCTTATTAATCAAAATCGATAATATTAATGAATCTAAATACTTTAATCTGAATTATTCCTAGACCTAATTTATCTTGGATGAGTCAAACCCTAACAGATCACATTATATAAATTAATTATTTAGATAACATGATTATAAAAATTAATATTATTAAATTAATTAATTTATAATATCGAAATAAAATAATTATTCATTATTACATAACAGCTAGTTCCTAACTAAATATTAAACAATTTAACAAATAATATTCTTATTATAGAAATTAATAATATTTTAATTTGAAATATTATCAAATTCATCTTAAATAAGTCAAACTCTAACAAATTACATTATAATAATTAATTATTTTTAGATAAAATTATTATTATAAAACTTGATATTATTAAATAATTTATTTATACTATCAAAATAAAACTATCACATAACAATTAGTTTTTAACACAGTAACAAATTAACCAATGGCAATGATGCATCCATGCTATTTATTCCTTCACATCCAGTGATTTCTCACCTTGTCCTGAGGATGGACCACATTAGTTGGTTCAAAACGTCGACCCAATCCTAACGATATAATTAATACGAAAGACTGATATCTACATTATAGATCACAAAAGTCTTAGATCTAATATTACGATTTTTTATATATTTTTTATTATTTTTAATTTAAAATTAAATTAAAAATTTAGAAAAAAAGGATGGAACTCATACATTAATGGTTGAGATTATAGATATATAACTCAAATCCGTGGGAATTTTAATTGTTAATACATTTCTTTTACTTAAAATTAAACTAAAAGTTTAGGAAAAAAATAATGAGCCTTACATACTAATGGATAGGATTTAAAAATAAAAGTTTAGAAATTTTTTATGAGACTTATATAATAATGGATAGGATTAAAAATATTTAATTAAAAAAAACCTATTTTAACTTAAATTAATGTTATATTATAATATTATGCTTTTATATATTATTACGCAATTTTTATTTTAATAGTTGAAATTATTTTTGATTTATTAAAATATTATAAATTTATTAAATATATATATATAAAATGATGATGATTAACATTAAGACTAATATGGTTTATTGGATTTTAAGAAAATAACAATTTAATTGTGATTTGTCAAGATCTTATTTTTATGATAAAAAAGAGGGGAAATAAGCGCCTCCAAGATCAATATAGTTGGGCTGATTTAACATGTTAAGAAGATTGTAGGTTTGACAAATTTAAGGAAATGAGAGAGGATTTGAGTAAGGGTCGGACAATCTAAGAGGAAGTGTTTTTTTATCTTCCACCCTCTTAGTATCACAAAAGTGACAAATTCTTTCGTCCCATGGAGTTTTGGGAGGAATCCATAACCCGATTTTACTTTGAAGCTCATGAGAATTAGTTCTTATCCTAATGATGCTCATTTTTTATATGAATAATTTACCTTTGTCCTAAGAATGAACCACAATCCCAATGATGTGATTAATCTGAAAAACATCCTCACTTGCAATATGCAATATAGATCACAAAAATCTAAGATCTAATATGATTTTTTATATTTACATTATTTTCTTGATGTATTTAAAGTTATTTAATTTTATATTAATTTTTTTTAATTATTAAATTTTCACATAAAATATTTGCTTGTGAGAATGATTTCAGCAAAATCACATAGAGAATCATTTGTTGACTCATTTCGAACCAACTAGTGTGGTCTAAATATTGAACTCAATGACTCCGTGATGCAAGAAGATCAAGAATAAATCTCGCAGATGCAGAGCAGGGAGCTATAGAACTCAATACCAAAACTAGAAAATAAGAATGAAACTCAGATAACAACACATAACACTTGGCCAGAGCAATTCTTCATTAATTTTCGGATGATCTTTACAATGCAAGGCTCAGCAATATATAGCCTTAGAACCGGTTATCCGGTCATAACTTTTACTGGAAACTGGAAACCAAAAGAATCCCCTTTCGACTAGATTATCATGCAAGCTATCATAGTCCGAATGTAGGAGTACAATAATGAGATGTACATGAATGAAGAACTGACTAAAGAAATGTACTAAAAGTAAAGATTCTGGCAAGTGGGGACAACCACTTGTTATCTCGTCCCTTAGAGGCTAGGCCATATGGGGACCGAATCTTGACATACGGAAAACAAATCCTATCAACAGAATGGCTGGAATCTAGGACATCGGCTCTTTTTACAAAAATATTTACATAGTGGAGATTTTTAACTGGACCAAATCCCACGGAAACCAATAGCAATTATTCCATTTCAATAGAGGTGATTTGCAAAGATTTCAATAGAGTGATCTTTTGCAATCAATCATTGTTTGCCCTTTCTTCATTATCATGTTGATGATGAGGATCCCTTTCTTGATAATAATCTACTAAGCCATTTAAGTCAGGGGCAAAAAATTCATTAGGAATGTATAACCATGGGGGATCTTGTTCTCTGAAACAACAATAAAATGGGAATGAATACAAATTTTGAGGCCTGTATTGTTCTTCGACAGAAATTCTATCTTGGAAACTTACAAAGACACTAAAAGATTGGTCTCTTTCATTTGCAACTACCATTGAATCCTGATGAACTAATGTGAACTCTAGACATAATCATTCTGAGCAGCTATATGCAATTCCCACATTAGAGTACTAAGTGTACACTTAGTATCATGTTCTAACATCCAATTGACTCTTGGCATATACTTGACCAAAAATATTTTGAACCAAGGACTCCACCAATTAACAACACTATCTATATTTATAGCAAAAAATATGACTCTGAAAGACCCATGTATCCTAGCTTTCTGATGACTGGTAAAGTAATCATGCCATGTCCAGTCAGTGTTCTAGATGAATGCAAGATATGAAGGCTCTGCTTCTCTAGACAATGTATAATAAACTCTCCAAGGTCTCTCTCTATATGGTAACTCTCTAGCATATGACCACATGCTATCCTCAGAATCAAACCATTTTTGCAGAACTAGTTCCCTAAGACTTAATGGTAAAGACTCAAACTTTTTTACAAAACAATCCCAACAAAAATGGTAATGACACTGACTACAAACTATTACTTGACTGACTCTTCTAGACTGGACTGAACTTGAAGCTTCATCTTGTCGTAATGGCTTGAACATTTTGATTTCTCTGATTTCTTGTGAACCTTCTCTTGTGAGCATATCAACAAGATAATTTTCAGCACCAGATTTATAAACTATATCAAAATCAAAACCATCAAGCCATAATTCCCATCTCAATAGCCTGGTATTTCCTTGCTCAAGCAGTCTTTTGTTTGCCAAAATGCTCTTCATATGTTTCAAATCCGTTCTGACTAAGAATCTGACACATTTTAGGAACAAATGAAACCGTTTTATTCCTCTTTTAACAACTAGTATCTCTTTATGTGAAGAAGGATACTTTCTTTCAGTATCATCAAATGTACCTGAGGAATAGGCACATACCAGTTCTTTTCTTCCATGCTTCTGCAACAATACTGCAGCCCAAGTATGATCCGAAGCATCTGTCTCAAGAATAAATGGAAGATTAGTATCTGGCAGCTTAAGCTTTGGCAAATCTATGATTTTGCTTTTAATGCTTCTGACTGCATTGGTCATCTCTTCTGTCCATCCTGTTGCTTGCTTCTTTAATCTTTTCTGAAGGATTTTTGTATCATCTGCTTGTTTCTCATAAAACTGTCTTATATAATTCAAGCAACCAAGAAATCTCTGCAATGTTTTAATATCTGGAATAACGTCAGGAAATTTCAACAAATGGGTTAGAACATGAGGTTGCAGATTTACATGTCCTTGTTCTATATGCAGTCCCAAATAATCTATTCTGACTTTACCAATCTAAAATTTTTCTTCTGAATCTGAAAGAATGAGACCATGCTTATAAACCAGCTCATAAAACTTCTCTAAATGCATCTTGTGACTATTTACATCTCTGCTAAAAACAAGAAAATCATCTATGTAGACTATTATGTACTCCTCCCCACCAAAAATGTCTTCCATCCTTTTCTGAAATTCTGATGGAGCATTTTTCAAACCAAAAGGCATTACAGTCCATTGATATTGGCCATGGGGGACTGTAAAAGCAGTCTTGTATCTGTCGTCAGGAAGAATGCCTATCTGCCAAAAACCACTTTTTAAGTCAAATTTGTTGAAAACATTGGCATTAGCAATTTTGGCAAGTAATAGTTCTTTGTTGGGAAAAGGATACCGGATTGGCAACAAGGCATCATTCAGAGCTTTGTAGTTGATGACTAGCCGCTTCTTACCTCTTTTCTGCTCACTGTGTTTATTCACATAAAATGCAGGACAAGCCCAAGGGCTTTTACAAGGCTCTATCAGTTTCTGTTCTAATAATTGTGCTATCTCTTGTCGACATAAATCTTGCTCTGAGGGGCTCATATGATTAGCACTAGCCTTTTGTGGCTTTGGAACGTAATTTTCGTGGGTCCAGAATGCATCAGGCCTAGAGGCAGTGAAATCTTTTCGAAGCTTGTCTGATATTTTCTCCAAAGTTTTGGGACCATGAAGTTCTGCATTCTTGACAATCCTGTTAATCTTGGTTAGATCTTGGAGGCTGTGGTAGACTAAATCTTGGTCTGTCAGCTGTACTTTTATTTGATAATCACTAGACGAGGGCAAGCTAACTGGACCTTCAGAGGTGCTGAAGGTGACTGTGCCTTTACCAAAAGTGACAGGCAATAGATCATTCAAAAAATCTTGTCCTAAAAGAAAGTCAGAACCTGTATCAAAACTGTACAATGTAACTTTCACCTGGACATCATTCAAATAAATTGGAAAACCAGGAGCTATGTGATTGATTTCCATCACATCTTTTGTAATAGCTCTAAACTGCAATTTAGTCGGCTGCCAATAATAGGAAGGAATTGCACCATACTTGCAGCAACTACTCATGGCTCCAGAATCAATTTGAGCATCTAGAGTGTAATCTTTTATTTTTGGCAATTTGATTTTTATAGGGATTACCACTCTATCCCCAATTCCCATTACTTTGACTACTTCTATACTGGTATCTTTCTGAGGGAATTCTTCTGAAACATTCTTAAGCAACAAACTGGATAATTTGGAATTACAATCATCATAATCTGAGATAAGAATTTGGAGTTTGGATGATAACTGAATCATCTTTGATCTATTATGATGAATTGAGGATTCCAATTGTTCTATCTTTTTCTTTAAAGAACTAATTTTATCCATACCTGAATCTGATGATGAACTTTCTTTTATCTGGAGTGGCTTGAACAAGGAATCAAATTCTTTTTCTATGAACTCTTCGTCTATGAAGTTTTCTTTATTCCTCTTCCTAGAAGGTAGTTGTTTTTCTAGACTTTCAAGTTTTTCTGCCAATCTTCTTCTTGCAGTGAACTGGACTGGATCAAGCTGAGCAGATTCAACTTTGATTGTTGCAATCTTCATCTGTAAATTGTCAGAAGAATTGTAAAACATTTTTACGTCAGGAATAAAAGTTTCTTCTGAATCAGAGGAACTGTCATCCAGATCTATTCTTCTTATATCAGGAATATCTTCTTCAGTATCAGATGAAGAGGAACTAGAAACCTCAAAATATTCACCTTCAGAATGAGATATAAGATCCCATTCTTTCGGATCATGAATTGTAGAGAAAATATCCATAATTTTCATTTGTTTCTTATCTTTCTTCTCTCTACAATTATTTGCATAGTGACCTTCTTTCCCACAAATAAAGCAAGTAACTTTCTTTGAAGGTCTTGATCTTTTCCTAAATACTACTCTTCTTTTGCTGAAATTTTTTCTGGAAGGATAATGTTTCTTTTTCTTAGGAAAATACCTCTCAGGCTTACATGAACAAGTAGCCTTAGATTTCTTCAATGCTTTGTTCTTGGATTTTGAATGGCAACCAAAATTATATGTTTCAGGAAAAGTATTGCATAACTTGGTGCTGAAATGCATCTGCTTCTTGAAATTATTTTTAGCCTTTTCCGCAGCACACTCTCTTTGAAGTATAGAGACTATCATCTGATGGATGGCTGTAATAGATGAATTTTCAATATTGACCTTATTAGTCTCTATGTACTGATTTATCAGATATGGAATTTTTCCTAGCATAGAGGCTATATAATATCTCAGATATGCAACATTATGAGAGTCATGAGGTTGATAAAGCAATTTTTGCATAGTGCAAAAATATTCTTGTAGTAAATCAATATCACATACTTTCTGAGATAGGAATAACTGGGCATGATGAGCTGAGTCTTCTGGCACCCATCCCACAAAATCATGTTTTAAAGCATCAAACAAGGCTTTCAAGGGATCATTTTCATTTTCAACAATCTGTGTCATATCTCTATCAGACAATTTATCCCAACACATTTTTGCAATACCAGTAAAAGACCAAACAATATGGGTAACAATATCAGACCAACTTGCCTTAGTTTCTGCTTTCCTTTGTAATGCCCAAGCATGAATATTATGTAGGACATTAATCACTTCTTCATTACTTAAGCAATCAATATTCACTAGCAAAGTATTACCATATCCTTTTCTTGAGGGATTATCTAAGGTTGTGGAGGTGGTCTGTAATCTTTTTGAATATCTACCAAAAGGACTAGAAGCAGAAGCTTCATGAGCAGTAGTGTCCTCTTGGTCTTTCCTTTCTTTGTGTTAAAAGAAATAAGGATCATGTCTATCTCTCTTAAAACTTGACTCACCTTGGTTAGCAGTTACTCTAGACATGGCTAATATTTATTTTGGAGTAGATGGTTGACCATTTTCGATCAAAATTTTGAGACTAACATACTATTTTGGTAGTCTTAGACTATCAAGAGAAGGAAATCTGTTTAGCCGATTTCTCATTAATTATGTTTTCTCCTTGGCTAAATCTATTCCTTTTTGAATTCTTTCAATTTGAAGTTTACCAATATTCTCTACCCCCTTAAAAAGAATACTTTTATTGGAGGACCCAGGTTCAGAAAATGTTTATTTTGAACTTGACAAGTCTACTTCTCTGTAATGTGGAGGAGAAGTAGGGGCTGGAAGAGCATCTTTTAGATGACCAAGAGATTTAGAAATAATACCCATATTAGAATTAATATCATTCAATTGTTGGATATGTTCGTTCTGTGTGCCCAAAATTTCATTGTAGCCAGAATGCAATTTTTTAATATGCTCTTTGACTTCTAAAACATCTCTGGCTATATCATCAATATTTTGCAACATACAAACAATTTGATAGTTTGTATAGTTGTGTAACTTTGTTGATTCTGTCTGATCTGGATCAGACATATCTTTCATAGATAACCATTGTAGGTCTACTTTCTTTGTTCCACTGCTGAATGTTCTTCTAGTATTTCCAGGTTCTAAATGCCTCTCATTTATTTTTGTAGATATCTCAGATTGAGCTCTTGGAAGAGAGAAGCTTTTAATATCAGGAATGAAGACTTGAGAATCATTTTTAGGAGAATGAGGTTCTTCAGTCTGAAAGGAAGTAGATGGAACACAAAACTGACAATCAACAGATTTATGAGATTGGGACCTTTGGGTCATCCTTCTTGGGATAGCTGGCATGTGTCTGGGCACAAAGAGGTAAGAAGAGGACGTAAGATCCTTCCCCTTAAGAGTGGAGATGCATTGACAACAGACATGGAGCAAGTGTTGGAGAACTAAGCTTTAATCCAGATGTACCATCAGGATGTTGAATCAAAGACAAGTGTTGAGGTGTCTTTGGAGTATTAAGCTGACGGTATTTCTGTGATAATGGAACATAAGTACTATTCCACTCATCAGGCAAAGTACATTCACAAAAGCCAATCTGTAGTGGAGCAGTATTTCCAGGGCCAACAATTACTCCTTTCAAAGCTCTGTCTTTCAACTTAGGATTGAGTGCAGGCATAGAAGTAGAGACAAACCATAGGCAAATAGATGCATGCAGCTGAGCAATTTGAGATTGGGGAGCAACATCAAAACCATAAAACTATATATAAGCATTAAGGAATTCATTGATATATGGGTCAGTTAAAGAAACTTGATAACGAGGAATGATAGAAGACCAAACAGGGCCATTATTGAGAGGGCTCTGGAATCCTCCTAACAAAGCATCATGAAAGTTATTCATCCTGGTATCTAATACACAAGTCAGACATGAAGTATTCAAACCAGGTCGGACTAGAGGATTGATGCCGAACTGAATCATTCCTATATGAACATATTTATAACCATTCTCTAACCCCCATTCTATGTCATCTTTCTTGATCAAAGGAATCTGGTAAACTGACTAACCAGTAGAAATAGGAATATTTACAGAAGTAAATCTAAAAAGCTGAGCAGCGCGAAATTGGAAAATAGGAATCTTATAAAGCTTATCAACTTCTATTTCTGGCAGTGTCCAATTAGGCTGAGGTTCAAATTCTTGTACCAATACTTTTTCATCATAAAGGATTTCATCATTATGAGATCTATTCAGGAATTTATTGAGGAAAGACCATCTATTCTTATGAGCTATCTTTCTGTCTTCGGGTTTCTGAAGAGTAAACTCATTCATATAACCAGCCATTGAAATTAAGTATAAGTAAGCACCTGAACAGAGGAGAAACAAAGTCTTTGTGCACCAGGAAAGCAAACACGGCAGTCCTTCACCTTCACAGCTCTCTACCAGCGACGATGAATCACACTAGTTGGTTCGTAACGCATCGACAAATGATTCTCTATGTGATTTCGCTGAAATCATTCTCACAATCAAGTATGGATCACAGAAGTCTAAACTCTTTAATAAAATATTTGCATTATATGTTTTTAATCAGATGTTTTTTTTAATAATTTAATGTAAATAAATATTTATATAATATTTTTTTAACGTAATTATTAAATTTATTTTAAATTTAAATTTTAAAAAATGAAAAAATAAATTTATTAATATGAAAATATGATATAACAATGTGATAAATTTAAATTAATTTAATGTTATAAAAATGTTATCCCATAATATGCCACGTATATATTTATTTTTATTATTTAATATTATGTTATTTACTTTTAATATTTATTTAATTATTATTATATTATTTAATATTATATTATGATAACATTTCACTCCGCATATTATAAAACATATCACAACTTTAATTTTCATAATATGTTTAAAAATAAAATATATATTAATTCATAAATAATTATAGAACTATATACTAAAATATTTTTCATATTTTTCTTAATAAAATATTTATATTAAAAATAATTTTCAATATTTTAAATAAATTTTTTATTTTTAATCCTAAATTAGAAAAATATTTATTTTAAAAATTGAAATTTGAAAATGAAAATTTTGACTATTTAATTGTTAATTTGAATGGGATATTTTTTTCCAAAAAAAAATGAACTTTCTATTAAGGTAATAAAAAGTTATACAGTATATGCACTAAAACATTCAATATACTGTATGTTTTTCACAAACATAGAGCATAAAGCTGGGTTGGTAAGTAAAAACAATACTTCTCCCACCCCAATGTATGCAAAAAGAGATGATTCTAGTTCCCGGGGCTCCTCATATTTGAGGAAAACAACCCAAACGGGAACCGAGACAGTTTAATTGTCATGTTGAAAAATATTAAAACCATGGTAAGCACAAAGATTTTAATTGTTTCTAAATATCCCTGTTTACATCTTGATCAAAATCTGAGCATAGTTACATACTGGAAACCATAAAAATGACAAAAAGCAAATGTAAATAGAACTTCAAAGCAAAAATAGTGGCTGATTTGACACACAGATCATATCTATGTCTGTTTCATTTATGCTCTAGATGTCCACAACTTGTTGTAAACCTCCTTAGATAGGAGGTCTGCGACAATGTTCCGTTCCCTATAAATATGGCACACAGTAATAGAATTAAAATACCGCTTCAAATGTAAAACTTCTTCTAACAAGGGAATCAACATGTAGTTTTGATATCTGGAATCTCCATTAAACCATTTGATAACATTCTGAGAGTCATCGAAAATTTGAACCTATCTCAAGCCGAGATGTATAAGCCAGCATAATAAAAGTTTCAAGGTTTGAAGTTCAACATAATTGTTGGTTCCTACCCCAAGGCCCACCGAGGCTTTTAAGTTTTTTTGTGCATTTGTATGGATGACTATTCCTGCCCCACATATATTTCGATGATCAGAGGCACCATCAAAATATGCCCAAGGTATATCTCCCCTGATTTGTTCCTCCCTTTTCCCCCTCTCTTTTTTTTTTGGATTTGGTAAGGGGATGCTCTCATAAATTGAAGCGCATTCAATCGCAATGTGCTCATGGGAAGGTTCCAGATCCTTGAAAATACTCCTATTCCGAGCCAACCAAGTGCCCCATGATATTATTAATGGTAAATTTTTCAAATTTTCCTCCTGAGTGTCATTCCACCATTTTTGCCACACTTCTCTAATAATTTCTCCACCCCATCTCTGAGATTTCTCTGTCAACCTCAAAGTCTCGTCCCATACTCTTTTGTTGAAAGGACACTTTAGGAACAAATGTTGCACCGACTCCTCTTCTTTCTTACACAACGAGCACCAACCTAGTCCCATCTTATTTCTTTTCTAAAGATTATCCCATGTTGGTACTTTATTCCTTAAAATACACCAAAAGAACAATCTTGCTTTTGCTGGGCATTTTAATTTCTAGATGGATGGCCCATCCTTTCTTTGACATTAGATAGTTGCTTCCATAATTTGGTGAATATTTGCCTATGGGGGCATGAAACCATCTCAGCGTGTTTGGACGATTTCTAAGGTATACATTTGATCTCTGAAGTTCCTTAATAAAATTCTGCCATTCGTCTAACCATTGAGGATGGGCGTTTGGTCGCATGGGGTGGGGGTTGGCTCCCTCCACCCTCGCCATCGGTGCTATACACATTAAATATCATATGGTGCTATAGTTTTCAAAACCTCACTGTTGGTTGAATGGTAATGCATAGAATTTGGGAGGGGGAGGTCATGGGTTCAAACCCACCCTTTTCCCATCCCATATATATTTTGCACTACGAAATATGTTTGGACTTTGGATTAATGTGGAATTTTGACCATGCATTAAAACATTAATAATGCGCCCTTGTAATGTATGCATATTTAGGATTTAATTAAATTAAATCTCTCTCTCTCTCTCTCTCTCTCTCTCTCTCTCTCTCTATATATATATATATATATATATATATATAGTTAATAAAAATATATATAATATAAATAATAGTTATATATATAATAATATTTAAATACAAATACTTTCAAATTTCACCTTAAGACCACTTAAGCAATTTCACCTTCACATAAGCAAGCTACGAATTCGGAGGTGACACTTATCACAGCCCCGTTGGGTGAAAACTAAAGAATATTCCCCTTGCTGACTGGACTGCCATGGCATCATTCTGTCCTATTCTGCAATTTTTTTTGCTGTTTAGGAAAACGAACAACATGTCTTTTCTATTTCATCCGGACTCCGTTCTTAGTGAAACAAATTGTGTTGCGATCTTCTTGACGAGATGGACAAATTCGTACAATTTTCGAGCTAATATGAGAACTTTTATTTTTGAGCTAAACACTGAGCACTTGATCACTCCTCCCCACTGGAAGCCTTTTGGACCCCAAAATATACTATCATGTGACAAGTAGATGAGGGTACAATCCCCTCACCTTTCCAAGCTCGATCCAATTGGATTTTGACAAATTTGTTTCCTTGAGCTCCTCTCTAAGGAAATCAACATTCACTTGCCTTGAGGACCCCGTTCTATACCTATACTTGTCTTTGCCCTTTTCAAGCTGATCTTGCACTGTTTGTTGCACCATTTCCAATCGTTCATAGAAACTCATGTCTTTGTCCATGTCGCCATCAAAAGCAACATCCTTCTTACCAAGATGACATAACAAAATATAATACAAATGGATGACAAATTTCACTACTTGGTTTACATGACTCAAGCCTGATTGTACATCTTGAAAGTATGAAATTTTTTGAACATAACTTTCATGTAAAACATAATGATGCTTGAATACAATAGTTACATAACCCATAGGCCTAAAAGGCATAACAATTAACTTACTTCTTATATTTCTTTTGTACTTTCGAACCAAGTGAAATTTTTGACAAGTATCCATCCAAAGGAAGTGCATTGATCGCTGCAACTTAATATTTAGACCATTGAAATCTTCTAAATGAAATAAGTTGGTGAAGTTGCTGGCATAAACCTCTTGCTTTTTTCCTCCCCACTGGAAGAATTTGCACACACATGAAAATGCATGCCAAGGAGCTTCGAAAGAAGAAATTCCAATAATAACTTTCCTCCAACATTGTGCTGCTCCCAACAAACCTCTTATCAAAATGACGATCTTGGGCGTTGACCAATCAAGAATGGCATCCAACTTGGAGAGGATTGCCTTCAAATTACCTCCTCCAATATCATGGCCCAAATGCCTCAAATAAGTGAAACCCAACTTGTACTTTGATATCTTCACAATATCAAAACATTTTCCTTCATAGATGACATGTGCATAAGAAAACTTTCTATACATGTTTATGTCATCCAAGTGGATAATTTCTTCAAGAAATGACTCTTTTTTGCCATAATTCAAATACACATATGTAATAGGAGTGCTACAATGAACACACAACATTAAAATCCATACAAACCATTCTTGTTTAGTGTTATGTATATTCTTGCACTGATCCCTTTTTACAACTTTGCTTTGGCGAAAAATATTTCTTTTGTCCTCTTTCTTGAAATACTTACCATTCCTCTTTGGCACCATAACCATTGGTGCACAACATGGAATAAGGGATGATTGAATGAGCCCATTGTTCAACAAACTTTTGCATTGCATTGGTGTCTCTACACTTTGCAATTTTGTCAACCCTTGCATGCTAACATCACAAAGAGAAACCTCTTGATGCAAATATATTTCATGTGAAGTTTCTTTCTACTTGAAGGACGATTCTTTCACAACCTGAAATACTTCATCACTGTGATGAACTAAACCAACCAAATAAGAATTGAAACTTGCCTTACATGCAACAAAATTTTCATAAACAATATCATCATTTGGCTTGAACATGAGAAGTACTAAACTTTTACTTGAATTTACTAGTCTTTTTTTCTGTCATGCATTAACCAAAGAAATGTTCATCTTTTTGTGATGGGCTCTCACTAAATACTCCACACACTTCTTGAACAAGTGATACTTGTTTTCATGGCCGTAAAAGGCTGCTTTCTGGTCATACAAATATGGGCTACCCAACACCACACCTGAAATATCAAGCAATACCACATCTAACTCTACTTCTTCAACAAAATTTGCAGTGATTGCAAACTTAAACAAACATTTTTTGTAACCTATAAATTGGTGTCTCTTGTTATCCATCCCAAAGGGTATGGTTTATGGTGAGGTACAGTTTCAAGATTCAATTTGTTGACTAAGTTTTCAGAGATTAGATTCACTTGTGACACACTATCGAAGAGTGTGTCAATCTTGGTGTGTTTAGATATGACCCTAACATGAAATAACTTAATTTGTCTCTTTTCATCTTGAGTAGTAGTAGTGTTACAGTTTTGTGAACTAGTGATTGCAATATCTTGTTTTCCTTTGATTCCCATGACAGTAATTTTGTTTTCATCACCTGATTCATAACCTAAATCTTCTTGAGTGATAGCATTTCTGTTTCCCTTTATTGTTGAACTTATTTGGTCTCATTTATGGATGGAGTTTCCAGTAGTGGGCTTCATCATGCCCCTCTTTGGAATAGTGTTTGCATGTGATTTTCTCCCCTTCTTTCTCCACACTTGCATTTTTCTTCCCTTTCCATTTTCCTCCTTTCTCTTTCTTCTTACCCTCAGGTGGCTTTTTATTACTACTCTCTTCATAAGTGTTCTTTCCTCTAGATTCAAGATGCGTGGCTTGAACACATACTTCATCCAAATTAGTTGGATTGAAAATAATAATAGTGTGTTTAAGGTAGGAATGTAAACCCCCAATATATTTCAGCATTGTATCTTGGGAATTCATATTCACTCCTATTAACAAAGCCCTTTTCCTAAATTCCTGTGTATAATCTTGGATTGTTTGGCCTTTAAGCTGCCTAAAACTCTGCCAACTCATAATGGCTTTTTGGATATAGGTTAAAGGATAAAACTATCTTTTAATTGCAGAAATAAATTCAACCCAAGTGATGGATATCTTACCATGGATTCTCATTTCCTCTTGAGTCTTTACTTCCCACCAAACTAGTGTAGCTCCTTCTAGCCTCAATGAAGCCAACTGGATCTTTATGTCGTATTATTGAAGGTTATGAATTTTTTAGTATACCTCCAACTTTCCAATCCAATTGTCCAACTTTTCTGCATTCACCTCTCCATTGTACATGGGGAGTTCGAATTTTATGTCCAATTTCAGTAATGGAGTTTTTCCTTTTAGGGTTTTTTAATGAGTATGGGAAGTTTCAGTGGTGGTAGTGGAAGATGATGCCGTGTGAGATGTTGGAGATGATGAGGAAGGCAACGAGGATGGTGGAGATGGAGGTGGATTTCCACCATTCCCTTTGGAATCCTTCTTCTTAACTTTTTTGTCCTCTGAGCTTCCTTCTCCATGTGCAAGTTTAGAACTCTCTCGAACCATTCTAGTGTTCTTCTCTTCATAGAGGACTTTAACCATCTCAATCAAAGTATAGAAATATTTCTTGAATTATTCCTCTTCTAAAGAGGGACCTTTAGACTCTCTTCCTCCAAACATAATGGCTATGGATTTAGGCTTAGAAATTGGTATTGATTGTTCCTCTTCAATCTCTATTGAAGACAAAACTTGAGGAGTTTCAAGTGCAGCTGGAATTGGAACTTTGAGTGGTGGAGATTGTGGTCATGTGGCTCTCCTTCTTCTGAGCATTAGCTCAGGAGTTGCAACCAATAAATTCCCTTCTCTTTTCTGCAACTTTAACCTTGTAAGCATCACAATTTTGCAACTATTAAAACCGTAATTACACAATTTCATGCAATTAAGAAATTCAACCTTTGCTCTGATACCAACTTGATCTTTTTTTGTATGATTTGTTTTCCTGTGCTAATAAAAATTACAAATTTATAAATATGTACTTCCTTATTGCTCCTTGTGTTGAGGTTTCGTTAGTTGTTTGTGCATACAATTAGTTAAATTTCCTTAAGTTTTAAAAGAAATTCATGAGAAAAATAGCTTCAGAAAGAAATACTGAACATCAAACATGTACAGTGAAACAAACCATCAAAGAGACACATTAACACAATGTTTTGATGAAGGAGTTCACCCCTCCTAGGCTACATCTCCTTGGTCCAGCTTCCATGGCTTTAGCCTCTGCATTAGCTCAATGTGGAAAAAACATTGTTTACAAATCTTTGTGGCTCCTGATACCTACACCAATGTGTTCAGAATGTCCAAATTATGCAAAAATGACTATTAGATCTTTGAAAATTGACTCTGGCTGCTCTAGGTATGAACCCCTTCCCTGGTGGCCCTAGGCTTACCTAAAATTCCCCGTGGCAAAATTATCTGTATAAGTATTATATTGCCTCTGCAACCTATACCAATGAGTTCAAAAGGTCAAAATCATCCGAAATTGACTATTCATTTTCCAAAATTGGTCGAAATTTGAGCAAGATATGCTTCATTTAATTTTCCCCTACGAAACCCCGTTAAATCTGGAGGAGACTCCAGTTAGCACCGCCAAAACTGGTAGTTCTGTTGAACTTGGCACTTCCTCCAAAATCTACGTCAACTTAATCCGTCATTAACGGAGAGTTAATTAGCCGTTAAGTGCTTAGCGTTGGCCCCTAGCTCCTGGTTTTGGGCGCTTGGTCGCATGGGGTGGGGGCTGGCTCCCTCTGCCCCCGCCGTTGGTGATGTACACATTAAATATCATATGGTGGCTATTGTTTTCAAAACCTTTCCATTGGTTGAATGGTAATGCACGAAATTTGGGAGGGGGAGGTAATGGGTTCAAACCCGCCCTCTGCCCATCCCATATATATTTTGCACTACAAAATATGTTTGAACTTTGGATTAATGTAGACTATTGACCTTGTATTAAAACATTAATAATGCACCCTTGTAATGTATGCGGATTTAGGATTTAACTAAATTATATATATATATATATATATATATATATATATATACAAATAAGTTCAAATTTCACCTTAAGACCACTTAAGAAAATTCACTTTCACATAACCAAATTGGTGAATTCAGACGTGACACTTGTCATAGCCCCATTGGGAGAAAATTGAAGAAGATTCTCCTTACTGACTGGACTGCCATGTCATCATTCTTTCATATTCTACAATTTTTTTAGCTGTGTAGGAAACAAATAACATGCCTTTTCTCCTTCATCTAGACTCCATTTTCAGTGAAACAAATTGTGTTGTGATCATCTTGACGAGATAGACGCGGTTGTATAGTTTTTGAGCCAATCTAAGAACTTTGATTTTTGAGCTAAATATTGAGCACCTGATCATCACCTCAATGATTAACACCTCGACTGGGGCTTTAAAAATGTTTTTGAAATGGTTCCTTCCAAGGAGGGAAATATCCTCAAAAGAATTTGCAACGATTCCTTCCTCTGATTTTAAGCCCCAAATAGTGTTTATATTTTTGTGGCCTTTGGCATAATTCTGGAAGAATTTTGAGTTTTCATCCTTGACTGTCAGCCAAATAGCTTTGATTTTTAGTCTCCACTGCTCTTCCCTGTCTGTGAAAATTTTCCTTCAATTAGTTTCCAGCTGCTTGATCCTATCCCTCTTCTCTACTGACTCATATCCATCCACTTCCAGGCTCTCCAACAAGTCTAATTCCTCTCCTATCTTTTTTAGATCAACTTCTTCTTTGACTTTCTTGATTTTAGCCCATTCAATGGTTTCCTTTTTCATACATTTTAGATTCTCCATAAACAAATAAGATTTGTCCCTGCCTTGATCATCAACCCTTGTCCTCCAAGTGGATTTGAACATATTACTAAAGGATTCATCCTTGATCCATGAGAGATTGAACTTGAAAGGAGAGTTAGGTTTTTTATTTAAGCCTTTCATCTCTAGTAAGATAGGGAGGTGGTCTAAGTCTCCTCCTTCCCCCACCCAATGTCTAAAGACTGAAAGTCTAGACACCACTTCTTCTCTCAGAAGGAAGTGATCCAGCCTCTTTGCCACCCTAGCTTCCCCTATTCTCCTATTTCTCCAAGTTGGCCTGGACTTAATCAGATTGATGTCTATAAGCTTCTTGGAGCTGATATTATTCATGAAGAAGTCTGCTAGAGGGTCGACATGAGATGAAGGTCCCCAGGTTTTTGAGAGACCCAACAAGAAGTTCAGATCCCCACCTATCACCAAGTTCAGATTCTCCATAAATGATTTAGAAAAAAGGTTATTCCAGTAAGGGACCCTGTCCTAACAGGGCCCATATATATTTAGAATTAATAAGTTTGTGCATAACTCCAGCGAGTATACTTCTACTCCCAAATCTTGATCCAATCCCCAATTGTTTAAGACCTTAAATTTTCCTTCTTTAACTCATGTTGCGAAACCCCGAGATCTTCCTTTAGCATCCAAAGATTAAAGAGTCCAACCTGAGAGCATTTTATTCAACACCCCACTAATCTCCTCTCCAATTCTTGTGGTTTCTTGCAACATTAGCACATCAGGTTCATAAGTTTTTATTAGTGCCTTTAGGGCTAGTTTTTTGGTGGCAGTAGCAAACCCTCTACAATTAAAGGACATTATAATCATTTAAAACCATGGGAGGGGTTCTGCATTGCTCTAAGCACCCCTGAAAGAGATAATTGTTTCCCATCTGCAATATCGATTTTTTCTCTTAGCTGAGCCTTTGATATGTTTGACTTCCTTCCTCTAGATTTTCGAGGGCCAACCGAAATCGGATGGACACCCAACCCCCCCACAGCTTCCCAGGGAATAATTTTCTTTTCTCGAGGCCTGAGGTTATAGTGAGGCTTCTCTATAGGGACACAGGACAGGCTAGGAGTCTCAAGGCTCGACACTGAAGTATGGTTCAGTTGAATCTTAGGGATAGAAGTAATAATGCTATCAAGTGCTTCATTTACAAAATCAACATGTAGATTTTCTGAGTTCACAAGCCTAGAAGGACCAGGCCTTGAAAATGAATTGAGTATAGATAAAAAGGATGAATTAAAAGAAGGGATAGGTTCTAGAACCGTACCCTCCAGCTGAATCACAAAAAAACTTCTTCACCTTCCACTGTCTCTGCCCAAGACGTCTCCCCCTGAAGCTCTTGCTCTTGAACAAGTCTCTCCTCTATCTGCATATCCTATGATTCATTGACTTCCATCTGCATCTTGTCCTCTTCCTTCCTATCCCCCTTCTCCTCTAGATGAACCTTTCCCTTCTCCTCCTCCAAATGTCTCTCTGTCATTCCCACCTCACTTCTCTGCCTTCTTCTTCTTCTGAAACCCAGAGGGAACTCTCTAGCAAGATGACCATATTTATGGCATCGGTGACAGCGGAAAGGTAGTTGTTTATAATTGATCATCTGGGTATAGGTTAAATCCTTATATTTGAGATGAATTTCCTCTACCAACTCTTCCCTTGGGTTTAAACTTACCATAATTCTGCTAATCCTTTATCCCTAGTATACAGGAAAGACATGTTAGCTTCCAAGAACTATCCCAACGTATTTCCAATTTCTCTAAAGACCGACTCCGTCCAGAAGTGTGGAGGTAAACTCAAAAGCCTCATCCATACCTGATCTGAATTGGAGTAGATTAGTAATGTTGTGATAATTCCCCATTCAGAAATAAACCTAAGATGCTTATCATTTTCTTTTCAAGTGCTTAAGGATTCAAAAACTTTTGCAATTAACAAATTCCCTTGAGAGTTTCTTATGTAAATGTTATAAACAATTTAACATAAAAACATATGTTGAACAACATTAATATAACAACAATGAACATCAAAAAAGAACACACAACAAGCACATGATAAATGAGTTCAACCCTCCTGGGCTAGGTCTCCTTGGTCCAGATTCTAATGGCTTGGGCCTTTCTATTATGTTCAAATTACATCAAAAGTGTGTTTACAATGTTCATATTCCTCTGAAACCTATCTCCATGAGTTCAGAATACTCCAAAATACCAGGATTGACTATTGTTTCATCTAATTTGGATAATAACTGAAGGAGTTATGACTTCTCCCAGTTTCTCCACTAATTGTTCCACAAAATGCTCCAAAATTGGTAGAAAACTACAAATTGGCCCCAAAATCCACTAATCGGGCAATAATTTCGCCGCACCGCAGGCAATATCCTGTCGACCTTATCCTAGATCACAATCGGCAAGTGGAATGGCTTGTTTACCCGACGAAATGCTATAATTGTGATATTGCGGACTCGCTAGAGTTTTACACTGTGACATATAATGTATCGCGTCTAGAACCTCCCACTTATCGTAATTGACAAGTTCAACACCTAAAGGTTTTTTTACACGAAAACACTATGATTTCAGACCCACTGGGACTTTAAATCGTGACATATAAGATTATCAGGTCCAAGGTCTATCGCTATCAGAACTCCACTGCGCCAAGGCTGGTTCTTGTTGCCGATGTTATTGCAATATGTGATCACATCGCATCACAACCCTGAACCTCCCGAGGGCCGATTTGTAACACCAAAACACTTACTGCTGCGATATGCGTTTTGTGAGGGTCAATGGCAGGCTGCCACTTTGCGCCTCCTTATTTGCTTAAGACTTGCTACATCATCTTAATCTTGCCATGTAGGTAAGTCAAACCTAAACTTTGACTTGCTCTAACTTCTACATACGAACTCGGATTTGAGTGTCGTTCATAACATTGGATTTAGAATGACAAGCTCTTCAATCTGAATCTGTGTTTGACAAGATTTTGACACTTTGGTTTTTGAGCATAATTCTGAGCACCTGATAACTCCTCCCAACTGGAAGCATTTTGGACCCAAAAAGGATCACTTTCAGTTATTGAACAGACAAGGGTACTGTTCCCTCACCTTCCCCAATTCAATCCATTTGGCCTTTGATGGATGTGTACCTTTGAGACCCACCCAAAGATAATCAATATTTCCTCTTTTAGTTGTCATTGTCCTTCTGTCAAGTATAGTGTCTTGCTGAAGCATATCAAGGTATTCTGGAGAAAATTCTTCAATAGATAGAATTTGAAAATTCTCTCCTTGATCTTCAATCAAAGGAGGTTTATACAATCTCAAATTTTCAACATTAACAACATAATAGATTTGCATATATGAAGGCAAATCAAGCCTAAAAGCATTATTACCAATCTTTTACAGAATTTTAAATGGACCATAACGAATTCGTTTCAATTTTTTACCTTCACCTTAAAGCCTTTCCTTGCTAATGTATAGCCAAACTTCATCACCTACTTGAAACTGATGATCCACACGATGCTTATCATGCCTTGCCTTATACTTGCCTTGACTCTTTTCTAGTTGTTATTGAACTGTTTGGTGAATCAACTGAATTTTATCATTGAATTTCTTTGCCCTGTCTATGTCACTATGTCCATCTACAACTACATGTTTCTCTAAGATGAAATCCAAAGGCGATTTAGGAAAATACCCAAGACATGCCTCAAAAGGAGAAGTTAGAGTAGAAGAGTGTTTTTCTCAGTTGTAAGCATGTTGAATATAATGCAATTTTTCATCCCACAACTTAGGATGTTTGCTATAATATCCTCTTAGAAAATGAATTATTGTCCTGTTTATCACTTCAATTTGACCATCTGTTTGCGAATGGAAGGTTGTACTTTTCTTCAACTTGGTGTCCATAGTGTTCCATAAACTTGACCAAGAATTCGCAACAAATCGAGAATCACGATCACTTACAATAGAAGTAAGAAATCCAAAATGAACCCATACATTTTGAAGGAAAAGTTGAGTTGTTTGTTCAACTGTAATTTTCTTTTTACAAGGCATTAATATGCATATCTCATTGAACCTATCCATAACTACATACAAATAATAATTACCTTTCCTTGACAAAGGAAGACCTCCTACAAAATCCATAGAAACACTTTCCCATGGTCTTGAAGGCACTGGAAGTTGTGTGTACAATCCTAGTTTCCTATTACTAGGCTTACTGAGTGCACACAATGAACAAACTCTTATAAAACGTGACAAAATTTCAAGAATACGAGGCCAATAAAAATACCTCTGAAGATTTGCCACTGTTTTACTTACACCAAAATGTTCAGCAATAAGACAAGTGTGTGCTTCCCTTGTGACATTTACTCTCTTTCCCTATGGAACACACATTTTTCCCAAATGATACAACAGATTATCATGCACATTGTAGTCTAATTCCTCAACTTGGTGGCCTTGACTCAAGTTTAAATATACCTCTTGAAAGTCAGTGTCCTGTACGTATTGTTCAACATAACTTTAAGGAAAAAAAATTATTCTTGAGTAAAATGGCTACATTTACAGCTGGTCTAGAAAGCATATCAACAAATCTGTTATATATACCTTTCTTGTACCTAATTACCAAGTGGAATTGCTATCAAAATCCCATCCAACGAAAGTGTCTTGACTGCTGCAATTTGGTTTGAGATTGCAGATATTGCAGAGGCTGATGATCGGTGTGAATAATGGTTTCTTTTCCCATCAAATAATGCTTCCATTTATTCACACTTTGTACCAATGCGTAAAGCTCTTTATCATATGTAGGATAGTTTATAACAACACTATTAAAAATTTCAGAATGAAATGAAATGGGCTTACCATGATGTAAAAGAACTACAACCATGGCATAGTCACTTGCATTTGTCTATATTTCAAAGGGTTGTTTCAAATCCGACAATGCCAATATTGGGGATGAACTGATCTTTTGTTTCAACGAATCAAATGATTTTTGTTGTTTTCCTCCCCATTGGAAGAAAGCCTTCACGCTGGTCAGCGCATGTAGTGGAGCTGCTATGGAGGAGAAATTGGAAATGAACTTCATCCAATACTATGCTACTCCTAGAAAACTCCTTACTTCTGTAACTGATTTAGGTATTGGCCAATTCACAATGACTGAAACTTTAGAGGGATCAATCTTCAGCTCACCCCCTCCAACTATGTGGCCCAAATACACTAAGGGAGTTTTCCCGAATTCACATTTAGACATCTTTAGAAATAACTATTCTTTTCTCATAATATCCAAAAATTTCCTAACATGCTTGACATGCTCTTCTCATGATTTGTTGAATATCAAAATATCATCTAAATAGACAATTACAAACTCATCAAGAAATGATCTTAAAACATCATTCATAACTCTCATGAATGTAGCTGGAGCATTACAAAGACCAAAAGGCATAACCAACCACTCAAAGAATCCTTGTTTGGTTCTAAAAGTAGTCTTCCATATGTCCTCCTCAGCTATTCTAACTTGATGATATCCACTTCTCAAATCTAATTTAGTAAAATACTTTGCATTTTTCAACTGATCTAGCAAATCATCTATTCTAGGCAGTGGGTATCGATTCTTTATTGTGATATTATTTAAAGCTCGATAATCTACACACATGCGCCAAGTTCCATCTTTCTTGGGTACCAATACAATTGGTGAACCACATGGCGAAGTAGAAGGATGAATTACTCCTTTATCTAACAATTCCCGAACTTGTTTTTTTAATTCTAAACTTTCTAAAATTGGCATTTGATACATACCAATGTTTGGGAGTGGATAGTCCTGCTGTAGTTGAATTTCATGCTGAATTCCTCTTTTTGGTGGAAGTCCCTTTGGTTCTTGAAACATGTCCCCATATTGATTGACCACATTAACCAATTCAGCTTTTAGCTTCACATCACAACCTGCAAAGGATTCCTTCTCCTTGTCATTATTCTGCTTGATCATGAGGAGCACGAGACTCTTGCTGGAATTAACGAGTCGTTTCATTTCACCTTATTGTGCAGCATCATTGGTCTTTTGTTTCCCTTTATTGTTGAATTTCTTCAATCGTAATTCTGGATGAAGCTTCCAGCAATGTGCTTCATCATGTCCTTTCTTGGAACAATTCTTGCACATGGGTCTCTCCCCTTCTTTCTTAATAGAATCATTTTTATTTTTCTTTCCTTTAAAATTATTCCCTTTTTTAACACTCTAAAATGGCTTCTTCTTACCTTCTTCCTGTATATTTTTCCCTCTTGCTTCGAGGTGTGTATCTTGAACATAGACCTCATTAAGATTCATGGGATTGAACATAAGAATAGTATGTCAAAGATAGCCATGCAACCCACCTATGTATTTCAGTAAGGTATCTTGTGACTGTAAGTCTACTCCTAGCATAAGAGCTCTTTTCCTAAACTCTTGAGTATACTATTGCACATTTTGACCTTTCAACTGTCTGAAATTTTTCCAATTCACAATGGTTGTTTGCATATCAGCTAAAGGGTAGAACTTTCTTTTTATAACAACAACGAAATCAGACCAAGAAATAGAGATCCTACCATGTTTCTTGATCTTGTCTTGAGTCCTTGCTTCCCACCATACAAGTGTTGCACCCTCCATTCTCAATGAAGCCCACTGAATCTTGATATCATCCTCTTGAAGGTTCTGAATCCTACAATACACCTCCAACTGACGACACCAGTTATCCAGCTTCTCTACATTAACTTCTCCATTGTACATAGGCAACTCGAATTTAACATCAAGCTTCAGAAAAGGTGATTTACCAACCCCTTTTGAAGAATGATGATGAGTATGAGTAACGATGGTATTTGTGGAAAAGTGTGAATATTCTTTTGAAGAAGAATATGAAGAAGATGGTGGAGATGGTGGAGGCTTGTCTCCATTCCCATTATTTCCTTTTCCTTTATCTTCTTTTCCATTACCTCCTCCTGAAGAGCCTTCTCCATTGGGAGGCTTGGAACTTTCTCCTTGCAATATGTTGTTCCTCTCTTCATAGAGGACCTTAACCATCTCTGTCATATCAAAGAAAGCCTTTATGAAGGTCTTCTCATCTTATGTCATGATAGGTTATCCTTCATGAGACATGGTCTATGAAGACTCAACTACAACTTGAGGCTGTACTGGTGTTGGAATCTCAACTACAACTTCTGCAACTTGAGGCTGAACTAGTGTAGAAGACTTTGGAAACCTTTCTCTTCTTCCCTTTGACCCAATTTCAGGGCTTTCAACCAGCTTTCCTTCACCTCGTTTGAGCTTTAACCTTGTGAGCATAACATAAACTTGCAAACAATTAAATCCTTCTTTCACAAAGAAAATCTAGTAAGAAAAACCAGAGCTATGATACCAAATTGATCTGAATTGGAGAAGATTAGTAATGTTGTGGTAATTCCCCATTCAAAAGCAAACCCAAGATGCTTATCATTTTCTTTTCAAGTGCTTAAGGATTCAATTTTTTTGCAATTAACAAATTCCCATGAGAGTTTCTTATGTAAATGTTATAAGCAATTTAACATAAAAACATATGTTGAATAACAGTAATATAACAACAACAAACATCAAAATATAACACACAACAAGCACATGATAAATTTGTTCACCCCTCTTGGGCTACGTCTCCTTGGTCCAGCTTCCAATGGCTTGGGCCTCTCTATTATGCTCAAATTACATCAAAAGTGTGTTTATAATGAAATCTGTCTCCATGGGTTCAAAATACTCCAAAATACCAAGATTGACTATTTTTGCATCCAATTCGGATAAGAACTGAAGGATTTATGACTTCTCCCAATTTCTCCACTAATTGTTCCACAAAATGCTAAAAAATCAGCAGAAAACTACAATTAGCCCCAAAATCCGCTAACCGGGAAAGAATTTCGCCGCACTATAGATCATATCCTATCGGCCTTATCGCAGATCATAATTGGTAGGTTTCAGCTGGTGGAATGTCTTGTTTACTCGACAAAATTCTGCGATTGTGATATCGCGAACCTGTGAGAGCTTTAAACTATGACATATAATGTTATCGCGTTTGAAACCTCCCGCTTATCGCAATAAGAAAGTTCAACACCTGGAGGTTTTGTTACATGGAAACACTATGATTGCGGACCCACTAGGACTTTAAATTGTGGCATATAAGATTATCGAGTCCAGGGTCTATCACTATCATAACTCCACTACACCAGGGCCAATTCTTGTTGCCGATGTGATTGCAATATGCGATCGTGTCGCATCACAACCCTGAACCTGTCGGGGGCCGATTTGTAACACCAAAACACTTACTACTGCGATATGCGATTTGTGAGGGCCAATGGCTCATTGCCACTTGGCACCTCCTTTTTTCGTTGAAGGCTTGCCACATCATCTTAATCTTGCCATGTAGGTAAGTCAAACCTGAACTTTTACTTGCTCTAACTTCTACATACGAACTCGGATTTGAGTGTCGTTTGCACCATTGGCTTCAGAATGATGAGATCTTCAATCTGAATCTGAGTCTGACAAGATTCTGAAACTTTTATTTTTGAGCATAATTCTAGGCACCTGATCAATACTAGAATCTCGTCCACCTTCTCTCTTTGAGCATCAAATAAATGATTCCATTTTTCTAATAAAATTGGGCTTTTCTTGAAGCTTTAGTTATGTTCCAAAACCCATTCACGGGTTTCACCCTTGGTGAATTTAATCATGAACCATCCTCTGGCTAGGGTTGATACCTCAAAAGATTGGTTGGGTGCCTCCTTCCAAGTCTTAGCAGTCCATTCCTTGATGTAATTTTCTGAATACTTTTTACCTTTGGCCCTCTCAACCAACGTAACTTCTGCCACCTCCATTGCTTCGTCGATCTATAGGTCGACTCCTAGAACCAGATTTGGGGTAATCTCTTTTTTCTTAATCAACTTATTTTTCTTCCGCTTCTCCCCTATATTCCTTTTCCTCCCCCCTTCCCTAGTCCCTAGTAAGGTCTCCTTCGCATTGGTACCTACTACAGGGAGTGGCTCTAAATGCCCCTCCGCCTAGTTGCTTCTGTGTCCAGAGAACAATCCTTCCCCTGTCTAACCCTCCTCTCCCATAGGGTGAGGTATCTCTCTTGCTTCCAGATAGCATTCTGCTTGTTTAAACTCTTCCCGCTTCGCCGAGAGGAATGAATGAAAATCTCCTCCCTGCTTCTCACTTCTAACCCCCACCCCAACCTATGAAAACTTTCGAAAACTTCTCAATCATTCCGACCATCCATTTTCCCTCAAAACCTCTGAGAAGAGACTTCCTTCTTGGCGAAAAGACTCCCTGCCCTGCAAATTCAGAGGACTCCTACATGCAATAGTATTGTCTAGCCCTTTTGCCCCTTATTGCTTTCGACAACCCCAAATCTTCCACCATAAAGGATTTCAAACCCTCCTGTCCCTTGATCCCATATTTAATTACAATATATATTTTAGGCCATTTGAGAAAAAAACTTTTTCTTTGAAAAAACTAGATGAAAAATTCCTTACTTGTTTCCCGCCCGCTTCTTTCACTGTGTAGCCTGTCAAAGAAAATAACTCTTCCTGCCTCCCCTCTGGCTCCTTGATTGTTCCCCAGCTCTCTTGTTTTGTCATGCATAAACTTTCCTCCAGAAGCCCTAAATCTCTTCCCTCCCCCGGTCCTTGCCTCTTCCCGCCTGGTAGCCCAGCTGGACGAATGTATTTCTCTATATTTCGCTCCATGACTTCCAATCCCCACAGTGATAGAATGTCTCTAGGTTTGTGATCCAAATCAACAAAGTCCCATTCATTGACCATGGTTTCTCCCATTGTCTTATATTTTGGATCTCCCTAGAAAACAGTAAGTGTTATCTCCTTTTGCAGGTGCGTGAAGTCGCTTACTGTAAAATAGATCCAAACAAATAGTAAAATAAAAACAACCTCCATCTTCCTTTCTCCCTATACCCCTATTTAACATCATCACCATTCCCGATGTAGGTAGATCTCATGACATGTACCGTCCAACTGCCCTCTATGTCCTGATAGCTACCTCTAGGTGTCACAATCAACATTGCATACGACCTCCTCTTCGCTGTCATCCCCCTACATTATCCCAAACCCCATCACCATTGTTAGGGTTTCAAATCTCTTTTTGAATTGGATATTTAACAATTTTATTACTAATTTTATTTATTTAAATAAAAATAATAATATTTAAGTACACAACAACTTTTAAATATCAAAATTTAAAATAATACAATCCATCAAATTTAACAACCTTAACCACTGCAAATCAATTTCTTAGTAGGTAGACACCTCGCAAGACATTCTCTCTACCTACTTGTGTGTTATATCATTAAATAGTTAGAGATATCGATATATTTCCAAAAGCATGACACCCATGAACCCAAAAATCATATTATAGTACAATTGATGATGAGAGGGACATGTAGGGAGGGAAGGGAATGCAGGGATTGCAATTTTATACAATTTTCTATAATATGTAATTACACAAATATGTGTATATATTTCAACTCGGGGTGGATGTGGGCAAGCAGATTTTCATTTTTTTTAAATGAACGGAGAGGATTTCATCATGGGGTGTTGCACAAAATATTGTCACCATGACATTCTGCAATCTGTGTGAGTTTATCACCACTCATACTTTCCTCCATTGCAAGTCTTAAACCTCAGTTCTTCATGTCAAGCCTTGAAAAATAAGAGAAAGCCCTTTAAAGTCTCTAAAACTCTGGTTCCGCACTTTCTCTTAGCATTACCTACGGTCTCGCACCTACTGGTCATGTCCCCTGCGTACCTGACTGCTCTGTCTCTGTGTAATGGGTGCAGACCCCTGTAAAAGTCAAAAAGGCGCAAGTACATTCTTAAAAACTCACTTTGGGTTATTTCTGGAAGCTTCTAGAGGGAATCTTGAGGTGGCAAGTTCACTCCTTTAAGGTTCATGCATCCCATACCTTAAGGAGCTAACCCCTTGATGTGAAGAGCTTATCCCTTTGAAGGAGGACTCTATCCCTTCATAGGTGGACCTGTAACTTCCTTCCTTTGCACTATAAAATGAGGCATTGGGCTGGTTACTGAGGAGGTTGAAAGCTGAATATTTTTGAGGTGGAACGTTGTTGGAATTTAGTCTTCCTAATTGAGCTTGAGAGGAGAGATTACATACCTTTTTTGATCTCATTGGGAAGAGTGTGAGGCTTGCCAAAGTAGAGGAGATTCCTGCTTGGACCGTGGGAGGAGCTTGTACAACATCAAGGCACCAAATGTTGTAAAGTTCTTCTATTTTCAAAGTTAATACAATCAAGTTTATTTTTCTCAATAAGCTTTGTTTTATGGTTTATTTCATGGATTCCTTGATCACCATGATGAATATGATTTATTATATTAGCTATGCAGGTGTTATTTGATGTGTGCTTGTTTGTGATTGCAGGTTCTTAAAATGAAACTCTTTCGGACGATGGAAGCGTGGTTGCCACAAACTAGCGTTGGACTTAAGGTAGGGTCTAAAACACCTCTTGGTTTTTATTAATAAATCGCAATGTATTTAGAGAAAGGTAGATTTGCTTGTCATGTTTGTTGCTAGATATATGTTGATACTAGGGAGATTGTTCTTGTCCACAAGAACGATTTATCCGGCCGAAAAATTGGCGACTCCACTGGGGACTTGAATTTGGTTTTTTGCCTTTCCTTTTTCTTTGACTTGAGAAACTTTTTCTTGTTTCTGGTTTTTGCTTGATGTGTCTAGAATATATTTTGTTTTTTCCAAAATTTTGAAGAGGACCACACTTTATTTTACAAGATAGTGTGTACATCCCCGCACTGTTCCTTTAGTGCACAGAGCAGTACCACATCTGGTTCTACTGGAAGCCTACGGACCTTGTCAAAATTTTTGAAAAACCTAAATTATTTTTGTCTTGTTAAGTTAAGTTTTATTTTATGCTTTTTAGTCTCTGCCCAGATCTGCATGTGTTTTGTCAAAAATTTCTTGTAAGTGAGTTCCATTGGCATTTTGGTTTTAGGTGATTTTCTAGAAGTTTTACGTGCCTGGATTGATTTTCGCTTGGTCTTTGTAGTGACTCAGAGATTAGAAGCCTAAGAAACCATAGATTACCCTGGTATTTTTGGTTTTCTTGATGAGTCTGACTAATTTGTGAAATCTTCCCTTGGTGAGAAATAGATATTGTTTTTTCCTTGCAAAGCTTTGAAAGAACTTGCTTGAAAGTTTTGAATTTCATTTTTATAAAAGAAAACATAGCTGGGTGTTTTTTGATTAATTTTTTTTTCTGAATGAATTAATCCTTAGTTTATTGAATAACTAAGTAAAACGTTCTCAAAAAGAAATTTTTTAAGCTTTTACTTCAATTAGGTTTTAGAAATTTTTAGATCTCAAGATTAGTTTTTTATAGTTTTGAGTGTTCTCTAGAAATTCTAGAATCTCTTTTGAAAGAAATTGTTTTCTGTAGTTTTTGAGTGTTGAAAAAGAAAGGGATTTTTCACGAGCATAATTAGTAGTCTCGTTTTTTAGTTTATTGAAAAGGAAAAAAAATATTTTCTTTTCATTTATATGTTGAAAGAAAGATTTGTTTTTTCAAATAATTGCATTCTCAACTCTTTCTTTAGCTAGCAATTTATTGAAGAAAAAAAATTGTTTATCATCTTAGGTGCATTTTTAGTGTTTTGGAGTCAAGTCTTCACACCATAAAGTTTCATCTCCATTCCTATTGACTTAAGAAACAACCCATAAAAATAACGCTTAAAGTAAAATTGATCTAGCAATCTTTTTATTTCTAGGGCTCTTATCACCAATATAGTTTAGGCTAGTATCTTGGAGTAGGGAGTAATTAACTCTCTAAGATAGTTAAAACAAACAAGTAGCTATATCTTGCGGTAGGAAATAAATCCAATTGTTGCATGTATGCTCTGGGAAGCTCCTCTTAAAGGAGTCAAGCACAAGATCATATCTGAACCAGTGAGGTAATCAATCCTTCCTCATTGGGAACGATAGTAGATATACACGTATTGAAAATGGTAAACCTCGGATTGACCATTGTCAAGGAGCCTGGGGTCACTTGTTGGTAAACCTTGGATTATGTCAAGGAGCCTTCGAGGGGATTGAGCTTTGTTACTCTGCCCTTGCGTGTGTATTGGATCGTAGACTGTTCCCCCAGGTATATTTTTTTCTGTTGGTAACCTTAGTGGCCATAATCTATAGGATTCTTTCCTAAGGTGACGGTGGAGGGAAGATCCCACTGTACCTGGAGCAGACGTCGACTAGACTCACTTGGACTCTCGGGAGGGTTATCTTCACTCGAGACGGTTTTGTGAAGAAACTTGTGCTAGTCTGTTTCATTAAGCAGGTTTTCGAGGTAACTGTTCCAACCGCCCTTTCTGTATTGAATTCTGCGACGTTGGATTTCATCACCAACTAGTGTTTTTGGTATGGAAAGTTACTGTTTGTGTGTGGTTTGAACTCTTAGATTTTTTAGGCGTGTGATTCAATTTTTTTGTTTCTTTAGAGAATTTAGGTGGTTTTATTGAGAATTTCTTTGTTTGCATGTGAAGTAATTAAAATATTTAATCGTGGCCGAATTACCGAGACAATCCCGTAGACTTTGGGGGTAACCTCCCGAGTATACACCAAGCCAGCTTGAAGGGCTATGAGCTCTTGTAACACCTAGTGACAGTAGAGTTGGGTCACCGAAAGCCGGAGAGACTCCTTTAATTTTTCATCCTAATTATCAAGTTCAAGCAACATAGTATATTTCTGAACCAATTTCATTTTCCGAAGTTACTAGTAGTATTTCTTCTACTAGTGAATTAGCTGAAGAACCTAAAATTTCTGAACCTGAAACTGAACCTGCTGCTACTCCATCCTCAAGATTTGCTTCTCCAACTTCTAGTGGTCCTGGTTCACCCAGGGTAGGAAGGATCATTACCCAAAATCTTCCCTCGGGACTCATTTCTATTGAAGAACTTGTTAGTCCAGAAGAAGATATAAGTCTCCCTGAAAATCAACCAACTTTAGAACTTAGGGAGTGTGAATCAATTTTCTACAGTCCACCTAGGAGGGACGCTTGGTACGTCTCATTGACCAACTTTTTAGAAAATCTGGGTCTTATTTTTTCACCACCTTGAATTCCTTTTCATCCAACACCTAGAGGTTATTATCCTCCTTTGAATATGTCGAGACAGTCATCCATGTTTTCCCAATCACCGGAAACATTTTTATATGGCGGTCCTTCTGTTCCTTCTGGGTATCAGTCACTCACTGGTACTTTTTTAGGAGCATCTCCTCAACCCATTGAACATGGGATATCAACTGGTAATAACGGAACTCAACCATTGAGCGTAGAAGAAATTCTTATGATGTCTGGTACTATTCCAAATCCGCAACCTCAAGGTAGTCAGTTACCGCCTGGGGGGCAACCTCAAGGTACTCAATTACAGCCTAGGGGGCAACCTCAAGGTAGTCAGTTACTGCCTGGGGGGCAACCTCAAGGATAGTACATACCTTCGGGATACTACATACTTCAAGGTCAACCCCAGACTCAGTACATACCTCAAGGTCAAACCCAGTATCAATATATACCTCAAGGTCAACCCTAGTTTCAGTACGTGCCTCAAGGTTATCAACCTCAAGGTCAGTACCCAACCCAAGGTTTCTAACCACCTTCTGGTCAATCATTTGTACAAGGAGCTGGAAATGTACCTTTGAATTATCAGCCCTACCCTCAACCTGGTTATGGTCCTCAATATGCTCAACCTTCTATGGGTCCATACCCTGGAATGAACATGGTGTGGGATCCATCTCAATTTCAACAGATTTTGCAACCTAATGTGCAGTTGTCATCTCAATATGGACAACCTTTGGTTTCTAGTTCAACCCAGCAACCTGTCTAGTCTACTATTCAAACTTCTGCACCTGGTGTAGCTCATCAGTCTGGGCCTAGTTCGCCTTGAAATCTGCCTCAAACGACTACTACAACTACTGCAGCTTCTATTCAATCTACCCCACCTACTTCTAGAATATCGGCAGCTCCAGTTTCTACTGTTCCTGCATCAACTCTTCAAGCCTCTTTACCTCAGTCGGGACCTACGATTCAGACTTCAGTTTAGATGCTTGTAGGACAACCTAGTCCAAGTATGGTTGTCACAAGTCAACCACAATTCACTTATCAACCGTACCAAGGACAGTACCAATTCGGTCCTGCTGTGCAAAGCCCAGTTTACCAGTATCAACCATACCCTGGATATACTTATCAGCAACCTCAACAACCCCAGTTTGGTCCGGTTAATCCTGGTTTTCCGGGAGGATACAATATTCCAAATGCGATTCCAATTCCAAGTTATCCTAGATATCCTCCTCTTGGGGCTGGTCTTATGACCCAGGTTTTTCGTGACCCTAACCGTCAGTTACCATTTATTGCAACTTTGGACTTGCCTGATTTGTCGCGCCTTACGAATGATCCGATTAATTATCTTTTGTTTTGGCTGCCAATGCCGAATAAGTTGCCCAGTGATATCCCAAAGTTTGAAGGTAAATCAGGAGAGGATCCATCAAACCATGTGATGACTTATCACCTTTGGTGTGCGTCTAATTCCATTATAGATGATTCAATTCGCTTACGTCTTTTTCAACGCACTCTGATTGGTCTTGCGGCCAAGTGGTACATTGAGTTACCGCGAGCCTCTTTTTATAATTTTAGTCAGTTAGCCACTTCGTTCTTAACTCATTTTCAGTTGCCTGTCAGATATGACAATGGTACGAAATTATTAACTTCATTAAAACAGTCAACATCCACATATATTTCAGATCATATTCATGAATGGCGACGTCGACGATGTTTATTGAAATTTTTTATTCCGGATCAAATTTTAGCAGAATGGTTTGTTAAATCGTTATTACCTAAAATCATTGATGATGTAGCTAAGCCAGGAGTTGTTACTGAAGAGCAGGTAATTGATCAGGCTCAGTACCTTGACCTCGTTTATACGCAGTCGAGTACTTTACACAAAAAAATCCCCGACCTTCCGAAACAAAATCAAATAACTGCAGCTCCTTTAGGGTCTCATGCCGCTGATGGTATGATTGGTTCAGTTAGCACCAAAAGCAAGAATAAATCTTCAAAGAATTCTTCTCCTATTATAACTTTACCAGATTCCACGACAGGAGACTCTTCCACTGAAATTCCTGCTGATATTCATGTTGTAGAATCATCTACGGCCAAATCAAAATCCAGTGGTAAAGGGAAAGGGAAGAAGAAAAATAAACAAAACTTAAAAGAGAAATCAGATAAAACTGAACCTACTGACGAGAAACGTAAACCTCGCTATCCTTGTCTCATTTGTGATGAGGAGCATTTTACAAGAGACTGCCCACATCGTGCTGAGGTTGCGAAAATTGTCAAAGGTTCTCAAATGCCTGTTGTCTTGAAGGATCCTTTTCCTAGTCAAGATAGTAAGATGATTGGTTCTTCCTCAAATTCCTCGGAAGAACCCATAATGATGATGTCTCATGTCAGGATTGCGACGCGATTGCAAGTTTATGGTACTAAAAGTCCTGTTGGTGGTAAGGAAGCAGAATCTTCTAATTAAAACCCATCAACTTCAACTCCTTCTGGTTCTGATCCGATACAGATTGAGAAACATAAACCAGACTTAGTAATCGAACCGCCTACTAAAGGTATACTTCGTAAGTCAGCTTTCAATCCACATGCGAGAGCTGCTCAGAATTATAACATTGTTGAAGACTTGGCTATTTCCCCTTCAGCAATGTCGGCTTTGGAGGTGCTGCAATCATGCCCAACACAATGTAAATTACTATTGTCGACTATAGGAGCTGTTGATATTCAGGATTCAAACCTTATAATCTTTGATTTAGAGAATAGTACACCTCGCCTACCTCATCAAATGGCTTTCCAGATTCCAGTGTTAGTCAAAAACAGACCTTGCTTTAGGACTATAATTGATGAGGGAGCTTCTACATGTATTATGTCGATCCAGTGTTGTATATCGCTTGTTTCTCCTACACTCAATCAATCCTCAACGATTCTAAAGGCTTTTGATGGCCATGGGTTCCATCCTTTTGGCATTCTACAGGATTTACCTATAGGGGTTGAAGGAAAAACTGTTAATCTAGATGTGGAAGTGGTTGACGCCCCTCTAGATTACAACCTTCTTTTGGGTCGCAGCTGGTCTTACGCTATGACTACTATTGTTTCATCGGTCTTTTGGCTTATAAAGTTTCCTCATAATGGAAATATCGTAACCATAGACCAACTGACTTATTTTTCATTCGACCCAGCCTCTTCTGAAAGTATCCAACATGTCGGTAAAACAACTATCCCTTACAAGGATGTTGGGGTAGGATTGATTAAGGATTCTGGTTTACTAGGAAATTTTTCCTTTCCTCCTAACGTATCGCCTTCTACTGCAACTATTCATATGATTTCATCAAACAATATTGACTTTGATGACCCTTGGATTGTACCTTCTGAGTCTAAGGTGGATTCAGTTGGTGATGCGATGCCTTTGAGTCCCTATGAAATTGCATATCAGGTTGTACAGTCGTTTTCTGACCCTTGTTCAACCGAAATTGATCTAATGAATGTGGTCCATGGAGAATCACTTTCAATATCAACCTTGGATTCAACAAATTTTTCCGAGCTTGTTCATACTGATGAGCAGATTCGTGAACTTTTGTATGTTGACAATTTACCATGGGATCTCTTCACCATTGATCTTCATTTTTTCCTGAGCTTGCTCATTTTGAAAATTATTTTTCATCTATTTTTACTACTGATTGTGTCAAAAAACCACAGAATCCATTGCAACATCTTGATTCTGAATTAAATTTGGGAAATATTTCTCGAACGGTTCCTATTGACATTTCAGTTAAACCTGGAATTATTGAAAACATTCATATAGGTGCTTCCTGTACGGACAATGAATTCCAAACTTATAAAGCCCTATTTCAAGAATTCCGTGACGTGTTTGCCTAGTCATACGAAGAGATGCCAGGAATCGATCTAGCAATTGTTGTTCATGAAATTAAAACTTACCCCGATGCTAAACCTATCCGGCAATGTTTGCGTTAGATACATCCGCGAAAAGCTGTTGCTATTAAAGCTGAAGTTGAGAAATTACTTCGAGCAGGTTTCATTTATCCAATTACCTTAACGAATTGGGTATCGAATATTGTTCCTGTTAACAAAAAGCAAGGAACGATAAGAATATGTACCGACTATAGGAATATTAATCGAGCTTGTCCTAGAGACAATTATCCAACCCCCTATATTGATCAAATCATTGATGATTGTGCCGGCATTGAAATTTTCTCCTTTATGGATGGTTTTCTGGATACAATCAAATCAACATACTCCCTACTGATCAACCAAAAATGGCTTTCATTTGTCCATGGGGGACATTTGCTTATTGCAAATTACCTTTTGGATTAAAGAATGCCGGAACAACTTTTCAAAGAGCTATGTCTTATGCGTTTCATGACATCAAGCACATTGTGCAGCCCTATCTCGATGATTTACCTACCCATTCATTACGTAGAGCCGATCATCTCACTCATTTGCGAGCAATCTTTATGAGATGTAGGCATTATTGAATTAGGTTGAATCCACACAAATGTGTTTTCTGTATAGAAACGGGTCGTTTACTAGGATTCGTTGTTTCAAAAGCTGGCATTCATGTCGATCCCTTGAAGGTTGAAGCTATTGTCAAATTGCCTCCTCCTTCGACTCTTCACCAACTCCAAAGTTTGCAAGGGAAAGCAAGCATTTTACGTCGTTTCATTCCTAACTACGCCGAGATAACAAAGGGTTTTACTAGGTTGTTGAAACAGAATACTCCATTCTTTTGGGATGAGATAGCTGACAAGTCTTTTGATGCACTTTGACCCATGCACCGTTATTGCATCCTCCCAACTACAACCAGGATTACTTCTTGTACCTCGCCGCTTCTCATTCCACCATCGAGATGGTTTTAGTTCAGGAAGATGAATTCAATAGTGAACATGTGATTTACTATCTTAGTCGAACTCTGAATCCGACTAAGCTTAAATATTCGCATGTGGAGAAATTGGCCTTGGCATCTGTTTAAGCTGTCTAAAGATTTCGTCATTACATCTTACTACGCAAAACTACCATAATTTCTGACTGTAACCCTATGATCTATATTTTGACCAAACAATTGCTAGGGGGCAAGTATTCCAAATGGATAGTTATCCTGCAGGAATTTGACTTGGAATTTGAAAAATCCAAGGCAAAGAAATCTTTGGTTTTTGCGGAACTGATGTGTGATTTCCCGCGTGTTGATACTGAAATTGTGGCGGAAGAGCCCATTGCGGACGAATCCTTGTTTCTTATCAGTACTCTTGATCCATGGTATGGAGATATCATTGTTTATCTCCAAACCAAATCTTTTCGGCCTAAAATTTCACGATCTCAGCGACGGAAAATACGTTTCCAATCCCAACAATACAAAATTATTGGAGATACACTCTATCGTCGTGGGGCGGATTCTGTTTTCTGACGTTGTTTAACTCATGAAGAAGCTGAAAAGGTTCTAAATGACTGTCACTTTGGAGCATGTGGCAGTCATATGTTTGGGTATGCCACAGCCCAAAAGATATTGTGCACTGGTTATTTCTGGTCGTCTTTATTTAAAGATTGTATCTATGCGGTCCGAAAATGCCACAATTATCAAATTTTTTATCGAAAGATGCGTGCTCCACCTGCTCCTCTCCACCCTATAATTGTCGTCGGCCCTTTTTCAAAGTGGGGTATTGAATTTATTACATGTAACCCTCACTCGGCCGGGGGGCATGCGTATATCATCCTTGCGGTAGATTATTTTACTAAGTGGGCTGAGGCGATGCGTACATTTTCGGCAGACGGTAAAATTGCTACAATTTTCGTTTTCAATCATATAATTACTAAATTTGGTGTTCCTCAAGCGATTATTACTAATCATGGGAGTCATTTTCGAAACATCATGAAGATTGAACTAACAAATCAACTTGGCTTGCGTCACGATAGTTTTATTCCATATTACCCATAGGCTAATGGTCTGGTTGAAGCTATCAACAAAGTTCTAGTCATTATGATTCGACAAATCATTGGTATTCATAGGTCGAATTGGCATAGCATGTTATTTTCAGCACTTTGGGCATATCGAACCTTAGTAAAAAAATCAACTGGTTTCACTCATTTTCAACTAGTTTATGGTTTGGAAGCTGTGTTACCCATTGAATGTGAAATTCTGTCATTGCAAATAGCCATAGAATTATTCCCAGCCACTTCCGAAGAGGAGAAACGTTTGTTGTATTTAGCTCACCTAGATGAGAATCAACGTGATGCTGCATTAGCAATCAAAACTCATGCCAAATGAATTAAAGCTCAGTACGATCGAAATGTTACACCTCGTAATTTTCGGAAGGAGACCTAGTCTTACTATACGATCAAGCAAACGATAAGCTAGGGGCTAGAAAATTTGTACCTATGTGGCATGGTCCTTATGTTGTTAAGTGAAAGCTGGAAAAAGGGGCCTATGAATTGGTAGATTTTGATGGTGTCTCTTTGGGTAAACCCAAGAATGGTTTTTATCTGAAGAGATATTATGCTTAAATTTGAGTGTGGAGATTTTAGTTAGATTAGTTTCTTTCTAGCTGGTGTGTTTTAGATTAGAAAAGTGTGCTTAGTTTAGAGATTGTTTTTATCATTATTCCTGTTTATCTTGATTTTACTCTTGATATTGCAGATGTCGACGTCTCTTCAAACATACATTGGTTTCACTGATGGTTCTTGTCGTAATACACGGAACATTTCTTCCGCAGCTTGGGTTATCTATTCACCCTCTGATGAGTTGGTATCTATGCATGGGGTAAGCCTTGGTGAAACAACGAACAACATTGAAGAATATAGTGCAGTGATTGAGTTATTATCTGAATCCATCTCATTCGGGATTCAGAGTTTGATTGTTATGTTAGATTCTGAACTCGTTGTATTACAACTTAATAGAGTTTATGCCATTAGAAATCCAGAGTTATTAAGATTATTTTTGAGAGTTCGTCTCTTGGAACGTGAATTTGACTATATTGAATATCATCATATTCCAAGATATTTAAATACATTAGCAGATGCAATTGCTTCTTGAATGTTAAATAGACATTTGCAATAATCAAACAGTAGATTTAAAAACATTTCATAACATGTTATACAAGATAGCCAGTAATAGTGATATAGCATAGCATAGAAGTGTGTCAAATATACATCGTCTTCAATCATAGGTTGAAAAACACCTTATGATCGGCAAAAATGATAGTACAAAAAGAAAAAATGTCGTATGAGTCTACAAAGGTGATCATCCTATCACTGGTGATGATCACGATAAGAAACCATTGCTCGGGCCACCCTACAAAGGAGCCTCCTGAAAGGTCCTGGGACCCCAATCACATAGCACTGTAACCTAAGTGGAATATCATCTATGCCAGTCTCCGGAATATCTGTTGTCAAACGTTCTAGATGATTTTCCAATTCAGTCAGGGTCTCTGTAGATTCGTCTCATGGGGCCAGTACTGCTACAGCTGGGTGTCTCCTCTCACAGGGCCGGAGAGTGGCTGGTCGCTGTGGACCCACATCTGCATTTGAAACTTTTTACTATCAGTTTTGGACGATTTAAAAAAAAAAAAAAAAAAAAAAAAAAAAAAAAAAAATTAGTTAAAACTTAGAAAATGTTGAGAATGATTTTACCTGAATCATCCCACTGCTCTCCTGGTGGAAGAGTCATGTCTGGATCACCATGATAATCCATCCTAGCATATGGAAAATCCTGAGTCATGAAAACTTGGTTCTCCAACCAACGAAAATACTCAGGCGAAAATCGAACAACCTCTGAACCCTCCTCAGGATGACGGGCCATAACTGCAACCCAACGCATTAGCCTAGGTTCTTGGGGAAGTCCAACTCCAATGGAAAGCTACTGTGGGACCAACATCGAGACCCTCTCTAGACCAAATCTCACGACTAGGAAACCATATCCAAATTTTTTTAGTTGTCCGTTCTTTGCTCTAGTTAGTTGGCCTTTTACATTCGCCAACACAGCTTCGCACCAGTTGAAGATGGTGCCTCGATAACAGTCTACTGCCATTCGCATTTGGGATCCGGTAGCTACATGTAGTGCTGCGCTTCCGTAGAGTCTGGTGACAGTAAATGCAATCACTTTAAGTTCAGGATGGGAGATAGTTTTGATATCGATCCCTTTGTCCTTTGTTTGGTCATTACAAAACTCTAGTCGGAGACTATCGACAGACTGGCCACTTGGCCTAGTCCCGAATAGAGATAATCATTCACCTCTCTTGGGCAAACCAGTCAGTAAATAAATATCCTCTAGCTCGATTTCGAGCTGGTGGCCACCAATAATGAAACACTGGTCTTGTATATTCCACCTGTCCACCAGCCATTGCAAAAAGTTTACTTGGGCCCTCATGCCAGGTATGGCCCAAAATTTAAATAACCCGCATGCCCTCAATGCATCCAATGAGGGTTGATGATTAATTATGGCAAGGTCCACATCTTCGTGCTCCCGTTCCCGCCAAATGAGCATTTTGTATATCTTGCATTGCAAAAACGACGGATTAGAACATTTTAGTTCAAAAATTTTTGGGGCGGAAATGAAAAAATTGGAGTTTTGAAACCTATTTCGCGGGGTCCGCACCTACTAGTTAGGGACAGTGCATAGGTCCACACTCTTCACAAGCAACAGGTATTGGACTCTGGTTCTTTCCTTTGTAGGAAAAAGTCGGGGTCCGCAGGTTTCGCATGTTGCGCCTGCGGACCCCCGCGAGCGGTTTTTTAAACTAATTTTTCCTTAAAAAAATCAAAATGGAAGCCTAAAAACGAAATACAAACTGTTGAAATGCAAGATAAAGGTGATGTGGATTACCTGGAGTTGACGGTTTTCGTTTCCAATGGACGGATTTTCCGTAATCTTCACAGGAAGTTTCTTACCCAAAATCTCTCTTTTCTCACTCTGAAGTCAAATGGTCAAAATGAATTTACAAAAGCCCTTTTTATAAGCTTTTTTGAATAAATGAATTTTTAATTTGTTTATTTTTCACTTTTAAAAGGTAACTTTTTGATGCATTTTTATTTATTTTAAACAGGTATGAGTAATGTTTGAGTTTTTGTGCAGAATATTGGATTTTTTAGGAAAAATTAATCATTTTCAACAAAAAACATTGGAGTCCTCTTTAAGCTCTTTTCAGACTCGTAAAATATGAAAAGATTGGCGAGTTTTTCTTTTTAAGCTCGTTAAAAAGGAATTAAAAGGATGGTCCACTTACAGCTCTTTTCTGACCATATAAACATGAAAAGATTGCTAGGCTTTTGTCGTTTCAAGTTCGATATTGGTTATAAAACAACGTGTCGTTGATCACTTTTTTACTTTTTTAGATCAGAGACACTAATTATGAAACGTACTCCTTGATCGTAATGGTCAAGCGGTTCTCTCAAGTATTATTTTATACTTTTTCGGGTTTGGGAGACACAAATTTACGAAAAAGGACAACTATGGAGTTTTCTTAAGTTTTTCTTTTGACTCCCTAAAATTCAAAAACGCTGAGTTTCTCCTATACTGGACTCGTTAAAATGTAACAGTAAAGGATCTGTTCAATTTTAAACAGGAACGAACCACTCCTTCTTAGGGTTCGAATTTTAAACTAAGTTATAACCAAGCAAATGTTATCCTCCTCAAGCTTGTCAAAAATAAAGAGGTACTTGCCAGAAATGGGGGGGGAAAAGAGAGAAAAATTAACCTGTTTGTCATACTTTGTGTCTTAGAAAAGCATTTAATCACTCTTGAATATGACACCTTTTATTCACATTGGTAGGGAAATCCTTTGCCTAACAGTTAATCAAACCATATTGAAAGTCTTCAGCTGGTTTCTAGCTATTAGCTTTGGGTCAATTGTCACCAAACCATCTGCAGTGTCGTTATGTGTTCAAGAGGTCAGTCCAAATAAACCATTCATCTACAAAATATCTGTCATCCATCTTGACCATCCCTGAGTTAGTCCTTGCCAAATATATTTCTTCAAACTTAATCTATGATTTCATGTTGTGGGCTTACCTACGACGGATCGCTTTCTATCGACTTCAGCTCATTATCTAGAGAGATGATCTAGAAATTGTCAGTACCTTGGAATCTGCATGCCACAATGGCAGGCTTCTCGCCTTCGACGACAGGTTGCATCATTGACCTTCGATCAAAGGATTCTATGACATGTTCGACATCAGCTCATTTATTCACATTTCATGGATTATACTGAGTACTTTGAGATCCATTGACATTACTGGTGGTTTCTCTCACACTTGTTAACAGTTCACATCATCGATTGGTAATCAAGTGGTTTCTACCATGTTCGACTTCGGCACATTCATTCACATGGATAGAATCGTACTAGTTCGGGAAGCAGAAATCAAGACCCTGGATCTAGTTTCCACCATCCAAGCTGCGAGGAATTTTGTTATTCATTATACAATGGACTATTCATAAACAGATGGTTGCGCTCATACTGTGTCTACATATGTCTATACTTGTGATGTATTACAAAATCATTCCTATATCAGAGCAGTTTAATTAGTTTTCTAGTCAGTTTTGATCTGAGTATGGGAATGCCTACCTCAGCGATGATATGTTCACATATATATATTTGTATTGAATGTTTTTACAGGTTCCGACCAGGATGTCCACAGGATGATCTTTGAAATGATAAAATACTTCACTCTTCTTAGATGACAAATACTATCCTCATCTATTACAGACTTCGCATTTTAGGGGGCAATCTGTTGCACAAAATATTGTCACCATGACATTCTGCAATCTGTGTGAGCCTATCACCACTCATACTTTCCTCCTTTGCAAGTCTTAAACCTCAGTTCTTCATTTCAAGCCTTGAAAAATAAGAGAAAGCCCTTAAAAGTCTCTAAACCTCTGGTTTCGCACTTTCTCTTAGCATTACCTGCGGTCTCGCACCTACTGGTCATGTCCCCTGTGTACCTGACTGCTCTGTCTCTGTGTAATGGGTGCAGACCCCTGTAAAAGTCAAAAAGGTGCAAGTACATTCTTAAAAACTCACTTTGGGTTATTTCTGGAAGCTTCTAGAGGGAATCTTGAGGTGGCAAGTTCGCTCCTTTAAGGTTCATGCATCCCATACCTTAAGGAGCTAACCCCTTGATGTGAGGAGCTTATCCCTTTGAAGGAGGACTCTATCCCTTCATAGGTGGACCTATAACTTCCTTCCTCTGCACTATAAAATGAGGCATTGGGCTGGTTACTGAGGAGGTTGAAAGCTGAATATTTTTGAGGTGAAATGCTGTTGGAATTTAGTCTTCCTAATTGAGCTTGAGAGGAGAGATTACATACCTTTTTTGATCTCATTGGGAAGAGTGTGAGGCTTGTCAAAGTAGAGGAGATTCCTGCTTGGACCCTGGGAGGAGCTTGTACAACATCAAGGCACCAAAGGTTGTAAAGTTCTTCTATTTTCAAAGTTAATACAATCAAGTTTATTTTTCTCAATAAGTTGTGTTTTATGGTTTATTTCATGGATTCCTTGATCACCATGATGAATATGATTTATTATATTAGCTATGCAGGTGTTATTTGATGTGTGCTTGTTTGTGATTGCAGGTTCTTAAAAGGAAACTCTTTCGAACGATCAAAGCATGGCTGCCACAAACTAGCGTTGGACTTAAGGTAGGGTCTAAAACACCTCTTGGTTTTTATTAATAAATCACAATATATTTAGAGAAAGGTAGATTTGCTTGTCCTATTTGTTGCTAGATATCTGTTGATACTAGGGAGATCATTCTTGTCCGCAAGAACGATTTATTCGGCCGACATGGGGGAATATTCTTCATCTGAGAAAGCATTCAATGGTTGTGATTTCTCCTATTGTGTGTTACATTGCATTGATTTGAAACATGGCAAAATTTGAAAATTTTCCAAGTGTTACATGTTGAGGTGAATTGGTTCCCCATCTTCTATCATTTGAATTCCATGATGTTTAAATATTAAGTGTCGGAGTGGGTATTGGAATGGAAATTTTTAGTAGCTATTAATGCATGTAGAAAACCCTATGTATGATCCACAACACTTAAGATGATCGCCATTAATGGAACTCCTTTGATAACATTGAGAAGCTTTGGGGGTTATTGATTGTTTACAGGCTAGAAAAATGTCTAAAATTGAGTATTCTATTAAATATTACATTGATATCTATGAGTCTAGGTCTATAACGTTTTTCATTTCAAGGCATTTTTAAGGTTTATGCTTTTGAAGGTTTATGCATTTTCAACATCGCATTGTGACAAAGATTGTCGCAATATGAAAATCAACCATGCTCACATTGTGACAAAGATTGTCTCATGGTCCAACGTCACATTCTGACAACCATTGTCATACATGTTCAGCCATGGTGAACCATGGTCAACATCACATTGTGATAAATATTGTCTCAATTATGAAATCAACCATGGTCAACCATGGTCCAACATCACATCGTGACAAAGATTCTCTCAATATGAGAATCAACCATGGTCAACCATGGTCCAATGTCCCATTATGACAAATATTGTCTCAATATGAAACTCAACCATGGTCAAACATGTTTGTTTTATGGTTTATAATATTTGTCTTAGGTTTATATACCTTGGGTTTACAATATTAATCTCTTGGGTTTAATATTATTCCCTTGATATTTTAGTATTAATCCTTTAGGTTTATTAGTGCCTTGGAGCTATAATATCAATCCCTTGGGTTTATTAATCTAAGAGTTCATATTCCTATGGCATAATATTATTGATTGGGTTTATAATATTAATCTTAGGGTTTAATGGAAATCCCTTAGGTTTATAATATAAATTCCTTGGGTTTATTAATCCCTTAAGTTTATAATATTAATAATCGTTTACGTTTATAATATTAATCCCAAGGTTTTATAATATTAATCTCTTGGGTTCTCAATATTAATCCATTGGGCTTATTAATATTAGGGTTTATATTCCTATGGTTTAATATTAATGCTAGGGTTCAATGTTATTCCATTGGATTTATAATTCCTTGGGTTTTTTTGTTTTGTTTTGTAAGCTTGGTAGGACTCCATCTTCATCATGTCCAATAAATCACCCCGATCGAGGTAGGGAATTGAACCATTGACTTCACATCAAGGAGTACCTTAGTAGAGCACCCAATCACTGTCTATCCAAGACCTCGTGGACAATTCATTGGATTTTTAATATTAATCCCTTGGGTTTATAATATTAATCCCGAGGTTTATACTATTAATGTTAGGGATTAATGTTTATTTTAGGGTTTATAATATTTATCTTAGGGTTTATATCCCTTGGGTTTATAATATTAATCCCTTGGGTTTGTGACAAATATTTTCTCAATATGGAAATCAATCATGGTCAACCATGGTCAATCATAGTCAACATTGGTCAAACATGGTCAACCATGGTCAATTCTGGCCTACAATGGTCCAACACCACATTGTGACAAAGATTGTCTCAATATGAATAGTAACCACAGTCAATAACTATGTTCACATTATGACAAATATTTTCCCAATATGAAAATTAATCATGGTCAACCATGGTCAATTATGGTCTACCATGGTCCAACACCACATTGTGACAAATATTGTCTCAATATGAATATCAACCATGGTACAACGTCACATTGTGAGAAAGATTTTCTCAATATGAAAATCAATCATGGTCAACCATGGCCAATAACCATGCTCGCATTGTGACAAAGATTGTCTCATAGTCTAACGTCACATTGTGGAAACCATGGTCAACCATAATCAACCATGGTCCAATGTCACATTGTGACAAAGATTGTCTTAATATAAAAATCAACCATATGGTCCAACATCTCAATGTGAAAAAGATTGTCTGTTTATATACCTTGGTTTATAATATTTATCTTAGTTTTTATCAAAGGATTTTCTCAATATGAAAATCAATCATGGTCAACCATGGTTCAAATTCACATTGTGACAAAGATTGTCTCAAGATGAAAACCAACCATGGTCCGACATCACATTGTGACAAAAATTGTCTTGATATGAAAATCAAGCATGGTCAAGCATGGTCCAACATCACATTGTGACAAAGATTGTCTCAATATATAAATCAACTAGGTCAACCATGTTTATTTTAGGGTTGATAATATTTACCTTAGTGTTTATATACCTTGGGTTTATAACATTAATCCCTTAGGTTTAATATTATTTCCTTGGGTTTATAATACCAATCCCTTGAGTTTACTAATCTAAGGGTTCATATTCCTAGGGTTTAATATTATTCATAGGGTTTATTTATAACCCTAGGGTTTAATATAAATCCCTTAGGTTTATAGTCATGGTCAACTATGGTCCAACGTTAAAGTGCGACAAATATTGTCTCAATATGAAAATAAACCTTGGTCAACCATTGTTAATCATGGTCAATCATGGTCAACCATGGTCCAATGTCACATTGTGACAAAGATTGTCTCAATATGAAAAATAAACATGGTTAAAAATTAACCATGATTAACCATGTTTGTTTTACCGTTTATAATATTTATCAAAGAGTTTATATGCCTTGGTTTATAATATTTATCTTAGGGTTTATCATAGGATTTTTTCAATATTAAAATCGCTCATGACCAACCATGGTCTACATGGGTCAAACATGGTTGACCATGGTCAATTATGATAAATCATGGTTAAACATGGTCAACAATGGGCAAACATCACATTGTGATAAAGATTGTCCCAATATTAAAATCAACCATGGTCAATGATGGTCCAACATCACATTGTGACAAAGATTGTCTCAACATGAAAATCAACCATGGTCAACCATTGTCACATTCTGATAAAGATTGTCTCTTGGTCTAACGTCACATTTTGATAACCATGGTCATCCATGGAAAACCATGGTCCAACATTGCATTGTGACAAAGATTGTCTCAATATGAAAATTAATCATGGTCAACCATGGTCCAACGTAACATTGTGACAAAGATTATGACAATATGAAAATCAACCATGGTTAAACATGGTCAACCATATTTAATTTAGGGTTTATAATATTTATCTTAGGGTTTATATACCTTGGGTTTATAATATTAATCCCTTGGGTTTAATATTATTCCCTTTAGTTTATAGTCCCTTCGATTTTTAGTATTATTCCATTGGATTTATAATATCAATCCCTTGGGTTTATTAATCTAAGTGTTCATATTCCTAGGGTATAATATTATTCATAGGGTTTATAATATTAATCCTAGGGTCTAATATAAATCCATAGGGTTTATAATCATGGTCAACCATGGTCCAATGTCACATTGTGACAAAGATTGTCTCAATATGAATATCAACCATGTTTAACCATCATCAAACATCGTCAACCATGGTCCAACATTACATTGTGATAAAGATTGTCTCAATATGAAAATCAAGCATGGTTAAACATGGTCCAACGTCACATTATGACAAAGATTGTCTCAATATGAAAGTCAATCGTGGTCAATTATGGTTAATCATGGTCAATCATGTTCAACCATGGCCAATCATGGTCATTATAAAAATCAATCTTGATTAACCATAGCCAATCAGGTCAACCATGGTCAATCATGGTCCAACATCACATTGTGACAAATGTTGTCTCAATATAAACATCAACCATGGTCCAACATCACATTGTTACAAAGATTCACAACGTGACAACTATGGTCCAATGTCGCATTGCGACAAAGATTGTCTCAATATGAAAATCAACCATGGTCAACCATGGTCAACTAGGGTCCAACGTTACATTGTGACAAATATTCTTTGAATATGAAAATCAATTATGGTCAACCATGATCCAACATCGCATTGTGACAAAGATTGTCTCAATATGAAAATTAACTATGGTTGACATGCTTGTTTTAGGGTTTATAATATTTATTTTAGGGTTTATATACTTTAGGTTTACAATATTAATCCCTTGAGTTTAATACTATTCCCTTGGGTTTTTAGTATTAATCCCTTGGGATTATTAGTACCTTAGGTTTATAATATCAAACCCTTGGGTTTATTAATCAAAGGGTTCATATTCCTATGGTATAATATTATTGATAGGGTTTATAATTAAGAAAACTATTTCCGTAGAAATCACATAAGAGTTTATAATATTAATCTTAGGGTTTAACAAAAATCCCTTGGGTTTATATCATAAATTTCTTGGATTTATTAATCCCTTGGGTTTATAATATTAATCCTTTGTCTATAATATTATTTTCTGGGGTTTATAATGATTGGGTTTATAATTTGGGGTTAATATTATTTTTTGAGGTTGGTATAATGACACCAGGGCCTGGTTAAACCATTGGGAGATCGACGGGAATGTTTCATTGCAAAACATTAATAACATTAAAAATATTGTTACTTCTAAGTTCAAAGAGAAAATGTGGTGTGAGAAAGATTTAGTAGCTAAAAGAAAATTAAAATATTATAAGGAGGTAATCAACCCCACCCTAGAAGATCAAATGTATCTCTATGTTTTAACTAGCTCAAAAAAGAAAATTAATATAGCCAAGATTAGAACTCTCATGAGCTCCATAGTGTAACAGGCCATTGGGCAGTTCCTAAAACACCATGGATGGAAAGGATCTGCCATCTCTGTGAGAATATGAACATCGAGGATGAAAATCACTTCCTTTTAGAGTGCCCTGCGTACAACCACATTAGATGTCAATTTCATAATCTTTGTTGCAAAACTGACCTTCCGAGCATTTTACAATGTCAAAATTATAGTGAGCTCAGGAGGCTTCTCTCCAAGCTTTTTGGGCATAGGAATAAAATTTTAAATCAAACTAAATAATTTGTTTCTTTAGGTCTGATAGACCAAAGTTTGGTCTTTGTGGACGTTAACCATCACCATTATCATCATCATCAATATTAATAATTTATTCGGTTAATAATATCAATATAATAATAATTATTATAAATTTCCATTCTAATTGTTATAATTATTGTTGTATTTATAATATAATGATAATAATATTTATTACATATCACATTTAAAATTCAAAACATATCACATTTAAAATACATTCTGTTTGGTATCAAGTTTGTTCCCCAGCTTTGTGGTGGGTGGTATATAGGTACTCAGATTTTCAAATTTGATTACCTACATATCACCAGGCTTCTACGACATTAATCCAACACTCTCTTTTTGTGTAATGCTGCCGTGGGGTGAGGTTTGCTTAGTTTGATTTGGAAATTTAACTGTCTGTATTGCAACCGCGGTAGCGTTAAATGTTGAATTCTCAGTGGGGAGACATGGCCTTATTGGAGGCACGTGTAAAAACAGACATAAAAATTAATAAAGTCAGTTCCAGAATTCTCTATTGATTTTTGACCAGCCAGCAATGGGGTGATATCAGGTTCAGAGTCTACCCCTTATTTTTGACCAACAGATGTGAGGTGAAAATTGAAGTCAGATTTTCAGGGTAACCTGAATTTCACACCATTAGTTTCAAAACTTAAATGCTCGTACAATTATTTAAATGATGGAAGCTTTCTGAATTTAAATGCTCATAAAATTTAAATTGGTAAGTTATCTAATTCAAGCAAAAGAAAGAAAAATGCTACAGAACTATGCTGCTCCAAAACTGAAAGATTACATATAATGTCACAATCAAATATGGAAAATAAGATCACATCTAATGTTGGGGGATTTCAGAGTTGAGGTTTTTACCTTGTTGCCTATGCTGGCTTGATGTGAAAGTTCGAGCCTTATTCAATGCTTTGTCTAAGAGTTAAGTTGTGCGGGTTTGGTTAGTAGTCGGTGAATTATAAATGTGCAATTTCTACGCAGTTAAGTGTGGGATCGGTCAACTTGTTTGGTTCGAATTGGGTGAATTGCAGATCTGCAATTTGTACGCAATCCAGTGTCGGATTAATTAATCTAGGTGGATTCGGATTAATTAATTTAGGTGGATTTGGTTCGAATTGGGTGAATTACAAATCTGCAATTTCTAATAATCGAGTGTCAGATTAATTAGGTTTGTGTGGGTTTGGTTAGAATCGTTGGATTATACGTCTGCAATTTCTTTCCAAGGGTTGAGCATGCAATATTTAATATCCAGGTAGATCGAGAGATCTGATTGTATGAAATTGAACTTCCTGTAAAGTAAATTTTATAAAGAGAAGGAAAATTACCCCACTCTTGAAATTGCATTTTTAATTATCTTAATGAGTTTACATCTTCCATATGGTGGAATTTGTAAAGGGAAAGTGGCTGGGGAAACATTTCAGCTAAACCTTCACTTCACTTATATTTACCACACAAACTTATCGTATATCCAAAGACTTGTCATAAATGTTTATTTTTGAATTGCAATTGAACTGTAATTACAATAGACTTCCTCTTAACTCTTCTTAGGTTATGTATCATGTTTTTGAGGTGATTAAATTTTTAATTTTTTAATTTTCTAAGGAAAAAATTAAATAAAAAATTATTATTATTATTATTTATTATAAAAAATAATATATGAGTTTTATATATATATAAAACATGTTCCCAGATTTTTTATTATGGAGATTTATTCTTATTTTATTATGGAAATTTTTAATTTGTAAAAAACTTTATGTTAATAACATGGATCAATATCATAAATTATTAATACCCCATATCAAAAAAATTATAAATCATATCCATATTACATTATTTTTAATAAATCAATTTAATTAAAAGTGTCAAATGAACATAACTATTTTTAAGATGAATATCAACTTTTGGTCTATAATTACTATTAAAAATATTTTAGAATATTCTATAGAAATTGAATCCCTATTATCGAGTTAATAATTATTAAATATTCAATATATTAAAATTAAAATTTTGGAAACCCTATTTCAAAATAGTAATCAATACATTTAAATTAAAATTTTAGAAATCTTATTTCAAAATAAAATAAATAAACATATCAACTTTTATAAGTATATAACTTACATTTAAATATTTCATTATTATTATTAATTTTTTAAAATATCAATGTTTCAATTTTATATTAATATTAATTCACATTACACCTCTCTTCTATAATAAAAAATTAATTTCATTACACCTCTCTTCTATAATAAAAACTTAATTTCATTAGATGAACTTTTAACTTTTCTTTGTAAATTTTCCCACCATTTCTTTTTTAATTCAATTAAAATTTGAAAACATTATAATTCTAAATAGTCCATTCGGCAGAATTCAAATATTCCAAACAAATTTTAAAATACTAAATTCAATTTTTCATTCAAAAATCCAATACAATTACACCAGTTACTCTCAACACCCCGCATTTTAATAATTTCTAGCCTTTGTTAGAATAGGTTGTAGAATTACAGCCAATTAATTAGTGTAACGTCCTTAATAGGTTGTAGAATTGCACCCATAAGATTCTTGTAACGTCCTTTCATCGGAACTTCCAGAGCCGAGATTCTATCCAGCCATGTGTATGATGTTCACTGATACGTTATTATGAAATTTTGTTTTTTAGAGGGGAGGTCCCCTTTGAAAAAGCTTTATACAGATCGCAATTTTTACATATACACAGAGTTAAGATGAATACGGTCGAACCTAGGTAGAGAGGCTATTAACTGGCGATCCCATTCACACGGAATAACATCCCAGGTGGAGAAGCTATTAACTGGCCGTCTCATTCACACATAATAACACCCGATTAATTGTGATATAACCTCATCCAATCATATAAGCGTTATAAACATAAATTGATTTATCATCCAACAATTTATTCTTTATTTTAAATTTACTTTGAAAAAAAATCACTAAAACCTAAATTGACCCCTTTTTGTTTTTACATTGAAATTGTATTAATAAAAAAATATGATATCTAGTATATATATGATATCTAATAAACCAAAACAAGATATATATGTTAAATAAGTAATGCACATTGTAATCTACCGGAAGCTGATCATATCTTTATCTCTGGTTATGTTATTTTTGATGTACTTGTATGTTGTAGAGCAATATGTGAAAATAAAAGCATTAGAGTTGGGCATAGTTGTACATAATTTTTTTCAAAATTATTTAACATAATCATATTTTATCTAGATGAAGAACTTATCATTAAACCCTCTAACCACCCAAACTATACATCAGTGACATTTTTTTTATTCTAATAATGATAAGCTCAGCTCACGCCACCTCTGACCATTCTATCACTCAAAAAAAACAATACCAAAACAAAATTCTAAAATATTAGACTAACTTTCTATAATACCATATTACAACAACAATAAATTTAAAATTCCACCCTCATCGCATTGAATTTAAAATTACAGCGCTGATGACCGTCACTGAGTAAGACCATATGAAATCAATATTAATTGTTTTTGTTATTCCGAAATAACTCCATCCAATCATAGTAATAGCTTCTTGTTATGAAATTTCAATCCTATCATCCTATAAAATTTATCCATCCACTTCATTTCTGTCCAACCTTGGCTCTGAGAGTGCACATCGCCTCAGTTTCTTTTCCCACATTCTTTCCTGTCTATCCACCTGGTTCATTTCAACCGGTAGCCATGGCCATGAATTGTGACTTAACACTGCCTGTGAGTCCAACTGGGAAGTCTCTCACCACTGCAGAATTTTCACTCTGTGTGCATGCCATCTTAGAGTTCGACCAGCCCGTCGATGTGTATCACGCCAAGCAAGCCATCCGGGATATACTCTTGCCTCAGAATCCACGATTCTCTTGCATCATGGTATCATATATTCAACTCTTCTGTACTGTTTTTTAATATTAATGGAGGATTTGCGAACGAAAAGACAATAGCTGTTTGGATTTTAACTGTGAACTAACCAGGAGCATTTTATTGTGATCGCAGACAAAGGATGACAAGGGAGTTGCCCAGTGGAAGAAAGTGGAGGTGGATGTGAATGATCATGTTTTTGTTCCCGACTTTCCTCCTGGACTTGAAGACTACAATGAGTATGTGAATGACTATATTTCCGATATGCACCTCAGGCAGCTTCCCCTTTCTCGTCCTCTCTGGGAATTTCATTTTCTCAACTACAAGACCAGCACGGCATCAGCAACAGTTATTATCAACCTGCATCATACGCTAGGAGATGGAGCTTCTCTCATGTCTTTAATGCTGGCCTGCTCTACCAGCGCTGATAATTGCAGCCGTCCCACTTCTGAATGTACGCAGCTCTTGCCAGAATCTCAGAAATCCCAAATCCACTGGTTCACCGTTCATAATATGTGCCAGCGGCTATTCACCGTTGTGCTTATAATGTGGTACACACTGCTCGATTTTATCAGCAGTTTATTAAGAATGAAATGGATGGGCGATAGTGAGTTGCCAATTCGGGGAGTTCCTGGAGTGGAGTGGATGCCCAAAGTCATGGCTTCTGCCACTTTCGCAATGGAAGATGTTCAACACATCAAGAATTCTGTTGGAGGGGTAATTTATCAATCTTCGAAAACTGTTAGTTTCTGAAACTTTATGCAACGGGATTTTTGTTGACTGAACTCTGCTTTGTATTATAGACAGTGAATGATGTGATAATGGGCGTGGTTTTCTATGGACTCCAACGATACCTGCGGATTACTCTTGGTCGTCCCGCAACCAAATCATGAATCCTTTTCTCTTGCTCATTGTGTATTTTCAACTACTAATAGTTCCAGATTTTCAATGCAGATGAGAAGAGTGTTGGGGCAGTAGAAAAGTTGAGACTCACGGCGTTGGTCTTGATGAACACTAGAGCCAGGTCCGGCTCCAAGGTATAATTTTTTGAACTTTACGTCTGTTGTTGCACTTCAAATTTTATGTTATATTTTTGTTGGTGACACATTATGCATGACATGAAGCAGATGGTTAAACCCAACAGTGAAGCAGCTTGGGGAAACCGTTTTGGGTATTTACATGTTGGGATACCCATGGAAAAGTTGGATAATCCTCTGGACATTCTTGGTAAGGTCAAAGAAAATCTGGATAGAAAGAAAATGTCGATTGCAATCTTCATGGTGGGCAAAGTACTGGGCTATATAACAAAATTGAAAGGACCACAGGTACATGACTACATCAGTTATTATTATCATCTTTCGCAGAGATTAGAGAAGAAATGTTAATTATGATATGTAATGTTGTTGTGATAGGCGACAGCTAAATGCATGTACAAAACCCTGGTAAACACAACGCTTGCAGTCACAAATATGGCAGGGCCGGGAGAACGGATATCTCTAGCTGGAAATAAGGTTAAAACTCTATATTTCTCGGTATCGGGTGTGCCACAGGTTCGATAATACCTTCTCTTTTATTTTATCTGTGAATCATTGCGTCATAAAATTGTGATTTTCATTGATCAATTTGATTGGAATCTGTGAATCATTGCGTCATAAAATTGTGATTTTCATTGATCAATTTGATTGGAACGCCGCAGGCGCTTCTCGTGACGAGTACAACCTACATGGGTAGTTTGAGGGTGCAGGTCATTGCTGCAAAAGGATATGTAGATGCAAACCTGCTCTCCAGGTGCTTTGTTCATTGCTTCCAAGAGATGAAAGAAGCTGCCAGGATCTGAAAAAACCCTTTGGTCTCGATAATAAGTACCTCCTTTGATCTAGTCTTGGGTGTGGACTGACTTGTGGAAATTATTTTTGAAGCCTAGGGAATCACCTCTTGGTTTATGTTTTAGTTTTATTTGTAGATAGAGTTTGACAAATTCTGTTGCGATTGAAAGGAAGTTATTTTCATTTATAAGTTATACTTACACGTGAATGTTATTCTTAATTTTAGTTTTATGGTTAGACTTAGTCTCACAAGTTCAACAAGTTCAACTTTTTTTTGACAAAATAATTGGTCAACGAAATAATACCTAATCCTTAAATATATTAATAATTTGGCTAGGCGTTGTTATAAGTCAACTATATGGTTAACCCATTAACATATTAATAATAACTTGGGTAACCGTTGTTATAAGTCAATTATTTGGTTAACCCATTAACATATTAATAATTTGATTCAGCGTTTATTATAAATAAATTATTTAGTAAAATATAATTTAGAAAATTATTTATTTAATTTACTATAAATGAAAATATTTAATTTTATTTTTTTTTTTAATTTTATTTTATGAATATTTATATAAAAGAAATATATTATTAATAATATTTAAAAAATAAAAAAGTATGATGGAGAACGTTTAAGAATATGTATTGTCTTATTAATAAGAGGTTTCATATACTTTTATTTTTTGTTTTTTAGCTTAGTCTAGTTTTTTTTTAAACTTGGTATGATTACATCTTTATCATGTCCAATATAGGAGAGGGAATTAGTAACTTCACATCAAGAAGTACCTTAAAAGAGCACCCCATCACCATTTATCCCACCATCTATCCAAGTTAAATTGAATTATTATTATTATTTTGATGAGATACGTTATCTATATTTATAACAATACAAAAATTAAATCAATACAAAATCATTTTAATTTATTTATTTTTAAATATCTAAAAAAATTATATATATCTATATAAATGTTCAATTTTTTTTTTTGGAAAATTCAAAATATATTCTATATTTATCAATAACAACTTTAATAAATATATTTTTTAAGATATAGTTCTTCGTATTTATAAATAGAATGTCTAATAACATTATCAATGTAAAATGATGTGTTGATGTCTAATAGAGCTTGAGTGGCCCTAATGGTTAGATACAATTTAAGTGGACCTAATGGTTAAGAGCATGTGTTTCCTCATAAGAGGTCACAAGTTCAAAAACAGAGAGGGTAGAGTATGTATGCCTTCATAGACTTAACAGTCAAGTGGGTTTGGTTTAAATTGGATAATAATAATAATAATAATTAAAACACTATCAATGTAAAATGGTGTGTTGATTTGAATGCTATTCTTAATTTTAGTTTTATGGTTACACTTAGTATAACAAGTTCAATCTGTCCCACAAATAAGGGGGTCTCATACACCAATTTGGTGTCTAGATTAACCATCACCTTAAAATTAGATAATACTAATAGTAATTAATACATTATGAATGTAAAATGGTGTGTTGTTTGAATGCTATTCTTAATTTTAGTTTTACTGTTAGACTTAATCTAACAAGTTCAACTTTTAACACTATGACAAAAGATTTAGCCAACAAAATAATACCTAATCCTTAAACATATCAATAACTTGGTTAAACATGGTTAGAAGTCAATTATCTGGAAAACCCATTAACATATTAATAATTTAGTTAAGTTTTTTTTCATTAAAAATAAATTATTTAGATAAATATAATTAATTAATATGGAAAAAGTTAAATTTTTTATTTATTTAATAGACTATAAATGAAAATGTTTAAATTTAATTTGTTATGTTTTTTTATATTATATTTTAAATTTTATTTTAATTAAATATTTATATGAATGAAATATATTATTAATAATATTTCAAAAAATAAAAAATATGATGAAAAATGTTTAAGAGCATGTATTTAAAAAAAAATATAAATAAAAAATAATAGAATATGTATGTTCTTAAAATTAAAATATTATTATAAAAATATTTATTATTTTAATAATATATGTTATTTATATTTATAATTATAAAACATTAAATAAATACCAAATCATATATATATATATAATGTTTAATAGATTTTATTTTTAACTGTTGTGTAAAATCTCAAAATTTACTTTCTATCTATCAATAGTTAATAAATAACCTTGTTTAAATATACGTTTTCATATTTATAAATACCATCTCTAATAACATTATTATCAATGTAAAATGGTATGTTGATGTTACTAATACAAATCTAACAAAATGCCTAACCACATTGACCATAACTTTATGTGTTTATCGATTCTTGTTTGGTTTACAACATTTAGATGGTGAATGCAATGACTTTCCTTTTATAAATTCCTTTTTTTTTTATTTACAATCGATTGGGTCAGACTATTAAAGATGAACCACATAACGATGTTCTTTATTCGAGCAAATTAAATATGTTTTTTACTCATGAGAAGATTTTCTTTACCCGAGCATCACTCGACCAAATTAAATGTGTTTTTTACTCCTGAGAATAAGATTAAGGCCAAGGCAACGAAGTTTGGTACATTCATTTTTCTACTCAAGGCATTTTTAAGAGTGCGGCATGCAGTGCCACATGCCTTCAAAAACTTTCATATATTGGGAGGGTTAGAAAGTTGTGTTTGCCACCCGTTCCTTGTAACTTATTGTGAAATCAATGAACAATTAATGAAGTCTCGTCGTCACCTGTCTCTCCTATGCATGCTAATGGTTTTTCTTGTCGTGACGACTTTCTCGACCTGCTCTAATACGTTTTCTCTATGATAAAGCTTTTCTAATACGTTTCTGGTATGATAAAACCTAGGATAAATTGATTAAAAAATTTATAACAATTTTTCTTTGATGTGAAGAAGATATTAGTATAGATTCATTTTAAATACAGATCTAATATGAGTCTAGAGGGATCCAATTTCTTTACATGGGATTTTTTTTTATGAGTATACATTATTTAAATATTTTGTATAATTATTTAATTTTTAATTTTTAATTCTTAAAGTTTTAATTTTTTTTGTCTGACATAAACAAAATTTCAATTTTGATGATGGATGGACACCTTTATACACCATATCGGGTTGTATAATGAGCCTCTGTGCTCAATAAACCACTTTTCAAAATTACCAAAGAAAAAAAATGCTTTAGTACCCTTACTAATATTACACGCCAGGTCATTTTGTTTGATACACATATTACTATATAAATTACTAATATTACACACTAGGTCATTTTGTTTGGTACATATATTACTATATAAATTACAGGGACATAAAATTTTAAATATTTAAAATTAACTAACACTTTAAATTAAAGTGTTTAATATATTTAAAATTGTAATAAATTTACATTTATATCACAATATTTTTATATTGGTATAGATTTTTCTTTAATTTCACACATTTGCATATTGAATGTAAAGATTTTTTTTCTGTAAATTTTTACATATTGAATGTAAATATTTTTATTTGTAAATTTCTTATTGATTACAATCAATTGGATCATAAAAATAAATAAAATAGGTGTATCATAAAAATAAATAAAATAGGTGTAGTTTAATCATAGATGAAATGGTTTTTTTGGTCGGAGTCTGGCAATATAATTACAAGCATGACAATGATTTATTGTTGTTTAAAATGCACGTTTGAATGTATGAATAAATTTACCACCTTAAAAAACTCCAATGCCACTTAAACTTTCAAGATTAAACAATTTAAACTTATGATTCTTAAAAATCTCTATCAAGGAAAAATTGACCAGAAAAAGTACTTGAAAAAGGGTCATTTCATCTAGGAGTTAAGCTATGCAAATAAAATAAAGTTAAGCAATTAAAAGTGAATCACATAAAATTATTCTTAACTTCAACAAATTAAAATGTTCTTTATTCATGAGAATAAGATTAATGTCATTACAACGAATTTAGACACATTAACTATTGAAGCCATTTATTAATAATAAAACATGTCTCCAAAAACATTCTACATGCCTAGTTCATATATATTATTAGTTGTTAAACTTGATGATCCTTGTGACTTTTTGTGACATCAATTGACTTATGCTAATGGTTTTATGGTTTTGGAGATCTCCTTGTCACTTGTCTCTCCTTTTTGTTATCAAAACTTTTTCTCTTTTGTTTTTTTTCTTGTTGGACACCTAGTCCATAAGGGTTGGTGTGTAAGAAATCCAATAGCCATGGAAGTCCAAGATAACTCTTGGAAAATGAAACCAATGGTCACACAATGTATTTATATGTACATATTTGTGAATAATAAAAAATTCCAAAATTTATATTACCTTTACTTATCATTTTATGTGTGAGTTTAACATGGTATCAGAGCAGGTGAATTCCTGCCCTACTCAAATTTGAGCCACTAGTTTTGAGGCCTTTAGGTTCGTGAACCACAAAGTGTGGCCATTTATGCATCTCATCACATCATGTTTGGTGGAAAAATCACTCTTGTGGACAAGAATGATTACCTTTGGTTCAGAAACCAAACACTAGAACAAAACAATCAAATACATAGAAGCATTCCCTAGATTACCATTAAATCATAGATGTGGGATTGGATTAATGGTTCATACCTTTTCGAAATGCTTGTCCTCATTGTTGTTTGTCATATATTTCGATCTTGTTCGCAATTCTCTAAGAAAATATCTGCAAAGACACAAACATACAAATTATCAAAGCATGTGATACATAAATGATTTAACATAATCTATACAAGTGATCAAGGAATCTCATAACAATCACCATAAAAATGAATGTGGGAAATAAATATGCATTTGTATTAATAAGGAAAAGGAGAGAGTTACAACAAAAGCCTCGATGTTGATAGCTTCCTCCCAATAGTCCTCAATTCCAACCTTGAAATCAAAAGACTTCAATGGATACTTCAGCAGAGTGAAAGTGTAGTTTCAAGAGTAAAAAACGAACCCATTTCCTTTTGAGTGCATTGTATTTTTAGGCCAGGGATGGAAGTTTGAGATCCACTTAGGAAGGAGTTAGATCCATAATGGAGGGGATGACAGGAATTCGAGCCCATGTCCTCACCAATTGGAAATATACCTTCACGAGGCTTATAGAATGGAAGCTTCATAGCATTTTTATTTTATTTTTTACCCATGTAAAAAGGTCGTCGCGCTTTCAATGAAGGAAATTTGCGACGACATCGCAACACATTTATTATGCTAGATGCAGCGTCATAGATTGTAATACTAACACCTGTGACGATATCCAAAAATAGGGGTTTTAAGGTATGTAATCCATGATTCTTATACTTCATGGAGAGGTATTTCTTCCATCTTTCTTGGGTATTGATGAAAATATTTCTTTGTATAGAAAATATCTAGATTTGGAATAATTTACATGGACATGACAAAATAGTGTGTAACTGATTTCCCCTTAAAGTAAAAAGTTAGAAAAAGTATAATGATTGAAGTGCTTTATCATGCGAAGGTTCGAATCAAGGAACAACTGGTTGGAAACCTACAAGTCAACAATTAAGAGATTATAATACAATATCATCATATGATTATCTCTTAGGTAGGCATTCCCATACCATAATACAAGTGAATCTAAGCATAAGCATGGAAATGTACAAATATCCATGTAAAAAAAGCGAATTCATGGCCACCAGACATACATCATGGATCCATGCTCAGAAAACTTAGTATGAACACAACTACTAGACATACATTGTCGATCTGTCATAGTCATGAATACTAAAAACCCCATGCAACCTGAATGTATCAGAAAACATCTAGGGCCTTCATTTCTAACAGCCTACAGTACATATCTAACTATGTGAATAAATGTCTTGAGGTTGAACATGGTAGAAATCATTAGATTACCAATCAATGGTGAGAATTTTTAACAGATGTGAGGGGAACCACCAATAATGACAATGGCTCTGAATGTACTCTAGTACATTCTATGGGGTGTGAATAAACGATCTGAAGTCAAAAACCCATAAAATCATTTGATGAAAGGTCAATGTTATAAACCTATTGTTGAAAGAAAGGAGACCTTCCATTGAGGCATGAAAGTTCTAAGGTACTAAAAGGGGTCTCTAAATCAACTTCCTAGATAATATGTTGGAGTTGATAGGAAGTGATATGTCACATGAGGGTCTTGATGTATCCCCCATCAACGACACGAAAAAAGTGTCAATATTTGAAGTAGAACAAAACATGAGTGATTCAAGATTGACTTAGGGATGATCGACGCGATAGAAGGATTTGAGGGCTATAAAATGGTTTGACTTAGGTTAAAATTCTCTTGAACATACTGATGACACAATAATGACTTGGAAAAATTTGACTCAAAATAGGACCAAAGACCAGTATGAATATTTTCAATGAGGCATGATTAATAGAGACAAATGGATTTCCCAACCCTGACACAAAGATTGACAAAGTGTAATGTTCAAGAGTGACTTGTTGCCTTTTGAAATACACAATTTATATACTTCTTTCCCAATTTCCCCCACCATTTTTGGCAAGTACCTCTTTATTTTTACACAATCTTGAGGAGGATAACACATGCTTGAAGTATAAGCTCATCCTTTGGATTTATGTTGGCTGAACTTTGCTTTATATTATAGATAGTGAACGATGTGATAATGGGTGTGGTTTTCTATGGGCTCCAACGATACCTATAGATTACTCTTGGTCGTCCCGCAACCAAATCATGAATCCTTTTATCTTGCTCATTATGTATTTTCAATGGCTAACTACTACTAATAGCTCCATATTTTCAATGCAAATGAGAACAGTGTTTCGGCAGTAGAAAAGTTGAGACTCACAACGTTAGTCTTAATGAACACTATGTTGGAAATAATACTGAGAGGGGGGGTGAATCAGTATTATCAAGACAATTATTTTCCATTTCATAATCAGATTTGCATACGCTACTTCAGTTAGTGAACACGGCATATATATGCAACTTCAGTTAAAGAAAATCGCGTATAACTTGTAGACTTATAATTTAATTTATTCTTCAGATGTTGAACATTAATATGTGTGTCAGAACCATATAAACAGTAACCAGGAACAATAAAACAAAACAGACAGTCACACACAAGAACACAAGATATAAGGTGGAAACCCAATGTGGGTGAAAAGCACCTACTGCAATTCGTCTCTATCTTCTTTCAATTAGAAACTTCTTTTTACAATGTTTCTGTACTGGTGCAGTCTTATACCAGTACACAGGCTTCTACCTGCAAAAGGCTATAATCTTCTCTCATTTTCCAGCTTCTCCTGGAAGGGAGCTACAACCCCCTTAGCTCTTGTACTAGCTGATGCACTAGTATGTAGGTGCTGACCTACAAAAGGCTACAACCTTCTCTTTACTTCCAGGGACCATGTTTCATAAATTTTCAGACTGGATCCATCAATAACAATAATCAAACATCAAATACATTTGCATCAACCAATCTCCTTTGCTTCAATCAAAACTAAATCAAACAATTACTTCTCTGAATGCTGTAACTAGAATACATTAACAGTAACCAGAAACCAATCCTGAACCCAGAACACTGCAACAATAAACAGAAGTAGCTAAAACATATTTCATGAGATGTACGCTACTTCAATATGTAGAACCTGCGTGCATACACTGCTGTATTAAGGCCAACCAGTGTATACACTGTTTTGACTTACTGAACTAGTGTGTATACGCACCTCTGCTATGCCGAACCTGCGTACAGATCTATAAAAGATAATTTACCCTTTTCACTTATTCAGACATCAGTTATACCCAGATTATCATATTTATAGATCAAGTTATGCACCAAATATAACAGATCAAAATCACACAAAGATACTACTATTTAAGCCTTGAGATATTGACCCATCAATAGAACTTATCCTTCTTCTGTCGCTCAGGTTCCTCCTTGGTTTAGATCTAGCTATGCACCATAACCCAATTCTAGATCTTGCTCTTCATAAGATATTTAATGCTTGAGTGAATGCCTTTGCCTAATGATCTCCTTCCCCTTTTATAGTCTTAGGCCTTACTCAATACCATGGTCCAAAACCATAGAGAATCAATACCATGGACCCAATACCTAGGTTTAACACTTCGAAAGAGATACCATGGTTCAAAGCCATAGGTTCAAATACCAAGGACTAAATACCATGGACCAAAAAATAAGTTTTCCCACATGTACACGCTTTTCCTTGCATGAAAGTGCGTGCATACGTATATTCGCCTTTTTATTGTCGAACCCACGTGTATATGCGACTTGGTTAAGAGGAACCTGCGTATATCTATTTTTCCTTCATTCTGAGAGCCTGAACTATGATCTGTCATCTGAGTGAGTTGCCATCAAGGAAAACACCTGTGTCATAGCACCAAACCTATGTCATAATGCCAACAATCTCCCCCTTTGGACTTGATGGCAATCCCAAGTCACACTCAAAGTCATTCTTCCCCTTTGTCATCAAGTGCAAAGGGTTATGCTCCCCCTGAGTACATGCTGAAATCTCTGCTTTACTGAATTGTGCTGTTCATGCTCCCCCTGACTGTAAGCAAGGTCTGCAAAAAGATGTTCTACAAGAAGAACATGACTCTATACATCATAAATGACCTTCCTATCACCAAAGACTCATACATACATCCATCTCCCAACCAAGTGGCGATATACCAATATTGACTCATCCACCCAACCAAGTGGGGATACAACAGATACCAATTGTTTATACATGACTGAAATAATACATCATCCTTCCCAGACATAGTGGGGAAACCAACATAGGTCGTTACATGATCTTGATAATACAAGAAATACATGACATAGAGACTAAATATCTAAGACAAGACTATGATAGTCATCAGCAACTAACGTCAGCAGCATCTGTCAATCATCATTAAGACCAACAACCATGATCTCCCTCTGCACCTGTTCCACCTGAAACAAAACAACTGTGAAAATGCACCAAGATCTTCTAAGATAATGCCAACAATGTATTATTAGAAGTATATGCTCCCCCTGAACCTGTGCCAGATGGTCTCTGTCAGACCCATATCAGAATCTTTTCATCCTGAGTCTGGCCCCACTGTTTGTCTTCAAACCAACATATACGCGATTGTATCCACAGAAATCGACATATGTACGTGGATATGCTTCATCAAACTTGCGTACAACCACTCTTCTCTGAAACAAATAATTTCATCAACAAGATGATGCATCAACTACTCCCAGCTTCTGTCTGAGGTATTCAAATGTCTCCCTGGGCAACGGTTTGGTGAATATATCAGTAACCTATTCCTTTGAGGGAACATACTCTAATTTGACCTTTTTTTCAAGCACTTGTTCCCGGAGAAAATGATATTTGATAGGTATGTGCTTGGTCTTTGAATGCATGACTAGATTCTTTGAAATATTGATTGCACTTATATTATCACAAAAAATGGAGATAGGTGGAGTACAAGTGATTTGAATATCTTGCAATGTTTGCATCATCCAAAAGAGTTGTGTGCAGCAAGATGTAGCAGCCACATATTCTGCTTCAGCTGTAGATAATGAAATTGAGCTTTGTTTCTTGCTGAACCAAGATACTAATCTGGACCCATAAAGAATGCACTACCACTAGTGCTTTCTCTGTCATCCACGCTTCCTGCCCAATCTGCATCTGTATATGCATGAAGTGTGAGATCTATATCTCTAGGATACCATAAGCCATAATTTTGCGTTCCTTGAAGATTTGAAGATCCTCTTAACTGCCTGAAGGTGTGCTTCCTTTGGATTTGCCTAGAATCTTCCAACTATTCCCACTGCATGCATGATGTCTGGTCGGGTACCTGTCAGATATAACAGACTACCAATCATGGATCTATAGGTTAGTTGATGTACTGCCGCTGATTCATCATTTGCGCTGAGGCTGTATCCTATTACCATAGGGGTACATACTGGTTTTGAATCCTCCATTCCATATTTCTTCAAGATCTGCTTGAGGTACTTGGTTTGTGATAGAAAAATATTGTCTTTGTTTTGTTGGACTTGTAAACCAAGAAAATATGTGAGCTCACCAATTAAGGACATTTCAAATTCTTTCTGCATCACCAAAGCAAAGTTTTGACTCATGGTTTCTTCATTGTTGCCAAAGATGATATCATCAACATACACAACAAGTATTAGCAATTTATCTTTATCAATTTTTATATATAGATTGCTATTTGTTGATCCTTTTGAAAAACCTTGTTGATGGAGATATTTGTCCAACCAAAAATACCAAGCCCTTAGAGCTTGTTTAAGACCATAGAGAGCCTTTTTGAGTCTGCATACAATTTTTGGATCATTCCCAAGGATGAATCCATTTGGTTGCTCAATGTACACTTCTTCTTCTAAGTCTCCATTTAGAAAAGCATATTTCACATCTATTTGATATACTTTTAACTCCTGAAAGCTAGAAAGAGCAAGGAACATTCTTATGGCATCAAGTCTAGCAACTAGTGCAAAAGTTTCTTCAAAGTCTATGCCTTCTTGTTGAGCATACCCTTTACAAACAAGTCTGGCCTTGTTTCTAATAACATCTCTATTCTCATTCAGCTTGTTTTTTAATATCCATTTTGTCCCTATGACATTCTTATCATTTGGTCTAGGAACCAACTCCTAAGTGTTATTATTTTCAATCTGGTCAAGTTCTTCATTCATGGCCTTGACCCAGCATTCATCTTTGCATGCTTCACTTACATTCCGTTGTTCAATGGAGGAGAGCAATGCAGATAGCTTGAAGCTTTTGAAATAGTTCTTCTTGTTTATACACCTGCCTCTTTCTGCCCCAAAATTTGAGTCTCTGGATGATTCTTCTGGACATACCTGGATGGAGTTTTTTCTTCTACTCTTATCTATTCTTCTAGTGCCTCATAGGTTTCTTCTTCATCATAAGTCTGATTTGATGTTGAAGGATAATCCTCATCATCTTCAAAATCTTCGGATTTTACCTGCCTTGGATTGTTTCCTTCTTCATCAACCACTACATCAATACTTTCAACAATTTTTCCAAGTCTTTTATTGTAACACTTATATCCTTTGCTTTGGGTAGAGTAACCAAGCAGAAGCTTTCATTTGCTCTAGGTTCAAACTTGCCAAGGTTTCATTAGTCCTAATGATGTAACATTTGCTTCCACAAATTTTGAAATATTTTACCATAGGAGTCTTACCATACCAAAGTTCATGAGGATTTTGAGTGCTATTCACCCGGACGTTTGTCTTGTTGAGAATAGTAACGGCAAAAAATGCAGCTTCACCCCAGAAGGTTGTAGGAGTTCTAGACTCATCAAGCATAGCATGAGCCATTTTTTGAACCGTTCTGTTCATACTTTCTACTACTCCATTTTGATGAGGAGTCCTTGCAATAGAGAAATCCCTTCTTATTCCATGTTCTTCACAAAAATCGAAAAATTCATCCGAGGTAAATTCCCCTCCTTGATCCGACTTGAGGCATTTGATTTTGTGATCTGATTCGTTTTCAACCAGGGCTTTGAATGCTTTGAAATTTTCGAAAGCTTCGTCTTTATGCTTTAGAAGTCCTATCCAACACATCCTGGAAAAGTCATCAATGAACAATATGAAGTATTCTTCTCCTCGAGGTGACCTTTTCCTGGATGGACCACATACATCAGTATGGACAAGTTCAAGTGGCTTACTAGTTGATCCTTCCTTCTCAGGGAAATTAGTTCTGGTTTGCTTACCAAATTGACATGATTTGCATATTGTATTGTCTGGAATTCTGATGTCAGGGAGATCACGAACCGCCTGATATTTGCATGCTTTCCTTATCTGAGAGAAGCTTAGATGCCCCAATCTTCTGTGCCATAGCTAGTGTTCATCATTCTTGCTTAGAAAGCATTGTTGTTGTCCTCCCTTGAGTATGTATAAATTATTTGGAGTTCTTATTCCTTTGATCACTGTTTCCCTTGTATCAAGCTCACGAACAATACATCCATTTGATCGAAATATTACCTCATTTCCTTGATCACACATTTGACTGACACTCAATAGATTATGCTTTAAGCCATCAACATACATAACATTTCCAGCTTTGACCTTTTCTTTCAAAAGAATAGAACCTTTACCTTTTATGAGTGCAGGGGTGTCATTTCCAAATGAGACCTTCCTTTCCTTTTCTAAGGCACTATATGACTGAAGTTTTTCTTTATCACCTGTCATATGTTTCGAGCATCCACTATCGATGTACCACTGATTTTCCTGTCCTTCCGCATATAAGGCTATACCACATCTTTCTGGTTGCGGTTAAATTTCTTTCTCAATGTTTTGGGACTCAATGAAGCTTTCTCCTTCTAAGTTGTTTGTTGAAACCTACTCCTACATTCAGAATCTTCATGACCGAAGTTGTTACAAATAGAACATTCTATTTCATTTTCAAGAGCAGAAAATTTATTGTAGGTACTTTTCATGATCCCAGTCACACTCCTTCGATTTCATGCTTCTCTAGTCATGATGGTCTTGTAGGCAACACATTGAGCTGCTTTGTGTCCAAAGTTATGACAAGAGAAACATTGGCCATTGAAGAAATTCCTGCGATTATCAAACCTTCTGTCCAGGTGATTGTAGTTTCCATAGACATTCATTCTTGAGGCAAATTGAGAATGATTTACTTGCGGTTGGTTGTAGCTTCTGTTCATCCTTGAAGTATATTGCCCTCAATGTACTTGGTGATCTCTGTTCATCCTTGAAGTAGATTGACCCTGATTTACTAGGTGATCTGCTTTATGCCTTTGCTATCGATTGTCAACCTGTTCACTTCTCCTTGCTGCATCAAGATAACTTTTGGAGGTGGATGTATTTTGTGCTTGAGATGCTTCTTCAATATATCCAAGACCTGTCTTGATTAGAGGAGAACACTGCACTTTGATAATCTCATCTAAAGTTTTAGATCCTTTAGCAAATCTAAGATTAAGAGCTTTTGTTTTCTCAATATCTTTTCTAAGTCCCACAATTTCACATTCTAACTTTTCATTGTGTTTTTGCCTTAGCAAGTTGGAATGTTAGAGTATCTATGATCATACTCTTTTCTTCTAAATAGATTGTAAGTTTAGAAATTTCTTCATAGAGATCATTTTCATCTATAGCATCCAAGAAATCATCATCTTCAAAAGCCATCAAAAGTCTATAATCATTACATTGTTCATCTTCATCACTAGTTGAAAATCCATCACTGTCTTCATGTGTATAATAGCTCTTCTTACTTACATTCTATTTTCTGTTCCATCTAACTGGTTCTTTACCTTTATCAAGCTCATGTTTATGAGGACATTGGCTGCATAGTGACCGACTCTTCCACAAGCAAAGCATTTGAAAGGTAGCTTACCTTCGAATCTTCCAGAACCCCTCCTCTCCTTCTAACATATGTCCTGACTCATTGTAATCTCCTTTTCCTGAAGCTTTGAATGTGGCTTCTCTCCTATCTGATGGTCCCCCTTTTCTCATTTCGAAAGCAGTTAGGATTTTGTGCAACTGTGACATGGTAATGCTCTGTAGATCATGTTTTTCTTCTATGGCAGAGACTTTTGATTCAAACTTAGAAGACAAAGATCATAGAATCTTTTCAACCAAAGTAACTTCTTTTATCTCTTCACCCAATTTTTTCATACGATTAACAATCTCATCTATACGTAAGAAATAATTAGCCACACTTTCATCATTGTACATTCTGAGATTTTCATATTGAATTATGAGAGTTTGTAGTTTTGCACGTTTTACCCGATTGTCTCCTTCATATCTTAGAACGATCTTGTCCCATATTTCTTTTTTGGCTTTGAGCTGCATAACCTTGAAAAATTTTGATTGAGATAAACTCCCTAATAGAGTATTGATAGCCTTTGCATTTGTTTCATACTGCTTCTTACCAGCCGTATCTGTAGGAGTTGCTGATGGAAATGTGTATCCTGCTTCCACGATATCCCAAACTTCTGTACCAAGAGATTGAACATAGGCTATGATTCTTACCTTCCAATAGATGAAGTTGCTTCCATCAAAGATTGGTGGCCTGATAGATGCCTCTTTTTCGTAGTTGCTCATGATGATAGATCTTCCTTCAAGTGATCAATCTTCTTCTAAAGGACCTGCTTTGATTCCAATTGTTGGAAATAATACTGAGAGGGGGGGGGGGGGGTTGAATCAGTATTATCAAGTCAATTATTTTCCATTTCATAATCAGATTTTCATACGCTACTTCAGTTAGTGAACACGATGTATATATGCAACTTCAGTTAAAGAAACTCGCATATAACTTGCAGACTTATAATTTAATTTATTATTTAGATGTTGATCATTAATCTGTGTGTCAGAACCATATAAATAGTAATCAGGAATAGTAAAACAGAACAGACAGTCACACACAAGAACACAATATATAAGGTGGAAACCGAATGGGGGTGAAAACCACCTGCTACAATTCGTTTCTATCTTCTTTCAATTAGAAACTTATTTTTACAATGTTTCTGTACTTGTGCAGTCTTATACCAGTACGTAGGCTTCTACCTGCAGAAGGCTACAACCTTCTCTAGTTTTCCAGCTTCTCCTAGAAGGGAGCTACAACCCCCTTAGCTCTTGTACTGGCTGATGTACTAGTACATAGGTGCTGACCTACAGAAGGCTAAAACCTTCTCTTTACTTCTAGGGACCATGTTTCATAAATTTTCAGACTGGATCCATCAATAACAATAATCAAACATCAAATACATCTGCATCAACCAATCTCCTTTGCTTCAATCAAAACTGAATAAAACAATTACTTCTCTGAATGTTGTAACCATAATACATTAACAATAACCAGAAACCAATCCTGAACCTAGAACACTGCAGCAATAAACAGAAGTGGCTAAAACATATTTCATGAGATGTACACTACTTCAATATGTAGAACCTGCGTGCATACGCTGCTATATTAAGGCCAACCAGTATATATGTTTTCTTGACTTACTGAACCAACGTGTATACGCGTCTCTGTTGTGCCAAACCTACGTACAGATCTATAAAAGATAATTTACCCCTTTCACTTATTTAGACATCAGTTATACCTAGATTATCAGATTTATAGATCAAGTTATGCACCAAATATAACACATCAAAATCACATAAAGATACTGCTATTTAAGCCTTGAGATCTTGACCCATCAATAGAACTTATCCTTCTTCTATCGCTCAGGTTCCTCCTTGGTTCAGATCCAGCTATGCACCATAACCCAATTCTAGATCTTGCTCTTCATAAGATATTCAATGCTTGAGTGAATGCATTTGCCTAACGATCTCCCTCCCCTTTTATAGTCTTAGGCCTTACTCAATACCATGGTCCAAAACCATAGAGAATCAATACCATGGACCCAATACTTGGGTTTAACACTTCAGAAGAGATAACATGGTTCAAAAACCATAGGTTCAAATACTAAGGACTAAATACTATGGACCAAAAAACAAGTTTTCCCACATGTACACGCTTTTCCTTGCATGAAAGTGCATGCATATGTATACGCGCCTTTTGATCGTCGAACCCGCGTGCATACGCGACTTGGTTAAGAGGAACCTGCGCATATCTCTTTTTCCTTCATTCTAAGAGCCTGAACTGTCATCTGTCATCTGAGTGAGTTGCCATCAAGGACAACACATGTGTCATAGCGGCAAACCTGTGTCATAATTCCAACACACTAGAGCCAGGTCTGACTCCAAGTTATAATTTTTTCAACTTTACTTTTGTTGTTGCAGTTCAAATTTTATGTTATATTTTTGTTGGTGACACATTATGCATGACATGAAGCAGCTGGCTAAACCCAACAGTGAAGCGGCTTGGGGAAACTGTTTTGGGTATTTACATGTTGGGATACCCATGGAGAAGTTGTATAATACTTTGGACATTCTTGGGAAGGTCAAAGAAAATCTGGATAGAAAGAAAATGTCGTTTGCAATCTTCATGGTGGGCAAAGTACTAGGATATGTAGCAAAATTGAAAGGACCACAGGTACATGACTACATCAATTATTATTATCATCTTTCCTAGAGATTAGAGGAAATGTTAATTATGATATGTAATGTGTTGTGATAGGCGACAACTAAATGCATGTACAAAACCCTGGCAAACACAATGCTTGTAGTCACAAATATGGTCGGGCCGGGAGAACATATATCTTTGGCTGGAAATAAGGTTGAAACTCTATATTTCTCGGTATCAGGTGTGCCACAGGTTCGATACTACCTTCTCTTTTTATTTTACATGTGAATCAATGCGTCATACAATTGTGATTTTCATTGATTAATTTGATTGGAACATGGCAGACGCTTCTCGTGATGAGTACAAACTACATGGGTAGTTTGAGGGTACATGTCCTTGTTGCAAAAGGATAATGAGATGCAACCGTTCTCTCCAGGTGATTTTTTCATTGTTTCCAAGAGATGAAAGAAGCTGCCAGGGTTTGAAAACACACTTTGTTCTCAATAATAAGTACCTCATTTGATCTAATCTTAGGTGTGGACTGACTTTGTGGAAATTATTTTTGAAGTCTAGGGAATCACCTCTTGGTTTCTGTTTTAGCTTTATTTGTAGATAGAGTTTAACAAATTCTGTTGCGATTGAAATGAAGTTATTTTCATTTATAACTTATAGTTACAAGTGAATGTTATTCTTAATTTTAGTTTTATTGTTAGACTTAGTCTCACAAGTTCAACAAGTTCAATTTTTTTGACAAAATAATTGGTCAACAAAATAATACCTTATCCTTAAATATATTAATAACTCAGCTATGTGTTGTTATAAGTCAATTACTTGGTTAACCCTTTAACATATTAATAATTCGATTCAAAATAATACCTAATCCTTAAACACATTAATAACTTGGGTAAGTGTTGTTAGAAGTCAATTATTTGTTTAACCCAATAACATATTAATAATCCGATTCGATATTTTATTATAAATAAATTATTTAGTTAAATATAATTTAGAAATTTATTTATCTAATCTACTATAAATGAAAATTTTAAATTTAATTCATCTTCTTTTATTATTTTATGTTTTAAATTTTATTTTATGAATATTTATATAAAAGAAATATATTATTAATAATATCTAAAAAAATAAAAATTATGATGAAGAATGCTTAAGAACATGTGTTGTCCCACAAATAAGGGGTCTCATACACTTCTTTTATGTTTGGCTTAGTTTTGCTCCTTTTTTTTTGTAAGTTTGGCATGACTACATCTTCATTATGTCCAATATATTACCCCGATCGAGGCAGGGAATTGAAGCAGTGATTTCACATCAAGGAGTGCCTTAACAAAGCACTCGATCACCATCTATCCAAGACCCCATGGACGGTTCAGTCTTGCTCTTTAAATTGATATTTTTTTTGTGAGTCAATGTTCTATTCATATAGGAAAAAACGAGTACATTCGGTGGTTCAGACAACATGTCATCCCACCCCGACTGGGTTTGTTGACCAAAATTTTCATGAAATGACAAAAATACAAAAGGGAAACTAGGGACATTGTCCATAAACTGTAGGGTCAGAGGCACCAAAATACAAATTAAACATAAAAAAATACCAGACAACATACTAGTCGTCCGACGTGATGAAGGCAGGGTTGTCCAAGGCTATTCTTGGAGGAGGTGGAGGATGAAAGTCACACTGAACGCGCCCTTGAAAGTGCACTAGCCAAGTCTCCAGCTTTTGTATTTCCTTGGTTAGTTTATTTTGGCCTCGCCAAATGACCACCAATCTCTCTCGGACTTGCACTGAAAATAATGCATTCGGTCCAACGTTGCGATCTGCTCTGCATGCTCCTTGCGATGGACTCTCTCAGTTGTGTCCACTCTTTCTATCAGGCTATTGATAAGTTCTCGACAGTTCTCCAAGCAACAATGTTGGATACCTTGCCCTTCATTCACTTTGACTCAACCAGACTCACGATTTCCCTTGCTACCCCAGGTTGCTCCACCCCGATGACTCATCTTCTGAACCCATGTACCACCACCCCTACTGGCACCTCATTTACCTCCTCCATGACCTCCACGTGCTCCCATACTAGCTAGCCACTCGTGTCAAGCGGTCTTGCCACTCGGGTAGGGAGCCTCAGTGGCAATTGCCGAGTCCGCCACACCCATAAGGCCAAAGGTGGTCGGGGAGGGGGAACACCCACATTGCGCAGGGGTTTTCATAATTCGTAGAGATGGTGAATCGTCGTGTTCAAAATCCACAAGCTAGACCCCCACCAGTGAAACCAAACACCACCGTCAGAGGAACCAAATTCCACCACCCACCACACGAGAGAAACACAATACGATTGCCCACTACCTGAAAAATACCACCACCACTAGAGAAACCAAATATCGCCACCCACCACACCAGCATAGACAATTGAAAGAAATATGAAGACAAAGTAGCCAACGCCTGAGCGTAGCTTCCCCGAGGGCGACGACCAGCCTTCGAATTTTCCTCATAGAGACCACCCATCAATCTGCCAAACACCATTTCGCCCATGCCGAAGGTCACGAAATTGGAAATTGAAACTAGTTTTCAGCCACCACCCACAGAGTTTCCTATAGTACTGGTTCCAGCTTCCACTTCTTACCCGAGCAAACATGCTTACCATAAGCCAAGAGGAAATGGAATGGAAGAGGTCTCGTCCCGCCGACTTCCCATCCTTATGCACGTAGACAATAACAAAGAGGCTTTGTAACAGGGTCTAACTTGACACACTACTCCAGCAAATGCCCAGGATGAGTACACACAGATCACTCCTACTAAATAACCTCTTGTGATGCTTTCGTTTTCTCCCTGGAGACCATCACGAGGTCTAGCACCAGACTAGAGCACGTATACGAATGCAAGGCTCCCTCATCTTGCCACACTGTAACCGTTCGCCACCCCCAAACTCCAACGCGATGTTAATACTCACATGAGTTGCCAACTTGTTGATATTACTCCTCTCATTACATGTGCTTTGGTGAAGAGACTGGAAGGACCGTTCCTCAGCCCAATACACCTGTATTCACACATGAAGCTCCTCCTCCACGTGTTGTAAGGACCTCACCCCATCAAAGATAAATTAAATTATTATTATTATTGATTTTTTTTTATGAGAACTATTATTTATATTTATAACAATAAAAAATTAAATCAATATAAAATCATTTTAATTTATTTATTTTTAAATATATATATGTTCAATATTTTATTTGGAAAATTCAAAATATACTCTATTTATAATAATAACTTTAATAAATATATTTTTTTAAGATATAGTTCTTTCTTATTTGTAAATAGGATCTCTAATAACATTATCAATGTAAATTGGTTTGTTTAGGTTATTAATACATTATCAATATAAAATGGTGTGTTGATTTGAATACTATTCTTAATTTTAGTTTTATTGTTAGATTAAGTCTAACATGTTCAACTTAACACTTTGACAAAATATTTGGTCAACAAAAAAATATCTAATCTTCAAATATATCAATAATTTGGGTAAACATGGTTATAAGTCAATTATCTGCTTAACACATTAATTAATAATTTGGTTAAGGCTTTTTGGTATAAATAAATTATTTAGTTAAATATAATTAAATAATATTGAAAAAGTTAGAAATTTATTTATTTAATATACTATAAATGAAAATATTAAATTTAATTCGTTATTATTTTTTATATTATGTTTTAAATTTTATTTAATTAAATATTTATATGAATGAAATATATTATTAATAATATTTTAAAAAGTACGATGAAAAATAGTTAAGAGCATGCATTTTTTAAAACATTATAGGTATAGAGGTGTTAGAGTATATATATTTAAAAAATTAAATTATTATTATTAAAAATATTTATTATTTTGGTAAGATATGTTATTTATATTTATAATAATAAAACATTAAATTTATACAAAATTATTTTAATTAATTTATTTTTAAATAATGATGATGATTAACGGACGCTGAGACTAAATATTGACGTTAACTATCATCATCATTACAAATATTATATATATATATATAAATAATTTTTTAATATTTAATAAATTTTATTTTTAATTATATATTTATCAATAATTAATAAATATCTTTTTAATTTTTTTTCATATTTATAAATACCACCTCTAATAACATTATCAATGTAAAATGGTATGTTGATGTTGATGTTATTAATACAAAACTAACAAAATGCCTAACCACATTGACCATAACTTAGAGAAGTAACACCTTAAATTAAAATATTTAATATATTTAACATTGTGATAGAATTGTATTTATATGGCCATAACTTTGTGTTTATCGATTCTTGTTTATCGATGAATGTAATGACTTTCCTTTTATAAATTCCTTTTTTTATTTACAACGGATTGGGTCAGACTAGTAAAGATGAACCACATAACGATGTTCTTTGCTCGAGCAAATTAAATATGTTTTTTACTCGTGAGAAGATTTTCTTTACCCGAGCATCACTCGACCAAATTAAATGTGTTTTTTACTCCTGAGAATAAGATTAAGGCCAAGGCCACGAAGTTCGGTACATTCATTTTTCTACTGAAGGCATTTTTAAGAGTGCGGCCTGCAGTGCCACATGCCTTCAAAAACATTCATATATTGGGAGGGTTAGACACTTGTGTTTGCCACCCGTTCCTTGTAACTTACTGTGAAATCAATTAACAATTAATGTATGCTAATGGTTTTTGAAGTCTCCTCGTCACGTATCTCTCCTATGTATGCTAATGCTTTTTCTTGTCGTGATGACTTTCTCGACCTCCTCTAATACGTTTCCTGTATGATAAAGCTCCTTTAATACATTTCTGGTATAAAACCTATGACAATTTGTTAATAAAAAACTTACTAATATTTTTTTTAACGAGAAAAATATATTAGTATAGATTTATTTTAAATAAGGATTTAACATGATTTGAGAAGGATTTAATTTTTTTACAAGTATTTTTCAAAATTTTAAAGAAATTAAAAAGAATGAAACATGGTATGATAACAAAAATAGGCTTGAAGAATACAAATAACTATCCATAAATAAATAATAGTAAAATAAATTATGTTTAGAAAGTATAAGGAAAATCTTGTAATAGAAGTTATGTTTTCTTTTGTTTTTTTGGTATTACAAAATTGGCTATTTTTTTTTTAAACTTTCACCATTTTGTAATGATTCAAAAAGATGTCACTATATCTAAACAGTTTTGCATGGGTGGAGCTTTTGTGGAAGTTTTTTATTTTTGGATACTTGTAATATTTATAAACACATCAATATGAAACTAAATGTCCAATTAACCAATACTATTGCATATATTATTAATCAATATGTATCTTACTAAAAAGTATATGTTATATGCAATTCTTATACACACATTACACACCAGATATGCCAATTCTTATACACATTACACACTAAATATGTCTTTTTATATGATGCATCGGTTTCCATTTCATAAAATGCATTGGTGCAGTTACTAATATTACATACCAGGTCATTTTGTTTGGTACATCAGTGCATATATTACTATATTACTATATAAATGAGAGGGATATGAAATTTCAAATATTTGAGGTAAGATGCTATTGATTTTATTTGTTACTAAGCATCGATGTGTAGGTATATTTATTGCACTAGTGTGTATGTATATTTATCACACGGGTGTATATGTTAATTATGTGCACTATAACATTTTAAATAGATAAGTATAATTATGCATATATCAATGAAAATAGTAGGGTTTTCACATTTTTAAACATCATTATGGTATTTTAAATAGTAAGATCCAAAGCATGTTACAAGTTACAACACATTGATGTCTATGGTAAATAATTTTTAATTTTTAATTAAAAAAAAAAATTAAAGGATTTTTTTAGATGTCTAACCAATTTTAATTTTTATTAAAAAAAATTGGAAAATTCTAAAAGATGCTCTTTATATTTATGGATAAAAAAGTTAATAAATGTTTTAATGTATATCAATAAAGCTCCCTAAATGTTGAGAAATTAATTTCTTAAATTTTATTTTCCTTAAAAAAATCTTTATAAAAAAACTTAAGATATAGTTTTGCACATTTATGAATACCATTCCTGATATCATTGTCAACTTAAAATAATGTATCTTACCAATACACATCTAGAAAATCACCCAACCTCTAACAAATCACCCAACCTCATTGAAAATAATGTATGCAACTAACACCTTAAACTAAAGTGTTTAATATATTTAAAATTGTAATAAATTTACATTTATATCACAATACTTTTATATTTGTGTAGATTCTTCTTTAATTTCCAACATTTACATATTGAATGTAAAGACTTTTCTTTGTAAATTTGTACATATTGAATGTCAAGACTTTTATTTGTAAATTTCGTATTAATTACAATCAATTAGATCACAAGAATAAATAAAATATGTGTAGGTTAATTATAGATGAAATGGTTTTTTTTGTTGGATTCTAGCAATACAATTACAAGCAAGATAATGATTTATTGTTGTTTAAAATGCAGGTTTGAATGTATGAATGGATTTAGCACCCTAAAAAACTCCAATGACACTTAAACTTTGAAGATTAAACAATTTAAACTTATGATTCTTAAAAATCTCTATTGAAATTTGGGAAAAATTGACCAAAAAAAGGGTCATTTCATCTAGCAGTTAAGCTATGCAAATAAAATAAAATTAAGCAACTAAAAGTGAATCACATAAAATTATTCTTAACTTCAACAAATTAAAATTGTTCTTTATTCATGAGAATATGATTAATGTCATTGCAACAAATTTAGACACATTAACTATTGAAGCCATTTATTAATAATACAACATGCCTCTAAAAACATTCTGCATACCTAGTTCATATATATTATTAGTTGTTAAACTTGTTGATCCTTGTGACTTTTTGTGACATCAATTGACTTATGCTAATGGTTTTATGATTTTGGCAATCTCCTCGTCATCTGTCTCTCCTTTGTTTTCTCACAATTTTTTCTCTTTTGATTTTTTCCTGTTGAACACCCAATCCATAAGGGTTGGCGTGTAAGAAATCCAATAGCCATGGAAGTCCAAGAGAACTCTTGGAATATGAAACCAAGGGTTACACAATGTATTTATATGTACATATTTTTGGATAATAAAAAATTCCAAAATTGATCTTAACTCTACTTATCATTTTATGTGTGAGTTTAACATGGTATCAGCGCATGTGAATTCCTGCCCTACTCAAATTTGAGCCACTATAATTGAGGCCTTTTGGTTTGTGAAACATAAAGTGTGGCCATTTATGCATCTCATCACATCGTGTTTGGTGGAAAAATCACTCTCGCAGACAAGAACGATTGCCCTAGGTTTAGAAACCAAACACTAAAACAAAACAAGCAAGTACATAGAAACATTCCATAGATTACCATTAAATCATAGATGTGGGATTGGATTAATGGTTCATACCTTTTTGAAATGGTTGTCCTCATTGTTGTATGTTATAACTTTTGATCTTGTTCCCAATTCTCCAAGAAAATATCTGCAAAGACACAAACATACAAATTATCAAAGCATGTGATACATAAATGATTTAACATAATTTATATAAGTGATCAAGGAATCTCATAACAATCACCATAATAATGAATGTGGGAAATAAATATGTATTTGTATTAATAAGGAAAAGGAGAGAGTTACAACCAAAGCCTTGATGTTGATAACTTCCTCCCAATAGTCCTCAATTCCAACCTTGCATTCAAAAGCCTTCAATGGATACTTCAATAGAGTGAAAGTATAGTTTCAAGAGTAAAAAATCCAACCCATTTTCCTTTGAGTGCATTGTATTTGTAGGCCAAGGATGGAAGTTTGAGATCCACTTAGGTAGGAGTTAGATCCATAATGGAGGGGATGGGATCCACTATGGTAGGGATGAGATCCACTATGGCAGGAATTTGAGCCCATATCCTCACCAATTGGAAAGATACCTTCATGAGGCTTCTAGAATGGAAGCTTCATAACCTTTTTATTTTATTTTTTACTCATGTAAAAAGGTCGTCAAACTTTTAATGAAGTAAATTTGCAACATTGCAACACGTTTATTATGCTAGGTGCGGTGTCGCATATTGTAATACTAACACCTATGGTGGTCTCCAAAAATAACGTTTTTAAGGTATGCAATCCAAGATTCTTATACTTCATGGAGAGGTATTTCTTCGATCTTTCTTGGGGATTGATGAAAATATTTCTTCATATATAAAAGATCCAGATTTGGCATCCTTTATGTGGAAATGGAAAAATAGTGTGTAACTGATTTCCACTTAAAGTACAAAGTTAGAAAAAGTATAATAATTGAAGTGCTTTATCATGCGAAGGTTCAAATCAAGGAACTACTGGTTGAAAACTTGCAAGTCAACAATTAAGAGATTATAGTACTCAGAAAACTCAGTATGAACACAACTGCTAGACATACATCGTGGATCTGTCATAGTCATGAATACTAAAATCTCCATGCAACCTGAATGTATCAGAAAACATCTAGGGTCTTCATTTCTAACGGCCTATAGTACAAATCTAACTATGTGAATAAATGCCTTGAGGTTGAACATGGCATAAACCATCAGATTACCAGTCAATGGTGAGAATTGTTAACAGATGCGACAAGAACCACCAATAATGAAAATGGCCCTTAAGTTACTATTTTACATTCTATGGGGTGTGAATAAATGATTTGAAGTCAAACACCCATAAAATCATTTGATGAAAGGTAAATTTTATAAACCTATCATCGAAAGCAAGGAGACCTTCCATTGAGGCATGCAAGTTCTAATGTACTAAAAGGGTTTTCTAAATCAACTTCTTAGATAATATGTTGAATTCGATAGGAAGTGATATGTCGCATGAGGGCCTTGATGTATCCCCCATCAACGACATGAAACATGTGTCAATATTTGAAGTAGAACAAAACATGAGTGATTCAAGATTGACTCAGGGATGGTCGACGTGATAAAATGATTTAAGGGATGTAAAATGGGTTGACTCGGGTTAAACTTCTCTTGAACATATTGACGACACAACAATGACTTGGAAATTTTTTACTTAAAATAGGGCCAAAGACCAATATGAAGAATTTCAATGAGGCATGATCAATAGAGAGAAAAATGAATTTCCCAACCCTAACACAAAGAGTGACAAAGTGTCATGTTCAAGAGTGACTTGTTGCCTTTTCAAATACAAAATTTATATACTTATTTCCCAATTTCCCCCACCATTTTTGGCAAGTACCTCTTTATTTTTACACAAGCTTGAGGAGGATAACATATGCTTGAAGTATAAGCTCATCCTTTGGATGAGTCCTTCGGAGTATTTTTAATGAACTCTATGAAGGAGTTGTTTGATCTCATCGTGATGGATGAGTCGTACATTGTTTACATTTTACGAGTCCAATGAAGGGATAAATAGACTTCTTTTCATGTTTAAATAGTATGAAAAATAATAAAAAGGAAACTCAGTAATGTTCTTTTTCATAAATTTAGTCTCCTGAGGTTGAAAAAGGGTAAAAATATACAAGGGAGAACTCTTTTAGTCATGTTTGACCAAAGTATTTCTTTTTTGTAATTAGTCCACTTAATATAGAAAAGGGTTAAACTTATACTAGGTAGAAGTTCTTTCAAATACTTTTTCAAGTGTCAAAGAAACAACTTTGCTCAAATATATTTTCATGTTTAGAGAGTCTGAAAAGAGCTTAAAGAGAACTCCACAAAGTTCCTTTTTCATATAGTTTTACGAGCCCGAAAAAGTGATAAAATTATAATCAATAACTTATTATCATGTATTTATGAGCACGAGAAGGAAAAAAGACTAAGCTTGAGATAGGTTTCACTTTTATGCAAGCTTGAAACATAGAAAAAAACTATGCTTGAGATAAGTTTCGTTTTTACACAAGCTTGAAACAAAGAAAAACTATGCTTGATATAGGTTACCTTGCCCCCAACATGACCTCTAGAGGCTAGTGGCTTAATTCAAACATGGTGACTAGAGGAACATGCCTACCGAATCTATGGAGGGAGATTTGTTTCATTTTTTAACAAGTGTGACACAAAAAATGAACTATTCTCATGATGAACTTGATCATGGTTTCCAAGGACAAAGCTCTAGAAGGAATACATGCCAAGGGACACACCTCGATCATGGATTCTAAGAGGTCTTCATCGAAAAAAAAAAAAAAAAAAATTTCTCTGGAAGGAATACATGTTAAGGGACTCAATAGGGGTAGGAAGATTAAGCTCCAATGTCCCCATTGAAGGGTTCACCATGTGAACTATTCGATCTAAGTCAAAATAAGTTGAGAATATAGTAAATTGAGGCTATTTTCCATTGGTTAGTGAAGGCATGGGACACGTTGCCACATAATTAACATATGGTGGGGGGGATACTACTTGCCTATAGGGAATGTTCAGGGAGGTTGGATGATTGGCAGTCAAATTAGGACCAATAAACGGAAGTTGATCAACGATTACAATGTTTCCATTATGATGGAAATACATCACATGAAAGAGTGTGGACATGAAAACTTTCATGTCATTGATATAGTCTCACCCAAAGAGAAAATTGAAATCTAAGGGGCCTTGGACTACCATAACATCAATACATATAATTTTTCCTTCCAATATAATGGGCAACTAAGGAAGGATACCTAAAGTTTCATTAGCTCTTTTGTTAAAAGTCAATAGATTCTGAGTAACAGAAAAAATTTTAGGGGAACCCAAAGCTTTCCAAGTGGTTGAGGATAGAATGCTAACAAAAGCACTTTCATCTATAATAGTGTGATGCGCGTTATTATCAGAAGCCTTCATAATTATTTGGAAAGGGATGCAAGAAGAGGGAAGAGACTCTGCCACTCTATTATAATCAAACGAAATGAACTCAATACTTGGAGGGGGTTCTGCGGCAATGTTATAAATTTCCCCTTGCCGGGAAAGATATGAATTGACAAGAAGAACCTAAGTGGTATTAACTTCACTCTCCAAGGGGAGAGTGGGATCAACCAATGAGCGAATTGGATCAACCACTTCAACTTCACTTTTCAAGGGAAGGGTGGGATCGACCGATGTTGAAATTGGATTGATCACTTGATCTTCACTCTTCAAAAGAAAAGTGGGACTGAATGATGATGGAGTTAGATCGATCACTTCATCAACTAATGGTAGGTTAGGAGAAAGATTACGATAACCAGCTGGAAGTTACTAATGAGAAACAATATTCAAAAAAATTTGAGGGTTCATCCATATGAGGGAAAAGGTGAGTTTGATGACTCCCTTCACATAACCTACATGGAAACCTAACTTTACCCTTTTCCCCCAGAAATTGTTGGAAAAAAATGTTAAATATTGAAGGGGGGGGGGGGGGGGGGGGGGGGGGGCGCGAATAAGTATTTAGGTTAATTTTAATTTATATGTCAATTTACATTTTTTTTATTCAAACTTGGAATTCATTGTGTGAGGATCCACTATAATAACATGTGAAGAAAATAAATAAATCAACACATAAACACACAACCAAGAGCAACAAGCACATATGCCACAAAGGATTTAAAGTGGAAACTGAAAAGGGAAAAAAACACCAAGTCTTGTTTGTTATTTGATGTAAATATGAGATCCTACTCTATTACATCAATGTTAGTGAGCCACCACTTACAGGAAGTAGCAACTCCCTTAGATTCTTTGCTAGCACCGACTAGTAGGAAGCACTAACTCCCTTCTTTTGTAGACACCTGACAAACATATTAGAAGCACCAACTGAAGCACCGATTTCTTAGATTTGTTGCAAGAACCAACTTGCAAGAGGCACCAAACTCCAAGCTCTACTCAGATATCTACTCTGATGGAAGCTCCAATTCCATGTTTTGCAATCTCCAACCCACACTCAATAAGGAACTCAACGCTCTCTGTAATTGGCAGCCACTTTGCCTTGTTTCTGCTTTCCATTCACTGACTCAACCCTCTTTTCTACTAAGTAGTATACACTCATCCTTTTATTCTCATTAGCCACCTTCACTCATGCACATCCCACACAACACTCTATCTCCTACTCACTCTGCTCACATTGAAACAACAAATATTCAACTCTTAGCCTTCAGCTATTTAGTAGCATACAACAGATCAACTCTTGACCCTCACACTCTCAACATATCAAATCTTGGCCCCTTTTCTGCATAGGCACCCTCGACCTATCTCTCTGCAACACACACACACCCATAGAGCTCTTTCCATAACCCACAACACAATGTTGCATTCCCCCACTTTGCACAATTGCAATCCTAGGTTTTGTTCCTCTCCAACACAAGGAATGATGCAATATTTATTAGCACATCATTCTACCTAAGAAAGTACTTCAACATGGCTCTCCATCCTGCTGATGCATCAAATTTCTTGGCCATTATAGCTACATTAAATTAGAGAATGGGTTATGAGTGTTTTCCATATTGAGAATTAATTCTCTGTCAATTTGCAGACTCAAAGAGCTCCTCTATTGAATTCAAATCATAGTAGCAACATGGCTCTTCAATGTTTAGGATGCACTTTGACAAGGAAATTTGAGCTTTTGGTTTGATATTCTATACATATACTATGATCATGGATGGTGCACCCATACTGAGGACAAACTCTCCAATCCTATTAGGATTCTTATTTAATTCTTCTTGGCATGAGGGACACTTAGGTATGGAGAATTCAGGTTGAACCAGGCCCATCAATAATTTTCTGCAAATCATGGTCCTTGCAACCTTATTTTCCTATTCTTAGAAAATCACCCATTATTTACCATTAGCAACAAAAAATTGTGTATACCAAACAAATTCATACCCATTCATTCTTCAAATGATTGCTTGATATAATTAACCCTAATAACCAATTCTTGCATTACCACCAGTTCTCAACTTTAGTTGTCAACCCGTTCATTTCCTATATAACCAATTATGGCTCTTATCTAATTCGATATGACTGCCAAGTGTGAATGTATCATCACCAAAGTTGTCAACCCATTTAAGCTTCATTATCCACAAGTGTGGCACAATGCCACATATGGAGGGATCCTACCAAGATGATGCCAACCTATTTAAGCCTTTAAATATGTGCCCATGGTTCTTCAAACTCAGCCCTTAATTCATAAATAGCTATCGACCTATTTTTATGTTAATCCCTCTCTTGATTGTTAGTGGCCCAAAGTGCTTACGCCCAAAATGATTCTTTATTGAAAATAACCTGAAGGCCTATTGCCGCATTAACATGCGAATTCACCACAAAGATGGCTCTTGGGTGCCCCTTTAAACTATAGCCCCGAGGGCTTAAATATTGTGTATTAAACCTTTTATGTCCTTGGTCGCATAGTGCCGACAGAACCAAGTCCTAGGTGCGCCTTTTGCTATTTGACAGAATTGTCAACATTTAGAAAAATTTATATCTACTAGATCCATTATCCCAGCTAAAACTCATAGCGCACCTTTGTTTTCCTCCAAGGTAAGTCTTTCAGGCTTACATGTCCAGTGGTTCTTCCCACTGCATGCATCAAAAAATCATTATCTTGCCGGGATGACTTGTCACAACCACCGGAATGCCTTTTTGTCTGGATGCCTAGTCATCTTGCAAATTTCTCTTTGTGCTCTTTTGAAACGTTCTAGGGTCAAGCCTTTGGGATTATGTGTCCTGGTGAGAATTGAATTGCGCTCATCGTGTTAGAAATCTGTTGTCATTGATGGAACAACATTTCAAAGGATGGAAAAAGGATGACATGAGGTGGCTACAAGATGAGCAGAGCATGGTGATATGGTGTAGATAATTTGAAGGCATTTATAGTGTAGCAGATCACTTTAAGAGTAGATGTAACCCAAGCAAATGGATAAAGATATGAAATAGATTTATAGTGGTATATGGAAGTTTTAAAATGGCCTTCTGGTGCATAAGTTATGACCAGTTATCATTGAATAACCCTAAAATTCAAATTTGTAGAGCTAAGTGTTGTTGGAGGACTCATTGGAGCACGCTATGTTTAGCGGTGTACCAAAAGTTAGTGGAGCCTTTTAGTAGAGTGGTTATCCAAATGGTCGAGCGAATTTGGAAGACAACATTGCAACATGAAGCATTTATATTGGTCATTGGTGGAGCCCTTTATATAGCCCATCCTGATAGGAGTACCTCGAAACTTTTCAAAGAGCGCATAGAAGAGGCGTCTAGGATGACAAAAGCAAGATGTCGCTAATCAGGGATGATGTAACCATTGTGGGTGGCCAGAGTTAAATTGTGGGCATGTCTAGTAGTGGATCATGCCCCAGGAGTCCCACTGATTCATCAGAGGTATTTAGACAAGTCAATAGGCATAAGCGTTAACATGTAGGATGGTGTCGAAATGGGCAGTTTTCCCATATCGTCGATCTTGTGATCAACATCGAAGATTGATCTGGACGCCCCACCCCCTGCCCCTATTAAATTGTAGCAAGACAAGGCTTAATTTAACTTGTACCTTATTCAAATGGAGAAATTCAAATTTCCACATTAGTAAGATGAATTGAGTCATAGTTAGTAGGAGTGACATGGCCAAGTCACTTAGTTAAGTCATCCAATTCGAGTTTGTGGGATAGAAGTGGAGTCATGCATGAGTTTATTGTTAATATATAGAAATATAGTGGAGTTATAGTTAGTGAAACTCATTTATCTAATCTCTAGTCATGAATAGAGTCAGTATGAGTTCAGTTGAGTAGTTGTAACTGTTGTTAACTCATTGATCTCTCAGTTAACTAGTTAATTTACTAAAACAAGATGTAGTCATGCATGCAATTCGAATTGCCTAGTTGAGTGAAGGAAAAAATAATCAATGTAATCTTTATTATATACTAGTGAGTGTAAAGAGTTTGCATGTAGCAGGTGAGCTAATTTCCTTAGGAATTGCACAAGGAAATAAGAGCTTCCTATTCCTCAAGAGCAAGAATTGCGCAAGGAAATAGGAGGAAGTTGGAGGCCTATTTGTGGCTAAGTGTTTGTCAGAGAAAGAAAAATAGGAGATCAATATTTCAGTGTAGATTGAGCTTCAAGGATTGAAGCAGTCATTGTAATTGATCGTTACCACATTTGATATAATACAAATAGAAGAGGGGTTTTTCCTATTTGGGTTCTCTATAAAAATATTGTGTTCATTGTGATTGAATGATTACATGTGCTTCTATTGTATTTTTTCCTTTCCGCAAATTTAGTAGAAGAAATTTGTGGTTATTGGTCTTAATCTGATTTCATTAACACTTGAAAATTTAGAGTTATTTCTACATGGTGTTAGAGCTATTGAAAGCTACATAGAAACTAGGTTCATGATCATCTTTTAGAGAAATTCCGAATAACATATTTGTGGTGCAGGAATTCAATTTCTACAAGTGCAAGCATTTTAGTGCAAGAATTTCTTCAGTGCAAGAATAATGTCTTTCAATAGATTGAGGCTTGAGTATGCATTGGAGGGAAATTCAAATTTTTTTGCTTGGAAAGATAGAATGGAAGTTGTGTTGGATGAAAATGGAGTATTGGAGTACACACAAATTGATATTCCAAAACCAACAGCATCAGATGCACAACAACTGGCTCAGTGGAAGAAAGATACTGCAAAAGCGAGGAGGATTATCTTGGAGGGATTCAAAGATCATGTGGTTTCGAATTTGCATGGCAAGGATATTACTTATGCAATGTGGAAAACCCTCACAGGTCTATTCCAAAATAACAGTGATGCTAGAAAATTGGCATTAAAAGATAAGCTCAAGAACATTCAAATGAATAAAAATAAAATTGTTGTTCAGTACCTATCCAGGTTCACTCAGGTGAGAGATGAACTTGGAGGAGTTGGAGAAAATGTGAAATCATCTAAACTTGTGAGATTAGCACTCGTTGTTCTTATGAAGTCTTGGCACAACTATTAGGATTTATTTAATGGAAGAGACAATCTCCTAGATTGGGAGAGACTTTGGTCTGACTTGGTGCAAGAGGAGATTAGAAGAAACACTAGAGATGGTATCACATCCAGAAATGATGAGGAAGAAAAATTTTCTTTAGCTGGAAAAGGAAAGAAATGCAAGGAAAGGAAAAACCATCCAGAACCATGGAAAGAAGAAAGACCTCAGTAAAATTAAATGCTTTCACTTCCATGAGAATGGGCACTATGCAACCAAGTGTCCAAACAAGAAATCCGGTAAGAAGCCTACAGTAGGAGTAGGAGGAGATGCTTTCACATCACTATTCGAATTGTATTTCACCCTCATTGCTTGCATGACAAGTACTGTACAAGGTAGTGTATGGTACTTAGACTTTGGTGCTTCATTTCATATGATAGGAAATAAGGAGTTCTTCAACAACTTGGAGGAGAAGGACCTACAATTACACATAGAAATTAGAGATGATGGGAGGTATAGTACCAAATGGATTGGCACTATCACCTTTAAGAGGGAGCTAGGGTCCCATCTTCACCTAAATAATGTAATGTATGTGCCCAGTTTGAAGAAAATTTTAGTTTATGTAGTTGTAGTTGAGGATAGAGGATATGATGTGGTCTTCAATGAAGGGAAAGCTTATTTGAAGAATGCTCCTGCTAGACAAGTAAAACAAATTAGTGTTCAGTTTAAAAGTCTCTACAATCTAGAGGAAGATTTCACCATGTATGCAATTATACCTCCAGGAGAAATATGGGGAGATGTAAGGATTTAGTTCCAGAGTTGCAAAGATCCGGGTAGAGATTCAAGTAGGGTCCAATGAAAATTGTTACAATAGGATCATACCTTTGCTACAAGGGCCCAAAACATTTAGTAGCAGGAGGATCTGTTTCATTTGGCGCAATCAGTTCCATAATGCTATTTGTGGGCTAGTTGTAGTACAGATATAGAGTTGGCACTAGTACATTTGTATAATGGAGTGTCAACAGTAGCACAGATGCAACATGGTTCAACTACAACCAATAGTGGATGAATCAAAGTTAGCACATTGGCTGATGGAAAATGGTAGACGACTACAATTGTCAGACATAAACAACATGGATTGGGGTTATTCAAAACCCTTTTTTCATTATGATGGAGTGTTAAATTGTAGAAAGAAAAATATTCATTTGACTTGTGCCTTAATCAAATGGAGAAATTCAAATTTCTACATTAGCAGGATGACTTGAATTACAGTTAGTAGGAGTGACATGTCTAAGTCACTTAGTGCAAGAAGTAGATTTGTGAATGAGTTGATTACTAAGATCTAGAAATCTAGTGGAGTTATAGTTAGTGAAACTCAGTTATCTAATCTCTAGTCATGAATAAACTTAGTATGAGTTCAGTTGAGAAGTTGCAACTGTTGTTAACTCACCAATCTCTCAGTTAACTAGTTAATTTACTAAAAATAGCCCTAGTCATGCATGCAATTCGAATTGCCTAGTTGAGTGGAGGAAAAAGGCATCAATGTAATAATTATTGTATAATAGTGAGTGTAAAGAGTTTGCATGTAGTGGGTGAACTAATTTCCTCAGGAACTGTGTAAGGAAATAAGAGCTTCCTATTCTTTAGGAGCAGGAATTGCATAAGGAAACATGAGGAAGTTGGAGGCAAATTTTGGCTAAGTGTTGGTCAGAGCGAGCAGAGTAGGAGATCAGTATTGTAGTGCAGAATGAGCTTCAAGGATTGAAGCAGTCATTGTAATTGATCATTATCTCATACGATATAATACAAAGAAAGGAGGTTTTTTTCCATGTTTGGGTCCCTAGTAAAAATATTGTGCTCATTATGATTAAATGATTACATGTGTTTCTATTGTATGTTTTCCTTTCCGCAGATTGAGTAGAAGAAATTTGTGTCTATTGATATCAGTTTGATTTCATTAGAAGCTACAAATTTTGAGTTATTTCTACACTCCTCAATACCACAAACCATGAAAGGGGGTGTCATAATGGGTGGTTTGGCCAGTGCAAACCACAAATGGTTTTCAAAGCCAAGTCAAGTGATGTGGCGCAAGGGGAAGAGGAAGTGCAGTGTTAAATAAAACGTCAGGATCCTTAATTTTTTATAAAATAAAATTGGTGAAAAAACATGACTCTGAGACCCTTTCTCTCTCCTATTTGACAAGACAAATGGAAACATTCAGTTGGTCAAAGATGACATCAACATAGGTGATGTGGTAGTATGAACCGGAGGACATGTGGCATACATGTTTGGTGTTTTTAGGTACCCTAGTGGGCCATTTCCATGTGACATGTGGATCACTCATAGAGTGCCATGTGGCATTGATGACTTGAAAATGATGTCATCCCATAGGCAAAACCCTGAAAGGTTTTAAGCGGCACACTGAGGAACCATTAGGATGACTAGGCATCGGGATGACACAAGTGTCAGAGAAACCTCAGCCTGGGTTGGAAGTTGATTGGATCATAGGTGCATCAGAGGACCCACTATGAAAGATCATCCCTGATGGCAGACCTCAGAGGTAAATTAAATTCGTAGAGAGGATATTGTTGGGATGATTAATGTTGGGACACATCGACAGTTTAACCGGGTAGCCAATGACCAATGGGAGAAGCACATTGTTGGGTCCCTATAATACTAGTGATTACCCCATTACTATTGTAGTTGTACCCCTTATTAATATTGTTGTGCCCCTATTATCCCCATATTGTTATTATTGTGCCCCATAGAATCCCTCTATTGTTATTTTTGTGGCTTTATATTATTATTGTTAGGTCGGCTGGGTTATATTGTGACTCCTTAGACTCCAATATATAGAAAGGAGGTTTTTTCATTTGAATCATCCAAGAATTGTTCATTTATGTAATGTAAAGGAGGTTACCCCCTCGAAGAGGGTGAATTCTAAGGTGTTGATCTATCTTTTCTATCTTTTTCTTGAGTTGGTTTCATAACATTTGGTATCAAAGCTTTGGATTCTAGGGTTTTGCTGCTCCAAACAGGTCATCGTGGCATTTTCGCTATAACTTTTCTTCTGCGACGTTTCAGAAGTTGCAAAAAAAACCCATTTGAGAAGATATCGTGCTGAACCTCAGGTCCAACTTTTAGAGCTGTTCGCGCTATATTTGCAGAGATATGATCTGAGGAAGTTGGTCTTTTTGCATACTCCTGAATTACATTCCAAACAGGTGACCTGGGGAAAAGCATCATAACTTTCTCTCTGGGGATCGGATTGAAATTTTATAAGAAGTTACAGAAACAGGATGGACTGTAGTTTCTTTTATGCATTTTTCAGATCTAAAGGTCGAAACAGTGACTCGTGGCAAGTCGTACAAGTTCGCTCTACTGAACTAGTCTATAATCAAGTCACTGTGGGAGATTTCGCATAACTCTTCCTTGGAGAATCCAATTTGGGTCAGACTTGTGGCATTGGAAAGAGGACACAGAGGGCTACTGCAGGTCACAAATTCAGATCTAGATGATTGGAACGTATAGAGATACATCAGAGGCAATATCGAGCTCCTACAAAGTGAAAAAGGTGTGTAGATTTTCTTAAATTTTTGCTTAAGCTTGGCTTGAAAATTTATTTTGAAGGAATTCAAAGGGCATAGTAGAGCATTATTATCGGTAACTGATGCCCCGAGGAAAGAAAATGCAAACACCTAGTAAGGAACCTGAAAACTCTAGCATGACTCGTGAAGAAGAGGAAGAAATGCAACATGATATATCAAAATTACAAGACCAAGTGCAACAACTATCCCTTGCACAAAAAGGAACAGAATCTAAGATGGATGGTTTAAAGAAAGGCGTAGAAGCTAAGATGGATTGTTTAAAAAAAGGTGTAGAAGATAAGATGAATGACGTGGAAGCTAAGATGGATGATTTGAAGATAGATTTGAAGACAGACATGGAAGAATTGAAGATAAATATGAATAAGTTGCTACAAGAAAGGGTCACTAATGGTGAAAGGGTAGTAAAGGAAACTCATGATGAGAACAAAAGAAATGTTAATCACGATTCCATAGACTCTAATGTTGGATCAAAGACCCACCATATACCAAAAATCAATATGAGGAAGTTTGACGGCAAGGATCCCGCAACATGGATGTTACAGATGGAGCAATTTTTCGATCTCAATAATGTGCGAAACACACAAAAGGTACGTATTGCAACTTTATATTTGGAACCAAATCAGTTTATATGGTATCAATGGCTTTGCTCTCGTAAACAATTTATCACTTGGGCGATTTTTATGGAAGAATTGATAGCACATTATGAGGATACAAAAAGCAACACTTTTTTTAGCCAATTGATAAGTCTCAAACAAAAGGGTTCAATAATGGAGCACATTGAGGAGTTCCAAAAATTGAACATAAGGGTAAAAGATATTCCAGAGGAGAATAGGATTGATGTGTTCATAGGGTCTTTAAAGGATAATATCCAACATGATGTTCGCCTTTGGGAACCTGATTCATTAGAGAAGGCATTCAGGTTAGCAAGAAAAATGGAAAGCAAAATTATGGCAACCAGGAAGCATACCACTCACAACTATAAAGACTGAAGTGTTGCTGTCGCTAGTCTTCCACAACCTATAAGGTTGACACCACAACAATTGGAAGAAAAAAGAGCAAAAGGGCTTTTTTACAGTTGTGATAGCAAATACACTAAAGGTCATAAGTGTGCTGAGAGGAAATTATTCTACATAGATTGTGAAGAGGAAGAAGAAAAGGAGCAAGAAAGGTCAAAAGAAGAAGATATACTCGAGGAACAAAGCCTAGATAAAGAAGAAATGAATCTGACCATATCTTGTAATGCATTGGCGGGAATTATAACTCCTCAAACCATCAAGATAGAAGGACAAATCAAGAAGAAAAAGGTAATAGTGTTGATTGATTCAGGAAGTACCCACAATTTTATTCATTGTAAGGTCGCAAGAGAATTGAATTGCTTCTTATATCCAGCACCAGAGTGTCAAGTGATGGTTGCAAATGGAGGAACAATAAATTTCTCGGGAAAGTGCCATAATATCAAGCTATCCATGGGAGAATATGTATTGACTAGCCCAATGCTTTCCATTCCAATGGGAGGTGCTGATGTCGTACTAGGAGTCCAATGGCTACAATCCTTGGGTACAATAACTTTTAATTTTCAAGAACTTTTCATGAAATTTTCTGTGGAAGGAAAGGAAGTTGAATTAAGGGGTATTGCAGGGAAACCAGGAAAGATAATCAGCTCTAACGGTATGACAAAGCTTCTAAAAAAGGAACAAAGAGGTGTAATTGCACAATTATGTTTGCTAGATTTGTCCACAATGGAATCATCTATTTCTCCAGATCTCCAAAAAGTCTTGGACAATCATTCCAAGGTATTTGAGACTCCCAAAGGTCTCCCACCTATTCGTGATCATGATCATGCTATTCATCTGATTCCAGGAAGTGTTCCTCCAAACATCAGGCCGTACAGATATCCCTATGCCCAAAAGAGTGAAATTGAGAAGGAAATGTTGGCAATACTCCATGCACTTAATAAATGGCGACCCTACCTAATGGGAAGACACTTCAAGGTAAAAACGGATCATGAAAGCCTTAAATACTTTTTATAACAAAGATTATCCTTTGAAGAGCAACAAAAGTGGGTCATAAGGATGTTGGGTTATGACTTTGAAATCATCTACAAAAAAGGGAAGCAAAATGTGGTGGCAGATGCACTCTCAAGAAAGGATGAGGATGTGGAAGCATTGTTGTGCGCCATTTCTATTATCCAACCAGATTGGATAAACGAAGCAAGGGAGGAATGGAAGAATGACGAAGAAGTGTGGGCACTTATTCGAAAGTTACAACAAGATTCCAGTATGTCTGATACATTTAGCTGGCAAAATGATTCGTTATGGTACAAAGATCGCTTATACCTCTGTAAGAATTCCCAGCTAAAACAAAAGATTCTTATGGAATTGCACACTTCTCCCTTAGGAGGGCACTGAGGATTTTTAAAAACTTACACAGGGTTAAGAAGGAATTTTTTTGGGATGGCGTTAAAGCAGATATTCAAAAGTTTGTGGCCGAATGTTTGGTTTGCCAACAAGATAAAGTTGAAACAATTAAGACACTGGGTCTATTACAACCTTTATCCATTCCAAGCCAACGTTGGGAGGAGATTTCAATGGATTTTATCATAGGTTTACCCAAGTCTGAGGGAAAGAGTGTCATCATGGTGGTAGTTGACAGACTTACCAAGTATGCACACTTTTGTGTATTATCACATCCATTTAAATCCAGTACAGTTTCTACTGCATTTATGGAAACAATTCAAAAGCTACATGGAAACCCAAAGATTATTGTAAGTGACAGAGATCCCATTTTCACTAGAAATTTTTGGACATAATTATTTTCTTGTCTTGGTACTCAGTTAGCTCATAGCTCATCTTATCATCCTCAATCTGATGGGAAAACTGAGATAGTAAACAAATGTTTGGAAGGATATCTTCGTTGCTTTGTATCTGATAAACAGACACAATGGGTCAAATGGTTTCCTCTGGCTGAATGGTGGTATAACACTTCCTTCCATACAGCAACAAAAATGACCCCATTTATGGCACTTTATGGGTATCATCCACCATCCATCACATCATATTTAAGAGAAAATTCTAAGGTTCAAGCAGTGGAACATCACATTGAACATCAACAACAAGTCCTCCAACTCTTAAAGGATAACCTCGTGTTGGCACAGAATAGAATGAAACAACAGGCAGATCAACATCGTAGCGAAAGAAGTTTTGATGTAGGTGATTGGGTATTCCTACGGCTACAACCATATAAGCAAATGTCCCTCAAGCAAGCTAAGAAGGATAATAAATTATCACCAAAGTATTATTGTCCATACAAGGTGTTGCAAAAGATTGGTACTATGACATACAAATTGGAGCTTCCTACAGCTTCTCGATTGCACCCAGTTTTCCATGTTTCATGTTTAAAGAAGGTTATAGGCGACAAGCTCCCAGTTCAAACAATATTGCCAGAACTTGACGAGGAAGAAAAATTATATTGGAACCGAAAGCAGTCACATAAACAAGAACTCAACAGCTATGAAATCAATCAATTTCAGAGTATCTTATCAAGTGGAAGAACTTATCTGCTGAATATTCCACATGGGAGGATGAGAATTTTACACAGAAGCATCCAGAACTTCTCAAGCATTGAGGACAACACTTTTTTGAAGGAGAGGGGCATGTTGGGTCCCTATAGTACTACTGATTACCCCATTACTATTGTAGTTGTACCCCTTATTAATATTTTTGTGCCCCTATTATCCCCATATTGTTATTACTGTGCCCCATAGAATCCCTCTATTGTTATTTTTGTGGCTTTATATTATTATTGTTAGGTCGGCTGGGTTATATTGTGACTCCTTAGACTCCTATACATAGAAAGGAGGTTTTTTCATTTGAATCATCCAAGAATTGTTCATTTATGTAATGTAAAGTTGGTTGCCCCCTTGAAGAGGCTGAATTCTAAGGCATTGATCTATCTTTTCTATCTTTTTCTTGAGCTGGTTTCATAACACACATAGGAGGTCCCACTGGGACACATTGACCCAATGCCACGAGCCTAGAAGGAATTAAGGGTGTAATGAGGGAAGTGTCGAGATAAAGGTGCCAGGAGCTAAGCACCAGAACTTGGTCCCGTGCGATGAGAAGACTGATGGCATGGAGGAAGATAAGCCCTCGGGGCTTAAAATGCAAAGGGACCACAGATAAGCACTTAAGGACTAAGGAAATGGTCACAACGCTTGGTCTTATGAGTGAAAAAAGGGATAGTGCACCAACACCATGGTCTTAAAGGGATAAATTGGTGGCATGGATAGATTAAAAGGTTTCTTCGGTAGTTTGACCGAATTTAGCACACAACTAAAGTTAGAATTGCAACTAAAACTCTAGCTAAACCCTGATAAAGTGCTAGATTTCTAGAATTAACAGATTGAATAAGTTTTTCTTGCATAAATAGCTGATCAGTGACTAATAACTTGAAGAGAACATTCAGAAGACTCAAATGAATAGGACAAACCTAGAAATAATATATTCATGCAAGTGTTCAAGTGCAAGTAATTTAGTAGAAAATTTTCTTTACATTAAAGAAATTTTGAGGTATAAAATGGGCCTCTTAAGGAATATTATAAAATAACAGTGGAAATAATAAAATAATATTAGATTACATCATAAAATTTTAAAGGGGAAGAAAACTATTTTTTCAACTTATCTCCCTACGATTTTACTCAAATTTCGAGAGGGGGCACTCGTTGGATAAACAAATTAATTCCTCATCCAAGGATTACCATGTTGCATACTTTTGATGAACCATTATATATGAAAAATGAGAAATACATGAAAAAAGTGATTGCAATCACATTCTTCATGTATTTCTCCTTTTTCATGTAGCAAGGCCCATCAAAAGTATGCAACATGGGTACTCCTTGGATGAGGAATTACGTTCCGCATCCAACGAGTGCTTCCACTAAAAAATTGAGTAAAAACATAGGGATATAAGTTAAAAAATGTGTTGAAAAAGTAGTTTTTATTTTTATTTTTTAACCTTTTAACTTTTTTACTCCAAAAATGGTGAATCATCCCCCATGGTTGACATCATCATCTTGAATCCTATTAGTTCTTATAAAGTTTATTTTGGATGTACAATTTTATTTTGAGGCCCATTTTTGACCTCAAAATTTCTCTAATGTAAGCATAATTGATTGAGGAATTCTTCAAGAACGTTGTAGCAGTGTGCGAGTTGGGTTGGATTAAGGTTTTTGGTGTGGATGGTGGGTTTCTTAGTAATCAGAGATTTTTGAAGGTGTTTTGGTGAGTCTTTGAAGAGACAAATTGTTTTATTTGTAAAAAGATGTGGTATTCATGGTTGTAGTTCAAAAATGGATGAAAAATGATTCTTTGAGTCCAAGAAAGTTATAGCTTGTGGATCATGGATTGTAGCTCCTTTCAGTATGTGCTGGTAAAAATTTAGGGGTTATTTCTCCTGTTAGTTGTAGTTAATAAATCAGGGAGTTGTAACTTCCTACTGGTTGTAGCCAGATAATTTTTTAACAACGAGTTGTAGCTTCCTTGTGAAGAAATTGTAGAAAAGTTGAAGAACTTATGTGTTCCTTTGTGTTACTGATATTATTTCTTGTCATGCTCATATGAACTAATTGTTGAAGTTTTTATGGTTTCCTAATAGCATTACAAGTGAAAGATTTTTTTTAAAATTCCTACAATTTTGATTCACTGCCTCTCTCAATATTGTCTTGTTTTCTAACACATGGACCAATTATCTTTATACTATGCTAGCTGAGTGCCTAGTCAGCCCGAAGTCTCTGCCTGTGTGCCTTTCTAAACCTTCTGGGGTAGCCATTTCTAGATTATGTCATTCTTACGTCATCAAAACCACATGGAACCTCCTTTGTGGTGACATAAGTCACCAAGATATGGCCTCTTTGACCTCCTAAAAATGTTGAATCTATCTTCCATCTGTCCTCTATACCGTATTGCCACATGATCACTGCTTACATCATGATGACATCATCCTAGGCTTATGCCATCCCATGCTTCACATCTTGTGCATCATTTGAACCTTCTGAGTAAACTCCATTGGGATGATGTGGCCATGGGACCTCAGGTTGATTAACAAAAATGCTTATCACTATTGTTTTGTGTGCCACATTCACCCAGTTGCTCAGCACAACTTGCATGTATTTTGAACCATATGGCGAACTCTTCATCAAGATTATGTGTCCTATGGGATCTATTGTATCTCCTAGAGAAAATCCCCGGGTTGAGGATAAGGGTCATTGCCTAGGACATCTTAAATTCTATTGTAGATAAATCTTTATCTCTTAAGAGTTTTAAAGTATAAGAGAATTTGAAATTGGTACAATGGTCATACAGAGAAACCAAACATGTTACATACATTGACAATATATTGTTCCAAAGAAGTAAGGTTCAACCATGGTGGCTTACACACAGGTAGTGAAGCTTCTTTTGTTGTTGTAGTATAGGTGAGGGAAGAAATGGAGAAAGAAGTCTAGTGAAAAGGGCTAGTTAATAGAATCATGTGCATTTAACTTCAGCAAAATAATGTATAGAGAAAGATAATGAGATTAGAAACCATGGAGCACAATTTAAGGCTTTCAATCTTACATTTACAAGTACCATCTGCCATAACATGAGATAGATAAATCTGACATGTAAGATTTAGTTCCAATAGCTACAATTACACTATTTATAAGAGGAAGGAAACACATATGAAAATGATACACAAAGAGAAGAACACATTGTCCACATATCAATGATTGGAATCACCAAAAACTTCTTCATTAGTCTTTTAGAACAACATACATGTCTTTTTGCTACAAAGACTTGCAAAATTTGCAGAAATATAGTGGTCTCTTGAATAGAAAATTGAACCATTCTAATGAGTTCCCTCTTCCCTCTTATAGGGAGAATACTCACAAAAACAATTACAATAATATCTTATAGAGCGACAACTGGCTAAATTGATTAGTTGTTTCCGCGTGTCAGAGGCCTAATTGCTCTAATCATTACATAACAATTTGATGCCCTCTTGAAAATAAAATATATACAAATTTCCACAATTACAAAGATATGATATGATTTTAAGATCAGGAGAGATCCTCAATGTTGGCCTGCTTGATCCTTAGAGGTGGTCCCATGCTCCGCTATCCACTTTTTCCATGATTTTTCCAAATTCAGGAGCATTGCCAACTCAAGAAGAGAATGAGGCTTGATCTACATCTGACTACTAAATAACATTTCCCGTAATAGTGGCAACATCTAAATATAAGTACAGGTGAGAAATTTCAAACCAGCTAATTGGAATGGGCTTTAACCAGAAAGTTTCAATTAGCTTCAAGATCAATCTTGCTTAGCTAATTAACCCTCTCTGTGAACTCAACCCCAAAATATTTGAGACATCTGGAAATGAGATTTGACTCAAGTAAGGAATCATTGACGGATTCCACTAGGGTGTTAGACATCTCCCTTGCATCACCGATAAGATTTTTAATTGACCATGTTCATGTTTTCCATCCTTTGAGGATAATTTATTTGTGCATTGCATAAATTTCAGGAAAGTCATATTTCCTACACTCCATACTGTACTGGCACTCCAACATCTCATTTAGGTCCTTCTTAGCTTGTTCAAAATGTGACATCATATCCACTATATCATCAGTTAAATTATTCCCCAACCTGCATTGCTCCCGAATCAAATTCAATTTCTCATAGAATAATTGTCGTTGTGTTCACAACCGTTCATTTAAGTCATGAGTCTCCTACTTGAATTCCTTCATCCAAAGGGTTCCCCCTTGCAATTTATTTATCTTTTACTGGGACTCTTGGAGTTGTTCATCCTTGGTCTTAATTTCCTTTACACGTTGAATTTGGAGAGAATTTAACTATCTTTTAATATTCGCTACTGCAGTCTCCCTTTGATCTAGTTGTACTTACCATTGTGCCTCTAGTTTCTCCTCCTTGTCAATGAGTTCCTATTACAAGGAGGTAATATTTTCATCCTTCTCCCTCAACAATTCTTGAACTTTCATGGATTTATCCATGGTGGCCCCATCAAAGATATATCCATTAGAGGCCCCATCAATAAGAGGGACCCAATCTTCAGGAAATTTGGAGACATTAGGGTATGCATATAGCCTGCAAAGAATGGTAACTACTTGACTGAAGGGAGAAGCTAGTGAGTCTATGGAATACTTAACCTCTTTTTCTTTCTTATGTTTGTTCAAGTCGCTCCTCCACTCCTTAATTAAATCTTCTATATCCTCGTGCTTATTACAAAACTCTGCCACATATGTTTTATCGTCGACATATTGAGGGATTGGCAATTGGTACATCTCCTGAAACGCCTCTGTTGTGAATGATCAATTTTTGTGCCATTTTTAGTGTGGAAATTCCTCCCCAGGATATCCAATGTTTCAATCACCCATATGACCATGTCTGTGTAGGGAAGGATCCTAGGTCTTAGTCTAATTCTATGCAAAAAATAATTCGCCGCATCCTATGGGGTTGCCTCTGAGGTGGGGGTTTGATAATCGAAAAATATTATCCCAAGGGTCACTCAAGGACCTTCATCTTCAAAATACCTATAGATTTCCTCCCATGAGGAGTGACTTGCATATATGGTGCATAATGTATTCGAAAATAATCTTACCCTGAGCAACTTTTCATCAATTGTCTCCCTAAATGGGCCACTAGGTTGTTGCATAGGCGTTTTCGACTTCCCATTAGCCTTATTCATTTCTTACTAATAAGGTTGATGGAAGTATTCTAGGTATGGTGGGAGGATATATTTTTGTGAATACACAGATGTATTTTACTCCAGTGAGCAATAAATATGAGGTAGCTATAAACTAATGGAAGGGCTTGACACATAATGGTTTTAATTAGACGATTTAAAGTGAAACAATAGGCACGTGGGCTACAACGGTTAGTTTGCGGGGATTTTATGCGGGAAATATACTGGGATGACGTGAAGGGAGACATGTGGTAGAGATGGTTTGGGTGGAAGACAATGGAGGAAGGATATATATAAACTTATTTCCACACTCACTTGCCACGCTCGCTTGATAATGGTTCCAACAACTAACGAAGTTATTGTGCTAGTATAACAGGTGGTGGGCCCTTTTAATCTCCCTGGTGTGATACCTAGGCAGAATTGGAGGTAAATTTCACCCTTATAGAATCAATAGTGACCGTTGATATACATATATTTCTTTGTTGATTCTGACTTTCTCGAGGACCAACACTAGCTTAATGGCCACACTTGTCCACCCATCGGATCTCCCTTTCGAATGATATTGCTTCATGATAGGTGATGATCCTCTCCATATGTGGCCACTCATTAATTGTTTATATCTGTGACATGTGGAAATTTCTCTGCCATTTGGAGACTTCTCCTTGCTGAAAGCAGTTCTTGTCATTGATGAGCTGTAACCAAGTAGTTCAAGCGCCTTGGCCCCCTAGAGCCTGGAAGCTCAACCCCCTTTAGAATGAAATTAGAAATGGGGTTCTTGACCCTCCGAGGTATACCACTGAGATGAATTCATATTGACATTAACCAAACCACATGTCGACATGTGATTAGTACAAATGTCATTTATATATGGTCCTTTAAGTACCTAAGAACTCTGAAACCATTTGCCACGTGTGCAACTCCAGCCAAATTGGGCCTCCAATTTGTGTTACGGGGTTCTGTCAATTGACACCCCCGACTCCGATAATGAGCGTATTTTTAATCTCTGGTCTTGCGAGCGTCTCACAATTAATTTTATAACGGGTCGCGAGATTCTGGAACATGAATGATGTAATCCCTTATTTTTCAAGAATTGGCTTAGCAAAGCATCATATGGATTTGGGGTTGTGGGGTTATATTGACCTCTAATTTGCGTTATGGGGTTATGTAAATTGACGCCCCTGGCTCTAAAAATGGATGGAATTTTAATCTTTGGTTCTCAAAGCCTCTCACAATTAATTTTTGAATGGGTTGTGGGATTTCATGTTTTGACTCTTACAATATCGACTTTGAAAACATACACCCAAAACTAAAAATGAAACAAACACCCTGGTATTTATAATGACTCGTTGATATTTACAACGGAAGTGGGTACCTATTTTTTTTTATTGAAAGTAGTGCTTTATATATTTCCCATTGATAGGAAACTCAAATACTTCTCGATCCATATTTTATAGTAGGAATGTATTGTTGCCTTTGGTCTCATCTACCTTGAATGGTATAAACCATGAAGGGTTAGATTTCCCATGCTTACCTTTGTCTTCCCTCCTGACATCCCACCTGAGCATAAGGTCCCCTAACTAGAAAACTCTGTCTCTGGCCTTTCTATCAAACATGGCCTCCATTTTATCTCGATATTTGAGAAAATTATGACTCACATGCTCCCTGTTCTCTTGCAATTAAACTAACTGGTAAATCCTTCAAGTCAGTGGATTTAGAACCTCCTCTGCATCTTGAATTAATTGAGCCACTGGCATAGCCACTTGGATTAGGAAAAATGCAAAAATGCCATATACTAGCTTAAATGGTGATTTCCTAGTGGATATCTTTTTTATGACTCTATCTCCCAAAGAGAAAAATTAAGTTGGGAATCCTAGTTTTTCTTGTTTTCTGTAATGGCTTTCTTTAAAATTCATACCAATGTCTTGTTTGATGATTCAGCCAACCCATTTCCCTGTGGATAATAGGTGGTTGAGTGACCAAGCATGACATTGTACTTTTGACATAAATCAATGAGTCTCGTACACTTAAATACCTGGGAATTATTAGTAACTATATTTTATAGACATCCAAACCTGACAAAAATATTTTATTCAAGGAATTTCATGACCACTGAATCAATTCAACCCAGGTAGGGATGGCTTCAACCCACTTAGTGAAGTAATCAGTGGCTATTAGAATCCATTTATGCTACCCACTCAAAGGTGGGTGAATTTTCCGATAAAATCCAATCCGATTTCCTAAATGGTTCTTCCACAAAAATTGGCATCCCCAACAACGACACCAAAAGATGTTGTAGCTCTAAGAGACAACCCCCAGATTACTGAGTGAGGGTCTAGATGTTAATGCACATTCTTCTTTTCGTACTTCTCTTCAGGGTTGATATCTCCTTGATGATGCACTTGAAGTCTGCCATTCAAACTCAACTACAAACATCATAAACAAAGACACTTGCAAGAATAAAAAAATAGTAAACATATCCTTGTGCCTTCTTATAGTTGTTGCCCCTCTAAGAACTGAATATTTATGATATGTTCCCCTTGAACATATATTGCCTCTTCTTTGAATGCTTCCAGTTATGGACACGTCATGGCTGTTGGCTGAATACTCTCTCTGCAAATGCATATTTTGTACCAATTACAAATAAATTGATACCAATGAAAATTTCAAATGGTATTGTTGTTGCTGAAAATACCAACCATTAGTGATGTGTTTAGCTTTATCTTCCACTACTTCTCTTGCTACTGAGACAATGCTCACTTCTCTTGAGAATCTGAATAATCAACACTTCTCCCCCTCATATCGTGCTAATCCAAATAGGGAACATTGCTTAAATAATACCAATTGCACCAAAAAGATGATACAAATTGGATAATATACCAAGAAAACTCATATAACTCCTTCTCAAAAAGGAATTCCCATTTACATAAAAGATTACTCCACATGAATCAAAGACTACCGATTGACATATCAATACCAATTTAAAACCAAGGAACATGTACAACTTCCACCAATTGTGTTCATGAACACAAGATTTTTAGGAATAATAAAATTCACAATCTTACATGAAATAAGGATATTTCACCCAAGATGCAAACCTTCCATTTCGTGAGCAATTGCCTCTTCCCGAGGCTAAGGATTTTGGCCTGATACTACTAATAAAGTAACTCCCCCTGAGCCAATTCTCTCTCTCTCTCTTTCTCTCCCTTTTCTAATATCTTGCATCTGCTTCTTTTCTTCTTCTTGGTGACTAATCTTGTGGACCTGTTTTAACTTTGTGCCTCTTTTGATTCCATACTCCTACTCTAACTCATCTTCTTTTCACAACTTAAAATGGTGTGTACTCCCCGTGAAACCATGTTGGCTGCATTTTCATCTCTTTTGAAATGTTGATACATTTGAAATAAACAAACTTATCATCATAATCAACATAGGGGATCATCCTTACCTCCATTACATAGATGCACCTATTTGTATGATTCCTTTTGACCCCCACATCTGATTTATTTGGCCTCAGTTGAGGCCATTCTCTTCTTTTAATGCAAAGAAAATGAGGATCTACTCCCCTTGAGAAAATTGTTCCCCTTTTTCTTCCAAACCTTCATTTGTTGAGTCCTGGTAGGAGAATTATCTTTTAATTTCTTCTTAGCCATTGTTTTGGTTTTCTCTTGGTTGTGCAGGGCTAGAGGGAACTTCTCCTTCACCTCTTATTTAATTTCTCCTTTCTTTGCTTAAATCTTCTTGCTGCACTTTTGCTTTCTTTCCAAATAAGAATTAAATGGGTTGCCTCTTTCTTTTCTAGTATGAGGTGTATGCTTATTGCTTCTTTTTTTGTTTGATTGATGCATTTTCTTGCAACAACCGACAATATTATTATCAGAGCTACCACTGTGACCAAAATTCTTGTTCTTGTTGCTTTGTTTTTTTGCAAGGCATCTGCAATATATGGCCCTATGCCCATAATTGTTGCAAGAAAACCAATAACCATGAAAAGGATTTTGATGACAAAAGATACCCTTTATTTCAGAGTTTCATCCTAGAGGGGGAAATGGCCTTTATTAATTCTTCATTTTGTTTCCATGGATGTTTGAATTACTGCCTTTTTCAATTCTTTGATGGTGCCTCTTCTAGTTGTTCCTCTTTTCTCTTCTCTTTTGTAGGTATTCATTTCCTACTCCATTTCCTCATTATTTCCGATGTCTTCATCGTTGTTGTTGTTTCTCTTCTCTTTTGTAGGTATTAATTTCCTACTGCATTTACTCATTATTGCCGATGTCTTCATCGTTGTTGTTGTTTCTCTTCTAGCTACTGGTTAACTTTCTTCTGGTGCTATCCTCATTTCCGTTCCTTTTTCTTCTCTTGTTACTCTATTGATTTTATTTCCTTTGTTGTTGTCACTTTCCAACAACTCCTTTTCCTTTATTTTTGTTTAGACCTTGAACTACCTTTACTTGGGTAGTTGACCCTTCAACCTTTTCCATCTTGGAGATTGAATATTATTTGAAACCCAAACTAGTCTTGATGAGAGGGGATCCCTACTTAGCAAGCATCATCTAAATCTTTTCTGCTCTCCTCAAGCTTCCTATATTGATAAAAATCTTTATTTTTCTTTTCTAGGTCATGTCTCAATGAGACTACTTCAACTTGTAGTCTCTCACAATAGACTTCTCTTTCATTCAAATTATTGGTCAACATCCCATTCAATCTACTATGCTATCCTTGTTGAGCATTTAGATCAATATTTGTTTTACTCAACTTATCATTCTCAAGCTCATATTCATGCAACTATTCCTTTTGCTTGATATTTTCTTCTAGTAGGTCCTTGATCTTTTTTAAAGCATAAGTTTCCTCCTAAAATAGATCCTTTAGTTGAGCCACCATAGCGATATAAATTCCTCTCTGGGTCCATGGAATCTTACTTAGGCCTGAGGAGTATAACTTCTTCATCACTACCAGGGGTACTTTCATTTTCTCCTATGGATGAGCACACTTGGGATCTCTCTATATTTCCCTTATGGAGTGTTATTTCCTCTTCTTTAGAGGTACCTTGATTAGTTGTTGCTACAAATGTACGTATGTATTCACAACTACTAGATGTATGACTACCTTTTTCTTCAGAAAAGGAATGTGTACATCTAGTAGCTAAATGACCTGTCTCTTTGCATTTATTATTGAAAAATAGCTTACCTCCTAATTCTTCATCATCATCTCAAGAGTGATGTGCAATAACTTGCACATTTGGAAGAAGATATTCAGACTTATGATCATATTTCCTTTGAGATGCTTTCTTCTTCTTCTCCCTTCTCCTCTTATCTCCAACAACATAATTTGCAAGTTCTGGTCCACTACTTGAACAACAAGGTCCATCAACCTTCTCTTGAGCCTCATGACCTTCTTCTCCATACAAATATTGCAACTTGTCTAACATTTCCTTTGTTGTCTCATAATGTCTTATTTTATCAGCATTTGATTTTGATAGCCCTTTCATTATAATCCTCTTGGATTCTATATTAAACTCATTATCCTCTCCATATTCTATAGATAACCAAACATCTTCATTGATGACCATCAAACAAGCTCCCATTCTAATCCTCCATAACTCATAGTATGATCCATTAAAAAATGGAACTCCCTCCGATGTTAGCCAAAATTGATTAGCCATTGTTTCCTTTTGATCTACCTTCAAGAAATTAAGTTGTTCTTGAAGGAACAAAGTTCTGATACTAATTGTTGGAAATAATGTTAAATACTGAGAGGGGGGTGAATCAAATTTTAGGCTAATTTTAACTTATTGGCCAATTTTTATTTTTTCATTCAAACTTGGAATTCATTGTGTGAGAAATCACTATCATAACATGTGCAAAAAATGAATAAATAAAAACATAAACAGACACACACCAAGCCTAAACAAGCACATGTGACACAAAGGATTTAACAGTGGAAACCCAAAATGGAGAAGCCACCAAAGCTTGTTTGTTATTTGATGTAAATATGAGCTCCTACTATATGACATCATTTTTTTTGATCCATCACTCATAGGAAGCATCAACTCCCTTAGATTGTTTTATAGCACCCACTAGAAGGAAGCACCAACTCCCTTCATTTGTAGACACATGACCAGCTTACCAGAAGCACTAACCGAAGCACCGACTTCTTGGATTTGTCGCAAACACCAACTTGAAGCTTCTTGGATTTCTACAAGCACCAAATTGTAGAAGGCACCAACTCCCAAGATATACTCATACATACACAAATACAGAATCTCCAACTCCCTATTTTGCAGGCTCCAACCCACACTCAATAAGGAACTCAACACTCTTTGTAATTGGAAGCAACTCTATCTTGTTTCAGGTTTGCATTTAATAAGTCAACCCTTTGTTCTACTCAACAACATTCTATTCTCATTATCTTCCTTCACTCATGGACAATCGACACAACAATCTATCTCCTTCTCACTCTACTCACACTACTACAACACATATTCAGTTCTTGCCCTTCAACTTTTTAGAAGTATACACTAGCTCAACTCTCAACCCTCATACTCTCAACATAAAAACTCTCAACCCCTTTTCTGCATAAGCACCCTTTGCTTCTCTCTCTAAAATAAACAAACTCATAGAGATCTCTCCATAGCTCAAAACACAATGCTACATTCCCCCACTTTGCACAATTGTAATCATGGGGTTTGTTCCTCTATAACACAGGGAATGATGCAGTCTCTGTCACCACATCATTCTACCCAAGAGCATACATCAACATGGATCTCCATCTTGTTGATGCATCAAATTTCTTGGCCACTACGGTTTCATTAAATTAGAGAATGGATTTTGAGTGTTTTCCATAATGAGAATTAATTCTCAGTCAATCTATAGACTCAAAGAACTCCTCTATTGAATTCAACTTATACTAGCAGCATGGATCTTCAATGCTCAGGATGTACTTTGACATGGAAATATGAGCTTTTGGTTTGGTCTTCTATACATATAATGTGATCAGGGATGGTGCAACCATACTAAGGACAAACTCTCCATTCCAATTCTGATTATTATTTAATTCTTCCTGGCATGAGGGACACTCAAGTATGGCGAATTATGCTTGAACCAGGCCCATTAAGATTATTATACAAATTGTGGTCCTTGCAACCTTATTTTACTATTCTTGGATAATCTCCCATTATTTCTCATTAGCAACAACAACCTATTCATACCAAACAACTGTTGAGCCATTCATTCTTAAAATGCTTTCTTGATCCAATTAATCCCAATAGTCAATTCTGGGATTGCCACCAGTTCTCAACTTTCGTTGACGACCTGTTCATTTCCTGTATAAAAAATTATGACTCTTATCCATTTTTCATAACTACCAAGTGTGAATGGATCATCACCGAATTTTCCATCTGTTCAAGCTCCATTATCCATAAGTGTGGCACTATGCCACATATGGCACACCTACCAAATATGGAGGGATCCTTCCAAGATGTTGCTAACCTGTTCAAGCCTTTAAATCTATGCCCATGGTTCTTCTAACTTGACCCTTAATTCATAAAGAGTTTTCAACTCGTTTTTATGCTAATCCCTCTATTTATTATTAGTGGCCCAAAGTGCTTATGCTCAAAATGATTCTTTATTGAAAATAGCCTGAAGTCCAATGATCTCATTAACATGAAAAACCACCACAAAGATGGCTCTTGGGTACCGCTTTAAATTATAGCCCCAAGGGATTAAATATTGTGCATTAAACCTTTGGTTCCCCTGGTCACATAGCGCCCACAAAACCAAGTCCTGGGCATGCCTTCCATTATTTGACGAAACTATCAACACTCAAAAAGTGCTTGTTGTCCAACTCTACTATCTAGGCCAAAGCTCCCAGCACACGTTTTTTTCCTCCATGGTAAGCCTTCCAGGATTATATGTCTAGTGGGTCCACCCACTACATGCATGACCAATCAGTATCCCACCAGGATGACATGTCACAACCACCACAATGCCTCCGTGTCGCGATGCCTAGTTAGCCTGTAACCTTCTCTTTGCACTCTTTTGAAACCTTTTGGGGTCAATATTCCAGGATGATGTGTCTCAGTAGGACCTGCATTATGTTCATGGACCAATAAGCTTTCTACCATGCTAGCCTGGTGCCTAGTCAGCTTAGAGTCTCCTCCTATGTGCCTTTGTAAACCTTTCTTGGTAGTCACTCTGGGATGAAATCATGCTTATGACATCAAACCCACATGGTACCTCCTGAGTGGTGACATGTGTTAGCTAGATTTTGCCTCTTTGAACTCCTAAAAGCACTGAATATACCTAAAATGTGTACTCTATATTGTACTGCCACGTCATCTCTTCTTACATCATGCTAATTTCATCCTAGGCTTATGTGATCCCATGCTTCACCTCTTGTGCGCCCATTGAAACTTTTGAGAAAATCCATCAAGATGATTTGCTTGTGGGACCTCTCGCTAACCAATAAAAATGATTTTGGTTGTTTTTATATGTGCCATGTTCACTCAACCTTACATCATCTCGGGCACTCAATACTTTCACACCTTTTGAACCATCCAGGGAGCTCTTCACAGGGATTAAATATCTTATGGGCTCCACTGCCAACCAATGAGAATTCACTCCCCTGCTTTGTTTTCTACCCACATTTTCCTGGCCCTCTTTTAAAAACTCTGCTACTTGCTCTGTTTCATTAGGAAAAATGCCAAACATGGTCATCGCTTTGACCCTACTCCAATTTTAATTCAATAACTTGACCTTTGGGGCACCCAACTTTTACTAGCAATAACTTTCAATCCACAGGGCCATTTGTATACTCTAGCATACCATTGAAACTTTGTTTTTTTTTAGCACAATCCAACTACGCCACATTCAGGAGCATCTGAGTTGATCTCATGAGGTAGAGACTCTTTAAGGCTTAGAACTCCCCCTAAGATTAACACACCATGCACATCAATGATAGCCTATTTTCCATCACTGATAGCTTATTTGACATTAATTCTATCCTAGTTGACATCAATTCCAACACACCAGATGCCACTAGCCATCCTAACAATGCCAATTGTGCAACAATAATCACTAGTTGAAGGACCAACAACAAGTTGATGAGAATATTAGACCACACTTCTAAGACTTTTGTAATACTAGGACAATCCTTACGAAGGTGGCCCCCCTTACAAATATTGCAAGGGTATTTGGGCTTACTATGCATGTTGGAGGGTTCCTTGACATTATCAACACTCACAACAATGGTTGGTTGGTTTACCCCTTGCTTATTTTTCTTCTTCCTTTTCTTCTTCTTCTTAGCCTGCTACTTACTAGAATTAATACTTTCACTAGGAGAAGAAGAAGAAAGGGAAGAAGACATGATGGGAAAATAAGGTAAAGGGTGAACATGAGGTTGGTGTTTTTGAGGTGATGAACATGGTTGAGGTGGAGAATCTTGGGTATTTTGGACCACAAAAGTTGAAAATAACCATACTAGTAAACCTATTGTGAATCCAGGAAGGGACAATGTAGCCATATAATGAGGACCAATATTTCCAAAGCAAGGAAAATGACTAGGATCCCCGTTAAAAGGGGTTCCTTGATTAGAAAAATCTGGAATTGTTGCCATTAGACTCAATCTAAGGTCTATTAAACTGAAAAACAAACAACACATGCTAAATAATAAAGGGTAGCAAGCGTACAAAAAAATACAATAAACTTTCACAAAGAAATCACTAGTTGGTGATGGAATCCAACATCACAGGATCAATATGAAAAGTGGCTAGAGATAGAGTGGGTGGAACTAGTTACACTGACAAACTGCTTAATGGTCATGACCTGGTGCAAGTAACCTCACATATAGTGAAGTACCCTCTAAGAAGGCCTGAGTGAGTCTAGCTAACATCTATCCCAAGTATAGTAAGGACTTCCCCCTCATCGTCACCTTATGTAATAGCCCTAAGATTATGGTCACTAAGGTCACCACCTAAAACAACCTAGCGTAGGGGGACAATTGAAAACCGTATATACATGCAAGGGCATGGTATCAAAGCTCAAAATCCCCTTCAAATATCCATCAAAATGAGGTAGTCATTTCAAGTGACCCCTAAGTTCATTTTGACACCATTTGTAATTCATGTAGCTCAATGCCACCGTAACCAATGAAGCAAGGTAGATTACTTCATTGGGTCCAATGTGACCTCATGATTGACTCCTATGTAAGAGGAGATTCCTAGAGACAAGATGCAATAAATGGATCTCTCCCTATCACAAGCTTTTATGTTTTTTTGTAGCTTTGGAGCATTTACTTTCAACACTTATTCCAAAGCCCTACAATTAATCTAATGTAGGTGTAGCTACCAAAGAAATATAAAAATTTCTAATTGATTTGATCAAGTATTTATTCTTAAGTTATTAATTACTCAAGTGGGTCCACAGAGATGAAACTAATGATATTATGACTCAACTCCAAATATAATACAACAAATATGAAAATATAATATTGTTCAGTTCAATGAATACTGACTATAGCAAGGGGTGAGAGGTTTCAATAAAATAAATGAGTATAACATTTAAAACAAGAAACATGAACTATTCTTTGAATGAAAATAAAATAAATTGTAGGATACACGATCCTTGCACCCCCACCCCTGCGGCCATGAGGGGGAAGTAAAAAAAAACGCAACTTACTTTACTTAAAAACGTGGGCTAAAAAATCATTTTACTATGAACTACAATACAAAATTTTCCTTTTTGAAAAATAAATATTATATGGAAAGGAATAAGAACTCTTTTCATAAAACACTCCAACAAATAAATAATTCACAAAGTAATTCAAATGTAGATTCAAGAAGACAGTGAATACTTCAATCATCAAATAAAAAATAATTTCATCAAAGGAATTAAAATGGAAACTTTTCACAAAAACAAAAATATTTCCCACAACAAGATAGCCAAATGAAACCAAAATGAAAATATTGACCTACAACAAACTGAGAACAGACCCAAAAACCACAGTAACCAACAGATCCAAGACCACATAGATGAAACCTTAGGAAAATTCCAATTTTTTAGAGATCAAAATAGGTACTCAGTGCATATCAGTGCGATGAATAAAGATAGTTGCGGTCTCTAAAATATACACTTTGCGATGTCAATGCACTATCTCCCACAGTAGGGCGCAATGATCATAAAAAACCAAGAAAAAATGAAAAAAAAATTAAAAATATCTAAAAATCTAGGTTTTTAGAATCAAATACAGTTCACTAGAGACTCAGGAAAGGTTTGCCTTAAGAAAGCAAGGAATATTGAAGAAAAAATTGTTCCCCAATGGATTCACCAATTTTGTTTGGTAAACAAATTGCTCTTTCAATCAATAGCAATATCCATAGGTTCTAAAACAAAACAATAAAATACATCAAGACACTCCCTAGATTACCATTAAATCATAGACGTAGGATTGGGTGAATACTCATTACCTTTTTCTAAATGTTTGTCCTCGTTTTTGTTTGTTATAGCTTTCAATCTTGTTCCCAATGCTCCAAGAAAATATTTTCAAAGACACAAACATACAAATTAACGAATCATGTGATACAAAAATGATTTAACAAAATCTGTACATGTGATCAAAGAATCTCATAACAATAACCATAACAATGAATTTGGGAAAGAAATATGAATTTGTATTAATAAGGAAAAGGAGAGAGTCACAACCAAAGCCTTTATCTTGATAGTTTCCTCCCAATAGTCCTCAATTCCAACCTTGTAGTCAAAATCCTTCAGTGGATACTTCAACATAGGGAAGGTATAATTTCAAGAGTCGAAAAACCAACCCATTTTCCTTTGAGTGCATTGTAATTATCGTCTAAGGATGGAAGTTTCATATCCACTTAGATAGGAGCTATATCCATAATGGAAGGGATGGGATCCATTATGGTAGGGATGAGATCCATTATGGAAGGAATTCGATACCATATCCTCACCAATTGGAAAGATACCTTCACAAGGCTTCTAGAATGGAAGCTTCATAGTTTTTTTATTTTTTACCCATGTAAAATGGTCATCACACTTTTAATGAAGGAAAGTCACTGACAACATTGCAACATGTTTATTATGCAAGGTGTGACATCGTGGTTGTAATATTGGCACTTACGATGGTCTCCAAAATTAGCATTTTAAGATATGTAATCCAAGATTCTTATACTTCATGGAGAGGTATTTCTTCCATCTTTCTCAAGGATTGATGAAAATAGTTCTTCGGACAATGAAATATATATATTTGGCATCATTTTGCATGGATGTGAGAAAATGATGTGTAATGCATCTAAACTTCCATTTATCTATAGGTTTCCTATTCTTTCTCCTAAAGGTTCATTGGGATCAAAACTTGAACTATCTCCATTATCTGCGCCCGAATTGTAAGCATTTATTTGGTTGTTCTTCCCCTCCCATCTCTGCAATATTTAATATTTTTTTTATGTGCATAGCAATGCCTATTGTCATATTTGTTGTAGGTGCATAATGGTTTATCTCCTAAGCATTCAAAATCATGAGTATTACATGCCCAGTATTTTCCCAAGCCCATTTTTCTACTCAGTAGTTTTTTATCTCAATGCCTACTAACCATTCCTTATTTGTTGTCATTTCTCTACATGGTGCCATTCTCTACCTTCTGGTATCATTTTGGTACCAACCAAGTATGCATGAATTCTATGCCCACGAAAAAGAAAAATTTGGACCCGAGCTCTTAAGAAATTAGTCCTCCACAACGTAGATTCTAGTCATGCATATTAAGATATTTAATGGTGATACAAGAGTAATCCTTATAGGTTCTCCTCCAATCCGTGGATGGTGAATTTGTTTCTCTTTCTGAATTCACTCGAACATTCATATGCGCTTTGGGATGATGAATTGTAGATAGGAATTTCCTTTGAAGGATAGCTGGGGTTATAATAGAGAAGCAACGTCATTTTTGCCCATGTTTTCCCTCTTTGTGGTGTCAAATAAAAAGCATATTTGATGCTCTATGGGGTTCACAATGACTTTTACACTACACATTAGCTTTTTCTTATATAGAAATGAATATTTTAGCTGCATTAATGTGGTTTTATCGTTGATACATGGACTGGGGGGTATAAGCACCCTAAATTCTTTCTAAGTGGCTTAACATAGAATAAACCCTTTTCATCTCTTCCATAGGGAGTGGGAGCTATATCTAGAAACTTTAGATATTCGACCATTCTTTGGTCTCTGATGTGCATCCATATTTTGAATTCCCTTTGTAGTAGTAGTGTCATTCAACATACTTTGCATGAGTTCAACTATTTTGTAGTCGTTGTTAAGGAGACACTAAATTTCTCATCTACTTGTGGCATTCATTTCTAGAATTCTTCTCACACGCCTAGTTGTTGTGGAAATCTTGGAAAAAGTTCAGAGAGAAAGGGAATGTTAGGTATCATTTTGCCATCAATCTGGACTACATGCCTTTAAATACACTTTGGATTTCTATGATAAAGGCAATCCAATAGTTTGAATAACTTAGAAATGAGAGTTAGTCGCAATGAAACTCAAGAAAATGTTGAAGGGATTGTTACCAATCCATTGACGATTCTCCTTTGGAGCAATGGAAGGTTACAAAATTAAAGAATACCAAAACGTTTAAGCCATGAGAAATCCTAGTGTTTCAACCTCACATTATCTCACTACCCACAACCTGGTGGAAACGCTTGAAGTAGTTCCATACAATGTCGGTATTCCCTGACTATTCTTTATTTTCACATGCGTGTTGGCTAGTATGCACATTAAAACAATGGATGGAATCTTGTCTGCCCGGATTAACTTTGTAATTTTGTGTATATAATTTGAAAAAGGGTGTGCAGTTTGTGAAGTTTAGGTAGGTTCATATTCCATCCTTTCAACACTTTATTCAAATCTCTCATTCATTTTTTGTGATTTGGCTAATAATCTCCAGAAAGATGTGGACTCTTATATAAACATGATGTTAGTCTGTGTATAGAAATTACTACTTTGGCTACATTTGTGGCACTAGTATTTACTTCACTTTTAGTTTCCATTTTCCTAGTTATTGTTGCAGTCAAAATTGAATCGTCTAGAGCATCAAAGTGTACAAAAGTTATCCCCTTATTTCAATTATGTATCGCTTCTCCACCAAGCCAAAAATTGGTGCATATTGGAACTAAAACAACTTCTAATTTCTTTGAAAATAAGTTAAATAGGCACATTTTCAAGTGAACCTGACACTCCTCATTTACAAAGTTTTATTTGTTGATAAAATGGCCATAATTGAGGGAGTTTCGTAGTTATTGAATACTCTAATACATTCTATTTTCATGGTACAATCACAATCAACATATCCATCCTCACTGACATTCGAACTTGTTTGCAAAATGCACAGGAAAAGATCGAGTGTCTGCAACTTAAATCTCAGCTACACCAAGATGAGTTTCAATAGAGTTGTCATTCTGAATTGGTTCTTGTTCATAACAACATCCCTTGTTATTCTAAATTTGACTCCCATTTGCAGTCACATATTGACAAAATTAGTGACATTGAGGTTGATTCACATCAAGTGCCCATTTCAGGAGAAGTTTTGGATAAAGATGTAGAGATTCAACCTGCTCTTCCCAAGCACATCATCAGAACTTGGGAAGAAGTTGTAAACAACAGGAATATAATTGGTATTGGATATGACAAGGATTTTTCCTTTTATATTCTATACTACTCCAAGCCCATTCATTTTTCAAAGTGTTTGGTTTCTTCAAGGAAGCTCAATTTCACCTACTCCTCTTATGCAACAATGTCAGATTTATAGATGTCAACATTGTGATAGAGTTGGCCATCTAAAAGATTAGTGTTTTGATATTCACTCTTGTGAGGATTGTGCAAACTCATCATTGAAACACATGTTCCTGAAACAAGCCTCCTAGAAGAACGAAGATTCACCTTGGATGGATCGCTTCTTGGCAATGGGTTTCAACAACCAAGAAGATATTTCAATCATACTTTAGATTTCATTATCAAATATTGACATGTCTTGCAGTTGATATTTATTAGTCTTATCAACTTGTATATGATAGGGGCAAAATGATAGTCAGTTACTAGATTTGAAGCCAAAACAAGTGATCCTGAGCTACAAGCTAATAATGTTGCTTGAGCCTAGAGATAGAGTCAGACATACCCATATTTCGGGTTGTAGCTAGAGACAGAGTAATGCTCCATGAGCATGCTTTTTGATTATTTTCCTTCCTTAAACCACCACCTACAAAATTATGCGGTCATCTTCAAACCATTATCAAGGAGCACTTCCACTAGAATAAGACTTCAACTTCTAGCCAAAGTCAAAAATATACTAGGAACTACGTCAAGCATTCCATAGTTGGTGGTCATCCTTAAACCACCATCAGTTGAGATCTCGAGTTCTCCCACCTTATACCATAATTTCAGAGAGCACATTCTGTTAGATACCTATAGTAATAGGTTTCATATTTCATGATTGATTATTGAAAATCCAAATATGCTCTGCTTTGCTACTACAAAGATCCCATATTTCCAGAAAATCAGAGGTGTGTGAAGTATTTCAAATATTGAGGACCTTATTACAATTTTTTGGGTGATTCAACAGTTCAAACTGGATCATGCCATGTTTCAATTTTGAGTTGTAGAATAGAGAAAGAAGTCTGTCCAAACAGCTTAATCTTGGCAGACAAATAGTTCAGGTAGAGAAACAAAGGTTCCCAAAAGTCTAATCTGGGACCTTGGAAGAGATAAGGGTAGAAGTAGATAGGGAGAAAAGGAAAAAAGCCAAAGAAAAGAAAAGGCAATTGAGGGTTGCAAGTCCAAGTGCCTCTCCAAGAAGAAACAAAAAATGTTAGGGGAAATAGTTGGGTAGGCAGTTGTGGTTGCAGAAAGGACATGTTCACCATTACATAGTGGTCAAAGATGTTTTGCCAAGGCAATGGATATATTAGCAAAAAGGTGGTGAAATTCATGGTCTCACAGCAGAGCATCACTAACTTCTCTCTTCCCCCCTACTCCATTGCTAACACCCCCTTTCTAAATCCCCCACCTTCACTTATACTAACTCCTAATTCTACTATTTAGCTCCCCTATTTTACCCCTACCCCTAATAATACTAACACTAAGGTGTATAAAGCCCCAAATTTTATGTATATTCCCTCCCCTAGGCATAATAGCCATGTATTTTCAAAAGGGACCAAATGGCACCTGGCCACTTTGGTGAACCTTTTCCACCCCTTTCCCCTCTGCTGCAAGTTATTTTACCCTCAAATTCACCTCTGCATGGGCAAAACCCCTCTCCAAGACCCTTTAGCCTACAAAAATCTTTGCAAAAGTCCCTAAGGTAAAAAACCCGCCTCTGGCACGTTTCCCAATCCCACCACATTACGGGTTAAGCGAGAAAAGATGAAAAACCATTCAAAACCCACTAACCTATAGTTTTGCGCCCAAATATTAAATGGAATATTTTATTCCGCTGGCGGGACCCTTCCCCAACATGCTCGACCAGTCGGGAGGCCCGCCAGCCGTCAGATCTCCAGCGCCCAGATCTAAGGGTGGGCGGTCAATTTCAGATCTCGATGTGCCGACATTTAGCGTCCGGGGAAAGCGGTTTTACCTATCCCGTACAATGGACGCGTGGCGGGCGGTAAGGTTGTTCGGAGCCCTCCTCCCACTTACCGCCTTTGCCCAAAGGTGGTGCGGGGAACCCACTTGCCGCCACCCCGTATACCGCTACCCCACACGTCATGCCTACACGTCATGTCCACGCCGCTCTGACGTCACCCCGCCGGTGCCCGCCCCATCGTCCCTTGGTCCTCCACGCGGGCCCGCCTTTGCGCCCGCCCGCCACCGTGTCCTGCCGACCTGGCTAACACCTCAGCATCCACGTCACCCCTCACCTGGGCCCCGCCATGACGTCATGCTGACGTCATCGGCGGAAAAGCGCCAAATTCATACTTTTGCCAAATTTACCGATTTAAACGGCTAAACGCATATTTTTCGCTTATTTTGCATGCGAAGCTGAACTAGCCGTTGTCAAGCCTGCTGCCGCGAAATCTTGCATTCAGCCATCAAATTCGACAAGTAAACCGTTCAAAGTTCGAGGCTTGACTGCATTAAGCCTTTGCAACCCAGCCCGCAAGCTTCCAGGTCGATTTGCCAGGTATTTTGCCGTCTTCTCCCATTCTGCCCGTGAATTCCAATTTTCTGCAAAATCACCATTAAAGTCTGCTAAAAACTCTAAATTTAGCTCTACCTAAGCACCCAAATCAGACATAAGCAACCTGTGCCATCCATTAGCCCCAATTTAGCTCTGTACAAACCAGCTCGCGGGTTAAAACTGCAGAAATCGCCCTGAAGTACCCGGCATTGTTCCTTTTTGCCAAGTACTGGTTACCTACACTCTTCCTGTACAAATACTAATACCTCAGTAAGCATTCCCTTAGACAATCCACATTCCTGAAAATCATCAGTACTTTGCTAGCTTCAGAACAACTTCACACCAGAAGAAGACATCACACCAATTGCACCTACCTGCTGCTCAAAGTCTTCAAGAGATTCATCAAAGCTCTGCATCCTACTGCACACTTTCAGACTGTATCATGGCAGCATCTGCATCCTCCTCCCTCAGTGTCACTCCACTGAGTCAAACCAATAAGGAACTGGAAGCTATGCCATTAGTTGACAAAGACTGTCTCATAAATGATTTTGAGGGAAACAGAAACTTTTTGAAGACCTTCACCACATTAAGGGAAGACTATAAGGCAGGACTTGGTACAGATGGGATATGGGAGTCAAACCTGCCCTATTACTGCCTCCCAGCTGTGAATGTTTTCCCTGAAATCATTCACTTATGTGCTCAAAATTATGATCAGGAGCACAGAGCTGTCAACACTCAACTAGGGAGGATTTTGTTCTATATAAACGCTGACACCATCAACAAAATGCTGCACTTTGAACAGACAGAGTTATTAGTCCCTTTCTCCATGAGATCTTTAATGGAAGCAGGTGAGAAGATGACCAGTGAAGAGCTGCAGAAGGTCACCAGGAACTACATGTGGCCTGAGAACCAGCCTACAGGGCCACCTCCTTATCCACATGAGCACTTCAATGACTCAGGCAGGCTGCTCCTGGACATGATAGCCTATGTGCTAGGCTACCAGAACAGCAAGCATGTGGATCTAGCCATGCTCGTAATGCTATCTGCCTACAGCCCACGACAACCCCCTGCCCGAAAGTACAACTTTGCCAAGTTCATAGCCAATAGGATCCATGATCAATTGTGCAAATTGGACAGACAAGGAGTCTTTAGATATTCAGCATACATCTACCACCTGTTCATGTATCATCACTCTGAAGCTTTCCCATGCTACATCAGAAGGCTGGACAACAAAGGGGAGAGAAGATCAGTCATATTCTGGACCTCAGTCTATCATGAAATCACAAATTCACCCTACAGCTATTGTGAATTTGTAGATCAGTTTGTATACCCAGTCTCCAGCATACTTATGAAATCCCCTCCACCTAGAATATCAAATGAGATCAAGAAAGCTTTACAGCTTTCTAAGAAGTACAAAATAGGTGATTGGTACCTATATGAACACCACACTGTGTTCAGAGTGTATGGGTGTGAGCTCTGTCCATACAGACTACCCAAGTATGTTCCCATGAGATTATTTGCCTTGGAATATTACAGGCAATTAATCCAGTCAGACCTCACTCACTTCCACAGCTCAAAGAAAAAAGCACACCTTAACTTCAAAAATGAGCTGGGCCCTTTTATCATGAATAAGAAGGAAGGATGGGAGGCTGCAGATTTGATCCTAAAAGACAAATATAAGTTGTCTTACAGTTTCCGGTGGGTCCCATATGACCCTCAAGGTTTCATCACTGCCAGGAGAACAAAGTACAGACTCCTAGCCATCAAACACTGCCACTATCCACATCTAGAACAGTATGCAAACTTACAAGAGTGGCAGTTGGATACCCTTGTTGAGAGCTTGTCTGAAGAGGAAAAAATAGCTAAAAATATGAAAGAACTTGAAAAAACTATTGACCTGGACTATGTGATCCAGGTACCTTTCAGGCTGCCTCAAACATCAGGAGGAGGAACCTCAGTTACCAGGACAGCGCCGCCAACAACAGCACCAGGCTTGGATAAGGGAAAGGGAAAAATGGACGCCGAAGATGAAGCAAAAAAGCAGCAGTCAGAGCAGGGAAAGCAACAACCAGAGCAAGAAACAGGGCAGCAAGAAGAACAAACCGGTCTGCCACAAACTGGGCTGCCAGAAACCACCTTATTGCAGACACCACCCCCTCAAGTGGAGCCCCTAACCACTTCAATTTTACAGACCCCGGCACATGAAGAAAGGGGGACCAAAAGACAAAGAGAAGAGTCCACTCCCCTCAGTGGATCCTCCCAACAACCAGAAGCTAAAAGGCAGAGGGCAGACTCCCCAGAAGTAGAAGACATTACTGAAGATGTCTTCAATGATACAGCCAAGGATAGGGAGGGCAGCCAACACACAGGGACTAGCTCCTTTCAGCAGGAGCAGAATTTACAACTTGGCTTGGAGGTATCATCTTCTTCTCAACAAAGCCAGAAGCTCAAAGGTGCTAAGGCCACCTTCAAAGAAATCAAGGCAGCAAATGAACTATTGAGGGCTGAGGTTTACAAACAATTTATAGATGCCACTCCAGCCCAACAAGAAAGATTGATGTCGGTCTACGACTTCAAAGAGGAGAAGATGATATTCAGCCATTTCAAACCTAAGGGGCCCAACCCAATGTCCACTGCTGATTTCATCAAAACAAGGGTGGAGGTCTTGGCCAAAGACATACATCCTATGGACCAAATTGAGCTCCATAAGCAGACTGGAGAAATGGTCTATGCCACCTTGGTAGATAAGGCCACACTAGCTCATGAGCTGAAAGAATCCTTGAAGCACACAAATACTCAACTGGATTTTGAGAGATTGTCTTCCAGGGCCAAGGATAACAGGATAAAATCTCTTGAAGAGATTATTGTTGATCTAGGGCATAACCCTAGTGACCCAACCGGGGTAAAAGCCCTCCTGAAGAAAAAAGAGGATGATCTCAATGCCATGAAGAGGAGATTGAAGCTGTCACCTACAGAACATCCTCAGACAGCTGAACTGCAAAAAGAAAAACAAGTTGATCAACAACTTGATCTACTATTGCAGCAGGATCAAAGGATCCAAGAGCTAGAGGAGGAGCTGGAGAAGTCATTACAGGACAAACAGGGAGAATCCACACTACCAACTCCCCCAACAGATTCTACAGCAGCAACAGGCTCTGGGGCAGCAGTGGCCCCTACAACAGCAAATACAGTTGACCAGCCCAGCATAGAAGAACTAACTAAGGCTGTTAAGCAAATGGAGCTACAAGCAGATGAGATAAGGAAGGCAAAAGAAAAACTGGCAGAGATAGATGCCAAGTATGACCAGTCTAAAATGACAGTGGCAGAACAGGGCAGACAGATCAAGACCCAAAAGGACAGAATCAAAGCCCTGGAGAAAGAGCTTGATCTCAAAAACACCATGGCTGAGATCAAGAGGATCTTATGGAATAAAATCACCCAAAGCATGATTAAACAGTGGAAATCACTCAAAACAATCCATGAACATATGGATTTAATTGTGCAAGCTCAGATAGATATCCAGAGGGCTAAGACAGCACTAGGAAATAGACCTGAACAAGCTAGCCAACTGATAGACTTTCTGAACAGGCAAGACAAAGATGAGCTGGCAGCAGTTGGAATCACCAACAGAACGGAGGCCATCCTTATGACCAAAAAGGTGCTAACACTCAGAGGATATGTGCAGACAGCAGAAAGGAGGAGCTATGAGATACAGACTGAAGTTGAAGACTTCAAGCTCAGAATGGGGATGCTACAGGCAAGAGGAATGCCTAGCCTATTGAGCGGTACAGGGAAATTGATCAACAGAGATCAATTTACAAATAGGATGGCCGCGTACATAGAAAATCAAATCACTGCATCCAGCAGTGCTTCTGAAGAAACTGTTCCTCCTACAGGACAGAGTTTGTACACTCAGCTTGAAGGGTCATTTTTTATTGAAAATGAAGTTAATCATCTATTTGAAACTCCTCCCAGTTTTTTCAAATACACAGAGCTTGATGAGACATTGATTAAAATGCGAAGGCATCAAATGCCCAAGGAGGACTGGTGGCAAGCCATGCTCCAGATTCTGCCACAGTAGTTTCAAAACTCCAGGTCAAAAGCCAGCTCAGGTCACCGCAAGACAAGTATAAAGTGGTCAGTGACTGGAAAATATCTAAAAAGTGATTCATCACTAACAGTGACAGCTAGCCACATTTTGAAACACACGCCTTCAGCCGACTACAACTGCTACAAATTCAACAGCATCTGACAGATTTTGACAGCTAAAGGACTAAGAGCTATTACTGCATTTACTTCTTCATTTACTTCTTTGGCTACTGCTCACTAGCAGTTGGCAGCATATTTATGAGGCATTTACTCTTCTTTCAGATATTTTTCCAAATGTAAATCTGTATATATACCCCCCTTAGTAACGCATAAGGGGTTGCTGGAATTTTCTCTTGGATAACTTCCATCTGCTGTAATATTTTCAGAGAATTAATACAAAGGAGGAATGGAACTTCCAGAAGTTTGGTGTATTTGATGTCTGGTGGTGAAGGATGCATGTTACAGGATTCCATGGGTGTTGCATAAAACTATAAGTATTTTCAAATCTTCTGTTATGTGTTTTTTTTGAGTCTTTTGTTCTCTTTGGTTGTTTAAATGTCTTACACTTGATAGTAAGGTGAAAGAATAGTTTCAGGATTTAATCAAGCATTACCCTGAACTCAAACCTGAACTGTCATCTATGTTTTCTTCAGAAACAGTAATAGAAATTGCAATTCTTAACTGCTGCACTTCAATCTGTCTCTTTGCTGTAACAGACTATTCCCAGGGATTCAAATTATTGCCCCTGTGACCTCTGTTTTCTGCTCCAAATTCTGTCACGTGGAAATATGTAAACAATAAGTGGAAATTCTTAAATGCTTTCACTTCGTGCTGCCTGTTTCCTGTCACTTAGCCAAAATATGTTTTAACAAAGCACTCAAAAGGCCCTGTAAGTTCCATCTTTCATCTCACAGATTCAAACACATTAAGCCACAGACTCCATTGCCCAATGATATTCAACATATCTAAAAACTACATCACTGAAGTCTAAGGGAATTTCATCAACCGAAACACAAACATAACCTGTACTCAATACCTAGCCTAAAACACCATCACTGTAGATATAAATCATAAAGAGAGAGCCCTCTCTGATCACTGTTTGGCTAGAAACAGTGATTAAAAGATTGGTTAGTGGTTACCCCGGCCGTATTCCCTTGGGAGTCATAGGGAACAACCTGGGTGTTAACATAATTGGCGACTCCACTGGGGAACTAAGACTATTCAATCACTATCTATCTTCCAAAGCTTTCATCAAGCCTGAAACTAGCCAAGACATCTTAGGACTGTTTCTCTAATACAGGGGCAGTCTTAGGGAAGAGCTAACTAGGGAAACTTATCCTAGCCTTGAAACATATATAGTCATTCCAGAGTTCTTATTTTGCCCTTGTAAATACAAAACTTCTGTATAAAGTTCTGAAAGAACACTTAGAAGCTGGCTCCTAAAAGAAACCCAAGGCATACTAGGGCACACCCTGACCCTGATCAACCCATCATTGTTGATAACCCAAATATCATCCCAAAGAACATAAGGAAACAGCACAAGCAGGATAAACCTGCTGATTCAGATATAAGGTCAGACCAACCCATCCTCATTCCCACTCCTTGCAAAGTCCTTTTTCGTTCCACACCCAATTCCCCTAGTTCATCTTCAACCCCTCAAAGTCCTACCTTTCCATCTTCACCATCTGCACATACTCACTCAACCAGTTCTCCACTTGTTACCCATCCTATTAACCCCAGTACACCTGTAATCCCAGTTGTCCCATTTGTTCCTATCAACCCTATTAACCCTATAAACATGGCTAACAGATATGCACCATTGCAGATTCCAGCCAATGCTCCAGCCCTACCCCAAGATTATCAAACCAGACTCTCATTTTTTGATTCCCATGGCCCTTTGACGGCCATCCAGCATGCTAAAAAGATGCAAGACCACTTTGAGACCTATGAAATTGATGATGATAGTGTCAGGATGAGAATCTTTGTTCAAAGCTTAACTGGGGATGTCAGGACTTGGTTTAGGTCCTTAAATGCAAATTCAATTGCAACCCCTGAAGTTTTATACCAGGAATTTACTAACAGATGGGAGAAAAAGAGAGATCCCCACCACATACTTGGTGAATATAACACTATTAAAAGAGGTCCCCAAGAGACAGTGTTAGAGTATTGTGCCAGGTTTAACAACATATACAATGCTATCCCTCAGAACTTAAGACCCCCTCCTGATTTGGCCCTTTATAATTTCCCTGATGGTTTTGATTCTGATATGGCCTATCAGTTGAGAGAAAGAGACCCTCCAACCCTTGCAGAAGCTCAAAGGGTTGCAGTCACTGTAGAGGCCAACCTAATTGCCAAAAGAAACAGGGCAAAGCTGGAAAAGAAAACTGGCTTCAAAGAAGAAACCTCGGGTTTCGACCAAAAGCTAGATGCAATTCTAAATAGCATGAAGAGGTTGGGGGAGAGAGTGGAATCAGTGGAAAGAAAATCATCATGGGAGGCACCACAAAACAATCCTCCTAGAAACCCAAATTTCAGGAGAGCCCAAAACCCCAATATAGGAAAGACTAATGCTGACCAAGATATCAGACCCCCTTTTCAAGAAAATTATGCAGAAACTTCTACTGCAAATCAGCTAAATGAGGACCCTGAAATCAATTTAATAGGTCTGGATGGCAAAAATCATGTATTCTTAACCCAAGAAGACCATGAGGAGGATGAGAGCAATACATTTCAAACTAAGTCAGGGGAATCCTTTGATTTTAAACAAGGATATGACACTGCTGTCTATGAAGTCCACAAACAATACAAACTAAGGAGTAGGACTGTAAATGTAAATCAACCCGAAAAGATAAAAGAAAAACAGCAAACCAAAGAAAGCTCAGTCACTGAACCTGATCATGTGCCAAACTTGCCTACAAAGGAAGTAGTGGTTGAAGAGGTTACTGAACCACTGTCACCATCAAAACAACCCATGGCAACCTTATCCTCTGAGCCTAACCCAAATATTGCCCCTCAAGATATCAATATTAGGGGCAGGTTCCAAAATCAAGATGAAATCCCACCAGAAGATGTAATAAACAAAGAAAGAACTGCTACCCGTGATCCCAAATTGCAAATTGACAAACCCTTTGACCTAGGAGTAGAGATTGGCAAGTTAAAGGTAGCAATTCCCCTCTCAGAGCTAGCAAAGCATGACATGTACAAACAACAGATTAAAAAATCCCTTCAGCTCACCAATAGCAAAGATGATGTAAATGTATTAGATGACACTCCAGAGTTACTATTTGGTCCAGAGGTAGATGGAAAAACAGTAGTCACAGGGGTTTTACCGTTTTATGTCAGCTTACATGTACATGACAAAATTCTGCACAATGCAATGTTTGACTCAGGAGCCTCTCATAATCTGATGCCAAAAGCAGTCATGGAAAGATTAAACTTAGATATCACAAGACCATACAAAGACTTGTTTTCTTTTGATTCTAGTCAAGTCAAGTGCCTGGGTCTAATTAAGGATTTGTGTGTGTCCCTGGTCCAATTCCCCAACAAGACCATTTTGATGGATGTTGTTGTTGCTGATATCCCACCCAAGTATGGGATGCTATTATCAAGATCATGGGGAGCAAAGCTTCAAGGCTCCCTGCAGTTAGACATGTCATATGCAACCATCTCTGTCTTTGGACAACCAAAAAGACTTTATAGGGAAACACTCATGAAGTATATGGTTAGCAGTGAAGAAAAACCCCAAAATTTCCCAATATATGCTGTTCATTCGGACATAGACTCTTACATCCTCTTTAATGACAGCATTGGCTTCTCCGACAGTCACATTAGCACAGAGACATTTAAACCAGAACAAAACATCATTCTAACAAGTAGCACCTGTCAAACATCAATCAGTACAACAAAACACTTTAGCTCTCCCCTAGGGGTCAAAGATGGTCAGGCAAATGATGAAGCTATCCTAGAAAACAAATGGGAGAAGAAACCCCAACTCATGCTCACACTACCACCCCATGAACAGAACCTCAAACCTCCTGACCAGCAAGGCATCTTGTGGGTCTTAGAATTTGATGGCTCGGTTAACAAGTTAGGAGCAGGAGCGGGAGTATGGATACATAACAAAGAGAAAGGCTGTGCAACAGGCAAGGCCTACAGATTGAATTTCAGATGCACCAACAACATGGCAGAATATGAAGCTCTATTACTAGGCCTCAAGATTGCAAAATCATTACAAGCACCTAGCCTCTCTATCAGGGGAGACTCTGATCTGGTCATTCAACAAGTAAAAGGCAATTTTGTCACTAATGACAAGAGGCTGAGATCCTACAGGGCTGCTGTAATCGAAATATTAGAGACCTTTCATGAGTTTGCTATCACAAAAATTCCAAGGGGCCATAACCTCCATGCACATAGCTTGGCAACATTTGCCAGCACTTTCAAATTCCCACTGGAACCTAATAATTGTTTCACAGCTGAGGTCAGGTACAGACCCTCTATTCCAAACAATGTCAGAGAATGGCAAGTATTTGAGGATGACATGCAAATAAACAATTTTTTAACCCTGCAACAGGAGTTCACAGGATTAAATATTGATCTTGAGACAGCAAGTCAATCACAAATATTTAATGAAGCATGTCAATCACAAATACAGTTTCAACAATCTGCTCACCCAATGTCACCTAGGACAGCAAAACAACTACTCAGCCCAACCATTTTCAACAATGAAAACATTCAACAAATTAAACAAATGGACTGTGAAGAGATGAGTAACATTGAAACTGAAATCATACAACTCAAAGACAACTTCCTCCCAGTGGGCCTTACCCCATTAGAGGATATTTTTGACTCAAATGACATCCCTAGGAAGCCAAAGATGCAGCCATTAGATGCAAGAATTGAAGAATGCAATATTGGCACTATGGAAAAGCCTAAGATAATAAAGCTATCTGCCTCTTTGCCCCCTGATCAAAAGCCCAAGTACATTGATCTCTTTAAAGAGTTTCAAGATGTCTTTGCCTGGGGATATGAAGATCTCAAGTCCTATGACACATCTGTCATCCAGCATACCATCCCCCTCAAGCCTAATCAAAAACCATTCAAACAGAAATTGAGAAGGATCAATCCTGTGCTCCTTCCTTCCATTGAAAAAGAGTTGCATAAAATGTTCAAGGCTGGTATTATAGCACCAATCAGATTCTCTGAATGGATTTCAAATTTAGTCCCTACCAGAAAGAAAACTGGTGAAATCAGACTTTGTGTAGACTTAAGGAATCTGAATCAAGTTTCACTCAAAGATAACTACCCTTTACCAAAAATGGATCACATCCTCCAAAGAGTAGTAGGAGCCTCAAGGATATCACTGCTTGATGGATTCTCAGGCTTCAATCAAATTTTAGTGCACCCTGATGATCAAGACAAAACTGCATTTACTACCCCATGGGGAACTTTCAAGTATGTGAAAATGCCCTTTGGATTGAAGAATGCAGGGGCAACATTTCAAAGAGCAATGGACATTGCTTTTGCAAAAGAAATTCATGATTTCTTGGTCATTTACTTAGATGATCTTACACCCTTCTCAAAATCTGACCAAGAACATTTGAAACATTTAAGACAGATTTTCATAACATGCAGAAAATATGGCATTTCCTTAAACCCCAAGAAGTCTTTATTTGGTTTGGAAGAAGGGAAACTTTTAGGACACATCATTTCAAAAGATGGCATAAGAATTGATCCAGATAGGATACAAGCGATCCTACAAATGCCTCACCCTAGGAATGTCAAAGAGTTGCAAGGATTCTTAGGAAAACTCAATTTTTTAAGAAGGTTCATCCCAAATTTAGCAGAATTGATCAGACTACTAAACAATATGCTAAAGAAAGATTCAAAGGTTAAGTGGACTGTGGAAGCAAAGCAAGCCTTTGAAAGCATAAAACTGGCTTTAACCCAAACCCCGGTATTAACTAATCCTCAGTTTGACAGAGACTTTATTATTTTTTCTTTTGCCTCCCAGCATACTATTGCTGCTGTTTTATTGCAGAAAGATGATCAAGGGAATGAAAAGCCCATTGCCTTCTTCAGCAGAGCTCTTAGAGATGCTCCTTTGAAGTACCAAATAATGGAAAAACAAGCCTATGCATTAATCAAAGCTATCAAAGATTTTAGGATCTATATCCTTTACTCTCATGTTGTGGCTTATGTACCAAGTCCTATTGTCAAAGACATTCTCACCCAAGAAAACTTAGAGGGTAGAAGAGGAAAATGGATTGCAAACATACTTGAATTTGACATTGAAATAAAACCTACAAAGCTGATTAAAGGGCAAGGTTTGGCCAAGTTAATGACAGAAGCAAATTTCCAAGCCTTAGATATCAACCAACTGGACAGTGAAACAGAGATGGCGACTCCAAAGATCAATGTAGCCTTTGAACAATCTCCTTGGTACTCTGATGTCTGTTATGTGTTACAAAACCTGTGTGCTCCCCCAGGACTGTCCAGAACTAAGTCTAGGTTTCTGAAAATGAAAACATCTAAGTTTTGTGTGATGGATGAGAATCTACTCTGGAAAAACCATGAAGGTATTTTGCTGCACTGTCTTATTGAGAGTGAAACTGACAACATCATGCAAGAATTCCATGCTGGAGACTGTGGTGGACATCTATACTGGAAGTCCACTGTAGACAAAATATTAAGGGCTGGTTATTACTGGCCCACTATGTTCTCTGATGTGAAGAAATTCACAACATCATGCCACAAGTGCCAACTGTTTGAAGGCAGAAGACAGTTGCTGCCACTTCCTTTGAGGCCCATTTCAACAGAAAGACCTTTTCAACAATGGGGTTTGGATTTCATTGGGGAGATTCATCCCTCATCTTCAGGACAACACAGATGGATTTTGACTGCAACAGACTACTTCACCAAGTGGATTGAAGCTGCCCCATGCAGACAAGCAAATGATTCAGTGATCATTCAATTTTTGGAGAATAATATACTGGCTAGATTTGGCTGCCCAGATAAGATAATAACAGACAATGCTGCTGCCTTCAAATCCAAGAGAATGATAAACTTCTGCCATAAATTTCACATTACTTTGGGCCATTCTACAGCTTACTATCCTCAGGGAAATGGTCTTGCTGAATCATCAAACAAAAGCTTGATAAACATCATAAAGAAAGTATTGGAAGAGAACAAAAAGAACTGGCACAAGAAACTAGTAAATGCTTTATGGGCAGATAGATTAACCACCAAAAGATCAATTGGTACCAGCCCATATGAGTTGGTCTATGGATTAGAGGCCAGATTTCCTTCATCACTAGGGGTGCCAGTTATGAAACTTCTACAAGAAAGTCAAGCAGAGCCAAATGATATGCAAAGAAGGATCAACCAGATAATCTGTTTACAGCAGACCAGAGAACAAGTTTTCAGCAGAGTGCAAATATTACAAGAAAAACTGAAAAAGGCCTTTGACAGAAGAACCAAAGCAGAAGATTTCAATATGGGAGACAAAGTTCTAAAGTGGGATGCAAGAAGAGAAGAGAAAGGGAAACATGGGAAATTTGATTCTTTGTGGAAAGGACCATTTGCTGTCCAAGCAGTACAAGGTAATAACACTTATTTCCTTAAAAGTTTGACTGTAACTGAACTGGATGAAGGTCCTGTCAATGGCAGGATGTTGAAGCACTATTATGATGGTTCACTATGATAGGGATCCAAAGGTTCATTGTATATATGCAGGCCCACATATGTTTTTTGTTTGTAAAAAGATGTTTTCAAGTGCTGCACCTAGCAGCAATAGGCAGATAGAATCAAAGGTTCCCCAAGGAAAAGCACACAATTTTGACAGGTTGCATGCATCAGATTCCAAAGATTAAGATGGACAGTCAAGGAACAAGGCAATCTGACCTGCTGTTCTTGGTCTTTCAAAAGAAAAACCATCCCCATGTGGAGCCACTGTTAGATACCTATAGTAATAGGTTTCATATTTCATGATTGATTATTGAAAATCCAAATATGCTCTGCTTTGCTACTACAAAGATCCCATATTTCCAGAAAATCAGAGGTGTGTGAAGTATTTCAAATATTGAGGACCTTATTACAATTTTTTGGGTGATTCAACAGTTCAAACTGGATCATGCCATGTTTCAATTTTGAGTTGTAGAATAGAGAAAGAAGTCTGTCCAAACAGCTTAATCTTGGCAGACAAATAGTTCAGGTAGAGAAACAAAGGTTCCCAAAAGTCTAATCTGGGACCTTGGAAGAGATAAGGGTAGAAGTAGATAGGGAGAAAAGGAAAAAAGCCAAAGAAAAGAAAAGGCAATTGAGGGTTGCAAGTCCAAGTGCCTCTCCAAGAAGAAACAAAAAATGTTAGGGGAAATAGTTGGGTAGGCAGTTGTGGTTGCAGAAAGGACATGTTCACCATTACATAGTGGTCAAAGATGTTTTGCCAAGGCAATGGATATATTAGCAAAAAGGTGGTGAAATTCATGGTCTCACAGCAGAGCATCACTAACTTCTCTCTTCCCCCCTACTCCATTGCTAACACCCCCTTTCTAAATCCCCCACCTTCACTTATACTAACTCCTAATTCTACTATTTAGCTCCCCTATTTTACCCCTACCCCTAATAATACTAACACTAAGGTGTATAAAGCCCCAAATTTTATGTATATTCCCTCCCCTAGGCATAATAGCCATGTATTTTCAAAAGGGACCAAATGGCACCTGGCCACTTTGGTGAACCTTTTCCACCCCTTTCCCCTCTGCTGCAAGTTATTTTACCCTCAAATTCACCTCTGCATGGGCAAAACCCCTCTCCAAGACCCTTTAGCCTACAAAAATCTTTGCAAAAGTCCCTAAGGTAAAAAACCCGCCTCTGGCACGTTTCCCAATCCCACCACATTACGGGTTAAGCGAGAAAAGATGAAAAACCATTCAAAACCCACTAACCTATAGTTTTGCGCCCAAATATTAAATGGAATATTTTATTCCGCTGGCGGGACCCTTCCCCAACATGCTCGACCAGTCGGGAGGCCCGCCAGCCGTCAGATCTCCAGCGCCCAGATCTAAGGGTGGGCGGTCAATTTCAGATCTCGATGTGCCGACATTTAGCGTCCGGGGAAAGCGGTTTTACCTATCCCGTACAATGGACGCGTGGCGGGCGGTAAGGTTGTTCGGAGCCCTCCTCCCACTTACCGCCTTTGCCCAAAGGTGGTGCGGGGAACCCACTTACCGCCACCCCGTATACCGCTACCCCACACGTCATGCCTACACGTCATGTCCACGCCGCTCTGACGTCACCCCGCCGGTGCCCGCCCCATCGTCCCTTGGTCCTCCACGCGGGCCCGCCTTTGCGCCCGCCCGCCACCGTGTCCTGCCGACCTGGCTAACACCTCAGCATCCACGTCACCCCTCACCTGGGCCCCGCCATGACGTCATGCTGACGTCATCGGCGGAAAAGCGCCAAATTCATACTTTTGCCAAATTTACCGATTTAAACGGCTAAACGCATATTTTTCGCTTATTTTGCATGCGAAGCTGAACTAGCCGTTGTCAAGCCTGCTGCCGCGAAATCTTGCATTCAGCCATCAAATTCGACAAGTAAACCGTTCAAAGTTCGAGGCTTGACTGCATTAAGCCTTTGCAACCCAGCCCGCAAGCTTCCAGGTCGATTTGCCAGGTATTTTGCCGTCTTCTCCCATTCTGCCCGTGAATTCCAATTTTCTGCAAAATCACCATTAAAGTCTGCTAAAAACTCTAAATTTAGCTCTACCTAAGCACCCAAATCAGACATAAGCAACCTGTGCCATCCATTAGCCCCAATTTAGCTCTGTACAAACCAGCTCGCGGGTTAAAACTGCAGAAATCGCCCTGAAGTACCCGGCATTGTTCCTTTTTGCCAAGTACTGGTTACCTACACTCTTCCTGTACAAATACTAATACCTCAGTAAGCATTCCCTTAGACAATCCACATTCCTGAAAATCATCAGTACTTTGCTAGCTTCAGAACAACTTCACACCAGAAGAAGACATCACACCAATTGCACCTACCTGCTGCTCAAAGTCTTCAAGAGATTCATCAAAGCTCTGCATCCTACTGCACACTTTCAGACTGTATCATGGCAGCATCTGCATCCTCCTCCCTCAGTGTCACTCCACTGAGTCAAACCAATAAGGAACTGGAAGCTATGCCATTAGTTGACAAAGACTGTCTCATAAATGATTTTGAGGGAAACAGAAACTTTTTGAAGACCTTCACCACATTAAGGGAAGACTATAAGGCAGGACTTGGTACAGATGGGATATGGGAGTCAAACCTGCCCTATTACTGCCTCCCAGCTGTGAATGTTTTCCCTGAAATCATTCACTTATGTGCTCAAAATTATGATCAGGAGCACAGAGCTGTCAACACTCAACTAGGGAGGATTTTGTTCTATATAAACGCTGACACCATCAACAAAATGCTGCACTTTGAACAGACAGAGTTATTAGTCCCTTTCTCCATGAGATCTTTAATGGAAGCAGGTGAGAAGATGACCAGTGAAGAGCTGCAGAAGGTCACCAGGAACTACATGTGGCCTGAGAACCAGCCTACAGGGCCACCTCCTTATCCACATGAGCACTTCAATGACTCAGGCAGGCTGCTCCTGGACATGATAGCCTATGTGCTAGGCTACCAGAACAGCAAGCATGTGGATCTAGCCATGCTCGTAATGCTATCTGCCTACAGCCCACGACAACCCCCTGCCCGAAAGTACAACTTTGCCAAGTTCATAGCCAATAGGATCCATGATCAATTGTGCAAATTGGACAGACAAGGAGTCTTTAGATATTCAGCATACATCTACCACCTGTTCATGTATCATCACTCTGAAGCTTTCCCATGCTACATCAGAAGGCTGGACAACAAAGGGGAGAGAAGATCAGTCATATTCTGGACCTCAGTCTATCATGAAATCACAAATTCACCCTACAGCTATTGTGAATTTGTAGATCAGTTTGTATACCCAGTCTCCAGCATACTTATGAAATCCCCTCCACCTAGAATATCAAATGAGATCAAGAAAGCTTTACAGCTTTCTAAGAAGTACAAAATAGGTGATTGGTACCTATATGAACACCACACTGTGTTCAGAGTGTATGGGTGTGAGCTCTGTCCATACAGACTACCCAAGTATGTTCCCATGAGATTATTTGCCTTGGAATATTACAGGCAATTAATCCAGTCAGACCTCACTCACTTCCACAGCTCAAAGAAAAAAGCACACCTTAACTTCAAAAATGAGCTGGGCCCTTTTATCATGAATAAGAAGGAAGGATGGGAGGCTGCAGATTTGATCCTAAAAGACAAATATAAGTTGTCTTACAGTTTCCGGTGGGTCCCATATGACCCTCAAGGTTTCATCACTGCCAGGAGAACAAAGTACAGACTCCTAGCCATCAAACACTGCCACTATCCACATCTAGAACAGTATGCAAACTTACAAGAGTGGCAGTTGGATACCCTTGTTGAGAGCTTGTCTGAAGAGGAAAAAATAGCTAAAAATATGAAAGAACTTGAAAAAACTATTGACCTGGACTATGTGATCCAGGTACCTTTCAGGCTGCCTCAAACATCAGGAGGAGGAACCTCAGTTACCAGGACAGCGCCGCCAACAACAGCACCAGGCTTGGATAAGGGAAAGGGAAAAATGGACGCCGAAGATGAAGCAAAAAAGCAGCAGTCAGAGCAGGGAAAGCAACAACCAGAGCAAGAAACAGGGCAGCAAGAAGAACAAACCGGTCTGCCACAAACTGGGCTGCCAGAAACCACCTTATTGCAGACACCACCCCCTCAAGTGGAGCCCCTAACCACTTCAATTTTACAGACCCCGGCACATGAAGAAAGGGGGACCAAAAGACAAAGAGAAGAGTCCACTCCCCTCAGTGGATCCTCCCAACAACCAGAAGCTAAAAGGCAGAGGGCAGACTCCCCAGAAGTAGAAGACATTACTGAAGATGTCTTCAATGATACAGCCAAGGATAGGGAGGGCAGCCAACACACAGGGACTAGCTCCTTTCAGCAGGAGCAGAATTTACAACTTGGCTTGGAGGTATCATCTTCTTCTCAACAAAGCCAGAAGCTCAAAGGTGCTAAGGCCACCTTCAAAGAAATCAAGGCAGCAAATGAACTATTGAGGGCTGAGGTTTACAAACAATTTATAGATGCCACTCCAGCCCAACAAGAAAGATTGATGTCGGTCTACGACTTCAAAGAGGAGAAGATGATATTCAGCCATTTCAAACCTAAGGGGCCCAACCCAATGTCCACTGCTGATTTCATCAAAACAAGGGTGGAGGTCTTGGCCAAAGACATACATCCTATGGACCAAATTGAGCTCCATAAGCAGACTGGAGAAATGGTCTATGCCACCTTGGTAGATAAGGCCACACTAGCTCATGAGCTGAAAGAATCCTTGAAGCACACAAATACTCAACTGGATTTTGAGAGATTGTCTTCCAGGGCCAAGGATAACAGGATAAAATCTCTTGAAGAGATTATTGTTGATCTAGGGCATAACCCTAGTGACCCAACCGGGGTAAAAGCCCTCCTGAAGAAAAAAGAGGATGATCTCAATGCCATGAAGAGGAGATTGAAGCTGTCACCTACAGAACATCCTCAGACAGCTGAACTGCAAAAAGAAAAACAAGTTGATCAACAACTTGATCTACTATTGCAGCAGGATCAAAGGATCCAAGAGCTAGAGAAGGAGCTGGAGAAGTCATTACAGGACAAACAGGGAGAATCCACACTACCAACTCCCCCAACAGATTCTACAGCAGCAACAGGCTCTGGGGCAGCAGTGGCCCCTACAACAGCAAATACAGTTGACCAGCCCAGCATAGAAGAACTAACTAAGGCTGTTAAGCAAATGGAGCTACAAGCAGATGAGATAAGGAAGGCAAAAGAAAAACTGGCAGAGATAGATGCCAAGTATGACCAGTCTAAAATGACAGTGGCAGAACAGGGCAGACAGATCAAGACCCAAAAGGACAGAATCAAAGCCCTGGAGAAAGAGCTTGATCTCAAAAACACCATGGCTGAGATCAAGAGGATCTTATGGAATAAAATCACCCAAAGCATGATTAAACAGTGGAAATCACTCAAAACAATCCATGAACATATGGATTTAATTGTGCAAGCTCAGATAGATATCCAGAGGGCTAAGACAGCACTAGGAAATAGACCTGAACAAGCTAGCCAACTGATAGACTTTCTGAACAGGCAAGACAAAGATGAGCTGGCAGCAGTTGGAATCACCAACAGAACGGAGGCCATCCTTATGACCAAAAAGGTGCTAACACTCAGAGGATATGTGCAGACAGCAGAAAGGAGGAGCTATGAGATACAGACTGAAGTTGAAGACTTCAAGCTCAGAATGGGGATGCTACAGGCAAGAGGAATGCCTAGCCTATTGAGCGGTACAGGGAAATTGATCAACAGAGATCAATTTACAAATAGGATGGCCGCGTACATAGAAAATCAAATCACTGCATCCAGCAGTGCTTCTGAAGAAACTGTTCCTCCTACAGGACAGAGTTTGTACACTCAGCTTGAAGGGTCATTTTTTATTGAAAATGAAGTTAATCATCTATTTGAAACTCCTCCCAGTTTTTTCAAATACACAGAGCTTGATGAGACATTGATTAAAATGCGAAGGCATCAAATGCCCAAGGAGGACTGGTGGCAAGCCATGCTCCAGATTCTGCCACAGTAGTTTCAAAACTCCAGGTCAAAAGCCAGCTCAGGTCACCGCAAGACAAGTATAAAGTGGTCGGTGACTGGAAAATATCTAAAAAGTGATTCATCACTAACAGTGACAGCTAGCCACATTTTGAAACACACGCCTTCAGCCGACTACAACTGCTACAAATTCAACAGCATCTGACAGATTTTGACAGCTAAAGGACTAAGAGCTATTACTGCATTTACTTCTTCATTTACTTCTTTGGCTACTGCTCACTAGCAGTTGGCAGCATATTTATGAGGCATTTACTCTTCTTTCAGATATTTTTCCAAATGTAAATCTGTATATATACCCCCCTTAGTAACGCATAAGGGGTTGCTGGAATTTTCTCTTGGATAACTTCCATCTGCTGTAATATTTTCAGAGAATTAATACAAAGGAGGAATGGAACTTCCAGAAGTTTGGTGTATTTGATGTCTGGTGGTGAAGGATGCATGTTACAGGATTCCATGGGTGTTGCATAAAACTATAAGTATTTTCAAATCTTCTGTTATGTGTTTTTTTTGAGTCTTTTGTTCTCTTTGGTTGTTTAAATGTCTTACACTTGATAGTAAGGTGAAAGAATAGTTTCAGGATTTAATCAAGCATTACCCTGAACTCAAACCTGAACTGTCATCTATGTTTTCTTCAGAAACAGTAATAGAAATTGCAATTCTTAACTGCTGCACTTCAATCTGTCTCTTTGCTGTAACAGACTATTCCCAGGGATTCAAATTATTGCCCCTGTGACCTCTGTTTTCTGCTCCAAATTCTGTCACGTGGAAATATGTAAACAATAAGTGGAAATTCTTAAATGCTTTCACTTCGTGCTGCCTGTTTCCTGTCACTTAGCCAAAATATGTTTTAACAAAGCACTCAAAAGGCCCTGTAAGTTCCATCTTTCATCTCACAGATTCAAACACATTAAGCCACAGACTCCATTGCCCAATGATATTCAACATATCTAAAAACTACATCACTGAAGTCTAAGGGAATTTCATCAACCGAAACACAAACATAACCTGTACTCAATACCTAGCCTAAAACACCATCACTGTAGATATAAATCATAAAGAGAGAGCCCTCTCTGATCACTGTTTGGCTAGAAACAGTGATTAAAAGATTGGTTAGTGGTTACCCCGGCCGTATTCCCTTGGGAGTCATAGGGAACAACCTGGGTGTTAACATAATTGGCGACTCCACTGGGGAACTAAGACTATTCAATCACTATCTATCTTCCAAAGCTTTCATCAAGCCTGAAACTAGCCAAGACATCTTAGGACTGTTTCTCTAATACAGGGGCAGTCTTAGGGAAGAGCTAACTAGGGAAACTTATCCTAGCCTTGAAACATATATAGTCATTCCAGAGTTCTTATTTTGCCCTTGTAAATACAAAACTTCTGTATAAAGTTCTGAAAGAACACTTAGAAGCTGGCTCCTAAAAGAAACCCAAGGCATACTAGGGCACACCCTGACCCTGATCAACCCATCATTGTTGATAACCCAAATATCATCCCAAAGAACATAAGGAAACAGCACAAGCAGGATAAACCTGCTGATTCAGATATAAGGTCAGACCAACCCATCCTCATTCCCACTCCTTGCAAAGTCCTTTTTCGTTCCACACCCAATTCCCCTAGTTCATCTTCAACCCCTCAAAGTCCTACCTTTCCATCTTCACCATCTGCACATACTCACTCAACCAGTTCTCCACTTGTTACCCATCCTATTAACCCCAGTACACCTGTAATCCCAGTTGTCCCATTTGTTCCTATCAACCCTATTAACCCTATAAACATGGCTAACAGATATGCACCATTGCAGATTCCAGCCAATGCTCCAGCCCTACCCCAAGATTATCAAACCAGACTCTCATTTTTTGATTCCCATGGCCCTTTGACGGCCATCCAGCATGCTAAAAAGATGCAAGACCACTTTGAGACCTATGAAATTGATGATGATAGTGTCAGGATGAGAATCTTTGTTCAAAGCTTAACTGGGGATGTCAGGACTTGGTTTAGGTCCTTAAATGCAAATTCAATTGCAACCCCTGAAGTTTTATACCAGGAATTTACTAACAGATGGGAGAAAAAGAGAGATCCCCACCACATACTTGGTGAATATAACACTATTAAAAGAGGTCCCCAAGAGACAGTGTTAGAGTATTGTGCCAGGTTTAACAACATATACAATGCTATCCCTCAGAACTTAAGACCCCCTCCTGATTTGGCCCTTTATAATTTCCCTGATGGTTTTGATTCTGATATGGCCTATCAGTTGAGAGAAAGAGACCCTCCAACCCTTGCAGAAGCTCAAAGGGTTGCAGTCACTGTAGAGGCCAACCTAATTGCCAAAAGAAACAGGGCAAAGCTGGAAAAGAAAACTGGCTTCAAAGAAGAAACCTCGGGTTTCGACCAAAAGCTAGATGCAATTCTAAATAGCATGAAGAGGTTGGGGGAGAGAGTGGAATCAGTAGAAAGAAAATCATCATGGGAGGCACCACAAAACAATCCTCCTAGAAACCCAAATTTCAGGAGAGCCCAAAACCCCAATATAGGAAAGACTAATGCTGACCAAGATATCAGACCCCCTTTTCAAGAAAATTATGCAGAAACTTCTACTGCAAATCAGCTAAATGAGGACCCTGAAATCAATTTAATAGGTCTGGATGGCAAAAATCATGTATTCTTAACCCAAGAAGACCATGAGGAGGATGAGAGCAATACATTTCAAACTAAGTCAGGGGAATCCTTTGATTTTAAACAAGGATATGACACTGCTGTCTATGAAGTCCACAAACAATACAAACTAAGGAGTAGGACTGTAAATGTAAATCAACCCGAAAAGATAAAAGAAAAACAGCAAACCAAAGAAAGCTCAGTCACTGAACCTGATCATGTGCCAAACTTGCCTACAAAGGAAGTAGTGGTTGAAGAGGTTACTGAACCACTGTCACCATCAAAACAACCCATGGCAACCTTATCCTCTGAGCCTAACCCAAATATTGCCCCTCAAGATATCAATATTAGGGGCAGGTTCCAAAATCAAGATGAAATCCCACCAGAAGATGTAATAAACAAAGAAAGAACTGCTACCCGTGATCCCAAATTGCAAATTGACAAACCCTTTGACCTAGGAGTAGAGATTGGCAAGTTAAAGGTAGCAATTCCCCTCTCAGAGCTAGCAAAGCATGACATGTACAAACAACAGATTAAAAAATCCCTTCAGCTCACCAATAGCAAAGATGATGTAAATGTATTAGATGACACTCCAGAGTTACTATTTGGTCCAGAGGTAGATGGAAAAACAGTAGTCACAGGGGTTTTACCGTTTTATGTCAGCTTACATGTACATGACAAAATTCTGCACAATGCAATGTTTGACTCAGGAGCCTCTCATAATCTGATGCCAAAAGCAGTCATGGAAAGATTAAACTTAGATATCACAAGACCATACAAAGACTTGTTTTCTTTTGATTCTAGTCAAGTCAAGTGCCTGGGTCTAATTAAGGATTTGTGTGTGTCCCTGGTCCAATTCCCCAACAAGACCATTTTGATGGATGTTGTTGTTGCTGATATCCCACCCAAGTATGGGATGCTATTATCAAGATCATGGGGAGCAAAGCTTCAAGGCTCCCTGCAGTTAGACATGTCATATGCAACCATCTCTGTCTTTGGACAACCAAAAAGACTTTATAGGGAAACACTCATGAAGTATATGGTTAGCAGTGAAGAAAAACCCCAAAATTTCCCAATATATGCTGTTCATTCGGACATAGACTCTTACATCCTCTTTAATGACAGCATTGGCTTCTCCGACAGTCACATTAGCACAGAGACATTTAAACCAGAACAAAACATCATTCTAACAAGTAGCACCTGTCAAACATCAATCAGTACAACAAAACACTTTAGCTCTCCCCTAGGGGTCAAAGATGGTCAGGCAAATGATGAAGCTATCCTAGAAAACAAATGGGAGAAGAAACCCCAACTCATGCTCACACTACCACCCCATGAACAGAACCTCAAACCTCCTGACCAGCAAGGCATCTTGTGGGTCTTAGAATTTGATGGCTCGGTTAACAAGTTAGGAGCAGGAGCGGGAGTATGGATACATAACAAAGAGAAAGGCTGTGCAACAGGCAAGGCCTACAGATTGAATTTCAGATGCACCAACAACATGGCAGAATATGAAGCTCTATTACTAGGCCTCAAGATTGCAAAATCATTACAAGCACCTAGCCTCTCTATCAGGGGAGACTCTGATCTGGTCATTCAACAAGTAAAAGGCAATTTTGTCACTAATGACAAGAGGCTGAGATCCTACAGGGCTGCTGTAATCGAAATATTAGAGACCTTTCATGAGTTTGCTATCACAAAAATTCCAAGGGGCCATAACCTCCATGCACATAGCTTGGCAACATTTGCCAGCACTTTCAAATTCCCACTGGAACCTAATAATTGTTTCACAGCTGAGGTCAGGTACAGACCCTCTATTCCAAACAATGTCAGAGAATGGCAAGTATTTGAGGATGACATGCAAATAAACAATTTTTTAACCCTGCAACAGGAGTTCACAGGATTAAATATTGATCTTGAGACAGCAAGTCAATCACAAATATTTAATGAAGCATGTCAATCACAAATACAGTTTCAACAATCTGCTCACCCAATGTCACCTAGGACAGCAAAACAACTACTCAGCCCAACCATTTTCAACAATGAAAACATTCAACAAATTAAACAAATGGACTGTGAAGAGATGAGTAACATTGAAACTGAAATCATACAACTCAAAGACAACTTCCTCCCAGTGGGCCTTACCCCATTAGAGGATATTTTTGACTCAAATGACATCCCTAGGAAGCCAAAGATGCAGCCATTAGATGCAAGAATTGAAGAATGCAATATTGGCACTATGGAAAAGCCTAAGATAATAAAGCTATCTGCCTCTTTGCCCCCTGATCAAAAGCCCAAGTACATTGATCTCTTTAAAGAGTTTCAAGATGTCTTTGCCTGGGGATATGAAGATCTCAAGTCCTATGACACATCTGTCATCCAGCATACCATCCCCTCAAGCCTAATCAAAAACCATTCAAACAGAAATTGAGAAGGATCAATCCTGTGCTCCTTCCTTCCATTGAAAAAGAGTTGCATAAAATGTTCAAGGCTGGTATTATAGCACCAATCAGATTCTCTGAATGGATTTCAAATTTAGTCCCTACCAGAAAGAAAACTGGTGAAATCAGACTTTGTGTAGACTTAAGGAATCTGAATCAAGTTTCACTCAAAGATAACTACCCTTTACCAAAAATGGATCACATCCTCCAAAGAGTAGTAGGAGCCTCAAGGATATCACTGCTTGATGGATTCTCAGGCTTCAATCAAATTTTAGTGCACCCTGATGATCAAGACAAAACTGCATTTACTACCCCATGGGGAACTTTCAAGTATGTGAAAATGCCCTTTGGATTGAAGAATGCAGGGGCAACATTTCAAAGAGCAATGGACATTGCTTTTGCAAAAGAAATTCATGATTTCTTGGTCATTTACTTAGATGATCTTACACCCTTCTCAAAATCTGACCAAGAACATTTGAAACATTTAAGACAGATTTTCATAACATGCAGAAAATATGGCATTTCCTTAAACCCCAAGAAGTCTTTATTTGGTTTGGAAGAAGGGAAACTTTTAGGACACATCATTTCAAAAGATGGCATAAGAATTGATCCAGATAGGATACAAGCGATCCTACAAATGCCTCACCCTAGGAATGTCAAAGAGTTGCAAGGATTCTTAGGAAAACTCAATTTTTTAAGAAGGTTCATCCCAAATTTAGCAGAATTGATCAGACTACTAAACAATATGCTAAAGAAAGATTCAAAGGTTAAGTGGACTGTGGAAGCAAAGCAAGCCTTTGAAAGCATAAAACTGGCTTTAACCCAAACCCCGGTATTAACTAATCCTCAGTTTGACAGAGACTTTATTATTTTTTCTTTTGCCTCCCAGCATACTATTGCTGCTGTTTTATTGCAGAAAGATGATCAAGGGAATGAAAAGCCCATTGCCTTCTTCAGCAGAGCTCTTAGAGATGCTCCTTTGAAGTACCAAATAATGGAAAAACAAGCCTATGCATTAATCAAAGCTATCAAAGATTTTAGGATCTATATCCTTTACTCTCATGTTGTGGCTTATGTACCAAGTCCTATTGTCAAAGACATTCTCACCCAAGAAAACTTAGAGGGTAGAAGAGGAAAATGGATTGCAAACATACTTGAATTTGACATTGAAATAAAACCTACAAAGCTGATTAAAGGGCAAGGTTTGGCCAAGTTAATGACAGAAGCAAATTTCCAAGCCTTAGATATCAACCAACTGGACAGTGAAACAGAGATGGCGACTCCAAAGATCAATGTAGCCTTTGAACAATCTCCTTGGTACTCTGATGTCTGTTATGTGTTACAAAACCTGTGTGCTCCCCCAGGACTGTCCAGAACTAAGTCTAGGTTTCTGAAAATGAAAACATCTAAGTTTTGTGTGATGGATGAGAATCTACTCTGGAAAAACCATGAAGGTATTTTGCTGCACTGTCTTATTGAGAGTGAAACTGACAACATCATGCAAGAATTCCATGCTGGAGACTGTGGTGGACATCTATACTGGAAGTCCACTGTAGACAAAATATTAAGGGCTGGTTATTACTGGCCCACTATGTTCTCTGATGTGAAGAAATTCACAACATCATGCCACAAGTGCCAACTGTTTGAAGGCAGAAGACAGTTGCTGCCACTTCCTTTGAGGCCCATTTCAACAGAAAGACCTTTTCAACAATGGGGTTTGGATTTCATTGGGGAGATTCATCCCTCATCTTCAGGACAACACAGATGGATTTTGACTGCAACAGACTACTTCACCAAGTGGATTGAAGCTGCCCCATGCAGACAAGCAAATGATTCAGTGATCATTCAATTTTTGGAGAATAATATACTGGCTAGATTTGGCTGCCCAGATAAGATAATAACAGACAATGCTGCTGCCTTCAAATCCAAGAGAATGATAAACTTCTGCCATAAATTTCACATTACTTTGGGCCATTCTACAGCTTACTATCCTCAGGGAAATGGTCTTGCTGAATCATCAAACAAAAGCTTGATAAACATCATAAAGAAAGTATTGGAAGAGAACAAAAAGAACTGGCACAAGAAACTAGTAAATGCTTTATGGGCAGATAGATTAACCACCAAAAGATCAATTGGTACCAGCCCATATGAGTTGGTCTATGGATTAGAGGCCAGATTTCCTTCATCACTAGGGGTGCCAGTTATGAAACTTCTACAAGAAAGTCAAGCAGAGCCAAATGATATGCAAAGAAGGATCAACCAGATAATCTGTTTACAGCAGACCAGAGAACAAGTTTTCAGCAGAGTGCAAATATTACAAGAAAAACTGAAAAAGGCCTTTGACAGAAGAACCAAAGCAGAAGATTTCAATATGGGAGACAAAGTTCTAAAGTGGGATGCAAGAAGAGAAGAGAAAGGGAAACATGGGAAATTTGATTCTTTGTGGAAAGGACCATTTGCTGTCCAAGCAGTACAAGGTAATAACACTTATTTCCTTAAAAGTTTGACTGTAACTGAACTGGATGAAGGTCCTGTCAATGGCAGGATGTTGAAGCACTATTATGATGGTTCACTATGATAGGGATCCAAAGGTTCATTGTATATATGCAGGCCCACATATGTTTTTTGTTTGTAAAAAGATGTTTTCAAGTGCTGCACCTAGCAGCAATAGGCAGATAGAATCAAAGGTTCCCCAAGGAAAAGCACACAATTTTGACAGGTTGCATGCATCAGATTCCAAAGATTAAGATGGACAGTCAAGGAACAAGGCAATCTGACCTGCTGTTCTTGGTCTTTCAAAAGAAAAACCATCCCCATGTGGAGCCACTGTTAGATACCTATAGTAATAGGTTTCATATTTCATGATTGATTATTGAAAATCCAAATATGCTCTGCTTTGCTACTACAAAGATCCCATATTTCCAGAAAATCAGAGGTGTGTGAAGTATTTCAAATATTGAGGACCTTATTACAATTTTTTGGGTGATTCAACAGTTCAAACTGGATCATGCCATGTTTCAATTTTGAGTTGTAGAATAGAGAAAGAAGTCTGTCCAAACAGCTTAATCTTGGCAGACAAATAGTTCAGGTAGAGAAACAAAGGTTCCCAAAAGTCTAATCTGGGACCTTGGAAGAGATAAGGGTAGAAGTAGATAGGGAGAAAAGGAAAAAAGCCAAAGAAAAGAAAAGGCAATTGAGGGTTGCAAGTCCAAGTGCCTCTCCAAGAAGAAACAAAAAATGTTAGGGGAAATAGTTGGGTAGGCAGTTGTGGTTGCAGAAAGGACATGTTCACCATTACATAGTGGTCAAAGATGTTTTGCCAAGGCAATGGATATATTAGCAAAAAGGTGGTGAAATTCATGGTCTCACAGCAGAGCATCACTAACTTCTCTCTTCCCCCCTACTCCATTGCTAACACCCCCTTTCTAAATCCCCCACCTTCACTTATACTAACTCCTAATTCTACTATTTAGCTCCCCTATTTTACCCCTACCCCTAATAATACTAACACTAAGGTGTATAAAGCCCCAAATTTTATGTATATTCCCTCCCCTAGGCATAATAGCCATGTATTTTCAAAAGGGACCAAATGGCACCTGGCCACTTTGGTGAACCTTTTCCACCCCTTTCCCCTCTGCTGCAAGTTATTTTACCCTCAAATTCACCTCTGCATGGGCAAAACCCCTCTCCAAGACCCTTTAGCCTACAAAAATCTTTGCAAAAGTCCCTAAGGTAAAAAACCCGCCTCTGGCACGTTTCCCAATCCCACCACATTACGGGTTAAGCGAGAAAAGATGAAAAACCATTCAAAACCCACTAACCTATAGTTTTGCGCCCAAATATTAAATGGAATATTTTATTCCGCTGGCGGGACCCTTCCCCAACATGCTCGACCAGTCGGGAGGCCCGCCAGCCGTCAGATCTCCAGCGCCCAGATCTAAGGGTGGGCGGTCAATTTCAGATCTCGATGTGCCGACATTTAGCGTCCGGGGAAAGCGGTTTTACCTATCCCGTACAATGGACGCGTGGCGGGCGGTAAGGTTGTTCGGAGCCCTCCTCCCACTTACCGCCTTTGCCCAAAGGTGGTGCGGGGAACCCACTTACCGCCACCCCGTATACCGCTACCCCACACGTCATGCCTACACGTCATGTCCACGCCGCTCTGACGTCACCCCGCCGGTGCCCGCCCCATCGTCCCTTGGTCCTCCACGCGGGCCCGCCTTTGCGCCCGCCCGCCACCGTGTCCTGCCGACCTGGCTAACACCTCAGCATCCACGTCACCCCTCACCTGGGCCCCGCCATGACGTCATGCTGACGTCATCGGCGGAAAAGCGCCAAATTCATACTTTTGCCAAATTTACCGATTTAAACGGCTAAACGCATATTTTTCGCTTATTTTGCATGCGAAGCTGAACTAGCCGTTGTCAAGCCTGCTGCCGCGAAATCTTGCATTCAGCCATCAAATTCGACAAGTAAACCGTTCAAAGTTCGAGGCTTGACTGCATTAAGCCTTTGCAACCCAGCCCGCAAGCTTCCAGGTCGATTTGCCAGGTATTTTGCCGTCTTCTCCCATTCTGCCCGTGAATTCCAATTTTCTGCAAAATCACCATTAAAGTCTGCTAAAAACTCTAAATTTAGCTCTACCTAAGCACCCAAATCAGACATAAGCAACCTGTGCCATCCATTAGCCCCAATTTAGCTCTGTACAAACCAGCTCGCGGGTTAAAACTGCAGAAATCGCCCTGAAGTACCCGGCATTGTTCCTTTTTGCCAAGTACTGGTTACCTACACTCTTCCTGTACAAATACTAATACCTCAGTAAGCATTCCCTTAGACAATCCACATTCCTGAAAATCATCAGTACTTTGCTAGCTTCAGAACAACTTCACACCAGAAGAAGACATCACACCAATTGCACCTACCTGCTGCTCAAAGTCTTCAAGAGATTCATCAAAGCTCTGCATCCTACTGCACACTTTCAGACTGTATCATGGCAGCATCTGCATCCTCCTCCCTCAGTGTCACTCCACTGAGTCAAACCAATAAGGAACTGGAAGCTATGCCATTAGTTGACAAAGACTGTCTCATAAATGATTTTGAGGGAAACAGAAACTTTTTGAAGACCTTCACCACATTAAGGGAAGACTATAAGGCAGGACTTGGTACAGATGGGATATGGGAGTCAAACCTGCCCTATTACTGCCTCCCAGCTGTGAATGTTTTCCCTGAAATCATTCACTTATGTGCTCAAAATTATGATCAGGAGCACAGAGCTGTCAACACTCAACTAGGGAGGATTTTGTTCTATATAAACGCTGACACCATCAACAAAATGCTGCACTTTGAACAGACAGAGTTATTAGTCCCTTTCTCCATGAGATCTTTAATGGAAGCAGGTGAGAAGATGACCAGTGAAGAGCTGCAGAAGGTCACCAGGAACTACATGTGGCCTGAGAACCAGCCTACAGGGCCACCTCCTTATCCACATGAGCACTTCAATGACTCAGGCAGGCTGCTCCTGGACATGATAGCCTATGTGCTAGGCTACCAGAACAGCAAGCATGTGGATCTAGCCATGCTCGTAATGCTATCTGCCTACAGCCCACGACAACCCCCTGCCCGAAAGTACAACTTTGCCAAGTTCATAGCCAATAGGATCCATGATCAATTGTGCAAATTGGACAGACAAGGAGTCTTTAGATATTCAGCATACATCTACCACCTGTTCATGTATCATCACTCTGAAGCTTTCCCATGCTACATCAGAAGGCTGGACAACAAAGGGGAGAGAAGATCAGTCATATTCTGGACCTCAGTCTATCATGAAATCACAAATTCACCCTACAGCTATTGTGAATTTGTAGATCAGTTTGTATACCCAGTCTCCAGCATACTTATGAAATCCCCTCCACCTAGAATATCAAATGAGATCAAGAAAGCTTTACAGCTTTCTAAGAAGTACAAAATAGGTGATTGGTACCTATATGAACACCACACTGTGTTCAGAGTGTATGGGTGTGAGCTCTGTCCATACAGACTACCCAAGTATGTTCCCATGAGATTATTTGCCTTGGAATATTACAGGCAATTAATCCAGTCAGACCTCACTCACTTCCACAGCTCAAAGAAAAAAGCACACCTTAACTTCAAAAATGAGCTGGGCCCTTTTATCATGAATAAGAAGGAAGGATGGGAGGCTGCAGATTTGATCCTAAAAGACAAATATAAGTTGTCTTACAGTTTCCGGTGGGTCCCATATGACCCTCAAGGTTTCATCACTGCCAGGAGAACAAAGTACAGACTCCTAGCCATCAAACACTGCCACTATCCACATCTAGAACAGTATGCAAACTTACAAGAGTGGCAGTTGGATACCCTTGTTGAGAGCTTGTCTGAAGAGGAAAAAATAGCTAAAAATATGAAAGAACTTGAAAAAACTATTGACCTGGACTATGTGATCCAGGTACCTTTCAGGCTGCCTCAAACATCAGGAGGAGGAACCTCAGTTACCAGGACAGCGCCGCCAACAACAGCACCAGGCTTGGATAAGGGAAAGGGAAAAATGGACGCCGAAGATGAAGCAAAAAAGCAGCAGTCAGAGCAGGGAAAGCAACAACCAGAGCAAGAAACAGGGCAGCAAGAAGAACAAACCGGTCTGCCACAAACTGGGCTGCCAGAAACCACCTTATTGCAGACACCACCCCCTCAAGTGGAGCCCCTAACCACTTCAATTTTACAGACCCCGGCACATGAAGAAAGGGGGACCAAAAGACAAAGAGAAGAGTCCACTCCCCTCAGTGGATCCTCCCAACAACCAGAAGCTAAAAGGCAGAGGGCAGACTCCCCAGAAGTAGAAGACATTACTGAAGATGTCTTCAATGATACAGCCAAGGATAGGGAGGGCAGCCAACACACAGGGACTAGCTCCTTTCAGCAGGAGCAGAATTTACAACTTGGCTTGGAGGTATCATCTTCTTCTCAACAAAGCCAGAAGCTCAAAGGTGCTAAGGCCACCTTCAAAGAAATCAAGGCAGCAAATGAACTATTGAGGGCTGAGGTTTACAAACAATTTATAGATGCCACTCCAGCCCAACAAGAAAGATTGATGTCGGTCTACGACTTCAAAGAGGAGAAGATGATATTCAGCCATTTCAAACCTAAGGGGCCCAACCCAATGTCCACTGCTGATTTCATCAAAACAAGGGTGGAGGTCTTGGCCAAAGACATACATCCTATGGACCAAATTGAGCTCCATAAGCAGACTGGAGAAATGGTCTATGCCACCTTGGTAGATAAGGCCACACTAGCTCATGAGCTGAAAGAATCCTTGAAGCACACAAATACTCAACTGGATTTTGAGAGATTGTCTTCCAGGGCCAAGGATAACAGGATAAAATCTCTTGAAGAGATTATTGTTGATCTAGGGCATAACCCTAGTGACCCAACCGGGGTAAAAGCCCTCCTGAAGAAAAAAGAGGATGATCTCAATGCCATGAAGAGGAGATTGAAGCTGTCACCTACAGAACATCCTCAGACAACTGAACTGCAAAAAGAAAAACAAGTTGATCAACAACTTGATCTACTATTGCAGCAGGATCAAAGGATCCAAGAGCTAGAGGAGGAGCTGGAGAAGTCATTACAGGACAAACAGGGAGAATCCACACTACCAACTCCCCCAACAGATTCTACAGCAGCAACAGGCTCTGGGGCAGCAGTGGCCCCTACAACAGCAAATACAGTTGACCAGCCCAGCATAGAAGAACTAACTAAGGCTGTTAAGCAAATGGAGCTACAAGCAGATGAGATAAGGAAGGCAAAAGAAAAACTGGCAGAGATAGATGCCAAGTATGACCAGTCTAAAATGACAGTGGCAGAACAGGGCAGACAGATCAAGACCCAAAAGGACAGAATCAAAGCCCTGGAGAAAGAGCTTGATCTCAAAAACACCATGGCTGAGATCAAGAGGATCTTATGGAATAAAATCACCCAAAGCATGATTAAACAGTGGAAATCACTCAAAACAATCCATGAACATATGGATTTAATTGTGCAAGCTCAGATAGATATCCAGAGGGCTAAGACAGCACTAGGAAATAGACCTGAACAAGCTAGCCAACTGATAGACTTTCTGAACAGGCAAGACAAAGATGAGCTGGCAGCAGTTGGAATCACCAACAGAACGGAGGCCATCCTTATGACCAAAAAGGTGCTAACACTCAGAGGATATGTGCAGACAGCAGAAAGGAGGAGCTATGAGATACAGACTGAAGTTGAAGACTTCAAGCTCAGAATGGGGATGCTACAGGCAAGAGGAATGCCTAGCCTATTGAGCGGTACAGGGAAATTGATCAACAGAGATCAATTTACAAATAGGATGGCCGCGTACATAGAAAATCAAATCACTGCATCCAGCAGTGCTTCTGAAGAAACTGTTCCTCCTACAGGACAGAGTTTGTACACTCAGCTTGAAGGGTCATTTTTTATTGAAAATGAAGTTAATCATCTATTTGAAACTCCTCCCAGTTTTTTCAAATACACAGAGCTTGATGAGACATTGATTAAAATGCGAAGGCATCAAATGCCCAAGGAGGACTGGTGGCAAGCCATGCTCCAGATTCTGCCACAGTAGTTTCAAAACTCCAGGTCAAAAGCCAGCTCAGGTCACCGCAAGACAAGTATAAAGTGGTCAGTGACTGGAAAATATCTAAAAAGTGATTCATCACTAACAGTGACAGCTAGCCACATTTTGAAACACACGCCTTCAGCCGACTACAACCTCTACAAATTCAACAGCATCTGACAGATTTTGACAGCTAAAGGACTAAGAGCTATTACTGCATTTACTTCTTCATTTACTTCTTTGGCTACTGCTCACTAGCAGTTGGCAGCATATTTATGAGGCATTTACTCTTCTTTCAGATATTTTTCCAAATGTAAATCTGTATATATACCCCCCTTAGTAACGCATAAGGGGTTGCTGGAATTTTCTCTTGGATAACTTCCATCTGCTGTAATATTTTCAGAGAATTAATACAAAGGAGGAATGGAACTTCCAGAAGTTTGGTGTATTTGATGTCTGGTGGTGAAGGATGCATGTTACAGGATTCCATGGGTGTTGCATAAAACTATAAGTATTTTCAAATCTTCTGTTATGTGTTTTTTTTTGAGTCTTTTGTTCTCTTTGGTTGTTTAAATGTCTTACACTTGATAGTAAGGTGAAAGAATAGTTTCAGGATTTAATCAAGCATTACCCTGAACTCAAACCTGAACTGTCATCTATGTTTTCTTCAGAAACAGTAATAGAAATTGCAATTCTTAACTGCTGCACTTCAATCTGTCTCTTTGCTGTAACGGACTATTCCCAGGGATTCAAATTATTGCCCCTGTGACCTCTGTTTTCTGCTCCAAATTCTGTCACGTGGAAATATGTAAACAATAAGTGGAAATTCTTAAATGCTTTCACTTCGTGTTGCCTGTTTCCTGTCACTTAGCCAAAATATGTTTTAACAAAGCACTCAAAAGGCCCTGTAAGTTCCATCTTTCATCTCACAGATTCAAACACATTAAGCCACAGACTCCATTGCCCAATGATATTCAACATATCTAAAAACTACATCACTGAAGTCTAAGGGAATTTCATCAACCGAAACACAAACATAACCTGTACTCAATACCTAGCCTAAAACACCATCACTGTAGATATAAATCATAAAGAGAGAGCCCTCTCTGATCACTGTTTGGCTAGAAACAGTGATTAAAAGATTGGTTAGTGGTTACCCCGGCCGTATTCCCTTGGGAGTCATAGGGAACAACCTGGGTGTTAACACATTCAACCATTATTTGCGATGCATCTTTGCATTTTTTTTATTTTATCTCTCTTCTTGGCCTCATATACACCCATTCAAATTAAGGGAGGACTGTTGGATACCTAATCCATAAGGTTTGGCTTGTAATAAATTCGATAGTCATGAAAGCCAAGAGACCTCTTGGAATATGAAAGAAAGGGTCACATAATGTATTTATATGTACATCTTTGTGAATAATAAAACATTATGCAATTTATCTTAGCTTTGCTGATCATTTTATGTGTGAGTTTAAAATTTCTTTGTGATGTTTTTCATGATTTCTTCTAGTGAATTTCCTAATGAGAAAAGTATATGAAAGGTTGAACTAAAAACCCATCAACATACCATTTGGAAGAAAATGTGAAGACAATATAAATGACCTTTCAAAATTGATGAAAGGTTAAAAGAGTGAAGCATCAATTAAGAACAAACATACAACATGTGAGGAAGACACAAGGTTGTTCGTGATGATAAGTAACTACATATAGATGAACAATAATTCCATAAAATAACTCGGGTTTAGAATAATTACAAGGAAACACCTTGTAATGAAAGTTTTTGTGGTGACTTTTAGTATGAAAACATTGATCAACATTTTTAAAAAAGCCTCTGCTACAAACTCTATCATTTGTAGTGGATTATTTTTTGATAGTTCAAACAAATGTTGTGATACTTAAAAAAATGCATAGGTGGAGGTTTTTCTTTGTGCTTGCAATATTTATAAACACACTAGTACATAAATAAATGTCCAAGGAACTAATTCAATTGCATATATTATGCATCAATAATGGTACCCTATTAAAAAGCATCGGTCCATACATAGAATTAAATGTATCAGTTTTTACGCACTATATACATATTTTTATATGATGCTCTGGTTTCCCTTTTATATAATGTATTGGTGAAGTTACTATTATCACATCTTGGGTCTTTTTTTGGCACATCAATGTCTATATTACTATATACATTGTATAGACATGAACTTTTAAAAAATTGAGGTGAGATCTCGATGATTGTCTTTGTTACTAAGCACCAATGTGTATGTATATTTACCACATCGATGTGTATGTCTATTCATCACACCAATGCATATGTTAGTTAATTATGCACACCATAACAATTTAAATAGATAAATATAATCATGGATATATCATTTAAACTAGTAGCATTTTCACATTTTTAATCATCATTATGGTATTTTAAATACTTGGAACTAGGGCATGTTACAAGTTACAACATACCAATGCCTATTCAATGGTAGACCAATTCGAACGAATTCAAAAGAATACAATGCATTGATATGCAGTAACATGTTTATTTATAATATTATTATTATTAACAAATTTTCATTTAATGATGTCAAAATCAAATAATGTTTATAATAAGATTGATTTTTGTATGTTAACTATTGCATTTAAATATAATGTTTACATTCATATGTTATCTACAAGATAAAACTTTGTTATTGGTAACAATGTAAATCATCATATATTAATTAGTGAGCAACACAATATTTTGAGAGAAATTTTGCAGGTGAAATTGTGTGAAGGAGTTTTGATCTTGTCCAACGTTTCGGGTGGAAACTCCACCCATTGTTAGGGACCTGAGAATTGAAAAATGTTTTACATTATTGGTCAATGCAATAATATAAGAAACTAATATATATATATATATATATATATATATATATAGGAGACCCAATATTATATAAAATGTGACAACATAAAGGTCCACATTAATCAAAATGCAACCAATATATAATTGTTACACTTATTCATGATAACTTATCCACATCCAATATAGATGATATGTCTAGCACGTTAAATAAAATTTTAATATGCAATCGTTACATGTATTGTTGTTTGGTAATTTAATTATCAGTTAAATTGCTTCTTTAAATTGTCAAACTCGGGGTTCGTATCCTTAGGAAGTGTATATGCATTATATATGCTAGGAGGTTTTTATTTATTAAGGATTTCAATTTTAAAGGAAAAGTGTAAAGTTCAATTATTCAAGACTAGCTCTTGTCAAGTTATGCACATGTTATTTTTGTAAGATCAAACAATTAAACTAAATTGCAAGAAATTAAAGCACATTGATGTAGGAATTGGAATGAGTATCAAACTGGAATTAAAATTCTATTCTAATTGAGAAGGTTTAAAATACTACACTGATGAACATATTCAAAAGTCTATGTTATTTTGCACAGTTAAAAATCTATGCCACTTTGCAGAATTGAAACTCTATGTTATTGAACAAGTAAAGGAGCTATATTTTAATGATCTTGAAAGGAAGCATATCTAATATATCTATGTTCTAATGAAATTCAAATAATCACTCTAGATCTTCGCCTTTGGCTGAGCATTCTTCTAACACTAAGTATCACATTTGTATAGAAGATGCTCGTATGCTTGCAAAGATTTCTCATTATCATCACATAAAGTTCAGGGAAGCTATTGAGATTGAGAAGCGTGCAACCAATAACCTTAATAGTGATGACAACTGGAAATCAGTAAAAAATAGGTTCTTGCTCTTTCATCAACTTTCTCTTCCTAATTTATCTCCCGCCATGACTCTTGTTGTTTTTCTTCTCCCTTAGCCTTTTATTTTTCTTGTTTTATTTTCTCCCTTTCTTTATAACTTTATTTTAATAATATCTTATTTATTTTTAATAATAATTTACAAGTACAATTTTCTTACTTATTCTCACCTAACTCCTCATTATATATGATCCATTATATTAGTTATTATTTCCCTTATTACGATATTACGATTATATATATATAAATTATCCCTTCCCTTTATTTTGTTGTTTTTCCATTAAAATTTTATTTATATATATTTATCCCTTAATATGATTTTAGGATTATATATTTATTACCTTTAATATGACTTAAAGGCTATCCATTATACCCATAAAGGCTACTTGTTTTAGAACCTTTACAATAGGAAATAGAGAATCATTCTAACTTTGCATATAGAAAATTATCCACCAAAAGAGAATCATTTGCTTGTAATTTGAGGAAATGATTTAGCTTAAGTCTATAAGGTTGAGGAAACATTATAAAAGAGTGTATTCCAACTGAAGATTTTATTTTTTTTCCAAGGGAGGATTTATATTTTTTGTATTTCAAATTTCAAGCAGAAATTTAAATACATTAATATTCATCTCTAGGGCATATTCAAAAATCTTATCAAACCTGCCTATCAAAAAGCTACTAAGGCATCCCTTGCTACTTCACAGGACATCCAAAAAGAAACACTCCATCAGATATGTTTACCTTATGATGGTTATAGGGCCAAAGAGTGCTTTTGTCTCATTCCAGACTACTCTGGTGAAAGGACTACAAACCAAAAGGTTGTTGATGGTCTTTTCTGCAGGTTTGCACAAAACACATCTACCTAGGCCTAATATTTTTTTTCCTCAGGTCTAATCAATGGGACAATTTTTCTTTGAGTTGTTCTTTGATTTTCCATACGTTTTTCCACCACCAGTTGGTTCCCCTTGCACTTCTTCAGTAAACATTGCTCATCTCTAATTCTGTACCTAGGTTTTTGGACAAGATTTTGTTCCTCATCTCTAATTCTATTGAACTTAGATTGTACTCTTCTGACATAGTCATTCCAGCTATCCTTTGAATCAGCTTCCAAGGCTAATAATGATGTTTTTTTTTCCAACACTATTTACAAATGGTGGTTGTTGGGATTTGCAGCATCTGCAAGAGGGAAAATACCATTGTTGTGAATAAATTCAGTAGTTGTATCAGACATCCTATGGATTCCTTCAGACCTTACTCAGGAGTCCTCACCTATCCTAAGTTTCTCATCATTTTCTATCCTTTACGTAAAGTCAATTACCCAGAAGAGAGAAAGATGAAGAAGAGAATTTCACATGACAATTGAAATAGGGTTAACTGGGAGACTAATCCATATCTCAAATGATAGAGGATCCATACGGATCATCACCTTTTATTACTCTCTACAAACTCTTGGTAGCTAGGGCCTTCCCAAAGGAATGTATATTAACCCCCAGCCTCCATCTTCATTTGGTTTGGCAATTCCTTTCCACTTTATGAAAGGGAACCCCCGTTTTTCTTTTTTGCCAGAGAATAGAAATTTAAGCCATTCAAAAATCTTAAATTTCTAAACTTGTAATTTAAGCCATTATTTCAAGCATGCCTTTAGGAATGTGTGCCAGAGTATGCCAACAAACAGGGATAGTAATTAATATTGATTTCACCATAGTCAACCTACCCCCTTAGGCCAGCTATTGATAATTAGTGCTATGAATTAGAGTTGAATGCCCCCAACATCTTCCTTGAAACTCTTAACTCTTCTACCACTAAGATTAATCATTAAATCTAATCCTATAAAATATTCTATACTCCAACCATCAGAGCCTATGTTTTTGTTCATTTGGAATGAATACAATACGATTTTAGCTCCTTTTTTAATACCTCTTCCATTAGATTTTCATTGGCTTCATCATTTATGAACATGGTGAAGAAGGAAGTCATTTTGGTTATCTCTTCTATGTGGGTCGTTGGGATCTCTTGTAAAGTTTTTGGAAATGTACAACCCTTAGATCTGTCAGGCCTTGAATTTTCTCATTTGGCTTCCATCTTCCTTATTTTTTTCCATATTCTTTCAGTTCTTTGCATATGCATGAAAAAATTTAGTATTTGTATCTCCTTCATTTAGCCAGGTTTACCTGCTTTTATTTTACCATTAATTTCTTCCCATCCTAGCAAGTTCTTCTTTCTTGCCTTTGAATTGATAAGTTTGTTTCTATTCATCTTTGTAAATACCTTAGTAAAATTCTGGTGTAACAATAAGGATATTTCTATTCCCAATCAAAGTGTCTTCGGAGAGTTCTTGAATTTGTGGTTAGCTCAATTTATAGTTTCCATTTTGAATTTTTTGAGATTCTCATAGAATTGAAACATGGTGGAGCCTTTAGTATCAACATTGTAAGGTCTTCAGTCTTTTGTGATTATAGATATAAACTCATCTTCTAACCACTCATGATTTAATTTAAGAGGGCAAGGAGATCTATTGCACCCTTTTCCAATTGTAGAAGGATTGAGAGGTGGTTAGAAGCTTTAAGTTTGAAATTTGCTGATTTGCAGGCTTCTCTGAACATGTTTGTCGAATCTCAAGACAAATTTCAGCATGAACTTCAAGATGCACTGATTCAGCAATCAAATTCATCTGAGTTCATCTGAAGTTGAATAGATTTAGGTGAAGTTTGTGGGGTTCTTAAAAAATAGTTGAAAAGCTTTAAAAAATCACAATGTTTTCTTTCCTATCTTGTGTTCCCTTCCAATAATTATATTCTCTTGATTTAGTAAACATTGATTGAAGAAGCCTTCCCAGACGGAGTGTCTATTCTTATATGAATTATGTAGGTTTATGACTGAAATATCTTTACCTATTTCCAAGGAATTTATATCTGCATCAAGTTCAAAGGAAGTAGTTAGATTGAAGGAATGGTTCCAGCCTGGAACATGTCTCCTTGATTTGCCATTTGAATCCAGTGACAAAATAATTTCCACTTTTGATTCATCCCCAAAGTTTTTTAAAATAAAATTAAATCTGGCTTGTAGATATGAATTATCTACCAGCCATATTTAATTTGTGGTGTGCCCTGCTCGAATGGCCCTTTTAATTGATTTGTTATATTGTAATATAACCTCTTGCTTTTCTTTTGTTTGTGCCTTTTTGATAGGAAGGATTTCCTTCTAAAAGTATTAGTGCTTCCTATATGTCCAGGATCTAAACATCCACCAAATATTATGGGGCTCTTTATTTATAGAACAAAGCAAATATCTAGTAGGTTGGGTGTAATCTAGGCAGTCCTCGAAAGAGTGTAGAGGAGAGCTATCTTTATATCTAGAATCAAGACTTCTACATATAACTTGATCTAGGAGGATCCCGTCAGATCAGTTACACATTTCAGTGTTGTCGTCAGCAATTCAGTCCGGTGTCGTTCAGTTTCAACAGTGTTATTTATGGTTCAGGTTGATCAGGTGATGTCAATGGTTTTCATGGTGATATGGTTTTGTACCTGGCTGTCAACATATGGTTGTCGTCAGTTCTACCAGGATTTGGTCGTCGACATGTGTTTGTTGTCCACTTTGCAAGATTTGGTTTCGACGTGGGTTTTGTCGTCCATTTTACAGGGTTTGGTTGTCGTCATCATGATACAAATGTTTCTAATGTCGCTCTGTGACATTTGGTGGTAAATGGGTTTTTTCTATTTGATGTAAGGATCTAAAACCCTAACCATGCATTAAAATGTCAAAAACCTAAGACTAAACCCTAATACACCTAAATACATGCATTCAAACTCATAACCCTAAGTTCTAAACCATATTACAATCCTAAATGTATTAAAAAATACATATACACCTAAGTCCTAAACCTATATTACATTTCTATGTATTAAACACATAAAACCTAAGTTGAAACAACTCTCAACCATATTAAAATCAATACAAAAACATTATAAGTGGGATAACAGTCCTAGACCGCGGGCCTTAACCGTGTGGGTATGGAAACTATTATCATTGTCCATGTGAATAGACGGAGATGTAGTGGAACCGCCACAGTATTGACCGCAGAGTTACATAACTACAGACTATTACATGTGAGCAGAGTCTGGATAAGCCGTCAGGGTTAGTGCCGAGAGTCTGACCGCAACGGAACCGTCAGCATCAACCGTGACATGTGAACGAAACCGTCGAAGTTAAATACGGGTGAGCGAGAAACCATAATGTGGTAACCACCAGAGCACCGTCATCCGAGATCGCCGAAAAATACCTATCACATGATGGTTGTCTCCCCTCTACGCGGTTAGCAAACCGTTTATGGTTGCACCCTTATCGAAAGTTTATATTTGGGTTTTGTTGTTGCAGTTTGTTAAAAATTTAATTGACTGACCATGGTGTTATCCTTAAGGTGTCAAAACCTAATAAGATCGAGACCAAAAAACTCTAATTTCAACTGATTCATTCCTAAACTCTACCTGAGGAAGTTCAAATTTACTTGGAGGATTTTAAAAGGAGTTTTTCTCACTGAAGAAGGGGAGAGTGGTTTTGAGTTTCATGTGCAGGTTCTAGAGGGATAGAGGCAGTTTTTGTTTTCAGTGTAACAGGATCATTGGGAGTCAGAATTGAGAACTGTGATAGGCGTTGGACAGCTGGTTCAGAGAGATTTCTCATGACAGTGACCAGAATAGTCTACGTTCACATTTAGTTCAGTCAAATTTCTGTGTAATCGTCCTCCTTGGTTTCAATCCTAATAAAGCGGTCGCCCATCTTGAAAGCGAACCCAGAGATGTAGTCCATCAGCGACGAACTCCGTAATCAATTTTGTTGTCTGGAATCACTGTGTATTTGTTGTTTTCATTACTGTTTTGCATCTTGCTTATGTATTCTCATATGTCATAAAGTCTTCTTATCAAGCAGTTCTAACAATTTCATCACTTTCAGATAACATTATATTCATTGATGGCATAATCGATTCTACAACAGTTTTAACATATGATTATTTTATATCATATAATTTGGTATCGGAGAAAGTTGCGTTTGTAGAATTTTCCATTGAATGTTAACTAGGTCAAAGTTGCAACATGGAGAAGGAATCCTTGAGCAGATCGATCCAGAGATTGGAAAGAGACGAGTCGTTCATAAGTTGACCATGACAGGATCTGATGCAGGTGAAAATATTGAAACTAAGATGAGTGATGAACAGTTTCAGCAAGCATTCCTGACTATGCAGCAGATGTTTGGAGAACTCTATGAAGACAAGAAGGCAAGAGATGCAACTTCTTCTTCAAAGACATCGAAGAAGGACAAAGGTAAAGGCAAGGGTAATAAACCACCTTCGCCTCCATCATCTCCATCATCATCATCATCTTCTTCTTCTTCTTCCAGTGCAAAATATGAAGCAGAAAAGAAACCTAAGAAAACATCTCTTTTGAAACTTGATGTGAAATTTGAGTTACCTATTTATGATGGCGAAATGAATCATGAAAAGTTAGGTAACTGTATTAAGCAGTTAGAATTGTATTGTGGCATTCAGAACATTTCTAATGGTAAAACAAAAATTTATTTAGCTACACTTAGAATGGGGGGAACAACTTTAATCTGGTGGGAAATTAAAACTCAGATAGATGTAAAGTGAAAAGGAAAAGTCATCTCTTCACGGTATAAGTTTTTAAAAGCTCTTAGGAAAAAATTCTATCCTTTAGGATACATGCAGCAAGATGTTATTGATTGGTAGCATCTAAGGCAAGGTAAAGGGAAGAGTGTTCAGGAGTTTACTCAGGAGTTCAGAAAGAAAGCATTGGCACTTGGTATTTCATTGGATACACATGAAATTTTGTTAAAATACATTGGGAGTTTACATTCATATTTGCAGCGTACATTATTGATGTTTAATCTTGATGATTTTGATGAAGTGTGTGTTCAAGCCATACATATTGAATCAGGTGGCAGACCATTCAAGTTTTCATCACAATCATCCAAAGAGTTGGAAATCAAAGATTCCAATGATATTAAAGGGAAGAACAATTCGAAGAGAAATAAATCAGCGATAGCTCAGAAGGAAAGACCTACTTGTTCTCATTGCTAGAGAATCAGTCATGATGAATCTAAGTGTTGGAAACTTCATCGAAAACTTAAGCCCAAAAAGTTCCTTAAGGAGAAGGATGAAAAGAAGGCAATTGCAGCAATCCAGCAAGATCTAGGTTCCGATTCAGGTGATCAAAGGAGGATAACTGCTATGGCTACGACAGGTAAAACTTCTAACACCAGTTCAAGTTTGAATACTATTGCATCTTCATCAAACATAAATCCTTCAAATGAGGATAAAAGAGTTGAACTGTTTAACATAAGGATAACTTCTAAGCACACAAAGATAGATACAATGTTTGACAGTGGATCACAGGCCAATCTAATATCTGAATATTTAGTTAAGAGTTTGGGTATGGAAACACGGAATCATCCAAGACCTTACCCATTATGATGGCTAAATAAATCAACTCGGATAAAAGTCACTGAACGTTGTCGATTAAGATTTTCCATTACAGCTAATTACATTGATGAAGTGGAATTAGATGTGGTTCTAGTAGACATATGTGGAGTTGTTTCCGGAAGTCCTTATCTTTATGATCGTGATGTAGTATTTTATAGGAGAGAGCATAAATATCACCTTAAGAAATATGGGGTTCAATTTATTGTCAGTGCACATCAAAACAAAATCATTTGAATATTTTTTCTAATCAGATGAAGCGATTAATAAGTTCAAATAAAATATTTGTAATCATGTGTGTAAAGGAACAACATAAGAATTGACATTATGATTGTTCAAGTTATGAGTCTCAGCTTAAAGATAGTTTGATCAAATAGATAGAAACTTTTCCAGTTCTACTTAAAGAAACCAAACATCTTACTCATAAGCAGAGAATATAACATGAATTACAATTGATGCCTAAATCTCCTCTTCCTAATTTCAGAATGAATCAATTCAGTCCAAGTTTGGAAGTTAACAGTTATAGGGATGCAATTCAATATTGGGGAAAGTCAGTTTTAAATTTCTCTTGTATTGTGTCACCATTTCATGTTTCGAACAGTTTGGAAGCCTCTTTTCAAGTGGAGAGGAAACCTATTTGTTTTCATCTCAAAGCCTTTTCTAAAGCAGTGTCAAAGTATCTAAGGGAAACTTATGCATCAGGGGAAAGTGCTAATCAATGGAAACATCATTTAATAAATGAAGAAATAGTGATTCAAAAAAATCAATAGCTAATTCAATACTTTCAAAAAAAAACTAAGTTGCAGCAGTTTTCACCTTATAGTTTGATGGGTTTATGGCAGCAAGTTCACTTAGTAATCAGGAATCAGAAAAGTATATCAAGTCAAATAGCTAGTATGATGTCAAGGATATATTTGATTGTCTCTGTCATTCCACAATATAGATTTTTAGTACATGTCAACGGTATTGAACAATATCCTATAGAGACTCTTTCCAAAGATGATTATGAATCACTAAATCATGTTATTTCATGGAAGTAAATCAATTTCCATGTTCATAATAGGTTTTTTGACCATTGTCGCAAGTTGTACATACTACAGATGGATGGAACAGGTCATCGATTCAAAATGTGCCATGGTCAACATCATTAGGTTCATCACTTTTAGGTGATTGATCGAATGTATTGGTACATCATCAGGGAAAGGTGGAGAGTGAGGGAGCTCTACCCTCATCGACTAATTATTTAAGTCAAACTTTTGTGGTCCAAAAGCTTTCAAGTGGAGAGGATTGATCCAGGAGGAACCCATAAGATCAGTTACATAGTTCAGTGTCGTCGTCAGCAATTTAGTCTGGTGTCATTCAATTTCGACAGTGTTGTTTATGGTTCAGGTTGATCAGGTGATGTCAATGGTTTTCATGGTGATATGGTTTTGTACCTAACTATCAACATATGGTTGTCGTCAGTTCTGCTAGGATTTGGTCGTCGACATGTGTTTGTTGTCCACTTTGCGGGATTTGGTGTCGACGTGGGTTTTGTCATCCATTTTACAAGGTTTGGTTGTCGTCATCATGAGACAAATGTTGCTAATGTCACTTTGTGACATTTGGTGGTAAATGGTTTTTTTTCTGTTTGATGTAAAGATCTAAAACCCTAGCCATGCATTAAAATGTCAAAACACAAGACTAAACCCTAATACACCTAGATCCATGCATTCAAACTCCTAAACCTAAGTTCTAAACTAGATTACAATCCTAAATGTATTAAAAAATACATATACACCTAAGTCCTAAACCTATATTACATTTCTATGTATTAAACACATAAAACCTAAGTTGAAACAAATCTCAGCCATATTAAAATCAATAAAAAAACATTATAAATGGGATAACAGTCCTAGATAGTGGGCCTTAACCGCGCGGGTATGGAAACCATTGTCGTTGTCCATGTGAACAGACAGAGATGTAGAGGAACCGTCGCAGTATTGAGCGCGGAGTTACATAACCGCAGACTATTACATGTGAGCAGAGTCTGGATAAGCCATTAGGGTTAGCGCCAGGAGTCTGACCATAGCGTAACCATCAACATCAATCATGACATGTGAACAGAACCATTGGAGTTATGGTACAGGTGAGCGGGAAACCATAACGTGGTAACCACTGGAGCACCATCAGCCAAGACCGTCAGCAAACAGTTGTCACATGTTGGTTGTCTCCCCTCCACGCGGTTAGAAAAAAATTGATGGTTTCACCCTTATCCAAAGTTTATATTTGGGTTTTGTTGTTGCATTTTGTTAAACAATTAATTGAATGACCATGGTGTTATCCCTAAGGTGTCAAAACCTAATAAGACCGATACCAAAAAACTCTAATTTCAACTGATTCATTCCTAAACTCTACCTAAGGAAGTTCAAATGTACTAGGAGGGTTTTAATAGGAGTTTTTTCTCATGGAAGAAGGGGAGAGTGGTTTTGAGTTTCATGTGTAGGTTCTGGAGGGATAGAGGCAGTTTTTGTTTTCAGTGTAACAGGAGCTTCGGGAGTCAGAATTGAGAACCGTGATAAGCGTTGGAAAGCCAGCTCAGAGAGATTTCTCATGAAAGTGACCAAAATTGTCTGCATTCACATTCATTTTGGTCAAACTTCTGTGTCATCTACCTCCTTGGTTTCAATCCTAATAAAGTGGTCACCCATATTGAAAGCGAACCCGGAGACGTAGTCCATCAGGGACGAACTCCGTAATCAATATATATGTCTAGTATCGTTGTGTATTTATTGTTTTCATTATTGTTTTGCATCTTTCTTATGTATTCTCATCTATCGTAAAGTCTTCTTCTCGAGCAGTTATCATGATTTCAGCACTTTTAGTTAACATTCTATTCATTAATGGCATAATCAATTCTACATCAATTTTAACATATGATCATTTTAGATCAGAAATTCTTAAGCGCGTGGTATAAGCCCCCTTTTCTTAGGGGAATGGAGTTGAGCTTAGTGGATTTTTCACTTTTAGATTCCAAACTAATGAAACAAGTGGGAGATGATATCCTACCAATTTCATGATGCATCGCCATATGGACAATTCTTCCATATTGTTTTCTAGGTTGGATTTTCCATCTTAACATTGTTGACTTTTTTCCATGGAAGTTTTTCTCCTCTGATGTATTGGAGAGGCTCTCCATAATTTATGTAGCTGCCTTTCGAATGTCCACAACTGAGAGGTTGATCACTTCCATTATGATCCAACATTATGTCAAACAATAACTGAATATGGTTTTTACCTCCCGTCATCATTTCTTGATGGAGTTGCTTAATACACAATCTCCCTTTGATTAGGATTTCTTTGATCCACTTTGTGCCATTCAAAATTCCTCTATTTAGTCATACATTTGGCCTTTGGATGCTCCTAAATATGGAACTTGGACCATCAAAATGGAAGTCTAACTTAGCCTAGGATTTGACTATGGAACATGGATTTGCAATTCTAACATAGTCCAAGGTTTGACTATAATTCCATTGGCCTACTTCAGTTTCAACCATTCTAAGAAGATTTTCTCTTGGATCCATATCAACTAGGAGTTTGGCCATCGCTTGTTGAGTTTGGTTTTTTTCCTTATTATCAAATCTAGGATGTCACCTATTGCCACAAGAGTTCAATCATTCCACAGTTCAAGTCACAATGCATATAATTTCACCCATATGGGTTGAATTGATGCTTCCTCAAATTGAGGTTTAAAACATAGTTTCCAATCTTTAATTGAAAACCCCATCACTAATGACCAATTTTGATCTCTTCTGCATCCATATTATGTTGCAAAAAAAATCTCACCACCCTTTTGTTAAATTTCCATGAAACTCTACAACTACATAGATGAATAACTGAAAACTGAAACTAGTTAACTTTCACCAAGATACAGTGCCCCTTAACAATTTATAAATAGTGGAATAAAAACACAGGGATAAAAACACATCACACAAATTAACACACTTATTTTTTCTCAGGAAAACCAATAGGGAAAACTTGCTTGCTTGATGTGGTATTTTATTGATTGTTCTGGAGTAATTGATTCTATTACAAAGAAATTTGTCTCCCTTGATAAAGTGTTGTACTTCTCATACAAATCTCATCTAATACAATTGATCATTGGCCTCCCTTGATCACATTTTGGTGTTGGTTCCTGCACACAATTGTTTCCCTGTTGAAGCCTTGACTTTCCCTTCTTGGTTGAACCCAACTCTTATTCTCTTGCAAACTAGAAGCCCTTATTCCTTGTGAAAATCCCCACACACTTGTGTCCTGCTAAATCTTAATGCACAAGCACATCAAACACACAATTAATCTCTTATTCCTTAGTGTTGATTTTTCTAGGGCACCTACTAGAATTAAGTTTTTCTTCACCTAATAACTACTTTTTACACAGTATTTTGTCATGCATCCTGCACTTCCCTGTGGCATACCCTGAAGTGTCTGAAACATGATCATTATACAATATACTCATCCATGTATACAATTCAGATCCCTCCTAATACTTTGTTTGGGAAATGTCTTGAGCTTTCTCTAAAGAAATAGCTCTTAAAACCCTAAAATGAGGGTCATCGCTCTTATGAGGCTCAAAACCAAAATGGTTGCCTGTTGCACTGTGTTTGACCCGCGATAGAATCACTTTGCTCCATTTCATACCTATGATGATCCCAAGAAGGTAATTTTCCCAAAGAGGATGAGAACCTTCGTGTTCTAGAAGCTTCTAGAGCAGCGAGCTGGAGGTGGTTTCGCATAGATGAGGTCGAATACTCCTAACTTGACCTCTTTATCTTATCCCTATGAGCTACCTCCTTGAGATGTGGGCCTAATCTGATCTTTGGAGAAATCCTAACTCCCTCTCCCATCCTATAAATTCCTCCTCTCCCATTCCCAAATGGTTGGTCTATGTCCATTTGCACCCCTATGCTGAGCTTATGCTTAGAGGTTATTCATTAGACTTGGAGAAGGAGTGTTTGGAGAGTTTCTTGGCTTGGACTTGGATTACCACTCAAGGAAATCCTTTCAACATCAAGACCATGGTTGTAAGCTTCCCTTTATTATTTAAATAATATACAATTGTTGGTTCATCTTCCCAAAATATATATGTTCATGTATGTATTAGCTTGGCATTCCTTGATCAGCTAAGTAGGTTATTATTGGATTTTCTATTGGTGTTTGGAATGTTTTATTGTATCTTGATAACTTGTGCTGGTACATAAGCATTGAAAGAAGCAGGAACAAGTCTGTGACACAAGCAGTTCGAGGATCTCGACAAAGGAAATCAGAATAGCATCAGAATGAGGTAGGACATCTCTTTCATTCTACTTTTCAATTATAATCTAGGAATATGTCTAGTTGATTGTCACTTCAATTGCTAGACCCACTCATTGGGCTAGAGGGATCATCTTTGTCCGCAGAGAGGATTAACCTTGTCAACAAAATTGTGAATCCACTAGGGAGCCTATGACCCTTTCCTTCCATTCCTTCACCATGATCTTTTGACTAGTTTGACCAACCGTTGATTTTTCAACTTATCTGCATCAGTCTGGTTTTATACCGTCACTGATTACTGCCTTAGAGTGCTAAGTCTAGATTGTTTCTTGGAATCTTTTTAATTTTTTCCCATATTCCCCACCCATCGCAGGTTTACCCTTAACAGTCTCGATGGCATCACGGTTTTCACCTTTATAGTCGCGATGAAAAAAAATCCATTTTTTGGTTGTGCTGAAATCATCACTACTTTTTCTATACAAAGTAGTGATGTCATTGCGGTTTTTCCTATGCAAAGTAGTGATAATCATGGGTTTGGGTATATAAAGTAGTGATGATCCTTGAATGTGAGAATTTTTTAGGTTTCTTCTTAAGAATCCAATGTGTCTTGGCCCCTAAGGTATTTTCCCATCCTGTATTCTTGGATTTGTCAATGTTTTGATTGATTGCCTTGATTAATTTGCAAAATTTGTCTCATTGGCTTCGAAGTGAAATCTAACTGAATTCTAGGGTTTCTAGTCAATTGGCCATCACTTGTTGTTAGTTGGTGTTGTTGAGACGTTTATTTTGTTGATTGATTGAGTATTGTTTTATGTGGAAATCATTGAAGACATCGTTTTGCCTTTGTTTTATCTTGTATTTCAAAATTTACTTTTCGTGGAAATGCATTAGATTAGTTGCGTTGAAAAGTTATTTTTTGAGATTCATCATTGAGAATAGATTAAATTTTTTCAGTGATTGAAAGCTAAAAACTGTATTAGGTGTATCAAATCATTCAAAATGAAAAAAAAAAGCATAATTCATATAAATGCATCTTAGTAAAGTCAAAATCATTTTGATTTCGAAAGTTGCATTTAGGATAGTGAAAACTGACAATATTTGTACTTTTGGCATTGCATTTGAAAGATGAAAATGAAAGTTAGTGGAAGGAATTTTTCATGATGCATTATTGATTGAAATTTCTTCCCTTGATTAGTCTAGCTTTCATTGAAATGAAAAGTTTTTTTTCCTTTTCTCATATAGTTGCATCATAGGTGTTCACGTGACATTGTTAAAGCCTTGAAATTGAAACATAATTCCAAGGTCAACTTTAAAAATCTATCAATTAATATAAGGAGCATTTGAAACATTAATGTTTATATCTAGTGGTCTAGGTTAGAGATATATTTGGCATCTTTAAAACTTAGCAGTTGTCGTTCGCTTCGGCATTAGAAATCGCTAGCACGGACTGGTGCTCCCCGTACCATCCTATATATAGAGGGAGATCCCCATAGGTTGCAAACCTTTATCCATAGGAAGCGAGTCTACCACCCTATAAACGTGATACACCAAACACAGCATTCAGGGAGATTTCCTGCACAGACGTCAAGTCCTTGGTAAATTTATTTGCTAAGGTGTATATTGTAGTTCACGGTTACTTGGTACTCTTTTTACCTAGATTCACCTGAGCAGTCATTTCGAACTTTTTTGACTCTGTAAATTTGAAAATATCATCGAGCACATATCCTTTCAAGTTCGCTAAACTTACGAAAGCGACTAGAGTCACCTTTTCTTCCTTTTCTCGACTCTTAAAACATGAAAATGCCAGGTTTTTGTTTCAAATACTAAAATTAATTGACTGTGGAACAACATCCTTCCTATGGAAATAATCCTTAATAGATATTAGGTTGATACTAATGGCAATATTTCCTGAGTCTACCAATAAAGGAAACCCCTCTGATGGGAATCCTAGTCCTTTTCCTTATTTCGAAAATACTGGTGCTCCCTATATGGTGATGCTGTCCCTTCCTAGATTGACCATTGGTCTACCAGTTTGGTTTTTTTATCTCAGTGGTTCCGAATGTCCAAACTATTTTTCAACCAAGTTCTCCTCCACCTAAACAACATCAACCTCATGTTGATCCTAAAGTTGACCCCTTCTCTTCTTCGCCTATTTCTTCACCTCATTCTTCCTCTTCGCTTGCTGAAATTCTAGATTCTAGTAACCAGGAAGCTAAGAAGAAGAAGAAGAGGTTGAAGAATAATAAGAAAAATAAGCAAGGGGGAAACCAAGAAGTTATTGCTACCGATGCAACTAATGAAGGAAAATCTTCCAACCAGCCCCAGAAAGTAAAAATCCCTTGCATGTTATGTAAGTGCGACCACCTTCTTCGGAATTGTCCTGGTATTCCCAAGGTCTTAAAAGTGTGGTCTTCAGGTTCACGTTGACCTTTGTCATCAGTCTTTGGTGATCATGCTGGTGACAAACCGGAAAAACGGAATAGTTAAATTTCCTTGTAAGTTGTGTGAAGGTAATCATCCCATTCACCTTTGTCCTCTTATGGATGAAGCTTCCAAAGATTTGGAAAACCTTACAGCTTCTCAACCTCATCTTCCGACTGGGTATCGAAAGCTTTCCCCTGATCCTTCGCTAGTTGATCCAGTGTTTGATAGAAAGTCATCTTTGGTTTACCCCACTCTCTCTGAAAGTGAGTCTCGCGAGTCCATTCTCGACCAACCATTGGTTGAGTAACTGGAAGACTTGACTCCACCTTCAGTTAACCACACCTTTCCGATAGAGAGTGAACCTCATATTGCTCAGGTTCTTCTTGTCTCCTCAATTTCGAATGAACTGGAGGTCAATCCTCCAGTTCCCGAGGTACATGAGAAAATTTCTCTTGTGCCCATCGATCAAGAAGTAAAATCTCATGTTCTTATGACACCCCCTCTGAGTAGTTTAGTCACTTCTTTTGACTGGAGTTGAGTGGTAGGATATCATCTTCCATCTTATGTGCCTTTCCAAATTATAGTACAGACTTACCATATGGCCGTACCTGGCACAGTCATAATCGAGGACGCATATGTTAGAATTTTGTCCTCAACTGCTTGGAAAGCTTTAGGTTCTCCTCTGCTTGTCCTTGTCACCCAAAATATGTTAGCTTTAACAAAGGAACCAGTCAACCATTAGGGATCCTTCCTAAGTTGCCTATTTCTTTGGGAGGAAAGACTGTCTATATAGACATGATGGTTGTCCAAGTCCCTTTAGATTTTAATCTACTCCTTGGTCGTGACTATGTTTATGTCATGAGAGCTCTTGTTTTTTTCCCTCTTTCGAGTGATTTTTTTCCCACATGAAGGAAGCATTGTGATCATTGATCAACTTACATTAATTGGTCCTGAATCAACTCCCGCTCAACCATCATCCTTGAATGGTTCTTATGTGCAAGCAGTATCACCTCCACCGTAGGTTAATTACGTGGCCACCTGTTCCATGCCCACATCTACAGATGATCTATTAGGTGATGTAGTACGCCATGTACTGGGGGTATCGGAGCCTGAATTTTCCATTGGATCCCTGGAAATGTATCCCTTCCATACTGTTGTTCTCCCATCTGATGAGAAACTCTTAGAAGCCATAGCCTCTTTTGGTTTGTGATCAAGACCTTTGGAGCAGAGTTCCCTGTCTTGTGTTAAGATCCTTAAAAAATGAAACAAGGGATATGAGGATAGTTCTTTTACTATGTCAACCTCATTAAAAAATCAAACAAGGACTATGAAACAAAGTTCCTTGTCTTGTGTCAAGCTCCTTAAAAAATGAAACAAGGGATGGAGCAGAATTCTTTGACTTGTGTCAAGCTCCTTCAAAAATGAAACAAGGGACAGAGCAAAGTTCCTTGTCTTATGTCAAGCTCGTTAAAAAATGAAACAAATCCCCTTCCAATTCAAGTCTTTGATTAGATCTCGTAAAATCCCAGTCAAATATTTCACTTGACCTTGTAAGTGAACCTTATTTCCATCCACTTAGGTGAATGAAATGAAGTTTGGGGGGCATGTTTCTCAAATTGAGTCATTATGCTAGGGGCATGCAAACTTATCTCAAGCATAGTTTATCTTTGTTTCAAGCTTGTGTAAAAATGAAACCAAATCCAAGCAGAGTTTTTTCTCATGTTTCAAGCTTGTGTAAAAATGAAACCATTCCTGTTTTACATCCCGTGATTGCCATTTTTATCATCTGATTTTTTCCAGATGAGCCTTGGTTTGTCCATTCCATCGCCACCATCTCTTTGGCCGATCATACGCTTTCACTTGGTTGTTTTACCCTTGCCTGAGGAACATCTGCGATGAGTGGTCTTATTAGCCAGCCTCTTGACCATTACATGTTTTGAGTAGTTCCATCATTATCGAAACCAATTGCTATCCTTTTATACCACTCGTTCCTCCAAGAGGAGTCCTCTTTCAGCTCTTTTCAGACTCCAAAAATATGAAAATATTATCGAGTACTTGTCTTTTCGAACTCGTTAAATTAAATGAATTGACATCACCTTAGTATATGTTTACCCCTTTTTTGGGTTGAGATTGACTATTTATGAAAAAGGAACACCTTAGTCGAACATGGCTAGGAGGTTCTCTCAAATATCGTTTTCTACCTTTTCGTATTCGAGAGACAAATTACGAAAAGGGACTTGATGGATTTTTTTTTCGTCTCTTTTTCAAACTCTCTAAATATGAAAAAGATACCAAGTTATTCTTTCGTTGGACTCGTAAAAATAAAATGACGAAAGAGTCATCACCATGATGAGACCAAGCTTCTCCTTCCTAGGGCTCGTAAAACTTACTAGCTTGGATTCATCCGAAGGATAAACTTATATGAAAAGCAGATGGTATCCTCTTCAAGATTGTTTAAAAATAAATAGGTACTTGCTAGAAATAGTGGGGGAAAATAAAGATGAAACATCCTTTGTATAGGCAGCATGTCGCTCTTGAACATGACACTCTTCTGCTCTCGTGTTGGGTTTGGGATATCCTTGCTTAGTCACTTGTCCTTCCAGGTTTGGGTGATCCATTTTTGCCTCTCATCTAACTTTTTCACCTCGTCATTATGACCGTTGGTCCTATGTTGAGTATAAACATTGCCACACTTTGGAGTCGTGTTGCCAATATGTTCAAGAGAATTCCAATCTACAGTTATTTACCTATACACCAATTCAGTCATTGTTACAGTCTTGAAACTTATTCCACTTTGTTCCTCATTTCATGATGATGATGGGGGAATCATTATGACCCACCTTCGACAGATCACTTCCTATCGAATTCAGCTCATTATCCAAGAAGATCACTTAGAAACTCCCTTTCAGTACCTTAGAGCATGCATGCCTTAAGAGCAAAGTTCTTCACATTCGACAACAGGTTTTCGTCATTGGCCTCTAATTGGATGATTCCACGAGTGTTCGACTTCAGCTTCATTATCACATTCACTTATTATATTGTCATACCTTGAGAGCCATTGTCATTATGGGTGGTTCCTCTCGTGCCTATTAACGGTCTAAATCAATGGCCAATAATCAGGTAGTTTTCTATCATGTTCGACTTCAACATGTTTATTCGCATGTTAGAATTCGTACTTTGACCGGGTCGGTATGGAGCACAAGACCCTGAGTCTTTTCTGATATGACTCAAGATGTGTGGAGTTATATGTCATTCATGATTGTACACATGTTTCTACTATATGGATGATTGTTACCATACCATGAGACTTTACATTTATGATGATCCTTCTATATCGAATGGCTATGTCCATGCCTTGGATGTTAGATTACAGATGATCCTTCTATATTGGATGGTTGAGCCCATGCCATGGATCTTTTCAAATAGTCTTCATCATTCGAATGGTTGCGTACATGTCATGTATTCATGTCTTTATCTCAAATATGTATATGTATATGCGTCCCTGATTTGTAGGTCTCCTGACAGCGCGTGTCCTCGTCCTTTCCAAAAGTTCGTAAAGCATCTCAGCCATCACTCCTCGTTCTTCCTTCATGCTTTAGGAGGCATCTGTTACATAGTATTTTTTCATGCCTCCTACAATTCCCTATGACATATCCTAAAGTGCCTGAAACATGATCATTATATAGTATACTCATCCATGTATACAGTTTAGATCCCTCCTAAGACTTTGTTTGGGAAATGTCTTGAGATTTTCCTGAAGAAATAACTCTTAAAACCCTAAAATGAGGGTCATCGCTCTTATGAAACTTAAAACAGTGATGGTCACCTATTTCACTATGTTTGACCCGTGATGGCATCGCTCTGTTCCCTTTCATACCCGCGATGATCCCAAAAAGGCAAGTTTCCCAAAGAGGATGAGAAGCTTTGTGATCTACAAGCTTCCATTGCAACGAACTAGAGATGGTTTCACATAGATGAGGTCGAATCATCCTAACTTTGCCTATTTGTCTTATCCCTATGAGCTACCTCCTTGATATGTGGGCCTAATCCTATCTTTGGAAAAGTCCTAACTCCCTCTCCCAGCCTATAAATTCCTCCTCTCCCATTCCCAAATGGTTGGTCAGGTTGGTCTATATCCATTTGCACCCCTATGCTGAGCTTGTGCTTAGAGGTTATTCATTATACTTGGAGAAGGAGTGTTTGGAGAGTTTCCTGGCTTGGACTTGGATTACCACTCAAGGAAATCCTTTCAACATCAAGGCCATGGTTGTAAGCTTCCCTTTATTCTTTAAATAATATACAATTATTGGTTCATCTTCCCAAAATATATATGTTCATGTATGTATTAGATTGGAATTCCTTGATCAGCTAAGTAGGTTATTATTGGATTTTCTATTGGTGTTTGGCATGTTTTGTTGTCTCTTGATCACTTGTGCAGGTATACAAACGCTGAAAGAAGCAGGAACAAATCTATGACATAAGCACTTCGAGGATCTTGACAAAGGAAATCAGAATAGCATCAAAACGAGGTAGGACATCTCTCTCATTCTACTTTTCAATTATAATCTAGGAAGATGTCTAGTTGATTGTCACTTCAGTTGCTAGACCCACTCATTGGGCTAGAGGGATCATCTCTGTCCGTATAGAGGATTAACCTTGTCAACACTACTTCAATGATAAATAAAGCATTAGTCTCACATAACATTAAAATCAATATCATTTAGGAAATTATACAGAAGAAAAACATCAACTAATAGACATGAAAGAGCAATAATGTAACCATGAAATAAAGAGATAAGAGACCCATAGAATTAGGCACACAGCTAGGGAAAAACCCACAAGGGGAAAACCCAAAAAATTCTCTTCCTTATGAGAGAGAGAGAGTTTCTAGATTCATTAATACATCATAAATAACAAATAGCGGAATAATAGCCAAACCAGTAACCAAAATCATGATCAAGTGTCATATCAAAATCCAAGCTCCTAAAAATTTTTCCCCATCCTAGAATTTCAGCCCCATGATAAAACCTATTTCTCCATCTCTGAAGACTAGTTAAATAGATGTATCTTTGTTTTAATTAATGCCATGTTACCATTCAAATTCTCACTACATTGAAAATTCTAAAGTTACCATAATCACAAGATCCTAGAGGCAACTACTAGGCAAGCCACCTGCTTGACCGTAGCAGCCTCACCTAGAAGTTGTCTCTATGCTCTTACATTTATGGTTTAGAGTCTAGACTTCTAAACATGGTGAGAGTTTCAACAATAACAAAGACCCAACGGGTGACCTCCCAGGAATTTCTAGTGTTGCACCCTCCCAAAAGAGAGTCCTGGAACATTTGGATCTGCAGGAACAGTATTATTTTTCAGGGGAAACAAATTATCTGGGCTCTGATTATTCCAAAGATATGTAAGAGCTTCCTCGAAATCCCGGAGGAGACACAGGCCACCTGGATAAGGCACATTACTCCCGAAGTCATTGATAGAGGGAAACCCTGGGCCTACTTTGACGTGCAGCCCAAGAACAAGGTTGTGGCGAAGGCATCATCCTTCACATAATCGAATCACATTACTTCCATATCAATCTGGGGCTGGGAAATGGCACTAACAATTTTGCGGAACTCATGACCCTCCGCCATCTGTTACATTTTGCTACTTCCAAAAACTGCAGACAGCTACAAATATTTGGGGACTCTAAGATGGTCATAGGCTGGTTCAATTGCACTACCATATGCCATGCATTTTCACTCAGAACAATATTGGATGATGTTTTATTTATAAAATCATGATTTGATCTTGTTTCTTGCACTCATATTTACAGGGAATGTAATGCAGCTGCAGATAGGTTATCGAAAGAGGCAACGAATCATCCTCGAGGAGAATGGTTGATCAGAGAGCACACCCAAGCACAGGTCTATCAGTACTACCACAGACCATATATCGACCAAGTCTTGCAGAGGGCAAACTGGCCCTAGTTACAACACTTTTTTGTTAATATTTTTGAACAGTTTTTAAGGATATGTAAATATTTATGTATATGAACTTCAAACAGTATTCCCGAACAGGGGATTTTTGTAAGTTTATTTCAGTTTCTACAAACATTTCACAGATGACCACGGTCACTTTACTGCATATGCCAAGGGCATTTACAACATGTAATTTTCTTGTTAATGAAAATTACGATTTATCTTTCTGGGAAAAAAAATAACAAAGCCCCACTCTTAACCAAGAATAGTCATGCATGCTCACTTTGATTGAACCTTGAACATAGTTTCTCATGCAAGAAAGAATAATATATGTAAGTGGATAACACTATATGCATGGCACACTTAAATGTGACTAGATAGATAAGATTAAGTTTGAAATAAACTACACATATCCACCTTGACCAGTGTGACCTCTTGGATATGAGAATTCATTTACCATAAATAATTTCCAACCAATCATCACCCTACAAGTATGATGCCATGTAACACCTATTTTATTTCTAACTTATTGTACATTTAGATTTTGCATCAATAAATGTAAATTCCAGGTTTGTCACGAGAAATTTTGTTCCCACGAGGAGGTTGGACTTGGTACAATTGAGTATAGATTCTATAACTTTAAGATTAAATAAAGAAGGTTAGAAGTATCCAGTTGTGTTTATGGGATTCTAGTTTTGCCAAGTTGTGTCAGTGGCTAAAGAGTAGCCAAGTATGCAACATTGTAGCAAGATTTTGTCCAATAGCCATAAGATGCATAATGTTATAAACACTCATTCATGCATGCATTTTGAATCAACTAAAACTTTTACTTTTGAGGCTCCTAACCAAAATGCCTATTGGCAAGGGCATTCTTAGGTGTTTTTATTCACTCTTGATGTGCTTTGGTTTCATATATTAATTTTATTCTTTCTTACCACAAAAAATTGTCTCTTTTACTACTACAATCATTTTTTGTGTTCTATTTATTTTATGTTGACTATTGTAAACTAATGACATCTAAAATCATCAAATCTTGTACCCTCACCCTCATAATCAAAATCGTAGATACAAAGACATGAAATAAAAGTTAGCTAACATGGAAAAAATGCCACATTTTAATGTATCTCATGGAAATATACCAAGAACTTACATTAGGAAAACATAACCACCAGAAACATGCTATCTTTATGGAAAAAATGGCACCAAAGAAGATGGGTCTATGTGGAGTTCATGCAGTCAAGTTCAAGTGAAGGAAGAGGTCCAATCTAGCTCAACATCATAAACTGCAGACCATGAAAACTCACTAGAATAAAGGACCATTGTCAGATGAGCGAAGCTCCTCTTGGGTTTAATTATTCATGTGAATAGAAAATATTGATTTGTAAGATGCTAAGAATGAAATCCTAGAGAATTTTTCACCCCAAGAAAAATTTGTCTAGTTTTAAAACATCTATGTCCAAATTATAGTGTGAATCTATTATTAGCTAGCTCATTTACTACACAATGGTTGTATACTGTAATTGTTAGATGCATGTTGTAGCAGAGTATTTTGCATAAAAATAGAGGGGTAGAAATAATTTCACTGTTGTTCTTAATTATTTTAAGTTGTTTCTCATTCTATTCTTTGTTTATTTTTAATTTCTCTTGTTGATTTGGGATAGCATTGGATGTGCTCTAGCAATGAAATTTGATGGAGAGGATAAAGCACATGAGATATCCAAGACCCAGAAATGGTTTGGGTAGATTCTAACCGGTTTGGGAGATATTAAAATAATTAATATTTTTAATGGAGTTCCTAAGTCTAAACTTAGGAAAAACAAAATATTAATGGGTATTAATATAAAATTGGGTTAGAAGGGTCCAAAAGTGATGGATCAAGCCAAATCTAGTCTTATCCACTGATTAGAGATTTAATCTCGGCCATTGATGGACTAACAAGAAAAGTATAAGATGAGTCTTGAGTGTCAATCGGAGAACACACCGAGTTGATCAGTCATTCTATTCTCTAGAGTGGGGTTTGCTAAGAGAGATAGAATCAGTGATCTGAGTTGCACCTGAGGGGAAGTGAATACATAGGAAAGAGGCAGAGTTAGTACCATTAGGAGTAGCACAAAGCTGGGAGAGGTTGACACAGAGCCAGTTAGAGGCCACCCAAGTTGACGCAGGGCCAGCTAGAGGCCACGCAGAAGCTCTAGAAGCTGACGCAAAGGCCAGAGAGGCTAATGCATGGCCTAGAGGTAGCACTGGAGGATTTTGTGGGACAGACTGGGAGCTGGAGAGCCAGATAGGGTGATGCAGTCCCTATAAGAGTGACGCAGAGTAGCAGAAACTGTATTGTTGTTGTGGGATCGTTCATCCAGTGATTTAGCCAAAATATCTGTCTCGGATTGAGAGGTACTACTGCCGAGGGCATTCTCTATTGGGTGAGCCATTTCTGGCACCCATGTTGTATTATGAAAATTGCATAATAATAAAACCCTCTGAATAGCTGCACCAGTTTTCCCGCATTGGGTTTTTCCGGGGACATTAGTCCAAAAACAACGGTGTCACTTGTGTGCTTGTTTACTTTCAGTTGATGATCTGTATGTGTTGAGACTGTACTTGTATTTATTTTCAGTATTTACATGGTAAATAACTTGTTAAGTAAATGAACAAGTAGGAGGAAATAAATCAGATAGTACAGGAAGAATTTCTGAGGGGTTAAACTTAGAAATTCCAACATGGTATTAGAGCGTGGTTACAGATCACATAGGAAAGCAGAAGATGCCAATTGAAGCAGAGAATTTGTAGCAGAAACAGTTGTCCCGAGTGACAAAAGTTGTTCCTAGCATGAAGCAGCATGGAAGGGGTGATGCAGAGGGCCTTCGTCATTAGTTAGAGCCAGGAGGAGGATCAACGCAGAGGAAGAGAGGAGCAGATCTGACCTACGCATTGTCTGATCATATTTCTCAGCCAGGAAGGATCGAAGCTGTGGCCAGGAGGTGCAGATTTTTTCGGTGTCAGGATTGCGCGGAGCCTAGAGGCTCAGTCCTTCAGTTGCTGGGGCAAAGGAAGTTGTGGGCAGTTTTCGAGAGAAAAGTTGGTGGGGTGTTGTGGTTAGAACAGTACCTAACAGGGCAAGACCAAAGTGGAGGGAGTTGCTACCGAGGTGGATTTCTAGCCAAGGAATCTGGATCAGCGTTGCAGTTTCATAGACAATCAGAGTGGGGTAACTTGACGTTGGAAGAAGAATTTCTAAGAGGGAAATCGGGACTCAGAGGGGGTCCAGAAGAGAACTTCCAGGCGGGAATTAGAGAGACTCAGCAGGATTCAAACCGAGAAATTCTAGATGGGAAGTAGAGAGACTCAACAAGAGTCAAATCGAAAAAATCCAGACTGGAAGTAGAGAGACTCAGCAAGAGTCGAACCGAAAACTTCCAAACGGGAAGTAGAGAGACTCAGCAGGAGTTGAACCGAGAACTTCCAGACAGGAAGTAGAGAGACTCAGCACGAGTCGAATAGAGAACTTCCAGACGAGAAGTAGACTGAGCAAGAGTCGAATAGAGAACTTCCAGGCAGGAAGTAAAGAGACTCAGAGGAGTCAAAAGAGGAGCATAGAGATGGACATGAATGGGCTGAGGGATTAGGACAAGTTGGAAGTAGCATCCAACTTTGTCATCTGGAAGGTCAGGATCTTGTCTATTCTGTGTGCAATGAGTGCTCATGTGCCACTTGAGAAGAAGTGGGGAGACGTCGATTTGTAGTCATGAGGACTACATGCGATGAGGGGAGAGATCCTTGAGGTACCCAACCTCTTGGATTATACCTTGCTATGGAAGCCCCGAAGAGGAATAGCAGGACTGGTAGATGTTGGTAGAGACTGATGCGGATGAAGCAGCAGAGAGTGCTACAGTGCAGGAGTCCCTAGAAGGCTGCAACAATGCGAGAGGCATGGGAGTGTTGCACCAGTGTAGGATGGCACAATAGAGGTGTGCAACGGTGCGAGATGTAGGGAGTTGTTGTAGTAATGAAGAGGATAGTAGAGGGAGCATGTGTTAGCAGCAGAGGGAGCTTCAGGTTCGGGAGTGTTTCTAGCCTAACATGGATGTCAGAAGTTGGATGAATCAATTACTTACTTCTCAGTAACTGAGTTGCAGTGCAGTAGCAGTATGTAGTAGCATGATGCAGCATGATGAGAGGGGATGCCGTGTAGATGCAGTGTTGCGAGGATGGACTAGCAATAACACGGATGTAGAGGGAGTTGTCGTATGGATGCAACAGTGGTAGTGGTAGGGCCATGGGTAGCAGTACAGGATGCAACAGTGCAGAGGATGTTGGGCGGGGAGGCCTAGCATCATCACAGGAACTAATGCTATATGATCAAGGTGATACTCAGTGAGGGGTATTACTAGAGCATAGCCCTCACTAAGAGGAAGTGTTGATTTGGGATAGCATCGGATGTTCTCTAGCCATGAAAATTGGTGGGCAGGCTAAAGCACATGAGATATCCAAGACCAAGAAATGGTTTGGGTAGATTCTAACCGGTTTAGGAGAAATTAAATTAATTAATATTTTTAATGGAGTTCCTAAGTCTAAACTTAGGAAAAAAAAATATTAATGGGTATTCATATAAAACTGGGTTAGAAGGGTCCAAAAGTCATGGATTGAGCCAAATATAATCTTAGCCATTGATTAGAGATTTAATCTTGGCCATTGATGGACCAACAAGAAAAGTATAAGAGGAGGCTTGAGGGTCAGTTGGAGAACACACTGAGTTGATCAGTCATTCTATTCTCTAGAGCGAGGTTTGCTAAGAGAGATAGAATCAATTATCTGAGTTGTAGCTGAGGGGCAGTGAATACATAGTAGAGAGGCAGAGTTAGTACTAAGAGGAGCAGCATAGAGCTGACAGAAGTTGATGCAGAGCCAGCCAGAGGCCACGCAGTTTGACGCAGGGCCAACTAGAGGCCATGCAGAGGCTCTAAAAGCTGACACAAAGGACATAGAGGCTGATGCAGGGCCTAGAGGCAGCGCTGGAGGATTTCGTGGGACATATTTGGAGTTGGAGAGCTGGATAAGGTGACGCAGTTCCTATCAGAGTGACGCAGAGTAGCAGAAATTGTATTGTTGGTGTGGGATCGTTCGTCCAGTGATTTAGCCGGAATTTCTGTCTCCAATTGAGAGATACTACTACCGAGGGCATTCTCTATTAGGTGATCCATTTCTGGCACCCATGTTGTATTCTGAAAATTGCATAATAATAAAACCCTTTGAATAGTTACACCGGTTTTCCTACATTGGGTTTTTCTGGGGACATTGTTCCAAAAACAACGGTGTCACTTGTGTGCTTGTTTACTTTCAGTTGATGATTTGTATGTATTGAGACTGTACTTGTATTTATTTTCAGTATTTACATGGTAAATAACTTGTTAAGTAAATGAACAAGTAGGAAGAAATAAATTAGATAGTACAAGAAGAATTTCTAACTGGTTAAACTTAGAAATTCCAACAGCTCCCAAACACCTCTAGTGAATCCAGCAAGGGTGTGCTTTGAAAGCAGAGCCATATTGCAACAATTTAGGCGTGATTTAGCCACGGTGTTTTTCAAAATTCTTGTTTTTCTGGAGAATTTCAAACCAAACCCAGAGACATGAAAAGAAAACCTTGAAAACACCCAAACGACCAGAAATAAATGAAATGGATGCCAAGCAAATAGAATAGTTAACAAAATGTATGTGTTTTTATCATGGAAATAGGGGCATTTCCAACATGTTCTAATTTGCAAATCATATATATATGTGGACAGAATAAGTATCCAAACTTGTATTAACATGTTTAATTGTAGATATATAAATCGTATTAATATACAGGGAATTGAATACCTAAATTTCATAATGATAACTCTCGAGAAACAATTATCCATCCATATCTGCACAATGATGTTTCTCATATTGAGAAGATTGGCTAACGGGCATATTTCCTTCAAATCAAAACTCTAAGAATGAATATGTGGTGAGCACCAGTATTGCAGCAATAAAACTGCAACTCCTGGGCTTCCTACTTTACTTTTATCAACCCGGTAGTTCGTAACAAACTTGGAAGTGACGGTGTTGTATGCACAAGTACTAGTTCTTACTGCAGGCTGCCACTTGGTCAGCTGGCACAAGATCACTAGGAGCTCAAGCCAACTTCTATGAATTCTAGAATAAGCTTTATATGTGATGAAAGAAATGAAAGCTTACCCTAGAGAGGCTACTCTACTTGTAGAAAATGAAAGAAGACTGAAATGTGAAGTAACCCTAACAAACCCTAATTAACCAGCTAATCCTACTTTTACAGAAAGAGAGGTGGAAAACCATAAAATGAATGCCACTACCTACTTAGGAAGTAAACAACATCTACTCAAGCTATTTCTAGAAGGAAATGAGAAAAAAACATCTTTTTGGATTTTTATGTATTTTTAGGTGAAATTGTCATGCATGTAATTTATTTGTTTGTGAATGTGGCAGCGATTAGGTGGCGATGGAGGGAAACTTTGGAGTTTGCAGAGGTGTAGGAATGTGTGGAGTGGTCCTAGGAGGTCCTAGGTGGCCTTCTGGAGGCTTTCCTTGCAATCGGACTTCAAAAAGACACCTACAGGAAAATCTACAGGATACTGCAGGGGATCTACAGGAGGTCTACAGGAGGATGCTGAGAGTTTTTTTTAGAGGTTTTGAAGGTGGGAAAATGGGTGGAAAGGGAAGCTGATGGCTAGGAGGGTGTGTTAGGTGTCTAAGGTTCATCAAGGAGGATTAGGGAAGAGAAATATGGTTGGACTTGTTCAAGGAAAGAGAGGAAAGTTCATGAGAAAAGTGCAGAAAATTAAGGCAGATTTGTGAGGGACTTTGGATGACCTGTGGAACATGGATCAAAGAGAGATGGTGATGGCTGATTGGTTGACTTATTGTGAGCAGAGATGTACTGCAAGAGAACTGAAAATCAAACACTGAGACTAAGCAAGCAAAGAAACTAGCTACACTAAAAGACAGAACTGTTCATCAAGCTAGTCTAAATTCTGATCTAGGAAAGTAAATGTTGAACAATGCTATATGGAAAGAAAACATGGAAGGAAATTTATTGCATAGACAGAAATGAGCATGATGAAATAGATCTACAACAAAGCATTAACCTTCTAACAAGCTGCAACACTAGAAATCCTATGGCAAAGGAAAATATGTGTTTTTAGTGGCAGCAAGAGGGGCTTGGCCTCAGTTCATGGTCCCAAAGGGGAGAAAGGAGGCCAAGGCTATATTCATGGCCTTTTTGTATCTTCTTCTATCACTATTCAACCTGCTACAGCAAACTAAAATGGAAACAACCTTTTAAATTACCAAAAGCAACCTATTCTTAACTAAGAAATCAATCTATCTAACAGTAATGAATTCATAAACTGAAACAAAACATATAAATACAAAACAAGAGGTGCTTGGCTACTTGGATTGGGCCCCAACCCAAGATTTTTAGCCCTCTGAGGTAACTCAGCGCTAACTCAGAAACAATCTCATCTTCATTATCAAAATAACAGTAAGATTACATGAAACTGTCAACAAAAGTAAGCTTGAAGTTGAGCAAAGCAAAGCTACAACAAAAGTGCGAAAATTTGACTAACATCAAACCCCCTAATGAGGCCCTAGGCCTCTCTACTTATACAAATGAAGCTCCCAATAGCTTCCTCAAAATCAGGGAGACTTGGCTCCCAAAACTTGAGATAAACAGAAGTTACCCTCCATTTGCTCGGCTGCCTCCTAATGTATTGATGTGGTTGTTTGTGCTCCGAGCTGCATGATGGAGAATTCGAAGTGGGGAGTCATAAATGAGGGGGATACCCTCCTATAAATCCTCTTCCTTGTCTATTTCAAATTATTGCTGCCAATTATCCATTAAATCTTTGACTTTATCTCCAAAATTGAACAAAAATCTGCATTAAACACATATTAGACTCCATGGCATAATGACCAACCCAACTCACTCCATAAGCATAAATATAATCAAAAAACATGCAATAAGCTAAGAGAATGGTTGATTAAACTATGTTAGGAAGCAAAATGAGCCCATACAATTACCCATTTATGGGGCTCATCATCACCCCCTACTGAAGGTGTTGCTCATCCTCTGAGCAACTTAGTCCATCTCCTCATCTTTGATTGCCCTGGTGGCCTCCCTAACATCCCATGCTTCTGATGTGGTCTCCTCTTCCTCTTTTGTTTTGGCTTAATTGGTGTGTTGAGGGCAGTGAGAGTAGCTACTGCCTCTCTTTCTAGAGTCTCAGGGGACACTTCTGTCTTTTCTGCCCCTTTTTCTCCTCCTTCTATCTCTTTCTCTGTTTCTGTTTCTCCCTGCTCTGTTTCTTTAGCTTTCTCCTCCTCTATCTTGGTTTCTTCCTTCTTCCCTTCTTGTTCTTCTAAATCACCAGTTTCTTCACCTTCTCATAAAACCTCTTGTCATTTTGTTTATGCTTCCTTGGAAAACCAACTATGGAAATGGAGAGAACAACTTTTATTTTTATTTTTTGAAGAAAAACAGAGAGACAGAGACTGTGGTTTTTTTTTTCTTTTAAACAATAAGCAGCAATTTTTTATGAATTTCCTCCACCCAATAGTTCTATTTTCTCCTCAAAAACTAAACCACTGTTAGCATATTTTGATATTCAATGGAGGTATGCCAAGAACCTACCTCTGCAGCCTGAGAATTGTGCTAAAAACTATGTTTTTCCTTTCCAAAACAGCTTACTGGCCCTCCTATAGAACACTGCCAACCCTCCTGTAGGTTCTCCTATAGAACCTGTAAGTGCTCCTGTAGAACACTGATAGCAGGAGGATGGATGAGAGTGATGGAGAACGATGGTTCCGAGGCTGTGGGGTGACAAGGAGCTTGTTGCAGCTAAGTGGACGAGGATAGAATGGAAGAAAAGGTGGTGAGAGTGTTTCGAGGAGGAGTACTTATTTCTTCTTTTAGATATTTCCAGTGATGGGGTGAGCTGGCAAAAATGTACGTTGGCATTATTTGGACCATTGGTCCCCAGCTGCCTTGTCATCATGGTTTCTTTCCTTGTAATCACCCCTCATGATTTCATCAGAGTTCCCATCGCCTCCACTACCTGTCCTCGACATCTTCTCTTGAGTTTGACTAAGCACACGTGTGGTGACACCTCCGGATGAGTGAAGTCAACTGGATGAAGGTGGCCCAGTTAACTGGCCACCTCAACCCCAACCAGCCTCAACCATCTCGTTGTTGTTGCATGCTCTCTAATTATACTAATGCAAACAGAGGAGCAGGTTAGTCACTTACCTGAGATCCGAATGCATTTGCTGTGAGGTGTTGTGGCCTTTCTTTCTGCTGCATGCCTTTGTTTCTATGGATGCATGCTTGTCTGGTTGCTGATATGTGGCTGTGCTTTGTGCAGGTTCCTTTCTGGCTGGATTTGATCTTTAGGAGTCTGCTTCAACCTTCAGATTTGCACCCTCATGCTGCTGATGCTAGATTTTAATGGGACAGTGACTTGTTTTGTCCATATCTCCCAAACGGAAGACTGGATTGACCTAAAATTTTCTAAGCATGTTTTTATCATCATTATGCACCTCCCATAGAAACATTTTTGTCAATGGATTCACGGATTTCGAGAAAAAACTGAAAATGGCTGAAAGTGATGGAGGCTGATTTCTTGGAAACCGTGCACTAGAATTGGATGAAATTGCTTGGGCATGTTACCATCATCCATATGCATCTCCCCATGAAACAGTTTTTTTAAATGGATGCATGGATATTGAGAAAATGCAAAAATGGCTAAAGGTGATGGAGGCCAATTTCTTGGTAACCGTGCACTGGAAGTTGCTGAAATTGCTTGAGCATGTTACCATCATCCATATGCAACTCCCCATGAAATAGTTTTTTAAATGGATGCACGGTTTTCAAGTTATGGAAAAAACAAATTTCTGCTCTATGTATTTTTGCATCCTATAGTTTTTTGGACAGCAAGGAAAATGAGCTTGGGGTGTGATGCAGGCTTGAAAATGATGGAAGAGAGGTTTGAAGACTGTAGGAGGATTTATAAATCTTGTATGAAGCTTCCCTGTTCCCCAAACTGCCTTTAAAATCCATTTCTAGCTCTCTATAATTTCTATAGGAGCCTCCTGTAGAAAACACAATTTTCGAAAAAGAAGCACAGTGAGGTGAAAAGAATGTCAAGAATGATGGAGAAAGGTGAGGGAAGGTAGGATAGGTGTTGTTATTGGTTTCAGAGCTCCCTTGGCACCTGTTGTTGCTTCCTATAGTCCTCCTGCACCTGCAATACAACTAGAAATTCATTTTTCTTTTTCTTTTTCTCTATTTTTTTTTTTGAAAACAACTAGGGCACCTCAGAGAGGTTTTCACCCTAATTGTCTGCCCTGGGTGCCTCCAAGGGAGGTTTTCACCTAGGGATCTTATTATTTTTCCTCTTTTTTCTTCTTTCCAACCCATTGACTGCCTCATGGAGGTTTTCAATCAATGAGCCAATCTGAGGCGCCTCCAAGGAGGTTTTCACCTTAGATTTTTTTTTTCTCTTATTTTTCATTTTTTCTTTTTTCTCTCTACCCTACCCTACTTGAAAAACAAAATCATTTTCAAGTATAAGAATACTTCCAATGGAGCCATGTGCACATCGAGATGATAGACAAAATGATGTGGAGGCTGGAAATGTATGCTTTGACATATATCCGGATTTCAAAGACCAAATGATTTGACTTTGAAGGGATCAAGCATAGTTGAGGAAGAGAGTGATGCTGCAACTTAGTGACTGTCTAGAACCATATCTCAATATAGTTGTGATGTCCTTGGCCCTTCTGCTGATCTGGATCATTCTTCATGTCTTCTTCTACCATGACCTTCATATCTTCCTCTTTTTGCTGATTTTTCTCTTGAATACATGGAGGATTTGATGGTAACCATGAGGGAGCTCTCTCGATCTCTGATTTTGATGTCTTCTCTTCATCAAGTGCAGCCCATGGTTCTTTGATATTCTCTTTTGAATCTTCTTTTGCTGGATGTGGTCCTTCAATGATATCAATATAATCTCTTTTTTGCAATACTCTTCCTGAGCTATGGTGAATATCATTGAGCTCAAGAGGAGTTGTTTGGAAGTGTTGTACCTCAGCATTGTAATTGGGTTGAGCTACTTCAATGTGCGGGTTTGGAAATGGTGGTACGGGTAGTTGAGTGGGAGTGTATATTTGAGATGGATGTGGATGGGGTTGTGGTTGGGTAGGTGGTGGAGGCAGAAGAGCAGGAAGAGAGATGTATTGGGGCCTCCACCCCTGATGAGATGCATTCCACTGAAGTTGCGGTTGAGCATAGGGTTGAAATGAATGGGTGGTTGGTTGGGCATGATATGGAGATGTGAATGACCAAGGAGGAGGTATGGACCAAGAAGGATGAGCAAGGGGGCCCTAAGAAGGTATGGAGGTGACTTGGTTGGGGTTGTAGTATGCCTGAGATGTCCCTTGCATCCCCTACTGGTATGGTTTAGGTCCATGCAGCCCCCTTTGGTTTATGTAGTAGATCTGTTCAATGACTCCTGCAACCCCTTGGTATACAGCTTAAAGTCCAGGCAAAGAAGGGCACTTATCTGTAGAATGATCTTCTTCGCAGACTGAACAAACCCTTATAGAGTTTGATGGGCATTCATTCCTAGAATGCCTCTTGGTGCATTTAGGGAAAAAAATAGCCAAAGCCCTCTTTGCTTCCTCTTGTTTCCTTTTGATATGTAAGGCATCCATTTTCATGGCAAGAATCCGCAGCATCTCACTCTTGAGGTCTTCCAACATGTTTCTAATTTCACCTTTAATGGATGAATTGGAAGAAACGGTATTGCCCCCAGCATTTCTGTTTTCAGCCATTGGTTCCAGAGGAATATTTTCTTCTTCTTCTTCCCCTTAGGTTCTTCAAATATGACTGGCTGTTCACTTAAAGGTTCTTCTTGATCACTGCCACCGAAGAAGAGAGAAGGTTGGTTGTGTGATGTAGTGGTGGTGTTGGGAAAACATTTTCCTGAATTATCTCTGTTCCTACGAGGCATGAAAGGAAATCTTTTTGGTTGGTTTTTGTTTTTTCACTACTTGTACCTGCAAAACTGAAATTGATTGAACAAACAAATTGCAACTAACTGAAATGAACTTGCTGTAATGAAATTACAAAACTGAAAAGGAAAGAAAATGAGATGCAGAAAGGAAAGAAAGGAAATGACCAATCTACTTTTGTTGAAATGGAAATTGCAGAATTGAAAGGAAAGTAGGGAAATGAATAATCTACTTTTGCTGAAATGGAAATTGCAGAATTGAAAGGAAAGCAGGGAAACAACTACTTTACTTTTGCTTAAATAAACTACTTAGCAGAATGTTGCAGTATAAAATAGAAGAAAAGCAGTAATCACAAAATACTCTGATGCTTCCCCAGCAAAGGCGCCAAAAACTGGTGAGCACCAGTATTGTAGCAATAATGTTGCAACTCTTGGGCTTCCTACTTTACTTTAATCAACTCGATAATTCGTAACAAACTTGGAACCGACGGTGCTATATGCACAAGTACTAGTTCTTACTGCAGGTTGTCACTTGGTCAGTTGGCGCGAGATCACCAGGAGCTCAAGCCAACTTCTATGAATTCCAAAAGAAGCTTTATATGTGATGAAAGAAATGAAAGCTTACCCTACAGAGGCTACTCTACTTGCAGAAAATGAAAGAATACTGAAATGTGAAGTAACCCTAGCAAACCCTAATTAACCATCTAATCCTACTTTTACAAAAAGAGAGGTGGAAAACCATAAAATGAATGCCGTTACCTACTTCGGAAGTGAACAACATCTACTCAAGCTATTTCTAGAAGGAAATGAGAAAAAAACATCTTTTTGGATTTTGATGTATTTTTAGGTGAAATTGTCATGCATGTAATTTATTTGTTTGTGAATGTGGCAGCGATTAGGTGGCGATGGATGGTGACTTTGAAGTTTAAAGAGGTGTAGGAAGGTGTGGAGGGGTCCTAGGTGGCCTTCTGGAGTCTTTCCCTACAATCTGACTTCAAAAAGACACCTATAGGAAAATCTACAGGAGGCTGCAGGGGATCTACAAGAGGTCTACAAGAGGATGCCAAGAGTTGTTTTAGAGGTTTTGAAGGTGGAAAAATGGGTGGAAAGGGTAGCTGATGGCTAGGAGGGTGTGTTAAGGTGTCTAAGGTTCATCAAGGAGGATTAAGGATGGAGGGACTTTGGATGACTTGTGGAACATGGATCAATGAGAGATGGTGATGGTTGATTTTTTGACTTATTGTGAGTAGATATGTACTGCAAGAGAACTGAAAATCAAACAGTGAGACTAAGCAGGCAAAGAAACTAGCTACACTAAAAAACAGAACTGTTCATCAAGCTAGTCTAAATTCTGATCTAGGAAAGAAAACAATGCTATATGGAAAGAAAACATGGAAGGAAATTTATTACATAGACAGAAATGAGCATGATGAAATAGATCTACAACAAAGCATTAACCTTCTAACAAGTTGCAAAACTAGAAATCCTATGGCAAAGGCAAATCTGTGTTTTTGGTGGCAGCAAGAGGGTCTTGGCCTCAGTTCATGGTTCAAAAGGGGAGAAAGGAGGCCAAGGCTTTGTTGATGGCCTTTTTGTATCTTCTTCTATCACTATTCAACCTGCTACAGCAAACTGAAATGGAAACAACCTTTTAAATTACCAAAAGCAACATATTCTTAACTAAGAAAGAAATCTATCTAACAGCAATGAATTCATAAACTGAAACAAAAAATATAAATACAAAACAAGAGGTGCTTGGTTCCTTAGATTGGGCCCTAACCCAAGAGCTGCAGCCCTCTGAGGTAACTCAGCGCAAGCTCAGAAACAATATCATCTTCATTATCAAAATAACAGTAAGATTACATGAAACTATCAACAAAAGTAAGATTGAAGTTGAGTAGAGCAAAGCTGCAACAAAAGTGCGAAAATTTAACTAACATCCAACCCCCTAATGAGGCACTAGGCCTCTCTACTTATACAAATGAAGCTCCCAACAGCTTCCTCAAAATCAAGAAGGCTTGGCTCCCAAAACTTGAGATAAATAGAAGTTATCCTCCATTTGCTCAGTTGCCTCCTAGTGCATTGATGTGGCTGTTTGTGCTCCGCGTTGCATGATGGAGAATTTGAAGTGGGGAGTCATAAATGAGGGGGATACCCTCCTATAAATCCTCTCCCTTGTCTACTTCGAATTATTTCCACCAATTTTCCATTAAATCTTTGACTTTATCTCCAAAATTGAACAAACATTTGCATTAAACACATATTAGACTCCATGGCATAATGACCAACCCAACTCACTCCATAAGCATAAATATAATCAAAAAACATGCAATAAGCTAAGAGAATGGTTGATTAAACTATGTTAGGAGGCAAAATGAGCCCATATAATTACCCATTTATGGGGCTCATCAATATGATTCATCAAACAGTTGATCATGCAAGGAAGGAAGTATTGAATCTATGAAATGAGTGGTCATAGAGTAGTTTGTAAAGGATAGATCATGTGTAAAATCAGTTCCCGTAAACCATTAGATCAGTTTCCATTAATCTCAGCCAGTTATTCTGAAAAAGCAGATAAACAAGGGCACAAAGGGATGTTTCTCCCCAAAATTGGTCAATTACAAAGGAGGTTCATCAACAATAAAAGACATTAAGGTCAGTAGGTAACTACTTCATTTCGTTTGGGGCATATTGCATTGATTTGGTTCTCCTTGAATAGTAAAGATTGAAATCTTGATTTAATACCACATTCATTAAGATTCATTTTCGAATAGAAACAAAGAGAAATCATTGCAATTTCATATACCCTAATAACCAAAATTACATTTTCATTCTCAAGGATTTGGAGAAGGAGTGTACATACATGGTCAAACTTTAACGTAACAAGAGTGATGTCCTAGGATAGACCAAAAATAAAAGCAATTGAGGAACCAGAGCCATGGAAGAAGAAAAAATTCCCCATAGAAGAAATCGCGAGCCTTCTTCACACAATCTTCCAACTAGGTGACTTTGAGGGTGCCATCAATAGTTGATCACTATATAATGAACATGTAATGAATCTTATTTCCAAGTGATTCATCACACATGTAATTTCTTGCCATTTGATGTTAGGGTCAAGCTGAGCTTGTGCTAGTTGGGTTAAGCCTGGAAGACCCCCTCCCCTGGCCATCATTGTTACTAAATATTTGACCAAATACCCAAAGTAGGTCCACCTGCAAGCTTAATATAATGAATCACATTCAACGAACTTGAAAAAGTGATATCATTGAGATCAAAACCTAGACATGAAAGTACGGTGATACAACTGAAAAATGGAGTACTTTACAAGTCAATTTTCTGGATAAAATAATTGATTTGTTGATGGCGGGAATCATAGGGTGGGACAAGGTGGTGAAAATGAATATGATATGGAATTACATGGGATAAAATTTTCCTAAGGGGTACAATGAGATTCGATTACTACCTACTCAAATTTATCATGTATATATTCAAATATTGAAATTAAGAAGATAAGACATTAAATTATGAAACACCATTGAACAATTTATTTTAGACCTTATTGCCAATCACCTAAGAGTTAGAATAGAGTGCTTAAGTGATCACAATACACATTGGAGATATTATATACACATGGGTCATATATATCAAGCTAAATGTGGTAGCTAAAGCAACCTCTTCCTACACCTAGTGTCCTAGATGACCAAGGCAAGGTGTCATCAAACCAATGATACTTCCATGAATTACATATATATTCATATATCTTAGTTGGAAAATGATCAATTTCACAAGAATCACAAGGGTTGAAATGAAAATCAAAATTTAAAACTATCCTCTAAAAACTCATATAGAAATTCGGGTAATAGGTTCTATGACATTCAACCTACAATTTGTAATGGGAAATCCTCAAAAGTCTCTCTAAAGAAAGATGTCCCATTGAGGGGGTCAAGAAGAGGTATGAGGCCCCACCAATTTGATATTTGAAGAAGTTTGAATCTTGGTTTGTCAATTTTGGCCCTAAGTAGGCAAGGAAACATGGAAGCAGGTGACCCCCTTGGAAGATTTCAAAAGGGGAAGGCCACATAAGGCTTTATAAAGATCTAAATACAAGGACCGCCCTCATAAAAATAATATACATGAAATAATGTATACAATTACCCATCTAAATCTTGATAAATAAATAAAACACACCTTTAATCCCTTAATAAATGGGGCATCTACATACAAGGTGGTCCTCTGGCTCTATTTCATGTATATGGAAACGCTAGCTAACGTTATTGAGAAGCGAAATATCATGATGATTAGTTTTAACTTGACACTAATGTAAAGCCACTTTGAACCCACCAAGGGGGGTCTAAAGGGAAACATCTAGTGCACTTGTGTGTATGTGGGTTAAACAATAAGGCCCCCTCTCTTTTGCATGAAGTGTTCCTAGTACAAATCCATCTTAGAGTCGAGGCCATGATAAGATGAACTCCAAGTACATCGAATTATTGTCTATAAATAACCTCTTTGACAACCTAACACAAACATATAAAGTTTTCGTTTACATTGGAGGTGTATGTCACTTAAATTGTGTTACAACTTTAATCACTCCCCCACAAAAATGTTTCATGCTCCCTTGTGATGATGCATCAACCCTAATGGAGAAAAAGCTCATGAAGTAAAAGTGTTGGCTTGGAGGGGCCTGACCCAAGTTTCGATTTATTTAGCCAAACAAATCCTTGCACTACTGGCCCTTTCGGCAACAGTCCGCAGAGAGCGGACTGAGGTCTCACTCGAAGCAGTGTGGGGGGATGTTGGAACAAATTTTCTGCACCCTTGAGATGTCTGAGGGGTCAATTTAGTCCAACTGTGAATACCTTCGTGCACTTTCCTAAACTGTGAGGCCTTCACGCCCTATTATATTTGCCTTCGCGTAGCCCTAACCAGGGTTTGTGGAGCTTTTGCACTGCTAGAGCAGCAATCTGCACTATTTCCCCAAGTTACACTGCGGATCTTACTTATCTTCTTATAGCAGTTAGTTATCTTCGTGTAAACAGATACTTTATCTTATATTCACTTATTCAACATATTCATATAAGTTCGCGCAATAAATAAACAGTAAACTTGTAATTCATACCCAATATACTTCAATGCATAAAATAGGAAACGATACACAAAAATAATGTAAAACTTATCTTTGTTAATGCTTCAATCGGTTACAGACTCAACCTGCCCTGCACACTCAACTGCAGGGGTCCGCACACTCAGCTACAAACTACTAGGCCTCTGCACACTCAGCTGCAGAGCCTTCTCCTACTCTACAACCCAAAGACATGACTTTACACTTTAGACTCAATGCTTCCTCATTAGATCTTCTATCTTCTATTTCCTTAGATCTGATGTCTCTTTACACTTAGAGCCTCGCTCTATTTATACAATCCCATGGTTCGCGTACCATGGGTAGAAATCTCAAGCTAACATTATATTTATAAAAGTAAGGGCGAACAACCCTATGACTCAATTACAACTTCGCGCTCCATGCCCACAAATCGCGAAGTCTTTACATCGGACTTAGTCAAAACTTGGGCTTTAAGCCCTAGAACTTGTCTTGGGGGGATCCCACGCCCAACAGGTCCCCAACACAAACATCATGACTCACCATCGAGTCACTCTGTCAGTGCAGAGATCTTCGTGCGGAGAGCACCCAACTCTGCTCGGACTGCTACAAGGTTGGCAACGCACTGAACAGTTGCCTGCTGTATCTCCTGTATGTGTTGTTTGGAGGCCATGACATTTGAACTACTTCCATATATCTATTCTTGCATCCCCTGCATCTGTGCAAGCTTGCCTTTAATTATTGTTATGATTATGAAGGCCTCGTTGATCCAAGGTTGGACGCGCGCCTTCAGAACTGCTTCTCTATGTCGCGTTGCGTCTACCTGCTCCTTAAGCACTTTGGCCTGTTGCATCCACGCAAGCCTCTGTGTAAGGGCCACCATCTGTGCGGTCCCTTTGATGTTGTCATACTGTTGTTGTAGCTCACGCACCTCTGTTTCTAAGTGATGCATGATCGGGTCCTCCTATAGAGTGGTGAGGACCTAAAACGGTTCTTCCAACATTTTGGTGCAGTCCCCCACTACACTGTTGATGTCCTCCATCCCCGACGTAATGGCGTTGGTGCATTGTTCCCCTACCTCTAGAGGAGTTGAAGGATGCGCCTTCAACCGCAGGTCTGCTATCTGGAGGTTCACCTCCAGCTATACCTTGGCCATCTCTTCTTGCACCTTGTGTACTCTTGCTGCTAACCTATGGATGCGGGCCTCTACTGGTACCTCTGCAGGGATGGCCAACTTGGGGACCATCTGGCAGGCCTCCTCAACCACCTGCACCATATGTCGGTTCTACGCCACTACCTCATCATGTTGCAGGCTCAGTTTCTCCATGTTGATTCTTTATTCACTCAACACCTGTAGCACGCAGCCCTCCCTAGCTCGCAGTTCTGCAGTCACTCTGTCCTGCAGGACATAGAGCGTCTCCCGAGGGAGTGCAGCCATGTTGATTCCTACCCCTTTCAATGCAGTGATCGTAGGCCTATCAGCCTCATTTTCTGTAACCAATGCCCCCTCTGGCAGCACTATTGTGTTGGTCGTGCAGGCGTGCAACATTTCCCCAGCTGTGGTCATTCCTACTGCGAGTTTGGTCGAGAGAGTACCAACCTAGGGAGTGCACACAGCTGGAGCGCGCCACTCTGGCGGCCATGCCTTAAGTACATCGAAGATAACATCATCGTGGCCATGTACGGGAGTTAATTCCACTTCTTTGTGAGGTCCCTGCGAGCCCTGATGTAGATGTGGTGGAAGTCCGCCATAAACTCCGCGAAGCTTTGTAAGCTGTTAGAGACAGTGGGCGATAATTGTGGCTTGTGATTAATCCCCATTCGGATGTTCATCTCCATGAACACACAGAATATTTTACTGTCTCAGATTCGATGTGCGTCTTTAGTGGCCCACAGTGAAATGTACTTCACGGCCTCTAGGAGATCCCTTGCAATTGTGGGGAACTGGCTATCCTCAAGCAATTCCCCAGCCACCAGCACTATGGACAGCAGAAGCCATGCATAGTGGAAGGTTTTCCCCTATTCCTATGCCTCACGAAAATTCTCCAGGAACTCCTTGCACAAGAATTCGGACCAGTTAAACTGGACCCCCTCTGTGCACTGCTTGGCAAGTGCAACCACCAGCATGGGCACCTCATCTATGCGGCACTTCCGCATGACCTTACCCACTAGTATCTAAGTCACAACTCTGACTAGCTTGTTGTTGATACTGGAGATCACATAGCCCCTTTTTATTCTCCAGCTTGTATTTCTTTTTCATGGCCTCTGCGATGGCCAAATCACTGCTTTTACCCTCCGAAATGTCTGTTGGGTCTTCCCCTTTACAAGGGAGTCGAGTAATTCTATGGATTAGGTGGTCCATGATGGGGATGGGCTCCTCTAGCCACAAACACCCACCATGCACCAGGCAAAGCAACTGCTTGATGACGAAGATAGATACTGGGGCGCGATGGTAATGCGGCACCCAGAGCAGGTTCAATAACCCTGCCTTTTCGACTCCACGTAACCACTTGCGCGGATCCAACTCTATGACTCACGTCGCGGTGTTTTGCTTCAGCTTCATGAGTTGTGTGGTCGCCAAGTGAGGGAATTTCTCATGGTTGGTGAGATCCCAATCTTCGAAATTCAAACTCGGCACCCATCACAGGTGCGCTCCTTCAAAAATGATATCGTCCGGGAGGAGCGGAGTCTACAGAGAGCTCTTGCTCTCATCGAGGTCCTTAGGTACCTTTGCCTTCCCCTTCTGCGGAGGAACATATGTGGGCAGCCTAGTTGGAGGGTGTGCGCCCTCAGTTTCTTCCTCCATGTCTTCGTCCTTTTCCTCTTCGTTTAGGATGCCCTCAAGATCCTCCTCCTCCTCTTCAGTTTCCAAATTAACCGCTTTCCCTTTTTCCTCCATGGTCAATTTAGTTCTCAGCAGGTTTCAAGGGGACATGCGCACCGAAATCATGGGCTGCTTATCTTTCTTGGGCCTCGGCGTGCACGGAAATTTAGGAATTTCCACAACTATCCCAGTGCTCTCAGGGGCATCTTCTACTGTCATGGCATGCGCGGCCTCTTCGATGGTCATTTCTCCGATTTCCCTGGCTTCTTTAGATGCTTCCATTCTGTTTGTCTAGAAATATCTCAACTGCTCCACTGGGTGCTCAAACAACACTCTCAACGGGTTAAACAGGTCTTGGTTCATAATAATATGGGCGCACGACAGCTCAATTCACAAATGACCAAGTGTTGTTTGTTGGGCAGCCCTTTTCAATTTATAGCGTCTTTTGAATTCAAATTCAACCGCTCCCCCCAAATCTGGTCCATTAATGCTCCCTTGGTGGTAGATTTTCCCAAATCTTGCCCATAAAGCTCATCTTCAATTCCTGTCGCCCACACCATTTGGTCTCAAGTCAAGAATCACATCGTGAATAGTGACTACAACGGACATTTTCCAGCCAACCCGAATGGCAACACAGCCACCCTTGCACTGTCACGGACCCCATGACACTTCACTCCTGCGCACAGCCCTGACATCGCGCAGCTCTCGGGCAGTCTAGTAGTTTTTAGTCCCGCGCCTTATTTCAACTGCCTGGAGTGCTAAGACTGTGCTTCCCATAGCTAGTCAGGTGGTCAGGCCACCTATGTATGGCTTTAACCAACCATCAATCACTTTTCCTGGAAAGAGCCCATTTTTTAACTTGCATGTCTGCATCGCGCCATCATCGGTGATCCCTCTAGTAATATACAATCCAATCCAAGGCATCAAGTTGATCAACTCTCGGCGGTAGTCCCCAAATTTTTCAATGTAATCGTGCACACCCTGTTTTATTACCATAGTTTTCTTATCGAGAAAATCCTTCTTTATTTCTTCCTCAAGCATCTTGACTTCCACTTCCATCAGAACGTGTTTCTCCCTTAACCGCACTGTTTCTTTCATGAGTTCTTGGAGCCTAAGATCACCCTGTTGGATTTCTTCATTAGGTCCCAAACGTTCTTCTTCGTTCAGCTATGCGATCCCTTCTTCTAAGGCTCCACGAACCGTCATATCCACGGGTGTTGCTATGCGTAGACTAGGCATAATATACCCTATTGGGACTATAGCATTTCCTCCATAAGCTAGCCTAGAAGGTTTTTGTCCCATTAGTTTCTTGCATGTTGTCCTATAAGTGCACAAAACTGCTGGTATGCGCAAGTCCCAATCACTTCACTGCGCATTATATACCCTATTCAGTGCTTCGCACACTTCATTAAAGGCTTCTGCGTGGGTAACCTTCTACACACTCGTTCTTTCCACACTATTTCATCCCAACTAGAGGGAATGTTCGTGCAATTACCTCCCCAACACATGTTTATTGACCATGTTTCCCAATGCGAGATCCATGTGCATACACGCAAGTTGTTTACCATATGCCTGTACACACCTGGATAGATGCACGCGCAGACCATCCCGTACATTGTATTTATCTATTAGCCACATCTGAGGCTTCCTAAAATGCATGTGCATCCTTCTCCTACATTCGCGACAGTCCTCAAAACTTCCTTGGTGTGTACCCCACCACCTCACGAGCATAGCGCACAATACCCATTTCAAAGCCTAGAAAGGTTGTTGTTCCATCACCTCCCTTTCAAATCTGTTCAAGAAATAATCTACCTCACTTAACCCATCATAAGTAGGTAGATCCCTCACTTCTGTCGATACGCAGTGCAACGATCTTGTCATCATATTACAGTTCAACATGGTCACCTCGTGCAACTGGTTCTTCCATCGCTCTATCTCCTCATTAGAATCTGATGTACAAGAGCTTTCACGCTCCCATGAGATTCGTCCATCCACAGTGGGATTTACCCAATCTTGCTCTAGCGTGGTTATCTTGTAGATGCAGTCCAAATCGTCGTCACTTTCATAGTCACGCACTGGCTCTGTGTAGCATGATCCTTCTGCAAGGTCCAAAGGTATGACTACACGCAGAGACTTCTTCTCAAAAATAATCTTGCACTTCTTCATATTTATCACCCCATTCATGTCAGTGGCCCAATCAATTCCTAAGAGCACAGTGTAGGGATTGTTGTCATCAACAATATATATCACTTCAAATTTTGCTAGCGCACTTGTCCCTTCAATATCCACGGTGATTCCATGTAATCTCCCCATACGTATTATCTTTTGTTGGATTGCCATTCACAGCTAGATAGGAGACCATTGCAGCATAGGCCTTCCCATGCGCTCCGATGTTTGCTTCGACAGAACGTTCGCATCCGACCCTAGGTCTATAATTACTTACTCCATCTCATATTCTCCAATCTGCGCAATCAACCTCATTTCTCTTCTCGTCCTTGTCGCATGCTTTCCAATCTTCTGGACTACACGCGGTTTTCCTGGCACGGTCCCAACACATCTATTAATGAGTTCCTGCAATCCCTTTACAGCCTTACTGTCATGCAGTAGCTTTATGCATGTTTCTATGAATGTTGTAAGCATATATGGGTCCATTTCCGGCTCTGATCTATCTTTGCTTCCTGAAGTGGAGGCATCATCAAAGCTCTTCCTAGCTTCCATGAAGGTTTCCTTAGCGCGCTCCAAATCAAACTTTGCTTCTTTCGTCAGAGCCTTGCGAACCCAAGTACTATCTTCAGGTTTTTTGCCTTTATCATCTCCTGTCGTAATTCCACTTTGGAGCACAATGTTCACATTTGGATCTTCCTCGTGCGGCTCAGACCTCATCATCTACAGGTTCTGAGTCAGGGGAGGTTGGAGCACTCCCTTGTCGCGCAGCCTAGCTATCAGCGTAGGACAATCCTCTGTCTCATGATCAAACAAGGTACAATACATACATGATGGATGCGTTGGATTCATACAATCACAGTCATAATGCTCTGGCCCCCCGCAATTGTAACATATCAGTGTCTGAGACCTCTTCTAGGTTCTCCTCCCCCTTGGCCTCGTTTGTGCCCCTAAAATCCGGTTTGTGCCACTCTTGCGTTCTGGTCAAGGGGTTGCATTTCGACCTGAAATCTGTAGGTGGGAGTCCTATCCATCATCAGCTAATAGCTTCTATAGGTGCACTCATCGTGTCCAACTGATCTACAAAAGTTACAGAACAATTGTTGCGAATTCTGTAGTACTTCTATAACAAATGGCAGTTGTCTGTAGCATGCTTTCCTCCTATTTGACAAATCACGCACCACAAAGCAGGCGTCGCGCTAGGTCCTACTTGTGCCTCCAGTCTTAATGGCATCAGCCCTCCTCCCACGAGGTAATTCGTGAACACCAGGTAGTGGTCCTTGTCATGTCCCTGACCCTTGCATTTTATGCACCATACTTCTTCGCGCACTTCTGGGCGAGATGTCCTATCTTGTTTCAAACTCTGCATCTCAAGGCATAAGTTTTTAAACTATGCGTGGATCTGCTAAAATCCTAGGTTAGGATCATGTATCAAATTCTCATGCAACCTCATCACGATCTCCAAGGCCTCTACCTGGGTTGTTAACCTATGTTGTGACTACGCATTCCTCAAATGCGGTGTTAGCGATGCTACAAACCATTCGCGATGCTGTCCATCTGTCAAAGTCATATTAGCTTCACGAATTGTGCACTTCAGTCTCTGATCCAACTCCCAAGGAGTCTCACTTGGTAGCATTGTGATCTCTTTGAACCCAATGATTGACTACGCCTCTAACTTCGGCCTGCTAAATTCTCTGTTCAGCGCAATTTGGATATCCACTATCCCCGCATTTGGGTTGTCATTAGAATGCTTAATATACCAGGTCAATGCACAAACCTGAAAACTACTGACCAATGTTGCTTTCTTTATATTATCATCTATAACTCCCTGCGCCTCCCATACAACTCTTTTCACGAACCAAAACTGGTCTGGATCTTCATTTCCTACTCCCTTGAACACAAGCAACTTTATCGCGCTTGTCATATTGACTCGTGGTGGTGGCGAAGGTGGTATGGGCGAAGATGGGGGTGAAGGCGGTGAAGTTGGTGGTGGCATGGGTGGGGGTGGTATGCACGGAATCCTCTGCCTTATCAAATTGATCGCACTTCTTTGTGAGACCTTTGCGAGCTCTTCCTCGTCCCTTCGCAGAGGTGAAATCAAAGGGCTATTCTCTGGTCCCTTACCTCCTTTATTTTTGTAGGTTTTTCCACTTTGCGTAGCTCCAGACATCAAGGTAATTGCGTAACCCTCTTTTCACACAATAACATTTTAATCTAAGTATTCAGAGACTTTACGTACTTACCTCGCAGTCCTTTGACAAAGTGTCGCTCTGCCTCACTATAGCTGACTGAAGTATCTACCGTGAACTCAGTAATGAACCCTCCTATAATCTGATCAAGCCAGTGGTCAACAGTGAGCTAGATATTATCCTTCGATGCTTCCAATTTGCGCACCAACTCTGGGGTCCACACAATAGGATTGTCGAGTTTCTACCTTCCTTGGCTATATTCTAGCTTCGTGATCCACTCGTACAGCTCAGTATGGAAATATGCGAAGAAAATTTCATGGATCTCTGTGTACAAGTAGTAGTCTAGCCACTCTTCCTTTGATAGTTGTGGATTTCTATTCTCCTGCACCACAAACTCGTGAATTCTCTTGTCCAACCAACCTTCAATTTCTTTCTTAGCTGGATTCCAATGATGCGACATTAGACATCTCTATGCAGATTCTGATCCCAGACACGGAACCCTTTGTTGGTTTGGTGGGGCCTGACCCAAGTTTGGAGCTATTTAGCCAAACAAATCCCTATACTACTGGCCCTTTCAGCAACAGTCTGCGGAGTGTGGACTAAGGTCTCACCCGAAGCAGTATGGGGAGATGTTGGAACCAAGTTTTCGCACCCTTGAGATGTATGAGGGGTCGATTTAGTCCAACTGTGAATACCTTCACGCAGGTTACCTCGTGTACTTTCCTAACCTACGAGGCCTTCGCACCCTGTTATATTCACCTTCGCGCAGCCCTAACCGGGGGCTATGGAGCTTTTGTGCTGCTAGAGCAGCGATTTGCGCTATTTCCCCAAGTTACACTGCGGATCTTACTTATCTTCTTATAACAATTAGTTATCTTCGCGTAAACAGATACTTTATCTTATATTCACTTATTCAACATATTCATATAAGTTCGTGCAGTAAATAAATAGTAAACTTACAATTCATACCCAATATACTTCAATGCATAAAACAGGAAACGATACACATAAATAATGTAAAACTTCTCTTTATTAATGCTTCAATCGGTTACAGATTCAACCTTCCCTGCACACTCCGTTGTAGGGTTCTGCGCACTCAGTTGCGGACTACTAGGCATCTGTGTACTCAGCTGCAAAGCCTTCTCCTACTCTACGACCCAAAGACACGACTTTACACTTTAGGCTCAATGCTTCCTCATTAGATCTTCTATCTTCTATTTCCTTAGATCTGATGTCTCTTTACACTTAGAGCCTCGCTCTATTTATACAATCCCATGGTCTGCAAACCATGGGCAGAACTCTCAAGCCGACATTATATTTACAAAAGTAAGGCCAGACAACCCTATGACTCAATTACAACTTCACACTCCGCGTCCACAAATCGCAGAGTCTTTACATCGGACTTAGTCAAAACTTGGGCTTGAAGCCCCAAAACTTGCCTTGGGGGGATCCCACACCCAAACAAAAGGAATTTAAACATTATGTAACTTTAATAGTGCCCCACATTCACCCCCTAGCTCACCACTCATGGAAAATTTGAAGTTATTTCAAGCAATGATGTGGATAATATCATTTTATTTTCTCTTATGTATAGTATTCTACTTTGAAACAATTGAGTTTTTTTAACAAACAAAATATTTGTATCGAGGGTTAACTCGTGCATTAGAACTAGAGAGGCCTTGTCATTATGAGTGACTATTCAGTATCAAATCCCTGTGTGGGAGAGTACAACAAGATCCATCTCAACATCAAGTGTAGATATTGTGAGAAATTCTGATTGAGATTTTGCAAATTATCCAATTGTTCTAAAGATGGTAATAAGGATATTACCCACAAACACATACCCTCAAGATCAATACCTAGTTCTCTAAAAATCAAATGGTGCTAATATTCTTAGTTAGAGTTGAAGGATTATCCTAGGAGGTTAGTTTGTTGTTTTGAGGTGTTGCTTTTAGCTTTGGATGCTAAGTGGTTAAGGGCTTCGAGAGTTAAGGGTTAAGGACCAATGGCTTGGGGGGGCAGGGGATTTAGGAGTTAAAGGCTTAAGGGTTAGGGGATTTAGGTGTTAGGGGTTAATCTTTAAGGGTCACAGGTTAAGAGGATAAAGGGTAAAGGCTTAGATGGTTCATGGATTCTAGGTTAGGAGTTATGAGTGTAGGGGTTAAGGGATTATAGCTTGGGGGTTAAGAGGATAGGGAATTTAGTATAAACTTCTTATTTACTTTTTCATAGAGACGATATGCTTTGGAGGTATTTGAGTACCCCAAGAAGATACACTTTCGACTCCTTGCACCAAGTTTGTTTCTCCTTTCCTTAGGAATCAAGGTATAGCAGGTGGAACCAAAGATCCTGAGATGCCTCACTGAAGGAATGTGGCCATACCACATTTCATGAGTATTTCTTTTTAGAGCATGAGATGGGCATTTGTTTTTAATATACACTGCACATAGAACTACATCAACCCAGAACATCAACTTTACATTTTTGAAAAACATCATTGAACAAACCATATTTAAGATTGTCATGTTCATTCTTTCATCTACACCATTCTATTGAGGATTATAAGGCATAGTGGTTTGATGTTGGATCCCATGCTAGCGAATATAGTTTTCAAATTCATTTGAAGTATATTCTTTTCCATTATCAATACAAATAGATCCAATATGATATTATGTATCATTTTCAATCCATGCATGAAAGTTTTTTAAAGTTTCAAAAGATTCATATTTATTCTTCAACATATATACCCAACACATTATGGTGTAATATTCAATAAAATTCATCATATATTTATTTCCATTTGCAGAAGGAGTAGGCCTAGGGCCACACAAGTCAGAATGAATCAGTTCAATATTTCTATGTGCTCTAGAAATAGAATCATGAAATGGTTGTTTGTTATGTTTTCCTAAGATATAAGCATCACATTGCTTCAGTTTCCTATGTATGGTTGGAAAACCATTAACAATATCGTTTCTCTTCAATAAATGAAGATTCTCATAGTTCATATGTCCAAATATTGCATGCCATAAAATACTAGATGGAAATTTACCTTCATTATACTGAGAATTGTATGTGTAATTCTCTGCATGAGCAGACAACCCTTACAGGTTCAAGAGTCTTCCTTCTTCTATTTTTGTCATGAAAAGTGAGTTGTCGGATGGTTTTCTCAATTCAACTTTTCCATCAGCATGTGAATGGAGTGTCGTTGTTGGCATAGATGAATCCAAGGACAACAATTTTTTTTCAGCTATGGTAGGTAGAGAATATCATGCGGAAGAAATTCAAGGAGTCCAAGCAGTTTGAGCCTGATGGTACTAATTCTGGATGGCTTGAGTTTTGAATTTTTCACAAAGTATACTGCTCCATCTACATTGTCAGTGAAATCTTCATGCTCCATCTACATTGTCATTAAAATCTTCAAAGAAATCTTTGTGAAAGTTCATGTGGTAGGTTGTACCTGTATCAAGAAACCATGCATCTTTCCATGAAGCAAATGAATTATTAAATATGTCTTCAGTTACTCCAATATTGCAACGTTCCATAATATAATGAGAAGATTCAGGTGTTTTACCTTTCCCTAGATCTATTGTTTTACCTTTCTCTTCATTTCCTTCTTGCTTGATTCTATCCCAATAGAGCTTTCATGTGGATGCATCATGCCCATTTCTATTATAGAATATACAATGAAAATTAGGTCTTCCTCCTTGGTAATGTTTGTCCCATTTTCCTCTATTATTCTTCTTTCCATGTCATTTTCTGCCACCTCTTCCTCTAGAAGAATCGTGTGTCCGATTCTTCTCTTTCTATGCAAGGCACACAAATTATTCAGAATACTGAGCAATTATCTTCCTCTTCCAAAAATCTTTCTCTATTTCTACAAACTTCTCCACAAGAGTGTCAAAATTAATCTCTTTGAGTTGGCCACTAACTTGTAATGATTTAAGATAGTGAGAATATGTGGCATATATTTCCTTCAAAAAAGTTGTGAGAGGAACATCCATTTTAACTCTAGTGGCTTCTACATCATGCATAATAGCTTTTATTTTAGAGGTTAGGGAAAGGGGATCATCATCTTTCAAGTATATATTGAAAATTTTGATCATTATTTGGACTACCTCAAGCTCGGAGTGTGAGCCATATAAGTCTTTCAACTTATTTAAAGCATTAAAAGCATTGGATGTAATTGGTGCAATGTGACGACTCACCTCTTCATTTATTAATGCATAGGCATTGTTGTTCTTGTTCTCCCATATGGTGAGCTCTTTGTCTAATGTGGGTTTTGTAGGTGGATTGCCATATTCTCATTGACATACTCCTTTCCATAGTTCATTAAAAATGAATTTATGCTTTATCTTTTTGGACCATTCATGGTAGTTCTCTTTTCCAGTGAGAACTACTCCAACAATGGATATGAGTGAAAGCATCTCTGTAAAATTTTGAGTTGGGCCCTGAATAGTCAAAATACTTGCAACAATAGTCTTTGATAAAAAATCTAATATATCTCTACAAACAATAGAGACTCATCATACAACTTGGCTCCAATTCTCTTTAATCAAAATAACCCAAAAAAAATGATGCAACCTCTCGATCTCAAATAGCCACTTTGATGTAAACCAACTCTCATATAAAATAAATCAATTCAATACACCAATGAGTATTCAACGCAGATATAAATGGACCAACACAAAAATTACAATTACCATAAAAAAAAAACAAAAAAAAAAAACATATATATCCTCGAAATAGCTATGACCATTAGGAAAAAAAAAAATTGTCTCTTGCGGGCATCTAGAGATGAAGATTCAATACTTTGATGAGGCTTCTCCTTCTTCATTACTACTCACGGTATTATAATATAAAACAATGTGTTCTTCCATTCACAAATATGAAAATATATACAGATTACATATGTTTTCAACGTTATATTATTTTATGAAACTATGGAATGACCATCACTGTATATATGAATGGACCAATTCTTATTTATAATTCAATGAAATGCAGCATATATTATTGGTGATACCTTCACAACAAACTTCACAATGCAAATTCCAAACACCAATGCCAATGCCAATGCTCAACATCAATGCCAACACTAACCAATAATCGTAGTTAAATGCAGGGATGTGTAAACACAAGTAAATGTAGGTTTAGTTACAGTACCACCATGGCCTTTCAAGCTAGAATTGAGCGATGAAATGTTTTTTGCAACCTTGTTACAACATGCACAATGTGTATCAACTGAAGAGGGCCTCAACCAATGTGTATAGTGCATAAAATGACTACAGAAACATTATAGTCATGCAAAAAAATTATAATTCATTAAGGTCGATGTGGATGAATTTCAATTTTCCACAATGCAAACGGTTCTACCAAGGCAAGGAATGGTAGAGGGACATGTTATACTAATGGAAAATGAGTTACAGAGGAAAAATGATGCTAAATTTGGGACCTGCAGACCTGCACTCTGATACCATGTCAAGTCAAGTATATGGTAACTCCAGAATATTGAATTTTTGTATTAAGAAGAACATTAATATATACAAATAGGAGAGAGACCCTTGGGATTCACATTCCAAGGTATCTTCATTTTCTTATTTTTTATTTACATATTTACACCATATTTTCCCAATCTTGGAGGATTAGGTGTCAACAATATATTAAGAACTGAAATCAAAACATAGAAACACATCATAGTAAAAATTGAACCCCTAATCAGTGTGCACATTTGTTTCATGAAAACCACGACCCAAGGTAAAAGGGTGATGTTCCATCTTAATCATGTATAGAATGTGGGAAGGGTGCTATAATGCCATGTGTTATATCATATGATATATGTCCAACAACTATATGAGATCAAAAGGAGTCATATAGTATGAGTAAGTTATCAAACCATATATGCCTAACATAAATAAACTAAGGTGTTTTTGTTAAACATCAAAAAGTCAAATGGAGAATCACCTTTCTTCAAACAAGAGGAGATGTATAGTCTGTAGCATGAAGCAAAAGGAAAACTTGTTATAAATAGATGTTGAGGACCATGAAATGTGTAGGGGAGTAGGAAAAGACAATAAATAAGCCATGTATTCCCCAACTGGAGAGTGATTATTGTCTATTGTATTACAAAAGAATTTTTTTATACGTAAATTGAGGTGCATGAAAATTGTGTGTAATACGTATGTAGAAGATGGTCTTGAAACTAGTAAGTTCATGAATCCATAAGACTGTAAGGTCATTGGCATCATCATAATCATTGTCATCATATTCGTTATCATCATCAACACCGCCATCATTTTTATCAATATTTTCATCATTAGAATTATCGTCATAATCACCATTCATGTCATCATCGTCATCTTCATCATTTTTATTGTCATGATTATCGACATTGTCATCAATTGTTCATAATTATCGATGTCGTAAGAAATATGATCAACCCAAAAAATGTGATGAGTGTTAGAAAATGGTTGTTTAGGACACATGTGATGATCATCATCGTCACCACCACCATTATCATTGTCATCATCCCCATCATCATCATTAATGTAATTTCTATCATCATTGTTGTCATCGTCGTCATGGACATCATCATCATTGGCATTGTCATCATCATTCATGCCATTATTGTTTTTGATGATGACCTAGATGAAAATGATAATAATGATGATCATATGATGGTGACTTTGATGATAATGATTATGATTATGAAAATGACAACATTTAAAATTTGGGAAGATTTTCCATGGTCATTAGCTTGTCATCATCATAATCATTGTCGTCGTCATCATCATTGTCATTGTCATTGTAACCACCATCGTCTTTATCATCATTATCATTATCAACATAATCACCATTCATGTCATCATCTTCATCATGACTATTGGCATTATCATCAATTGTTCATAAATGTCAATGTCATAAGAAATATAATCAATGCAAAAAAATTGACAAGCGTTGGAAATTGGATGCAAAAGCAGACGCAAAAATGGGTGCAACAATGGACGTAAAATTGGCTACAAAAGTGGATGCAAAAATAGATTCAATATTCAATGGAAACTTGTATACAAAATACGATGCAAATGCGGAGTGCAAGCAAACATGGGTGCAATAGTAGGTACAAAACTTGGTGCAAATTATGGTGAAACAAAAGTGGATACAACAACTGATGCAAAAAAGGACAAACTTGGATGCCAAAAATGATGTAAACATTGACACAAACGTGGGTGCAACAATGGACACAAAATTAGATGCAAAAGTGGATGCAATAGAAGTAGGTGAAAAAGAAGATGTAAAATTAGACGTAAAACCTTATGCAAAACCTGACGTAAAACTGGATGCAAAAGGGGATGCAAAAACATACACATTATTTGATGAAAACTTGGACACAAAAGAGGCTGCAAATGTGGATGCAAAACTAGAACCAAATGTGGGTGCAATGGTAGGCGCAAAACATGGCACAAATTATGGCGCAACAAAATTGGATGCAAAAGTAGATGCAATAATAGACAAAAAAAGATGCAAACTTGGATGCAAAACAAGATGAAAAAAAGGAATCAAAATTGGACGCAAACATGGGTGCAACTGTGGACACAAAATTGGATGCAAATATGGACGCAATGAAAGTAGATATAAAATAAGACACAAAACTTGATGCATAAACCCAACACAAAAGTGGATGCAAAAAAAGATGTAATATTTGATGCAAAATTGGATGTAAAAGAGGATGCAAATGTGGATGCAAAAGTGCAAGCAAATGTGGGTACAATAGTAGGTGAAAAAAATGGCACAAATTATGGCACAACAAAAGTGGGTGTAAAAGTGGATTTAATGATAGACGAAAAAAAAAGAAGAAAATTTTGATGCAAAAGAAGATGTGAAAAGGGATGCAAAATTGGATGTAAACATAGGTGCAATAGTGGATGAAAAATTGGATGTAAAAGTGGATGCAATAGAAGTTGATGAAAAAGTGGATGCAAAATGAGACGCAAAACCTCATGTAAAACTTGACGCAAAATTGGACACAAAAAAAAAGGATGCAAAATTAAATGCAAACTTAGATGCAAATGTGGATACAAAATTAGAAGCAAAAGTGGGTGCAAAGGTAGGTGCCAAACTAGGCACAAATTCTAGCACAACAAAAGTGGATGAAATAGTGTACATAATAATGGATTCCATAGAGGATGCAAATGTGGATGAAAGACAAGAGGGAAGAGTGGATGCAACAAAAGTAGATGCAAAACTAGGCACAAACCTTGTCGCAAAACTTGGTGCAAAACCTAGTGCAACACTTGGTGCAAGGCTTGGTGAAAAAATCAGCACAAATTTTGCATCATGCTTTGCACCATATTTGATAAATGGACACAAATAACACCAAAAATGGGTTCTAGACGCAAAAAAGGAAGCAAAAAGGGATGTTAATCATAGGGTTTTATTGTAGTGCTCATGTAAATTAATTATTGAAGTATTTCATGATGTCCTAAAATATTTGTATAAATGAAAGAAAGTATAAAATTCCTACAATATTGATTCACCCGCCTTCCCCCCCCCCCCAAGTATTGTCCTAGTTTCCAACAAAAGATTCCCCGAAGTCATTAGCATAATTTTTAGGAGAGGGAGCATTGACATATTTTTCAAGTTTTTTATTCTAATTTAGTCTTTGGAGATTCACATGTATAACCAATTCCTCTTTTATAAAATGGTGATTTCTAATGGATGATAATGTCATCCAATGATTGAGAACTCTTTGGACTCTTACATAGCTTGTCAACTTCATTTTTTAATGAGACAATTTCTTCTTCAAGCTTCTCGCAGTATTCTTCTTTCTTCATCAACTATATCTTTACAAATTCTTCCATTTTTTTTTCTTCTTCTAGCTAAGTTTTCAGGGGTATGACTTCTTCATCATGCTTCCTCTCTTGTTGATGTAATTCCACTTCACACTTGTTGAGATCCTTAGATATTTCTTCTATTAGTTGCCTTAGGAGGAAAACTTATTCCTTTGTTTCATCAAGGTCATGATTATTTTCTTAAACCTCTTGTACCCGCTTCTTAAGTTCTTGATTTTCTTTTCTCAATCTATTTATTTCTTCTAGAGTAGTCACAAATTCTACTTTAAATTCTGCTTTAGTTTGTACTTCATAGTTTTCTTCATCTTCATAGTCTTTTATGCTCTTGGTTCCTTCACCTATGTCCTTTTACTCTTGATCATTTTCTTATTCTACATATTATAGTTAGGGCTCAGCGGTCACAAGGATAGATTCCTCTGCATAAAGCTTTTGCAGTTTTTCCCAAAGACTTTTGGGTTAAGAAAATTGACCCATATTTCCTTTTACAAAATCTGATAGACTACTTAAGATCACCTTCATGGATTTTGTATTGTATTATTTTGACTCCTCTACCACTATGCTTTCGATAACCACTGATTCACATACCTCATACCCTAGAGTCATCAAATAGTATTGCATTATTTTGCTCCATGACATAGTTTGTTCCATCAAACAAGGGATATTTGCTATCTTTATTTACTTTTGATTTCACGACTAAGGAGGAGATATACTCAGAGGTTTTGGAGGCTCTCCTTCTTGAATTTTCCATTTTTGTTCCTAGGATCTACCTTCCATCCATTAGGTTTTGCTTAGGGAACTAGGTTTGATATCAATTGTTGGAAATGCTTGGAGGAGGGGGTGTGAATCAATATTTCTTCCAATTGTAATATGAAGTCAGTTAAAATATTTCACAATAGGAAGCACAAGATATAATAGAACAACAACAACAACAACAAAATTATTGAAAACAATTGTGAGGACTCCAATCCTCTTTTAAAAAAATATGACTTCAACCTTTTCAAATATTCAAGGTACCAAGTTTGTATAAGGACAATGATCCTTTCAAAAAAATACAGGAATCAACTTGGTCTATATGAGGACACCAATCCTCCTAGGCTCCAACCATCAAAAACTTAACCAAAATACTTCATAAATACTTCCTTCAAAACGTCTTCAAGGATGCATCAACAATATTCAATTAAGTTGGTCCAAGGTTAGCTCCAAAAGTGGTTCAAGATTGCTCCAAGAAGGTTTTCCATAATCTACTTCAAAGATGCTCCAAAGGCTTCTTCAAAAGTCCTCTTTAATAGTTGTTCCAAGGATGACTTTAGGTCTACTCCAAAAGGTCTTATACAAAAAGTCTCCACGTTTCTTCTATTATATGTCTACAAGTTTTCTTGATAAATGTCTTCCAAGGTCTCCAATAATTGCTCTCAAAATTTCTTCAAGAATTACTCCAAAGATTGATCCAAGTTCACTCCAATCACTGCTCCACAAATACTTCAAAATTCACTTCAACACTTTATGAAGGTATTGCTTCAAGATGTATCCAAGGATTGTTGCAAAGTGGCTTCAAGATAGCTTCTAAAAGTTGCTCCAAAAAAATTTCAAGGATTGCTTCAAAAATACTCCAAGGTTTGCACCAAGATGGATTCAAAGATTGCTTCTAAGATTGTTGTTGATATCTTCTTCTTCAAATTCACTTCTAAAAGGTTGTTCAAGGATTATCCAAGGTCTATTTTAAGGATGATCAAATCAAACCTCAATATTAGTCACCCACAGGCCCAAAATCTATGCCAATACTGAATTAAGTTTTACTCCTAAAAATAGGCCTGAAATTTGTCCATAGGTCTAAGTTTTGTCATAGGAGGACCTAATTCCCATAGGCCACAAGCCTCAATATCCACAGTCTAAACTCTATTGAGCTTAGTCACAAGTCAAGCCAAGTTCCATGGGCTTGTACTGTCCACAAATCCGAGTTCCTTTATAGTCCAATTTCCATAGTCTAAATCCACTCCATAACCCTAATTTTGGCCTATATTACAAGTTTCATTCAGGTCTTTATAGGCTAAAGTTTGTTCATAAACAATGGTTGAAGTATGTCACACAAATAGGGCTGAGGTTTGTTACTAAAAAGGGAAAAGGTATGTACTAAAAGTGGTTGAGTTTTCCCCACAAGAATACTTAAATTTTAACAATGAATTAACTCATAAAATACTTCCAAAAATTGAATATAAGAACCTCCAACAAAGCTTGATCACTAAAAGAGATAGACTACTAAAGATGTTTCCTCAATTTATTCCTAGTTTCATGAGGTATGAACCATCTTTTGTCTTTCTTCTAGTTTGAATTGCTTTTTTTCTTCTAAGCCAAGTTGGTAGGATGAATGGAGAGGAAGGACCTTTTATTTATACTAATTCAACCATACAAACTAAACTAACACATATGTTGGGAGGGGGGCGAATTGACCTTTATGTGGGACAATTTAGCAGGGAGTGAAATAGGTGGATTTTTTACTTTACAAAATCAATTTCTCTTCAACGAAGAGGAGTTAGGAGGCATGTAAATACTTGTTGGAAAGGACTTAACATCCTATTTGAGCCTATGTAATTTCTTCCTCAAATGGACATCCTTTGACATCAATAACAATTAATTTATCCAGCAATCATATGTGAATGATGCAATGCTTTATGAGTTTATAATCATAAATGAATGCCTAAGAAGTGATGCTCACTATTGTGCTTGTGATTAGAATATTATTATTTTTTGTATTCAATAATTTGATGTTTGTTGGACTGTGTTATCCATGGTTATATTCATGTTGAACGAGATATGATGTGTTTATGAAAGTTTATGAAATATTACATATATGTAAATCAACCTGTTTCGTACTAGTTTTTATGTCTTAACTAAGCATTTGTAGTTACATCCCTTATGGACGTAACTCCCAGAAGTTGGTAGTCTAGACCACCCCACTGTCAAAACATATTCATGAGGAGTGATTTGGTTGTCCAAGCACTAATCCCTCGGTTATTATATTTCTTAGGATTTCTAGTTTCTAGAGGAATGAAGGCTTTTGTTATACTTCTTACTGACATTACCTTGTATATGTCTTATGTGTTATATGTGTATGCCATCATATCTAGTAGGTTGTAGAGTTTAGACTTGTTTTATGTGAGAGAGAGACCCAATGGTAGGGTTTAGAGGTAACCCTGAGGGTGAAACCTACCTTACCGCCCACCACTCATTTCTTGTCATTGAATTCATGCAATGATGCATCATATAAGAGCACACCAGTGAGCTTAAACAATCTTTATAGAGTTTTATGGTGGAATCGTGAGGTTACATTGCCAATCGTTTCCCACTACTACTCGCATGTTATTTGATGTTGTATGTCGTGATGGTGAGATTTGTGGCAGTGTAACGTGGGTTTGACTACAATATCCACTAATTTGACTTGTCAGGATTGCATGGGATCCATGTGGTCAATTTAATGATATTTTCCTTTATTGATAGGCAAGAAATTCAATTAAGTATAGATTTTTATCTGGGGCTTAGATCATTGTCAGAGTGCCACCGCTAGAAAGCTCTCAATGAGATGAACACGCCAGTGGCATTAAGAGTGAATTTTGCAAACATCTAACAATGATGTTTTTTCTAACCTCATCTTCATTTAAAAAAAACTTGGAGGTTGGGTTAACTTAAAAAGTAATACCTCTCGCAACCCTAGGATGTTGTTCCTCTAAGGGGGTGGTAGGTGGTTACAAAATAAGAAGCATATGTATGCATGTATTCTTACTTTTGTATACACTTACCCTAAGTACTATTTAGGGGTCGTCCTTAAGGATAGAAATCATCTTTATCCAAATCACTGAACAAGGAGATCATCCTAGCTTCCAAGGTTATACACTTAGGGTGGTGGATTTAATATGAAAACAAGTGGGGGTGAGGGCATTAATATGCAAACATTATGTTTCCATATTAACTCTACCCACCCCCACCCTCCCAACCCTCATAAGGATGTGGGTGGGGATAGTTAATTATGAAAATAGGTGGGGGTGGGGGAGTTAATATGAAAACGTTGTTGTTATCCTTATGGTAAAGGTTCCATTAAGGTTTAATTAATCATTTATCCCATTACTGGTTGGATGTTTTTACGTATTTAATTTATTAATATTCCTAAGCTTAGTAAGGTTATGCAATATTGGGATAGGAATATAAATTGAAAGGGTAATAAGGACTCATAATTCATAACATGTTATATTGCTAACACAATTTCTAGCTTACTAAGCATACTGGGTCCGTTAACCTTGAATTAGGATGTAGGGCATAACTAGAATGATCATGTTGTAGCTCCTACAACTCCTCCTCCAAAAATTTTCCCATGCCTTGATTTTGGAGCCTACCTTCTGTTTGTAAGATCCTATTTTCCATTTTCATCAAGTATTCCATGTGATTGTGAAGACTCATCTATGCATGTAGTTCTTGTGATTACATGATTAGATTATCTTGATCATGAATAAGTTTTATCAACGATAACTAAAAAAATTCTAACATAAGTTGGTTCTTGCCCTGACCTTGCACCTACTATAAGTCTTCCCTCTAGGAACTATGCAATCCACTGTCACTGGAAACTGTGTTATGCCTTGAGGATCAAAATTGTGCAATCCCTAAACACAGGTAGCCACTGAGAACAGAAACTATGTTGGCCCTCTCTCACCATCGGAAACTGCACAATTCATTGAGACAATTAACTGCACAATCCCTTGTTGTTGGGAATTGCACAGTCCCTTCTGCCAATGTGAATGTGTAGTTTCCCAGAATAAGCTAAGTGATCATCCCTAGATAATAGGGAGTGCGTAATTAATGTTTGACAAGTGGCACAAAGTTGTTTTTTTCAATCTTAAGACAAGTGTCACTTTTTCCTTGATTTTAGGCATGCACATCATAAACCCTAACCTAACACCCTATGGGCTAGATCTGTTTAATAGATGCTCTTAGAGCTAATTTTCACATTTGACAGTGGAGCTCTAGCCTTCATAACGAGAACAAGGAGCTTTCAACTTAGTTTGCAGTGCTTTCCCGAGTAAGCATTAGAGAAATTTTGAGGTCTAAAATGGGCCTCAAAAGAATATTATAAAGTAATATTAGAAAAAAAATATATTAGATTACATCATCGGATTGTAGAGTGAAGAAAGAAAAAATTAATTTTTCAACTCGTATTTTCAACTTATCTCCCTATGTTTTTACTCAAATTTCGAGTAGGAGAACTCATAATATGCATGATTTAATTCATCGTCTGAGTAACCATGTTGCATACTTTCAATGGGCCCTGCTACTCAAAAAATCACAAATACATGAAAAACGTGATTGCAATCACTTTTTTCATGTATTTATCATTTTTCATGTAGTAGGTTCCATTGAATGTATGCAACATGGGTACTCCTTCGATGAGGAATTAAATTTGACATCCAAAAATTGATCTCGTTTGAAATTTGAGAAAAATCTTAGGGAGATAAGTTGAAAAAAATAGTTTTTTTTTTAATATTTTTAACTTTTTACTTTTTTACTCCAAAAATGGTGAATCATCCCCCATGGTTTACATCATCATCTTTAATCCTATTGGTTCTTATAAAATTGATTTTGGTTGTACATTTTTGTTTTGAGGCCCATTTTAGACCTCAAAATTTCTCTAATGTTTTGCATGTGTCGCTTTTTTTGTCACTTTTGTCACATTTTCTTTTATGATTTTATTTTTCATGTTTATTTTCATAGTAGCTGGTATTTTATTGTTATTAGCTTGTACAAGTGTTGTTTCGATGCGTCATTAACTTTTTACAAGTGTCGCGTTGACTTCTTGTTTTTTTCCTACCAGCAGTTGTCATTGCTAGGTCATTTGTGCATGTATGTTTTTCCTTTTGCATGATCATCTCTAGCACATGTTATTCATTGATCTAGCTTACCTTGAGGCCAATCTACACTTCTTCCTACCCCTGCACTCAGATCTTGAAGTTTTCTCCCTCCTTCCCCGACAGATTTGCATAATCCTAAGTAACTATTACCCCTTCCAACTGCGCATTTTGCAATTTCAAGACTCAATTCTCACCCTTGGCCTTTGAGACTATGCATTGTGTAGTCATTGGCTTTCCCAGTTGTGAATTTCATAGTGATAGGCCTCAAGCCTCAACCATGGCCACTGAGACTTCGCAATGCGCAATCTCTTCCCTCAGTCTGCCTAGTTGAGACTACGCATTGTGTAGTCTCAAGTCTAAAACTCCTCCCTTGCCTATTGATATTGCATAGTGTGCATTTCAAGAACCCATTCTGCCTCCCTAAGCCCAGAAACTGCACAATCGTTCTCTCCAGTGAGTGTGTTACTGCTTTAATCTTGATAGATGAACTAATCTACTTGATCTTAAAAAAAAATTGCCATGAGTGCATCTTGTGATACAGATACTGCAGTTTTTTATCTCATCTCTCTTTCATCAATTGTCATCATCATGCCTCTGAAGAGTCAGCCTCAAAAGACATTATAGATAGTAGGATCGGTGAAGTAGTTGATAGTATTCTAGTTACCATGCCTATTTTTTCTAACTCTCAACTCTTCATTAAAAAGGATTTAGATATCACATGGCATACATTTAAGGAGGAATTCATAGCTACCAATTTCAAAGCGGATCTGGAGGACTGATGGGTATACATAAAAGTCCAGAAGTCAAGATTTGATAAAGTTGCATGCAGTTTCCCAGTATTCCCTTGTGCAGATATCATCAAGTGAATCCTGTCACACATAGATACAAAGAGCATGACCCCCAGCAATTTCAGTGGACAACGGCTTGCATCATATTTGGCCCATGATATTCATCTCATGTATCATTTGCCCAAGATGGAAGAATACATGGATTTTCATTTTTATGAATTCACCAGGTATTTGAGCACCAAGGATGTCATCATGTTATAAAGTGTAACAAGAAAGGCTCAATTTGACTTTAGCCTTAGTCAAATTGAGTAAGTTTAATTTTCACATCAGCAGGACAATTTGGAAGTAGTTAACTAGTGTGACATGGATCTTGTCACTTGGTTAGATCAGAAAATTTGAGTTAATGGGCTTGGAGTTTAGTCATGCATGTTTTGGTTGCTAAATTTTAGCAATCTAGTTCAGTTATTTTCAGTTGTACTCAGTTAACTGACCTCTAACAATTAATAGAGTCAGATAAAGGTTAGTTGATCAGTGAGACAACAGTCTAACTCATAGATCTATCAATTAACTATTCAATCATCCCAAAATAGATCATATATGCATGGAATTCGAATTCCTTAGCTGGAGTGGAGTATAAAGGCTTGTGTCAAATTAATTGTATACTAGATTGAGTGTACAAGCTTGGCTATTAAGTAGGGGAATTGTGCAAGAAAATGGGAAGAAATTCCTATCTTTTAGGAGTTAATTTCTTCAAGGATTGTGCAAGGAAATGGGAGGCTAGAGGAGGCATAAAGTGGATAAGTGTTGGCTAGAGGCTCTCATTCAAAAAAGATAAAATTTTTACCTTTGCAGGTCGTCCTCAGAGATGGAGCATGAAACTGCAATAGTTTCTCTATTCAATTGATTAATGCAAAGAGGCTTGAGGGGTTTTTACCAGTTGGGTTCCCCTAGAAATCACTGAGTTCTTGTGATTTTTCTTGTTACATATTTATGCATGTGTCTCTAAATTATGACTCCCATTGTGCTGATTAGTAGAGTAGAATTTGTGTTTCCTGATTTTAGTTCAAATTCTTGAGCAGTTGCAATTTTTATCAGATTTCTACATGGTATAAAAGCCCTAAAATCACATTAGAACCAGTATTTCGAATTTTTCTTTAGGATTTTGAATTTTAGCTTCAATGTAGCATCTTTTCTTCAGAATTGGGAGAATTTCTTTCAATGGAATGAGATTCGAGTATGCATTGGAGGGAAGTTTGAATTTATAAGCTTGGAACAGATTTAGGATCATCACAAGTGCCCAAGTAGCAACATTTTGGAGCTACCAGAATCTTGATAAGTGGGCATTCCTTGAAGTCCTCATGTACAGTGATCATTGAAGAACTAGAGAGTTGTTAGGAGGTAAAGTTATGGAGCCCTAGTTCAGGGCAGATCCAGAAGACCCTATGTACAGACTTCTTAATGGAGCTAGAAGGCTACTAGAGGGAAGATCAATAAGCCAATGTTTAGTGACACAAAAAGGAGTTGTGATCATTGATATTGGAAAATTAAGGAGCAAGGAGATTTCCCACAGGGAGATTGAGACTCAAAGCGAGCAGCCCTATGGAAGCTAGTACTTCAGGATCCCCGGAGATTAGACTCATTATTTTAGTAGTTGCAACAATAGTTTGGAAACAACAGCAAAGCAGTAGCAGCATCAGTATGAGTAGATCAAATTTTTCCATGCATGCAGCTACACCTTGAGTATTGAGATGGGGTGATGTTGAGCCTTAACCCCAAAAATACAAAGAATTAGGCAGGATTCATAGGAGAGCAGTTTCAGTATACCTTCCTCATGGATCATTGCCTTGCTACAAGGTCCCATAGAGTTCAGGTAGAAGCATCAGTTGATCCAAAATGGATTTTGGATAGACTCCTAAGTCTAAGTGTTCCTCACAGAGGAAAATGAAAGTCCAAGGAAGTTCTTGGAAATAGCCCCATGGCAGAGATATTTTCATTCTGAATCTACTACAACTTGAATGGGAAACATGGACTTAGGATGCAGAAGTTATCACAGAAAGAAGATGCCCTTTGTTCTTTGGAAAAAGAGGCAAAATCCCCTAAAATGGGCAAAAAAAAACCCTTATAAATGGAAATCGCATCGGAGAGGATCCAAGAGGTGAAATTAAGAAGAAAGGGGAGAAACACCCGATTGCTGATCTCCAATATATCAGGTCAGAGATAGGCATGTGTGCGATGGAAGGACCCCGAGCAATGTGATTGTGATCGTCGATATTGACGAATCAGCATCGAGGATGGCATGAGACAAGGGACAGACCCCTAGGCCAATGCGACTTGCAATTGCGATATATCGCATCGCAACATCACATCGTAGCGATGTACAAGGGGTGATAATGCCAGACCCGATGGACTTTATAGGCGTGGTTTTTATAAAATTTGAGTTCCGGTAGAAGGGACTTTTCTGTGTATTAACGCTTTTCGGTGTAAAAACTGAAATACAAAGGAAAGCAATAAAGTTGACCCAAAAGGGAATTATAAATGCAGCACCATGGTTTTGGAGTTCTGTAAGCGGGATTTCGGGCAGGCCTCAAGCAGTAAATGGTATTAGGCTGGCTCCACCCGATCCCATACAATTAATGATGCATGGCTTGGCGGAGGCCCAGAGAAACTGCCTTTTCGGGCGGGTAACCTACATGCCCTTAAGCCGCCTGAAACCGCATGTTGACCATTGGATCAGAGATCACCTAGATCGACGGTGGAACTTGTGAAAGCAGCCCAAGGTGGAACCGATATGGTTATAGGGTGGATGTGATAAATTTAGAAGTCCGATAGAAGGCATTTCGATGGGTTTTTCACATATTTCCTGTGTATTTGGGATTTTACCCAAAACGCTTATCCGATGCGATATGCTGCCTAATGGCGGACCCGATAGGGATTTTAGGGGCAATTGAATGGAATTTCACGTCTGAAATACACGCCCGATAGTGTATTTTGCAGACATTCTCTGTGTAATGGGATTTTCTCAATTTTTGGGTTTTTTCCTAAGAGAAGGCCCTGAAGCCTCTATAACCACTCCTGATCATCATGCCACACTGCAAGCAGGCATTTTTACAGGAAATGATGCATTTTGAAGCCACGGAGCTGCAGAGCCAGATGGCCAGTATAACTGACAGGGAGCAGAGAAGCTACAGAGCCACAGAGGGATAATGAATCGCAGAGAAATTGCTGGGGTAGCCGAAAATCTGGGAAAGTACCTCAAAGGAGGAAGAGAGCTCAATTGAGAGTGAAGGCAGAAGCAAGGCAGCAGAGCGAGAGGAAAAGTTGAAGCACAAAGTTACTAAGACAGCCGCTTGGAGGTCAAGCGGATTTTTGAGAGCTTAGAGAAGCCAAGGCCAAAGAGCCGAAGCCAGAGCCAAAGCCGAAGAGCCAGAGCCAAAGCCAAGAGCTAGAGCCAGAGCCAAAGCGTAGGCCCAGAAAGCCGAGAGCTTCAAAAGCCAGGGATAAGATGGTGTCTAAACCCATTGTGTTCTGTGTAAACCAATGGAGTTGAGCCAGGAGCTTGTAAAAGGACTTATACCATAATCCCAAAGAGCCTAGTCGAGTTGACTAGAGCTCACGGAGACGTAGCCCAAGAGTTTTGGGTGAACTCCTAATTAAATTTTTGTTCTGTGTGTTTTCTTTATGCCTGCATTGTTTACTGTTATATGTATGTTATATCAACATAAACAACAGAATTTTAAAGCACATAAACAGTCAAAAATAAACATAAGCATACACCTTATTTTCAAGCATTATTAATTCCACATTGGTTAATCATAAAGACTTGGGAATATTTAAGCTTTGGAAGTGGGAGAGGTTCTTGTAAGTTTGACAAGAAGCCTAAGTGCCCCATTTTTAGATCAGGTGGTATCAGAGCTTGAGATTGATTAACCCCACCTTAAAACAAGGTTATATCAGAATGCTTGATTGACAGAGCAGAGATTGCTTGTCTGGAAGGTGTTTGGGTAGTCAAGGATTGATTATTTGATTGATTGTATGCTTGTTGTAGACTGACTATGGTTTGAGTTTGCAGAGGTGAAGGGAAAGCTGGTGATAGCTCAGTCTGGGAAGGATAAGAAGGAAGAAGGGCTGAAGGCATTCTTCTTATCCCAAAGGACCTCTACGAAATCCTTGAAGCACAATAGGTTTGTTGCAAAAGGTTGCTTGAATAAGCTCTTTATTAATATTTCTTGAAGTTCTTTTGTTCATTAGCATAATGACTACTTCTACAAGTGAGTCCTCAAATTCTTCTTTCTTCATCACAAGACTCTTTGATGAAGACATGAAGCAAGACTTGTCCACCATGATGGATATGGTGAGAGAAATGTATGAGGATGGAAGGAAGAGCAACATACTTAGAGAGCAGTTGAATTCCATGAAGGAAGAGAAGCAGTTGCTTTTTGACAAATTGCAGGAAATGAAGAGGCAACTTCATATTGCAAATATGAACCTGAAAAGGATGCATTAGTTGGAGTCATAGCTCTTTATTGCCCACGAATCCTTAGTCAAGTATCAACTTGAAGAGGAGGTAAACCATTCCAGTTTGTCTTCAAATTCTTCTAAGAATGCTTATATTGGTTCTTTTGAAAATCATACCAGAGGCATAGGTTCCAAGCTGATGCCCAAGATGGGCTATGAAGGAAAAGGCTTGTGTAAACATGCACAAGGTATTGTTGAGCCAATAATGATTGAGGAAAGGCCTAAGTATTTGGGTCTTGGATATGGATAGTCTTATGGAAAGAGTTCCAAAGCTGCCATGAAGGTCATTGAAACAGCTCCAAGAAGGAGTTGCATTGCAGAGTGTGAAGATTGTATTCAGGAGGAATGCAATGGCTTGAAACCTCATTTGCATGATGCATGTGTTCAGAAGCACGCACTTGAACCAGAGAGTTGTGGAGACTCTAACAGCCTTGAAGAGATTGATGGTGTTCCAAAGGGAGCCACTTCTTCATTTGATTCACCTCCTCATGAAGGCAATAAAGGTGAAAGAGAAAGGTATAAATCTGGTTCTAATCATCTTCCTTTTGATTTTGCAAAGCATGATAAATTTCCACATAGATATGGGAAAAGTATTGCTTGCTCCTTTTGTGTTTTGGGTAACCATAATGTTTCTAGATGTTGGAAGAGAATGGCCACATATAGGAAACTTTTGAAGGAAAGGAAGCAAGAAGACAAAGGTGCATTGGACAAGGAAAATCATGCTGTCAAAAGGATGCACATGTGTTGCACTTATTGCCATAAGCAAGGGCATCTTGCTTAAAATTGTTGGACTCTGAATCCAACAATGCTTCCACAAAAGTTGAAGAAAGTGGAAAGAGAATATGGCAGAAATGGAAAGGAAGATTCCATGATTGATGTGTTTCAGGATGATTCACATGTTGATGCTGATGTGCAGACAAAGGTAGTACCTTTGAAAGGGATTGGTAAGAAACGATTAAATTTCTTATCCGATTAAGATTGCATGTCTATTGATGCATCTATTTGCATTTCTTTGTTAATGGAATGCAAGTTGTGGGATTTTAACAAGAAGGTGAATGGAGAAGTTAAGTAGGAGACTCACTTTGTTGTTGCAACATTATATTTCATTTCAGCTTCAGAAGTACAGTGTGCTTAAGCAAAAGTTGAAGGATGAAATGCATGCATGAGAATGTTATGCATGAACACAGGGATGTTGATGATTTCCTTGTATTTAAACATGTGTGTGTAATTAACTTGAAGGGTTGATTGCTTTGTTGTAAAATGCATGTAATATTGACGTGGGAAAAGTTGATATGGTCTCCAGAATGGAGATAGTGATGAAATGTTTCATCTTTTGAAAAAGAGTCCTAATGGTCTTTTTCTACATGCTTGACTTGAAGGTTCATTTGTTTTAAAGGCATGTTTTGTGGGCTTTTTATATAGTCCATCATTTGTATGTAGATGTAAGACCTGGAGGTGTTCACAAGATGTGAAATTTGATTCTTTTTTTGAAGCAGGAGTTTAGGCCATTCAGTTGTTGTCTGTATTTCTTTTGTTGTTAACAGTTGTTGTTGAAAGATTGTCAAATAGGTACAAATGAAAGCTTTGTGAAGAAGATAAATTTCACATTTTTTTGAGCCACCTTGGATCAATGATCAAGGCAGAGAAGTTCAAACTACCTTCTATGATCATTTCAGCAGAAGTTCTACAGGAAGGCAAGGAGGAAGACAGTTCTTCCCAGGAATACCAGCCCATCCAGGAAGGGAAGTGGTCAGAGACTTTGGTTCAAAGGAACTATGCAAGGCAAGCGTGTGGAGGCTGAAAAAAGAGGGTGTTGTTACTCTCATTTATTGTTTAGATCAGTATATCAATATTTTGGAGACCAAAAGTTCTTTTAGTGTGAAGGCGTGATCCAAAATGGATTTTGGATAGACTCCTAAGTCTAAGTGTTCCTCACAGAGGAAAATGAAAGTCCAAGGAAGTTCCTAGAAATAGCCCCATGGCAGAGATATTTTCATTCTGAATCTACTACAACTTGAATGGGAAAAAATGGACTTAGGATGCAGAAGTTATCGCAGAAAGAAGATGCCCTTGTTCTTTGGAAAAAGAGGCAAAATCCCCTAAAATGGGCAAAAAAAACCCTTATAACGGAAAATCGCATCAGAGAGGGTCCAAGAGGCAAACTTAAGTGGAAAGGGGAGAAACCTCCGATTATTGATCTCCGATATATCGGGTCAGAGATAGGCCTGTGTGCGATGGCGGGACCCTGGGCAATGCAATTGCAATCGCTGATATCGGCGGATCGGCATCGGTGATGGCATGAGACAAGGAACGAACCCCCGAGCCAATGCGACTTGCAATTGTGATATATTGCATCGCAACGTCACATCGCAGCAATGTACAAGGGGTGGTAACGCCGAACCCGATGGACTTTATAGGCGTGGTTTTTATAAAATTTGAGTTCCGGTAAAAGGGACTTTTCTGTGTATTAACACTTTTCGGTGTAAAAACTGAAATGCAAAGGAAAGTGATAAAGCAGACCCGAAAGGGAATTATAAATGTGGCGCCATGTTTTTTGAGTTCCGTAAGTGGGATTTCGAGCAGGCCTCAAGCGATAAATGGTATTGGGCCAGCTTCGCCCGATCCCATACAATTAATGACGCGTGGCTTGGCAGAGGAGCAGAGGAACCACCTTTTCAGGCGAGTAACCTACATGCCCTTAAGCCGCCCGAAATCGCATGTTGACCATTGGATCGGAGATCACCCAAATCGATGGTGGAGCTTGTAAAAGCAGCCCAAGGCAGACCCGATATGGTTATAGGGTGGAAGCGATAAATTTTGAAGTCTGATAGAATCCATTCAACGGGTTTTTCACGTATTTCCCATGTATTTTGAATTTTACTCAAAACGCTTATGCGATACGATATGCTACCTAATGGCGAACCTGATAGGAATATTAGGGTCGATTGAATGGAACTTCATGTCCGAAATACATGCCCGATAGTGTATTTTGCAGACATTCTTTGTGTAGTGGGATTTTCTCAATTTTTGGGTTTTTTCCTAAGAGAAGGCCGCGAAACTTCTGTAACCACTCCTGATCATCATGCCACGCTGCAAGCAGGAATTCTTAAGGCAATGATGCATTTTGAAGCCACAGAGCCGCGGAGCTAGATGGCCAGTCTAACTGACAGGGAGCAGAGAAGTCGCAGAGCCACAGATGGATAATGAATCGTAGAGAAACGGCTGGGGTAGCCGAAAAGCCAGGAAAGTACCTCAAAGGAGGCAGATAGATCAATTGAGAGCGAAGGCAGAAGCAAGGCAGCAGAGCGAGAGCAAAAGCTGAAGTGCAAAGTTGTTGAGACAACCGCCTGGAGGTCAAGCGGACTGCTGAGAGCTCAGAGAAGCCAAGGTCAAAGAGCCAAAGCCAGAGCCAGATCCGAAGAGCTAGAGTCAAAGCCAAGAGCTAGAGCCAAGAGCCAGAGCCAGAGCCAGAGCCAGAGCCGAGAGCCAGAGCCAGAGCTCAGAGCTAGAAAGTCGAGAGCTTCAAGAGCGAGGGATAAGATGGTGTCTAAACCCATTTTTTTATGTGTAAACCAATGGAGTTGAGCCAGGAGCTTGTAAAAGGACTTATACCATAATCCCAGAGAGCCTAGTCGAGTTGACTAGAGCTCACGGAGACGTAGCCCAAGATTTTTGGGTGAACTCCTAATTAAATTGTTGTTCTATGTTTTTTGTTTATGCCTGCATTGTTTACTATTATATGTATGTTATATCAACATAAACAACAGAATTTTAAAGCACATAAACTGTCAAAAATAAACATAAGCATACATCTTATTTTCAAGCATTATTAATTCCGCATTGGTTAATCATAAAGACTTGGGAATATTTAAGCTTTGGAAGTGGGAGAGGTTCTTGTAAGTTAGACAAGAAGCCTAAATGCCCCATTTTCAGATCATCAGTGTCAGTTGGTGCAATCAAATTTTGAGGAGCACAAAGGAGTGTTGATAGCAGTGAACGAGGCATAGTGAAGAATCAACATTAGTGCAAACTTCCCAGTAGATAGTTGCAGAGACAGTTGAATCAGTGTTTGTGGATGTTTCTAAGTTGCATTTGTTGTAGTAGCAGCAACAACAATGAGAGGTAGTTCTACAGTACATTCCACAGGTGTTGGATAGGGGTGGTGAAAAATCCATTTCTTGTTAAGAGGGAGTGTTAGAAAGTGTATTAATAAAGGCTCAATTTGACTTTAGCCTTAGTCAAATTGAGTAAATCGAATTTCCACATTAGTAGGACAACTTGGAGGTAGTTAACTAGTGTGACATGGCTCTTATCACTCAATTAGATCAGCAAATTTGACTTAGTGGGCTTGGAGTTTAGTCATGCATCTGTTGATTACTAAATTTTAGCAATCTAGTTCGTTCATTTTTAGTTGTACTCGGTCAACTGACCTCTAACAATAAATAGAGTCAATTGAAGGTCAGTTAAGTAGTGAGGCAATAGTCTAACTTAAAGATATGTCAGTTAATTTATCAATCAGCCCACAATAGCTCATGCATGCATGGAATTTGAATTTCTCAATTGGAGTGGAGGATTAAGGCTTGTGTAAAATTAATTGTATATTAGATTGAGTGTATAGCCTTGGCTATTAAGCAAGTGAATCATTCCTTGGTAATTGTGAAAGAAAATAGGAGGAATTTCTATCTTTTAGGAGCTAATTGCCTCAAGGATTGTGTAAGGAAATAGGAGGATGGAGGAGGCATAAAATGGCTAAGTGTTTGCTAGAGGCTCCCATTTAGCAAAGAGAACAGTTTTACCTTTGTAGGTGGTGCTTAGAGTTGGAGTATGCAATTGTAATAGTTTATCTATTCAACTGATTAATGTAAAGAAGCTTGAAGGGTTTTTCTGAGTTGGGTTCCCCTAGAAATCATTGTGTTCTTGTGGTTTTGCTTATTGCATGTCTATGCATGTGTCTCTAAATTCTGATTTCCATTCCTCAAATTAGTAGAGTAGAATTTGTGTCTCCTGATTTCAGTTCGAATTCTTAAGCAGTTGAAATTTCTATCAAATTTAAACACATCAAAATTTGGGTGCAAGAGCCATATAAATTCCGCCAAACACCCAGCAATACATATAAGACTAAATCACTTAGAAAGGTGTTCCAGTACCTGTTTGTTTTATGCTACCAGATATATCGTCAGAAGAATATTGAAACCTTCCCTGAAGGTTGGGTTTATATATTGTATCAGATTGTCAATGAGGGGAAGGTGTTCAACTCGCTAGATCCATTGGCTCAACAGCTTAAGGTCCAAGTGACTAATGCAAAGAAACATCCTAAGGGAAAGCAAGCCAGATTCTATATGTCTGCATACTTGTTGGATGGTATATGTGCTAAAAATTCTTTCCCTGTCATGAACTGGACTTAGACACCAAAAGATCCTATTGTTCATATCTACTGCAAGTTGATTTGGAGTGCAGTTATAGGGGATCAATGGAGAAGATGGAAGATCACTTCCTCATAGTATTGCACCAAATGATCTTCGAGGAAGTCTCGTGAGGCTATGGACACAGTATAAGAAACTGCCAATTGGCTTGTCTCACCTGATGGCACTTACCTCACAGTGTTTGGTTGTTAGAAGTCATCACATCTATTACCGAGGTATGCCACTGATCAATTGGTCATGCAAGATATTGCATACCATCTTTCCATGGGCTTATCAATAGTATTGTAAAGGAAAAACAAAGCAACGTAGCCCACTTTTCCTTTGCAGTTGGGATCTTACAAAATTAAGAACCTAAAGGTTGCAGAGACTAAAGGAAATGAATTGGAGAACTTCAAGTTTGGCATTATGGAGTACCACCTGTATTATCCTAGAAGCATTTGCAAGTAGCACTATGCCAAGACGCATTTCAACTATCCAAGTGGGACATACTCTATACCTGAGGAGGAGAAAATTAAGAATTGCTATGATGCCTTTATCCCTCACGCACCAGTCATCCAGATAGGTCCTTCACATGTGAATCCACAACATGATGCTACTCCAAAAGCAGGTCCATTAGAAATTGTAACCGATTGAGCATAAAGTATAAAAGGAAGGTTTCACATAGTCCAACAAAGGAGAAAAGTTGCACATTCAAAGAAAATCTAGCTATTTTGAAAGAAACGATGGCAGTAGAGAGAAAGAGGAAACATAAAAGGCAAGAATAAATGAGGATAAAATAAGAAGAATAAATAATGTTAAAGCAAGTCGAAGAAGAAGAGAAAATTTGGCTACAAGAGGAAGAAAGCAAACAACAGTAGGATAAAGAACTTTCCCAAGAGATTGAAGACTTGATAGTTATTCAAGACATGGAGGTAGAGTCCGAATGATAGAATCAAGATGTTGATCTTATGCCTTGTATAGAATAGATCATCACTCATTCTCCCCCTCCTCCTGCAAAAGGGAAAGCTTCAAATGATGAAGGTGCAATTGCTCCTCTTGATGACAATTTCGTGATGGATATTTGCAGCTTAACTTACGATGAGATTGAGGAGAAAATTATGCAAGCAAGAAAGAAGCATTTTTCGGATGACCTCACACATCCTGATTTCATCAAGGAGAAGCTTATTGTAATGGACACTAGAAAGAATCTTGAAGTTATTACTGCAGCCAACTTGGCCTTTGCAGGATCTTCTCAGGAAAACGCAGAATATTTGATGACTGAAAATAGACAAATGGTGAATAATTTGGAAATTGCAAGGTAACAAATAGAACAACTCCAGGTGGCAGTTCAGAAGATAGCTCCCACACAGGTGTACTTAGAATACCTTCAAGCAGTTATACTTGGTGAAGTACTAGCATTGGTAGAATCCATGAGGAACCTCTATAAGGAGTTAGTCAGCATACACAAATCAGTTGTCCCCTTACTTGACATGCAAAAGAAATCAAGGGAGAATGAAAAATCTCTAAAATTTGTTCATGTAGATATCACTATAGTGCATGAATGGGGAATAAAGTACAGAGGTGCACCACCTGAGTTGGTTAAGAAAAAAATACAGCAAGCTGAGTTGGAGAAAGATGAAGTTTGGATGCTTATACAGAGCAACAAACAACCCAGTGCTTTCATAGCCAACATCTTGTCCTCTTATGCACAGTTGTACAACAATGTGGATTCTATGGTGAAATATCATAAGATCCCTTTATTCAAGAAATTCTTAGAATTAAAAGGCAGAAATGTGGTCAGATAAGAAGTCTCGGAATACTTGGATTAGTTGAGGCAAATTGCTACCAAAGAGGACCTGGAAATCAACAGACATAACATGCAGAAGTATATTGGTGGCCCTACCAAGATCAACACTATGTTGTTCTTATTGAAGAAGAACAAATTGGCTCCAAGACAGTATACCCAGATGCAATGGAGGCTATAGTCCTCTTTCAGCCTAATCCTCTCGCAAATTTTGAGGAGACCATCGCACAATACAAAGCTTGGCATCGCTATGTGACTGAATATCTACAATTCCAAGTTGTTGAGTTGGATTTTCCTCAAACTCAAGCTTGATATGTTATTTTATCTTATTAGGCTTCTTTTATTAGGTTGTACCCATTTTTCTCTCATATGGGTACTTGTAATATTATATTTGAAATAAATGTGTAAGTGGAAGTCCAAGTGTCAATTGTGGAATATGAAAGGTCATTAGTTAGAAAATGACAAAGGAAGTTAAAGAGTCATGATGGGAATCCAAACGTCACAAATGGAGATGGATGGTTATCTCCTGTGTTATAAATACACCCTTATAACTCATGCAAAGGACTTGGAATCGAAAACTTGGGAGCTTTTTTTGGATCCTTAGCTTCCCCTGTTTAGCATAGGAGGATTATCTTTCTTTGGAGAAGCAAGTGTTGGCTTCATGCTCCACTATTTGGGCTAGTGTCTTGCCAATTGTACATGTATGTTTGAAACTTTCAATTTTGATAAAATATCAGAGTCGGCATGTCTTCATGCATATGTCATGGATGTAGTAAGATTATTCTTCTTATGTTTGTGATATGTGTTATCTAATTTACACTAATTATTATGAACTAATTCATTTTCTTTAGTATGAATCTTTTTGAATTCATGCTAATATGTTATTTCGATCATTGTTATCTTGTGAACTATTTTGCGGGTTAACTAATGACTATCTTTTATTACTCATGTTTATTCTAATCTAAGTAATATTACATGCTTCTAAGGGGCTCACTTTATCTCTCTTTGATGTGATGGAACCTATCATGCATTACACTTGATACTTCACAAAGTTCATACACTTGTTTCCACCAAAGTCATGTATACATCATTCTATGTGTTTATCGTAGCCAAGGCACATTATTAGAACCCACCACTTCAGCAACTAGCCATATTCCAGTTGGGGCTCCTACTCCAAATGGTGTGGGGTCTAATTGGGACTTCACAATGGGGAGACCTATGGTGATCCAAATTTATCCTTTCATTTTTCATCATAAATCACAATTCTAACAAAGGAATCATCTTCTACTCATCAAGATCTTTCTAAAGATATAAATTTCACTTAATTCGTAGCTCTGAGCACAAAGTTATACCCTTTTAAAGTTTTACCCCTTTCAGGGCCACCTCATCAATCCATACCACCGACTAGGATTTCCACATGGAAATTCTAGGCCACATGGCACCCTACATGGGTCTACATCCACTTTTATCTATCATATCAAATTACCTCTATATCGATGATTTTCAATCACCGTGCCTTGCCAATTCTCCCATGCATCCAATATGATGACATACAACAACTCCACTTTGTTGATATGATGATATCGGTATATTGGTAATAAATAAAACCACATAGATCCATTGATATGGAAATATGTTGATATGTCCTTATTGTTGATATGATAAACAATCTTTGGCGCAATTCTTTGATGTGCTGATATAGTATATTGAGGTATTGGGATTTCAGGAAATTCTTGTAATTGTGAAACTTTGATTTCCCAATAAGGTAAGGGTCGATGCCAATTCACCCTACCAACATATACTACCACCTCAACTTTTCCCTACAACCATTGTATAAGATGTGCAAGATTTGAAACATCCTTGCACATGTGGAAATGTTGATGTGTATACCAAGGGTATCAAAATATTAGCATTTTTCCAAGTCTAACCTCAAGAAATATCAATCTGTCGATATCTTGATATGCCAACTCAACATGCCATATAAGTCTCCATCCCCATTCACCACCCAACACATGTCCTCTGCTGATACATCCCCAACCGCGTGGTAGTGTATGTGTTCCATGTGTTACTAACTATGCCTACCTTACATGCCAAATCATCGAATCCAAATAGCATGTGTGATTCATGTGGTATTTCCATATCTTCACTCAACATTCCCTTTGTATTTTTGGATTAGGTTTAGATATCCTGAGTCTTCACCCATCACTGACGAGAAGTCGAGGCAAGATATCTCATCATCTATTAACATTTTATCTACTAGAACAAAACCTATATCATAGTTTTATGGTACTTAGGTGGTAAGTTGATAGCATGACATCGGTTGACCTCTAATAATATGAGGGTTTGACTCTTGAGTGTCATTGGTGTCAATTGATGGGAAATGGATTTTAAAGTTTCATCTGTCATATCGACCTGATATAAAAGGGGTTATGCACTAAAATGCTCCTATTAATTGATATGTCGATATGTGTAACACTCAGACAATGTCTGGTTCTAGGTGCTTGAGTGGTGTAGCTCAAAGGTGCCTAAGGTTCCATCCTATGTCATATTCATATAATTTAGCATTAGAACTCATTAATGATGCACTATAGTGAAACACCAAATGAATATTTACTATAGGGAGAAGGAGAAGAATGAAAAGTCAAGCATAAATCTGTCACAAGATGTTGTATAATGGTTGTTAGGTTATCAATAGGATCCTTCGGAGACATGTTTATAGAAATTAATCTCACCCTAGTATACATTCTTGACCCTAAGGATGATTATAGCATCCAATCCTGGTTATAACTTGTAAGGTTACCATGAACCATAAAACTTATGCCAAAATATTGGGCTTATGAATATTATGTTAACTCTGTAAATAATAAGGGTAGAGGGTATTGTTTACACAAGAGTTTTTGGGTAGAGGAGGGATATGATTATATCCCTTCTAAGAACATATCAGTCTGAACTAATAGCCTTAATTTTCCAAATCATAATTAACGAGCTTTATAATTTAGTTTAAATAAATGAGAAATGTAATGACTTTGGTTCATTCATTTGAATTAATTACAAGTATCACATTTGTAACCACTATAAAAGTGACTCAAGAATAATCCATCTAAATCACCATTTTTCATCATAAGAATTTAAATGAGGTGCAAACAAAAGGGCATCACTCGGTACTTCAATTAGTTACTGAAATCAAAAGGGTATGACATAGCTTAGTAATCTAGGTTATTGTAGCAATTTTAGTTATATTTGTATTCACATTATCACATAATTACCCTAGGTATATTGTAAAAAACATTGCACCTGACCTTCATCAACTATTATTTCATTTTCAAAAATGTTATGGCCATCACACATTATAAATTTAGTATAATCTTGATCAAATATTAAACATTCATATTAAGGACTATCATATCTACCTTACACTAACATTACATTTTGACTTTCATATTATCTACTGAATAAGTCCATTAGGGGGAATTTGAGGTAAAAAATGGGCCCCAAAGAAAGAAAAAAAATGTCTAACAAAATCAACTTTAAAAGAACCAATAAGATTCATGGTGATGATGTCATCCCCAGGAGTAAATATTTTTGGAAGGAAAAGAAGAAAACTACTTTTATGATTGTTTTTTCAGCTTGTATCCTTATAGGTTTACTCAAATGTCAAGGTTAGGCATCAGTTAGATGTAGAATCAAATTCTGCATCCAACAAGCACCCATTCTGCATACTTTTGAGTAAACTAACACCAAAAAATTGAAAATACATGGAAAAAAACATGTTTCAACATATTTTTCCATGTATTTTCAATTTTTCAGTGTAGGTATACTCAAAAGTATGTAGAGTAGGTGCTCCTTGGATGCAGAATTTGATTTTGCATCCAACAGGTGCCTACACTTGACATTTGAGTGAACCTATAAGGAGATAAATCGAAAATACAATTAAAAATATATATACTTTGCTTTCTTTTCCTTTCAAAATTAAGGCCTCTTATTTATTATTTTTACTATTATTTTATTATTTTTCTTAAGAGGCCCATTTTATACCTCAAAATTCCCCTAATGCTTATACAATTGGCATATATAAATTAAACCATTAAAATATTGTTCATCATTGAATCATGTATCCAATAAAATATAAAGAGGCTATAATTGATTTTCGAAGTAGGCCAATGCCCAATTGAGAGAGATCCAACCTTTATTCCTTATATGCTAGCTGAATATCATTGACTTACTGGTAACCTCCTAGCTTTCTCCTTGGGTACTCTTCTTCCCTATAGACCCCTGAGCTACAATGTGGTTATAAGAGAAATGAATACTCAAAAAATGTGGAGGTGAGATGTCAAGCCCAAGAGGTTCCCACTCAAAATATAAGAACTCCAAACTCTCAACAAGCCTCAATTTAGTCACACAAATTGTTATAGTGTTAGGACACTCATCCAACATTAGGGTTCATAAGATGAATCTTTCATAGCTTAGTCTTCTTTTATAAGAGAATCCATTGCCCGTTGGATCTCGTGCAAAAATTATCCCATTTTTTATTATTATCATTTTTTTAAATCTCCCTTATTTAATTATAATTTTCTTCTAAGTTTCCTCATTTTATTATTTTATTTTAACTTTCCTTATTTTTTATTTTCTTTTAACTTCCTTTATTTATTATTTCACTCTAAACTTCCTTATTTTATTATTTTCTTCTAACTTCCATTATTTTATTTTATTTCCTCTAAATTCCCTTCTTTTATTATTTTCATGTAACTTCCTTTCTTTTGTTATTTATTTTAACATACTTTATTTAATATTCCCCTCTAAATTCCCTCATTTTATTATTTTCTTCTAAGACTAAAATTTTTCTCACCCCAAAACATGTTTCCTATTTCTTCCCTTAGTGGTCCCTTGATTCCAATTCATATTCCCCTATTTTGGGCTCATATGTTTCATTAACTAGAGTTAACTATTTGGTGTCATATTTATGTATCTAACCTCCCCTATTTTTCTCCTTTACAAAGTATAGTTAGAGATTTCAGCTCTATAAATTCTCCACATGGAGAGTTCTCATTAATATGCTTTTTCTAAATTTTTGAATTGATTCCTTTAAATTCATGCACAACTCCCCTCTTTTAAGAGTTATTATAACTCAACATTTTATTGTCATTATTTCCAATTCAGAATATGCTCCCTGCGTGTTTTAGGATAGCTATAATACTTAATTCAATTAAAATCACTCCATTTGTTTTTTATAAAGTTTGATTTAAGTCTACACACACCCCTCCTTAAATTAAACTTCATCTTGAATTTTCTAAGCAAGAGGGAACCAATGACATATCTTGTTACATTATCCTTAGTAAGGTATTGGTGTTGTATTCCTCTGCTTTAATCGTAAACCATCTAACTAAATGATAACGAGTTATAATTTTTCAATGATTTAAGATAATTCACTTGTCAAATTTTTCCCTTTTAACATTGGCAAAGACTCAATTATTATCAAGATAATGGTCTAATATCATTTATTGATATAGACATATGAAAATCCTTGAGTGATCACTTCCACCCTTCTAGCTCTCTCTCTCTCTACTTCGTTACATTAACCTACATTTGGTTTATCTACATCATTCCACCCTTCTCTCTCTATATATATATATATATAAACCTGCATTTGGTTTATCTGCATGTTGAAATGTGAAATATATACTTCATGTTGAAATATATAATGCATTCAATTTATCTGCATATTGAAATGTTGAAATATCTACTTCATTACATTAACCTTTAATGTTGAAATGTGATCAAAAAAATTATCACCAGACTAGTTATCTTTATCACATGCCTCAACCATGAGGAATGATGTCCATATTTCTCAACGAATTCTACTTCAATTCTCTATGGGGAAGCTATAATACAACCCTCAACATCTGCTCACCCATAAAAACATATTATATTGGTCTCTATCAACATGGAAACCATCTCAATCTCATTCAAATCGAATACATTTAATATTTTAAAAGTAGCCAAACGTGAATCCAGAAAGAAAATTGGAAATTAAAACTGCTTGCGGGCTTGGGCGTAAATAAAATAACCTTGCAGAGATGTATGGGTTGTATTTTAGCCTCCAAATAGCCTAGAATCATAATGTCTCCTCAATAGTAAATTATTGAAGACTCTTGTTACCATCCAGTGCCACCTCAAAAGATCTAATCTAGCGAATAATCAAATCTATTTCCTTTGCAGAATTAGAACCATGTTAGAGGCCTTCTCAGGGGTGTTGGGGATGGATGTCCAGCGGAGAATCAAAAAGCCTGAATAAAGTCTCCATTGGAGTGAAGAGCGTAGGAACTCCAAATTAGACCTCCAATCTCAGGTTTGATGGTGGGACGGAAATGGCCTTGTTGTACCCTACTCTCGTCTTCGATGGGGTCTGCTCCTTCTTTTCTAGGGGAGTATGCCAATATGATCTTAATGAGGTGCGGAGCTTTGCATCTGAGAGAGAAAAACAGCAATGCAAGAACTCAATCAAATAAAGCATGTCAGCTAGAGGCATGGAAATGGGAATTGAATGGCACATCAAAGTGGATATTTATCCCATGAAGCACGTCGGAACTCCCTCCCTAAAGGGTTGATTGGGAAAAAGAACAAGGCTCAAATTGGCGCATGCCATAAAACTCCTCTACCTTCCTTATAATTATCCACATCTCTCTCCTAATCAATAGCATTCCAAGCAACTGGCGTCAAATTTGTGGCGTGCATCGTGAGGTGGATGAAAGTCGACAACATGGGCTTACGCTAGCTGAATTAATGCATGAAGGAAAGAAAAATTCCATCCAAATATGGACCTCCTCCCATGCCTTAGCCTCAATTATCTTGATGACAAGATGGACTGAATTCAAGCCAAGAAGGAATGATGGACATCCCAAAGCGTGGAATTACCATGCACAGGTGAGGTATTCCTGGACGGAAAATATGGGTGGAATTGGCTTTTGTCGGATCGAATTTTCGAGAAGGAGCACATTAGGAATAAATCAGTCGAACTGGAGAGCATCCAATATAGTTTCACTGGTGTATGTCGGCCTTGTATGCTATGGTTTCATGGTTGGTCTATTTATATTGGGTTGGCTGACCTCAGTCCCTCCAGGTCAGATGGTCCAGTGCCTGAGAACATAAATCTATTCATCACTATGGCATCGCACAGTCAGAATTTCAAGTTCAAGTTGGTTATTGAATCATCCTCTTCGGTACCAGCAAGAGACATTAATAGATCGGGAAATTATTCTTGAGTACCCAGTTATCTGGAAACTTGAAAGGCCTGCAAATAAAGGATCCATCATTCTTGTCAGTGTTAGTTCTTGTCCACCTTTCATCTCAGTGGGTCAATTGTGCATCTTTAGATCTCTCTAGCCGAGCTTGCAGCCACTCCAGGCACGAAATAATTACACCTCAAGAACGAGATAGTCAAACCTCCTCTATGCTCATTCTCCCATCTTTGTATTGCTTAACAGAGAAAATTGTATCATGGGGTCAGTCCTCTAATCAATTTGGAGTCATGAAGAACTAGGACGCACCTCCCTCAGGCTCTAGGGGCCCAATTCATTTCCCGGTTTTCCCTCACCCTCTAATTGGCGACAACGAGGAGATCATGGAACTCAAGCATTAGGTGAGCCAGTAGTCCGAGCACATTCTCTTCCTCCACAAAGGATTCTAGAAGCATAAAGCAAAGATAAACCAATTAAGAGAAGAAATAGACTGGTTCTAACACCACTACATTGAACTGCAAGCCTAGAGAAATCTGAACGTGGAACGCAACACAATTATCAGTGCGTCAGATGGACCCTCTAATAAAATGTCAACCCGATCGCCAAGCTAATCCATATTTATACAATGCAAACGTGTCCTGGTTTGTGGCCAATTTTGTGGAATTTACAGTTTTAGCAATTTTTGTCAAATGCATGAACAGGGTAGACAAGTAGTAGTTTTATCCATCAAAGATGTATTTTGATGTTATGGCATTTTTGTACCGCGTGTAAAAACTTTCTAGTTTTCTTGATGTGTTTTAAGCGTAGACTTAACGAGAATCTTACTCATCCTGGTTAAAAAAAAGGTACTCAAAGGTAGATAATTTGACATCCTTTACTCATTTTCCAGATAAATCAATCAATCACTCTAAACTATATAATTTTTTCTTGGATGTAGGGGTGGTAAGAAGGGGAGGGGTACTTTATGGTTTTGAGGAGGACAAATTGTTGAGGTACTCATGAGTCTTGGTTATGTGACAAATAATCAAGCAAATATATGTGGTCTCTACCAGGGACTTATTTTATCCAAAGAATATCAAGTGGACACACTTACTATTATAGGAGATTCTCTCCTAACCCTGCATTATCTAGTCAAAGACTCCCTCCCAAATAAGAAATATATGGAAAACATCATGAAAATAATCAAGGAAATTGCGGAAGACATCCCATCCAATGTTTTAAGATATTTTAACTAAGAAGCAGACAAGTATGCTAACAAGGGGTGTAAATTGAAGATAGGTGAATTAAGGATTAATGGCCAAAATAGACATCCTATAACTCTCTAGTGGCAGATGAATTTTATTAAAAAAACTTCCCTCGTAGCATTATGTGTTGTGAATTTTATGTTTCGTTGGGGCATTTTTGTGAGGTATTCACCTACTAAAACCCCCCCTTTTGTTGCTAAAATATATTCTCCTAAACTAAATCATGCGTTCCAATTAGAAAGGAGAAAACAATTAGAAAATTTTGATGAATTAACTTTGTAATGCTTAATGTAATTGTTGTGAACCAGGCATAGAATTATATAATTCAAATACTCTTTCTAGTTTTAAAAAATAAAAATAAATAAATCTCCTTAGATGTAGTCTATAGGTATCCTACAAGCCTTAGATTGTAAAATAGAGAAACATTGGTTATTAATATATAGGTATTTGAATTCTTTAAGATTTAGAATGTACATCTACATAATTTTTTCAAACGAAAATATCACTAGATTTATCATGTGTTAACCTCTCCAATGATTATGTCAACTAGAAAAACTAGACGATCATGTGTTAACCTCTCCAATAATTATGTCAACTAGAAAAGCGAGATGCACCTCTAATTTATTTAATTAAATACAACTAGTATTGTATTGTAAAATTGTGATTAAATTATTGCTAGCATCAAATATACATACATAAATTTATTGCAATCATTTACTCGACTATATCCATGGAGATTCCTAAATTTATCATGTGTTAACCTCTCCAATGATTATGTCAACTAGAAAAACTAAACTATCATGTGTTAACCTCTCCAATAATTATGTCAACTAGAAAAACGAAACGCACCTCTAATTTATTTAATTAAATACAACCAGTATTGTATTGTAAAATTGTGATTAAATTATTGCTCGCATCAAATATACATACATAAATTTATTGCAATCATTTACTCGACTATATCCATGGAGATTCCTGATAATATATGAATGAAGTATTAATAATTTTACGACACTTAGTGCATAATCCACAAGATATTATGTCTATCATTTTGTTTTATGCCATGCTTCTTTTTACCGGCCAATCATTTGGTTTTATTGTCAATTCAAGCCTCACAACAATGTATATTGATTGGGGCATCAATTATTTATCTTTTAGTATTTTTCAATTTCGATTAGCTTGTTTAACACAGTTTCACTTATATTTCTCTTCACTAGCATCACCTTGAAAATCTTATGATTCTCTTACTCTATGTCATATTATCCATTTACTTCATAATCCACTAATATCTTAGGATCACATATTCAAATGTTTTATTTATATCTCTTGTATTTTATAAGATAATACCCACTTTCTTATACTTCAATATCATAAGTTTTATCAAGATTACAAATGGGTTCTCTGAGGTAGATTAATTAATGGTATTGAAACTCAGTTTTATTTTTCATTTAATTAACTTTTTATGTGTGTTTGTTGTTCTCTCATTTCTTTCATCTCTCTCAGTAGACTTTATTATCCTCCCTTTCTCATCTAAGTAATTATTATTATTCATAATAAAACCACTTAATTGCTTCACTAATTATTTATATTTATATGATGTTAATAGTTATGTTGAAAATTTTATATACTTCGTTTGATAATATCTATCCCAAATTGAATCATGTTGTAAGAACTTAAGTTTAGGCACACTCCTCGAAATTTACTTATAACATAAGTTTAGTGTTTGTAGATTTATGTGGGGTTGATCTTGATTCTGAGATATCGAAAATTGCTCCACATTGGACATTTTTTATTGTCAACGCTTTAAGTCTAAACCAAAACCCATCTTCAGAACAAATGTCTTAACTATGATCTCCATAAATGCTTATAGGAATTAGGGTTTGATTCCTCGTTCTTGATAATTACTTGTGATTTATATTGGCTTCTTTACTTCTTTATTAGTTTATCTTTCATCGAGAAATTACCAAATTATATGTATATGAAGACCAGAATAAGAAAAGACACGAGATGTAGGCGCTCAGCCAGGGAAAAATCCCTTAAAATGGAAAACCCAATCCAACTCTTCCACTAATAGAATCAAATCAAGATAAGACTCTTCAAGACCTCTTAGACCTAGACAAAGACCTCCTTTAGCCACCAAGTCAGTCCTTCCCTTCAATAGATGATCCCTATCAAAGTCTCCAAGTAACAGCTTCTTAGCAGCAGCTTCAATCCAAAATTTTGGCCCCCCAACAGTAGAACTTCGACCCCCAGCAACAGAATTCAGACCTGCAATAAACATGAAATTTCGACCCCAAAAACTTTGCATGTGTGAGAGATAGATAGCCCAGAAACTTGAATTAGGTCTTCCAAGCAAATTTCATCCTTCTCCAGCTACTTCACTCTCTTTTCTGCCTCTCTTCCTTGAAGATCGAACTTGTTGAGTGAATGCTCCAAATAGGTTGAACTACCTATCTATATATAGCCTTTCTATTGAGTCGAATTGCCCAAATGTAGGTTGACTTCATGGGGACAAGGTTGACTTGGTGTGGAGGTGACAAATAACATTTTTGACTCAAAAATAATTCTTTTTACATGATACAAAAGCCCAAGAAGGGTCTAATAAAAAAGACAATGACTCTAATGATTCAAGACAAAACCTAGAAGCCTTCAATGGAGGCTTTGACCTAGAAAACATTGACCCGAGCATGAAACCCATGTTTTAATAAGTCATTTTTCTTTAATAATAATATTCTTCTTGACAAGTACAATTATGAAGATTGACATTAGTTGCATTCTTCAATACTCCCTCTTAACAAGGAAGGTATTCATAATTACATACATATAAGAGTACTTGGAAGATCTCATAATGAAATGAACTATGAAGAGTTCTAGGAAAAACATAGTTTTTTTTTTTCTATATAATACTACCTAAGCACCCACAGGGGATTTGAACCAGTGACCTACCGCAAGGAGTGCCTTAACAATGCACCCATTCACCGTCAATCCAAATCCCCATGGGCCTAGGAAAAACATAGTTACTCATCAAACAAGAAAAGTATCGATTACCCTTTTTTTGAGGTAGAAAAAAATCACTTGATTTTGAAAAGTGGTTATTCATAATACACATTTTTTTAACATATTTTTGGAACATTAAGCTTTCTTATGTATCAAGTATGAACATTTATATTTTTAATAGTGATTTTCATGTTGATTTTGAAAAGTGTTGATGCAACATCAACCCCATTTTTTAGAGGGATTATTTTTCACACTCTAAATTTTCTAATGTATTAAGTGGATAATTTTTTTTAGATGTTGGTAATTTTCATGTAGATTTTGAAAAGTATTCATGCAATATCAACCCCCTTTTTTTAAAGGGATTATTTTATACACTTTAAAATTTCTAATGTATTAAGTGTGAATAATTTCTTTTTAATGTTGGTGATCTTTATCTAGATTTTGAAAAGCATCAACATTTTTTTAAGGCATATCTTTGACACTTCAAATTTTCCGATGTCCTGCGTATAGACAATTTTTTTTAAAGTTGATTATTTAACTATTTTTCAAGTTGTTTTATTCTTCTTCCTATTTTTCGTCCTAAGATGTTTGCTTTTTAAAGGTTTTCCGAACATGTATTTTTTGTTTTTCTTTGCAGTGTTTTTTTATAATACAGATTTTAATTTTTTTTTGCAAAATTTTAAAAAAATAATAAAAACAATCATATTTTGAAGATGGGTATTTTATAAATTTATATATCGTTAATTAATACTACAATACACATGAAATAATTGTCACTAAAAAAATTAATTTTAAACACTCGATAAAAAATACACATTTTGCATATAAATATAATTTAAGAAATATTTTTCAAAACATTTTCGCTAAAAGTGACATATTAAATAAAATATTTTTATGAAAATTTTGAATAAAATAAGTTAGAAAAACAGCAAATTTTATGAATTTTATATTCAAAGATGATGACATTTGAAGTTTTTTTCCCAAAAAACTGATTCAAATAAAATTTTAAGTAACCATAACAAAAATAATTGTTTAAAAACAAATAAAAGCATACCATTAAGAAAAAAACAAAAAAAAAAAAAAAAAACAAAAGGTGTCGTCTAACGAGGCGGAGGAATTGCCCGGATGGTAAAAAATGTCAGAATCCAGGCTAAAAAAATTCAAAAAATCTTGTAGAGGCAGTGTTTGAATCGTGTTTTTGATGGTAGAAATCGATTCAGCACCATCAAAAACGTCTAGGACACCTAAAATTTTAAAGTTTAACAAATATAACTTGGATTTACAAAAATCCTTGCTGGATTTTCTCTAAATATGACCGGAATTTCCGTAACTTTCCGGTCAACTCCTCCACCTCGTTAGACCATGCGAAAACAAAATCCTTAGGAATAAAAATTTAAAACATAGAAAATCAAAAAATAAAGAATACAACTATATATATATATATATATATATATATATATATATATATATATATATATATATATATATAACTCCTTACCTTTGATTTTTAAATAATATTTTACTTACCTTATTAACTAATTTACCAATAGCTAATTCTGGGCAATGATGCATCGATGCTATTTATTCCTTAAGATCGATTGATTCTTCATCTTGTCATGAGGATGGACCACATTAGTTGGTTCGAAACGTTGACCAAATCTTAATAATATGATTAATGCGAAAAACATCTATCTACATTATGGATCACAAAAGTATTAGATCTAACAAAAAAAAACATCAAAGAAATTAAAATTAAAAATATTAGAAATAAATCTAAAAAAATAAAAATAAAAAATAAACCAAACAAAATAGTTTTAAAAATAAAAATATTAAAAAAACCACACACATTAAAAGATTATATATATATATATATATATATATATAGATAACATTAAAAAAAAATTCAAAAGCTCAAAAAAAAAAAAAAAATTATATTAGAAATAAAATAAAAATAATTTTTCTTTTAATTAACACTCAAGGACCCTGCCTAGCCCAAAATCAACCCTGGCCATGCAGGGGCACTCAGGAGTGCATTTTTTTTTTAATCTTTAATTTTTTTAAATTTTAATTTTATTTTAATTATTTTTAAATTTAAAATTTTTTATAATATATTTTTAAAATTCTAATGTTTTTTTTTAGTTTTTTTTTTTTAATTTTGTTTTAAATGTATTTTTTTATATATTCAGATTTCTGTGATCTATAATGAATTAAGCAAAGTCTTTTGGTAGAAATCACATAAAAAAAAAATTTGGCAGACGCATTTTGAACCAACAAGTGTGGTTCATCATGAAGACCAGATGAAGAGGCAGACCATGGCAAAGGCTTAAATAGAAAGCAATGTAGAGACATAATTTCAAATAACGACTATATTTGAGCAATAATATTTAAATTATGAGATTAATTTATTAATATATTAAAAACAAATTCTATTAAGAAATGGCTATATTAAACAGCTAGTTTTTTAAAAATAATATTTAAATAATGATATTAGTTTATTAATTTATTAAAAATATTAATAGGTAACGGTTATATTAAACGGCCAGTCTTTGAAAAATAATATTTAAATAATGATATTAATTAATTTATAAAAATATTAATAAGTAACGGCTACATTAAACGGTTAGGGTTTGAAAAATAATATTTAAATTAATTTATTAAAACCAAATATTACTCGTTTTTGAAAACTATTATTTAAATTGTGATATTAGTTTATTAATTTATTAAAAACAAATATTAATAAGCAACTACTATATTAAACAGATAGTTTTTGAAAAATGATATTTAAATTAATTTATTAAATAATAATAATAATCAAAGTCAAACTCTAAATAAGGAGGGAAGTCAAAAATTATAAAAACGAGTCAAGACCCTAATTGAGACAAAAGCATTTAATAGATAAAATAATTAATGAAAATAAAATAAACTAATTTAAAAATAATTAATGGGAAAATAAATAAAATAAAACAAAAATATACATAAGTCAAAATAAATATATAAATAAAAAAAAATATATATATATATATATATTCAAATAAAAGTAATCAATAATATGGGGTTGAGGCCCATTAAACAAATAAAAAAAATACTAAAAGGAGTTAAGAACGAATATGATGATAAAATAAAAAAGACGAAAGATCAAGAAAATAAACTCTAATGAAAAATAAATCAATAACAAATACTATAAAAAAGGACGTCAATAACTACATAGATAAACAAATAAACAAAATAAATCCCAAAAAGAAGCTTAAAAAACTAAGAGAATAGGACAAGGACCCAACTTCTACTAATATTCCAACCATCATCTCTGTTCAAATTATTGGGTCTTTTTTTAATTTTTAGGGCCTTCTTCAATTTACGATGATGGAAATGACTAACCCTAGCAATGAATTTTAGACTTCTTTTTGGGGCCTTTAATTTAGTCATTTGTAATGGCTTGACTAAATGGGCAAAGTCCGGTAATTTCATTTGCAATACTTACAATGGAGCATGGGTGGTAGATTATGTAATTTGCTCGCATGGTTTGTGTGAGAAAATGGAGGAAGTTTTGATTGGAGATCAGTTGTGGGACTTAAAATCAGATCACAAGCCAATTTATTTATGTTTCTCTTGGATTGGAAAGAAACAATTAGAGTCAAAAATTCAACATGTCCGTTAAAATCTCCCATAGGGCATAATTTTTTTGACCCTAGAAAATTGTAATACCTTCAAAATGACACTAGAGAGGCTCTTCGAGAAGGATAAAATTACAATTCACAGCCTTCATAGTCATGAATTAACACATTTAATTTAATGCGCACTTGCAAAATGAAAAAGAGCAAAAATTAAGAAGTCTAAAACAAATTGTTTTCCAGTTAATGCTTGGTTTGATGAGGAATGCAAAAAGGCAAGGAGAATGTGGAAATAGTCAAACTAGGATAACATAAAGTTCAAATCTTACAAGCAAATATTAAGCAAGAAAAAAGTTGATTTCATGGTTTCAAGGAGGGAAGAACTAATCTTCCTTGGGAAAAATAATCCCAAATTATTTTGGAAGGAGCTCCAACCGAAAAATATACAAATTGGAAATAATATTATAGCTTCTAAATGGTTTGACTATGCAAGACAACTCTATGAGCAGGTTCCCAAGGTTGACCCTCCCCCCTTGGTCAACACTGATAGTGAACTCTTCACGATACAAGAGGTAGAGATGGGTATCAAGAAGTTGGGTGTTGGAAAGGCAAAAGACTTCTCTGAACTCCCAGTAGAATATCTAATATGGGGCTCAAAGATTCTTGCACCTCACATTACAAAAATCTTCAACAACATCATACAACAGGGGCTCCCCACAGATTGGAAAACTAGTCTGGCAATACCTCTTTTCAAGAGCGGTGATGTCAATAATCCCTCCAATTATAGGACCATCATGATAAACCTTTTGTTTGCAAAGCTATTTGGAAGCATGCTAGAAAACAAAATTAGCAAGTAGGCAGAAGAGAGATAAACATGCTAAAGGGAATGCAGGTTTTAGACCTAAACATTCCACAGTTGATTATTGTATAGCTTTAAGGCACATCATTGAAAAAGTTTGGGATAAAAGGGAAGAAGTATTTTGTTGCTTTTTTTATTTCAGAAAAGTATTTGACTTGGTTCCTAGGGATAAACTTTGGCACAGAATGGAGGAACTTGGTGTTCCTAAACATTTGAAAACAATTGTGCATAGGCTGTATGAAGAGGTGAAAGTCAAAATTAGAACTTCAGTAGACATTTCTGAAAGTTTTAGAAGCGATATCGGGGTCAAGCAAGGTTTCCCATTGTCTCCTATCCTTTTTTGTTTATATATTAACAAGCTTGAGGAGTGGTTAAATTCACAAGGGGGTGATGGTATCTATTTGGGCAAGTTTGTTATAAGACTTCTTTTGTATGCAGATGACCTTATTTTGATTGCTAAATTGGCTCTTGGTTTGCAAGAGCACTTACTATCTTTTGAGAAATTTTGTAGAAGTGTGGGGATGCAAGTCAATATCAACAAAATGAAAGTAGTGGCTTTCTCTAAGAAAATAAAACATAACCAGCATAAGTTCTACTTTAAAGGAAACATTCTGGAAGAAGTTGTGGATTACAAATATCTCGGAATTGACTTCAACAAAAATCTAAGCTGGAATGGTTGTAGAAAGAAAAGAACTTTGGGGGGTTGGAAAGAATTTTATGCTTTTCAAAATAGGTGTAGAGAGGCAGAGTTATGGGACTGGAAAACCACTCAAACTCTTTTTGGGCTTCTAGTGATTCTGGTGATTCTCTATGGTTGTGAACTATGGGCCAGCAGTACATCCGACATGCAGTGGAGACAAATTGAGAAAATTCAGAAGCGTTTGATTACAAACAAATTTAAGATTAAAAGTGCAGTTCCTTATGCTATCTTGTTAAGTGAAACAGGGACTGCTCCATTTGAAGCAATTGCTTTGGTGCAAGTCATAAGGTATTTAAAAAAAATTGAGCAAATGGAAGAGGGTAGATGGCCTAAGGTTGTCTTTAATGATAGATTGTGCAAGAGAAAAAAAGCTTGGATGCAGCAAAATAACAAATGGTTTAGTAAATGGGGTATTTGCTTTAACGCGTGTCCCATAAACAACAAAGAGATAAAAGCTTTTGTTATGGAAAATTTCCACAAGCGTACTTGGGATAAGGTGCTAGGAAGAAAGAAAAAGTATTATATTGAAGTGTTTAATCCCACTCATAGTCATCAACCAAAAGCATACATGGAGGCCAATATCTCTTGGAAAGCCAAAATTCTTATTGCTCAGTTAAGGACTAATTCTCATCAACTCTGTTGTGAAACAGAGCGCTGGAAAAGGCCAAAGGAAGTGTGAGAGGAAAGAGTATGCATTTTTGTTTTTTCCAGAAAAATGGAAACAGAACAACATTTCATTTTAGAATGTGAGGCCTTCAAAGAAAACAGGGAAAGTTGTGCAGATAAGCTGGCAGTTAGCTCTTGGGATAATCTATTTAGCGAGGGGTTTGTCAAGAAGCTGGGAGCATTTATTTTGAAGCTTCACAGAAAAAGGTCGAATGCATCAAGCAGATGAAGAAGCAATTTGTCCCATAGGCTATCTTTAGCTTCGTAGATGTTAAAATATTTTCTTTCTTTTTTCTTCTTTTCTTTGTTTGTTTGTTTGTTTATCTATGTACTAGGCATTGGTGTCCTTTTTATAGTATTTGTTGTTGATTTATTCATCATTAGAGTTTCTTTTCTTGATCCTTGGTGTTTTTAATTTTATCATCATATTTGTTCTTAACTCCTTTTAGTATTTTTGTTATTTGTTTAATGGGTCTCAGCTTCATATTTTATTATTGACCCTGTTTTATTTATTGATTATTTTTCTTTGAATATATATATATATAGGTATATATATTACTTATGTATATTTTTGTTTTATTTTATTTATTTTTCCATTAATTATTTTTAATTTAGCTTATTTTATTTCCATTAATTATTTATTTATTAAATGATCTTGTCTCAATTAGGGTCTTGACTCGTTTTTATAAATTTTGACCTCCCTCTTTGTTTAGAGTTTGATTTTGATTATTATTATTTATTTTATTTATTTATTTTTTAATAAATTAATTTAGATATCATTTTTCAAAAACTAGTTGTTTAATATAGTGGTTACTTATTAATACTTGTTTTTAATAAATTAATAAACTAATATCATAATTTTAATATTATTTTTCAAAAACTAGTGATATTTGGTTTTAATAAATTAATTTAAATATTGTTTTTCAAAAACTAGACATTTAATATAGTCATTACTTATTAATATTTTTAATAAATTAATAAACTGATATCATTATTTAAATATTATTTTTCAAAAACTAGTTGTTCAATATAACCATTACCTATTAATATTTTTAATAAATTAATAAACTAATATCATTATTTAAATCTTATTTTTCAAAAACTAGTAGTTTAATATAGTCGTTACTTAATAATATTTGTTTTTAATATATTAATAAATTAATATCATAATTTAAATATTATTGCTCAAATATAGTCGTTACTTGAAATTATGTCTCTACATTACTTTCTATTTAAACCTTTGCCATGGTCTGCCTATTCATCTGGTCCTAATGATGAACCACACTTGTTGGTTCAAAACGCATTAGCCAAAAATTTTCTTATGTGATTTCTACCGAAAGACTTTACTTAATGTATTTTTTAATATTATTTAATTTTTTATTTTAATGGTTTTTTATTAATCTTTTAATGTGTTTATTTTTTTCATATTTTTTTTCTTTGGTTTATTTTTTATTTTTTTATTTTTTTTAATTATTTAAATAAAAACAACAACAAACAAAGAAAAATTATTTGAATGTGTTTTTTTTAATAGTTTTTTTTTGATGTTTTTTATAATTTTTTATGTTTTTTTATCTTTAATGTTTTTTTTTTTAAGTTTATTTTGTTTTTATAAACAAATTTATTGCTTGATTTTTTTGTGTTATATATATATATATATAGTTTTTTATCTCGCTCTTGATGATGAACCATAGAAACAGCCCTGAAATCTACTTTGTGATTTTTCGAGAAGATATTTTGTATATAATTTTTTATGTTTGATTTGTTTTGTCATTTTTTATCCTTTTAACTTTTTATGTTTTTATATATTTTTTATTTATTAGTTATTATTATTTTTTTTCCTTCCTTTTTTACATTTAATTTTTTTCAATCTTTTTATTTTTGTTTTGTTTTGTGTTTTTCGTTTTTATTTATTTATTATTTACTTCGTTTTTTTGCAGGGTCTATGTCGATCCTTGACTAGCAACCTGATTCCCTTATGTGTCAATTTGATAGTTGATTTTAAAGTTTTTGTTATAATCAATCAACATTGCCCCCACAGTGTGTCAATTTAATGGTTGATTTTTAAGGTTTCATTGTAATAGGTCGAGATCACTTACACTGCATGTCAATTCGATGGTTTATTTTTAAATTTTCATTGCAATATGCCAAGTTGTCTTAGGCTAAGGTTTTAAAACAGCTATACTTATAACATTTAAAAAAGAAATTACTCTTAGTAGAATGGCTCTTTCATTCAAGTGTTCATTTTTAAAAGTTTTTTCAGTCATAATTTTTTCATAATGTCATGGTTGAAGTATATTGAAAATTTAAGGTATTTTTTAGTCATGATATTTGGTTTTAATTCCATGGTTGAAAAATTGTCAAAATTTTAAGGTTTTTTTAAGTCATGATATTTTATCATTAAAGTTATGGTTGAAAATAATTATAGGTATTTTATCTTTAACAACATGGCTTAAAATTGTTTGAATTTTAAATTTTTTCAAAGACATGATATTTTATCATTAATGTCATGCTTGAAAATTGTTAGAATTTTAAAATTTTTCGGAGTCTTGATATTTTATCTTTAAATTCATTGCTAAAATATGTTGAAAATTTACCCCCCAAAAAAAGACGTTATTCCAGCATCAACACTTTTCGTTTTCAAAGTGTGTTTTACACCAAAAGAATTGGCTTTTACTATCATTTTTAAAAAATATTGAAAATTTACAACAACAACAAAAAATGGTGATGCAGAGTCAACACTTTTCATTTTCGGGTCGTTTTTTCATGTTTTTTGGCTAGAATTCTCGTTTTAAGGTAATAGTTTTCTTTTAATCTATAACTTTATTCACACTCAGTGCTATAGATTAGATACCTAACCAAGGTATTTTAATCGGGTGGGACTAAGATGGACTCAAGCTTTAGCCACTCTAGGTACCATCAACCCAAGGATCTAGGTGCATTTCTAAGGTCAGGACTCCATGACCAACACCGCCCTCCCTACTTCAGGATCTAGACATCAACACATAGGTCGGCCAGATGTCCTCCCAAGCATCTTGCCATAAGATGCTTCATCTCTCCCTATCAACTAAATTTGTAACATCAACCAACCCAAGCATGCTTCTAAAATATTCAAACTTCTTATTCGGAAGAGATTTTGTTAGCACATCAGCTACTTGTTCATCTATCGGGATATATTGTAGCTTCATGACCCCATCTTGTACCAAGCTCCTAATGTAGTGGTACTTGTTGTTGATATGCTTTGTCCTTGCATGGAATACAGAGTCTTCAAACATCTTCATGTTGCTTTGATTATCACAATTTATCATTGTAGGATCCAAAGGCTTTCCAAACAAATCTGACAAAAATTTTCTTTACCAAACGGCTTCCTTTCCTACTTCACATGCAGCAACATATTCTGCTTCGGCACTATTTAATGTGACATGATCTTGTTTTCTACTCATCCATGAAAATCATTGCAGATCCAAAACTTAAACATCCATTGGTAGTGCTTCTTCCATCAGTCTCAATATCACCCTAATCGGAAACGATAAAACCTTGTTGGCATTATGATGCATGTGTTGTCCTTTATGGCAACTCACTTGTAACAGAACAAGTATATGGTAACTAAATGAATCCATAAGTCATTTTAGAGGTGACATAATGATGGAACAAAATACCAGAATGATGGGTCAAAGGTTTACAGATCAAAATCAGAATTTTGATACAAGTGAATATTTGAAAATCTATACGCGGGTTCATCAAGGCCAAGTCGCGTATACACGTGAGTTTGGTGAAGCAAAGTAGCGTATGGTTTTTTCACCATGGTATTCTAAATACCAGGGGTCCTTACCATGGTATTGGCCCATAGTAATGAGCACAACAACGGATATTGATCACGTCAAAGGTTACCACCGACGCTAGTGTAGTTTTGGGTCGTGGTATTGGATAAGGGCTAAACTATAGGTGAAGATCAAAGTGCTAAGTGTGCAAATGAAATGGTTTTTGATGAATACTTCAATCTGAAGTATATTTTCATTTTAAGGGCCATAATTGTCACATAGATATAAAATAATTATGCACCGATGAAGACAATGATGAATCAGGATCATGAGACCTGAAATGACTTTTAATTGCATGACTTTCTCATGGATTGACTAGATCTGAGTACTAACGCATGTATTTATATCTGAGTATTAAGATCTATGTATTTCTAAAGATCTGAAGAGCTACGCAATTTTAGGTCAAAAATTGCAGATCTATATGTTGGTTGGTCTCGAGAAAAGCGCGTATACATGCGGGTTCGCTTCTTCAAAGTCGCGTATATAAAGTAAGGGTTTATGTTCATAAATGATTGATCAACCTAATCAGTGTTGTTGTTTCTCTGTTGTCAGTCAATGATGTCCTAATGTTGATTTGGGTTGAACAATATTTTCTGAAGTAGAACTGATTGAATGATGAAGTTGAATTTGTTTACATGTTGATTGGTTGAAGAGATTATTGATGTTGTTGACTGTATGAGGGATCTGTAAGCTAACAGAATATTTTAGAATATCTATGGTCAATTCTGTGTCTGATTCAGTATTACAAGTTTTCATTTTTCAATATATTAAGATCTGTGTGTGGGTTCTCTACAGAAAAGCGTGTATACACGCGGGTTTCCCTAAGTGAACTAGTGTATACATTTTGGAATTTGAATTATCAAGGTTGCAGTTGATTCTGTGTGTTGATGTAGTATTCTGAGTTTATTGATGTGTATTGGTTACAGTGATCTGATTGTTCCAGTTGATTGGTTGAGTTTTGATTAAGTGTCAATTAATTGGGTTTCTGTGATTGGTTGATTTTGTGTGTCAGAGATTGATGATAGTATTACAGTGATGATTGAGCATAAGTGTTGATATTGGATCTAGTGTGAAAAATTATGAAATGTGGTCCATTGATGTTGTTGAGGGTTAGAGTCTTCAGTGAGGAAGTCGAAGCTTCCTGCCAGTAATAGTTGGTGATCGGATCAGGGAATTGAAGCTCTCTTCCAGTAGGAGCTAGAGAATGAGTGAAGGTTGTAGTCTTCAGCAGGTGGGTACCTGCGTACTGGTATGAGTCTGAACCAATACAAGAATGTAAGAAGATTTTGATATTAATAAGTTTTGAAGATGAGTGGTTTTCTCCCACATTGGGTTTCCACCTTAAATCTTGGTGTTTATGTGTGTTACTTATGTGTGATACTTTATTCTGTTCATACTGCCCCTGTTTACTGCTTATCAAATGCCTGATAAATCTATTACATTCTGGTTCAAGTTTAACAGATAAAGAATTAGTTGGTTTACAAGTTTACTGAGCATACGCTAGTTTCTTTTATAACAATCTCATATATACGCTAGTTGGATTCAGTCAAGTTGTGTATACATTTCAGAAAAGAAAATTATTATTGTGATTTTTTAAAATATTGATTCCCCCCCCCTCCCCTCTCAGTATTTTTCCCAACATACCTATTAATTTGAATTCCTTTCCATCATACTTCGAACAGTGATGTATTGTGCCACATAGGTATCTCAAAATATGCTTGGAAACCATCCAATGGTCATGACGAGGCTCCAACTAAAATTGACTAAGAACATTTATAGCGAAACATATATCAGGTCTCGTATTCGCCAAGTACATCAAATAACCCACCAACTTACGATAGCTAGTAGGATCGGCGAGACTAGAATCGGAGCTTCTTAACTTCTTGAGATTAGTGATCATAGTAGTAGTCATAGGCTTGGACCAATATGGAAAAGGAAGGAGTTACAGTCTGAAAGTTGTGGCATAGAATTATTTGCAGAGGGACAAGAAAATCAATGGTACATTGATAGTGGATGCTCAAAACACATGACAGGTGATAAATATAAATGTATTTCATACAATGCTTTAGAGAAAGAAAAGAATGTCACTTTTGGAAATGACTCACCTGTTGTCATTAAGGGTAAAGGTTTTATTTTTCTAAAAGAAAAAGTTAAAGTTGGTAATGTTATGTATGTTGATGGATTAAAGCATAACTTGTTGAGTGTTAGCCAAATGTGTGACCAAGGAAATGAGGTGGTATTCTAATCACAAGAATGTGTGGTTCGTGAACTTGACATATGAAAGACCATAATAAAAGGAACAAGAAACCTGAGCAATCTGTATATATTGAAAGGTGGCCAAGAACAATGTTACCTAGGCAAGTCAGAAGAAAATTGTGTATGGCATAGAAGGTTGGGACCTCGTCATGACCAAAAAGGTAACATCAGCAAAAGAAGATGTTGATGATGAATGCTTTCCCACATCAAATTGCAATGATATAGAAGAAGAAACTAATGAAGTAGCAGAAAAAGATACATCAAACAAAGAAAAGGCTCCATCCAGGTATGTTCAAAAGAATCATCTGGAAACTCAAATTCTAGGAGAAAAGGAATTTGTGGTACAAACAAGAAGAACCCTTGTAGGATCCTCTAGTTATCTAGCTTTATTATCCACCATTGAACCACAAAATGTAAATCAAGCTAGTAAAGATGAATGTTGGGTTAAGGCCATGAATGAAGAACTTGATCAAATTGAAAAGAATGATACTTGGGAATTGGTTCTAAGGCCTCATGATAAAAATGTTATTGGGACAAAATGGATATTCAAAAATAAAGTGAATGAAAATGGAGAAGTCATTAGGAACAAAGCTAGACTTGTTTGTAAAGGTTATGCTCAATCATAAGGTATAGACTTTGAAGAAACATTTGCACCGGTAGCCAAACTTGAAGCCATAAGAATGTTTCTTGCATTTTCAAGTTTTCGAAATTTCAAAGTTTATCAAATGGATGTAAAATTTGCTTTCCTTAATGGAGATCTAGAAGAAGAAGTATATATTGAACAACCAGAAGGATTGATTTGGGGGAATTATGAAAACCTTGTATACAAACTCAAAAAGGCTTTATATGGGCTAAAACAAGCTCTACGGGCATGGTATTATCGTCTTGACAAATATCTTCAACAACAAGGTTTCACAAAAGGATCTGCAGATAGCAACTTGTACACAAAAATTGAGGGTGATAAACTACTAATTATTGTTGTTTATGTTGATGATATCATCTTTGGCAGTAATGAAGAATCTATGAGTCAAAAATTTGCTTATGTTATGCAGGAAGAATTTGAAATGTCTTTACTTGGGGAACTAACCTATTTTCCTGGTCTACAAGTGGAACAAGCAAAAGATGGCATCTTTCTCTCACAAACAAAATATCTAAAGTAGATTTTGAAGAAGTATGGGATGGAAGATTGCAAACTCGTATGTACTCCCATGATGACAGGATATAACCTCAATTCTAATGATGATTCTCCCTCAATAAACCAACCAGAGTACAGGTCTATGATTGGAATTCTACTTTATCTAACATGTACCAAACCATATAGCATGCCTACATGCAATTGGGATTGTTGGACGTTCCCAAGCTAATTCAAAGGAAGCACATCTTCAGGGAGTAAAGAGAATATTCAAATATCTCCAAGGAACCCAAGACTTTGGTCTATGATATCCTAAAGATGCAAATATTACCCTTCATGCATACACAGATGCAGATTGGGCTAGAAATGTTGATGACCGAAAAAGCACTAGTGGAGGTGCATTTTACATGGGGCCCTAATTGGTATCTTGGTTCAGCAAGAAACAAAGTTCCATTGCCTTATCTACAGCGGAAGCAAAATGTGTAGCTGTTGCATCTTGTTGCACACAAATTCTCTCGATGATGCAAACATTACAAGATATACAAATCAAATGTTCTCCACCCATCTCCATCCTATATGATAATACAAGTGGTATTAGTGTTTCGAAAAATCTTGTTATGCACTCCAAGACAAAGCATATTCCCATTAAGTATCACTTTCTACAAGAACACGTGCTTAAGAAAAATGTTAAATTGGATTACTTTCCCTCCAAAGAACAAGTTGCTGACATATTTACTAAACCCCTTCCCATAGAAGCATTTGAATATCTCAGATAGAAACTAGGAGTTGTCTCTGCCTTGTTTTGCTGTTAATCCAGTCTGCTCTGTCTACAGGTGAAAATTCAGAAGGTTGTTGTCTATACACGGGTTTCATGAAGTATAGTCATGTATATATGCGATTTTATTTGCAGACATTCGCGTATGTTTTTCTCTGATAGAAAAAATTGGGACAAACTCAAGATCAGCCTCTGGCATGCTTCTGACAGCGATGATTTGATTTTTCTTGGTCTAGTATTGATGGGTACAGTGTGTTGATATGGTATTGAGTTATGTTTTTCTCATTGATATTTATCTTATTGATGAAGATGCTTTGATGAATGAGTTGTTTAAAATGAACATGTAGCACATGTTCAGGGGAAGCATTAGCATTGCAAAATATAATGCATTGTTGGCATTCTAGTTGTTGAATTATGCTACTTTTAAGATCTTTTGGTCTCATTTATTAATGTCATATCTATCATTTCATGTAGAGGTCATGTGGAGACCTATGATGTAATAATTGTCATATTCAGTCATGTATGGACTTTTGAAGTCATGTCAAATATGTAATCCCACTTGGTTGGGAGGTAGTGTCAAAAATGTAATCCCACTTGGTTGGGTGGTTGAATCAAATATATATCCCCACTTGGTTGGGTGATTGGTGTAAGTATGTTTCCTTGGTGATACAAATTTCATACTCAGTTGAGTTATAGAGTCATATTCTTCATTTGAAAATATTTTTGAAGATTCAGCATGTGCTCAGGGGGAGCATGGACAGTATAGTGCAAATCAGATCCAAAGGGGGAGCTTTGGTCCGCCCTTTGCCCTTGATGTCAAAGGGGGAGAATATCTTGGTGTTTGAATAACGATTATTTGATGTATCTAACAGGTTTCTACAGGTTGAGGTGATCAACACCAACATGGTTGCCATCAAGTCCAAAGGGGGAGATTGTTGGCATTATGATGCATGTGTTGTCCTTGATGGAAACTCACTTGTAACAGAACAAGTATATGGTAACTAAATGAATCCATAAGTCAGTTCAGAGGTGACCAAATGATGGGTCAGAATACCAGAATGATGGGTCAAAGGTTTACATATCAGAATTAGAAGTTTGATACAGGTGAATATTTGAAAATCTATACACGGTTTCATCAAGGCTAAGTCGTGTGTAAAGTAGAGTGTGGCTTTTGCACATGGTATTCTAAATACCAGGGGTCCTTACCATGGTATTGGCCCATAGTAATGAGCGTGACAATGGATATTGATCACGTCAAAGGTTACCACCAGCACTAGTGTAGTTTTGAGTCGTGGTATTGGATAAGGGCTAAACTATATAAAGAAGTGAAGATCAAAGTGCTAAGTGTGCAAGTGAAAGGGTTTTTGATGAATACTTCAATCTGAAGTATAGTTTCATTGTAAGGGCCATAATTGTCACATAGATTTGAAATAATTATGCATCGATGAAGACAATAATGGATCAGGATCATGAGACCTAAAATGACTTTTCATTTTATGATATTCTCATGAATTGACTAGATCTGATTACTAACGCATGTATTTATCTCTGATTATTAATATTTGGATCTTTCTGAAGTTCTGAAGAGCTGCGCAATTTTAGGTCAAAATTTGCAGATCTATACGTTGGTTGGTCTCAGGAAAAGCGTGTATACACGCGGATTCGCTTCTTCAAATTCATGTATATAAAGTAAGGGTTTATGTTCATAAATGGCTGATCAAACTGATCAGTGATGTTTCTCTGTTGTCTGTCAATGATGTCCTCGCGTTGATCTGGGTTGAGTAATAATGTCTGAAGTAGAATTGATTGAATGATGAAGTTGAATTTCTTTACATGTTGATTAGTTGAAGAGATTATTAATGATGTTGATTGTATCAGGGTTCTGTAATTTAACAGAATATTTCAGAATATCTCTGGTCAATTATGTGTCTGATTCAGAATTACAAGTTTTCAGTTTTCATTGTATTAATATATGTACGCGTGTTTCTCTACATAAAAGTGCATATACACGCGGGTTGTCTTAAGGGAAGTAGCGTATACATTTTGGAATTTGAATGATAATGGTTGCAGTTGATTATGTGTGTTGATGCGGTGTTCTGAGTTCATTTATGTGTACTGGTTACAGTGATATTACTGTTCCAGTTGATTGGTTGAGTTTTGATTAAGTGTCAATTGATTGGGTTTCAGCGATTGGTTGATTTTGTGTGTTAGAGATTGATGATTGTATAACAGTTATGATTGATCATAAGTGTTGATATCGGATCCAGTGTGAAAATTTATGAAATGTGGTCCATGGATGTTGCTGAGGGTTGGAGCCTTCGCTGAGGAAGTCGAAGCCTCCTGCCAGTAGTAGTTGGTGATCAAATCAAGGGGTTGGAGCTCCCTTCCAGTAGGATTTGGAGAACGAGTAAAGGTTGTAGCCTTCAGCAGGTAGGTGTCTGCATACTGGTATGAGTCTGCACTAGTACAAGAATGTAAAAAGTTTTTGATATTAATAAGTTTTGAAGACTAGTGGTTTTATCCCACATTGTGTTTCCACCTTAAATCCTGGTGTTCATGTGTGTTACTTATGTGTGATACTTTGTTCTATTCTTAGTGCACCTATTTACTTCTTATCATATGCCTCATAAATCTCTTACATTCTGGTTCAAGTTTAAAAGATAAAGAATTAGATATTTTACAAGTTTACTGAGCATATGATAGTTTCTTTTACAACAGTCGCCTATATATGCTAGTTGGGTTCTGTCAAGTCGCATATACAATTCAGAAAAGAAAATTATTATTGTGATTTTTTAAAACACTGATTCACCCCCACCACCCCCCCCCCCCGCCCACTCTTAGTATTTTTCCCAACAAACCTATTAGTTTGAATTCCTTTCCATCATACTTCAAACGGTGATGTATTGTGCCACATAGGTATCTCAAAATATGCATGGCAACTATCTAATGGCCATGACGAGGCTCCAACTAAAATTGACTAAGAACATTTACAGCGAAACATATATCAGGTCTCTTATTCACCAAGTACATCAAAGAAACCACCAACTTACGATAGCTAGTAGGATCGGCGAGACTAGAATCATAGCTTCTTAACTTCTTGAGATTAGTGATCATAGGAGTAGTCATAAGCTTGGAATCCATCATATCGAATTTCTGCAACATCTTGATTATGTATTTAGCTTGACAAAGATAAATATTACCAGGTTTCCGCTAGACTTCCAAGCCCAAGTAATAGTGCATGGGTCCCAAATCTTTCATCTCAAATTCAGCTGCCACCATTTTCTTGCATTCAAGTATTCAACGTTCCACACTTGTAATAAAAAAACCATCCACACGTAGTAGTATAATGATTGGTTCATCCTTCATCCCCTTAATGTAGAGGTTCGCATCGAAAAAAAAAATGACGAACCCAATTCTTAACAAATATGCATCCATCCTTGCATACCATGCCCTAGGAGCTTTATTCAATCCAAATAGGGCTTTATTGAGTTTTCAAGCATGTGCATCCCTGCTATTTATTTTGAATCCTTCTGGTTATTCAATGTATACTTCTTCATCAATGGTTCCATTTGGAAATGTTGTTTTTACATCCATTTGATGGATATTCCATCCCATAGTAGCAACTATGGAAACCAAAGATCTTATAGTAGTATACTTAGCTGTAGGAGAAAAGGTTTCTTCATAGTCTATACCTTCCTTTTGTGAGAAACCCCTTGAAATGAATCTAGCTTTGTATTTGTCTGTGATTCCATCAACAACATGTTTAATTTTGTAAATCCATTTTGAGGTGACAATCGATTTGTCACTTGGTCTAGGAACGATTTCCCAAACCCCACTTTTCATGATGGATTGATATTCTTCTTGCATCGCCTTAATAAAACAACATCCAGACGTACTCTTCTTGTCGACAATGTTTCTTGCCCAGACAACATCGGTGTATCCATGTAGTCGAACATCTCTAGCAGAATATCTTAGAACAAGTGTCACCATCCCATGCAAATATCTCAAAATGTGTTTGGCAGCGATCAAATGTGAATGGAGAGGCTCGATCACGAATTGACTCAATGTATTAACTACATAGCATATGTTTGGATGGGTGTTCACTAGGAACATCAGAGCCCCAATCAACTGTCTATACTCGGATGGACTCGCTAAATCAAGTCCTACAACCTCTCTACATAACTTCTTAAAGTTCACTTCCATCGGTGTGGGTAGCGACTTTCATTTTGTCATTCCAAATCTTTCCAACAACTTCACAACATATTTTCCTTGTGAAACGAAAATCTCACCGGGCATTTGTCACATCTCAAGGCCTAGAAAGTAGTGCATGAGTCCAAAGTCCTTCATCTTAAATTTAGAGGCTAGCTCCCTCTTACACTTGATCATTAGGGATTCACTACCTGTCAAGAATAGATCGTCAACATATAAAACCAAAATCAATGGCATACCTTGGACTACCTTGAGGTATAGGTTGGGATCGAAATTGGTTCTTATGAATCCCTGATTCACCAAATAATTGTTTATGTGGGCGTACCATAATCTGGGGGCTTGCTTCAGACCATACAATGCCTTCTTCAATCTACAAACATGTGTCTTTCGATCCTCTACTTCAAATACCTGTGGTTGCTCAACATACGCTTCTTCTTGTAACATTCCATGAAGGAATGTAGTCTTCACGTCCATCTGATGAAGGGTCTATCCTTGACTTGTGGTAATGGAAACTATCAAACGGATGGTTGTATATCGAGCCACAGGTACAAATATATCATCATAATCTTCTCCCTCTTTCTGGGAGAATCCTCGAGCCACAAACCTTGCCTTGTATTTCTCAATGCTACCATCAACTCCATGCTTGATCTTGAATAGCCACTTCAAAGTTACCATGGATTTCCCCTTTGGTCTTAGCGCAACATCCCATATGTCATTCTTCATGATTGATTCATATTCTTCGTCCATAGAATCTTTCCAAACTTGTTCTTTTATGGCTTCTTCCAATGTGGGAGGTTCGAATTGAATCATAGTGCTCATGGATGTAACATATCCCTAGGGCCTGCATGGCTTCTCCCTTTCTCTAAATGAACTTCGAACGGGAACTCATCTCTCATCATCTTGTAATGTGTCTCGGAGTCAGAGTGGCCTCTTCTTGGTGGGAGGATCACATGGAGGAGGATCTAAGGGATCCATGGGCTCCATGGGATCATTAACAATATATGTCTCAGATTCAAGCACAGAAGGACCATCTAAAATATCCATATCATCATTCTTCTTAAGAGGAGGAGGCGGAGGAAAGTTCCTTGCTTTTCCAAGGGTGGAATCTTCATCAAATGTAACATCTCTGCTAATTTCAACCTTCCTTTGACCAGCAATATATATTCTACATGATTTAGAATTTTCACAATATCCAATAAATGTATCGTTTCTTCCAGTGGCCTCTAACTTGTTTCTTTTGTCCTTCGGCACATTAAATTATATGGGGCAGCCAAAGATACGAAGATGACCAACATCAGGCTTGACACCTGTGAATATTTCTTCGAGGGTCTTGTTGTCTAATGCTTAATGAGGCACCCTGTTTTGAACATATACAGCGGCATTTTTTGCTTCTCCCCAAAGGAACTTTGACAAATTTTGATCGTGGAGCATGGCACGGGAAGCTCTACAATGGACTTGTTCTTTCTTTCAGCCACTCCATTTCGTTCAAGAGTATAGGGCACAATTGTCTCTTTCTTGATACCTTCCTTCTTTCAAAAATCAATGAACTCCTTTGATATGTACTCTCCACCATTGTCAGACCTGAATATTTTAATTTTCTTCCCTGTTTGATTTTTAATCAAATATTTGAACTCCTTGAACATTTCAAAGGCTTCATATTTGTGCTTCAAATAATATATCCATGTCTTTCTTGAGAATTCATCAATGAAGATGATATAGTAGATATGGACACCAATAGAATGCATAGGCATCAGACCACATATTGCGTAATGAATGAGATGAAGGATGTCATTTGTCTTGTTCTCACTAGAGGGGAATGGTCCCCTTGTCTTCTTTCCACTAGCACAACCTAGACATACTCCATCATGATGGGCTTGAACCTTGGGAATCCCAAAGACCAATTTCTCCAATTTCGGAAGAGCATCATAATGTAGATGGGCCAATCTTTGGTGCCATAGCTCGCTTAGATGATTAGTATTATGGACCAATTCTAGAAGTGGTCTTCCAGTAACCCTGTAGAGTCATTCATATCTTGATCCCAATGTGAATGCATTTCTCATAGGTGATCCAACATGCCAAGTAAGAACATTTCCCTTGATGAAGGAAACCCTCATCCCTTTGTCTTCCAAAGTGGATATTGATACCAAATTCTTCTTCAATCCTGGCACATACATCACATCATGGAGAAAAATAGATTCCCTGGAATTCAAATGAAATTTGACAGACCCAAAACCTTTAATAGGATGAGTGGAGTTGTCTCGAAGAATGATTTTAAAATTTGACACCCTCTCTACCAAATTAGAGAGAACTTCCTTATAACTAGAGAAGTGATGAGTGGCCCCACTTGTTGGAAAATCATAAAGGCAATAAAGATTTTCTCGATCTTGATAACTACATGTGATGTTTCTTATTACTACGATTCTTTATATCTTCTTTCTTTAGTTCATCAAGCAATTACCGAACGCAGCAGCACATAAAACAATGAACACACGATGTAGGCACATGCCAGGGAAAAACCCCCCTCGAGGGGAAAACCCAATCAAAGTAATTCTTCCTTTCAATAGTATTCTTTGAGACTCTTCACCCTAGACCAAGACCAGACCTTCCCTCCACACCAAGTCAGCCTCCAAAAGATTGACCTCTTCCCAGTAACTACGACTATGCAGCAATTTGCAACAGCCAACAGCTTTCGACAGAAGTCCAACTTGGAAGACTTCGATCTCCAAATCCATAGCATAAAACAGAGTGAGACCACCACCAAAATTTTGATTTTTATCTTCTCCTTAGACTCCCCAAAACTCGAATTCACTTTTGCTTCCCGGCAACAGAATTTCACAGCTTCCCACTTCGCATTTCTGCTCAGCAAACAGATTTTCACACTTCTGCCTAGTAGAGAGAGAAATGAGAAGTGATGCTCCAAATAAATTCAATGGCCTTCCTTTTATAGGCTTCTTGTTGGGTCGAATGGGCCCTTAGGCCGACATGATTTGTAGGTTACATAATTCATATTTGACTCAATACTTAACCTCTTTACATGTTCAAAAGCCCAAGAAGGGTCTCTTTATCCTAGAAGTCCTAAATGGGGACTTTGACCTAAAACATGGTGACCCAAGCATGAAACCCATGCCTTAATAATTCACAATAATAATAATAATAATTTTTTTCTTTATTCTTTTGACATAATGACCCAAGTACATTATTGAAGATCGAACATAGATACTTTTTCCAACACTCCCTTTTAACTAGGGTGGTATTCATAATGTACATACACAATGGAAGATCTCAAACTATATGAACCATGAAGAACTTTAGGCACCGCAATGCCATGGACTAGATTCCTGACTAGGGCAATCTATCCAACCTGTCACTCGACAATTTAGGCACCGCAATGCCATGGACTAGATTTCTTACCAGGGAAATCTATCCAAGTGGGACTAAGGTGGACTCAAGCTTTCAACCCCTCTAGGTACCATCAGGCTTACTTGCTAACCACCAACCCAAAATCTAGGTGTGTGTCAGAGCTCAATGACCAATGCCACCTTTCCAACTTTGGGACCCAGACATCAACACAAAGTGTCAGCCATATGTCTGCCCAGAAAATGCTTCACTCACAGAGCCTCAACACCCCTTGATCCAACAGATCAAAAACGTCCAATCTCTCCCAATCAAACTGATTGGTAACCAGTATGATATCAAATCCTTCGAGAGATTCACCTGTACAAATACAACCCCAATCAATAATATACTTTCATATGTATATAATCAAACAAAAACCTTTGGGGTCTTCCAAGCAACAGAGGTTGCTTCTCAACTTTCCATAGCAGGACTATCAACCGAATCTTTGACAAAATATTCCTCAATCATACATTTTCTTCCTACTTCATATGAAGCAACATATTCTTCAATCGGATCCTCCTTTCCTTCTTTCAGCAACACTTCAAAATTTCATTCTCCAATTTCCTATTCATGGCCTTCACTCAGACTTACAGTTGTTAGTCCTAGTCTAGTGTATGAAACATGAAGCAGAGAACCATATCTATCACTCCCTCTCAACCAAGAAGCACCTCTTTATCCGAACTCCCTCTTAATCCTAGGGATTTCTCTTCTATTCATGCTTCCTCTGAGAGATTAGCTTCTTGTTTTCAATATCAGAGAATATTTCGTGGCTTCCAACCATTTTATCAGATTCATCATCATCCCCATCATGCTTATCACACAATGAGCATATTCATCAAGTTGAAGATTGTGTACCTGCACAACTTCAATATCAAGTACAACCAAAACTATAGAAGCATGATGTTAGCCATATCAAAATCACGGAAGCATTTCATCTTTATACATATCAGATACCCAAACTTAATTACAAATAAGAGACATATACTCTTCAACATCTCGCTAGGGACTTTTGTCACACACCCTAGACTATTTCATAATACTTCTCATTCCATCTAGGGTTTCAATGTTTCTTTCAAAAGTATGATATACCTTCCTTCAACATATATCAAACCCTAGAAAAAATTCACATAAATATAGATCTACAAAGAATCTAATAACCTTTCAAAATACATATGTTAGACTTCTCACTGAGGATTCATGCAAATCCTAGATTTCATACAAAAGAATCAATCACAGTCAACCACAGCTTGACCAGCTTCCACTAGAGTTAGTTCTAACGTCTAGATTTTTAATCAACCATCAAACAGTCGCTCCTAGGGTTAGTTTACAAACCCTAGATTTCTGAGCAATCATCGGACTCAACCAAAATTTCAAATTTCAACGATTTCTTCACAAATCGCAAATTATCATATTCCAGAGATTTTACTTCGACTAAGGTTTAACTCCAAATCCCTAGAATTCCAATTTCACAATCTCAACAATCATTACATACATAGATTTCAAATTTTTATATTTCACATTAGACAATGTCACTACTAGGATTTAACTACAAAACCCTAGATTTTCATTTTCAACAATCATCTAATAGATTTCAGATTGTTATATCACACATACAATTTTAACTTCACTAGGGTTTAGCTATAACACCCTAGATTTCCAGATATCATCATCCTAGAATCTCAAACAAGGACTTCATTAAATCCTAAGACTCATGACCATCAATGACTAGGTCAACACACATATCTAGGAATTCATAACCATACATAAGCATATCATATGTCCAATAACATAAATACATTTGACCTAGACCAACCTAGGACTTCAACCAAAAGGACATATCTATATATGCCTAGATTTCATCATCATGAAAAATACATTTCATATCATGTGTTAGTCAAACCCAACTTCACAACAATATCAAATAAGAGTTAGACACACAATCAATTTGATTATACTAGGGTTTGATCAGTCAACACACACATACCAAGTAAATCAATTCTAAGACAATGTAAGGGTCTTGCCTACACATTCCACCAAACCCCAATGAGCTAGGGTTCCAATGTAGAATCACATATTCCACCAAACCCTAATAAGCTATGGTTCCAATGTAAAACACACATTCCACCAAACCCTAATGTGATAGGATTCTAATGTAGAAACATAACAAACTCAACATTACCAAAACTTCAAAGGTTCAGGATTTTAGTATTCATCATTCAATCCTAACAAGTTCTAGGATTTCTTGATCATACCAAAATCCCAAACATGACATCATCAATAAAAACTTCAACTAACATTTCATAACATCCCTGAGTAGCTTAGGATTTCAGATATTCACATTAGCATACCCTTCGGTTAGGTTTTTCTAGGACATGTCTAGGGTTCTACATAGTCAATCAAAAATATGAGTGGGTGGGTGGATCTATCAAGAGATGAATCACCCAAACAAGAATCACTAAGATTCAATACAGCGAGTCATAACAAATTTAGTAATAGAAAATCAAATGAATAATCCTTTCAATCAATTTATTCAAAGCATACCTTTGTTTCTTGACTAACCTTTCCTTGAGAGATCCTCCTTCTTGCAGATGTTTTCCCTAACCAAGACAATAGAGGGAGAAAGGTGATTAGTATTTAATATAATCAAAACTAAATGAGTGCATGAACCCAAAATTGAAAATACATGAGATACTTATCTTTGATAGTTGTTGGGAGCTCCCTCCAAAGATTGAGGAGACCTACAAACATAAAGCTTGAATACAAAAATGTCTCTTTTCCAAAGATATGTTAAAAAACTATAAATTCTAAAACATATAAAAAGTTATGTAAAGAAAATGACTTAATAGTGTAAATCCCTAATGTCAGATTCTTCAGGCTTGAATTTCTTTGAGTCTCCTTCTTCAGCAAAGTTGGCTTGATCTCTTCCTCTCTTCTTATTCCTTGGATTCTCGGGGCAGTCACTCTTGTAGTGACCTTTCTTATGACATTGATAGCACTCTATCTTAGACATGTCAACTTTCTTCCTTCGTCCCTTCGATCTCTTTCCTTTATGATGAGCAACATAAGCATTTGATACTTCTTCAGGATTGGAAACCATTGAGATCCTTAATTCTTCTTGACTACATGCGGTCCATAATTCTTCAAAGGTGGGAGCTACCTTCCAACTGTTGATACCTTAAGAAAATGCACCCCAAGAAGGTGGTAATCCTAATATAGCAGTGATCACCAATTATTTGTCCAAAATAATTTCATCGATGCCTAAAATATCATCCTTGAGTCTAGCTATCTTCACAAAGAAGGTTGCAACAATGTCTTCATTAGTCATCTTCGTATTCCTCAACTCATTCTTCAAACTTGCTACTTGGCCAATGTTCTTAATAGTGAACATCTTCGACAAGGCTTCATACATCTCCTAAGCATGATCAATGTTAGCTATGAACGGGACAAGATTGTATTCTATCCCTTCTACCATTAAAGTCATAGCCACCAATTCTAGATCCTTGAATTTTTCTTCGTCGGCATCACTGCCTTCTTCGATAGGCTTCTTTAAATTTCCTTTTACCAAATCAAGCACCTTGTTCTTCTTAAGGATTAGGTCAATCCTCTTCTTCCAGGATCTAAAGTTAGATGCCCCTTCAAGCTTGTTCTCACCCTTGATAGGGTTAGACATCCTCTTTGAATATAATAGACTCCTTCCCTGAGATAGTGCCTATGAATGGATTTTCCTTTTTCTTCCTTCTTCACCAAAGCTCTGATACCATGTTGGAAAATCAGAAAGGCAGTAAATATTTTCTTAATCTTGGTAATTACTTGTGATGTTTCTTATTATTACGATTTTTTATATCTTCTTTCTTTAGTTCATCAAGCAATTACCAAAAGTAGTAACACATAAAACAATGAACACAAGATGTAGGCACATGTCAGGGAAAAACCCCCCTCGAGGGGAAAACCCAATCAAATTAATTCTTCCTTTCAATAGTATTCTTTGAGACTCTTCACCCTAGACTAAGACCAGACCTTCCCTCCACACCAAGTCAGCCTCTAGAAGATTGACCTCTTCCCAGTAACTTCGACTATGCAGCTACTTGCAATAGCCAGCAGCTTCCGACAGCAGTCCAACTTGGAAGACTTCGATCCCCCAATCCAGAGCACGAAACAAAGTGAGACCACCACCAAAATTTTTATTTTTCTCTTCTCCTTAGACTCCCCCAAAGTTGCATTCACTTCAGCTTCCTGGCAACAGACTTTCCCAACTTCCTACTTCACACCTCTGCCCAGTAGAGAGAGAAATGAGAAGTGATGCTTCAAATGAATTTGTTGTCATTCCTTTTATAGGCTTCTTATGGGGTTGAATGGGTCCTTATGCCAACATGGTTTGGAGGTTACATAATTGATATTTGACTCAATACTTAACATTTTTGCATGATTCAAAAACCCAAGAAGGGTCTCTTTAAATGTATAATAATTCTATAAACCCAGAATAAATCCTAGAAGTCCTCAATGGGGACTTTTACCTAAAACACGGTGACCCAAGCATGAAACTCATGCTTTAATAAGTCACAATAGTAATAATAATAGTTCTTTCTTTATTCTTTTGACATAATTACTGGAGTACATTATTTAAGACTAAACATAGTTACTTTTTACAATACCACTATCAACCAACCAACTATCCCACGAATCTGGAGGAGATGAACTAGTAAGGCTAGAAATAAGAATATATTCAGATTGATTCACAACATTACTCTCATACCTGAAAAAACTTGACTTCTTTGGTGGACGACGATCTTCAACATGATCACTTGGTGCATATATTCTTCTTATTTCATATATTCCATTGTGATCATTCCTTCAATCATCTCTTCTTCTTTGATCATTGAACTTGTTGGTGTTGCTTCTAGTATTGTAGCGTGGTACACTGTCCTTCTCGGGGAAATCTCTAGCATAGTGGTCTTTCTTATGACAATTGTAACATTCAATGTGCACTAATTTCTTCCTTATATTTGGATTTCGAGGTGGAGGCTTTCTTGAATTTGATGGACCTCATTTTCCTTTCTTCTTCTTCTTGTTATGAGTGATGAATGTTGCAGGCTCTCCTTCTTCATGCTTTTGAATCCTTCCTCCTGATATCATCCTTGATTCTTCTTGAGTGAGCTTTCCAAAAATTTCATCAAATGATGGAAGACATTGTTGTTGCTTATTGTAGTAATAAAGGTTTCCCAAATAGGAGGGAGACCTCTTAGAGTCACAATCACCAATTCCTTGTCAGGCATAGATTCCCCAACTCTTTGTAATTGATCTCTAAGACAGGATATCCTCATTATGTAGGATTGCACGGACTCTCCCTTGTTCATATTTGTGTCTTTGAGTTGATCTTTCAAGGAGATGATTTCATTCAAATTGTTGACTTCATACACTCCATCTATCTTATCATACATGTCCTTAAACTTTCTCAAATTTCCAACATATGCAAGTAAATTATCTTGTAAACCATCAGCAATAATTTGCTTTGCTTTTGTACTTTTTCTTGGCGACAGCGGAAGCATTCTCCAACGGCTCGAGTACTTTTCCTTGAATGTATTCTAAACATCATTGTTGTCATCTATGATCTCCAACCTGACTTTCCATGCAACAAAATGGATGAGTCACCCAACTTCTCATTTTCCTTGAAGAAGCAAGACATCTTGACTTGACTAGATTGGCTCCTTCAACTTTCCCAAAGATGATTGCTTCAATGCTTGTATCCCTTTGGGCTTGTCCTTCACCTTAGCAATGATACCATGTTAAATGTTTCATATTGTTTTATGATGTATCAATTACTTTATCCCAATTCAATACTTCAATTAGAAATCTTTCAAATCACAATTAATCTTCCAATCATCAATAGTAATTGACAATAGAACAATAAATACAATGAAAAAGGAGACAATCAACAAGAGACACCAGGTTTGGACAAAGACCAGGGAAAAACCCCACTAGGGGGAAAACCCTTTGAAATTCTTCTTCTATTAGATTGTCATAACATGTTCAGCAGAGTTTACAATGATCCCAACACAATATCATCTAGAAAAACAAACCAATAACATTCAGAAATATGTTTCCAGCATCAAAATATATCAGAGACAACTTTTCCTGTATGCGGTCAACTTTGGTCAACAGTCAAATTTTAGTCAAACTTCTCGGTCACATGGAGGAGGAGATGTGCGAGCGACTAAAGGCTTCCAGTCGCTCCCTTGAGCCCGCAAGTCAATGACTGTGGTCAAATTTTTCCTGTGACAAGCCAGTGATTGTAACCCAAAACCCTAAAAATAGATGTGAGCCTCGAACCCTATAATTTCAGACCTTTGCGAACTTCTTTTGTCGTCCTAGCATCAGACCTGTGCGAACCAATCAATGAAGAAGAGTAGAAGAAGATTCTTGGTGATGTCCAAATGAGCTTGAGGTCACTTGGATTTATAGGCTTCCAAAGGTGACCAATTTACCATTAGGGTCGACCTTTTCAAATGTGCATATGTGGGATTTACCATTAAGGTCGACCTTTTCAAATGTGCATATGTGGGATTTTCTTCATAAGTACACTTTCCCTTATCCGATTTGAGTGATCTTTAGGTCGACTTTAGTCCTCTCAAAAACAAGAATTCAATGCAATTAGCATATCCATCAAATGAGTTGTCCAAAGTGAAATTTGACCCTAGTTTCATAATTTAACACAAAGATCCCTTTTATGCTTGTAGAATCCAATTTCTTTCACTTGTCTTTGGAACATGGATGTATGCGGGACACCCAAAGATTCGGAGATGGTTTACACGTGGCTTCTTCCCTGTGAATGCTTCTTTTGGTGTCATATTATCAAGGATTCTATGAGTCCTTCTATTTTGTATATATATTGCTATCATTGTTGCTTCTCCCCATAGAAACTTTGGTAGATCTTGATCAAATATCACAGTTTGTATACATTCTTCAATGGTTCTATTTTTCCTTTGTGCAACTCCATTCTGCTCGAGGTTGTAGGGAACAATGAGCTCCCTCTTAATACTTGTTTCTTTACAATATGCAATTAATTCTTTTGAAGTGTATTCCCCTCCATTGTTGGATATTAACGTATTTATTTTTATTTCAGTTAAGATCTCCACTTTCGATCTAAATTCCTTGAACATTTCAAATACTTCATCCTTTGTCTTGAGAAGATAGAGCTTGTCTTTCTAGAATAATCATCAATGAAGGTCACATAATAAAGATGGCCTGCAAGAGATTTGTTAGACATTGGCCCACACACACTGGAATGAATGAAGTCTAATATCTCTCTAGCCCTTGTATCGCTACTTGTAAAAGGTTTCCTTGTATTCTTTCCCAAATCACATCCCTTACATACTCCTTCATGATCTACCTTGATGTTGGGGATGCCCTTTACCATTTGATTGAGTGAGGGTATTATCTTGTAATGAATATGCCCATTTATGCCATAGTTCGATAAGATTGATCTCCATGTGAACTAGGGCTTGAGGAGATGGTGTTATAACTCTATATAGCCTTCCTTCACGAACTCCAATAATGTTAGCCTTTTTAATACTTGAATAATTTCCCCAAGCCAAAACTTTACCATCTACAAAGGCAACTCTATCTCCTTTATCTTATAAACAAGAAATGGAAAGTAAATTCTTTTTCAAACCTAGGATATAAAGTAAATTCCTTTTCAAACCTAGGATATAGAGTATGTTGTTGAGGTGTAATTTTGCTCCGTTTTCCAGCGTCAGTGATGTAGATCCAAGGCTCTTGACTGCATAGCTATTGTTGTCTCCTACCTCCACTGCATGTGATCATGGTTCCCTTGATAAAGTATGAAGTTGTCCACTTTCTCATGTCATATGTCTTGAGGCTCCATTATCAATGATCCATGTGTTGTCATCATCAAGAGTACCTGTAAGTGTAGCCAAGAATCCTTCAGTCTTGACTTTCCTAGATAGATTGTAGATGATACTTCCAATCCAGCTTCGAGCAATTCTTATGGTATTGAGTCCCATCTTCAAGTAACTTATAATGAGGGAGTAACCTTTTCTTCCAAGCCAACAAGGTGATCTTCAACCTTCTTTGACCTTAGCTCTAATACCATGTTGAGAAATCAATGCTTATAGGAATTAGGTTTTGATTCCTCTTTCTTGATAACTACTTGTGAATTATGTTGGCTTCTTTTACTTCTTTATTAGTTTATCTTTCATCAAGAAATTACCAATTATATGTATATTAAGACCACAAGAACAAGAGACACAAGATGTAGGAGCTCAACCAAGGTAAAATCCCTTGAAGGGGAAAACCAGTCCAACTCTTCCACTAGTAGATTTAAATCAAGATGAGACTCTTCAAGACCTCTTAAACCTAGAAAAATACCTCCTCTAAACACCAAGTTAGCCCAACCCTTCAATAGATGATCCTTGTCAAAGTCTCCAAGTAACAACTTCCCAACAATAACTTCAATCCAAAATCCAGCAACAGACAAAGAATTTAGACCTCAACAACTACCCAAAAACTTTGCAAATGTGAGAGATAGATAGCCCATAAACTCGAATTAGGTCTTTCCAGCAAATTTCGTCCTTCTCCAGCTACTTCGCTCTCTTTTTTACCTCTCTTCCTTGAAGATCGAACTTGTTGAATGAATGCTCCAAATAGGTTGAACTTCCTCTTTATATATAGATTTTCTGCTAGGTCAAATTGCCCGAATGTAGGTCGACTTCATGGGGACAGGGCTGCCTTAGTGTGGAGGTGACAAATAACCTTTTTGACTCAAAAATAATTATTTTTACATTATACAAAAGCCCAAGAAGTGTCTAGTAAAAATGAAAATGACTCTAATGACTCAAGGCAAACCTAGAATCCTTCAATGGAGGCTTTGACCTAGAAAACATTGACCCAAGCATGAAACTCGTGCTTTAATAAGTCATTTTTCTTTAATAATAATTTTCTTTTTGACAAGTACAATTATGAAGACCAATACTAGTTACATTCTTCAACACATTCCTTCATTTAGACTATGATTGTTGGCCATACTATACTTATCTACAAGCATTCCTTATCTATCAATAAGACTAACTTGGAAATGTGTAGGCTCATTAGGCACAAGTGTTGTAACCAAGCCTTGATACCACATGTAATGCCCAACTCTTCTAACCACATGCACATACCCATTTTTTTTCCTTTTTTAAACTATCATTGATAACAAGGTTGATACACAATTGTTAACCATACTCATGTATAAGTCAATTGGCCAGAAAAATCCAATATAAATTAGTTTTCTTTCACCTCTTTCAAAGCCATCAAGGCATATGCATCTAACAACCCTTCCTAATATTGTGCTTCAAGAATAGGGATGATATAAGCCTCAAAAGATATTGACCTCTTCATTCCATGAAGATTCATTAGTTATTCCAAATCAAGAAAACGAAAAACCTTACCCTAACAATCTAAAATATCCCAATTGGATTCCATCCAATCTATTCGTATGATCAAAATCATAGGAATATTCAAAAGGAACAGTCCCAAATCAAGCTCTTATCCCTTTACCAATGAACCAAAACCCTTTATTACTCCCCAAACCCATCTCAACCAAGTCAAAAATCAATTTTCCATGTTTCCACCATGCCACATTTATCTAGAGCATTAGGTGGAATAGGTGGAATAAAGCTTTCATTGGAACCAAATGTTGATCCCCTCAACATATCTCAAGCCCTAAGGATAGGTAACCCTCATATTGATGCCCGAAAAAAATACAATAAAGCTTCAACCATCAATTACTCATATGGGCCAACGAGAGACAAAGTTAGATAAACACACAAGTTTAGAGCCCAAGAGGTACGCATCTTCCCTTGTGTTCCTCACAAGGAGTACTTAAATGGGAATGAGTAAGAAGAAAGATTTTAAACATCAGTTAGAACAAAATTGATTTCCTCCTTGTCATTGTTATTTCTTTTATGTTCAATGTGACCTTTATGAATTTTCTATTTTTATTAAGGAATTAGAATTTAAATAAACGAAATATACTCCTAGCATAACAAGAAACTAGATAAATTTCCTAATAGTTTTCCCCATATGGATTTTTTCATATTTTAATAAAGTTAGATTGTACTAACATAAAGAATAAAGTAAACATAAATAGAAAAATCGTGAAAAAAAAAGTATACATAACAACATAGTTTAAAGCCACCCATTAGGACTAGAGCGAGTGGCTACGACTAACAATGTTAATGCCCCGTGCCCCCTTCCCCCCCTCCCCCCCGCCCCCCAGCATCAATTCTAATCAATCTGACCCAGGAATGCGATTATAAGATTTGTGTGTGAAAATTAAGGGTTATCATGGAAACCTAGAAGATTTGAGCTTGTGTCGAGCAAGTAAGAATCTTCCTAGCTACCATTTTCCCCAATCCAATTGATGCAAAATAATATTAATAATAATAGCTTATAGGTTAAGCAAGCTAACAATAAAGTGTAGTGTTTAAAAATTGAGGAAGAAGAATTATGCACAGACGAAGCAAAAGAATGATAATCAAATAAACTTAAAAGTGAATTTAACCAAACCCCCATACTTATTCAAAAAGTTAATCTTCATATTTGTATTTAACAATACAATATTTAGTGGTAGCTTTAAAAAATTAGCTTCAAACGCTAGCCAATCCCAAGGATTTCAAAGTGAGTTATTGTATTAGAAAAAAGAAGAAAGACATTATCAACAATTTGAACACCTCTATTAGAAAATGATCAAAGGTCTTAAATCTCTATAGCCCATATATATTGTACTAATTGACATTGTCAATTATACAATTAATGTTTTAATGGCATGAACCACTAACTCAACTAGAGACACATTGTTCAACTTAGAAATTGAAGAGACCAAGTTGAATAGTATTCCACTTATTCTAAAAAGTAAGTTAGTGTGACAAACAAGCTAACATAAATGAACGTTAACATATTTACCCATTCAAAATCCTTGCTCCATCATCTAAGGAGAGTGAAAGGAAGACTTTTAAAAATAAGATAAGTACAAGATTTCTCTAAAGTAATTTTCAAAAATAAAGAGGAATAGGAATAATTAAATATTATTACCCAAAATGATTGGCGTCAAAAGTTATGGAAAAGGAACATCCTCTAACATAAGCAACAGTTTTTTATTCCATTAAGCTAATGTGACAATTCTATTGTCAATTCAATTGATGAAATGAATGTTCTATTGCCAAAATCGATGACAGTTGGTGATGTCTTTGTTGATGTGGTTAGTAGGAGGTTTTTGACTTGTTGCTCGAGCAATTTAGAGATCATCACCATGCTAGCTTGAGGGCTTTTATAGATCACAATATTGAATGAATCAAACCTTGTTAACCCATTTACAAAGAGTGTCTTAATTGGTCCCAACAATAGGTTGAATTCTCCTTCATTGCTTTATAATCCCTATGGAAAACAAAGCCTTAATTGTTATAACTATTTTTTCTTTTAGTGCTTCCATACTCAACAAAATCACTAGTTGAACTTCTATTCTAACACTCTCCTTGACTATTATTTACAGCGGGTGACCCAATTTACACTTTCCTAACGAATTTTAAACATTCAAAACAAATGAAGATTTCCTCAGTTCTACTCTCTATAGCTATTTGAAATTTTATATTTCTAATTCCAAATTTTCAAAACTTTGTTCCTACATCTATCTCTACCTTAACCCATCTCTTCCACCAAAAACTCAGAAATTCTTTACATGTAACTAGTAACACTGTAATTAACATTTGTCATTTTTGTCGTTTGTGTGCTCTGAAACTTACTATGCTTACCTTTGAATATACTATTATACAAAAGACAAAATCACATTCATCTAATTCTTCTCCCTAAATTGCCATAATGCCTAGCCTTCTATTAAGTTTTATCAAGTTTTTGATAGCTGCAATGTGAGAATTTACATTTCTCCATTAGGTCTAGCTTACTAATATTTATGTTAGAAAAAAAAAAGTATCCCACCTTAAAGCTGTTGCAATTCAAACAGATGGTACCATTTAATCAGTACAACTTTCCCATAAACAAATCCATTGCTGCAAAGTTCATTGATGATCTTAGCTTTTATTAAACTTAATACTTTACCCTACACAATTATTGCCCAAAAGTGGAGCACATATGTGTAGCACTTAGAAAGGTACAATTCTAAAACAGTTTAGCTCTTTATGTATCTATTCATGGTACAAGGAAAAAAAAGGTTAAGAACTTTGAACAGCAAAGAGTTGTGATGAGCACAGATAGTAATAGTAATAGTAATAGTTATAATAATAGTTAAATTTAGAACGGTGTAAACTTTGAATTATGGTGGCAAAAACCACTTTTTAATAAATTTTTTAACTTACAATTAGTATTAGTTAATTATATGACCTAATTTTATTTTTCATTTTGATCCAGTGAAACGTGGATTGAAACATAACTCAATGCTTGTTAGCAACCCACATTCTCATTGTGGTTTGGGAGTGGAGGTCAACACTAGCCACTTACGAATTTCAATCATGGTTTATCCATTTACGAAAGAAAAAGTATCCAACAAGGTTTTGAAGAGGAAGTGTGCGGAATGGAAACCCATGAGTATTTCTTTCAGACATCTTTCCTAGGAAACCTGAATATAACATTACATGCCTTTCTATAATCACTAGTATTCTTTGCGATCAGCTAGACATACTAGTGTATAAAAGATTGGCCATCTGACATTGACTTGAAGCTTAAGTCACTAGTATTGATATTGCAGCATGATCTTGTAGAGATTTAATGAATTTGTTTATATTGCATGCATGACAATTCTTT